>OU824124.1:0-1303877 GCA_917499265.3 Mimumesa dahlbomi
AACCTAACCTAACCTAACCTAACCTAACCTAACCTAACCTAACCTAACCTAACCTAACCTAACCTAACCTAACCTAACCTAACCTAACCTAACCTAACCTAACCTAACCTAACCTAACCTAACCTAACCTAACCTAACCTAACCTAACCTAACCTAACCTAACCTAACCTAACCTAACCTAACCTAACCTAACCTAACCTAACCTAACCTAACCTAACCTAACCTAACCTAACCTAACCTAACCTAACCTAACCTAACCTAACCTAACCTAACCTAACCTAACCTAACCTAACCTAACCTAACCTAACCTAACCTAACCTAACCTAACCTAACCTAACCTAACCTAACCTAACCTAACCTAACCTAACCTAACCTAACCTAACCTAACCTAACCTAACCTAACCTAACCTAACCTAACCTAACCTAACCTAACCTAACCTAACCTAACCTAACCTAACCTAACCTAACCTAACCTAACCTAACCTAACCTAACCTAACCTAACCTAACCTAACCTAACCTAACCTAACCTAACCTAACCTAACCTAACCTAACCTAACCTAACCTAACCTAACCTAACCTAACCTAACCTAACCTAACCTAACCTAACCTAACCTAACCTAACCTAACCTAACCTAACCTAACCTAACCTAACCTAACCTAACCTAACCTAACCTAACCTAACCTAACCTAACCTAACCTAACCTAACCTAACCTAACCTAACCTAACCTAACCTAACCTAACCTAACCTAACCTAACCTAACCTAACCTAACCTAACCTAACCTAACCTAACCTAACCTAACCTAACCTAACCTAACCTAACCTAACCTAACCTAACCTAACCTAACCTAACCTAACCTAACCTAACCTAACCTAACCTAACCTAACCTAACCTAACCTAACCTAACCTAACCTAACCTAACCTAACCTAACCTAACCTAACCTAACCTAACCTAACCTAACCTAACCTAACCTAACCTAACCTAACCTAACCTAACCTAACCTAACCTAACCTAACCTAACCTAACCTAACCTAACCTAACCTAACCTAACCTAACCTAACCTAACCTAACCTAACCTAACCTAACCTAACCTAACCTAACCTAACCTAACCTAACCTAACCTAACCTAACCTAACCTAACCTAACCTAACCTAACCTAACCTAACCTAACCTAACCTAACCTAACCTAACCTAACCTAACCTAACCTAACCTAACCTAACCTAACCTAACCTAACCTAACCTAACCTAACCTAACCTAACCTAACCTAACCTAACCTAACCTAACCTAACCTAACCTAACCTAACCTAACCTAACCTAACCTAACCTAACCTAACCTAACCTAACCTAACCTAACCTAACCTAACCTAACCTAACCTAACCTAACCTAACCTAACCTAACCTAACCTAACCTAACCTAACCTAACCTAACCTAACCTAACCTAACCTAACCTAACCTAACCTAACCTAACCTAACCTAACCTAACCTAACCTAACCTAACCTAACCTAACCTAACCTAACCTAACCTAACCTAACCTAACCTAACCTAACCTAACCTAACCTAACCTAACCTAACCTAACCTAACCTAACCTAACCTAACCTAACCTAACCTAACCTAACCTAACCTAACCTAACCTAACCTAACCTAACCTAACCTAACCTAACCTAACCTAACCTAACCTAACCTAACCAGGGTTAGGTTCAGCTCCTGGCCGGCTAGGCCGGTCAGGGGCCAAACCTGACCCGGGTTAGGTTAGGTTGCCAACCGGTTGCCCGGTTAAGGTACCTAACCTGCCCCTGACCGGGCTGCGAAGTCGGCCGCCTAAACTAACCTGGGTTAGGTTTGGTCCTGCCCAGGTTAACCTGGCAGGAGTTGAACCTAACCAGGTTAGGTTAGGTTGCCAACCGGTTGCCCGGTTAAGGTACCTGACCTGAACCCTGACCGGGCTGCGAAGTCGGCCGCCTGAACTAACCTGGGTTAGGTTTGGTCCTGGCCAGATTAACCTGGCAGGAGTTGAACCTAACCAGGTTAAGTTAGGTTGCCAACCGGTTGCCCGGTTAGGGACCCTATCTACCCCGCCCCCCAGCCCCTAACCAGCTAGCCCGGTTAGGGGCCAAGCCTAACCGGGTACACGTGTACCCGGTTAGAGTTCTGGCCTGAAGCCGGGCGCGGAAAGACAACCTTCCTCGATGAGCGCTGAACCAAGACTGTCCCTACTCCCGCAAAAAGGCCCCCGTTATACCAAGGCTTTTCGGGAGGAGCGGGGCAAACCGAGCGGTCACCACCCATCCCATCGGTGTCCGCAACGGGCGACGCTTCACCTCGGTAATCGAGTAGCCGCCGATGCTCCGCTCCTACCACGGGCCTCTGCTTACGTGTTTAGCTTGTTTTGTTATTCACCTTCTGTTAGTGAGTGGTTTTGTCAACATTAGTGGCTTAAACAATAGTAATGTGTTAGTTGTATGTCTCGATATGTATCGATGTGAGGAGTTTTATAATTATCCAGCTAAGGTTTCTAATGCTTCTTTTATTTTTTGATATCTGAGAGTTTTGCGGCTTTAAAGTATAGCCGGGCTTATTCTTAATAAAGTATAGCGGTTATGTGGTATGAGGTGAGGTCCTCTGAGAGCAAAAAGTTTTTTTTTTTTTTTTTTCTCCTTCGTCTTCAAAACTTTTTGCCACTAACCACGAGAGAGGGTCGAAGGGCCCGCCTCGGAAAGTCTAACAACACAATTAGCTGTCTACATCTATCGCTTTTCTACAAACCGCCTTGCTATCCGGAAATAACACACTAACAACGACTACGCATTAGAAGCCTGAACACGATTTCGAGTTTAATAGGTAAAGTCTCGCTTAGTGGGGATGTCAAGAAAAAGGGGAGCGGACGCTTCTCAGTGCCCACTCCCTGAATAGAACAAACAGGATCAACGTGACTCTCTTCGGTTCCCCGCCAACTCCAGGCGGTATACCTGAACTATTCTATCACCAACTCGCCCGACGTAAACCACGGCCGACGGCCACTAGCTAACAAAGTAGGGAGCATGGCAGTTGGATGAATAAGTCTGCGTACAGTCCCCCGTCGGAAGGTGAAACACAGAGGTTCGAATTCGCGCTAAGTGCCTCGTGGAGTAACTGGATGTCTTACAGCAAACAAGGGTGAGCAAAGCCTCTAGTGGGTATGAATTTACCTAAGGCCTTGGTGCCCTCCTGGAGTAACCGGATGTCTTAGAGTATCAAGGGTGAGCAAAGCATCTCGTGGGTATGAATTTACCTAAGGTCCTGGTGAGGAGAACCGTCTCCTAACCCCGCCCAACCCGATAACTTACTACTACTACTACTACTAGGTTTGGTCCTGACCAGGTTAACCTGGCAGGAGTTGAACCTAACCAGGTTGGGTTAGGTTGCCAACCGGTTGCCCGGTTAAGGTACCTAACCTGAACCTGACCGGGCTGCGAAGTCGGCCGCCTAAACTAACCTGGGTTAGGTTTGGTCCTGGCCAGGTTGACCTGGCAGGAGTTGAACCTAGTAGTAGTAGTAGTAGTAAGTTATCAGGTTGGGCGGGGTGAGGGGACGGTTCCCCTCACCAGGACCTTAGGTAAATTCATACCCACTAGAGGCTTTGCTCACCCTTGTTTGCTCTAAGACATCCAGTTACTCCAGGAGGCACATAGCGCGAATTCGAACCTCAGTGTTTCACCTTCCGACATGGGGCTGTACTCTGACGCATTCATCCAACTGCCATGCTCCCTACTTTGTTAGCTAGTGGCCGTCGGCCGTGGTTTACGTCGGGCGAGTTGGTGATAGAATGGTCAAGCTGTAACCGCCTGGAATTGACGGGGAACCGAAGAGAGTCACTTTGTTCCTGTTTGTTCTATTCAGGGAGTGGACACTGAGAAGCGTCCGCTCCCCTTTTTCTTGACATCCCCACTAAGCGAGACTTTACCTATTAAACTCGAAATCGTGTTCAGGCTTCTAATGCGTAGTCGTTGTTAGTGTGTTATTTCCGGATAGTAAGGGAGTTTGTAGAAAAGCGATAGATGAAGACAGCTAATTGTGTTGTTAGACTTTCCGAGGCGAGCCCTTCGACCCTCTCTCGTGGTTAGTGGCAAAAAGTTTTGAAGACGGAGAGAAAGAAAAAAAAAAAAAAAAAAAAAAAAAAAAAAAAAAAAAAAAAAAAAAAACGCGATTTAACCCAAGGGCGTAGGATTGTCCGCGAGCAGTGAGCTCACTGACAAGCACGTACAGGCTTTGCGCCCGGTGGGGAGATCTAGTGAAACTGCCCCGACCGATTGTTCCGACTTATCGCGCGAGAGGTGTTGCGGGCCGGCTGCCCCGACATCCTCGTCTGGGTTAAGAAAGGAAGTGAACCCCCCCCCCCCCCTCCGACCGCTGCTGAACCTGGTGCCCCCCTTCTAAATCGCGCCCGAAGTTAGGTTAGGTACGAACAAATATGCAAGGGCCGATAACAAACAGGAGTGAATTTCTCAACGGGTTGACAAGCCTTGGAGCAGTGCAGCTACGTTCTCGGAACGTACTGGGCACGTACATCAGCAAGTTTGTCAGTTTCAATTGTCATTCTTTCCTGTAGTGAGAGAATGTGTATTAGCTTTATACTTGTCGTAGTATAGGTTTTTCCGTTTTTTACGGGTTGAGTTCCACCGCTAGGTTATTAGCGGGCATAGATCCATAGATCTCTACCAGTCAGTGTTTGAGGAGCGAGTCGGATAAGCACTCGTCCTCTGCACGTCCCGGGTATACATTTATCTCTTTGTGAGATAAAGTTCATAGTTTTACGCGTCGGCATTTACTGCATCGTTTACGACGTAGTTTCCGGTCCGAAAGAGTTGAACCTAACCAGGTTGGGTTAGGTTGCCAACCCGTTGCCCGGTTAAGGTACCTAACCTGAACCTGACCGGGCTGCGAAGTCGGCCGCCTAAACTAACCTGGGTTAGGTTTGGTCCTGGCCAGGTTGACCTGGCAGGAGTTGAACCTAACCAGGTTGGGTTAGGTTGCCAACCGGTTGCCCGGTTAAGGTACCTAACCTGAACCTGACCGGGCTGCGAAGTCGGCCGCCTAAACTAACCTGGGTTAGGTTTGGTCCTGGCCAGGTTGACCTGGCAGGAGTTGAACCTAACCAGGTTGGGTTAGGTTGCCAACCGGTTGCCCGGTTAAGGTACCTAACCTGAACCTGACCGGGCTGCGAAGTCGGCCGCCTAAACTAACCTGGGTTAGGTTTGGTCCTGGCCACGGAAGGTGAAACACTGAGGTTCGAATTCGCGCTATGTGCCTCCTGGAGTAACTGGAAGTCTTAGAGCAATTAAGGGTGAGCAAAGCCTCTAGTGGGTATGAACTTACCTAAGGATCTGGTGAGGGGAACCGTCCCCTCACCCCGCCCAACCAACCAACTTACTACTACTACTACTACTTGGTCCTGGCCAGGTTGACCTGGCAGGAGTTGAACCTAACCAGGTTAGGTTAGGGTGCCAACCGGTTGCCCGGTTAAGGTACCTGACCTGACCCTGATTAAAATACAAAAGTATTAAATCAAACCTCGCGGACCGGAAACTACGTCGTAAACGATGCAGTAAATGCCGCCGCGCAAAACTATGAACCTTATCTCACAAAGAGATAAATGAAAGCAAATTCTGAAATTTACACAATATAACAACTGTACCGCGCCATGTTCACTCTCCGATTACTGGATATGTTAATATACGAGTACATCCGAGGGAACAGTGAACGAATAATTAGCGAAAGTCCTCCTGAATCTGCGGGTCCGCAACACCTCTCGCGCGATAAGTCGGAACAATCGGTCGGGGCAGTTTCACTAGATCTCCCCACCGGGCGCAAAGCCTGTACGTGCTTGTCGGTGAGCTCACTGCTCGCGGACAATCCTACGCCCTTGGTTAAATCGCGTTTTTTTTTTTCCTCCATCCGTCTTCAAAACTTTTTGCTACTAACCACGAGAGAAGGTCGAAGGGCCCGCCTCGGAAAGTCTAACAACACAATTAGCTGTCTACATCTATCGCTTTTCTACAAACTCCCTGACTATCCGGAAATAACACACTAACAACGACTACGCATTAGAAGCCTGAACACGATTTCGAGTTTAATAGGTAAAGTCTCGCTTAGAGGGGATGTCAAGAAAAAGGGGAGCGGACGCTTCTCAGTGTCCACTCCCTGAATAGAACAAACAGGAACAAAGTGACTCTCTTCGGTTCCCCGTCAATTCCAGGCGGTTACAGCTTGACCATTCTATCACCATCTCGCCCGACGTAAACCACGGCCGACGGCCACTAGCTAACAAAGTAGGGAGCATGGCAGTTGGATGAATGCGTCAGAGTATAGCCCCATGTCGGAAGGTTAAACACTGAGGTTCGAATTCGCGCTATGTGCCTCCTGGAGTAACTGGATGTCTTAGAGTAATCAAGGGTGAGCAAAGCCTCTAGTGGGTATGAATTTACCTAAGGCCTTGGTGGCCTCCTGGAGTAACCGGATGTCTTAGAGTATCAAGGGTGAGCAAAGCCTCTCGTGGGTATGAATTTACCTAAGGTCCTGGTGAGGAGAACCGTCTCCTAACCCCGCCCAACCCGATAACTTACTACTACTACTACTAGGTTTGGTCCTGACCAGGTTAACCGGTCAGGAGTTGAACCTAACCAGGTTAGGTTAGGTTGCTAACCGGTTACCCGGTTAGGGTCCGTAATCTAAGTCTGACCGGGCTACGAGGTCGGCCGCCTAACCTAACCTGTGAAAGGTTTGGCCCTAACCGGTCCAGCCGGTCAGGAGTTGAACCTAACCCAGGTTAGGTTGCCAATCGCTTACCCGGTTAGGGTCCGTAATCTAAGCCTGACCGGGCTACGAAGTCGGCCGCCTAACCTAACCTGTGAAAGGTTTGGCCCTAACCGGTCCAGCCGGTCAGGAGTTGAACCTAACCCAGATTAGGTTTGGTTGACTCCAGGCGGTATACCTGAACTATTCTATGACCAATTCGCCCGACGTAAATCACGGCCGACGGCCATTAGCTAACAAAGTAGGGAGCATGGCAGTTGGATGAATAAGTCAGCGTACAGTCCCCCGTCGGAAGGTGAAACACTGAGGTTCGAATTCGCGCTATGTGCCTCCTGGAATAACTGGATGTCTTAGAGTAATCAAGGGTCAGCAAAGCCTCTAGTGGGTATGAATTTACCTAAGGTCCTGGTGAGGAGAACCGTCTCCTAACCCCGCCCAACTCGATAACTTACTACTACTACTACTACTACTACTTGGTCCTGACCAGGTTAACCGGTCAGGAGTTGAACCTAACCAGGTTAGGTTAGGTTGCCAACCGCTTGCCCGGTTAAGGTACCTAACCTGACCCTGACCGGGCTGCGAAGTCGGCCGCCTAACCTAACCTGTGAAAGGTTTGGCCCTAACCGGTCCAGCCGGTCAGGAGTTGAACCTAACCCATGTTAGGTTAGGTTGCTAACCGGTTACCCGGTTAGGGTTCCTAATCTAAGCCTGACCGGGCTATGAGGTCGGCCGCCTAACCTAACCTGTGATAGGTTTGGCCCTAACCGGTCCGGCCGGTCAGGAGTTGAACCTAACCCATGTTAGGTTAGGTTGCTAACCGGTTACCCGGTTAGGGTTCCTAATCTAAGCCTGACCGGGCTATGAGGTCGGCCGCCTAACCTAACCTGTGATAGGTTTGGCCCTAACCGGTCCGGCCGGTCAGGAGTTGAACCTAACCCAGGTTAGGTTAGGTTGCCAACCGGTTACCCGGTTAGGGTCCGTAATCTGAGCCTGACCGGGCTACGAGGTCGGCCGCCTAACCTAACCTGTGAAAGGTTTGGCCCTAACCGGTCCAGCCGGTCAGGAGTTGAACCTAAACGTTTTGCGACAGTTGTGTATAGAGTGTTGTGACACTTCAGTGTCACACACCGGTGACTGACGCGGCATTCCACGCGTTAAGTGAGCATGTACGTATATTTAACACGTTCCCGCCGGCATGTACCACCAGTGGTACATAGAGGGTTGTCCCTTGGGACGGCATGTTCCACTGGTGGCACATACACAAATGTCCCATCGGGCGGCATGTACCACTAGTGGTACAAATGAAGCATTCAATTCTATGTGTTTTTGTTCCGCGCCGCCCGATGGGACAAACTATGAATTAGGGAGCCGTCCGATGGCGAGAACTACAAATAAGACCGCCGGCGGGAACGTGTTAAATAAAAATAAACTAATTAAAAAAAAAAAAAATTAAAAATGCCTTACAGAGACTCGATCCACGAGCGTTCACCGTAGCCGACCACGTGCGCTTCACCAGTTTCAAATCTCCCGCCAACTTGCCCCATGTACGTATATTTAAATAAAAAAAAAATTAAAAATGCCTAACCGAGACTCGATCCACGAACGTTCTCCTTAGCCGACCACGTGCGCTTCACCAGTTTCAAATCTCCCGCCAACTTGCCCCATGTACGTATATTTAAATAAAAAAAAAATTAAAAATGCCTTACAGAGACTCGATCCACGAACGTTCTCCTTAGCCGACCACGTGCACTTCAGCAGTTTCAAATCTCCCGCCAACTCGCCCCATGTACGTATATTTAAATAAAAAAAAAATTAAAAATGCCTTACAGAGACTCGATCCACGAACGTTCTCCTTAGCCGACCACGTGCACTTCAGCAGTTTCAAATCTCCCGCCAACTTGCCCCATGTACGTATATTTAAATAAAAAAAAAATTAAAAATGCCTTACAGAGATTCGATCCACGAACGTTCTCCTTAGCCGACCACGTGCACTTCAGCAGTTTCAAATCTCCCGCCAACTTGCCCCATGTACGTATATTTAAATAAAAAAAAAATTAAAAATGCCTAACCGAGACTCGATCCACGAACGTTCATCTTAGCCGACCACGTGCGCTTCACCAGTTTCAAATCTCCCGCCAACTTGCCGCATGTACGTACATTTCAATAAAAATAAATTAAAAAATTAAAAATGCCTTACAGAGACTCGATCCACGAACCTTCACCTTAGCCGACCACGTGCGCTTCAGCAGTTTCAAATCTCCCGCCAACTTGCCGCATGCCCGGCTCTTGTACACGCGTGCTCAACCTAACCTCACCCGTCGATACACTTTCACAGGCAAATAACACGACACAACAACTAAAATTAATATATAGAAACAAGCGAAACACCCACATCCCGAACAAACCGCAATCTACCCACACGACACATATTATCACTAGGTTTACGGACGTTTCTTATATACCTATCTCTACGGCACCCGTAAAATTCAAGGGTGAATGAAAATACGTATTTACTTTAAAAAATTAATTTAATATAACTAAGTCTGAATTAGAGAATATAAGGCTTCACGTTTAAATAAATTATTAATAAGAAAAAATCTTGTTTTTTACATTATCAGGGAAATGATAACAATAATATAAACGGTACAGGGTACTCATTTTATTGAGCACATTTTTTACAAATGTATTCAATGTCGGTTGTGCATTTTCCACATAAGAACTAAAATACCATGCGAAATGAAGACATTCGACAGGTATCTTCATCCTTTCACGGCGAATATTGTACTATAATTCTTACTTTCTCGATTTTTCTACAAATCATCAACTTTACTCGTTCATCTTCGCTATCTGAATTAAATGCTCTTGTTGTTTTACTCTTCCCCATGGGTCTAATCATTTTTATAATTTAACGTCAAGTTTTACGCTCCATTCGAAGTGCGTCACTTTCTTTCACGGCATTAATTGAACCTTCCGATTATTCCATCGAAGCAACTGTCCAAAACTGAGCTTAATTTCTTAAATACTAATAATTATTAACTAAAATTACCATCGTCGCTGCCATCGGACGTTTAAAACGCCGCGGCGTTTCAAACGTTATCCAGAATAGTTTGGACTTGGGCTACTTTCAAAATAAATGGCTCCTATAAAGCCTTGCGAAATCATCCAGTTATGAGCCAAACGTCGACCCTTCTCCGCCGGACAGAGTAAAATATACTAAACTGTCGTGCGGAGGACCTTTCCACTAAAAACTAACACCTCCGCTTTGCTCACAATTTTATAGACCTGTCTACGAACCAATTTTTCCCTCTAACCAGTTACGAAACAAACGCTCTCGCTTTTTTTCACCCACCCTAATAAAAAGTACGAGTGTCTCGTTCATTCCTCAACGAATCTACCAAAATTACGTCTTCTTCTTTCCAACGAAATTCACATCTATCCATCTATTCCACTCTTCGCACCATTTCTTACGTCTAATGTGGCAAAATTGCCATTGCACAGCTTCCATCCTATTACAATGTGCGCCATATCCTAAGATTTCACCTTTCAAACGTACGCTCCTTAAATTTTTCACATCTTCCTTTCTTCCCTGTTCTTATGCTTCCTTCCTCTTCTTGTATCCATAGATTCCTCCTTTCCATTTCAACAATCCCCTTTATCTAAAACAAAAATCGTGTAGTACAACGGAAATACACTCCACTACAAACTGCCTTCCGTTACGCAAACTTTACTTCACTTTCCCAACATCCACGCCAATCGATCCTTACCGAACCATTACATCTTCCTTCCTTCCTCTTCCCATTCCCATTTACCCCGTCCAATTCTTATTTCTATCCTTCGTCCCATTCCTCCTCTTCCTCCTATTAATCACAAACTTTCTTTTACAAATATGTTCTCGAGTACTTTCCACGATACAAACACTTCTTTCTTACTTTATTTCCTCTCCTTTCTTCTATACACCCTTCCAATCCATCTCCGCTCATACATTCCCCACCTGAAAACATCACGTTGCACCTTATTCCGAAATTAATGTTACAAATTAACGGAACTCTGCCTTACCGACACCCTGCTGCAATTCTTTTACTCCTCCACTGATATATTTCATTCTTCCATCCTAAATACCCTTCTTCGTATCTTCCTCCTCTCCGACAGATTATTCTCTCGCCTCTGAAATCATTCTTTCCACTCAGCTTTCCTTGCAAATCTTACAACTTACTCTACAAACATAGATATACCTTCGTCTTTCTACAGCTTGCCAAATTATTCCTCTATAAGCCACATCTTCCTTTCTTTTTCTTTCCTTTTCCTTTCCTGTGCTTTTCTGTGCTTTCTTTTACATAAATTTGCTCTCCATTACTCTCCTTTGCTTCAATCTGCTTTCCTCTGCTTTCTTGCGCTTTCCTCTGCTTTCCTGGGCTTTACTTTCCTTTGTACCATTCCATTCCGCTCCAGCAAACTGCACCATGTACTAATATGCAAATATTAGTTTCGAACCAACACTTTTTCATTGACAAGTAACACGAGTTATCCTACCTTTCCAAATCAGCGTCCACTGCTCTTCCCAAATATCCTATACGATACACTGCAGTCCCTATGATTAAGTATTCAAGCATGGACCCTTCGTACTCGCTATACCCCGTCCTTTCCTTCCTTACTTTTTCTTCTTGATGCAGGAGTATGCTACCAATACCTATGATTTAAAAGAAATCATCCATATTCCGTTCTATTGCTCATGCAGACGGTCCATTTAAAACTGTTGTCCATACCCACTTCTCTTTGTTCTCCAACGAATTGACAAACTCCTGTCGATTTAACCAACACTGTATCCTTCGTACAACACCTTTCCCTCTGCATTTCTCCTACAATGTGCTTTGATAGATTATCAAAGCCCCTGTTTCCACCACCCCTTTCACCTGAAACAAACAACAGTGTCGTCTCTATTTGTTCCCAACCTTCTTACCGCCTACTTTTCTATATTCTACAAAAATATTTATGTTCGAACCATTTCCATGCTGTTCCTTAAATTACTTAAACTCCTTCAACCCCAGCCATGGGTATGACGTCTTCTTCCAAACTTCAATGCCGTTACTTTCCCATCTGCTTCCAGTAATGCACCTCCGTTTATCTCCCCACTTTCTGCTACCTCTGCAATTAAGTACACCAACGATATAACCGATGCTGTGCCTCTGCAGTCTACAGATACCTTTCCCCTCCCTCCTACTTCCCTCTTACGTGTCTCCTTCCTCTCTCTTACGGTATACCACTTACATGCTTCCACTTCCGCTTCTGGTTCTGGTTCCGGTTCTGCTTACACTTCTGCTTCTACGTATGCTTTGCCAGACTCGCATAACCTAGCCTCACGTTCTACGATTTTCAGTCTTCCTACTTGCCCGTACATTACCTACAAACTATATGCTTCCACTGAAAATTGTGTACATCCAACAGAAATCTTATATCTAATGTAAGGCGCCTAACCTGTCAACGTTCTTACAAGCATCCTGCTGCTTCCTTCCGTGCTTTCTCGCCGCATCTTCCTCCACTCCTTTCAACGCAGCAGCCTTCGAATTACTTCCATCCCGACGTGCGTGATCCCGTTCTTCCCAATGTTATTCCAAAACCCGCGTTCTTCCTCCATTCCTGCTGCAAACGTCATTCTCGAACACGTACACTGTTTTTCTCTCCAGACACTGTTTTACTGCTTCCGACGAACTAAATCGACTCGTTATCCTCCTCGTCATCCTCCTCCTCCTCCTCCAACTAAATTCCAAGCCATCCGACTAACGAAATCAACAAATTCACCTCGCAACCATCACCTCACACGTTATAGGTTAGAACGACACGCACCGCCGAGCAATGAACCGCCGCGTATTGCGTAGGATGACGCAACAGTCACCCTCCCCACTCCAGTGCCGTAGTACTGACCTATCCCATTACTCTGAGCCAGGAATTTTTACTCTATTCGTTTTTCCCTCGCCATTTTCGCAATTCTTCGACTATTTAAACGATCGTGGGCGTTTTCGACGCGTTATTTAAAACGAAATAAGACAGTGAAAGACTCAGGTCGATGTCTAAAAAATTGTGCAAATGGCGAGCGAATTACCAAAATAGCGACAAATCTTCATCTACACGGTTCAAACTTTGCCGAAATGTCTACAAATTTTGGCCTTATCATACCGAACGAAGGAAATCCAACTCAATTTCTATCACCTCACTCCTTAAAGGAACCTTTTGTCACGAATCTGCACAAAACGCGTCCCTATTAGTCGCCTCGTACGACAGGCAGGGAATACCGTGGGTATATTCTTTCCCCAACCCACAGGGGAATGTATTTTAAACAAATCCTGATTTACGATAATACTTTATCACATACTAGTGTTATTTCTTAAACGTCAAAGTACTAATCTGATCCACGAAGATCTGTAATTGCAATAGGAAAAGGAAAATGAAACAAATGCTTAGAATTTATTGATAACAGTTTAATCAATAAGTTATTTCCGATATTTTACAGTACTCTCAAATGTATGACACAAAGTCATTATATTTGCAAAACATATTAAAGTATTGTATTATCGTTTGATTAAAATTTAACCACATCCTCATTTTTAAGACTATGCTAATTATACTTAAAAACTATAATCTCAAAGACACGTCTGTCAATGAGATCACGATATAGGCGGTATTGAAACACGTTTCAATATTACTAAAACTAATTATCCCCATCATACGCCAATTAAGTATTCGCGGGACAGAAAAAGAACAAACATGCCATTTCCCTATTACGTATAATACGAATTTAACACTTTACCTACCGCTACCGGTAGGCAAACTGTTAATAACGCGGAACAAGCAAATCAGTCGCGTTCTCTAGATTATCGACTTCGAAACAAATTTTAATTGGCGAATGATACCCCCCGCGTTTTGTCACCGGAGTGCCAAAACGACTCTGTTAGTCGCCTCTTACGACAGGAAGAGATTACCGTGGGTGTATTCTTTCCCCGACCCACAGGGGACTAATTAATCTACTAACATTTAATCAAAATTAAAGCTTACAAATTACAAATATTTTATCAAAGTCCGTGATATGGTAGTAAAACAATGATCACTGGACTATATCATAGACACAGACAATTTATACCTATGCTTCATTTACGCAATCGATGCGAGTAAAAGAGTAAAAAAAACTTATAATCTATTCGCGGAAAATCTGCTCGATACCATTTGTATCGAAGCCAAAAAGGTTCGATGCAAATAATTTCGACGCAAATCTCACTACGGAAAGTTTCTGAAGATGGAGGCGCAATCAAACCACTACCTCCATCCACCCCCCTCTTTTAAACTAATTCAATTAAAGAACGATCGTCTCATAGACACGTCTATCGATGAGACCGCGACTAGAGGGGGGTATTGAAACGTGTTTCAATATTACTAACGCAAACCATCACCATCACGCGCCAATTATTCGCGATATAAAAAAAGGAAACAAAAAGAGAACTATAGAAGGAACGACTCAACGAGAAAAGCAACTCCATAATCAAAATCTGAACGCGGGTGATTCTAAACGTTTACCATAACGCGGCGAAAAAACAATTTACACACTTACACAGTGGCTCGTACAACGATCTTGAGAAATACCCGTTTCACACGACTTTCCCCGAATCATGGTCCACCGATACAAAGAGATTCACCTAGGGTCGATTTACAGGAAAGAAATCTCAACGAAATTCGGTCGAGGATCACTTCACAGATGAAACAAATAAAACGCGGAACTACAGATAATTAAGACGAACTCTACACAGATTCAGTCGAATAAGACTTATCGGTCCGGCCGCTACCGACAAGCCTGATACGGCTAATCCGAATCAAAATGGAAATTAATTTATATTAATTAAGAACGGTTTGCCCGTCTATGCGATCCCAGATCGAACCCGAGAGTTCGACTTTCCAGACAACGCTAGGCCACCCAAAGTACCGATGGAACCATGATTTGACGAAAGCCACGCTCCACGATTACATCGCAAGATCGCGGTTTAACCAAATAGCCGTGAGGCTATTAGGCCGACTACACGGTTTATCGTGTTGTTTTAACGCCAGTGGTATGACAAACGTGACAAATAACGAACAAATGATTCTACTTTAAACATGAAAAATTCCAGATAAAGATCTATTCCAGATAAACTGAAGCTAAATACTGCAGCCTGAAGATCAAAGCTAAGGCTGAAAATGAATTTAATTACGCGGAACGATAAAAAAAAGTCGCGTTTTCTTGATGGTCGATGAAAAACGAAGTGGAATTGGCGCGTGATATCCCCTTAAACTATATCGTTTTGTCACCAGAGTGTCCAAAACGATTTACAGGCGATTACACTTTGTGTAATAATGAATACAATAATTAGCTTATTCTAGTTCCTCGGAGTTGGAGAGAAAAATCCTAGTTGTCAAACGTAATGAAGAATTGCTGGCCATGGGTAAGTGCGTCAGAGTTTAAATCATTCTTAGTAGGGCTCAAGTTTTGGTGATTTCCACTCTCATCCGTTTTCGACAAATGCTTCAAAGCTGATGAGTGGACCCAATGGCAGTCTTCTAAAAGTTCTCTTCAGTCTTCTAAAATTCTTCTTCAGTCTTCTAAAAGTCTTCTAAAATCTTCTAAAAGTCTTCTAAAATCTTCTAAAAGTCTTCTAAAATCTTCTAAAAGTCTTCTAAAATCTTCTAAAAGTCTTATAAAAATCTTCTTCAGTCTTCTTCAGTCTTCTAATAGTCTTCTTCAGTCTTCTTCAGTCTTCTAATAGTCTTCTTCAGTCTTCTTCAGTCATTTGTCAAGTTCTTTGACACGCTGCAGTTTCCACAACTTCGTATGTTTTATCGTAACGAACTAGTCATCGTGTGACTACAAGTTTCATCTTTAAACAATTCGAATTTCGCACGCGAAAATATGTTCCTTGTTTCACGGTCATGAACATTTTTACAAAACTGATGTACTAAATTGAAAAAATTCCGCGTTGATCGCTTCCACCGATTTAACTGATCATAGTGTATTGTATTTATTATATAATATACTTGATGAAATGACTCGAAATCAGTTTGAAGTATCATTAAAAAAGTGAAAAGATTATTTAAAAAATATTTCAAAACTTTGAATGTATATATTGAGAAATTTTCAATATTAATATGTAAAAAAGTATATGTATATTAAGAACCTATGAAAATTCATGTATTGAAAAAATATATATATGTAAAACTTTAATGTTTAATATGGTTTTCAATATCATTAATATTAAACATCCCCATCACACGCCAATTATTCGTTAGACAATTAAAGGCAAACAAAAAGTGAAAAGTGGAAAGGTCTGGTTACTCATCGAGACAACCAACTCCATAATCAAAATCTGAACGCGGGTGATTCTAAACGTTTACCATAACGCGGCGAAAAAACAATTTACACACTTACACAGTGGCTCGTACAACGATCTTGAGAAATACCCGTTTCACACGACTTTCCCCGAATCATGGTCCTAGGGTCGATTTACAGGGAAGAAACCTCAACGAAATTCGGTCGAGGATCACTTCAAAGATGTAACAAATAAAACGCGAAACTATAGATATTTAAGACGAACTCTACACAGATTAAGTCGAATAAGCCTTGTCGGTCCGGCCGCTACCGACAAGCCTGATACGACTAATCCGAATCAGAATGGAAATTTATTAATATTAATTAAGAACGGTTTGCCCGTCTATGCGATCCCAGATCGAACCCGAGAGTTCGACTTTCCAGACAACGCTAGGCCACCCAAAGTACCGATGGAACCATGATTTGACGAAAGCCACGCTCCACGATTACATCGCAAGATCGCGGTTTAACCAAATAGCCGTGAGGCTATTAGGCCGACTACACGGTTTATCGTGTTGTTTTAACGCCAGTGGTATGACAAACGTGACAAATAACAAACAAATGATTCTACTTTAAAAATGAAAAATTCAAGATAAATGTTTAAGTTAAAAATGAAAGTTGTACATTGAGGATAATAATTAAAATTGTTTAATAACGCGGAGCGAGCAAAAATGTGATTGCCTTGATTGTCGACGGAACTTGGCGCATGATGTCCCAATACCAATGATATCCATTTATTTGAGTCACTTTATAAAATTTCATAAAAAATATACTTGATAAAACGACTCGAATACTGTCATTTAAATCATTGAAAAAGTGAAGAGAATATAAATTTTTTTCAGACGAATTTCAAAACTTTTAATATAAGTACGTATTGAAAGTTTCTCAATATTAATGCATAGAAAAGTATATATTGAAAACTTGAATGTTGAAGACTTGCGTAATATTATACGATATTGTACAAAATAATATTGTTCGATGTAAAATGCAATTTATAAATCAATTCATGGCAATATTCCCTTCAACAAACGCTTGGTCCTAATGGTTTTAAGTAGCATCGTACCAAGCCGGCGATGTACGATGCGGTTCGCGAGTCACATGGCCGCATTAGATAATGGAAATGATTTATATTAAAAAAAAAAAAGAAATCGCGTGTGTCTCGTGGAGACAGTTTCGGACATTTACTTAATATATATATGTATTATAGGATAAAAACCACGTGTGTCTCTTAGAGACAGATTCGCATATTTATTGAAAAAATTGGTATAGTTCATGCACGGTATTAAAAAATGTACCTCGGTGAGACACTCTGGGATGATCCATTTCCGATTATCAGTAATTTCGCGAAGCTAAAGGTGCAGCCAGCGGTGACAAAAAAACGACCCGGCGCGGATGGCAAGTGCGCAAATTTCTTCTATCTGCACACTGTTTCATACTCTACCCCTCTGCTTTTTCCAAAAACTCAATTTATCAAATTTACTCGAATCAAACTCTGGACTTTATGAATTATTAAAAAATTCGCAAAATATACTGTTTGTATTCTTAAAACTCAAGTCAGAAAAGTACAAAAAATATCTCAGTAATTAGTTAAATGACTTTAAAAATCTTTGTAATTATAAAAAACAAATTAACGACTCTATTAGAAAATAAGTCAAGTGCAGCAAATATTCTAATATGAACACTTTTGAGAAATATTGAACATGAAAAATGACTCGAAAACTTTAATGCAGATCGGGGCAGAGTCTTCACGGGGAGCTCACCTCGACCCGTGGTACTAACTACTTGAAATTACTACAACTATAATTACTCTACAACTACTACGAGCATAGTGACTTAGTAGTAACGGAATGACCATCCATTCTGGAATTGAACACTCCAAAATGGATAGCCATTAGTTGCTGCCCTCTTCTTGACAGTTTGTCGGGCCTCTTCGGCATATAGCCTCTTCGGCGTAAAGCCTCTTCTTGCTTCAGGCCGGAGCCCAACCTGTATTCTGCAAGAACATTCGGAACCATAATATGGTATAACCCTAACACGCGCCTATCCAGACAAGAGAATGCGGCTAACACGTGTGGACAAGTTAACAGCTTATTCTCAGAAGAATGACAACTGCAGTCCGTGCAAACGGTTAGCCGCTAAAGACGAATGTTCAAGCAGAATTTACTTATTATTAAAAAAGAAAAGATTATTAGCCTGACTTTCAGGTACAGGATACCACTGGTTGCCTACAGTCGAAACAGTGGTACCTGCCCTGCCCTTCCTACTTAAAATTAAAGCACACACACTCCAGAGAATAAATTACCTGCCTACCTATTACCTATATTTAAAAAATGGCAAAAATCTCTCGCACACCAACACACTCTCTCCACGATTCTCAAGCAAAGTCAGTGCGGCCCCCTACGAGAGACATCCCGGGACGTCTCCGACACCGACTCGAAAAACAATGCACACCTTAAAGTACGTACCTTTTTGCTGAAATCGACTCACAAGGCCAGCGATTATTGCGATTTATGTAGACTTTATTAGAAATTTGTCTTTATTGCGAAAAATGTAAAGAAAAGATATTTATGTAAAATATGTGAATAAAAAACGGGAATTAATTCGTAGCTCGAACAATTACTACGTTTAACAATAATGCTTCTACGTGTTGACTCAAATTGTATATCAAATAAATTGTATATTCTGAAATTCGCGAGAAAATTGAACATAAATTGAATAATGTAAAATTGTGAAGAAATTAAGGTTTAATTCAATTGATAAATTGCAAGAAATATTTGACTTTCAACCGACGCACGATCCACGAAATACTTAGTTACTATACACACACTCACACCGGTGTGGAACCGTACGTCGTGCACAATCGCTAACGCTTGTGAGCCGCCACAATAGTATTATTATAATTAATCAAAAAATCAGCCACGTTCACCGCCATCACCCATTCGTGCAGCACCTGGGCCCACAAATGAGTTCAAGCCAAATAGGGACATGAACGTGGCAAATATAAAACTAATTAAAACTAGTGTCGATGTATGCTGAAAATCCTGAGCTACAAAATGATTATTAACATAATGTTTCTAACGATCTAATCACTCATTTAAATCTCAGTATAAAAATTCATTGAAAATATACGTATAAAATGATAAAATGACTCGAATATAGTTTATTTAAATCACTCAAATAATGAAAAGATTATTTAAGAAATATTTCAAAACTTTTAATGTATATATTGAGAAACTTTCAATATTAATATGTAAAAAAGTATATGTATATTAAGAACCTTTGAATATTTCATGTATTGAAAAAAATATATATGTGTAAAGCTTTAATGTTTAATTTGGTTTTCAATATCATTAATAATAAACATCCCCATCACACGCCAATTATTCGTTAGACAGTTAAAGGCAAACAAAAAGTGAAAGTGAAAAGGTCTGGTTACTCATCGAGACAACCAACTCCATAATCAAAATCTGAACGCGGATGATTCTAAACGTTTACCATAACGCGGCGAAAAAACAATTTACACACTTACACAGTGGCTCGTACAACGATCTTGAGAAATACCCGTTTCACCCGACTTTCCCCGAATCATGGTCCACCGATACAAAGAGATTCACCTAGGGTCGATTTACAGGAAAGAAATCTCAACGAAATTCGGTCGAGGATCACTTCAAAGATGAAACAAATAAAACGCGGAACTACAGATCATTAAGACGAACTCTACACAGATTCAGTCGAATAAGACTTATCGGTCCGGCCGCTACCGACAAGCCTGATACGGCTAATCCGAATCAAAATGGAAATTTATTAATATTAATTAAGAACGGTTTGCCCGTCTATGCGATCCCAGATCGAACCCGAGAGTTCGACTTTCCAGACAACGCTAGGCCACCCAAAGTACCGATGGAACCATGATTTGACGAAAGCCACGCGCCACGATTACATCGCAAGATCGCGGTTTAACCAAATAGCCGGGAGGCTATTAGGCCGACTACACGGTTTATCGTGTTGTTTTAACGCCAGGGGTATGACAAACGTGACAAATAACGAACAAATGATTCTACTTTAAACATGAAAAATTCCAGATAAATGTTTAAGTTAAAAATCAAAGTTGAAAATTGAAGATAATAATTGTAATTAAAAGTTAAAGATCATTATGTCAGCTTAAAATTGATTTAATAACGCGGAACGAGCAAAAAAGTCATTGCCTTTATTGTCGACGGAATTTGGCGCATGATATCCCAATCCCAATGACATACATTTATTTAAATCACTTTGCAAAAATTCATTGAAAATATGCTTGATAAAATGACTCAAATATAGTTATTTAAATCATTGAAAAAGTCCAGAGAATATAAATTTATTTAAGACGAATTTCAAAACTTTTAATATAAGTACGTATTGAAAGTTTCTCAATATTAATATGCAGAAAAGTATATGTATATTGAAAACTTTAATGTTTTAATGGAAAACCCTTGTTTGATTCCTTATTCAAAGGAGGTGTTCTAAACAATGATAAATGTGTTAAAAATAATCCTTTGAAACCAGAATCTAAACACCGCGAATTGGTCTTCTTGGGTACATTCATAAAATAGAACGATTAATATGAATTTCTTCCGTTATCGGAAATCATGTTACGAAAAATATAAATCACATGAAAACTTTAATTCAATTTAATTCGTATGAACCTCATACGTGAAAATATCAAACTCTTTTCTCGAAAATATATTCCGAGTATAGTTTTATTGCAAGTACTTTACGCGAATTCAAATACAATTAAACGCAGCTTAAGGATATGAAAATTTTAATCCAATTACGAAAAAAACGTACGTGAAGCTAAAAGCCACAAGAAGACCCCTGCCTGAGCTAATTAAATATTCACAAGTACAAGTGGTGTGTTACTACCCACAAGCGTAAAGTATCAAATACTTTACACTCGCGGTCACTATGCTCGCTACGACATTCAAATAAAATACAACCGATCACCCGTGTCGCTTCGGACCTTTACATCCTACGACATGATGGAGTGATCGGAGGAACCAAAAATTTTTCGACTCACCGGCCGTAGAGTTCTTCTGCGTCTTCTAGAGTTGATACTACGACCGGTATATCTGCCGATGATCTCTGTAACGTAACAAGAAGATATTCTTTATAATTCAACTGTATTTCATTTCACAATTTTGGTAGAGTTGGAATGGAAAGATTCCACTTTCGCTCGATCTTCGTTTTCAGAAATTTAAACAGGAATACAATTTTGGCGATATTTACCTGCTGCCTGATGCGACGACGCCCGATGGAGGTCCTCTCCGCAGCTGCTGCGTACCACTACTATATCGCGACGCATTTCAACAAAAAAATAGAAAAATAAAGAGACTACACTCCCGACCGTAATTATTTCCGGCGAGCAAACTGACTCTAATGTCGCGGTTTAAAAAGTGTCAGAATTTCGCGACCGAATATGTTACGTTGTAGCAGTCCATTTCAATTCTTTCGGCGGTTTTAAATACGCGGTTATCGAACAAGCACAATTTTTAATAGCGCAACAACACTGACTCTATTTCGCGAAATACTGTCTCTCGGAGCAAGTGACTCTAAGACCGCATTGCGCGCGATCACACAAGCTGAAAATAAAGGGGAGGGTGCACACAAATATACCATGTATCACGCAGAATAACACAGTTGTTGGTTTTGTAAGTCTTATTTTTTTATACCACGCGCTGTTGTTAGGAATATTGCCTTTGTCCTACTGTTTCATGTAAATTAAAATTTAAAACGTAATAATGAATTTCTTCATATAGCAGTCAAGTATATTCTTCACTCTAAAATTTCTCAACATTTATTTTATATTTGAAATAGTGTGAATTTTTATTCACTAAGAAAAGATTTAAAAATGTAAATATGATCAGTCAAACCGATTGTCGATGCGTAAAACAAATACGAGATTTGAATAAATCAATGCCAAGTTTTGTAGAAACATTCTCAAACACTTCGCAAGGAAAATATTTCTTATATCCGGTTCGCGAATAAACAATGCGACGATGACTCGATTCGATTCGATGAAACTCACGGAAAATATAAATTCCCGTTGTAGTTGAAACGACGACAATGGTAGTTCCGACCAATGTCAAGGTCGGTAGCAAGTAAGGTGTGACCGCTGCGATGCTCAGATTTTCTACTTTACGTATACGTCACAAGACCGCGACGTAGTTATCTGCTACTCTCCAAGAGAATTCACCGGTGCGAACTGGATTTCTCTTTGTTGGTTGAATCTGAAATTACAGACAAAAATACGATTGGAATTATGTTCTTAGAATTTAAACTGCAAAAAGTCAAAGTATGAATAATAATGTTATGCACATTCCAACTATAAAAACAGTGAAAATAAAGATTAAATATTATGAAATTACGATTGATAGAAAATAAGGCCAAAAATGTAATGATATAAACTGTAAAGTTTGTCGAGTTGAGAAATGAATTGCAAGTATAGCTTTGATTAAGCAAAGGTAAATGTAGAGGAGTGCGATGTACCTTAGAGAGCACCAGGAAGCACACAGGAGGAAGTCTTGACACCGCCACAGTTCGCCGATGACTGATGCGTGTCGATGTAGGTAGTACGTGACAAAATCATGTCTGACAAACTCGGTGTTATGGGGGGGTGGGGCAGGTAGCGGAGCGTGCACATGCCCCCGGCGTCGAATATTTTCGATCTATTACAACATAATAAAACTTATACAAAACTGGAACCAATCTTAATAAAACCCTACTATCTTGATAATTTATAGCTAGCAATAAAATAATTTAACAAAATTGTGTATAGAGAAAGGGTATCGACCTTTACCAACTTCGCGCAAACTCGAAAAAGATTTTATAGCTTCCATATAAGACACCGCGTGGTAAATCACGGTTGAAAATTTATAAAAATAAATACCATTTTTCATTAATTTGTATATTTTAAACATATAAACTATTTCTCTATTAAGCGAACCGAAGCGAATCAGAAGTTATGCAATAATTATTGTTAATAATTTTATAGTAACTAATTGTAACCGAGGGATATGTCGTACTGTATCAGTAATGTATAAGGAGTACATGAAATATAATGTAAATGATCGATACATAATGGATAAGCTTGAAATTAAATGAATTATACCCGAGGGAGTCGTCCGGAGCGAGTTGGGAAGAGTAGTTGACGCCAGGACGTTCTATCACGGACTAATGGTTATCCGTGTACTTGGCAATGTCAGGTCAAGTATATTTGAGTTTGGCCGTACTGGATCCGCCCGAGCGGAACAATTAAGGTGAGAATAACAGGTAGGGACTTGCCGGGCAGGAACGGACGGAACCGGCGCGGCGGCTACGAAAAATTGTAAAAGAGTAACTTATTGATAATTTCGCGATATTTTTCATACTCACGACCATGCATGATTACTTTGGCTCATTATGAATAAGTATCGGTAACATTTTAATCAAATTTGTAATTTATATTGCGCTACTTTATGACAATTACGATTTTCATTTTGTACTCGTCATTTTCGCTTTCTTTTAATTATCCATCTGAATCTTCCATCACCTTATTAAGGTTCAGAATGCGCATTCGAAACATATTCGATCATTTTTATATCTTGAAAATTGCGCGAATGGCGAGCGATGTATGAAAATTGCGAAAAATCGTCAAATTCAACCAGATTTTTGGTCGGCATTCGCTCAATTTTTGAGATAGCGATCTGAAACTGGTACCGTTGATTTAGTTAGGAAATTCTACGCCAGAACAATGTATAATAGTTGTACTTTTCGAAAATTTCATTTTTCGCAAAAATCTGAAGGGGGTAGGTCAGGATTTTTCGCGATTTTCGTAAATCGCCTGCCATTTCCGTAATTTTGGAGCTATTAAAACGATCCGGGGCGTTTTGGACGCGGAATCCGAAGCCGAATAAGACAGTGAAAGAATTATTTTGATATCTCAAAAATTGTAGAAATGGCGAGCGATTTACGAAAATCGCGAAAAATCCTGACCTACCCCCTTCAGATTTTTGCGAAAAATGAAATTTTCGAAAAGTACAACTATTATACATTGTTCTGGCGTAGATTTTCCTAACTAAATCAACGGTACCAGTTTCAGATCGCTATCTCAAAAATTGAGCGAATGCCGACCAAAAAACTGTTTGAATTTGACGATTTTTCACCATTTTCGTAATTCGCTCACCATTTCCGCAATTTTTGAGATATTAAAATGATCCACGGCGTTTTGGATGCGTAGTTTCATACGGAAAATGATGGCGAAAGAATTAGTTCGATATCTGAAAAATTACGGAAATGGCGAGGGAATTACGACAATGTGGGAGAATCCCTGACCTGCGCAATGGGATAGGTCAGGGATTTTTTACGACTTTGGTTTTTCGCTCGCCATTTCCACAATTTTTAAGATATCGACCTGATTCTTTCTCTACCGTATTCAGCTTCCAATTACGCATCCAAAACGTCCTCGATCATTTTAATATCTCAAAAATTGCGGAAATGACGAGAAAATTACGAAAATCACGAAAAATCGTCAAATTCAACCAGTTTCTTGGTCGGCATTCGCTCAATTTTTGAGATAGCGATCTGAAACTTGTACCATTGTTTTAGTTAGGAAATTCTACGCCAGATCAATATATAATAGTTGTACTTTTCGAAAATTTAATTTTTCGCAAAAATCTGAAGGGGGTAGGTCAGGATTTTTCGCGATTTTCGTAAATCGCCTGCCATTTCCGTAATTTTTGAGCTATTAAAACGATCCGAGGCGTTTTGGACGCGGAATCCGAAGCCGAATAAGACAGTGCAAGAATTATTTTGATATCTCAAAAATTGTAGAAATGGCGAGCGATTTACGAAAATCGCGAAAAATCCTGACCTACCCCCTTCAGATTTTTGCGAAAAATTAAATTTTCGAAAAGTACAACTATTATATGTTGATCTGGCGTAGAATTTCCTAACTAAATCAATGGTACAAGTTTCAGATCGCTATCTCAAGAATTAAGCAAATGGCAATCAGAAAACTGTTTTAAAGTTATGTTTTTCGATTGCCACTTTCACACTTTTAAAATAATCGATCCATGACCACGATATCCATATTCTTTGTGAAATTTAGAATATATAATTCTACAGCTTATCTTTCAATGTGTACTTTATACTTTGAAAATATTGGAATTAAATTTTCACTATTTTATTTGTCAATTAATTTCATATTATCATGCGAACAAATTGTAAATTCGGCTAAAACACTCTTAATAGTTGCGCATAATAGTCCAGTGTGATTGTTTGTGGTCACAAGAGAGAAAAATATTGAGAAATTATCCATAAGTGTCTCTATTACATTTTTTCCAGGTCGCCCGTACTGTCTGTACCTGCCCGAATAACCAGTACCTTTATATAGTAGTCTTAATGATATTCGACAACCATTTAAGAACAAAGTTGGCAAAAATTTTCTTCATTTTTATTAATTTCCTACCATAATTTCCAACTACAGTTCTTACATTCATTCCGATAATTCTTATTCGAACTTGTGTGTGATTGTAGTAATAATTTCTTTTTTCTTCGTGCAAAATCTTGAAAATTTGTTAATTATTAATCACAAATAATAAATAATTTCGGTTCTATTTGCGAAAAGTCTTCTATATTTTAATACTCACCAACCGCGATTTGCAATTCGATGTTTGATATTCACTCTAATAATTTTTCGTCCGAACTTGTGCGTGATTGTATTAATAATGTCTTCTTTCTTTATTCAAAATCTCGAAAATTGGTGATTATTATTCATAGAATGTGAAATAATTATGAATCTACGAAGGTCGTAAACATTTCTTAAATGTTAGTCACAAAATATTGTAGGGTGTGAGAATATATATTGCGTGATTGTGAAGTATGAAAGAAGGAATGTCGAGACAAAGCGTGAACGAAGAGTGTCTGGACAGTGTGGCAGTTTTTCCGTTGGATGTTTCGAGTGCATGAGCGTGTGTCTGGCAAATGTTTCGAAAGGGAAAGTATGCAAGTTTATGGTGGACAAGGGCAGCGCTTGAAGAGCGACCACCATGTGCGTTTCCTTGGGAAAACTCGGTCGTCTCTTCGGCGGTGGTCCGTAGGCCCTTGTCCTAGGTATAAGGGATGAATGAGTGAGTGAGAAAGTGAGGAAAGCGAGTGCGATAGAATGAAGTGCGAGTGCAAGCGAATGAAGTGTGAGAGAGAAAGAATGCGTGGTATAAGGAAGCGAATGATGGGAAAGAAAGCAGAATGTTTGTTGAGCGCGAAGAGCAAAGAGTATAGCGAGGTAGCGAGGAAGCGAAGTTTAGCGAAGCAGTGTTGTAGCGTAGTCTATTTTTTACTTAGTTTAGTTAAGTATCTTTAATAAAGCAATTTTAATTTATCATCATCCACTTTTCATATTAACTACAACTTGTATCCCACAATTTTGGGGGCTCAGCCGGGATATTAACAATATTCAGCCGGGATATTAACAATATTCCTCCGGGATACAGCCAAAGAAAAGTAATTGATTAAATTAGAATTGCCGGTGTTGTGACTGTGATTTGTGTTGTAAAAGTGAACAGTGAAGACTTTGACGTGGACTATGGCATACCATGAATAGAGCGAGGAATAGTCCGAATAAATTTAAAGTGTGTCAACTGAGGGACAAGTTGAAAGAGTTGGGCCTCAAAACTGGTGGCACAAAAGCAGCATTAATAAATCGACTCATGATGGCTGATCCAAGCGGTAGATGGTTGGAAGAAACTGAGGGCAACGAAGATCGTGCGGTGAGCGACGACGGTAACGCGGGAAGTGCGAATGTTCGAATCGCACGAGTGACGTGTGATTCTCGTGATGCGGAATTTTCCAAAAAAGAAACTGATTTAATGAAACGCGAACTTGCGTTAGCGAAGCGGGAGATTGAAATTCTACGCGAACAACAGCGTTATGATCGTTCTGGAAGCATGCAATCCGCGTCGGCAGGAAATCATTTTGTGGAACACTCGGTGCAGCCGAGAATAAATATCACGGCCATCGGTGAGCTTCTCGATAATTTTGATGGTAGCAGCGAAAACTACGAGAGATGGGAAACTCAGGTGCGGATGCTCAAGACGACATACAACCTTGAAGAAAATCAAGTAAAGATTTTGATGGGTTCAAAATTCAAGGGAAAAGCGAGCGAGTGGTTTCATTCAAAACCCGAATTTATTGCGATGGAATTCGAAGAGTTCCTATTCCAAATGAGGAACATGTTTTTCCATAGGCCAAGTAAAATGGCGTTGCGAAGGAAGTTTGAAGAACGCACGTGGAAGCGAGGTGAATTGTTTAGCCAATATTTGCATGACAAAATAATTTTGGCAAATCGTGTTCCCGTTGACGTCGACGAGATTGTGGACTACGTAGTGGACGGAATCCCAGATGCCTCGCTGCGGGACCAGGCGCGAATCCAAAGGTTCAGGACGACTACTTCTCTACTGGAAGCTTTTGAGAAGATAACACTCCGAGGAAAAGCAGAACCGAGTTTTTCTACCAGGGACGCAGACAGAGGACAACGCTTCATCAGACCCAGCGAGGATGGACACAGAGGTGCGGCACGTGGTGAACCTGTCGCAAAGAGGTGTCATTCATGCGGTTCGTCAAACCACCTGGC
Organism: Mimumesa dahlbomi; assembly: GCA_917499265.3. NCBI lineage: Eukaryota > Metazoa > Arthropoda > Insecta > Hymenoptera > Crabronidae > Mimumesa > Mimumesa dahlbomi. The sequence continues at coordinate 27,826 of OU824124.1, forward strand.
ATCAGCGTGCCCGACGAAGGACAAGGGCAGGAAGTGCTTCGAGTGTCGAGAATTCGGACACATCTCCGCAGATTGCCCAAAGAAGCGAGCGTCGGCGAATGTATGCAGCGCAACCCGACCCACTCAGGGCAAGTACTTTAAGCAGGTGTCGGTCAATGGTCATAAAATGACTGCGTTGGTAGACACAGGTAGCGATCTATGTTTAATGCGTGCAGAAAGTTATGTCAAGTTAGGCGCACCGGAATTGCGACGCAAAGAAATTCCTTTTCGCGGTATTGGTTCGAACGAAAACTCCACGTTAGGGGAATTTTACGCGAATATATTTATAGATGAAAACACGTATCCAATAATTGTTAGAGTAGTTTCAGACAGTTTAATGCAACATGAATTGTTGATCGGCGCAGACTTTATAAATACGGTTGAGCTTACAATAAAAGATGGTAAAATTTCGGTTTCACGTAATAACACTGCAGAAGAAAATCGCATAATTTCCGAAGTATTGCATATTGATTTTGATTACGAAGTAGACGAAGTTAACGTGTCGAACAGCGCAAATACGGGACATATTGCGTCGCGATGCCCGAGGAAGACGGCACCAGCGACGAGCGCGAGCGCGGCGATGGTACAGAGGCACCATGTTGTCGAAGTCGTCAAGCAGGTAGAGGTAGAGACTTTTAAAATTGACAGTGTACGTCAGGTAAATAAGATGGACGTGTTGTATGTTCGGGAGTCTTGTCAGAGCGGTACACTAACGACAGCGAGTAACAATTATAAGCCTGATAAAATACACGATGTAGAGACGGAGACGGTTTTAATAGAAAAGGACGAAGAACCGGTAAACCAGCGTGTGCTACAATTATCGCCATCGGAACAGCGCGAGCAAAACGAGGAAAATTTAGAAATTCAGGAAGGGTTGTGCGATGATGTAATGCAACCTTCTCCTTTAGAATTCGCGAGTCCAATAATTTTAGCTAAGGAAGATGAAACACCTATACCTCTTGTTGCATATAAACCATTAAACAAACAGATAATAATTGAAGATCGAGTAGATTCTTTGCAGAACGTGAATGTTTTAAATGCAGTAGATTTGAAAGACAGCTTTTTCATGAACGGATTAGATAATTCACCTGTGACGTTTCAAAAATGTAACAATGCGACTAAAGAGTTAGTTACGCCAAAAATAGAGTCCAGTGCGGACAACGGACAGTCGCGTTTGTCCGAGCGAGAGGTGCAATTAGTTGAGAAATTTCCTGAGGTAAAAGTAGCGCAGCCAGTACAAAATGTTTTAGCGATAGCAAATACGCATTCTTTAAATAAATGTTCTAGACAACTCATTTATAGTTCAGTTATAGCGAGACCGATATGTAAATTCTTAGAGAAGAATATGAGATTCGTGTTTGATGAGAATCACAAAGTTACTCACATAAATATTAACGGTACATTTAGTGATGTGTGTGTGTATGTGTGTGATGCGATCTTTTTATCAAAATGTGAAAAAGACTCTGCGATTTGTCGAGTATGTTGTGCAATCAGTGAAAGAACGCTAGTTGAATTGAGCTGTAATAGCAATTTGAAAATAATTAGAGTTATTGATGATTTGAATAAGTTTAGGGTATATTTGTTAGTGTTACGACTTAGAAGTAAAGCGGATTGTAATGTTTTTGAGTTAGCGACCAGTAAGGAAAAATTGTTTGCGTGTATGGTCAAGTGGGATTTACTTTTAAAACTATTTCACCGTGTAATTGACAGAGGTCGATTAGGTTGAATTTGGATGAATTGAGAAAATAGTATGCTTGATTGTGCGATTGTTTTGAAAGTGGTAATTGAAAGTGTGAGTAGCGATAAGGACAGTTGAGGTCACCTGTCGTTGCAGGACGGCCGAGTGTAGGGTGTGAGAATATATATTGCGTGATTGTGAAGTATGAAAGAAGGAATGTCGAGACAAAGCGTGAACGAAGAGTGTCTGGACAGTGTGGCAGTTTTTCCGTTGGATGTTTCGAGTGCATGAGCGTGTGTCTGGCAAATGTTTCGAAAGGGAAAGTATGCAAGTTTATGGTGGACAAGGGCAGCGCTTGAAGAGCGACCACCATGTGCGTTTCCTTGGGAAAACTCGGTCGTCTCTTCGGCGGTGGTCCGTAGGCCCTTGTCCTAGGTATAAGGGATGAATGAGTGAGTGAGAAAGTGAGGAAAGCGAGTGCGATAGAATGAAGTGCGAGTGCAAGCGAATGAAGTGTGAGAGAGAAAGAATGCGTGGTATAAGGAAGCGAATGATGGGAAAGAAAGCAGAATGTTTGTTGAGCGCGAAGAGCAAAGAGTATAGCGAGGTAGCGAGGAAGCGAAGTTTAGCGAAGCAGTGTTGTAGCGTAGTCTATTTTTTACTTAGTTTAGTTAAGTATCTTTAATAAAGCAATTTTAATTTATCATCATCCACTTTTCATATTAACTACAACTTGTATCCCACAATATGAAATAATTACGGTTCTATTAAGCCCGGTTCCCGTTTCGTACCTGTTACCTATTATTTTATTAGAAATGAAATAAAATCCGCGATGAGTACGTTTAAACTTGTGTTATGTGACCTGACCGTGAAATTCCTGCGTACACATGGTTTGACTTTGACAAGTACAGCCGGTACCCTTCAGTCGCCGATAACTTGTTGAACTGTTAAGACGTGTTCTAGCGAGCTCCCCACTGCTCTCCCGGGTACATTACATTACTTTCAATATTTTCGTTTGCCTATTTCATTTCACGCATACTTTCCGCACACTTTCCGCACACTTTCCGCACACTTTCCGCACACTTTCCGCATACCTTCCGCACACTTTCCGCACACTTTCCGCACACTTTCCGCACACTTTCCGCACACTTTCCGCACACTTTCCGCATACCTTCCGCATACCTTCCGCATACCTTCCGCATACCTTCCGCATACCTTCCGCACACTTTTCGCATACATTCCACACACTTTTCGCATACATTCCACACACTTTTCGCATACATTCCACACACTTTCCGCATAAATTCTATTACATGGCGACAGTCGGGCGGTACTTCTAATCGTATTTCTATTTCTGATTTCAGATCCGACAACGCAAGGAGAAGGCCAGTTCGCAACCGGAATTTTTGCTGGAGATGGCCCTTCGACGAAGATTATAAGTATAAAACCTACTTGTCACCGTACTTGTTAAACAAAAAGAATCTACATGTTTTATTTGACGACTATCGCGTTGACTGATCATTATAAATTCACCATTATAACTTTAATTTCATTTTACATCAAAGTAGAAGAATGGCAATATTCCTAATAACAATGCTCGGAATCTAAAAAGAAAATTACTTTAAACCGAATTTTGTTATATTCTACGCGGAATATTGGACGTACGCGTCCGCCTTGTATATTATTTTCAGCTTTTGTGACCGCGCGCAATGCGGTCTTAGAATCATTTTCTGCGAGACAAGTATTTCGCGAAATAGAGTCAGTGTTGTTGCGATATTAATACATTATTATTGCTCGATACTCGCGTGATTAAAATCGTCGAAAGAAATGAAATTCGGTCGCGAAATTCTCTTAATTTTTCCAATCGCGAGAGTAGAGTCAGTTTGTTCGCCGGACATTATTTCGGTCGCGATGAAGTAGCGGTACGCAGCAGCTGTGGAAAGGATTTCCATCGGGCGTCGTCGCATCAGGCAGCAGGTAAATATCAGCAAAATCTACTTTTCATTTTTCTAATTAACAATGAAATTACATTTTGGAATATCGAATTCGAGTCAGAATTAAAGACGAACGATGTGAGGAATGATAGACTATTAAACTATAAAGACTTTTCTCTTTTTCTGTTACAGAAGACATCGCAACGATTTAGCTGGCCGAGTGCAATGCGGTCTTAGATTCACTTGATCCGAAAAAGTATATCGCGAAATAGAATCAGTGTTGTTGCGCTATTAGAAATTATGTTTGTTCGATATACGCGTGCTTAAACCCGCCGAAAGAATTGAAATGGACTGCTACAACGTAACATACTCGGTCGCGAAATTCCTGTATACTTTGAATCGCGAGAGTAGAGTCAGTTTGTTCGCCGGAAATAATTTCGGTCGGGAGTGTAGTCTGTTTATTTTTCTTTTTTCTTTCTTTGAATTATTCGCCGCGATGAAGTAGAGGTACGCAGCAGCTGCGGAAAGGATTTCCATCGGGCGCCGTCGCATCAGGCAGCAGGTAAATATCGTCAAAGTATTCTACTTTTACTTCTAATCCATAGTGAAATTACATTTTGTAATATCGAACTGAAGTCAGAACTAAATACGAACGGTTTGAGAAATGATAGACGGTTAAACTATAAAGACTTTGCTATTTTTCTGTTACAGATGACTTCGCAACTGCAGAGCCGGTCGTAGTATCATCTCTACAATCAAAGGTGCAGAAGAAATCTACGACCGGTGAGTCAAAAAATTTACGGTTCCTCCGATCACTCAATCATGTCGTAGGACGTAAAGGTCCGAAGCGGCACGAGTGTATTGGTTGTATTTTATTTGAGTTTGCGAGCATAGTGACCGCGAGTGTAAAGTATTTTATACTTTACATTCGTGGGTAGTAACACCCCATTGTTGTGAATATTTAATTAGCTCAGGCAGGGGTCTTCTTGTGGCTTAGCTTCACGGGCGATTTTGATGTAATTAATTTGAAGGTTCGATACCCTCGGCCTTCATTTAATTGCATTCGCGTTCGCGTGAATTTCATATAACCATAGAGCATTGAGAAAAGATAGAAAGAGTATATACGAATAGAAAGACAAGTAAAGAAGCAAAGATAAGAACAGAATAGGAAGATTGAAAAAGGACTAAAAAGATAAGAAAATTTATTCGAGTTTCAAAAAATCATACGAATTAATCATACGAATTAAATTCAGTCAGAATTTGCATATTTTTCGTGACCGCGTTTCCTTTAACTTGTAAAGTCCTTTAAATTCTTGTATTTGAAATGCCCAAGAAGACCAATTCGCGATGCGTAGATTCTGGTTTCAAAGGCTAATTTTGAACATATTTGCATTGTTTAGAATATAACTTTGAATAAGGAATCAACCAAGGTTTTCAATTATAAATTCAAGTTTCATATATATTTTTTTTCAAATAAATTTCAATATTTTAAAGTTTTCAATATATATATTTTTAAAGTTTTCAAAGTTTTCTTGCACGAGATGCAATTTTTTCACTTTTTCAATTATTATTCGATATTACATTCGAGTCATTTTATAAAGTATATTTTCAAGTAAATTCTATAAAGTCAAAGTAACGATTACTAGCTCGTTAGAAGATCTATTTCAATAATCATTTTATAGCTCAGGATTTTCAGCACACATCAAGCCTAGTATGTAGTTGCCACGTTCATGTCCCTATTTGGCTTGAACTCATTCGTGTGCCCAGGTGCTACACGAATGGGTGATGGCGGTGAACGTGGCGTATAGTTTTAAGAATTATAATTATGTGGCGGCTCACAAGCGTTAGCGATTGTGCACGACGTACGATCCACACGTGTGAGTGTGTGTGTGAGATAAATTTATTGAATATTTCGTGGATTGTGCGTCGGTTTTGAACAATCGTTTTTATTGCAAAATCGCGATTAAAATCAGCTTGCATATTTTTACGATTTTACATTATTCAATTTAAGTTCGATTATATTTCGAACCTCAGATTATTATATTCAATTACTTTTCAATTAGAGTCAAAATACAGAAGCATTATTTTTTAACGTATTAATTATTTCAACTACGAATTAATTACAAGACTTTCATTTCTATATTTTACGTCTACAAGTTTTCATTAAATTCCTTTCAATAAAGTCTAAATAAATCGCAATAATCGCTGACCTTGTGAGTCGATTTCAGCAAAAAGGTACGTACCTGAATGTATGTGTGGGGTTTGAGTCGGTGTTGGAGACGTCCCGGGACGTCTCCCGTAGGGGGAAACACCGACTTTGATTGAGAATCGTGGAGAGAGTGTGTTGGTGTGCGAGAGATTTTTGCCATTTTTTAAATATAGGTAATAGGTAGGCAGGTAATTTATTCTCTGGAGTGTGTGTGCTTTAATTTTAAGTAGGAAGGGCAGGGCAGGTACCACTGTTTCGACTGTAGGCAACCAGTGGTATCCTGTACCTGAAAGTCAGGCTAATAATCTTTTCTTTTTTAATAATAAGTAAATTCTGCTTGAACATTCGTCTTTAGCGGCTAACCGTTTGCACGGACTGCAGTTGTCATTCTTCTGAGAATAAGCTGTTAACTTGTCCACACGTGTTAGCCGCATTCTCTTGTCTGGATAGGCGCGTGTTAGGGTTATACCATATTATGGTTCCGAATGTTCTTGCAGAATACAGGTTGGGCTCCGGCCTGAAGCAAGAAGAGGCTTTACGCCGAAGAGGCTATATGCCGAAGAGGCCCGACAAACTGTCAAGAAGAGGGCAGCAACTAATGGCTATCCATTTTGGAGTGTTCAATTCCAGAATGGATGGTCATTCCGTTACTACTAAGTCACTATGCTCGTAGTAGTTGTAGAGTAATTATAGTTGTAGTAATTTCAAGTAGTTAGTACCACGGGTCGAGGTGAGCTCCCCGTGAAGACTCTGCCCCGATCTGCATTAAAGTTTTCGAGTCATTTTTCTTATTAAATTATTTTTACAAGTTCCAAGTAATAGAGTTTTGCATTAAAGTTTTCGAGTCATTTTTCTTACTGAATTATTTTCACAAGTTTTGATAATAGAATTTTCATTACAATTTGATATTAAATTCCTTTCAAACTCAGTTATTATTTTTTTCATTATTGTTAAAGAGTTAGAGTCCAGTTTTTGATTATTATAAATTTGAGATATTAAATTTTTGAAAAAAAAGCAGAGGGGTAGAGTGTGATAGAATGAAGTAGTTAGAAGTAGTTAGTTCCGCGGGTCGAGGAGAGCTCCCCGTGAAGACTCTGCCCCGGTCTGCATTAAAGTTTCGAGTCATTTTTCTTATTAAAATATTTTCACAAGTTTTATTCAAAGAATTTTGCATTAAAGCTTTCGAGTCATTCTTCTTATTCAATTATTTTCACAACTTTTCAATCTAAGTCATTTTTATTCATTATTGTTAAAGAAACCTAAAGATTTTACTTATTGAGATATTTTCTGAGAGTTCATTTTTAAGAATATATATTTTTGTCATTACTAGAGTCGAGTTTTTGATTATTATAAATTTGAGAAATTGAATTTTTGATAAAAGCAGAGGGGTAGAGTATGATTCAGTGTGCAAAGTTTGCACACTGCCATCCGCGCCGGTCGATATTTTTTGTCACCTCTGGCTGCATTTCTAGTTCCGCGAATTTATTAATAATCTAAAATGCATTATCTTTGTGTGTCTCGGAGACACTTTTTCTAATGCCGTATAGGAATTTTATTATCTAATATAAAATCAAAAAGTTAAAGCAGCTAAGTGACTCGCGAATCGCGTCGTACATCGCCGTCTTTGTACGAATCTATTTAAAAACAATCATTGAACCAAGCATTTGTTAGAAGGAATATTGCCATAATTTTATGCATAAATTGCATTTTATATTAGGATGTCTTATTTTGAAATTCTTTTCAGCCGTAACTAAATTGGATCTATTTAAGATCATTTCGCGTTTGCAATTAATTTGTATTTTCGCGTATTATCAGTCAAAGCGGTCGTGGAACTACGAAACATTATTTTTGCGCGTCGGTTTTTCGCGAGGAACTTTCGTAATTTAATGTATTAGTTTTGCGGAAATACTCGCGAACGTGGACCAAGAAAAATATATTCGCGCGCGCATCGCGTATTTTCTTTCAATGAATTTTAGAGTCATGCGATCACTTATTCTCTATGACGAAACCCACGGAAATTGTAAACAAATTTAGTGTTGCGAAAAATTATGTAAATTCGGTCGTTTCTTTCCATTCCGACCAATGTTGACCGCGCGTGACAAGTAGTCTTTTCTCCCTTTATTAATTATAGACTCAAGATTGCGATACGGTAAAATTACAATAAGTAAAATGAGCTAATCACTCTTTTTCCAGCTTTGCTTTTAGAATCGCGTTAACTTAGAGAAATCGCCATTTACTCACCTTGAATGGTTTGTTAAATGGCGAGAAATCTTTTTTTGTGCCGCGCTTCCATTTTTCTCGATTCTATGTAAACTCGCAAAGTAACTTCTAGCTTATAGTATTCCAATTAATTACAAAAATGTAAAACATGATCCCCTGTGGGTCGGGGAAAGAATAGACCCACGGTATTCCCTGCCTGTCGTAAAAGGCGACTAAAAGGGACGTTTTGATCACTATAGTGTCAAAACGTTAGTTTAAGGGGATATCATACGTCAATTTCACTTCGTTTGTCGTCGACCGACTAGAAAACGCGACTTCTTTGCTCGTTCCGCGTTATTAGTTTCTTATCAATTAAACATTTTTACCTTCAATAACATAGTTTCAGTTTTTAACTTTTAACTTTTAACTTCAACTTTTACTTTTAACTCGTAGCTTCAACTTTTACTTTCAATACTTAGCTTCAGCTTTCAATTTTTAGCTTCAGTTTTTTAAACTCATTTTAATAGTAGAGTCACTTGCTCGTAATTTGCGGCGTTTGTCATACCCCTACGTTAAAACAACACGAGAAACGGTGTAGTCGGCCAGATAGCCGTTGGGCTATCTGGTTAAATCGCGGTCCTGCGATATATTCATGGAGCGTGGCCTTCGTCGGATCATGGTTCCGCCGGTATCTTTGGGTGGCCTAAGGTTGTCTGGAAAGGTGAGCCCGAGTTCGTTCTGGGGACCTGTACACGGGTGAACTGCTATTTGGCGGGGTATGGGACGTATCAGGCTTATCGGTGGCGGCCGGACCGATTAGCCTGATATGGCTTAACCCGTGTACAGTTCGACTTGATGATCTATATCTTCGGATATATTTCATCTTCGATTTGTCCCTGGTTCGAATCTTTCGTGAGGCCCTTTCCTGTAAATCGACCCTACGTTTATCCCATCGTATCGGTTAACCATGGTTTGGCGGGGGTCCCGGTTCGTGGGTACTTCTCAGGACCGTGGTACGAGCCACCGTGTAAGTGTGTAAATTGTTTTTTCGTCGAGTTATGGTAAACATCTAGAGTCACCCGCGTTAGTCTTACCATGAGGTTGCTTTTCTGGTTTGGTCGACATTTCCATTCTCGTCTATGTTATTTGTTTTATTCGCGTTTCGCGGGAAATTGGCGTTTGATGGTGATGGGTTTGTGTTTGTTATATTGAAACTGGTTTCAATATTTCGGCCACGATCGCATTGATAGACGTATCTTTGAGATCGTGGTTATTAGCTTCGCGATCGCGGTCGCGTGATATCTTTACTTTCCTTCTGAACGTAGCGATTATGTTCGTTATCGTTTAAAGGAGGGAGGATGGGAGCCGTGGATAGGGTGGGTCTCTATTAGTAGCAACCTCCACGTGGTGAGACCTGGATCGATATTATTTGCATCGATCGATAATGAAATTTATCAATATTTTTTTGTAAGTCCGATGACCTATAGTCGTTTATATTGAAATGTATCGCTTCGATGCAAATGGTATCGAGCTAATTGGCTACGAGTAGTATATGTATGTATATCTCGTGTTTGCTTTTACTACAGTCAGAAAAAACCTAAGTTCAACCAGTTTTTCGCTTGCCATTTCCACAATTTTCAAGATAGCGACCTGAGACTGGTACCATTGTTTTAGTTAGGAAATTCTACGGCAGATCCACCTATAATAGTTGTACTTTTCGAAAATTTAATTTTTCGCCAAAATCTGAAGGGGGTAGGTCAGGATTTTTTGCGATTTTCGTAAATCGCTCGCCATTTCTACAATTTTTTAGATATCAAAATAATTCTTCCACTGTCTTATTCGGCTTCGGATTCCGCGTCCAAAACGCCCCGGATCGTTTTAATAGCTCAAATATTACGGAAATGGCAGGCGATTTACGAAAATCGCGAAAAATCCTGACCTACCCCCTTCAGATTTTGGCGAAAAATTAAATTTTCGAAAAGTACAACTATTATATGTTGATCTGGCGTAGAATTTCCTAACTAAAACAGTGGTACAAGTTTCAGATCGCTATCTCAAAAATTGAGCGAATGCCGAACGAAAAACTTGTTGAATTTGACGATTTTTCGCGATTTTCGTAATTCCTTCGTCACTTCCGTAAATTTTTAGATATCGACATGAATCTTTCACCGGCTTATTCGGCTTCCGATTCCGCGTCCAAAACGTCTTGGATCATTTGAATAGCTCAAAAATTACGGAAATGACGAAACAATTACGAAAATCGCGAAAATTCATCAATTTCAAGCAGTTTTTCGTTCGGCATTCGCTCAATTTCTGAGATAGCGGTCTGAAACTGGTACCATTGTTTTAGTTAGGAAATTCTACGGCAGATCCACCTATAATAGTTGTACTTTTCGAAAATTTAATTTTTCGCCAAAATCTGAAGGGGGTAGGTCAGGATTTTTTGCGATTTTCGTAAATCGCTCGCCATTTCTACAATTTTTTAGATATCAAAATAATTCTTTCACTGTCTTATTCGGCTTCGGATTCCGCGTCCAAAACGCCCCGGATCGTTTTAATAGCTCAAAAATTACGGAAATGGCAGGCGATTTACGAAAATCGCGAAAAATCCTGACCTACCCCCTTCAGATTTTTGCGAAAAATTAAATTTTCGAAATGTACAACTATTATATGTTGATCTGGCGTAGAATTTCCTAACTAAAACAATGGTACAAGTCTCAGGTCGCTATCTGTAAAATTGAGCGAATGCCGTCCGAAAAACTGGTTGAATTTGACGATTTTTCGTGATTTCGCTTTTCCACAGATGAGGTATTGGATAGACCACTCATCCCCATGCTTTTCGATGTCACTGATTTTGAGGGCTCTAGACTCTATCCAATACCTCGTCTGTGATAATGGTTTTGCAACGCCCCCGTCAGAAAAATAAAGATTCAAAAAATCGTATAAAGTTATGCAGACAAATCGCAAATTTACTTAAATAGTTTGAACATTCTGCGTGGTTGTCAGAAAGAGGAACATCAAGAGATTACACGTAAGTTGCTCTTTTATGCTTTTTCAAGGTCGCCCCGACAAGACTGAACCTGGTATTTCCATCTTTATTGTTGAGGCTTCACGGAACAAGTACAACCAAACTTCAAAATACACTCGACCTGACATTGCCAAGTACGCCATTAACCTTTAGTCTGTGATAAAACGTCCTGGAGTCAATACCTCTTCATGACACGCTCCGGTCAACCTCCCGAAGTAAAATTCATTTATTACTCATACATTATTAGTACTGAGTAACACACCGATTGATTGCAATTGCATTAATTAATAGAGATTGATTAATAGAGGCAGTAGAAATATATTAAATATTCAAATTTTAGAAATAATTATATTTATTGTCATTAATTTGCAATCGCGATTTGCAACTTAATATTTAATATCAAGCTTATAAAATATAGTTCGAATTTGTACGATGTTATAGTCAAAAGTTTTCTTTATTTGTGCAATATATATAATTGTTTAATTGTTAGCAATAAATCCTGAAAATGCTACGGTTTAATAACGGTCCGCTCGAGGTTAACATAGATTTTATTATGTCGTAATAGATCGAAGAAATTCGCCGGCGGGTACCTACGTACGAGTGCAACCGACCGTGACCGGCCGACTCCCGAGTTTACCTGGCGTGACTTTGACACGCGCGCGCGTCAGTCTCAGTTCAGCGGCCGGGGGGTGAAGACGTACATAATCATAGGAGCTCCTGGGTGGTTTCCAAGGTATGTGACATCGTTTTAGAACATTTATCTTTGTTCAATTCATTTATATTCTATATCCTATCATAGTATATACGTGTATACCATACACATTCAATACATTACATTTAAAATTCTTGAATCGAGTCCACTTTTCTCTGTATGATTTAAACAAATAATTTTTTAACTTTTTGGAAAATACCTTCTTTATTTCTATTAATTCTTGCTTACTATATTATCACAATTTAATTAGTTTTGCTTATGAATTTCGCTGTTTGTACTTAGAATTTGGATAAATTTGTGACTGTTAACTCTTATCGTGTTTTGGTTTCTAATTCCAGGTACCACTATACAAAGAAGCCCGGTTACTTGAGACGTAAACAAGAACACAATGGACATCGCAGCGGTCGAAGCCTACTTGTTATCGCCCTTGACATTGGTCGTACCTAACATTGTTCGCGGTACATCTACAACGGGAATTTATATTTTCCGTGAGTTACGTTAGATTGAATCGAGTCATCGTGCCGTTTATTTTTCGTGAACCGGATATAAGAAATATTTTTCTTGCGAAACGTTTGAGAATATTTCTACGAAACTTCGCGCCGGTTTATTAAAGTATACATCTTTTCGCGTCGACTATTGCGTTCACAATTTCATTTTACACCAAAGTAGGACAATGGCAATATTCCTAATAACAATGCTTGGTAATTAAATTGAAAAATACTTTAACCGAATATCTACGACATTTTCCGCGGCATACGTGTTCGCGATGTATTTTATTTTCAGCTTTTGTGACCGCGCGCAATGCGGTCTTAGAATCATTTTCTGCGAGACAAGTATTTCGCGAAATAGAGTCAGTGTTGTTGCGATATTAATACTTTATTATTGCTTGATACTCGCGTGATTAAAACCGCCGAAAGAAATGAAATTCGGTCGCGAAATTATCTTAATTTTTCCAATCGCGAGAGTAGAGTCAGTTTGTTCGCCGGACATTATTTCGGTCGGGAATATAGTCTCTTTTTTTTTTATTTTTTTTTCTTTGAATTACTCGCCGCGATAAAGTAGCGGTACGCAGCAGCTGTGGAAAGGATTTCCATCGGGCGTCGTCGCATCAGGGAGCAGGTAAATATCAGCAAAATCTACTTTTCATTTTTCTAATTAACAATGAAATTACATTTTGGAATATCGAATTCGAGTGAGAATTAAAGACGAACGATGTGGGAATGATAGACGGTTAAACTATAAAGACTTTTCTCCTTTTCTGTTACAGAAGACGTCGCAACGATTTAGCTGGCCGAGTGCAATGCGGTCTTAGATTCACTTGATCCGAAAAAGTATATCGCGAAATAGAATCAGTGTTGTTGCGCTATTAGAAATTATGTTTGTTCGATATACGCGTGCTTAAACCCGCCGAAAGAATTGAAATGGACTGCTACAACGTAACATATTCGGTCGCGAAATTCCTGTATACTTTGAATCGCGAGAGTAGAGTCAGTTTGTTCGCCGGAAATAATTTCGGTCGGGAGTGTAGTCTGTTTATTTTTCTTTTTTTTTCTTTGAATTATTCGCCGCGATGAAGTAGAGGTACGCAGCAGCTGCGGAAAGGATTTCCATCGGGCGCCGTCGCATCAGGCAGCAGGTAAATATCGTCAAAATGTTCTACTTTTACTTCTAATCCACAGTGAAATTACATTTTGAAATATCGCACTCGAGTCAGAACTAAATACGAACGATTTGAGAAATGATAGACGGTTAAACTATAAAGACTTTGCTATTTTTCTGTTACAGATGACTTCGCAACTGCAGAGCCGGTCGTAGTATCATCTCTACAATCAAAGGTGCAGAAGAAATCTACGACCGGTGAGTCAAAAAACTTACGGTTCCTCCGATCACTCAATCATGTCGTAGGACGTAAAGGTCCGAAGCGGCACGAGTGTATTGGTTGTATTTTATTTGAGTTTGCGAGCATAGTGACCGCGAGTGTAAAGTATTTTATACTTTACATTCGTGGGTAGTAACACCCCATTGTTGTGAATATTTAATTAGCTCAGGCAGGGGTCTTCTTGTGGCTTAGCTTCACGGGCGATTTTGATGTAATTAATTTGAAGGTTCGATACCCTCGGCCTTCATTTAATTGCATTCGCGTTCGCGTGAATTTCATATAACCATAGAGCATTGAGAAAAGATAGAAAGAGTATATACGAATAGAAAGACAAGTAAAGAAGCAAAGATAAGAACAGAATAGGAAGATTGAAAAAGGGCTAAAAAGATAAGAAAATTTATTCGAGTTTCAAAAAATCATACGAATTAATCATACGGTGAATCATACGAATTAAATTCAGTCAGAATTTGCATGTTTTTCGTGGCCGCGTTTCCTTTAACTTGTAAAGTCCTTTAAATTCTTGTATTTGAAATGCCCAAGAAGACCAATTCGCGATGGGTAGATTCTGGTTTCAAAGGCTAATTTTGAACATATTTGCATTGTTTAGAATATAACTTTGAATAAGGAATCACCAAGGTTTTCAATTATAAATTCAAGTTTCATATATATTTTTTTTTCAAATAAATTTCAATATTTTAAAGTTTTCAATACATATATTTTTAAAGTTTTCAAAGTTTTCTTGCACGAGATGCAATTTTTTCACTTTTTCAATTATTATTCGATATTACATTCGAGTCATTTTATAAAGTATATTTTCAAGTAAATTCTATAAAGTCAAAGTAACGATTACTAGCTCGTTAGAAGATCTATTTCAATAATCATTTTATAGCTCAGGATTTTCAGCACACATCAAGCCTAGTATGTAGTTGCCACGTTCATGTCCCTATTTGGCTTGAACTCATTCGTGTGCCCAGGTGCTACACGAATGGGTGATGGCGGTGAACGTGGCGTATAGTTTTAAGAATTATAATTATGTGGCGGCTCACAAGCGTTAGCGATTGTGCACGACGTACGATCCACACGTGTGAGTGTGTGTGTGAGATAAATTTATTGAATATTTCGTGGATTGTGCGTCGGTTTTGAACAATCGTTTTTATTGCAAAATCGCGATTAAAATCAGCTTGCATATTTTTACGATTTTACATTATTCAATTTAAGTTCGATTATATTTCGAACCTCAGATTATTATATTCAATTACTTTTCAATTAGAGTCAAAATGCAAAAGCATTATTTTTGAACGTAGTAATTATTTCAACTACGAATTAATTACAAGACTTTCATTTCTATATTTTACGTCTACAAGTTTTCATTAAATTCCTTTCAATAAAGTCTAAATAAATCGCAATAATCGCTGACCTTGTGAGTCGATTTCAGCAAAAAGGTACGTACCTGAATGTATGTGTGGGGTTTGAGTCGGTGTTGGAGACGTCCCGGGACGTCTCCCGTAGGGGGAAACACCGACTTTGATTGAGAATCGTGGAGAGAGTGTGTTGGTGTGCGAGAGATTTTTGCCATTTTTTAAATATAGGTAATAGGTAGGCAGGTAATTTATTCTCTGGAGTGTGTGTGCTTTAATTTTAAGTAGGAAGGGCAGGGCAGGTACCACTGTTTCGACTGTAGGCAACCAGTGGTATCCTGTACCTGAAAGTCAGGCTAATAATCTTTTCTTTTTTAATAATAAGTAAATTCTGCTTGAACATTCGTCTTTAGCGGCTAACCGTTTGCACGGACTGCAGTTGTCATTCTTCTGAGAATAAGCTGTTAACTTGTCCACACGTGTTAGCCGCATTCTCTTGTCTGGATAGGCGCGTGTTAGGGTTATACCATATTATGGTTCCGAATGTTCTTGCAGAATACAGGTTGGGCTCCGGCCTGAAGCAAGAAGAGGCTTTACGCCGAAGAGGCTATATGCCGAAGAGGCCCGACAAACTGTCAAGAAGAGGGCAGCAACTAATGGCTATCCATTTTGGAGTGTTCAATTCCAGAATGGATGGTCATTCCGTTACTACTAAGTCACTATGCTCGTAGTAGTTGTAGAGTAATTATAGTTGTAGTAGTTTCAAGTAGTTAGTACCACGGGTCGAGGTGAGCTCCCCGTGAAGACTCTGCCCCGATCTGCATTAAAGTTTTCGAGTCATTTTTCTTATTAAATTATTTTTACAAGTTTCAAGTAATAGAGTTTTGCATTAAAGTTTTCGAGTCATTTTTCTTACTGAATTATTTTCACAAGTTTTGATAATAGAATTTTCATTACAATTTGATATTAAATTCCTTTCAAACTCAGTTATTATTTTTGTTCATTATTGTTAAAGAGTTAGAGTCCAGTTTTTGATTATTATAAATTTGAGAAATTAAATTTTTGAAAAAAGCAGAGGGGTAGAGTGTGATAGAATGAAGTAGTTAGAAGTAGTTAGTTCCGCGGGTCGAGGAGAGCTCCCCGTGAAGACTCTGCCCCGGTCTGCATTAAAGTTTCGAGTCATTTTTCTTATTAAATTATTTTCACAAGTTTTATTCAAAGAATTTTGCATTAAAGCTTTCGAGTCATTCTTCTTATTCAATTATTTTCACAACTTTTCAATCTAAGTCATTTTTATTCATTATTGTTAAAGAAACCTAAAGATTTTACTTATTGAGATATTTTCTGAGAGTTCATTTTTAAGAATATATATTTTTGTCATTACTAGAGTCGAGTTTTTGATTATTACAAATTTGAGAAATTGAATTTTTGATAAAAGCAGAGGGGTAGAGTATGATTCAGTGTGCAAAGTTTGCACACTGCCATCCGCGCCGGTCGATATTTTTTGTCACCACTGGCTGCATTTCTAGTTCCGCGAATTTATTAATAATCTAAAATTCATTATCTTCGTGTGTCTCGGAGACACTTTTTCTAATGCCGTATAGGAATTTTATTATCTAATATAAAATCAAAAAGTTAAAGCAGCTAAGTGACTCGCGAATCGCGTCGTACACCGCCGTCTTTGTACGAATCTACTTAAAAACAATCATTGAACCAAGCATTTGTTAGAAGGAATATTGCCATAACTTTATGCATAAATTGCATTTTATATTAGGATGTCTTATCTTGAAATTCTTTTCAGCCGTAACTAAATTGGATCTATTTAAGATCATTTCGCGTTTGCAATTAATTTCTATTTTCGCGTTTTATCAGTAAAAGCGGTCGTGGAACTACGAAACATTATTTTTGCGCGTCGGTTTTTCTCGAGGAATTTTCGTAATTTAGTGTATTAGTTTTGCGGAAATACTCGCGAACGTGGACCAAGAAAAATATATTCGCGCGCGTATCGCGTATTTTCTTTCAATGAATTTTAGAGTCATGCGATCACTTATTCTCTATGACGAAACCCACGGAAATTGTAAACAAATTTAGTGTTGCGAAAATTATGTAAATTCGGTCGTTTCTTTCCATACCGACCAATGTTGACCGCGCGTGACAAGTAGTCTTTTCTCCCTTTATTAATTATAGACTCAAGATTGCGATACGGTAAAATTACAATAAGTAAAATGGGCTAATCACTCTTCTTCCAGCTTTGCTTTTAGAGTCGCGTTAACTTAGAGAAATCGCCATTTACTCACCTTAAATGGTTTGTTAAATGGCGAGAAATCTTTTTTGCGCCGCGCTTGCATTTTTCTCGATTCTATGTAAACTCGCAAAGTAACTTCTAGCTTATAGTATTCCAATTAATTACAAAAATATAAAACATGTTCCCCTGTGGGTCGGGGACAGAATAGACCCACGGTATTCCCTGCCTGTCGTAAAAGGCGACTAAAAGGGACGTTTTGATCACTATAGTGTCAAAACGTTAGTTTAAGGGGATATCATACGTCAATTTCACTTCGTTTGTCGTCGACCGACTAGAAAACGCGACTTCTTTGCTCGTTCCGCGTTATTAGCTTCTTATCAATTAAACATTTTTACCTTCAATTACATAGTTTCAGTTTTTAACTTTTAACTTTTAACTTCAACTTTTACTTTTAACTCGTAGCTTCAACTTTTACTTTCAATACTTAGCTTCAGCTTTCAATTTTTAGCTTCGGCTTTCAATTTTTAGCTTCAGTTTTTTAAACTCATTTTAATAGTAGAGTCACTTGCTCGTAATTTGCGGCGTTTGTCATACCCCTACGTTAAAACAACACGAGAAACGGTGTAGTCGGCCAGATAGTCGTTGGGCTATCTGGTTAAATCGCGGTCCTGCGATATATTCATGGAGCGTGGCTTTCGTCGGATCATGGTTCCGCCGGTATCTTTGGGTGGCCTAAGGTTGTCTTGAAAGGTGAGCCCGAGTTCGTTCTGGGGACCTGTACACGGGTGGACTGCTATTTGGCGGGGTATGGGACGTATCAGGCTTATCGGTGGCGGCCGGACCGATTAGCCTGATATGGCTTAACCCGTGTACAGTTCGATTTGATGATCTATATCTTCGGATATATTTCATCTTCGATTTGTCCCTGGTTCGGATCTTTCGTGAGGCCCTTTCCTGTAAATCGACCTTACGTTTATCCCATCGTATCGGTTAACCATGGTTTGGCGGGAGTCCCGGTTCGTGGGTACTTCTCAGGACCGTGGTACGAGCCACCGTGTAAGTGTGTAAATTGTTTTTCCGTCGAGTTATGGTAAGCGTCTAGAGTCACCCGCGTTAGTCTTACCATGAGGTTGCTTTTCTGGTTGAGTCGACTTTTCCATTTCCGTCTTTTTTTTCTTTCTGTTCGCGTTTCGCGGGAAATTGACGTTTGATGGTGATGGGTTTGTGTTTGTTATATTGAAACTGGTTTCAATATTTCGGCCACGATCGCATTGATAGACGTATCTTTGAGATCATGGTTATTAGCTTCGCGATCGCGGTCGCGTGATATCTTTACTTTCCTTCTGAAAGTAAAGATTATGTTCGTTATCGTTTAAAGGAGGGAGGATGGGAGCCGTGGATAGGGTGGGTCTCCATTAGTAGCAACCTCCACGTGGTGAGACCTGGATCGATATTATTTGCATCGATTGATAATGAAATTTATCAATATTTTTTTGTAAGTCCGATGACCCATAGTCGTTTATATTGAAATGTATCGCTTCGATGCAAATGGTATCGAGCAAATTGGCTACGAGTAGTATATGTATGTATATCTCGTATTTGCTTTTACTACAGTCAGAAAAAACCTAAATTCAACCAGTTTTTTTATTGCCATTTGCTCAATTCTTGAGATAGCGATCTGAAACTTGTACCATTGATTTAGTTAGGAAATTCTACGGCAGATCAACATATAATAGTTGTACTTTTCGAAAATTTAATTTTTCGAAAAAATCTGAAGGGGGTAGGTCAAGATTTTTCGCGATTTTCGTAAATCGCTCGCCATTTCTACAATTTTTTAGATATCAAAATAATTCTTTCACTGTCCTATTCGGCTTCGTATTCCGCATCCAAAACGCCCCGGATCGTTTTAATAGCTCAAAAATTACGGAAATGGCAGGCGATTTACGAAAATCGCGAAAAATCCTGACCTACCCCCTTCAGATTTTTGCGAAAAATGAAATTTTCGAAAAGTACAACTATTATACATTGTTCTACCGTAGAATTTTCTAACTAAATCAACGGTACCAGTTTCAGATCGCCATCTCAAAAATTGAGCGAATGCCGACCAAAAAACTGGTTGAATTTGACGATTTTTCGCGATTTTCGTATTTCCTTTGTCATTTCCGCAAATTATTTAATATCGACTTCATTCTTTCACTGTCTTATTCGACATCGGATTCCGCTTCCAAAACGTCCCGGGTCATTTTGATATCTCAAAAATGCCGGAAATGACGAAGGAATTACGCGTATCGCGAAAAATTGTCAAATTTAAGCAGTTTTTCGTTCGGCATTCGCACAATTTTTGTGATAGCGACCTGAAACTGATACCATTGTTTTAGTTAGGAAATTCTACGCCAGAACAATGTATAATAGTTGTACTTTTCGAAAATTTCATTTTTCGCAAAAATCTGAAGGGGGTAGGTCAGGATTTTTCGCGATTTTCGTAAATCGCCTGCCATTTCCGTAATTTTTGAGCTATTAAAACGATCCGAGGCGTTTTAGATGCGGAATCCGAAGCCGAATAAGACAGTGAAAGAATTATTTTGATATCTCAAAAATTGTAGAAATGGCGAGCGATTTACGAAAATCGCGAAAAATCCTGACCTACCCCCTTCAGATTTTTGCGAAAAATGAAATTTTCGAAAAGTACAACTATTATACATTGTTCTGGCGTAGAATTTCCTAACTAAATCAACGGTACCAGTTTCAGATTGCTATCTCAAAAATTGAGCGAATGCCGACCAAAAAACTGTTTGAATTTGACGATTTTTCACCATTTTCGTAATTCGCTCACCATTTCCGCAATTTTTGAGATATTAAAATGATCCACGGCGTTTTGGATGCGTAGTTTCATACGGAAAATGATGACGAAAGAATTAGTTCGATATCTGAAAAATTACGGAAATGGCGAGGGAATTACGACAATGTGGGAGAATCCCTGACCTGCGCAATGGGATAGGTCAGGGATTTTTTACGACTTTGGTTTTTCGCTCGCCATTTCCACAATTTTTAAGATATCGACCTGATTCTTTCTCTACCGTATTCAGCTTCCAATTACGCATCCAAAACGTCCTCGATCATTTTAATATCTCAAAAATTGCGGAAATGACGAGAAAATTACGAAAATCACGAAAAATCGTCAAATTCAACCAGTTTCTTGGTCGGCATTCGCTCAATTTTTGAGATAGCGATCTGAAACTTGTACCATTGTTTTAGTTAGGAAATTCTACGCCAGATCAATATATAATAGTTGTACTTTTCGAAAATTTAATTTTTCGCAAAAATCTGAAGGGGGTAGGTCAGGATTTTTCGCGATTTTCGTAAATCGCCTGCCATTTCCGTAATTTTTGAGCTATTAAAACGATCCGAGGCGTTTTGGACGCGGAATTCGAAGCCGAATAAGACAGTGCAAGAATTATTTTGATATCTCAAAAATTGTAGAAATGGCGAGCGATTTACGAAAATCGCGAAAAATCCTGACCTACCCCCTTCAGATTTTTGCGAAAAATTAAATTTTCGAAAAGTACAACTATTATATGTTGATCTGGCGTAGAATTTCCTAACTAAATCAATGGTACAAGTTTCAGATCGCTATCTCAAGAATTGAGCGAATGCCGACCAAAAAACTGGTTGAATTTGACGATTTTTCGCGATTTTCGTATTTCCTTTGTCATTTGTTGACTCGAGGACGTTCATTCGTATACGAAGGGTTACCGTTGCGCTTTATAATGTCAGGTCAAATACATACTTTTGACGCGTTTGCACGCAGCGTTTTTTTAATAATCGAGATACAACAATACTAGTTCTAGATTGCTAAAAAATAGTATATCTCGAATAGATTATATTTCGTCTCTGCCTATACTTCAGTTCTCTGCCTACCTTGCATCAAGAAAGGACGAAATTACACCAGTTATTTGCTCGTCATTTGCACAATTATTGTATGTCCCTGTTAGGACTTCGATATTCGTATACTATGTGAGATGCTGCGTCGATATAGTACAGAAACACGCAAAACTAAAATATTTCAATTTTTCGCGATAATCATAAAGTTATTAATCACAAAGATTTAAATAGCTCGCTTCTAGACAACAGTAAAAACGCAACTAAGGCGAGCAATGCGCATGCGCATATCGAAATACTCATGTTCAGTGCCGTAACAGTGCCGTTCTGCAGGCGTAAAGTAGGGTATAATCTTTCATTTGGTCAACTTTAAGTGCTTATATCCCAGGAACTATAACCGAGCACCAATATTTACTTTCTGACTCGAGTTCAGTATCTGAAATCACTCATATGTATGTGCTTACGCTAAATATGTTCCATAAAACTGCATAAAACCACGTAATATGGGTACGCCTGGAAATTCCTAATCGATTCTTACGACTGCTATGTTCACGGATATTATGGTGTTCAATTAGATACACAACGTGTAAACCAGTACAAACGTGCTTTAGCAAAACCAATTGGAGCAGAATGTTAAACTATAGGTCAAAGGAACGTAAAAATCAATTACAAAACTTAACCAAATTCACAGAAAGGATACACAAGGAAATCGAAGATATGGCTGGTATCTTAAATTGGAGTATGGAGAGTATAGGGAATAATGTAAGTTGCAGACTTTTATAATAGAAATGTGTGAAATGGTAAGTAATAGAGCATCGATGTCACTGTTTGTATCGTCTAGAACGACTGCTTCCTGATTTGTCCGTATGGTTTGTCTCATCGAATCCCAAGAAGGACTTTGAGTCAGCATCTTGCGTGTTGTCGATGGAAATCAGAGGGCTACAGGGAATCTGACACTCTATTGTCCGAACCAGTATTATCGACAGACTCACCATCATCCATAAAACTTGGTATGTTTTATTAGTATCTAACGAGGATAAGATACACCAATCAGTTCTTGCTACTAGTTTGTAATACATTTTCTCTTGCAGATTCACCATTGCTAATTGACATTTTGCGGCGTGCAGCTCAAAATGATCCGACCATGAAGATCGGTTAGTACAAGGAGACAATATTTTGAGATATAAACTTTTCGTGTTTTAAATCACACGGTTTTTTCCAGAAATTTATGCACATAATTCCTGGCACAGGCTCGATATATCCTTTTTTTTCAGAATATTTAGCATAGAGAAAATATTTATTTACATTGTACTTCCCATTCGCCTTTTAAACATGCCAGATTTTTACACTGATGATAGGTTCGGCAGAGCGGTTAATTCCGCGTACATCCGATAGACTTCTAACAGATTTCACCAGCGACGAAAGGAAAGTTATATACGAATACGTCGTTTCGAATACTATGAAACCTGAGATTGGTCAGGATATTGCAGACATACATAAACCGTAAGATTCTAAATAGATCTCCACTCTCACCTTGTATGTTTTCAAATATCGGCAAACAGACGAAATATAGACGTTCCGAATATTTGGTTTTAGGAAATCGGACGGCAAACAAGACAAAGAATTATCATTTTTGGAGTTACTCGTGCAGGAACGGAATCTAAAGAGACGTAGAGCCAAGCATAGAGGGGTACATACGAATAAAAAGTCTCACACGGAAATTCTTCGTGAAGTTATAAGTCAGCAAATGGAATTATACGCTGATTATATGACGGGAATACGTGGGATTGCACGTGGCACAGAACTTCCTGACTTACGAAGAAACGAACAACCTTCGGAGGAAAGATCTGTTTCGCGATGCCGAGATCGCGAGAAAAAAGAAAGATATTTACCGATTACGGTGGTAAAAGAAACTTCGAACAAGCATAAGCATTATGATTACAAGGAAAAGAAAAGATCCCGTTCGAGAGATCGTAAGTCCGACAAACGGCATAAACATAGGTCCAAGCGACATAGCCATAAAAGGGAGCATAGGTCCCGCGAAACCGATAGATCGACATATTCCCATTCGAATTCCAATTACTCTCGACATAGGGACGATCGGTAAAACTATTGATGCGTGAACGTACTTGAGAATATTTAGACAACATTTTAGGAAAATAAGATTGTTACGCACATCACAATGTAAATACACATTTCTCGTTCTATTTCCCTCAATCCGGATTTCCCGAGTTATCCAGTATCGTTCGGAATCTCGTGATGGCTTATACTGATGCCACTAGATGGCGGGCTGTTCAACCAAGCTTTGTCCATGATTCTGACGTGGTTTTTCTCATTAACCGACAAGTAGGCGCGCTACTTTCTCTTAATTGTGTGCAATTACTCAGAATTATTTAAGCAGAAGTTTATGCAAAGTATCCATGCTTGTAGGTCGTTTTGAGAAGCCCAAGATCGGAATGCTCGGCAATACTCGGTCGTTCTCGGTTACCTTCGACTATGGTAAACATTCGGTTCGGTTGAGGTTCTACAATTCTTCTGTTCTACGTTTTATACTGATTTGTTTGCAGTACAGCGCGGCACGCAGTGCACTGCACCGACCTGCGTTGCGTTGTGCGTTATTCATCGTTCACTGCGAGTACTGATTCACTTCCAAAGCGTTAAAGCTGAATGTGATTAATGCATTTCGCTGAAAGGTCTTCCGCGCGATCGTTGCTTACAACACTTCGTAAAAGATTATGGAGAAGTACGAGGTATTGAAACAAGTCGGCGAAGGGTCGTTCGGCCAAGTATACAAAGCGAAGAAGCGGTCCGATGGTGAAGTTGTAGCTTTCAAAGTGATACGAAAGGTGAATATACAAGTGGAATGAACGGAACGGAAGGCTCTAGGTTTGGCTTATATATTCCGATCTATCACCGTACACGCATAGAAATATAGAAATTATAATCTTGTAGCGCGGCAGATCGTTGAAAGAATTGAAAAGTTTGCGACAAGAATGCGAAATTCAACGTCATCTTCATCATCCGAACATCGTACAAATGTTAGATTCATTCGAAACGGAAAACGAGGTAGTAATGTTCTCCGAGATAGCTGCCGGATCGCATGATGGACAATAAGGATCGATGTATGGTGTTTCCCTTTGTTGCAGATTGTCGTTGTAACAGAGTATGCCGATAAGGAATTGTACGAGATATTGGGTAAAGCGGGTCGTTTGTCTGAACAAAGGGCGCAAGTAATTGCTTGCGATCTTGTTTCAGCTCTCTATTATCTACACTCGAATCGAGTATTACACAGGTTTGGAATTGAAAAGCGTCCAAGACTTTTCCGACACCGAACGTTCGTTTTTCTTCCAGGGATCTAAAACCGCAAAACGTATTACTTGAGACGAACGGGGTGGCAAAGTTATGTGACTTTGGATTTGCCAGAAGCATGAGTACAGGAACGCACGTATTGACTTCCATTAAAGGAACTCCACTGTACATGGCGCCAGAACTTATAGAGGAACGTCCGTACGATCATAATGCCGATTTATGGTGCGTCTTCCGTCTCGTTACTATTTCCGTTTCCGTTATCACTTTCATTCGCATTTTCATCTATATTTCTATTTCTATTTCTATTTCTATTTCTATTTCTATTTCTGTTCTATTTGCGTTCGGAAAGACGCGAAAATCTTTCGAGAACGATATATCAAAAGTCTTCTATTTTTTCAGGTCTCTTGGTTGTATAGTGTACGAACTAGTTGTAGGCTCGCCACCATTTCAAACCACTTCCATTTTACATTTAGTTCGACTGATTAGATTTGAAGCTATAAAATGGCCAGATTTTATTTCGCAATGTTGTAAAACATTTCTGCAGGTTGTAATTTGGTTTTTCTTTTTGCATTTCGCCTATATTCGACCATATTCAAATAATCCATTCCTTGACTTCCCGAATCGATAACACGACGTTCGTATTGTATGAACAGGGTTTACTACAAAAGGATCCGTCGGAAAGATTGACTTGGCCTGCTCTTTTGGAGCATTCATTCGTGAAAAACAGAATCGTTATCGTTGGAGGAGCTGTACCTACACCGTTTACTACTCCGCTGTCTGCCAGTCAAGCCAGGGCAAAGCAACTACAGTTGCAGAATCTGGCGATGCGACCTGTCAATCAGTCAAAGTACACGAATCTTTCCAACATGTTTACATATCCGATAATCGACACGTTTAACCATCTATCCGTTTAATAATTGTACAGAGTTCTAGAGAAAACTGTAGGAAAGTTTCAAGAGCAGGAAAGGCGGCAGCGCACGTGTACCTCGCACCCGCGTTACCCCGTTTCACATGCGTATTGTCAGCACAGAATCAATCATTGTCAGGCTTTGCGGCACAGCGAACCAAGTGGGACAGACTCCAGTACCAGTGTAGACGTGCTTTTAGGAAATCTGAGTCTCAGAGCTTCGTTGCGAAGCGATCTCCTAGCCGCGGATTACGCACTTTGTCAAAGCGACTGTCCGAACAACAACGTCAACGCTATTAATAGGGAAACGAGAAAGAAAACTTCAGTGATTCCGTTTGAAATCCCGAAAACCGGCGGCACAATTGCTAACGAGGCGGTAAATGTCGATGAGAATAATGAAGATGTTGAGAATAACTTGGAAGGAAAGAAAATGAGCGAAAAGAGTGGAAAGTCGTTGGTAGTTTCGTCAAGTTTTGCTGGTGTTTCCCGAACAAAACACGAAGCCACTCTGCCGAGTCAGGCTAATACCGATTACGCGATGGATATAACGCGGTTTCGGAGAAACGACTCGGACAACAATGAAAACAACGTACCACATTCTCGACTATCCGACTGGAATCCGCGAGCCGTCGAAAGACCGATCGAGAACGAGGAATGGATCGCGTTTTTGCAATGGTGCATGGAGGAAATAATGGAGAGCGAAATAGGTTCGTTAGTTCAGCAAAATTGCGTTTCGGTTTTCGTTTCGCCGCTGAGAAATCCGGCCGCGGGTTGTCGAGTCGTGGAGTACGTTGCCTGCCTCTTATCTTTGCCATTCGTTGTGTCAGTGTCGAAAGACGATCTGGAAAAAATCGAGCAAGTATACTTGGACGTTAGGGTCGTGCCGAATCTCGTTTACGCGATGAAACTTTTAATGTCCGAGCGCTCCGACGGGGAAACAATCGATAGGACAGATTCCCAAACGATGTCGGTGAACACGACTACGAGATCAGCCTCCACGTTATCCGCGGATGAACTTCAGACGCTCGAATGCGGAATGCTCTTACTCTGTAGGCTAACTTATAATCGAGAACAATTTCTCACGCAGTTCTGCGATGCTATATATATCGTGAATGGAATCACGCTGTTACAACAGCTATTAACTTTAGAGAAAAGAAAGGCAAGAGTGGTCGCAGACTTGGTCGCGATATTAACGAACGTTTTGCGTTCTCAACCTGAAAATGCTCAGCTGGTCGAAAGGGTAGTTTTACACACGCACACGCACACGCACATGCACACGCAAAAGCTTGGTAAGTTTGACGGGCAACTACAGTGGTAAATATAATACGTGTTATTATAGAAGTTTAACGGGTCTAACGGGTTCCTTTCGAGTCTAATCGTTGAAATCTCGTTTTTCTGAAAGGGGCATCGGTCGAACAGTTAAGCAAACTGCTCACGCATAGACAAGAGATACTCAGAGCGAGAACTTGTTACTTGATCAGGCTGCTGGGGCGATTTTCGTGCCGAGCTTTGCAGCAAGTGTGGGGTAAATCATTGAGAAGTCTTGTTGAAAGTTTACTCCTCGATGATGATCAAACAGTGAGAAGCGTAAGTGAGACAACGACTATAGACTCGTGTTGTATGAGCTAGATTGGTAACAATACCCATAGAGAATCGATATTTTATTTTAGGCCGCCGAAGGTGCCGTCAACGAGTTAAAGCAATTAATGTATTACGATCAATGAAATCCTTCCGTTTTCACATTTTTCTGCGGCTTCGACCCATAACCATGATACTCTATTTTTTTACCGTCGAGGAATAATCCGTTTCTATATGATCAGTTAACGAAGTTGTTTTATTGGGTGTTTAATATACGATGCACACATGTTTATAATTTTGTTATGTGTAAACTTATTTGTGCGCAGCCTTTACACTTATCTTCCATGGTTTGCGATCCTTGCGTTCCGCAATCGATTCGATTACAGCGAAAAATCAGAACCAGCTTATCGAAATATCTTCCAACGAATCTCTACCATTGGCGTTTCCTTCTGGTGTGCGGCCATTACACTGTTCTTTATACATTTCTTGTACTTTTAGTATATCCTTTTTGCTGAGTCCATCTCGCTGTCCGAGTTTCACTTTTTCTTTCTGCAGAGAAAATTCTTAATCAATACTCCCTTCGAAATGTTTTTGACGGCCCGTTCTTACCCTCGGTGTGATCGTAGGCTCGCCATTTTTCGAAAATGCATGTGAACTATAATGCATCACACTCTTGTAGTCGTAACCGATCCCGTAGTCCGTGACGGTGCCGTTATCGTACTTGTTAAAATTATGTTCTTTACCTGTATGTATGAGTGCGTTACGATTTTGGATACGTTACAAAACATGGCAACTCGACGATTGCTAAACTAAAGGTTTATTATTTACGTGATTGTCATTATTAAATTACCTTTTTTTATATTAGCCCAATGTATCGCCACCCATTTGTCCCGATCGGCAGCACTTTGTTGATGATAAAAGCCCAGCGCGTGCATGAATTCATGCACTATAATACCGTGCTGCACGCATCCTGGATTCTGCAGATTCAATACTTGGCCATGGCCGTGGCGGCCAACCAGGGACCAACAGCCCGAATTTTTACTCTGTATCGTCACGTAATCGTCATCAGTTTTCTTGTAACGACGGAAACGTAGACAGGTATTCTCGTGGTACTCTTTGATTGCGCCCTCGATCTTTTCGATATCCTCTCGATCTGCAGCCAAATATTAGATATCAGTCGCATAACCGGGGCTTGAATGTACGTATTATAATTTTGCTAATGGACATTAGTACCAAAGTCTGCTTCCTCTATGTAGTAGGGTATAATGCCACCGGGCCAACGAGATGTACCATCCAAAAGACCATTCTTCGCGTCGTGTCCATCTGGATGCAGCATTATGTCTCCTTCGTACAATCCGCTCATTTCCCAAACGTTCTGCGTATCCTTCGTCGACCAAGACTTTATGCTGTTCGCTATGAGAGTAGAGATATTTCGAACAATTATAGTCGCTAATTTCGCCCAGGCCATTGTTTTAATCATCGGAATATCCATGTACGATAAATAGGTAGGTACCAATTCTTTCGTGATCATGTGTATCCTCGAATACACCTTCGAACTTTGGCTTCGGTGGTACCACCGCACCGTAGGACATACGCTGGGCGGCAAAATCATTCGTTCCTATTGTGATGAGCGACAATATCAGTTGTATTAACTTTGTGCCACTATTTCTTGTTTTCTTCGTTACGCGACGCATGTTTCAACGTTGTATACTTGCCGCTTTTACACCGAATGCAAGGGCCAGCTACGTAACATCCAAAGAGGCTCCTTTATATATGAAGGAGGCAGACGTCCGTACATGAACATGTACGTATACACATAGATATGTCTATTTGGTAGGACTTACGCACACCCGATATGCAGAAACGTTTCAGTTTATCGTCAAGTTTGTTTCCTGTCGTCGATTACTGAAATTTCGAACGCTAAATGTAATGCTTGAAGAATATCAATCGAGTGTTCGGCCGATAACTCGGATCACGATTCGTGCGCTTATTTTATCCACCTTTTTATTCGCGTTTCATTTTCGTCGGTGCGACACATCCCAGGAGATATGCGAGAAATACATATTGTGGTACGGGAACGAGGCGAATACGGTTTCGTTTGGTTCATCGGTAACCCGAACCGCGTTGGTCGCGGCTGGCTCACGATGGCCGACTAATAGATCGCATTGATATCGCTCGATACCAGCGACGAATGAAAAT
Source organism: Mimumesa dahlbomi (assembly GCA_917499265.3). Classification (NCBI taxonomy): domain Eukaryota; kingdom Metazoa; phylum Arthropoda; class Insecta; order Hymenoptera; family Crabronidae; genus Mimumesa; species Mimumesa dahlbomi. The sequence continues at coordinate 56,979 of OU824124.1, forward strand.
TGCTCTATTGGAGTGGAATTACTCGCAAGTTTCTCCGATCCAAAATAGGAGTTTCGGGTGATATTATTCAGTCTCTATTAGACAGGCTCGAGGGCAGGGCAGATACAGCTGCCCCTTCAACGCGATGCGCTAATGGAATGGACTTATACTTCACAGAAGACAACATTTTAAGGTTAACACGTTGAAGTCGAGAGTGAGAAGAAGCTCGACGTTTGATTCGGAAGAATTTCGCGTCCAGAAGAGAACGGGGCCTGATCGGATGGTGGCGATCCCGAACTCAATTGCTCGGGGCGATCCGAGACGATCCGAGGCGATCGCTGCTTCTCCGCCGAATCTATGTAGGTCAAAATGATTCGGTAGTCGGCCGCGTAATTCAGTACATGGACGTATTATCTCCGAATCGCTTGCTGCCTTTCCCTCCTTGCCCACCTTTCCCTCCGCCCTCCGCCCCCTGCCTTTGCCTCTTCAGGCTGCTCGATCCATCCGATCCGTGGTGGCAGTATCCTCGTTTGGTCGCTTTGACTCTTTCGACCGATCGTACGCCTCGCCCCTCCCTCAACGGCTCGGAGAAAAAAGTCCCGATTATCATCATGATCGTATCGAATTAACGGTAGCCATTTCATGCGCAATGCGCGGACCGTTCCGATCCCGATCGTCACTGATGCAACGACATTACTAGAGATTATAGATTTCTTTGAATTTCAGACCAACAGAAAATACCAGGGACATAACTATCGAAGAAAAGCTGGATCTCGACTTGTCCCTTGCTTTTGTTTATTCGCATCATTAAGCGGGGAGAAAGAGGTGTTTTGTTGAAATTTCATTGAAATTGGACGAAGTCACGAATAATAACTTGTTTCCACCGCAACGTGGCCGACGTATGTACGATCATCGGTGACGCTGTTGGTGCTCGGTGCAGAATAATGCCCGAAAATCTCAAAGGTAAAGAGTATCGAACGCGAGGTCAACGACCAGTGTGTTCCAGATTCGAGTAGGAACTCCACGTAGCCTAAATTCTAACCGGACTCGTCGGAACCGCAAGCAAGTAAGAATGGTTGTCTTCTTACTTGTTACGGTGAGTCTGCGTTTTACGAGCGTCTAACGACAAAGCCGGTCCAGCTTCGCATCTCTCGTTAAGCCTCCACCACTCTTCCCTTCTTGACGTTCTTCTTTCTTCTCGCTGCTTTACGAGGTCTTCCGGTTTACGTTATTCTGCTTTACCGGCCCGTTATCCTGTTTCCGCGTTTGTCTCGCGTCCACTTTTCAGTTTGCGTCGCGAACAAAGGAAAGGGCTAACGCTTTCTAGCCGTGCGACTCTCTCCGTTGATCTCGGCATCATTCGCGACTGAGAAATTCTCTGATACCAGAGCTATTTTACATACGTTACGACAAACACCGTTTTCTTGGATCTTGTTGTGTCGCGGAGAGGTCACGATCGCAGCTACGCCGCACGTGGGGAACAATGTCGTGGAAGAAAGACGGAAAACCAGAGAGACGGAGATGCGGAAACGCAACCGCTATTGCGAAGGGACCGTTGGTATTTTTTTCTTGGTATCTCCGGTATACGTGTACGTTCCTCGTCCCTCGTGAACCACTGACCCACTGTTACCATCTGGGAGCATGGAGATCGTCTCGGGAATGTATTTCGGTAGTTGTGTACACGCGATAAAAAATAATGCTCATTTTCGGTTCACTGACCCTCCCCGTTGGCTTCTCCAAGCTCTACCTCTCACTACCAAGCTGCTCCTTTTCGTACTCTCTTCGCAGCTTCTTTCGTTTCATCACCACTTTATCGATACGCTCGCTTGTTAACCTCTTCTGTTACCATACGAATCTACTTGTGTTTAATTAAAGATCACGACGATTGTCCCATTGTGAAATTGCTAACACATCGATGGAAGGCTGCCGCGGCCGCGGCGTACTTTCCGTTACTTTACCCATTGAATACCGGCACCGTTTTCGTTCCGCGGTATTGTCGAGTCGGCAGATTTGAGTGATTGTCCCAACTTCGAAATAAAATCATTAGTGGCATGTTCTGCAAGATGTACTGCACGTCACGCGTAACATCATGTCCGACGGACACCATCAGTCTTTGTGGACAGACAGACAGAAGAAGATGTGCTAGCATTCTATTTCATAAGAATTTTCCGGTACAAATTCCGTATTTCGTATTCCGTTTGTTTGTTTTTATTTTTAATCTCATAAGAGAGCCAGTGAAAAAACGATTTTTATGAAAAATTCTAGTATCCAAGGTAAATGTTTCGGACGTTATTTGGATGCAGAGGTTCATGCAAAATACGACAGAACAGGTCCTATATTGATATTTCGCAAATTATGGAAATGACGGTGAGAAAATTTCCAATTATAATCGGGAGTATTGGCTGAATCGCATGCTGAGACTGTGAAAATATAAGGGCATGCGTGAGCATATCTAGGTACTGGTTAGGTCCACGCACGTGGTTCCCGGGCCGTTACCTAGTGAACCACGCGTGGCGAAGCCCTCCGCTTTCTGAAACGACTGCAAAACCGGACGAAGAAACCGCGGCTGGAATCGCGGCTGGAATCGCTTGAACAGAGACGACTCCACTCCTCTGACTGCCCGCCCTGTTCCGTCCTGTTTCGTCCCATTACACTCGATTCCTTATCATCGATACCTCTTTCGCGTTGCTTTCACACCCACCGACAACGCCGAGTCCATGAACTGAAAACCAAAATGAATGTTTTTGCCGAAACTCCCGGTTGAACCTGAAGGAAGAGAAATTACACGATTTAGAATTATTTTAGGCATACGGAAATTAACGCGACCATAGGTGGTTTCGACTTGAAGCTGTTGATCGCCGACCAATCTCGATCCATGAGAAGAATCCTTTTCTGGCTGTTTGTCCTCTCCCCTGCCGTTTACGCGACTCGCTCGAGTAACGCGTCGCGTCGACCCGAAGACCCGCGTATTTCAGACGGTCATACACCTGTGAGAGTGAAAGTGTCCTCCATGCCCCCTCTCCAAGCCCCAGCCGTCTCGCGCCCCTCCCGCTGCGAACTTTGTACCGCACGGAACCGAAGTTGCAGCCACCACCGACACCCACTATGTTCTACGTTCTACCAACGCCTACCTATCCTTGTTCATCTTTCGCCGCGCGCCTCGCCTCCCCGATCTATCGCTTCTCAATGCCATCGTCGTTCCTCCAGTATTTTCACGCGCTATTCGTAATGGGAGGATAACATACTGCTTAATCGTTCGGGTACGCCGTCATGTATCTTCGTTTTTTTGTATCTCGCGTCGTGCAAATTTTGCTCAGCATGGGCGTCGCCATTACATTGACCACGCGAATGCTGCGTAAAAAATATTCGCGTCGGGGACGGTTTGTATTTTACGAAGCGACAACGTTCCTTAGCATAGATTCGCATTAGAAATTTCGTTAATAGACTTTAATGTCGAGTGGGAGCCGCATACCAACGAAGCGGGAAAGCATCGACTTTCGAGTACATCGACCCCCGATGACCCGAAGTAACCGGCCAAACATCGTTTGTCCTTTCTACCGCGATTTCGACGGTAACCTTATGAAATCTTCTGCCGAAACTTATGCGCGGCTAAGTTTCCCTCCCGTGCGAGCAAAACTGAACACGATTATCGGAAAGTCTCTTACGTTCTATTCGGTTCAGTGGCATAGACGAACAATCTCAGTTCTGCATTAAAACAAGTCCTTAAAAAAATTGCATTCGGAGGCCTGAAAAGAGTTGCAGGCGATATCATGGCCGTACGCGCACGCGACGCCGACCGGTTCCATTCGAAAGATCATCGTGTCAGTCGTTTATCCTCCGAACCGAATTCGAAAATTCAGCCGAGTGTCTTCCCAACGCCCTTATATGTTACCTTTCTCCGAATCCAGTTGCCCGCCATTCTGAACGAAAGATTAATCCGGTGCGGAAATACTTTGTCAAGGTAGAACTACATATATCTATTGTATAATATACATAGATACATACGCAGCTACTAGCACAAGTCGGACATGATCGCTCCTCCTTCGCTTCACAACCCCTTCGCATATCGCATCGTTTCAGCGGTACGCGGAGAAACATACATAAATATGTTCGGATATGTACTCATCGTAGGACTTTAACCAAGCGTAAATCATAATTCGCGTGAGATCAGACGATACTCCGTCGCTGGTATGTTAGCGTTATCAAAACGAAATTTCGAAACTCAAAGAAAGTGCTTTCACGCGACGTCGGTGTCTCAATCATTCACACCGAGGACTGAAAATACACCTGAGTGGTCTCTGGTCTTTGTAAAAGCACCAGTTCTCGCGAGTTCGCGATGGGGGTACGGAAACTCTCGATGTTTGCGAGACACGCTGCCTGCCAGCAGGAGACACCATGAAAGAACAGTAAACCCAGATATGCGAGTCGGAGCCAATACACTCGTCTTCTTTTACGGGGCAACGAACTCGCACTGTATCACGGGTGTCACTCGCCACGACGCTCTCAACGCGGTGATGCGAATCACCGAACCGACGTTCTTTTCGTCGTTGTATCACCGCGGTACCGACGCTACCTTGTATAAAAGCCACCGATCGCCTCCTATCGGTTCGACTCGTTTTCCACCTCCGACGATTCCTTTCAAATCGTTGAAACAGTTTGGGAAATTTGAAACAGTGCTATTCGGCCGCTGCCGAAAAATGTACGAATTATTTCGCAGCAAAATTGCTAGGTGCCAACAGTGCTGGCACACTTGTTCACATCTCGTAACATCGGCAGGACGCTACGCGACGCGACGCTACGTTACAGGATTAAATAATAGCAGATAAAAGAGAGAGGTAGCTGCATAGGTAGTCACTTGGACGGTTCAACAACACGGATTAGCCGCTCTTACTGCGGGTCGAATCACGTCTCGCGATACCATATACACGGCCATTTACATTTGAATTTTCAGCAGGCTGCGTTGTTACCCGAACGGAAATCGGTGTATCGAGTCGGTCGAATTCTATTTGAAAATCATGGAATTTCGGCTTCGCATCTCCGCTGCTTGACTCTGAATGTACGTTTTACGTAAGAAGCTCGCTCTGACGGTTCTTTAAATTATCGCCCTCCAGGAAGCATTTACTTTTTCCTCCAGACTTGTACGTTAGCTACTGAACGGTACAGCGACGTGACTCTGAAGCGCGAGAGTCGCGAAAATAGCGTATTAACGAAATTAGCATAAGAGGAGAAAGTCGCGGTCGTCGGCCGCGCGACCACGTTTGGTGCGAGTGCCGAATCTGCGAATTCTCACGTGAACGGCTCTCGCGAGACATCGATACGCGACAGAGGGACGAAGAGGATGGCGACGGTGACGGTGAAGGTGAAAATGACGGCGACTTTGACGGAGGCGAAGACGGGCCGCCGTGATGATAAGAAAAGAAAGAAAAGGAGAAGAAAGACAGCACAACTGGCTTCGCACAAATTGCGCGACTTCGAATGCACGAATTGGTGGAGTTCTCTCCTTTTTCTTCGGCGTTTTCCTTTTCCACTTCCTTTTCTTCCTCCTCGATTATTAGGATTTTGTTCAATCGGTCACATCATTGGGAAACGATATAAAGAAATTCGTCGAGCGTGATGATTCGATCGCGGTTAAAACTAGCGATTGCTAACAAGAGAAAAAGTAAGAACAACTAAGCACTTACGTAACTGCAATGAGGACTGTTTATTTTTTTCCAACGTTGGCAAGATGCTTCAAACAGCAAATACTTAGGTATAGAAAGAAGGCCATCGAACTCGAAGGAACACCGCCAACCAGCTAGTGTTAGTTATGTATGTACATCACGAAGATCGTTCGTTTCAATCGACGACCCAATTTTCTGCCGTTACGAGAGCGTCCTTAAGGCCGTAGTCAGCGTATCGCGCTTTCAAATCACGAATTTGCCTTACAGTCACTCACGCGTGTAACCAGTCGGCCAGCTAATTCCTTTTTCTCCTCGGACGAAAGACTTCTGCATAAAAAATTCTTTTTATCTTACTGAAACAATAAACCCGATTAAAATTGGACCAATGGACAAGATGGGAAACACAAATTGCAAACGTTGTATATATGTATAGCTATTGTGCGAACTATACCAACGATTTTAGAATCGTCTGGTTAGCCAGCTACCGAACTAACGAGACGTACAAGTACTTACCAAACGCACTGTATACAGACTCCCTAAGGCATCGTTTTGGAGATCCCACTGATCTCGATTACGCGAACGGTTCATAAACTGTTCTAGAGATAGAGAAAGAATCATACCGCATGGACAAACGCAAGGGACGTGCTGCTAACAGATAACTAGCGAATAACTAGGTTATCGGAACGCAGCTTTCCTTGGACCAGTCTTCTCTCTCTCTCTCTCTCTCTCTCTCTCTCTCTCTCTCTCTCTCTCTCTCCCCCTCCCTCCCTCTATCTCTCTCTCTCTCTCTCTCTCACTTGCTGTCGCGGGGGCCCGGCTTTGGAACGGCCTATCCACGGATGTACGGTCCTCTCCTACGCGGGCTGCCTTTACGAGGTGCCTTTACCGGCACCTCTTATCCCCTGCTCCCTAGGTGCCTTTCTGGCGTTCTCTTTCCTCTCATTTCATTTCTTCTTATTTTTATGTTATTTTTATTATTATTTTACATTATTTTATTATTTTCGTTTCCTTTATTGTTTATCGTTTATAATCTATGTTCATTGTCATCGTTATTTTCCACTGTCTCATACGTTATGTCATTTTTTCTCATTATTATTATTATTTTGTATATTTTCGTTATATGTATACATTTTATATGATCTTTGATACTAGTACTAAGCATTCGTGTTTTTCTCATGTCCTTAGAAGAGCTGTCCCCTAGGATGTAAATATACTTATCTTATCTTATCTCTCTCTCTCTCTCTCTCTATATATATATATATATATATATAATATATTAAATATCTAAATGTGTCTCTCTCTCTATCTATCTATCTCTCTATCTCTCCTACTATCCTGAGTGATTTTTAGCCCCGACTTTACTGTTTTCACAATTCCCTGCCATCCCCGAAAATTCGACTTTATCTACTTGACTTTCATCAGTACTTGGTTTCGTATCGAAGCGAGTTAACATCGACTCCACCGAACTCCCAAGATTCTCTTCGGCTTTCGGAACGATAAAGAAGGAAGCAAGACGCGCATCTCGTTTGTCGTCTCGTTCGCCGAATGGAAAGTTGGGTCCTTGAACCCCCCGTGTAACAGCGGCTATCTCTACCCTCTCAGTACAGGGAACCAGTAGTTTGTTTCGCTTCTTTTCCTTTCGTCTCCTCATCCGTCAACCCCCCCCCCCCCCTTCCCTCCTCCTTTTCGCTAGCCTACCGTACCTCTTTGCTTGAATTTCTTCTTTCCTTGATAGCGCAGCGATGTTGTGACAACTATTCATTCTTTTAATAATAAAGCACCTCTAAAAGGCGAAAAGCCTAATAACAACAAAGATTGAAACAAAACTTTCAACAAACGGGTTCATGGCATAGAGTTACGGTACAATCCACAAACGGGGAATGTATCGTAGCCCGTAACGTAAAAGTAGGGCTGAAACGTTACGACTTATAATTAGACCGCGTAGATCGCGTCTACGTACTGCGTAACAGCAGTACAATCGTGAACAGAGGCAAGGTTGGGAAGTTCGTCGATCCGCGACTCGGAGGAACGACAATCTCTCGCAACCGAAGAAAAGGACCCCAACCTTGATAACTGGATCCAGCCAATGACCCCGGTCGATCGTTGCCCCTCAGGACTTTATCTACCTGCTTACCTGTTTACCGGGGTATTAGAGAGAACAGGTAGGTGGATCTTACTTGTATGCGAACTTCTGCACTGCTCTCAAAAGAAACAATGCCTTCCTCCCTTCCTCCCACCCTTCCGTCCTTCCTCCCTTCCTTCCGTCCTTCCTCCCTTCCTTCCTTCCTTCCTTCCTTCCTTCCTTCCTTCCTTCCTTCCTTCCTTCCTTCCTTCCTTCCTTCCTTCCTTCCTTCCTTCCTTCCTTCCTTCCTTCCTTCCTTCCGTCCCTCCTTCCCTCCCTCCCTCCTTCGATTGTACTATTCTACTTCTAGTATTCAGCATCGACCGCAACTAGGGTGAAAATTATTTGGTTCTACATAATCGAGTTTCAACTCGAATTTGACTCGCTGAAAGATGTAAAACGATCATTCATGCACAGTTTAGACAAGATGTGTATCGTTGAACAGTAAAACAGACGGATTTTTCCGAAAATTTCTCTTGGCATTCGTAACGGAAGAAGAACTGTGTACTTAAATCTGAAAATGCCGAAATGTGTAAACGTGGAAATTTGTTGAGGCGTATCGAAAGAAAGTCGCCGCTTGTCTCTCGAAGGTACGGGAAGAGGTAAGGAAAAGTGGGATGGGAAGCAACGGACCCAGGATCGGTGGGAGAGGAAAGGCACGTCGTTGTCCGCAGGGAGCGACGCACCCCAGAGTTCGTTATTCTCCGATGAGGATCGACAAAAAACCACCATCACTAGCGGCTCGCAGTTTGCGAACCGGCGGGCCTTGGAGAAAAATTCGTTTCATCGAACCCGAAGTAGTCGTCCTTAGGTCGAATGAAAAATAATTTCATTACCTCGGCAGATTGTACGGTCTTTCAGGCTCGGAGCTAGAGTTTCGAACGTAGCCAGCCCGAAATATACGTAAACTACGTAACCCAGTCGAGACTGTCGTTATTACCGTTGCTATTCGCGTCGTTGCTATTGGCGTCGCTGTTAGCAGTGTTGTTGTCGCAACTCTCGTTCATGAGGTGTACCTACTCGACACTGATTAAGAAAAACTGCCAACAATTGTTGCGATCAACGAGCTCGCGACCGTGAGCAGAAAGTCGCGTCTCGTTTTGTGCGGAAGTACGGCTATCTGTGCCGTGACGTGCGACAGATACTGCAGCCCTGCTCACCCGAGAATGTCGGCGGGGTTGGTACCCTCGGACCGGCAACGCGGCATCCTGGATTCTACCTCCTGCATCGCGCTTCGGTGCATTCCCCTCGCGATCAACGTACCCTACGAGCACTTATATAGCCTACATACCTATACATGTATAGCTATTCGGTTCAACTTACAACGCTCCGACGGTTGAACACGTTGACCGCTACCGAGCAATCTCCCGCCTCTTTGCTATGGACGTTTCCCACTGACATCGACCAACGCAAACTGACACCCAGCGATACCTACTGATACCAACTGATACCAACAGGCATCAACCGACGCGAACCGAGTGCGATACCACCAGGATCAACGGACGGGATTCGTTCGACACTTATGCCTATCTCAGCGCTTACGGTGCAATTCCGACTCTGCTTCTATGTCGTAAAGCACGAACGACATCTCTATCCGAAGCGTCAACATTTCACCGCATCTACGTTAATAGTTCGCTTCAAAGAGAGACGACCTCCGTTTCAGTTTCATTCGGTCTTTTAAGAAATATTCATGCTTGTCGACAGGAGACAGCGGAGTTGAATATTTCAAGCAGACTTAACGTCGCGCGTGACTTTTCTCGGACGTTGCACGTGTCATCGGATAGCATGGCTCGAGGACTCTTTATTTCTTGAGTACCCTCGCCGTGTCCATCGTCGAACATCGCGGGTCATCGCGGGTCATCGCCGGACCAGTTGACATCGAGGATCCAAAAATACATGCCAGCTAACCGACGAGCCGATTTCTTCTCTCATCCCTCACACATTCGTGATCGGCACCCAAAAAATTGTTTACTTTCTTCCATCTGACGACGTCAACCACGGGCATCTCAGAGAGTTCGACACATCGCGACAGGATTGCTTTCTCAAAGGGTCACGTTTTCAAGTACGTGCCGATTGGGAAAAACCCATAACACATCGGTTGAACAACGTGCACAACAGACCACGCTTCGACCTCCTCTTTCTTCACCGCCTATACCGCTGTCTCCCGTCACCCCCTACTTCCTTCAACTTCTATGGGCTTCCCTCGATTCTTCCGGCCAGTTTCGCGAAATTTTCGGTTGATCAGAAAGCAAGTGAGTAAGTGTAAAATAACAGTAAAATGATTCGAATAGTCTGGAATATACTGTATATTTGTCGCAGATAGCCTGTTCCTCTAGATCGGTCTTTCCTTCTCAGCCATCGTGTTTCTTAATTGTAGTTAATCGTAATAACATCTTACTGCTACGAACGCTTACTGTCGACTGCCCTCCTTCAGGTGGTCGGGCTACGTTTTTATAATGGTACCATTATCACCCCAATCCCAGGTATTGCCATATGATTTAGACAATTTCATAACACACTGTCTTCAGAAACTTACTATTTATGACCGTTTATGATGTCTCCATAATGTCAATTGTATTGCAGGTAAATAATTATTCTTTAATGTATACACAATATTCCGATCTACGGAATACTCCGACATATTTTTCACTTTACCTCCTTCCTAATCGAAGCTAAACGTTGGCAGACTGGTACGTGTAATTCAAAGTAGAAGACAACTCGAGGAACGTTGCGTTCGTCCGAAGAATCGTTGGCATCCCGTCGTAGAAAGAGTGCATTTCAAGTCAGGTAGAACCGTTTTTACCTGACTAGTTCGGCGAAGACGACCCTTCCGGCCACAGAAATTCCAGGGACTCTCTAAAGGTCTCGAAATAAACGTAGGTATCTCGGCAAAATCAGACGAAAGAATCCTTCGGGATTCATTTCACTCTGCGACCGCTGTATATTTACTTTCCGCTATATCGGCTTATCGACCACTAAAGCACGCAGCACTAAAGACGCTACATTTCTAAAATTGAATCGTATTGAATATTTTAACGTGCCATCGACGAGTTCAAAAGGACCGAATACAAAATCAAACATGAATCGTCAGTAAGAAACATACGCTTGTTTTCACGCATGCATTTTCGTTATTGTGATGCGACGCGACTTCGCAATAGACAGTCGCGATTTGGAAGTCAAATATTTCTTCCACCTTTATCTGACTTGGAAAAGACGGAAAGACAAATGAGATGAAACACCGATACGATCGACGGAAGAGTAGATCGGGGGAGACAGGCAACGAGCGAGACAGAGAGAGAGAGAGAGAGAGAGAGAGAGAGAGAGAGAGAGAGAGAGAGAGAGAGAGAGAGAGAGAGAGAGAGAGAGAGAGAGAGGGAGAGAGAGACAGAAATGAGGGAACTGTTGGCAAGCAGCACTTGGTTCGCGGTCGCCCTACACGCTGGACGGTGTTGCTGTTAATCGTCACATTTCTTCCTTGTATTCGCAGGAAGTATCGATTCATACGCATTGCTCTGCTCCTTGCTCTGGTCTTTGGTTCTTTGTAATTCGCGCGTCTCGAGTTCGTAGGCCATCCACGAGTAGCGCTGAAATTCCTTTCACCTCCATATTATCATCGGAGAACAAAGTTTGCTGCCACAGCCAGGTATGTTTTTCACTGATTTCAAGTTTTGGCTTCTTTTGAAATTGCAACATTGATCTGCCTTTTTTACTTGAATTGTCTCCGAACCGAATAGATCGGACTATGACGATATATCGATCCTACGAGATCCATGGATCGTTGGATCGTGTGGTATGCGGATAATTATTTAAATGGTTAATCGTTTCCGCACACCTCACCCGTCTACCTTTTTAACCGAGCCTTCCTGTCCTTGCTTTCGCCTATCTCCTTGCTCGCGAGCGGGAAATTCGCATTCGTTGGCGTTCCCGGCAGCCATTGGCTCCGTTGGCAAGTACGAGTCAGCGAACACGACCCGACGATACCTCTCCGCGATTTGTTTTTTTCCTACGAACTACAGAAGGAGAGAATGACCTAAGAAAATTGTAGAACGGAGCATACGGGGCACGTGTCGAACCACGGGTTTCTCGGTATCCTGCGCGTGACGATGCACGTGTCAAATGCACGCTTTCGTCCGGTACTAGCGTTTCTCTTTCGTCCGGCAGACCATGGATCTTTAAGAAGATTGTTTCTCGAACGTTACAGGAAGACGGAAGCGGCAATGTCGTCCGTCCCGTATGCGATATTCCTTCTTTGCCTTTCCTTTCTCGTCTACTTTCTCTATAAAAATTGGATCGCACGTAGACTTCCTCCTGGACCTTGGCAACTTCCTATTCTTGGCTACTTACCGTGGATCGACGATCAAAAACCGCACGAGAGTCTGACGAAATTAGCCAGGACATACGGTCCTATTTCTGGATTTCGAATGGGCTCGGTCTACACGGTTCTCCTTGCGGATCCTGGACTGATAAGGCAAGCTCTAGCGAAGGACTCGTTTTCCGGCAGAGCTCCATTGTATCTCACCCATGGAATGATGAAGGGATATGGTAAGAACAAACAATATAAGGATAACGGTAAGGACAACGATAGGATCGGCATACTCGTGCACGTTACCGCTCGTCTTCCCTCAGCTTGTGTTGTATCGTTGTTTTCCGAACGTCACGAATCGCGTTTGTCGCGTTTGCCGCGCCTATCGTCTTCTTCTTATCCCATAAGGTAGAGACGTAGACACCGGAGTTCGATGAATCTACGGGTATGTGCGCAACAGTCTCGTGCCGACGCGAAGGACTCTCACTTTCGGTATCGGCTCGGTCTCCTTGAAGGAAGTTTCCCCGCTGTCGTCGATGCTTCTGCGCTGCATCAACGAGAAATTACAGTTAACTCCGCAAGGACGTGTCGTCGGCCTTTCCCGTTCGCGAGACAGCCACCGCAGGAGAGAGAGAGAGAGAGCGTTACAGAGCATGACAAGGCGACGGGGAGGTAGAGAGACAGAATAAAACAGATTTGCATCTGCGATGTGTTGCCTCCGTTCTAGAAATTCCAAGAAACCATCAGAATCCTTTTGCCGCCTTGACAATGCTTTTATGGCTCACACGACGTACGTTCTCGTCGATATTAGATTATTACAGCAAGCAGATAATTGTTTATTGGTATTTTGCATATTCCACACTGGTATGCCTGGTAAAAATGCTGACAATTAAAATTACATATTTTTCAATAGCGAAAACAGCTGCAACCCAGAATAAAACCTGGAATAAGAATCAGGATATGAATAAGAATATCAATGTAAATAAGAATCGACTTGATCCTGATTTCTCGAAATTCGTTTATCGATATCCGATGGTCAGATTACACGGTTTCTTCTTGAGGGACCGTGTCCGTGTCCGTGTCTCCGTCTCCGTCTCCGTCTCCGTCTCCGTCTCCGTCTCCGTCTCCGTCTCCGTCTCCGTCTCCGTCTCCGTCTCCGTCTCCGTCTCCGTCTCCGTCTCCGTCTCCGTCTCCGTCTCCGTCTCCGTCTCCGTCTCCGTCTCCGTCTCCGTCTCCGTCTCCGTCTCCGTCTCCGTCTCCGTCTCCGTCTCCGTCTCCGTCTCCGTCTCCGTCTCCGTCTCCGTCTCCGTCTCCGTTTCAGAATACGATCATGCGAAGCTATTGGATCGGGAGAAGAAGGATGGCCCTTCCCTCTTTCCCGTGGTTCGTTCTGCTCCGTCGGGCAGTGGAACGACCGACCCTGAAACGTTCGATCGCACGTATTCATTATCCTCTTATGTCTAGATCGGTTTATTTCTGACCGTTCGCGAATTCGTTAACATCTCCCATCCTCGTCGACTGTTGTCTCGAGGATGATGTGGTTCCTTGAATCGAACGCCCGCCCTTCGAGGGTGTTTAGTTCCGCAAGCAGGAATACGCTAACATATTCGCGTAGAATCGGCGCGATATAGCATGGCTTTGACGATTCGCAAAAGGAAGACTCTGACTATTTTAAAAAATTGATCCCTTATTTCGCCTGGTTAGTTGCTTCGTGAGTCTGATATCTCATCGGGACAATGTCTCCTGCAATGTATGTATTTACATACGTACGCGTACGTAATCGGCAGAGTTCCGACGGTGGCGTAAGCAAAACGCGTTCCGGAGCATTTTTCGATCACCGACAATTGTGTGGCGGCACTCTGCCAGCTACTTAATCGCTCCCAGGTACGTATCGCGTCCCGACTAGTCGATCAGCTGCCGACACACCTGGCTTTGTTTCACTTCCACGCATAAAGGGTAGAGTGCGCGTAACCAGCGACCAGCATATACCTACGTGGCCAACCCGTTCAAGACGTGGAGAAAATGAAATGAGAAAGATGAGAGCCCGGGTGGAGGGGGGGGGGGGGGGAGTAAACAGAGGAGTTGAGAGGCAAGCGGTAAGGAGAGTAGGTGCGGTAAGATATTATTGTTTATTCACTCGAGGAGTATCCTTCAGCGAGTTCAGTGGCTGCACCTACTTACGGAACGACGGTACTCCTCTCGCTATTTTTTACACTCCTCCACTCCACGTGCATTCACGCGGTCTTGCTAAAAAGCCCCTGTGGGTCGGGCAAAGAATAGATCCACAGTATTCCCTACCTGACGTAAGAGACCACTAATAGGGACGCCTTTTGGACATATTCGTGACGAAAAGTTTGGTTGAGGGGGTAAGGTGATAGAATTTCAGTTGGTTTACCTTCGATCAGCATAACAAGTCCAAAATTTGTAAACATTTCGACAAAATGTGAACGGTGCAGATGAAGATTTGTTGGGAGTTTTCTAATTCGCTTGCCACTTGCAGAATTTTGGAGATTTCGATCCGAGTGTTTCACGGTCGTATTCGGCTTGGAATTCCGCATGCAAGACGCTGTCGATCATTATATTAAGTGACACATTGCGGAAATGGCGAGCGAATGAAAAGAATCGCGGAAAAATCGTCAAATTCAATCAGTTTTTTGACCGGCATTTGCATAATTTTTAAGATCGCGATCTGAAACTAGTAACGTTGAATCGGGCGTTAAATTCTACGCCAGATCCATGTATAATAGTTGTACTTTGCGAAAATTTAATTTTTCGCAAAAATCTGATGGTTTTTTGGGAAGGTCAGGATTTTTTGCGATTTTCGTAAATCGCTCGGCATTTTCACAATTTTTGAGATATTCAAATGATCTAGGACGTTTTGGACGGGAAATTCGAAGCCGACTAAGACGGTGGAAGATTCAGGTCGATATTTAAAAATTTTGTAGGGTTGGTTTGTGCCGAAGGCGAACTATGGAAGGATCAACGCAGATTCGTCAGCACTTGTCTGAGAAATTTCGGTATGGTGAAGTACGGGCCGAAGAGAGAGAAAATGGAGAAGAGGATCCTCGATGCTGCGAACGAATGCGTATCGGTATGCCGATCTGTTGACCGTAATGGGTAGCTACGATCGATGCGTTGTTAACAGATATGTAGAAAGTAACGCGGAACGTTGATATCGTCGCAGAAACTTGCGGAACGCTCGGAGGCCGGCGCCATTGATCCGCTGGATACGCTTCATCATTGCATGGGCAATTTCGTCAACAGCATCGTATTCGGTAAGACTTACGAGGAATCCGACCCAATCTGGAAATGGTTGAGACAAGCCCAAGAGGAAGGTGTGAAAGAAATAGGCGTCGCCGGAGCCTTAAACTTTTTACCCTTTCTCAGGTACACTGTTTTACGTTACAAGTATCTAATCTATTTCGCGCGCTATTCGACGACGCTAGCGCATTTAATACACGTAATACAATTAGATTCTTACCACACTATGGGAGAACGATGGAATCTCTCGTCGAAGGCAAACTAAAGAGTCACCGAATATACCGCCAGATTTTGGATGAACATCGTGCGTTGCTCACGGGTCCGTCGTCAGAAAAGAAAGAGATCGTCGAAAGCTTTCTCGCAGCTTTCGACGATGAAATGACGAAAAGAAACAAAAACGACGCTGGTTTCTTCACGGAACCGCAGCTATATCATTTACTCGCAGATTTGTTCGGCGCAGGGACCGACACCACCTTGACGACGCTTCGTTGGTTCATCCTCTTTATGGCAGCGTACCCGGCGGCACAGGTATGCACGTGTCAGTATTTAATACTATCTATGTATGTATAAACATACGTACGCACAGCAGAATGGTATGATCAGCCAACGGAAGAAAAAACGGGGGAATCTAATCGTGTCCTACGTGTTTTTAGAGAAAAATTCAGGACCAAATGGATCGATCCTCAAGTGGAAATCTAAATTTGGAAGCTAGAAGTCGTTTGCCGTTTCTCGAAGCCGCCTTGGCGGAGACACAAAGATTACGGAGCGTTACCCCCCTCGGAATTCCTCATGGAACCACCGAAGTACGTACGGTATAAGTACACAAACGTCTAGGCGGTGAGTATTTAAGAGCTCCGTCTTGATGCAGAACACGAGAATTGGCGACTACGACGTACCAAAGGGTGCTATGATCGTTCCGATGCAGTGGGCTGTTCACACGGATCCCGCTTACTGGCAGGACCCTCTTCGATACCAACCGGAGAGATTTCTAACGGAGGAGGGAACCTTCTTTAAGCCGGAAGCCTTTCTTCCATTTCAAAGTGGTACGTTTTTCCTTGTATTACTTCTCTATGGTGCACCTGGCCAGTTGGTTTGCTCTCGAACCTGTTTTTTTTTTCTCAATCGAAGGGAAGCGGGTCTGCGTCGGCGAAGAATTGGCCAAAATGATGCTGTTCCTTTTCGCCGGAAGAATCCTCGAAACGTTAGTTATATCGGCACCACCTGACACGTCTTTGAATCTCGAGGGCGAATGTGGTATCACACTGGTGCCCAAGCCACATCGGTTGATTTTCGAACGACGTCGAAAAGCAGATTCCTCTGCCTCGTAAGATCTCCATACCCCCTCGCCCTGCCCCCCCCCTCCCCTTTCCCTTCTCTAGCCTTTTCTCTCAAACGATTCTCCGACGGCTGACTTTCACTCTTTCCTACCGATGTGCGATGCGCGTTGTCTGTTGTCCGATGTACGATGTCCGATGTCCGATGTCCGATGCACGATGCACGATGTATGTACGATATGCGATGGTCGATGCTACCAGCGAAGCACGAGCGAAACACGAGCGACGCACGAGCTACGAATATCGATCGGATCAACGTAACGTGGCTTCCCCCGTTCGCGGCTCACGTTATTTCTCGCACAAACTGTTCCTTTCTTACGATCGCACGTCCCAGTGCGACGTACAGTTTTGTCTTCATTATCTCTGTTCTTACTTGTCATCGTTACCACTTTCGACCGATTCCCAACCCTGCCCGATTTTGCCCGGGAATTTCTTCAACTATAGAACGTGTCGTACGAATCGGAGAGATTTGGCGAACATTACGCAAAACGTTTGATTTCTTACAACGCGATGGCCTTGCGTCAGTCGAGCGAGACGTTTCGCTTCGAGCACACGAATGAGAATATTTCTGAGAAAATGCTATCGAAAAGGAAGCGAAATACGTAAATCGATCCATTCGTTCGATGGAAAATGTGGCCACTCGCGAATCTGTGGACGCGTGTCGTTCGTCCGTCCGCGATGAACGACGAAACGCATACACTCGCGAATTGCGTAACAATCCATTCGGTTCGCGTCGCGTAAAACACGTCGAAAATCAGCGAATCTCGATTGAATTCTCGACAAGGCCGAATCGCTGGAAACGCGTGTATAATATGTACTTGTCTCCTAACGATGAAAAATGGTTTTTATCGACTACCACGTCGGGTGGTGTCGTCAAGCCGAACAGGAGATGGGGAGGCGACGGAGAAACAATGTTTATATTTAAGGGAACCATGATAATAAAACACTTATTCGTATCGGATGATTAACAGTATATTTATTCGATTAGAAAAGAACAACGTTGAATAACACAGATAGGCGGTCGGCGGGTGAACACAATGCGGTACCCCGCGATTCGAGGGTGCTACGTTTAAATGTCTTACTCTTCTACCGACGGAATTACGAACGAAACGTTGACAGAAAGCTCGATCTTTGCCGTTCATTTTGAAAGGATTCGGATCAGAAATGCAAGACGGAAAGGCGAACAAAAAGACGGCAAACGATCTCGACAACGATCCTTCGTATTCTCGTCACGTATCGTAGGATGCACGGTGCGAAGTCTTTGGAAATGATTTTACGATCGCGATATCACAGGGATCTCGACGATTCCACGTCCTAAACTCAAGTTTCACAGCCTTAATGTTTATTCACACCCAAACGCATCGAGTCCGACGACGGTTTTGACTGCCACGCTACGTGTAACGTAACGCGATGTCGCAAGAATCACGTTCTAACTTTCACGAAAAACGATCTTCTAACTTTTAACGCGAAAAGTGTTACACAGCCCTGCGGGTTAGGTTGGTACTTCCTAATACCTAATCCCGATTCGATTCCAACGAAAGTTTCGGACGGTACACGAAACGATAGAAAACAAACCGATACAAAACAAAACTCGGGGAGGCGAAGGCAGCTTCGCGCTATCGTCAACCGGCATTATTTTTATACTTACCACTCTACTTACAAGACGATTTACGCGCGTTTTTACTTACTACTCGATGCACACAATTCAAACTACACATGAACGTCACGCACGTATGCACGCGCACGCACGGACACGCGCGCGCGCACACACACACACACACACACACAACACAAGCACACGCGCGCACAGTCATTCATTTCGAAGCTTGTACCAACACATGTACATACGTATGTACCGCATACGTACATTCATACATACATACATAGATGTATACGAGTCTGGCCTGGCACTTGGTGAAAACACCTTCGAACGGCCAGATCGAACGCTTTCGACACGTTTTAGCGAAATACTCGTTCGCCCAACATTTTTTTAACTACCTAGTGACTATACGCGAATGAATAAATAGGAAATGCATACGAAGTAAGGCATACCGAGACGTTGAGCGGATGAACGCGATGAAGCTGGCGTAATCTAGTGAGAAAGCGAGACGTCAATGTCAACTCTCGCGATTGGTTATAAATAAATATCGATGGCCGAGCGAAAAGACGATAGGAGAACGATAATAGAAAGGCAAAAGGACACGTGGTATAGCGCGGTGCGTCACGGCCGCGGTATTCTTTGTACTTTTATTCCTCTGTCGTACGAGATTAAACTCCCTCGTCTTGGCGCACACGCTAGGAACGATTACCGTGCGATCGATCAACACGAGAACACTCACAGTCTCTGTCTGTCTGCATCTCTCAGTGACTGCCAATGTTCCTCAGAAGAGAGGTGTTGCAGATGGGATCGTTGGTCGCGGCCTCGAGTAACTCGATCTTTCTCGGTAATAGACAAACCTGGAACGGGTCGGGAGTGACAGTGACTCCTGCATTTCCGCGTAAACTCGGCAAGGATGCACCCTCCGGTGACCTCAGCTCGTACGTGTGCATCAGCGAACTGAAGAATAGAAAGAGCTCCATGCGGGCCAGTACGTCGCCCAGGCACATGCGCCTACCGACCCCGAACGGCATAAAGAACTCCGGTTTCGAGACTTTACCTTCCGCCGAGAGAAACCGACTCGGGCGAAACACCTCCGGTTCGTCCCAAAGTTCTGGATCCATGTGGACCGCGTGTAACAATGGCACCACCTGTGACCCTGCCGGTATCGTGTAACCGTTCAGCGTCACGTCTCTGAAACAGAAGTAAGAACATTTCTTTCACTATTAACGAAATCTCGTCCATTTCTTCGTACCCTCTTTCCGTCTTTTATCGTACGCGAAATAGTGTCGACGACCTCGACGACCTTTCACTCTCATCCTCGCTATCTCTCTCCTCCCCCATTCGTCCCGGCGGCACCTCCGAAAACCGAACGGGGTAAGTAGGGGCTCACCCACTCTTGCTTTCACTTTTACTGTCGGAACGATCCAACGGCAAGCGTGCCCGACCATCCGACATTACGATCGTACACTCGGACGCGGAAAGTGATGGAGAAGTCAACCAAACATGTTGAAACGTTCCTTTGTCTCAGTTACTCTCTCTCTCTCTGTCGCTCTCTCTCTCTCTCTCTCTCGCTCGCTCGCTCTCTACATCTGTTCTACATCTTGGTCAAGAGAAATAATTACCGTGTAGTCGCATGAGTAGTTCCTAGAGGCACTATGCTCGATCTGCGAAGAACTTCAAGTATCGTCGCTTCGGTTATCGGAAGAAACGCAAGATCTTCTAAAGCCGGCATCCTCGATCGTCCCACGACTTGATCGAGTTCCTCGCGGACTGCGTTTGCCGCTTCCGGATGATGCAGCATCAAGATCATCGCCCATTCCAAAGTAGTCTTTACCGTCTCCATACCGGCCGAGAAAAGATCCCCAAGTATTTGTTGCATCTGGCGATCTGTACGACAAAGAATAACGTAGCCATAAACGATCGAGTCCACGTGACAGATCGACGAGTATCGGTGCTTCAACTTCGATTAATCGTTTCTCACACTTACCATGATTCTTTCCTTGGAAAAGCTGGGCAGCGCGATCCTCTCTCTTCGCTTTTTCGATCTCTGATAGATACGCGTCCACGAGGTCTCGCACTGTACCCTCGTCAAACGTTGCTCGATGTTGATCGACCGTCTCTTGGAAAAAATCCGCCATTTCTGCCCGATTCTCAGCGATTTTATTTCGAACTTTTTGCAGACATGGTAGATAGCGCATAACCGGGATAAAATTCACCGCTGCCATGCTACCGAACAGCTTGAATCCCTCCTCGATCAGGTCCATGAATCGTTTGAATCTGACATCGCCGTGATGAAAACGCACTCCCATTATGATAGAGCAAATCACGTTACTGATGGACATCCCGAGAGATGCAGAAATGTTGGTTGGTGCCCCACGTCTTAACGCCAACCCTCGAATAAACGTGTCGACTTCGCGCTAATTACATAGACAATTGCGTTAGTTCGAAGCTGTTCGTTCTTGGATCGTCCGAACTGAAATCGGATGCATGCATCGATCAGCGTGCTTACCATGATTCTCGACTCCATAATTTTCTTGCCTCCGCCCATGTAAGTCATGCCAAAACTTCGGAGCTTGTCGTGAAGAAACTTTCTTTGGTCTTTCCACATCGCGCCCTCGGTGTTGATAATTCCTACGAGGGAAATGATAATTGAACACGAGCGAAGAATTTTACAAACCATCAACCAGAAGACCAATACACCGTTCGTTATCAGCAACCGCGAAATCACAATAAAACGGATAACCGTGGCAGACAAACTGCGAAGAGAGGACAGAGAGACGGAGAGAAACACACACAGAGAGAGAGAGAGAGAGAGAGAGAGAGAGAGAGTCGTGATTGGCGATAAAAAGTCGCGCGTGTGATACCGCAAACCCGCGAAACTGTGAAACTGTGAAACAGCGGAAACAAGGAAGTCGATCCGAAATGTCGTGCGAAAAACTTTGTGCGTAATGTCTGTCGACACTTACCATAACCACCTAAGATATTGATGAACTCGGTGTGTGGCCTGCCAGTAAATTCTTCCCGTCGAAACGTGTCACGAATTGTTCGATGATCGCTCAAAACAACAACCAGCTGAGTTCCCAACCGCGCACTAAACATTGGTCCGTATTTTTTGGCCAACTCTCCATATCGAAGATGAATATCTCCTTTGAGGAATGGTAGATAGCCAAATACAGGTACACCCCACGGCCCCGGAGGCAGAGTACACACGTACCTTAGCCACTGGAAACACCTTACCACCAGTAGTACGGCCAGAAATACGAGAAACGTGTAAAGGACCTCGATTCTCGTGCCACCCATGGCTTGCCAAGCCCACGCGGCCAAGTGTTCCACCAACATTCTGCCTCTTTATTAACCCTTTCCTATTTTCCTTAAGTATAATGTTATATTTCCTTCCTTCTTCCCTTCCGTTCCTTTCTCTCTTCCTTCTTCTTAATCTCTATCTTTCGTGCCTCTTCTCGTATGTTCTTGTTCTCGTAGTCCTTATTCTTCTCCTTCTCTTACTCCTCCTCCTCCTCCTCCTCCTCTTCCTCCTCTTCCTCCTCCTCCTCCTCCTCCTTTTCCTCCTTCTTCTCCTTCTCCTTCTCCTCGACGCTCTCCTCCTCCTTCTCTTTCTCCTTCTCTTGGTCGACTCGTCCCTCCCTGATCGTGTCGCTTCACTTCAATTTCCCTCTCTTCTGTATTTTCTGCGATGTCTTCTTCTAAGCCGATTGATTTCCGTGCGACCAAGAATCAAGTTCGAAAGAGTCGCGTGATCGATCCGTCTCAGCGGCGAGCTTCTCGCCGCACGCACGATTTTCTTCGTCCAAACGATACTTCCGAAATTCTCGGCTATAAGTATCAATGTCGATCTGCGTGGTGGGGCATAGATTGGAGGGGGCGACCGAGTGGGGGATGGATACACTAGTCAGGAATCCTTGAAGTCGATCGCGTCGTGTGGCGATCAGGAAGAAACGCGCAAAGCATTCGAAGAAAGAACGGCGTGACAAAACGATCGGACAGTTCAGACAGTTCAGAGAGTCGAACGAAACGGCATCGACACCGGAAGCACACGAATTCCGAAAACAGGATGACAAACGACCGACAAACGTGTACACGGAAAACAAGGAAGGAAGGGCGGAAGGAAGGAAGGAAAAAAGAGGACTGTGATAGATATAGGAAACAAAAGAGAAGGAAGACGAAATTAAGAATGAGAAGGATGAGGAGAAAAATGACGCTCTAAAATATGTGTAGCAAGATGTGCATCAAAGAGAAGACAGTGAAGCGCAAAGTTGGTCGATTGGTTCGTTTGTTGGTTTGTTAGTTGGTTGGTTGGTTTGTTGGTTTGTTTGTTGGTTGGTTGGTTTGTGGTTTGTTGGTTGGTTGGTTTGTTTGTTTGTTTGTTTGTTTGTTTGTTGGTTGGTTGGTAGGTTGGTTGGTTGGTTGGATGATTGATTGATTGATTGGTCGATCGGTCATTCGATCGGTCGGTCGGTCGGCCGGTCGTTTAGTTCGATAGGTAGATGGGTAGAGAAAGAGGAAGAGCAAAAGAGAAAGGGTAGGAAGAGAGGGGAAAAAGAGGAATGAAAGAAAGAAAAAAGTCGGTCACCGCCGCAGCCGAATTCGCCGGCGCTCGCCACGTCGTGAGTCGTGCGAGCCACGGGAAGATTGAGTGTATACTAACATACACCTTCTTGTCCTTGCCCGTCTTATATAGTGACTCATCGGGCACCGGCCCCCCGGCGACTCTCTGGCGTCCGCGGCTGCCCCACGACGTGCCCCGAGACTGCCCCCAACTGCCCCCCAACTGCCCCGAACGCTACTGCCCGCGACTTCCCGCCGACTTCCCCGGTCCCTCGATATGGTGGGGCATGGTAACGTGCGATGGTCGATGGTGCGAGGCAACGTACGGCATCAACCAACACCAGCCAACATCGGCTAATATGCTAGTCAACACCATTGAACCCAGGTTGAGGTCGAAAGAAGAGGAGTAAAGCTGCTAAGAGTGCGAAGGCGCCCCGTTGCGTCTTGCTTGCCTTGTCTTGCCTTGCCTTGCCTTGCCTTGCCTTGCCTTGCCTTGCCTTGCCTTGCCTTGCCTTGCCTTGCCTTGGCATGACTTGACTTGCCTTGCCTCACCTTGCCCAGATCGGTATTCCGATGGGGGTAGAGTACCTGCCTCAAAATACCACCTCGAATAACTCGCACAAGGGTGGTGAATGTAGTTGTGCGTCAGGGGTGCGAAGGCGGTCCCCGAGTACTTGAGTTTCGTTGGACAGCGACCACGAGGTTTCTTCGGAGAAGTGGGGGTCCGTAGGCCCCTGCAACTCGTCGAATCGATCCGCCGACAGTGGGGATCGCACTGATCTCGCTGAATACACTCCAAACGCCAACGGGAAACGATTGCCGTCGAGTAGTCGCCTTCGTTCGTGGCCGATGCAGACGAACTATCAATCGCAACTTTAATACGTCTCTATTCATTCCCTAACCTTGGTTAGAATGCCACCAAAGCTTAGGAATAGCGAAAAGTATAACGGCTCTGTTATCTCCCCACTTGTCGTTCGAAGAAGTAGTCCGTCACGTGTTCGAGGTACCGTCGCTACGTGCTAATTATATTTCGTTATCGACACGCCTATTCTCTCTATGAATATCTGAAATTACGGCAACACAGTGAACACAGGGAGATTTTATTGACACGGCGTAGACACGAAGCACCGAAACGCGACGGCACGCAACGCGATGCAACGCGACGCGGGCCAACATCGTTTACGATTGCGTCACAATTTGTAAATCCAGTTAATCGATGAGTTTGCGTTATTCTCGGTCGCAGTGTCGGTGCTCGGGGTTGGCCAAGTCCAAGCACGTGTACCGCGATATGAGAAAAATGCAGCAACCTATTTTCGAGAAAACGAACATCTTCCGCGTGTTGCTACGTATCTGTTTGTAAAATGGGAAAGAAAAGATTCGATCGACATGGTGTTAGTTTCGGATCTAGATTCAAATTCAGATTCAGATTCGAAAAAAGTTTCCGGAACCGAACACATGCCATGGACCGAACCCGTGGTCCGCCAGTCGTGCTTCTCTACCTGCCTGCCGGGTCATCGACCTGCTTCGTATTCCTCCTCGATAGCAACATCCGTTCTGCGGTCGTCTCGCGCCCATCTCCGATACACCACCGTCTGCTCGGATCGAGTACCGATTGCTTTGACTAATTCCAACATAGCTCACCCCCGCGAAATACGTAGGAACTGAAGGGAATAGAAGGGTAAAGACATATGGGGATAAAAGGGAATAGGGAGATTGGAAGAGAAAGGTAAGAAAAGGAGAAAACGTGTATACCGCCACGGATTGCTGAGTCATGTCGCAAGCTATAACGCTGCTGTGACGGTTTCAACGATAACAGCCCCTACCGATTGACCGGCCATGAATCGACCGTTCGTGGATTTGCGCGCGTAGCGATCCGTCCTTCTCTTGGAATCGGCCACGTATCAACGTTAATCTCGAGGTTCAAGGTTCCGCTCCGAGACATAGACGATCAACGTCGACGTTTATGTTTCCCATCGCTTTCATTCTTTTTTCGAAAACTCTTCCGATTGGACGAAAGGAGACATATTTGCGATCCCAAGGCAATCGTGGTTTATCTTTAATATCTCATCGCACGCGTGTATCTGATAGAAAGGTGCACGTAATGTAAGTGTAACGCGTTCGAATCAGTTTACCATGCCATTCGTCTCAAAGTCGAATGTGACTCTTCGGCAAGTAGCTTAGACTCGCTTAGCCTCGCCAAAATCTGACTCGTCGTTCGCTTACGGAACGAGAGATTCTCACGAAACGAATGGAATCGAAACGAAACGATGTGGCACGTGCTAGGAAAACGGCACCAGCACCGATCCCTCCCGAGAGCAACAAAGATCGAGTAATGTCGAGTCGACTGCGTAACTCATATTCCACTTGACAACGAAAAGGAAACGATGCAGCGCCTAGCAAAAACAAGAGATAAGATTTCCTCGAAATGAAAAAGCGTCATCACTGTTCGATACGTTCCGAAGACGATTCGCAACTTTACGCGTGCCGCGAGATAGTCCGGCTCGACCTTCGCGTGCATTAAAATGCGACGCGTGCATTCGCGCACGTTTCTCTTTATTTGTTTCTACGCTTCTTCCACACGTCGTTCGCTTCGCAGCCATCCCCGAGGTTCATTCTACTTTCGACCGGGATCTAAAATTCAAACTCCGGTATTTCTAGTAGGTTTCCCGATGAATGAGATCGGGGCGAGAAGGAGAAAGGCACAAGGCACGAGGAAAAAGCGAAAAAGAATATGGGAGACCGAAGAAAATAGAAAGTGAAGGAAAAACGCGAATCAAGAAACATGGTCCGCGCTTCATCTGTGCTCACCGAAAGGGTGAACGATCGTCCATGCAGAGAACGATGCGTTATCCTATCCCATCGCGCAATCCTACACGACGTACACGAAAGGGAGAAGGAATAGCAAATGGAAGAGGAAGGGGAAAAGGAAGAGGAAGAGCAAGAGCAAGTGGAAGAGAAAGACAAAGAGGGAGAGAAGGTAGAAGGAAAGGAAAGGAGAGAAAGGGCGAAGCGAATTCGAAGGACGATCGCATTGAATACACCAACTTTTCCCTGCCGAAGATCTGACAGCGCAATTTTGCAAACAGGAAAACAGGTGCTCGGTCTCAATCAATCTACACCTCGTAAATTATTCTTTGATGCATCGTAGCTCATGGATTATCCATGGTGAAAATACAGTCTTGTAACTGTCAGCTGTAAAATAACCTTTGACCGGTCGACGGGTTGCGTACGTTGGGGATAAAGGAGCGATCTAGTATGCGGTATACTCTAATGCACAGTAATAGCAGTTACGAGTTGGCGCGCGCACACGTGCAGCTAAACGTGATCGATTCGTCGAAGGTGTGCATACGCGAGAAACAACTCGCTCACGTAATCGGGCCTGCAATTTCTGATTGTTTACATACGAGGGCATTGCCCGGATGCCGCTTACCTTACGTACATTCCAGCTGTCTTTCCATTCCCCTCGTTAGGCTTCGTGTACCGACCCTCTCTCTTCTCCCCTCCCCCCTCCGCCATCCGCCCACCTCTCTCTCTCTCTCTCTCTCTCTCTCTCTCTCTCTCTCTCTCTCTCTCTCTCTCTCTCTCTCTCTCTCTCTCTCTCTCTCTCTCTCTCTCTCTCTCTCTCTCTCTCTCTCTCTCTCTCTCTCTCTCTCTCTCTCTCTCTCTCTCTCTCTCTCTCTCTCTCTCTCTCTCTCTCTCTCTCTCTCTCTCTCTCTCTACTCACTACTCTCTACTCTCTACTCTCTACTGTCTACTCTCTACTCTCTACTCTCTCTCTCTCTCTCTCTCTCTCTCTCTCTCTCTCTCTCTCTCTCTCTCTCTCTCTCTCTCTCTCTCTCTCTCTCTCTCGCTCCTCTCGCTAGCGCCCACGACGCACCTACGACGTGCCAACGATACCATGCGTGTGTGTGCCCGCTTGCCTATTAGTACTATGCGGGGAAACGCGAGGAAACGCGCGGAAACGCGAGCCAACGCGTCGCGCACTTGCGACACACTACGTCGATCGTTCAACAGTTCAGCCGTGCGACCGTCTGAACGTCAGCTATCCTTGACTTCACAGCTGGCAGGTATTTCTACGGGATGCCAATGGATCGAATGGATTTGCAGAATTATCGACAGTCCCAAACGATTACACTTTTAAGTATTTTATCGTGTGAAAAGCGCCTTCTTGCTCCACTTGTCACACCTTCCGCGAACATGAGGAAAAGTAACGTATAACGACAAGCATGCATCACCTATGCGCACTCTCTTCTACATAAGTGCCACACCGACAAGAGAAACTTCTATATGCGTTCTTCTCTTTTATCCTCCACTTCCTTTACGCCTGCTCTTTTTAGATGACAATGCAATGCTCGAGAAATCGAAGGGATGTTCGTCTGAAGTAAACGTAACCTAGTACGGTGAAAGGGTTGCTTATTTGCGTATTCCTAAAGGTCATACTAATAGAAACGCGAACGCGGCAATATAGAGAATAGGGAGAGACGACAAGAGGAAGAAAGGGTGCGGGGAGAGAAAGAAGGGGAGAGAGAGAGAGAGAGAGAGAGAGAGAGAGAGAGAGAGAGAGAGAAAGAGAGAGAGAGAGAGAGAGAGAGAGAGGGAGAGAGAGAGATTTGTTGGTGCGGCAAACCATGCATATTCCTTGTCGAGAGTTTTGGTTTACAAAGTGCCCCGTATTAAGATCGATCGGTCATCGAACTCTGATCGACAACGAAGGAAAAGCGTTCTCGTTGCTCTCGTTTCTCTTTAAAGCGATGCTCGACACTCACCGATCGCCGATTGGCATTCGGCGCTCAACGTTCGGTGCTCGGTATTCAATTTTCGATTCACGCTACGTGGCAGTTCATGTAACAGCTATTTTTCTCTATTCCAATTTCAACTTTGCTTCAACTTGTCATAATTCCGATGGAAGATACTTCTTGAGCATGGCCGCTAGTTACGTTAATTTGTTTAAGAATTTTTGGCAAACCCGACGATTGCTGCGCGATCTGCTTTCGAACGGGTTTCCTTTCTAACGGCTAATAACGGATCCTAACCGAGCAGGTACGAGAAGGCAGTTTTTGGGTGCCCGTTATTCCTCTCTCGCGCCCTCTCTCAGGCCCTCTCTCGGACCTTGATTCGATCCGTTAGAAACAGAGCCTAAATTCGGCACCGTCCTACAATCGGAGAATAGATTCCAAATATGTCGTTCGGCCGATTCCCGTTCTTCCTCTGCTACTCCTTCATCTTCTTCTTCATCATCTTCTTCTTCTTCTTCTTCTTCTTCTTCTTCTTCTCCTTCTTCTCGGTCCATCTCCCGTCTGTCTCTTGCTCTTACCTTATTTCGATTTGCTAAATTGCACACGTAGTACAAAATCAAAGCTATATAACTTTCAGAGTCGCGAATTCCTTTGATATAAAATATTCGGAGCGCATAGAGTGAAATGCTTTTACCGGTAAAAAGATGCAACATTCACTGGGTAGGCATGAGTTGTCGCGGATAGAAGCACGTGTGAAGTACGTGCAGATACGTACTCGTACGTAATAGTACGGCAGGATAATGCCGGGTGAAGGACCGAACGATGCGTCGGACGGATGAACTGGTTGTCCGGTTGTCCGGTTGGTCGATTGCTCGCCCGTTACCATCACTGACCACTACCAACGGGTCATCGACCTACGGAACGAGCTATCTCCGGTCCACCCGAAATTTCGACTTCATCAAACACCCTCTTCCCCTTTCCAAGCCAACCGTTCTACGAATGCCTGCTTGCTTCTTCATTTACTTACTTAGTCATTGTATCGAGCTCTGCGGCCCCGCCGTTTCTCTCCTCCCTTACTTTGTATTCTTTGTCCTAACCAAATAATTATACTATTGGACGCACCGTATGAAAATCACATGCATACGTATATTATTATACATGTCCGAGAGATGAACGATAACCTGGATGTAATAGATCATCCCGCGTTACGTAAGGTAGGCGAGACGGACAAGTGATGTTGGGCCACGTTCATTCGTTAACCGAAACAACTTTGTACGTCATTTGCGAAACGGTCGAATTTCAAGTTGCGTAGTGCAGCCAAGTATGCATTTTTTAATAACACACGTATTATCCCAACCCGAATTATACACGCATTCCTTCGACCGTTACAAAGTCTTCAGGCACGTACGATCGCGTAGACCGGCAGGCAATTGCAAAAGTGCTTGACGGTATGTTACGTAAACGAAATTTTGGACGATTTTGTAACAGAGCCGAAAAACCGAGAAACCGAGAAACCGAGAAACCGAGAAACCGAGAAACCGAGAAACCGAGAGACTGGGCGACCGAAAGACCGGGAGACCGACAAAACTTGGTCCCATCGGTATGTACATACTTCGTTTCGCATCTATCGTATTACCGAATCAGAATCGCCAGCTGAAAAGATACTCATTCGCGAATATAACAGATCCAGGCAACTGTCTGCCTAGTACATGCACGGCTGACTCCGTGCCGATCAAAACGATTCTCGATCGAGCTGTCAATCACCGGCAACGGCACAGCTGGAACGACGAAACGAAACAGAACGAAACGGAACGAAACGAGGCGAATAACGCTAGCACTTTGTCCGAGTTCGAAGGAGCGCCGAGGTGAACGACCGGCAAAGTGGCATAAATACCGCGCACAACTGTGCTTCCAACAGCAGCCACCGTTGCCCAACTGCCCAACTGCCCAACTGCCCAACTGCTCAGCGAGATCCGCCCTTTACATGCTGATCGACCGTACATTACAAAATCACCGTCGTCGCACGACGAAACATATCTTTTGTTTTCCTACTAAAAGATCGATCATCGTTATGCTTCCAGCGAACTGCCAAATTGTATATCTATCCTTGCTGATGAGTCGAGACTTTCAATCTACGTATTTTCCATTTACATCCTATATTTCACCGTACGTGCTAAAGAAGCCATGGGAAGCAACGAGGAAAAGACTGTAACAAGCAAACGAAGAAAAGAAAGAATGGGACGTTGGAGGCGTTTACGTAGACACGCGAGTCGAGTCGAATCGGCAAACGGTCAATGCTCGACTGACCCCAAGAACAGTAAAAGTGACAAACGGCCCAGACTGCACGTTGAAGTCGCTGGTATAACTGGAATTTCTCTATTTTTAATTCTTGCTTTTTGATATCTTATTCCTCCTTACAGGTTCTTCCTTCTTGTTTCTTGATTCCCGATTTATGATTCTTTGTTCCCTAGCGTTTGTCCTATTATGCGCGGAGAACGAGATAATACCTGTACACGTGCACGAGAAGGAGAATGCGAAAGAGAACGAGAACGAGAACGAGAACGAGAACGAGAACGAGAACGAGAACGAGAACGGGAACGAGAACGAGAACGAGAACGAGAACGAGAACGAGAACGAGAACGAGAACGAGAAGGAAAATACGAACGAGACCGAGATCAAGATTGAATGTAAATCAAGGAGGAAAATCGAACCGGGAAAAGAATCGGTAGGCACGCGGAACGATGCGGTCGCCAGCAGTAGCGCCATACAAAATTCCAGACGCGCCGCGGAGTGTCTGTCAGATATCGGCAAGAAACGAAGTCGAAATATCAACACACATTTGCGAGTCTCGGAAATGGAAAAAAGACTAATCTGCTAATCAAAGAAAATCAAAATCGTGCTTACTGTATACGATACTTGAACGACCGGCGAAGACCCGCCGGACGTCTCTCGGATCATCGGCGTTGATTACTCTCCTTTCTGTCTCGCTAAGAATATTGTTAAATAAATTAGCATAGACTTTGTCAGTAGATTCCTAAACTCGGGCAAACGAGAAAGTGCCTGGTTAAGCGTTAACTAATCACCATCCGTTTCTAAAAATCTCTCGACGTCATCTAATTATTTATCGATTAGCAATCCTTTGACATTGAGTCGACTTGATTTTTTTGTCAGTCTAATATTCGATAGGACTGTCTCGTTATCTTCATGGTCCATTAATGTGGCAGCATTGCTGCGTCTATCGATCGAATAAGCCCGGAGTAGGATGGAGGAAAGGCGACATTGAAAAACGACGTTTCGACAACTGATGATCGATGAACTAGTTTTGCCGAAATTTCTTTGGAAACTTCAGCAGGTTCGTCGGATCGAAACCGATCGAGCGGGAAACTGCGCAGAACAGAGTTGAATGGTGAAGCACCGACCGGCTCCTGTGAACAGTCGTTTACATCGGTCGATCGGTATGCAATGTACTGCGCACTCGCACTTACCTTTCGGATCGTTCGATTCAAACCTTCTAAAGGACATTGACCGGTGTGTACCAATAAATGTACATACGTATACTAATTGTACAGAGTACGCAGGCTGTGTACACGCGTCGCGTGCGCGTGATATCTGGAGAAAGAGGAAAACCGAGAGTCGTAGACACGCTAAACTTCCTATTCGTCGATACCAAGACCTGTTGGTAAAATAATAACTTGTCCTGTACCTGTTACCGCACCTATTGTTGATTAGGCGCACTGGCAGCGTGCAAGGTCGTCGTATGGTTAATATCCACGCGTAAACTTCGAAGCGAAGATACGTGTACTATGGAAGAAGAGGTGAAATCCGAATCGGATAGGAAACGATTAATACATAGGTGGCGAAACCACACACGCGCATTATAGCGATGCTGGTTGCACACCGTCAAGTACGTGTACCTTGTCAGCTTAAATCGAGCGGAATTCGTAAGCTGAAAATTAATATGTCTTTTCGTGTGTCAACGCGAAACGTTGAGCATCCACCGAATTCGATCGAAAGCGAGTAGCAACATATTACTGCTACTTGATTCGTCGTTCGTTGCGGATCGCGAGTGTCGAACGATCGTTGTCGCACATCCTTCGACACTCGAACGCGAAGTATCGAATCCTGTCCGACGACCATGAGAAGCCAATCGTAATTGCGTCATCAAGCTGACAGATATAGAATCACTGTCACTCTCGGTGTAACGCGTACTATAACCACCGGTCATAGCCCTCATCTTCTCCCTCTACCTGTCGGTTGACTTTCCTCCCCCGCCCTCCCTCTCAGCCTCGTCCTCATCACGCCCTCGCCCTCGCCCTCACCCTCACCCTCACCCTCACCGTCACCCACACCCTTATCCTCATCTGCGCCCCTTCCCACTTGCTCTCCCTCGCCCACGGATCGCGCCGGTCCATCGGCGCAACCACTCCTTCGCTCTGTCTCCTGCCTTCTACCTCCTGTCCCTCCTTCTTCTTATATTTCCCATTTCATATATAACGTTGTACCCCTTTTTACTGCCCAACCCTGTTTAAAGATTGCAATTCGTGAAATTCCTTTCCTCGTTGGTGCCAGCGCTGTGGCATCTCCGACGTATCGACTCTTTCCTATCGTGATCTTGGTAAAAGGAAAAGAAGAATCGGTGCGTTCGGAGCGAACGTATCAAGAGTTAAGGTCTTGACTCGGGCCAAGTACAAGAGTTCCCGACTGGTAGACCTGAACTACTCTTTTCCGGAAGAATTAGATCGAGGTTTTCGGGGTATTCAAACGGCATTAAATCCGCATATTTCCCCCAAACTATGGTGATATTCTTGTAGGGGACGTCCACCCGAGTAATTTAAGCCTAACTACGAGAAGATCCATCAAGCCAATCGCGAGATATTTTGATCTAAAAAGTCGAGGTTTTTGTAAGAAACGTCGTCTTCTTCCTCTCCTCCTTCTCCATCTCCATGTTCAGCCTGTCACGCAGCCCGGTGTCAAACCCTAACATATGTTTCATACTATGCGAGATAATTTTTCTGCCGATAACGATTTTATATATGTAGTATATGAAATTTCCTCTCACACACATCCAGATTGTTAACATATTAAATTAGAAATGTTTGTTACGTTACGTTTTTGACATCAAGCTTCGTAAAATTAAGGGTCAGAATGCGTATTCGAAACATATTCGATCATTTTTATATCTTGAAAATTGCGCGAATGGCGAGCGATGTATGAAAATCGCGAAAAATCGTCAAATTATGACAGTTTTTTGGTCGGCATTCGCTGAATTTTTGAGATAGCGATCTGAAACTGGTACCATTGTTTTAGTTAGGAAATTCTACTCCAGAACAATGTATAATAGTTGTACTTTTCGAAAATTTCATTTTTCGCAAAAATCTGAAGGGGGTAGGTCAGGATTTTTCGCGATTTTCGTAAATCGCTCGCCATTTCCATAATTTTTTAGATATCAAAATGATTCTTTCACTGCCTTACTCGGCTTCGGATTCCGCTTCCAAAACTCCCTGGATCATTTTAATAGCTCGAAAATTACGGAAATGACGGGCAAATTACGAAAATCGCAAAAAATCCTGACCTACCCCCTTCAGATTTTTGCGAAAAATTAAATTTTCGAAAAGTACGACTATTATATGTTGATCTGCCGTAGAATTTCCTAACTAAAACAATGGTACAAGTCTCAGGTCGCTATCTTTAAAATTGAGGGAATGCCGACCAAGACTGGTTGAATTTGACGATATTTCGCGGTTTTCGTAATTCGGCCGCCATTTCCGTAATTTTTAAGCTATTAAAATGATCCAGGGCTCTTTGGACGCGAAATCCGAAGCCGAGTAAGATGCAAAAAGAATCAGATCGATATCTCGAAAATTGTGGAAATGACGAGCGAAAAACGAAAATGGTGAAAAATCCCTGACCTATCCCATTGTGCAGGTCAGGGATTCACCCACATTTTCGTTTTTCCCTCGCCATTTCCATAATTTTTTAGCTATTTTAGTGATCGAGGTCATTTTGGATGTGTAATTCAAAGCCGAATAAGACAGTGAAAGAATCAGATCGATGTCTAAAAAATTGTGGAAATGCCGAGGGAATTACGAAAATCACGAAAAATCGTCAAATTCAACCAGTTTTTTAGTCGGCATTCGCTCAATTTTTGTGATAGCGATCTGAAACTGGTACCATTGTTTTAGTTGGGAAATTCTACGCCAGATCTATGTATAATAGTTGTACTTTTCGAAAATTTCATTTTTCGCAAAAATCTGAAGGGGGTAGGTCAGGATTTTTCGCGATTTTCGTAAATCGCTCGCCATTTCCATAATTTTTTAGATATCAAAATGATTCTTTCACTGCCTTACTCGGCTTCGAATTCCGCTTCCAAAACGCCCTGGATCATTTTAATAGCTCGAAAATTACGTAAATTACGGGCAAATTACGAAAATCGCAAAAAATCCTGACCTACCCCCTTCAGATTTTTGCGAAAAATTAAATTTTCGAAAAGTACGACTATTATATGTTGATCTGCCGTAGAATTTCCTAACTAAAACAATGGTACAAGTCTCAGGTCGCTATCTTTAAAATTGAGGGAATGCCGACCAAAAGACTGGTTGAATTTGACGATATTTCGCGATTTTCGTAATTTGCTCGCCATTTCCACAATGATTGAGATATTAAAACGATCCGGGACGTGTTGGACGCGGAATTCGAAGCCCAATAAGACAGTGAAAGATTCAGGTCGATATCTAAAAATTTGCGGAAATGACGAAAGAATCCACAAAAAGCATCGAAAATGCAAAGCTATGGGCCAAGTACAAGAGAATGTTACATTGGAATAGGTTGCTCATTAACATAAACTGCATTTTACACAGGATTTGAAATCAATCAAATGTGAGCAAGTTTGATTGATTTCAAATCCTGTGTAAAATGCAGTTTATGTTAATGAGCAACCAATTCCAATGTATCATTCTCTTGTACTTGGCCCATAGCTTTGCATTTTCGATGCTTTTTGTGGTTAATATTTTCGTGAATTTTTACAGACATGGATTACGCGCAGTACTCACAAATACTTATCGAAATGAAAAACGGAATGGGAAATCGTTGTTGTCGCTGCATAATCCCAGGGCCGCGGCAACTTTCCGAACGGCTTCTTTTTTAATGCCATAACTATTAAAATACACCGAGCATATACATATATCGACACTAGGAGGGGCAATATTCCAAGGGTTTACGTCGTAACGAAATCGGCCGGGAGATATCTCAAAGATTCACGGTGAAAGTTCGACGAATCTTTCATCGTACTAGTCTCTCCCGGAGAACTTTTATCGAAGGGGAACGGTTGCTCGAGTAAAAGAAACCTTCCTTGTTCTTCCGTTTAGCCCTGCACGCCCGAGTCGGTCGACGAAAGAACCACCGTTCATTGTGCGATTTTGCGTTCTATCGGTCGAGAAATGACGCAACTCGAATCGAGGGTCTGTTACACGCGCAAATCTTCTGTCTGGCCGCTAGAGATACCGAATAACTGGATAACTGGATAACTGGATAATGCGCCTGAACCTGACTGAAAGATCAAGGACAAACGTCTTTTCACATATCGAAATCGTACTCGGAACCGGTAAATCGTGTCTCCGAAGCATTTCGATGATCCGAAACGTACTCCAGAAACTATGCGAGAAAGTGAGAATTCCTGGAGCCTGCTGTAGCAAGTAAATTCCTACCCCTTACGATTCACCCGCGCTACGATGAATGACGCAACGTTCAAGCACTCTTCCCCCGTGCTCTTGGGATATCGGTCGCAGAATTCCAGTGAGGCGATTCTACTTAAACGGTGACGCATCGGTCTGGCACGCAAGGTTGCACCGATCACCCACCGGGAAACATCACGTCGGTCCAATGCCGGGACAACCACGTAAAAAGCCTCGCAAAACTGCAGACGGACGAATTGTTGTACGCTAAATCTCTGGGTTTTCGTCTATCACCCGATTACACGTGTAGTTCGCTAACAAAGGATGCTATCGGTGAACACGATGGCGCGTGCCAGGCAGCTCGAGCGTTTCGCTGCACAGTTTATTCGTTATTGGTCTCGGTCTGAAAGACCTCGAGCGCGGCCACCGACACCGGTTATTATCTCTGGTACACCGCGTCCCGCGGCTCCGCGCCGCCGCGACCCTCGACAGCTTCCTACATTTCTATCTATTTCCATCTAACTATCCTTCCGTCGCGTCGTTTCGATTCCTATCGATTCCTACCTTCTCTTCTTCGATACTGCCCATTTCACTTTGCGGGCCTATCGCACGAGGTTTTCCGGTCAGGCTTCCAAACGTACTACCTCGCCTCTCCTCACCTCGCAGCGCCGCGCCGCAACAAGCCTCGCCTCGCCCCGCCTCGCTTCGCCCCGCTTCGCCCCGCCTCGCCTCGACCGATCGGTACAGGGATTAATCACGTTCGAATAATGAAGCGCGAGCTACGTACTTAATCGTATGTATCTGGGTATTTGGGTAGTCTCTCCGTTTAGTAACCTTGGTTTCCATGGTAACCTCGTTTCCAGAGTACCGCCACATCGTACCTCCCCCCTCCCGACTCGAAATCGAAATCTTTCATACGAATTCCGAGCCGGGATCGTACGCTCTCTCGCGCACCAACGACCCGCACCTTCTAAGTCTGCGCCTCCTCTCTTACGCAACGTCTCTTTCGAGCAGCTTTTTCTTTCATTGCCGTGTCAACGTACCACCGCCGCTATACCTGGACGAGACCGACGAGAGCCTTATCACGGCGCGGCGTTGCCGCCGCCACCGCCGCCGCCGCCGCCGCCGCCGTCAGATATGTTAGAGACACTCGGTCGGGACAGTTGCTACGATTTACCCAAACTTCTCTCCAGGATAACGATAAGAGAGAAACGAAAGGAGAGACCCGTCCGAGTGGAGAATAAAGACGTAGAGTAAAAGAGATTCCTTTCTTCTTATGAAATCTGTGTTTCGGTGTTTCGGAGCCAAGGTCTCTGCACAGAGAGCGAGTGCCGAATATCGGTGGGCAATGCGAACGCGCAACGCCCGACACTTAATCCAAGGCATGTTGATGCAGGTCAGGTTCTGCGGGTTCGTGGCTGTCTCTCGAGGTTGTGACAACCGACCGAGATTCGTTTGTTTGAAAAAAGTCGGAAATTGCAATGTCGTACCGATCGCCGGTCGAAATCGTTCAGGAGC
Organism: Mimumesa dahlbomi; assembly: GCA_917499265.3. NCBI lineage: Eukaryota > Metazoa > Arthropoda > Insecta > Hymenoptera > Crabronidae > Mimumesa > Mimumesa dahlbomi. The sequence continues at coordinate 93,725 of OU824124.1, forward strand.
CAGTCCTTGTCTCGGGACAAGCGTTATTTTCCAACTGTTAATACGCTGTTCGTCCGTCACAAGTGGTAATCGACCGCAGATGAAATCACGGTACATGGTAAGTATTCCTCTATAACCTTTCGTCGCGTTTTCCATTTACACCGGCTAAAGAAATAATCCCGACAGGCATAATTGCGAATTAATCGACGCATATGGAGAATTCGGCTAGCGCCTGTCGCAGTTGCGGTGGTTACGGCAACGACCTTACCGTGCAAGGCTGTAATACCTCCGGAACTTTCTGTGGTTCGAGGTCACCCCGTAGGATTTGCATCGTACCGGCGTTTCCCCCAGGATCCACCTGGACTCCTTGTTGCATCCGTAAATACAACTACCCGTGCAAAGTACATGCACGACCACGGAAATATAAACGTTTCAGCGTATTCGACTTGGCCTCGCAACATTAAACGGACGGCCGAACATCTACGATGGGGGAGGGGGGGAATTTCGTTTACCTACGATTTCGACAGCTCGAAAATTCGACAACTACAACTCATCGTTCCAAAAATTACTCGAGAAAAAAGATAGTGGGTAATCGTATCGACTACTAGGAACTTTACCACCAACATGAATATTACCAGTGATAATATTCTAATTACTTTGGAAACAATTCTACGCGCCATCCTTATTCTCGGAAGTCGAAAGATATTGCTTTTTGTGAACTTTCGTTAACAAATGTAGTGGGGAAATTTCATTGCTGCTAGTTGGATTAAACTGATGTTCGCAGACTCGACTTGTCGTTATTATCATTGGATTCGTCACCGTCACCGTCACCGTCACCGTCACCGTCACCGTCACCGTCACCGTCACCGTCACCGTCACCGTCACCGTCACCGTCACCGTCACCGTCACCGTCACCGTCACCGTAATCGTAATCGTAATCGTCAGCGAGCGCACGCGGGTGACGAAACACGTGTCAACAGAGTCTGCCGCAGTGTCTTATGTTCTCGACGCTCGTTCGATAATTATTAGACACGGTGCGAGTGAAAGATGGCCGTCCAGACTCGACCGTTTGCATTTTTTACAGAAATGGAAACTCAAACGGAAACGTAAACGCAAACCGAAACGTCTGATATGAATTTTATACTTTATCTTAAAAATCGTCGGCTTGGATCATATTTAAACGACATACGAAACTTCTTTCCTCTCTTGCGTAGCGTCTGCACGCAGATTGACGCACAAGCACGTCGGAGACAAACCGAGATGTTCATACTTATACTCTGATAATTACTAACAAATGTATAGAGCCGAAGAGAATCCACACTTCCGCCTTCCTTCTCGCAGTTTCGTTCATGATCGATACGTGTTAGCCGCTTTGCGGAATCCAGCTACGGAGCATTTGAATCCTAGTCGCATCGAACAGCCAGGACTTGGACACCCAGTTCCAAGCCTTCTAAATTTCCATAAAAAGTTAATAGGAAGATTTCGCTTAATTGTTCTGATCTAGAACGAAGATATTCCCTTTCGTGATCGTGTGAGCGACGTCGACCATCGAAACTTTCCGTTCGAAAAGGACGGACGAGGCAGAAGCCAACGAAGAGGGAACAATACGAGAAGAGAAGCAAGATCTCATCGTCAACCTCGACAGACCACTTTCCCTTTCTTCGATCGTATTTCAGAACGACCGTTTCTTTTACCTTACGGTACTTCCAAACTGATCCGAACCAAACCAAACCAAACCAAACCGTACCGAGCCACCGTGTCTGCCTCTACTATTTTCAATTCGCTAATTCCATGTTTTCCCCCGCACCTTCCCGTTGGTACTCTTTCACCTTTCCAGTGCAGTTCTACACCTCGACAGGTAAGGACGAAGGAAAGCGAGAGCGCGTATAGAATGAGACACTCCAAGAAGTAGCCTCGGCACTTCGATCAACGACTCGAATATGTACAACCTTGTCGAGAATCAAATTGCCGTAATTCCCCTATTCCTACGATACGTGTATGTATGTATGTACATACATATATCGATGCCCGTATGTGTTTCCCTGCGGTCCGCATGGCCGCGGCGATTAAGCGAAAACAGTTTCCCGTCCGGTTCCGCTTATCTGTCTTTTACTACTTTTCAAAGCCCTTTAAGCGGGACGGCTAGCCGCGGCTCTAGAAAAGCTCTCCACGGGGAACGACCGTCTCACCGATCGAATATCTTTTCACCTCCGCCGAAAGTACAAAGTCAATCGGTATCCCTGTACCTGGGGACGCGGCACATTGTCTAGGAAAAAACTCTGGTTAAAGATATATCAAAATTCTAATCTTAGGCCACCAAAGATACATCTACAGATTCGCTTTCACGCCCTCGAGGCGTTTTCGTCATTATCGATGAATTCATCGTTCAAGATTCGTAACGAACTTGGAAACCGTTTCGGAAATACACGAGGAAACCTGTTCATCGACTATTGCGAGAGCCTCTACCTGGTATCAAGATACCGCGCTTTCGTTTGTCGCGTAATTGGAAAGAAGACCGCTACGATGTAACCTTGACCGGTCGCAAATCGCATTACTTAACGTCTATGTATAGATAGGCTCGCCGCGGGCAGCGAAACTCGCGAAATATTTTTTTAACTCGACTCGGCGTTTCCTCGCGAACCCGCACAACGCACGTTCAGTTTTCCGATCGAATGCATCAGGCATCACTCCTGTAATCGAGCTGCGTATAATAATAAGAACCGTAGTAGCAGCATCTTACGTCCCACTTCTTATATCGCGAACTAGAGGGTCTCTTCGAACGAACTTCGCTGTCCCACACCCTCGACGTTCCGTCGACATTTCCCGAAATTTATAATAACTACGCCAACTCCTTGACACAGCTATACACTTCGATCGACATCGCGCGGCATTTTTACAAACCCTGATAAACATTATCTGAAATATTCAAACCACGTTCGAAAAACGTACGAGACATTGATTCCGCGAGAGGGAGCGCGAGAGAGAGAGAGAGAGAGAGAGAGAGAGAGAGAGAGAGAGAGAGAATTGGAGGGGGGAAAAGGGAGAGAAAGAGAGCGGGAGAGACAGAGAGAAAGTCGGGATATCCGCAGCGTAGGCGTCAAGACGCCTGGCGCCTACGTATCGAGCGAAACGTCGAAGGACCATTTATTTTTGTACGAGCCAAGGGACTGACTCGCCGACAACAACCTTAACAATCGCAATTAATACACGCGTGCGTCTTATCCTTATGGACCCATCGAAAAGTAACGTCTTCGAACGAATTGTATTTGGATCGATCACGATTACTCGTGAGTTCCAGGTTGGCCTTTATCGCACTACTAGAAGAATCGTATTTCTCGTGAGCGAGTCCATTGACTCGAAGCAAAAGTTTCATTTAACGTGCCTGCAAAGTACGAGCCATCTAGCCGTCGGATCGATCGGTTTACGCGTACCTTTTCTTATGCACACTCCGGCGAGTTGATTTCATCTCGGTCAAGGCTACTCTACGTTCAACGAAAATAATACGATTGTTATAATACGATCGATGCGCTTTGTATGTTAATTTCCGAACGGATTTTCTACCTGTTTATCATGAGCTACTCTGATTGTCGATGTTCGACATTCGTATAATCGTGCAACTAAGTATGGTACAGGCAAGTCTGACAATCAGGGAGGAAACATCCGATAGGAAAGAGAAAGTTCTCGCGGACGAGCAACGAGAGAAGGATAACAATCCGTTGACACAATTTTATGGTACGAGTAGACAAAGAAGAATAAAAGTAACAGTGCGAATTAAAATACGAATACGGATTAAACTACGAACCAGTGTGAGAATGAAACTGAGAATGAGAGTGGGAACGAGAATAAGAAGGAGAACGAGAACAAGAAGAAGAACGGGAACGGGAATGGGAACGGGAACGGAAACGGAAACGGGAACGGGAACGGGAACGGGAACGGGAACGGGAACGGGAACGGGAACGGAAACGGAAACGGGAACGGGAACGGGAACGGAAACGGGAACGGAAACGGGAACGGGAACGACAACGAGAACGAGAACGAGTAGACAGAGATGCGGAAAAAGAAAGAAATTGATGTAATTTCTGGATTGATACCGAATGAAATTGACAGGAGCACAGGTGTTTGTCTTTCGTGCTGTTTTCTTGATTCTCCTTGCGCCAACACCGGCGTAATACGCTCAAGGCCGCTAAGGTTTTATTCATAAATCAGATCTCACTTTCGTTCATTCAAGCACGGTCGAATATTCACCCGATCTCGAAGTCTGTCGTGCTTTCGATAGCGTAGCGCGCAAGAAAGAAGCAAACTTAAAAGATTCTTTATCGTTAACCGGAATGTACATAGACGTAGACATATGCAAATGACGCGATACCTTAGGATACCTCGATAATCGAATGAAATCTGGCATTTTCTGCCAACGTGAGTTTTGGCATTTACGTCGATACACCTACGACCGATTGCGTAAACCATTAAAGTTAGCACGCGCGAGCTGGGTCTCACTTTCAGCGTGTCAAGGACATCGACGACAGGCCCTGTCGGCCTAATTCCACAACATTACAATGTGTATACCACTGGGGCGGGCCGGTGGTCGAATCTCGCCGAGATACGCTATTTGTTATCCGACTCGTTGCCGCTTTCCTAAACTATTCTCCGTACATGGAACTCCGGATTGTATGTACGTATGGTAGGTAGGGAGGTGGTAAGCGCGTATGCATGTGTACGATCTCGACGCGGGATGACACGAGACGTCCCAAGACATCACGAGATGACCGACTCGTTCTACTCTACCACTTGGTACATTCGCCCGATATAGAACAGGTATACGACCATCTACCGTCCATGTATGCTTCCTCGGCTATCGATTACTTTCTAACATTTTTTACCGGCTCCGAAGAAAGCAGCGTTTCATCCTATATCGAGCGGCATAACACCCATTATTTTCTGCATTTCACTCGATTACTTTTCCAAAGAGAGAATAGCATCTCACGATGCTACCGATAGCGCAACGTCGCCCTCGACGTCTCGTTTGCCTTCTGGCTAAAATTGCGTTCACACGCACAGGTCTATCGTTTTCTACACGTTGAAATTTTCGCAATAACCGAGCTCGACTCGTTCCCGGTGCTCAATCGAGTCAGCCCAGGAGTAAGGATAAAGAAAGAGAGGACGTCCGATTTTCATCGGCCTCGGGAAAGTGCGCGATGAACGCGGTGAACGCGGTGTCCTTGACACGACGCGATCCTCGGCGTCGTCGTCGACGTCGTTGTTTCAACCAGTCCAACGAATTTTATTCTCCGGGCGCCGAAAGTGAAACACGGGCCATTTAGAGACGACGTGACTGGAAACTTGGACGAATCGTTCACTGGTCGACTTGCCGATTCTACCACCTTTACTATTACCATTCTTTCTCTTTTCTTCTTGTTTTGCTTGATCGCCGTCGATCAATTATGTAGTGACTATCAAAAGTAACAAATATCGTTAGACAATAACGATTGTAAGATACAACTTTTGACCGTTTCTTTTCCAACGAAGCAGATACGTACGACTTTTGCCATTCTATCACCGGATCGTCGGATCATCGGAACATAGAGTTCGACGAACTTTATATCCGTGTCCGCCGTACGAGTGTTTGGAAAGCCTCCTTTGCGATCGCTTCGATCCGTCTTCTGAATATTTCTTCATCGTGTCTACGTGCCGCCATTCAATGCCAAAATCATTTCAAAATCATCTGTTCGTGTCGCAATGTACATACTTGGTTGACGTCAAATTCCAACCGCGATCCCGAATCAGCCGTTTTTCTATTTTTTGCTCGACGCTGTGATACACCATATGACGTATACCAACTATCCCCAATCACCGAGACGTCGTCAAAGCGAAAGCTTAGGGCATACTAAAAGCTTATTCTTCCGGAACTTTCCTTTCGGGATATCTCAAACAATCGTAGAATTATTATTACCCCTTTTTATTTCACTTAAAAGATCGAGACAGTTTATTTTCGAATGGTTTTTTCGCCCCCTTCTACCCTCGTCACGAGCGTTCCGCAAAAGCCGAGAGTCTCACACGTACCACATACAACATACCACATGCCACATACCACGTACCGCATACCGCATACCGCATACCGCATACCGCGTACCGCGTGTGTGTCAGTAAGTGTGTAATGTATAGGTAATTCTATGGTTATAACCGCAAAGAGTTCTGACAATGAGCTAGATAACGCGGAGGAGCCCGATTGTGTCTAGGTTAGTAGTGACAACTTTATAATACAGCTGACATATGAAACGAGAATATCAGATCAGTGTCTCTCACTGTTGTTTTAAACGAACACTAAGATTTGTCCGACTTTGTCGTTCAAAGCGTTGGCTCTGTTTCGATTGGTCGGTGTGAAAATAATATCGATCAAACGGAATATTCACGTTTTTCTACCGCGAGATTTGTCTGTAGAAACCGAATTAAATTAAATACTCGGTTCAGAGAGATACAGAGTAGTAGAGTAGAGTATTAATTTATTCGACCTAGGGAGAGAGAGAATTTGAATTGAATTTGAATTTGAATTTGAATTTGAATTTATTTAGTTTCGTCCTAGGGGCAACCCCTCTAAGGACAGACGCAAAGAACAGTACAGTGAGTACAGAGAATATAACATAAAAGTTTACAAATAAGAAGGTACATAACAATATAACATTTAGAATACAAAATATTATTTACAAACTAAAACTAAAACTACAACTAAGTACAAAGTATAAATGAAAAAAAAGAAAAGAAAATGAGTAATGGAAAAGACGAAAAATGAAAAATGGAGATGCAGAAGTGAAAAATGGTGAAGATGAAAGTACAAGTGAAAAAGCGGATGAATCGAAAACAGGGAGAGCCGCGGAACGAGAGAGAGAGAGAGAGAGAGAACCTCTGTATCTGCGTCGACCGGTGTTATCCTATTTCCAGTGTTGCATGTTTATTGTGAAGCGCGCGTGGCAATGATCCACATAATCCTCTATCGAGTCGGCTTGGCTCCTTTCGTTATCCGCAATAAGACTCGACAAGACTTGACGAGAATCTCGAGCGTCGGGTATCAGAGATCAGGGGAACAGGGAACGGAGAACGTGGATCCAGAGTTCGAGAATTCAGATTGACAACCGTTGCATCGCAAAAATGGACGAATCGAAAATACGATTGTTCGCGCATACATTCAGAGCTGAGTCTCCCCTGAAAATCATCGGCGTTCTAATCGAATCGAAATGGAAATCAAAGGCGTGTTGAAAATAAATCGCGAGGTTGAAAATGAAACGGGTGCAGCTCTTTTTTCTGTTTTCACGATCAAGTTTGTCGAGAGGGACTTAGTCGAGTAGCCGCACCGCTGACACTGGCATTGGCCTACTCTCTCCAGCATGGTTCGTTCTCTCCCTCCACGCGCTTTCGTCTCGTTGGTCCTGTCTCTTTCTGTCCCCTATCTTTTCCTATGTTTCGTATCTTTATGCCATGTACAGGTGTGCCAGCCAAGCTCGTCCCCTGTTCTTTTATCGTTCGTATCATTTATCTCTTTCATCGAATCGTCGATACTCGAGTGCAGCTGGAATAATCGCAACTGTACGATAAAAGAAGAACAGGTCCATAATTGGAACACATCTGCAGCGAATAATGCGACAAATGTTAGAAACAGATGTGTAGAAAGGATTGATTGCGAGAATCCAAGGCACAGAGGCGGCGCGGCGGCAGGAGCGGCCGCGGGGGAGTTGAACGAGAGAAACGTTTGTTTTTGGTACGACCTAGTTTCTACTTTTCAGGGGGAAAAGTCGTTCGCTTCTTGTTGGTGCAGCAGACACGAACTCGGCAGCAACTCGGTACCAACGGAGAAACAACGAGGTTCGTTCCGATTTACGTAGCACGCAAGCACACGAACACTCGGAAACCCGCTACGAATCGACCGGCCGAACGATCGAAACGTAAGCGAGTGCAACGGATATATCGGAAGAAACCAGATAAATTACTCGATAACGTGTACGTTCCATGTATATCGCGAGGGAACAGCACGCCTCTCGGGACCGAAAGCAAAGAACCAACGAAATGAAACAAAGCATTTGTGGACGGCAAGTGTTGCCGACAGTGACTGCGACAGGCAGTTTTCAAGGTGCGCTATAAACGATAAACGATACACGATAACCGATAAACGATAAACGATAAACGATAAACAATAAGGGATTAGCTATAATCGACGTAGGATGCGCGATGCACTCGCGATACATTCGCTTGTTCGAGGACGGCCGAAGGTGAGAAGATCGAGGAAACCGAGCGCCGGTGCAACGACCGTCTGCTAAGTGGGTCGGTTGTGGGCGCACGCAATCGTCGCAACGATTTTGAAAAACAGGCGTTCTACTTTTACGGGGGAGCACTTTCACGGTCGCTAACCCCGTGGTAAGAAATCGCACTGTACACTCTCCCCCCTCTTAACATATATGCGAACTACTGCCGTGTAAATACATGCTCTATCAAACTTCGAACCAGAGTTCCCCCCTCGTTTCTCTTATTGTTAGTTGAAACTCACTTGATCCATCCGCTATTTACAGCTGACCGTTGCTAAAGGAAAATCCAAACGAGAGAACTGCGAAACATACCGGGAAATCCATTCGTCCCGTTACCGTTGCCGTTTTCAAAACGTCTGCAACGGTCGATAGTCTTACTGCAGGCGTATTCAACAGCACGCCCTGCATGGAAAATAAAACTATCATCTCGAAAGTTGGCCTGCTATCTCCTCGATCGTGATAACAACCGCATTGCCGCGGAATCTATCTCTCTTCCCCGAATCTCTCCCCCTCTCGGCCTCTAAACCACCATCCACCTCTACGTCTCCGCTACATCTCCTCCGCTTTGTCCGCTATCCTTTGACCGCTCTGTAAAAAAAGAGCAGCTGGCTGAGCCATCCATCCACCCACACGGCCCTCTCGCGTTCGATACGTGCCCGTATTACTCTCCGTAATCAATCGCTGACACTATAATGCAGAACGAGGGGGGAAAATTTACCGTTCGCGTTCTCCTGCCGCTCCGAGCGAGGTAGAACTAGCTATGGGATTCGTGATGCGTAATGCCTAGTGTACCTCGTGTAGCTACTCGATATCAGGCTCGGGTCCGACGCGTCTTATGACAAGACTTCCCATAGAATAGAGAATACTTGAAAAGTCGTCGCACGCGTCTCTCAGTATCCGTGAATCGTATGAATCGGTAAGAAAATACAAGAGGTTAACTGCACGGATTCCCTTTTTAAGATATTTGGATGCCTGCAGTCTGGCGTGCATGCGACACACCGATAGCCAATAGCGAGTCGAGCCGATCGTCGCAGAGCTTTCGATAACGATGAATTAAGAGTAGCTTGCCAGCCGCCACCGATCTTTTTTCCATCGGTACCTCTTCGACCGACACCCATTTGACGATCGCTGTTTACGATCGAACTAATTGGTCGTTACGTTATCTCGTCACGTTTCCTCTACTTCATCGAGTTACAGCAAGTACAGAAGAGGCCGATTTATCTCTGCATAAATGCGGGCAGCGATCAGAATTCAGAAGCGATTTGCATTTGTCCGAGAGTGTAACAGCATCCTCGTTGGTCGACCTTGACACGCTTGGTAAAACGTATGCACACACATACGCGCCCGTGCTAGCATATGCGATTGCTTTTCGAACCGATTCTATCGACGAATCATCAAACATCAAAGTGACCAATGCAACTTCCACGGATAAACGTAAGTATGGCTATCGATCTTCCGTCGTGATTTTCCAACTACCTTTACGGTGGAAGGTTCAGAACCTGATTTTGTTTGTAATCAACACGACAAAGTCTTCGGAAGTACATACTATTTCCATACACACGTGCACACTTGTCGAAGGTGCCGCGTTGCTGACGTGTACAAAATTACCCTTCGATCGATTACTTTGACTTCCCTTCGGCTCTCTTTGTTCGAATGCATCGTAATGATAACACAATGACACGACGAGACCGTTAGCTTGAATTTTTACATTCCGGCCAATGGAGAGAAATTTTGTTCTGTTAATGTCAAGCGGTTCGTTAAAATTTCATTCGACGTAAGGGTCGTAGAGAGATCGAATTCCGCCGCATGGAAATGCGTACATTCAAACACACCTGATCGACCACTGGTAGTAGTTTGTCAAAGTTCCATCTTGGAAAAATGCAAACTGTTTCTTGTTTAACCTTCGTCGGAAAGTAGGTTACCGAGGCTGCCGGCGGTTTTCCACGCGGTGATGAACCTATATATCTCCTTGTAATGCACGATATAGGTACGTTTCGCTGCTTCCTACGCCCAAAAATCAACCGAATTATGATCGACTGCACGCACATATGTATGTACATACATACATGTGTAATACCGTCAAACCGGAAACTCGATCTCTTCTCTGTCTATCCATTTAACGATTATTTGATTCCAACGCATACAAACTTTGATTGGAGATTCGATTGTCGTTGCTTTGCAGCCAATAATTTCCCGTAAAAGGGGCCTACAGCCGAAGCATCCCGACAGTGCAAAGGGGTGGTCGCTACGGGAGGGTTTTCAAAAGGGAGCATAAGGATTAGACTCTAATCGTTAGCGAAAAAGAATGGCGCAACTAAACGGAACGACGGAGAGAATGAATATCAAAATGAAATAATAAAAACAGGATAAAGAATATTGTTGAGACTAGGTCTGAGAGCAGTATATTTTTCCTAAACAACTTTGACCTTCATCAGTGACGTTAAAAAACGAACCAATACTCTACTGCAGCACCATTTCAAGCTTATACTTTTTCGATAAAACTCATGCACTTGAGCCAAAAAAGAACTCTCACAGGATTGCTTCGCAAGTTCACTGTTAACCTTATTCTTACTCCTTTCATATTACAATCGACTATTAAAAATTTCCCACACTACACAGTCGCAATTCATAGACTGTCTAGTGAACACAAACACAGACACCCAGCCCTGCGAGATAGATAGATAGACAGATACATAGATAGATAGATAGATAGATAGATAGATAGATAGATAGATAGATAGATAGATAGATAGATAGATAGAGAGGGAGTGAGAGAGAGAGAGAGAGAGAGCGCACTCGTGCGGGTGCGCGACTGCATGCGCCGCTGCGGCGACGCCCTAGTACCGCAACCCGCCGTCCGCCGTCGCTTCGGCGCCACAGTCTCTCTCGCCGCGTGCACGGACTAAGCCGAACGTCGTTCCTTCCTTCCTTCCACCTAGTGCACGTCCATTTTCCAGACACACTCCACGCAAAATGGTAAGTGTAGACGGGATAACAACCGAAAATTCTAATCTAGTTCTAACCGAACATGTCATGGGATAGAGTCGATAAGTTTCGGATCCACGGATGTCAAGGGGCTGCGCGATGTCGTCAACGGACTCATCGCCTTAACAGTTTTGTTTCGTACCGCTGTAATTACTAATGGAATTAGTGTCCAGGGAAGTCTTAAATTATTGCATCTTCGAATTCTTCGGCTTTGAACTTGGCAAGTTGCAACTTTCGCCGTCCCTTCAACATTTTTATGCTCCGGCTTCGGCGCTTTAAGATTCGAGAGTAGTCTGTCAAATTCAAAATTTAATTCACGAACGCTATAAAACAGAACCTGGCCATCGCGATACTGCTTTCGAAATTACGCAGCTTTTTAACATTTGTCGATACTTATCTCCTTGGTCTAACGCAGGAATTTTTCATTCATGTTTTCCACCGTTCGCAAACTTAAGACTGATTTTCGCTGATGATTTTACGGTTGACAGTATCCTTCGATTTCATTGCGCAGTTCGTCTTTAAAACGTCCTAGTTTTGCATAAGAAAGATAGATTTATTCTTTGCATCTTCGTAGAAGGATCGATAGGGATACGTTATATTGCAAGAAAAAAGAATCGATAAAGATATATATGTGTATATATATATACCGATTAGTGAATGATCCGTTTCGTTTGACATTTCACGCGACCGGAAGGACGGAAGGACGGATGAAAAGAAGCCGGTGATTCCACCGGTTTGGAATCTCCCTGTATCTCCACAAGATTGCAGCACGTTTCGATGCGGAAGAAATCATGCTTACTTGTTTGCTTGTTGCTTACGGGCGTGCGTGCGTGCGTGCGTGCGTGCGTGCGTGAGTGAGTGTATGTGCTCTGCACATTCGGTTCGTTGTTAAATTTCCTGACACTCTAAAGCGCAACGTGGCAATTTCTTCCTCGATCTCTGGAGACACCACGCGACATATTACGTATCAGTTCGGACGTACTTACAGTCGATAAGAGAGTACTATAGAAGATGACAAATATCAAAAAGTTGAAAAAAGATAACGTGAGAAAGGAAAGGATTCGACGGCTTAGCAAATTCACGTACAAGAATAGTAAACAAAGAACGTACAGAACGTAAAGACACGCACCTCCCACAGGTACTCACAGACGCTAATCTGCCGGGCATCCAGCACCACCAGCAACGCCAACAACAACAGCAGCATCAGCAACAGCAACAACGACAACAACAACAACAACAACAACAACGACAACAACAAGAGCAGCAGCAGCAGTCCCAGTATCGTCATTACTTCCACACACAGTATCAACAATACCAACATCGGCAACAACAGAGTCAACCCTATCAATATCATTATCAATACGGTAAACGTGTGGACCCCCATGAAGACCGGCAATTCATTGCAAATAGAAACTTAGAAGGAATATCAGTGTCAAATTTGGTGGATGGAGAGAGCTTAAGCTATAGCTTAGCACTGATTCGGGGAAGAGCGCCAGCTACGTACGGCTACGTCACTGTACGGGGCGAGAGAAACGTCAGCTCCGAGTGGCCGATTGTGGCTGGTGAATTTCGCGCGGTAATCGAACTAACGCGCGGTCCCAACAAACTAGAACTCGAAGCTGGGGATCAAAAGAAAAGGTTGCTATTAATTCACGAGCCTAGGACGACTAGGCTCCGCGTGACGCCGGTCTACGTGATTTGTTCTGGGCACGACGGCTATTTTCAAGGGCCGCGGGGAGAGGATCGATCGCCAGAGAGTGCAGCCACAAGAATAGGGCTCGGTGCCAGGCTTCTTCAGGCACTCACCGCGGAAAAACTGAAGGAAGCTGGCTATGGGAGAAAAACATTTCAATTGGAACGTGATCTAGACGGACCGGAGTGCCTCGTTATGCACAGTATGCTAGATGTGGATAGGGCGCGTGCCATGAACCAGAGGGAACTTTGGGAATTAATCGCAAGGGAGCTAATGACCGGGCCATTAGCCTCGAAAGATCGAAAGTATCTCGCTTTCCTCTCTTGTACGAGGTATCGAGGTGCACCGAATCCACGAACCCACGAAGACACTCTAGCAAGAACCCAAGGTCACGCCGCCCTGGGAGGTGGAGGATTAGCTCTATTCGGATCGGCGTGTCTTCACACGTGGCCAACGTGCATGGCGCAAATACTACCGAGATTTCTTGACGAGACCGTTGTCGATACCGAACAATTAATGGACGATAGTAACTACCGCGGCACGCATGCCGGCTGTCTCGCAACCACACTCGGCTCTGTTCTACACGAGCTGGGTCACACATTTGATTTGGGACACACTCGCGAGGGAATAATGGGACGTGGGTTCGACTACGTGGATAGAGTATTCGTCGGTGGGGCAGGAATCGATTTGAATCGAAACCCCGTTCTACGTAGAGATCCGCAACACACAACGATCGCCCTAACCAGACCGCTTAGCGTCACTGTCACTGTGCAGCAACCGTTGGCCCTTCTCGCGAGTCCGCGAAGGAGCCGACTGCTCTCGGAAAATTCCAGACCATCGCAGTCCAGAAGTCCACCGATATTACCTGGTAGAGTATCCGCCCCCGCCAGCCCGGAATTAAATCGGTCATTCTCGAAAAGCCTTGTTCAGGCAGAGCCAGCCTACGATTCGCAGACAGATAGAACATTTTGGGCGCCCTCCTGTGCGGCGCTACTGGCTTATCATCGTTGGTTTAACAGCGAGATGGATAATGTTTCCACTAGACATCTACATGACATCGAATACGATGGAAAGAGGTAAGGGAATTGGAGAATCGAGCGGTCCAACGGTCACATATTTTTACTTCCAAGTTTACACAGTTTTGTCCATCATTCCCATCCTCTCTATCGACATTGGACGGCTCGATCTAGCATAGCGCTAATGCGAATGTTAAAAACCGTGATTACGACTCAACAAATTCCTGATGACAGAAACGCCGTGAGGTCGCGGTTCGGGGTACGTGTGATAGAGCTGCGAGAGACTTCGGGGGGCATGGTGGTCGGTTCCCGACAATTTCCTGGTTCCCGACCACCACTGGAGGCCCTGGTTCCACCGGCCCCATCGCATTGCCTCACCACCCTCACTCTCGTCGCCGAGGACTCTACTGGAAACGTGCTCAAACATCCCCTTCCAACCGCCTTCTAGCTTCGATCTATGAACCAAAGTTATTATCATTTTTAATCGCTAGCTGCCGAATGCCAATACATCCTCACTTCCGTACTTGGCCGAATTTTAGTTCGCACGCAACGAGATCTCGTTCCCTTTTCTGTTCATTGCATACTCTGCAACCACTGCGTACAGGCAGCGTTTACTTCATTCGTTCGGTCAGAGTTATCTTTTATAGAAGATTCATGACGTAAAATCGCCATGCTTGGATATATTCTTTGTAAGAATGGGACATTAAAATGAGACATGTGTATTTAGGTATACAGATATACGTTATATACATATATGTATATATAGGAATTTCCTGTCTATACATATATATACGTATATATACATATACATGTATAGGTAAATATATGTAGGTATACATATACATGCGTCTTAGCGGTATATCTTCCTCGTATATGAATTTCTTGTCACGTGTGTAAGGATTTTATACAGACACGTCAGAATTCCGGTGTCTGACGAATATTATAATACGATTTGTAAATACCGTTCCAATGAAACATCGCTTTTCCATTGCGACTTGTACCAACATCGCATTAGATCATGGGAAGCACAACTTATCTTCCCTTCTTATTAACTGCTATAAACACCTGTATGTGCATTGTCGTATACATATGTATGTACAGTTCTTTCTAGCTATAGGGTTATATGTCAACACATACGGGTTGTACACGATCATTCCTACAGAGACAAATCTCCATATACATATTTTATGAGGAATCGATGTACCTGCATGCACACGTAACAAGTACGTCAGATTAAAAACTCGAAATAACTAGGATGCCTTTACCAGTGATAATACGATAATATTTAATTTATTATCTAGGCATAGCTGTAAGTGCAAAATGATTATCGATTACGGAATATTATTATTACGTTGCGCAGTCGCACGGTGATAAATCAGGTAATCGAAATGACGATTCAGCAACCGAAAAAAATGCTTTGGAAGTTTGTATCGAAGTATGCATATTCGTATATTATTCATGTATGTACTCGTCAGGTGAGAACATACAAGCATCACGTCGTTGTATATACGTATGTAGCTCTTCTTTTTTCAAAATGAAGTAATGTCGAACAAAAATAGAGGAAAAAGAAAAAAAAAACAAAATATAGAAACACGTAATCTAGGTGAGTTTCAAGCGGAAGACCGATGATCTTTTGTTAAGCGTGTTGCCTAAGCAAATTGCGATCGGCGAGTCTTATCGAGACACCGTCGGAAATGTTTATCAGTGATAACGTAATTTATTATCATTCTCCACTGATGACACTGATACCCTTCTTTTGAAAAGTATACGCCATATAGTGTATCCGCGCCTATCGTTCAAAGTGCTTGCGATTAGTGCGGGATAAGGGTTGACGTGAGAAAGTTCTGCGCGTGATTCGAAGGAAACGACCGATTCAGACATTTGAGAAACGAACTTCTTTGCCCGTAAATTTCTCCGATAAAGATCAATAATTTCTCATTTACACTCTAATCGCTAAACCATGTTGTCCCACAACGCGATGAAGAATACGGATCGAGAGTCCGAGAGCGAAGTTAAAGTTCTCTTCCCAGAGATTGTCCAAGAGAAAATTAAGACGGTCGAATTCTTAGCTGCTGCACGTGACGTTGTACGAACAGTAGGTATGTACCATGCTTACGTACCAGAACTGAACACTCGTAACCTAGCTATTCTCACTACTGTCGTTATTACATCTCACCAAAACAATTATTGTCGGAACAAACGATCCACGAAATGTCCACCTTCGAATATGACGGTACATCGATATTTCAGAGAAACTCGGGAAACTCTTCGCCCCGGTTAAATATGACATGCAGGGCAATATCGACGTAAGTTTCTTACGAGCATAACCCTAAATTATGCAATTATTATATTCACACCTATGATGCGTTAACAATTACAGAAACTTACCACCAGATACGCGATGGACAAAGAGGGTAATGCCACCGTACAGGACATGATATTGCTGGAAAAAGCCAACGAAAGCAATCTAATCGCAACGGACGCGTTGATGTGGCTGACAAGGTATGCAGATGTACACAGAACACGCGCGCGTGTCAATATACTTACACATGCCATACTACCACCGTACTTGAACGCGCGATATCTTATTTTCCTTTTACACGGTATTAACGAATCCTATTTGCTTCCGAGAGATGTAAATCGTTTCAGTTAGATATGATAAAAACGAATCTAACGATTGCAGGGGGTTGCATATGATCTTATTGTTTTTCGAAAACATTGTGGACGATCATAAAACTGGAACGCCGTCGGAAGATTTGGTCGCATTTTTAAAAAAGGCATACAAGGAAGCCCTGGAACCATATCACGGCTGGATGGCACAACAGCTTTTTGGTGTAAGTCTTTTAATTAGGTAACGCAAATCTGAATATCCACCAATTATCTGTTTCTTTGAACAGTTACTTTCACGTATGGTACCCACGCGCACGCAACTTTTACAAGCACTGGCGGACGGCGAAACTGGAAAAAATGAAATAGTTTTACGTGACCTTGAAATCTATTTAGTGAACTTACGGAAAAACGTATCGGTTATACAGACGTTTTACAAAAACCACAATCTTGACAGTAACACAGTGGTATGACGTGCCTCGTACTAGCTAGAACTAACAATAAGAATAATAACAATAATAATTCAAAGGTTGTATAGATGATGTTATTTATCATAAACGTGAGAAAGTTTACCAAACAAAGGTTCGTCAAGCTCCGCTTGCTAATCCTACGGTTAATGAGGTGACCGTCTTGTAATACACCTTCGAGCTACAAAATCAAGGTCAGCACGCAACAACGGACCTCATTGATTACAGTACTAGTCTGCTTTCGCAGCACATCAATGATGTCGATATGATAATCAGTGTAATATTCATGAATAAAAGTTGCTGATAAATTAGTTACAGTATCGTCTACCTTTGATGCGACGTATCGCTTGTACCACAGAACTGCATCAAATAAAATATTTTGGCATAGTGGTCTGCCCATCTTTTCAAGGCTGCCGTTCCTGTTATAATTTCGATTACGAGCAGGAAAAGCATCAGACAGTTAACTGATGTTTCGCTGTGTTGTGGTCGAGTTCCAACGTCAAAGATAAGAAATACCTCCAAAGGGAATTGTATCAGTGCAGAGATCAACCAGAATACAGCCAGTTCTGCAATCTGGTACGTTGTCGCAGTATAAGAAAAGTTTGTTGCAAGACCTAGTACATGCAAACATAGCATTACCTTTCCTGCCAAGTTGCCTACATATCCCAGGTACAATCTTAACGCCTCCGATATCGAGAGAACGATAAAAACAGCTACCATTAGAATCTGATAAACGTCTGTCAAATAATAGTACTGAAAAGATAATAAATCAAATTAATTCACTTGATGCGTTAGCGCAATTAACGTTATTGCACTTACTTTGGCATTTAAGTTGACAAGCATGATCACCAGCCAAGCTGGGAAAAGCCAAACATTCAAATACAACGCTACTTGTAAGGCCAAGTTGAACTCCGTTCGATTTCCTACAACGTGGTTTTTGTTTAATTTAACAACCAGAATACTTTCAACCATTTTACAAACACTGACCTATATCGCAATAGCGCGCTTTCTTATCATGACAGTTCGATTCGATCGCGTGATCAAAAGCTTTTGCGATCGACGTTGTCCACATCTTTCATTGCAAAGCCGTCGATTATTTTTCAAAATTCTTGAGTTACACGTCCATAAACATTAAAAAGCTGACCAACTTATCAACGAGTTCACCCTCGAGAATTTTAATTTAAAACAATTCAATGTTAACATCTCCCAAGCATTTTAAAATATCGAAACATGATAACACGAAAAATGAAAGATGATTAAAAATTGCCAAACACAACGTTCCGAGCTATCGAAATTTCGATCAACTTTAACAGCAATTATTGATTAAGTTACACGATAACAAAAAAATAAAGTCCCTATGTTTGGACCAAAAAGAAATTGCAAGTGTTAATTTAAATGTATTAATCTTTCTCGAGGTATTCAAACAGTAGACATCGATGTTTTAATTGGAAATGATGGAAGGAGGAATACACATTCGGTTTTGTTCAATTGCTAAAATTCTCATTTTCCCTTCGTTCTTTTCATATGTTACGTGAGAGAAAGAGCACGATAGCGAGATCGAAACGTTCGAAACTTGCCAAGAACAACGTAATAGAATATGAAGTTTTGATAAAACTCGATCGATCACGATGAACCTTAGCAAAAGGACAAAGAAAAAATTGATGGTGCACACGATTTGAAAGGCGAGAGAGGAAACGACATCCCCACGTAGAATGGGGAAGTTCGTTCTGTCCCACTCCATCCACGGTAGACATCCCCACCCATATTCTATGTATTATACAGGGTGTCCAAGAAAATTGGACGCACGCGGAACCAGGTGATAGCTGAGGTAATTCTAATATAGTGATGTAACATTCTCAATGTCCCATCTCAATCCGTGGCCGACTTATTAAAGAAAAACGACAGCCACTCAAAGGGCTCCGTTAGGCCCGGCCGCGCGACAGTAGAAGTTCTGCACCAATAGGGTACCGTACCAGTAGGAACTGTCGCGCGGCCGGGCTTAACGGAGCCCTCTGAGTGGCTGTCGTTTTTCTTTAATAACTCGGCCACGGATTGAGAGGGGACGTTGAGAATGTTACATACCTATATTAGAATTACCTCAGCTATCACCTGGTTCCGGGTGCGTCCAAATTCCTGGGACACCCTGTATAGAAGCCGTGGCCCGTTCAGTCCCGTTGCTGATTTGACTCGTGTAGGAGCATGACACGAGTTTTGTGGTTCCGGAGATCAAGCGAACGGCGAGGAAAGTGACAAAACAGAAACCCATCGAAGTTGCTGCTGTTTGAAGGTTGCGTGTACTTCTACGGACAGTGTTTATTTCGTTGAGGCGTACAAAATCGGCTGTTATCAAAATTTGATACCTTGGATAAAAATTAGCGTAGATCTGGCCCAGTCTCGCGAAGAAACGTTCTCCTTCTGATTTGTCTTTCTAAGCCGTTGGAGATGGCCGGTGCGATGTTGTTCGAGCGGGCACAAGCTGTCTCTATGACAAACCGCAGCGAGGGTATTTCGCTTTTAAATGAAATTGTTTCCGATCCAAGTATCGGTGCTGCCGAGGACGACGAGGATAATATCAGAGTGAAGGAACAAGGTATTCTGCATCTCGGAGAACTTTATAAGAAAGAGGGCAAAGCTAAAGAACTCGCTGAACTTATTAAGGCTACCAGACCATTTCTAAGTCTGATTAGCAAAGCCAAAGCTGCCAAACTTGTGAGATCACTGGTAGACTTTTTCCTCGATTTAGAAGCTGGAATCGGTATCGAGGTATTATTATTAATTTGCATTTCTCTTTGTCCCTTTGTTATATTGCGTGTATTGTTCTGTAAATTAATTCTCTATCCAGGTACAACTGTGTAAAGAATGCATAGAATGGGCAAAGGAAGAACGCAGAACATTCTTAAGACAATCGCTTGAGGCTCGATTAATAGCTCTCTACTTCGACACTGGTATGTTCAGTGAAGCTTTGCAGCTGGGTTCTGCGTTGTTAAAGGAACTTAAGAAGCTAGACGATAAACAACTGTTAGTGGAAGTTCAATTACTTGAGAGCAAAACGTATCATGCACTAAGCAACCTGGCCAAAGCTAGAGCGGCGCTTACCAGTGCCAGGACTACTGCTAATGCAATTTATTGTCCGCCTAAAATGCAGGCTGCCCTGGATTTGCAATCTGGAATCTTACATGCTGCGGATGAAAGAGACTTTAAAACAGCTTATTCTTATTTCTATGAGGCCTTTGAGGGGTAAGTCATGCCTCCAAATAATCCTCAGGTGGTCGGTACAAATTTTCCCACGTGGTATCCAAGATCGTATATTCATGTATAAATGTGTTGTCTACTTTAGACAACAGACACTGTTCTAAAAAAACACATCTCCCTGTTGTAACAGATACGACAGCGTGGAAAGTCCAAAGGCTCTGACTGCTCTGAAATACATGCTGCTATCAAAGATAATGCTGCGTACACCCGAAGACGTTCAGTCCATCATGTCTGGGAAGTTGGCCGTTAAATACGCTGGTCGCGATTTAGACGCTATGCGAGCGGTCGCGGAGGCGAGTCATCGACGATCTTTAGCCGATTTTCAAACTGCTGTTAAAAAGTATAGGCAGGAACTAGAAGACGATGTGATTGTACGCGCACATCTCGGATCATTATACGACGCGATGTTAGAACAGAATTTGTGTCGTCTTGTAGAACCGTATTCGCGCGTACAGGTACGAAAACTCGTTACTATCTTGTCAAAATAAAACGTCTTACCGTTAGAGCATTACATCAAGATTTATTTTTCTCGTCGTAGGTCAGTCATATTGCTTCATGCATATCGCTGCCACTCGCTCAAGTGGAAAAGAAACTGTCACAAATGATCCTGGACAAAAAGCTGAGGGGTGTCCTTGATCAGGGAGAGGGTGTTCTGATAGTATTCGAAGATACACCTCGCGATAAAACATACGAAATCGCATTGGACACAATACACAGCATGGGGAAGGTCGTTGATACGCTCTACCAAAAAGCCAAGAAACTCACCTAGCCTTATTTAATATATATTTATACGAGATAAATCTGTTATAATTATTATTACCATTAACTATTTAGTTCGTATCGTCGATATTTCGGATTAAAATCTTTTGATCGATGTTTGTCATACGCTTACGGAAATTTTCTCATTATTTACCGATTACTCATTTTATTTTTTTCGAAGAAATAAATCGGTCACGATACGAGTAACAGTTTCATTTCATCGTCCGACCTGGCTTTCTTTCCGACGACTGCTTTGAGCAAAGAGTACGAAGTTTCGCGGTATTAGTCTGCGCAGGACGTGAAATATAATGTTATGGAATAAAAGTACTCCTCCATCAATTTCATTTATTTACTTATCCTTTTGAATCGTTTACACATTTCACGTTAAAGAAGTACACAGATACACTTATTTGTAGCACCCTATTGCATTTGCTCTTTTTTGTTTCCTTTTACTTGAATCCCGTTTTAACTATTTCTCGATACTTTTGCGTCGTGTATATTCATTTTGCTTAAATCAATTCAGAATGTTCTATTTAACCCCTTCAACGAGTGATTCGATTGCAATTACACGGTCAATCTATTACAGAAAAGAACCATGGGCTTCATAATAAACCGGTAGAATATAACCTTCTGTAAAAGAATGCATCTTCTGTCGCATTAATATTTTTGTCTTAAATCCAATGTAAACGTGCAAATTGGTACTGATGCGAATTTAAACGATTCAAATCGGACGGCCGCAGATCGATAGCTACGCGGCGGAAGGATCAGAGTTTCCAAGTTTGATGAAACTCTATTCATTCTCCACTAGACTACGATCAACATAGTTTTATCACTGCTCTATATATCTTTCGACTCTCTTGAAGCTGTTGAGCGATTTAAGTATTCTTCAATTCATGAAAAAGACTCGTGTTCTTACCAAAAATGTATGCATTTGGTGACCAGTAGCAGTGCAGATGTGTGCAGAAAAAAGTAGTTGAAAGAAATCATTGGTAGAATTAATGTCTATTTTTTCGATCAATGTTTGATTTCATAGTATCACAACGAACGTTAATTATAATAAGACTGATGTTCGGAAATGTTCGATCAGAAATCAGTTACAGTTGCAGTCAAAGGACGGTAGTTATGTTAACGATTACTTTTACAGATTCTGATTTGACAGCGTAGTAGGAACATGCACCACGACTTCCTGTTTGAAGTTGTACGTTACAACAAAGGGAACAGTGTGGTTATATTTTATAAAGTTTTTTTTTACAAAGTGTATAATGGCGAATACTACGGCACAAAAGGTAAAATATTCCACACCACCGAGCAAATCTCTGTCGATATAGATAATGGAGTATACGATTTATATAATCGGTTTGACAAGTCCTAAACAGTAACGAACAGGTTAACGTGGCTTCCGATCCACCGGTATTATTACGGATCATTGTTTGTATTTTTTGGAATAGTACCGAAGAACGGTCTAATACCGTTTCACTGATTTTCAAACA
Source organism: Mimumesa dahlbomi (assembly GCA_917499265.3). Classification (NCBI taxonomy): domain Eukaryota; kingdom Metazoa; phylum Arthropoda; class Insecta; order Hymenoptera; family Crabronidae; genus Mimumesa; species Mimumesa dahlbomi. The sequence goes on from OU824124.1 coordinate 116,261, forward strand.
AATTCTCCGTTGATTTGGCTCGCGCTCTACGTCGGCTGTTCCTCACATATCCTTCAATTTATGTGTCCCGGTCGAAACTCATTCTGTCGAAGTTGCACAAAGATATGCGCTCGCGGCAATATCTGTACCTTGTATCGCTGGCGCGAATATTCTTTTCCGTTTGAGTATAGATTATCCAAATTTATCGTATTTACTTTTCAAGTTTACCTTACAGGTTCAAGAATACAAGGATTCTCTTAAGACTAAGGTAATTATATTGACAATTGTCCAAATAGGACACACTTATTATCTGGCATTAGGTTTTTGTGTTTTATTTTTCTATGTAACCAATAGGCTGAGCAACTGTTGCTAAAAGGATTTCCCGAGAAGATTGTAAAACTAAACGAGCTATTGGAAACACCTGGTTTTTGTAATCGGAAACTATCCGATGTTCATCAAGATTTAAATGTACCCATTCCAGACCCCATTATTCTTAATCATTCCGAGGATGGACCTACCACAAAGAAACTTAAAAGAGACAATAGCATAGATAATACTAGTGGAACCAAAGTGATGGTACTACCAAGCGGACCTGTACCATGTAACAAACCTTTGTGCGATCTTATTCACATAGTTAAACCTTACATTCGACAGCTGTTGGAAGATTCCAACTTGGTGCGTAAATCATACATTAGAATATAAGTTCGAGTAAGGAGCCCAAAGTTTGACTTGACGATGATGTTTCAGCTAAAAATGTGGATCTCTTTTTTGATTCCAAAAATTGAGGATGGAAACAATTTCGGTGTATCAATTCAGGAAGATACACTTGCCGAAATACAGTCTGTAGAGAGCGAAGCTGCTGCATTTTTTGATCAGATATCAAGGTAATTTGGGTGTAAATGTTCCCTATTATAAAAGAAGGCGCCCAATCAAGCATATAGTTGGATAATAAGTACTTTCCTTTGGCAGGTACTTCATTTCTAGAGGAAAAATCATTAGCAAAGTTGCCAAGTATCCACACATCAGTGATTACAGAAGAGCTGTACAGGAATTAGATGAAAAAGAATATGTGAGTTTGTGGCTGGTGATGTGCGAGGTCCGCAATCGCTACTGCTCTCTGCATGATCTTGTCATGAAGAATTTGGAAAAAATCAAAAAGCCGCGCTCTTCCAACACACAATCGCTGTACTAAATCCCTGTAAGGCTGCTTTCACGCAAAATGCATCAAGTCAGATTCAAAAGTGCTACACGAACTTGAGTACAAAAAATTCCAACGCGATGTAATTTCGAAAGGTAGAAACTTCTGACGTACTGAGACATACATGACTGAATTGAATTTGACTTAACGCTTTTGGTGCGAAATAAGCCTAACGCTTACTATCTATACCTGATGTACAGGATGATGCGAGATTAAGGAAGAAACAAGCGACAGAGAGTACGAAATATCGTCCACCGTCGTGATAAAATGCTTCAACTACCCAAAAAAAATATGGATTCGATTTGCCTTGAAATAAGCTCGTCATTCATTTATACACCATTTTCCGGCGCATAAATTCAACTAAATTACAATGTCTAACACTACATGCACACACACGTACACATTCTAATGCTGTACTCCATCGCCCCCCCCCCCCCCCCTGCCTCTCTCATTGTCTCTTTCTACAATGGTACAAGTCAAATTAAACTTATTCGTATGCTACGAAAGTAAGTCTTATTAGGGTAATTTTCTTGGAGTTGAGCGCGCGATTCGAGATTGAATTCTTCAACGGGACTTGTCAGTGTTCCCCAAGCTATCCCGATCCCAATCTTTTGCCGAAAATAATACCCCTTACTTGATCGAGTTCGGTGATTTGGTTAAACGATTGAACAGTGGAGCATAGTTACAACAAAACTTACATCGCGGAACTTCAACGGACGCAAGTCCATCGGAAATCCTTCCGGTCTTGATTTCGAACTAACCTTAAAATATAGTTAAGCGTATGACGTGTAATTTACAACTGTAAGATCATTAGAACATAAATCGAAATACGACAAATTTTGTGGGATAACGCTAAGTGTTTGCACCCTTTTGTTTCATTGAAATTTTACAGCCGGTACAATCTTTCATTCATTGTTACGAGTACTATATCGCGCATACGATTGACCTGTTTCTTCATTTGTGTTTTTGAAACTGCACTTCCTTTGGTAAACGTTTACTTTCGATTGACAGAACTTCTGATGGAGAGGATAAATAAATAATTAAATAAGTTGTATATCAATTCACGTGTACTTTGCTAAATGATGCAAATAGTAATAAAAGTATAAAAAAGAAAAGTGATAATGTTCGACGGACTTTTATTCGAAAAGTCCAGGGTTGAGGTAGCAATGTTTGTTGAATCCTATCGATGTTACCATTAACGTTTGACACTCCTCCGCAGTAGTTCGTTGCATCTCTAATCGTTCGTCGACCTACAAACGAGAATTTTAGCAAATTCGTACCGGATGGAATGATAAACAATATACGCACGATATGAAACAAATCCTGTAAATGCGTGGTCCATGCGTGATTCATAAATACTTCGCAAAGTATTTGTATAAACCAACTGCCAGTTACATTGTCTCTGAAGCAAACATGTCCTGGTATAGTGGCATGTGCCACGAACATGTCCGCGTAATTTCGCATCGCTTTTTTATCATTTGTTTTGTAACTCGTTACTTGTTCTTCTTTTGCCGTTGACGGGGAAAATGTACAGAGATCTGTCGTATGTCGTGGTTCTTTTATTGCTTTCTGACGTTTCAATCCTCTGAAAAGGAGAAGGGAGAGAACGCAAAAAACTCGCCCGATCGTTGAAATTACTATGCTTGGCATAGTTTTGCGGTTAGATACTTACCTACATAGTTGAAAAATAAAGATTTTTGGTTTCCCAGCGAGATAGGGACAAGCCTCTGTGGTAAAGCAATCCATAACATCCGTACATAAAACAGTCTTATAATTGTCCTCCAAGTAATCCACGCATTTAATTTCTGTAGTTTCCTTTGTTACGTTAGTATCACCGTGACTACTGATTATAACGAAACAAGAATCGACTTTTCGTAATTCTCGGCGTTGAGAAAATTCCTTGGTTTTCTCGAGTAATTCCTTCCGATATCAAAATGTAATTGATTATTTTACGCATGATAATATCAGTGCGATTGTTCTTACCGTTCCTTTTAGATCGCGGAACGGAACGATCTGAAATCCCATTTGTGTAAAAAGCTCAGACAGGTTCGCTTCATCGTGTTCCGCCGCGATTCTAGGATTACCCAAATATGTGTAATGAATGTTTGTAATTAGCAGGACCAGTCCACGTGGCTTACTTCTCATCGGATATCGTTGAACGTTCACGTACGTAGGCTCGTCCAAGAATTTACTGGCCTTTTGCAGCTGGATTGTCAAAGGTTTCACAGAGGACTGTATGCTATGGAAAAATGTATCTTGCTCCCTTAGGAAAAAGAATGGAACGTATATATACCATTATGAAATAATAACATAATGCCCCAAACATATGCACTTGTTTGATACGATTTTTAATAATTTCCGTAATGCACGATTTCGAATTTGCAACATTTATAGTATGCACAGATTTAATATACCTTTCCAAACGTGACGAATCTTGCGTCCTTTCTGTAGTCACGTTATACTTGGTATTGTCATCGGTCGCTAACGTTACAACCTTTTCGTCACCGAAGACATTCTTCCTTTCAAGAATGTCTGCCAAATTCTCATGGCCACTTTCTCGCAAACTAGCGGTAAAACGGTCGAAAGCCAACGGTCCCCGAGTCTTTATAGTTAAATACACGTCGCGAATAGTTTCTCTATTCGCAAGACTTTCCTGAGAGAAGTAATTTACTTATCCCCTTATATAAAGCATACAGGAATTTCGAATGTTGCGCGGACCGTTGAAAAATATTAACCCTAGAATGGTAATGCCGTCGTGAATGTCACGCATACGACCGATAGAAGTCTGAGTCATGCTACACAAAGGATTACAAATTTTTAATATAAAGGGTAAACGGTATGAAAATACTATTATTATTCATAGGGACTGAAATCCTAAAACTCTAATTCATATCACACGTATCACACACGTCCCCTGAATATATCCATTAAAAACAGAAGATTGTGCACTAATGGGAGTAGCAGATAATATCGAAGGATTCAGATATAAAACGTTACCATTCTAAGGTTAAATACCAAACAATTTTCGTCAGCCTCTTACCGTCCATTTGGGAACGTTCACGTCGTCTCTGTTGAATACTTTATTCTCCAACAATTTTGGCCAGAGGTTCTCCAAGTTTATCCTAGGCACTACCTCCTCGCAACACTTATCTATCATCTCTCGGTGCGTTCGATTCATTGTGTTTTTTAAAAAATAATTTCTTTTCAGACCTATGACGCACGAGTATCTTCCACAGCTTCTTAAATCTAATGGAAATTACTGCGGGTGAAGGATTTTAGAAAAATTGTTGCGAATACTCCGTTATCGTGCACCGCGTCACACGCAACAGCCACATCACTCGTAAGATCGCAGTGGACAATCACAGAAGGTGAATTCTGATCAACATTGATCAACCTTCATCAACTCGGTGCAAACGGCATCGGCTGCCAGTCGATTCGATAGAACTCGATAGAACTCGATAAGCTTTACCGATGCTGATGTGTTCTGACCAGTTCTGACAACCTACAACCGTTCGTTCTTCCATATCGACATTCCTTGCAGTGATTCGATTTCATTCGATTCGAGAACTACATCGATTGCATTCGATTGCAACCAATTGCAACTGTCACGTCCGAGGTGCGCGCCGGTATTTTTTAAAACTTCGTACGTGTCTACGAAAGATTTTAAGCAAATTAGGCAAATGAACGGTATATCGTTATAAATTATTACACGTCCAGTATACAGAACGATCTTTATTCATTTTAAATACATTTCTGGGTATATGGTAGCTATTGCGATTTTCACAATAATGTCGTGGAAAAAACGAAAAGAGAAAAGTGATACGATAAAAATGTCATTAGTTACATAAAATGGCAATAAAAGAAATCCATGGCTGACGATATTGTATACTTGGAATGTGTGAAATGGTCGAATCGTATGCACTTTTCAATCTTATTTGCAAGTTAAGTGGTCAAGGCACGAAAAGTTCATTTTCATGTATATATCATTCATCAAGTAAGCATAATTATTTTGTTATCCTTACTTTGCCTTACTCTCCCTTGACTATTCTCACCGACACCATTATGTCAAAACCATGATAACTGGTTACAAATAGACGTTTATGGATTTTAGAAGGAGCGACAAACGGATCAGCTAACGATGTATACGTATACAATTAATTATTCAACCACACATCACTTGACGAACAAAATCTTCATAGTTGATATTACCTTGCGAGTCTTCGTGACCGGCCAATAAAGTTTCAACTTCCTCATCACTGAGCTTCTCACCTAATTGGAAGAATATTGCATTACCTTCTACATGTTCGTATGATCATTAATTAACTTTATGGATTGTATTTCCAATATGTGTAACGGCCTTTAGCGTGTTTCATGTATATTTTGTGATGAACCCTGTACACTGCAACATACCCAGTGTCGTCAGAAGATGTCGTAACTCAGCAGAAGATATGAATCCGTTTCCATCCTTATCGAAGTGACGTAAACCCTCTATAAAATCATCGGCGGTATCAGAAGTACGAGACTTGCTTATGGCTTGGTAAATTGGTAGAAACACTTCAAAGCTGATACGTTCGTCAGGCTTGTGTTGATGAGTGAACTTTTTTACATCCGATTCGGTTGGATTCTGCCCGAGAGCACGTAAAGCATCGCCAATCTGGGCGACATGGATCTTTCCATCTCCACGGCTGTCGAACAATTGAAATGCCTCTTGAAATTCTGTAGATAATGCACAGAATTAGTATTGATATCCGATTGTCTCTGAAAGCAGTGGTAGATAAAACAGAATGCCATATTTTTGCACCGTTTATCCTAGTTTTAATTAGAGACGGTGACACAAGTAATATTGAAACATGAAATTTGTGATTCAGATAGAAGAGGGCTTTTTACCATCGATAGATGACATCATTCTATTTGACAAGTCTTGATAGTTACACCCATACATTCTGCACGGTTTAAAATAAAAGGAAAATGTATTACTTTAACTAGGATTAAATTACAAGTGTTTCGGAATAAGAGAAAGAAGAATGATACTTGAAAACGTCACAACGGAAATAACGATTCTCGCGACTGTCACGTTTTATGTTTCACACTTCCAAAAGCAATAAGAATCGATTTAAAATGAAACAGCGGAGAAAGAATAACGTAGCGCCAGTACTGCCAGGATTAAATCTACTTAAAAGTAAAGTTCCAATGATTCCAGAAGCATAGCGAACGTAACGCTATTTAGTCCGTTTTTCCTCTCTCTCTTCCTCACTTTTTCTCTTTCTCTGTCTTTTCCTCTGAAATACCTAACCATAAAAGGCAATGACCAAGACCGACACGGTGATACGCGAACCGGTGACACCAGGGTGGGTCTAATAAGGCAACGATATTCTTGACCTGAATTAAGTATCAAGAAAAAAACTGTCCCCTCTTCATCTTTGCTGCTTGCCAATGCAACGCTTTAGTGTTCACTTACCAGCCAGCTGATCCTCCGAGTAAGACGCCTGGAATACAATTGTTAATTATCTCTGTTTCTAATAGATAATCGTCGCTGAAACTTGTCGACATTTTTGGACATACCATTTGAGTGTTGTACGTAAAGACCTGTGTAGCGCTCGGTTGCGTTTCGTGTCTTTACGCTATGCTTGGTTTTCCGTGCGAATATGTGACCAGTGTTGCAGTTGTGACGTATAGCACACGCACTCAGTACCTCTACTGACAACAGATACACTCTGCTTTCTATCTGCTACGCGGCGGAAGTGACTCATGCTAAAGATACGTATCCACAGATATTATGATGTTAAAGCATGTCGAACAGATCGTTTAGTTTCACGTTTTTCCCTATTTTTTCTGTTTTTTTTTATTACTTATTTTGTAGTTTTTCCGTCATTGTTGGTTTACCAGTAGGAAAGTCATTCTCTGTCGGTTTAACGGGACGCAGTGTACATACAATACAAGTGCATGAAAATTCACTGTGTGAAACTTGAAATATAGCGCTGATATTGTTAGGTCTTAGAAGCTTCAGCGCGAATAAATTTTACCATGCAGAACATTTGTTGGTGCAAACATTTAAGAACGTAAAACGGTTCGGCAGGAAAAATGGATGCGGACTGAAAGTACATTTCAGAAAATGTTATCTACGTACATGTATTTCGCACCCACGCTCGATCGTCATCGTAAATAAAGGAAGAAACTATAGTTGGATACTACTGCCATCTATCAAGAGTTAAGGTCTTGACTCGGGCCAAGTACAAGAGTTCCCGACTGGTAGACCTGAACTACTCTTTTCCGGAAGAATTAGATCGAGGTTTTCGGGGTATTCAAACGGCATTAAATCCGCATATTTCCCCCAAACTATGGTGATATTCTTGTAGGGGACGTCCACCCGAGTAATTTAAGCCTAACTACGAGAAGATCCATCAAGCCAATCGCGAGATATTTTGATCTAAAAAGTCGAGGTTTTTGTAAGAAACGTCGTCTTCTTCCTCTCCTCCTTCTCCATCTCCATGTTCAGCCTGTCACGCAGCCCGGTGTCAAAGCCTAGCATATGTTTCATACCATGCGAGATAATTTTTCTGCCGATAACGTAGATTTTATATATGTAGTATATGAAATTTCCTCTCACACACATCCAGATTGTTAACATATTAAATTAGAAATGTTTGTTACGTTACGTTTTTGACATCAAGCTTCGTAAAATTAAGGATCAGAATGCGTATTCGAAACATATTCGATCATTTTTATATCTTGAAAATTGAGCGAATGGCGAGCGATGTATGAAAATCGCGAAAAATCGTCAAATTATGACAGTTTTTTGGTCGGCATTCGCTGAATTTTTGAGATAGCGATCTGAAACTGGTACCATTGTTTTAGTTAGGAAATTCTACGCCAGAACAATGTATAATAGTTGTACTTTTCGAAAATTTAATTTTTCGCAAAAATCTGAAGGGGGTAGGTCAGGATTTTTTGCGATTTTCGTAAATCGCCTGCCATTTCCACAATTTTTGAGCTATTAAAATGATCCAGGGCTCCTTGGACGCGAAATCCGAAGCCGAGTAAGATGCAAAAAGAATCAGATCGATATCTCGAAAATTGTGGAAATGACGAGCGAAAAACGAAAATGGTGAAAAATCCCTGACCTATCCAATTTGTGCAGGTCAGGGATTCACCCACATTTTCGTTTTTCCCTCGCCATTTCCATAATTTTTTAGCTATTTTAGTGATCGAGGTCATTTTGGATGTGTAATTCAAAGCCGAATAAGACAGTGAAAGAATCAGATCGATGTCTAAAAAATTGTGGAAATGCCGAGGGAATTACGAAAATCACGAAAAATCGTCAAATTCAACCAGTTTTTTAGTCGGCATTCGCTCAATTTTTGTGATAGCGATCTGAAACTGGTACCATTGTTTTAGTTGGGAAATTCTACGCCAGATCTATGTATAATAGTTGTACTTTTCGAAATTTTGATTTTTCGCAAAAATCTGAAGGGGGTAGGTCAGGATTTTTTGCGATTTTCGTAAATCGCTTGCCATTTCCACAATTTTTGAGATATTAAAATTATCCTGGGCGTTTTGGACGCGGAATCCGAAGCCGAATAAGATGCAGAAAGAATCAGATCGATATCTAAAAAATTGTAGAAATGGCAGGCGATTTACGAAAATCGCAAAAAATCCTGACCTACCCCCTTCAGATTTTTGCAAAAAATTAAATTTTCGAAAAGTACAACTATTATACGTTGTTCTACCGTAGAATTTCCTAACTAAAACAATGGTACAAGTCTCAGGTCGCTATCTTTAAAATTGAGGGAATGCCGACCAAAAAACTGGTTGAATTTGACGATATTTCGCGATTTTCGTAATTCGGCCGCCATTTCCGTAATTTTTGAGCTATTAAAATGATCCAGGGCTCCTTGGACGCGAAATCCGAAGCCGAGTAAGATGCAAAAAGAATCAGATCGATATCTCGAAAATTGTGGAAATGACGAGCGAAAAACGAAAATGGTGAAAAATCCCTGACCTATCCAATTTGTGCAGGTCAGGGATTCACCCACATTTTCGTTTTTCCCTCGCCATTTCCATAATTTTTTAGCTATTTTAGTGATCGAGGTCAATTTGGGTGTGTAATTCAAAGCCGAATAAGACAGTTAAGAATCAGATCGATGTCTAAAAAATTGTGGAAATGTCGAGGGAATTACGAAAATCACGAAAAATCGTCAAATTCAACCAGTTTTTTAGTCGGCATTCGCTCAATTTTTGTGATAGCGATCTGAAACTGGTACCATTGTTTTAGTTGGGAAATTCTACGCCAGATCTATGTATAATAGTTGTACTTTTCGAAATTTTGATTTTTCGCAAAAATCTGAAGGGGGTAGGTCAGGATTTTTTGCGATTTTCGTAAATCGCTTGCCATTTCCACAATTTTTGAGATATTAAAATTATCCTGGGCGTTTTGGACGCGGAATCCGAAGCCGAATAAGATGCAGAAAGAATCAGATCGATATCTAAAAAATTGTAGAAATGGCAGGCGATTTACGAAAATCGCAAAAAATCCTGACCTACCCCCTTCAGATTTTTGCAAAAAATTAAATTTTCGAAAAGTACAACTATTATACATTGTTCTACCGTAGAATTTCCTAACTAAAACAATGGTACAAGTCTCAGGTCGCTATCTTTAAAATTGAGGGAATGCCGACCAAAAAACTGGTTGAATTTGACGATATTTCGCGATTTTCGTAATTCGGCCGCCATTTCCGTAATTTTTGAGCTATTAAAATGATCCAGGGCTCCTTGGACGCGAAATCCGAAGCCGAGTAAGATGCAAAAAGAATCAGATCGATATCTCGAAAATTGTGGAAATGACGAGCGAAAAACGAAAATGGTGAAAAATCCCTGACCTATCCAATTTGTGCAGGTCAGGGATTCACCCACATTTTCGTTTTTCCCTCGCCATTTCCATAATTTTTTAGCTATTTTAGTGATCGAGGTCAATTTGGGTGTGTAATTCAAAGCCGAATAAGACAGTGAAAGAATCAGATCGATGTCTAAAAAATTGTGGAAATGTCGAGGGAATTACGAAAATCACGAAAAATCGTCAAATTCAACCAGTTTTTTAGTCGGCATTCGCTCAATTTTTGTGATAGCGATCTGAAACTGGTACCATTGTTTTAGTTGGGAAATTCTACGCCAGATCTATGTATAATAGTTGTACTTTTCGAAATTTTGATTTTTCGCAAAAATCTGAAGGGAGTAGGTCAGGATTTTTTGCGATTTTCGTAAATCGCCTGCCATTTCCACAATTTTTGAGCTATTAAAATTATCCTGGGCGTTTTGGACGCGGAATCCGAAGCCGAATAAGATGCAGAAAGAATCAGATCGATATCTAAAAAATTGTAGAAATGGCAGGCGATTTACGAAAATCGCAAAAAATCCTGACCTACCCCCTTCAGATTTTTGCAAAAAATTAAATTTTCGAAAAGTACAACTATTATACGTTGTTCTACCGTAGAATTTCCTAACTAAAACAATGGTACAAGTCTCAGGTCGCTATCTTTAAAATTGAGGGAATGCCGACCAAAAAACTGGTTGAATTTGACGATATTTCGCGATTTTCGTAATTCGGCCGCCATTTCCGTAATTTTTGAGCTATTAAAATGATCCAGGGCTCCTTGGACGCGAAATCCGAAGCCGAGTAAGATGCAAAAAGAATCAGATCGATATCTCGAAAATTGTGGAAATGACGAGCGAAAAACGAAAATGGTGAAAAATCCCTGACCTATCCCATTGTGCAGGTCAGGGATTCACCCACATTTTCGTTTTTCCCTCGCCATTTCCATAATTTTTTAGCTATTTTAGTGATCGAGGTCAATTTGGGTGTGTAATTCAAAGCCGAATAAGACAGTGAAAGAATCAGATCGATGTCTAAAAAATTGTGGAAATGTCGAGGGAATTACGAAAATCACGAAAAATCGTCAAATTCAACCAGTTTTTTAGTCGGCATTCGCTCAATTTTTGTGATAGCGATCTGAAACTGGTACCATTGTTTTAGTTGGGAAATTCTACGCCAGATCTATGTATAATAGTTGTACTTTTCGAAATTTTGATTTTTCGCAAAAATCTGAAGGGGGTAGGTCAGGATTTTTTGCGATTTTCGTAAATCGCTTGCCATTTCCACAATTTTTGAGATATTAAAATGATTCTTTCACTGGCTTATTCGGCTTCGCATTCCGCGTTCAAAACGGCCCGGATCATTTTAATATCTCAAAAATTGCGGAAATGGCAAGCGATTTACGAAAATCGCAAAAAATCCTGACCTACCCCCTTCAGATTTTTGCGAAAAATGAAATTTTCGAAAAGTACAACTATTATATGTTGATCTGCCGTAGAATTTCCCAACTAAAACAATGGTACAAGTTTCAGACGGCTATCTCAACAATTGAGCGAATGCCGTTCAAAAAACCGCCAGAATTTGAGGATTTTTCACGATTATCGTAATTTGCTCGCCATTTCCACAATGATTGAGATATTAAAACGATCCGGGACGTGTTGGACGCGGAATTCGAAGCCCAATAAGACAGTGAAAGATTCAGGTCGATATCTAAAAATTTGCGGAAATGACGAAAGAATCCACAAAAAGCATCGAAAATGCAAAGCTATGGGCCAAGTACAAGAGAATGTTACATTGGAATAGGTTGCTCATTAACATAAACTGCATTTTACACAGGATTTGAAATCAATCAAATGTGAGCAAGTTTGATTGATTTCAAATCCTGTGTAAAATGCAGTTTATGTTAATGAGCAACCAATTCCAATGTATCATTCTCTTGTACTTGGCCCATAGTTTTGCATTTTCGATGCTTTTTGTGGATAGATCTCTTCGAGACGAATGTAGCTGATCCCGGACGGACAAAGAATGAAGCATCAACAGGAGTAGACAAAAGAAACGACGTATGTAGTCGTACGCCTTGTTGTAAAAAAATGTTACTGTCTGTTTATAATATATCAATTCGAGCGTGTTATTAGCTTCTATGAGATTTGTCATAATAGAATAGAAGGGCATGTCCTGTACTTATAATAGTCTATACTTGTACGAATCTGTATCGAATTTTTCTACGGATCGAAAGGACGGATTTAATATTGTAGACAGGGCAGCAATTCTGAAGAACAAAAAAAAACGATTGAGACGCAGTGTTGAAATAAAACGACTCGAAAGAACCTTGCATCAATTCATGGGACACGCAATGTAATTATTAAAACACGATTAAATTCTAAAAAAATCCGTTGCACCGTGAAACATCTTTAAACTCAAACGTAGTACGTGAATATATTTCAACAATCCAGTTGAGTGCAACAATTAACCTCTTATAAATTGTCGCCGCGGTTACGCGAAATTGTAGTGTTCTTTTTTTTATCAGGTGTCTGGGTTATTATAATTACAATATTTGCAGGAGATTATTTCCAGAGACAAGGGAAACCTACACATTTATAACGTATGTCTGAAACGTCGTTGGAATTTACTTTTTCCTAATACGTGGATATCTTTCATTTTCAGAAGCATGCGGTTCGCGTGCGTTCACGAGCTTACATTATTTATATATACGTATGTATAAATTTGGTAGTCTGATCGTTCTGTTATCGAGATCCTACGATCCTACGATCCTACGATCCTACGATCCTACGGTTATGTTGATAGAAATAAATTCGACGTCTTTTACATTCAACTTGTAATTGGTCCACTCGCAAAATCGTGCGTTACTGCACGTATATATATGTACTATACATATGTGCACGTGTTTGTATACGTGTATATGTATGCGCGTGTGATTTCCCCTGGTAAATTTCTCTTTGTAATACGTACAAGTGCGGCGAAATATCATATGTCGAATAACAAATGGTTATTATTACGGTGACATAGAAAGATGAATTCGTAATCGTAATAGAATTTCGAACGGAAGCATCCTTCGTGCGTGCGTGTCGCATCCGAAATCACAAAACACTTTGAAAACACTCGGATTGTGAGCAAATTTCATGACTGAGGACGGTTTCCGTGAAGCAGACTATATATCGCGTTTCGGAGATTAACGTTAGGTGTAAACGAAGTATCTTGTAGTGACTCATTCGTCATTGGACTGGTATATTTTCCACATAAAAACCACTCGTTTATGGCTGCTCGTTCGTAAGTAAAGCCATCTGAAATTGGAAAAATGGTTTAAGCTATAATCTACAGACATTGTTCTCGATATCGATCCTTATTCGTATGCGCTGTTACTACACGCATCCGTGTTTGAACGTGTATCATTTACCGGAACATTGGACAGGCTCCTTCATTATTTCGTGCGTTATAGGACACAGGAATTCGTGTGGAATCTCTGCCTCGTCCACAGGTATTTCCGTAACATTCGAATCTTCGCGTTTCAGCCAGTATAATTGGGTTTTGAACGTTTCAGCGAGCTACAATTGTAACGCCACGTTACGCGTAACAGATGCACTTACAACGACGCGTGTATGTATGCTCGTGCCTCGTACGTATAATACGTAATATCATGCTATAAGATAGTCTACCTCTTGGTCTTGATCGATTTCCAGTCTTCTAGTTAAATCGTCTTCCGAAACGGCAAGCAATTGTCGCCCCGTTAAACAAATTGCACGCGCTTTCCTGGTTAAGGCGGATAGTCCTATGTCGTTGAACCACTTTAAAGTATCCGCGATTTTCCAATCGGCAACCTTTCGGATGTTACTTACAGTTACTGTTTTTCATTTTCTTCGAAAATATCACGATAATATTTACCAACGTTAGACTTACCCGTCTCCTGTTGTTCCGTAAATTATCGATTAGAATACTTTGCGACACCAATTGTTGCGGTATTTTCCAAACTAAAATGGTCTTGTCCAATGCACCTACGCGTGAACAAAAGAGTCGTTGAAGAAACGAACCCAGTGATAAGCGTGTTTATCGTGGAACGAATGTTATTGTCTTAACGAATAGAAATAAACTAGGCTTAGAACCTGTAATAAAAAGAGATGTATCTTCTGAAAACGCGCACGTCGTTACGAGACTCTCGTGATCTTCCAGCACGTACAAACAAGCTGCTGAGAACTGAAGTCACAGAATTGTTCTATATGTAGGCATATCCACGTAACATGCGTAACGGAATTTTATACGTATATGTATACATATGTATGTACATGTACGCGGTGTGATGAGAAAGCTCGCTGATTTTTAGTGCCGTTCGCGCTTGCCAACGTAGAGAAGTTTGTTGAAAGTCTTATTATCGATTGTTCTTTAAACGATATCGGACCGACCGGTTTATCCCGTTCGATGTTTTTATCATTCGTTCTGATCACACGTCGTACTTGGACGCATCCTTAAGGGCCGCATTATTGACTCACTACGCTCCATATACGTGCTGTGCGATCGGTAGCGACACTACCCAGAATTTCACCGTGAATCGGTGAAAATCGAACGTTTGTCACGTTACCCCCGTGCCCGGTCAACGACTTCTTTTCCTTGTATGTTGTGCCTGCCTCGCTGCCACTACTCCCGGTGGCGAAGTTTTCCGAATTATCGTTGCAAATCGTTATCTGCCACAGTCTCACTAGAGAGTCGTTACCGCCGGTTGCGAGCAGATAAGATTGCGAATCGTTTCTCATTCCCGTTTTCCTTCCTGAAATTACGATTACTAGTTGGTACGATTATGATCGGTCGGAAACATTGGAAGGACGCGTTCGTGGATCTCGTACGTACCAGCGATCGCGGAGCCTGATGTTGGACTGAAGTCGCATCCTTGAACACCTAAATCGTGCGCCTCCTCGCGCACCATCAGTGTTGAAGAACTTTTTTCGTCGAGAACATCGAAGAGCCTCCAGGATCCTTCGTTGCAACCGGTGACCAAGTAACGAGAATCGTGAGTAAAAGCGATTGCGTTTACCGCATCGGCGTGACCTTCGAAGACGCTGAAATGTCACACTATCTTTTAACATCCGTGCATGTATACGTTTAGCGAGTGTTCTGAATATACCGTAATTGTTCCATGGTATCCACGTCCCACAGCGTTGTTTTTTCGTCATCGCCGGCCGTTGCGATTTTTGAACCATCCGGTGACCACCGACATACGCGAATACCCATTCCGGAATTTACAAAAGACGATTTTGCTTGGACTCCGCTCTAAACGATTGCATATTCGCCAAATGTTCAGGTAAGGCATAAGCTATTAAATATAAGTGTGTGCGTGTGTGTGCGCGCGCGCGCGTGTGTTTACGCTATACATATACTTATATAATTGATTTGTTTCGTTGTACTAGCTGCGGTATACTACCTCGGTACTCCAAATGATGGCCGTACCGTCCAGAGAGCACGACGCCAGCATCGTGCCACAGGGGCTGAACTCCACGTGATTCACGCTATACTTGTGCCCGTCTAGCGGACTAAATGATTTTTCAAGACATTTTACACGGGCTCCGAAGCTTTGTGTTCGATCCACTTCGGTTTTCCCCTCTGCTGTTGCTTCTACTTCTGCTTCTGTTTCTGCTACTGCATCTGCATCTGCTTCTGCTTCTGTTTCTGCTTTTGCTTCTTCTTCTGCTTCTGTTTTCTCTTGACCGTCCGCTTCCACTTCCGGTTCGATGGTCCACATTCGAACCAGTTTATCCCTGAATCATTCAGCGTTGCAGGTATTATCGCTAGCTTTTTGTCTATTTGACGAGGTGCGCATTCTTCCAATCTTACCAGCGTGGGTAAAATTTGTTAGTTTTAAACATGTTTTAACTAACGAGCATGTATAACATCCGTAGATATTGTATACATGTCAGTTATAGAAGTTAGGTAAACTAGCGTAAACTAGCGTAAACTAGCGTAAACTAGCGTAAACTAGCGTAAACTAGCGTAAACTGGTGGAAACTGGCGAAAACTACTAACCCCGATCCGGACGCTATAAGATGATTTCCGTAAAAAGCTACGCTATTTACTGCGCTCGCGTGCTCGTCCAGTCTCTGAATTAATTTCACGTCGTTGCTCCAGCTTTCAGCATTTTTCACTACGTCGTGTTCGTAATTGGTGCTCTAACGAAAAGTGAAAGCTCTTCTCAAGCGGTTTCGATGATAAAACATAATAGTGTATGTATGTATGTATATGAGACGAAACCCAAGACGCACTCGACAATATTCTCTTTCAACCATTATCCGTTAAAATGTTTGTCACTTTACCTTCCCCTGATCATCGGCCGTTACCGTTGGGGCAAAACGACGTCCAAGTTCCGAGTCGACGGACAAGTTTCCCGTCAGGTCCCAAACGATCACGGACTTGTCGTTCGAACCTGAAGCGTTCAAGTTGCACGTTATCGCGTTGATTTGTTTGAGAAATTGTTAGGAAATGTGTAATTCTGACCAGTTGCTAATAAGCTTCCGCTTCGCGAGAACCCGCAGCAAGCCACGTATCTGTTGTGGCCGGATATTATCGACATCACCTTCCCTGTGTTCTGAAACAGGCATGTATGTATACATTCCGATCGCAAAAGTCGAATACTTTATTGATAGATGAAGGATCGCTCGAAGGTTTATGAATTTTGCTACCGTTTCCCAAATGACTGCAGTTTTATCGAGACCGCTGCTAGCGATGTACAATCCGTTTGCGCTGAAGCGAACGCAAGTTAAGGCACTGCTGTGCTTCTCCATAATTCTGGAGAGATTTATTTTGGCAGTAGACGCTCGAGCCTCGCATTTCTCTTGAGTCACGATAATTTCCCAGAGTTTAACGTAGTGATCGTTGCCGCATGTCACCAGCTGATACAGCTTCGTGAATGGTTCGTTACCTGAGCATGGATTACTCGTTATGTTCTCGTTACTTTTAGCTTTCCTCTCGTATCGTTTATCGTTAGTATGTTAGTAGTACTTGCTGGCCGTTGCCACGTTATTCCACTTACACGTAATGTCCTGGGAAACTGAAAAGTCGCAGGAGACTATACCCAGATCATGAGCATCGTCTATCGAAGCGTAGGTAGTAATTGCTCGGCTATCGGGAATACACGAGTCTATCATTTCCCCGGTAGAAAATAGCTTCAATACGCCGAACGTGCAAGTGGTTACCAGCCAGCTAGAATCCGGCGAAAAGCACACGCTCTGCACAGCACCGTCGTGCTTCTGAAAACATCTACGGACATTTCGTAGTACAAATCATCCACGTATTTACGTATTTACCTAATTACGCTCTAGCGAAAGTTTTGCTGTACAGAATTTTACACTAAATACCAGCGCACCCGGAAACTTTAATAGGTAAACGATTGAACGCAGCGATCTTGCCTGATTAAATTACGCCGAACCAAGTCCCATAGGCAGACTTGTCCATTGTCTCCGGCAGTAACGAGTAACGTCGAATCCGGTGAGAATCTGCACACTCTGACGGCCTCCCCACCCACTTGGACCATAGCGTGGACTTTCGATCCTGTCTGTGCAAAAACAAATTCAAACATTCTTAATATTAATAAATCTATAATTTTTTGTTTGTAAATATTTGAATTGAAAATAGATTATTTAATTATATTGGGATATTTTTAATGATTGAACTTAAACTACGTTTCGTAGGTATATTCGCTATAATCTCTTTGTCAGAGTTTGTTTGTCAGTGGGCTGAATGTTGTGCCGCGGATAACTGGAACGTAGTGATTCGGATACGGCGGACAGTGTCGAGTTTCATACCAATACATAGTACATACTTATCAGAGATAGATAGCTACCCGTAAGTTCCATAGCAATGTCGTCCCGTCTATGCTAGAGGAGGCGAGCATAGTCGATTGAGGGCTCACTTTGACGGACGTCACGCCGTACTTGTGCCCTAATAGGGGTGAGAAACGTGCTTCCACGAAGCCGCGGCTCGCCTGCCATTCCCAAACCCGAACGCGTTTATCCCTGTTGAACATACGTGTGGCCATTCGCTTTACCTTTCGGGCTTTTCACCGAATTATACATACAGTCGCGTCGGAAAGTAAGTTAACGATCAACGTCTCGTACCAAAATTAAAGAAATTGATAAGATAATAATATCTAATGGGTCCATTTTGTTATACATATAGTTAATAGTGATATCATGAACAGGTGAGTGTAAAAAAACAATATAATACTTCACTAGTAAAGAACAGAATAACCAAATACACAATAAAACTAAAATAGAAGCGTCGGAAAGTAAGTTAACGCATCCTACTTTTTGTAATATTTTCATATTAAATTATAATTTAATATTTCGTGTGATATCCTTTTACTAGTACAACAGCTCGTAGACGGTTTGGTATACTTTGGACTACATTTTTTATTACTTCTGGACTGATATTGTTCCATTCTTTGCATAAAGCTTGAATAAACATTCCCTTACTTTTCCTCTCGTTTACTTTTATACTTCTTTTTAAATGATCCCACAAATGTTCGATGGGATTCAGATCCGGACTTTGTGGGGACCATACCAACATGTTTATATTGTTGTTCTCTAAAAATTTCATAGTTAATTTTGCTTTATGCCTCGGATCGTTGTCCTGTTGAAGCACGTATTGATTTTCTAATCCCATTTTTCGGGCGGAAATAAATAAATTCTTTTGTAACATTTCAATGTATTTAACTGCTGTTAATTTGCTGTAAATGGTGACCAGGTTTCCATCACCGTGTATACTGAAACACCCCAGGTCTTAATAGAGCTACCGCCGTGTTTAACGACACTTTTCACGTGTCTCATTTAAAACTTTCACCGCTCTTCCACCAATCATACTACCGTCTATTATTATTAAAATGTTCATAATATCACTATTAACTATATGTATAACAAAATGGACCCATTAGATATTATTATCTTATCAATTTCTTCAATTTTGGTACGAGACGTTGATCGTTAACTTACTTTCCGACGCGACTGTACATACATGTATGTATGTACATGCGTGTATTTCTAAGGTTGCCGCGCGGACTGAAATTTCGCCCGGGTCTATTCGTACCTAGTAAATTAGGTTATTCCTCATTTTATTATATCATACTTTACCCCGAGCCCGTGACCAATAGGCAATCGCTCGCAAAGTCAACGCTGTTTACGTCGCTTGTATGTATCGTAAGGGTCTGCAAGGCTTGCACGTCGCTCATTGCGCCAGACATTTTTTAAATTGGTTGCGGTATTACCTGCAATCAGATTTATTAATAAATCATACTGATGTATCTACCAGCTGGAAAAAGGTGATACATACTATGTTTTAGATTAGGGAATTGGCAAATAATATATTCACGAAGAATAATGTCGTCTCGGGTATACATGCTCGTAGAAGGAAATCCTCATTGACGTCGCAAGCTGCGAGGTACACGTGGCAAAAGCTTTGGAAATGCATAGGCCTTGACATTGATAATTACAGGTAGGCACATACATACACATGGACTTGTGTATTTGTGTATAGCACATAAGAACTCGTGTTTGTATGCACTTATACGCATTTCTCGCATTAGCTACGCTACGGGACGGATTTACTTTACGAACGTGTCGAATACTCTGTGCTGCTCTAATTTTTTTGTTCTTTTTTTTCTTCTTTCTTTAGACCCTCGTTCTGTGTCGTATATGGAATACGAATCCTCGAGTAACATTGACCGATCGATAGTTCACGGAATGTTTCGTTTTGACACGTTGTTATATTTCATGAAGCTACTTTCATCGATATTTACGTATACATATGTAGGTACATACGTACATACGTACATATGTATGTACATACATAGATACGTGTACGAATGTCGAAGGTGACGCGTAATGCGAAAGGTGTATCGATTACCTTCGTTGTTTCTATTTGCGTGTAGGAATAGGCCGACAACAAAACGATAAAGTGCGTACAAGTTTGGCTATAATGTCTGAGGATTGAAGAGACACCTCCCATTTCATGTAATGGTAATTTTTACGATTCCCGTATACCTATGTAAATGCGGAATGCATTTTCAGTGGGCTACTGTTAATAACGATCGTTTTTGCGGAATGAAACGCGCGTACACACATTATATTAGACTTGAAATGTTTTAATGAGCACTGGTTATAGAATACTCACGTGTCCTACAGAAAATGACATATTCTGCACATCAGCGTTTAGGAATACAAAATCCAGTTAAACCATCTGATTCGCAGTGGAACATTGTACTGCTGCACTCGAGTGGCGATCCGTCAACAGTGATCAACCATACGTTTATTGTTCTCTATAGAAAATGGCAGAAAATGACGGTAGATGAACACTTGATACGGAGCAACAGTTTACTATTATGTGCTAGCGGTCTACTGGCAGGCTGGTAGCCGTCTGCGGCGGAAGGCTTTGCCCATTGTGACGCTGGGACTGCGAAGTTAAACGCATGTCCGGTCGCGCGAGAAGATCGATAATTTGGAAGCAGAAACGAGCGATGGTATAAGCACGTCAGTTTCGAAAAAGAATCTTACACCAACGTATGTATGTACATTGACCATACACGCCGGAATAGGGATTTCAATTTGATCCTTTTTTATCGTTATTACATAAAGTAATTAGCTTCCCTCGATGTAATAGGCTATCGTGTTTGTTACTCGTTAGAAGCGTAATGCCGATGATACCGAAATCACTGAAGAGGGATAAGATCCTTCGTCTCCCCTATGCTACTATTAACCCATGTTCATCATAGACTCAAATCGAAAGCAGTAACGTTGTGTATGGCACCGAAATCGCATAATGGCTCTAGAGCCGCCTAAGAACCGGCGACGTCGAAAATATAGAATCCTACATCTCGTCTGCTCAAGGAGTGATAGCACACGTAAGAGGAATAAGAGGTTTCTTAATAAATCTTTCAATTTCCTTTTATTCGTCTGTTCTTTCCCTCGAGGAAGATAGTACTATACATATTATAACCACAAATACAAATTCTATAACTCGTTCCTACTATTAACATATGTATACATATATACGTCGGTCCCAGATTCAAACCCAATATGGTAACGTTGGGATTGACACTAAAATGGTACGAGGGATCTAGAGTTGTAAAAAACGGCGAGACTGAAAAATAGAGGGGCGCTACGTCCATCCCGTCTATCGTCTCTGCCTGTATCTTGCTTGTGATATAGGTCCGTGGTATAGGTATTAGAAAAATGTTAAGTCGGTTACTTGACCGGTTATTAGGTATATGTATGTTATATATTTCTCGCGTCGTTATCAAGTTCTGTGTCCTCCTGATTAATGGCGTCACTTGCCAACGTTAATATGAGAAAATAAATTGGACCAAATGAATTGCTATAAACTAACATTGAGCGTTACCGAAAATGTCTAGTCTTGTCGCATAAGATAACGAAGGGGAAGAATCGGATTGATTCGTGTTTCGCGAAGGTGTCTGGGTTAGTAGGCAGGTACATACGTACGCAGGTAGGCAGGTACGTACACAGGTGGACAGGTAGATGAGGTCGCTGCGCTAGGCCGCAATGGTCACAGTCTTTCATCCGATCCCGTTTAAAGCGCCTCTTACAATTAGAGGAGAGAATTGTGGCCGTGGTGCAACGGACTACATACCCACGGACGACGGCTCGAGAACGAGTCTATCGGATAGCGTAAAAATATCTCGAATATATGTACATACATGCATACATACATATACATAGTATATGTATTTACTATGTATTTGTACATAAGAACAAATACATACATGTATACATAGAAGATGAAATTGACATGCGTTTCGTACATGAAGTACACGCGAAATACGTTTCTACTGTACGCGTGTATATGTATATTACGTATCTATACGTGGGACGCATTTTGCGGGTCAATAATTATAATACCCTGCGATAATAATTAAGTTAGTTTTCAACTATGCATGTGTCGATAAGAGCAGCCACATCGTAGACCATTTAGCAACGAAATTGAAAAGAAAAGTAAAAAACTTGCAGATCGTTTCTGTCTGCCGGTTTCTTGACTTCACTGCTTCGAAATGGAATGTCTTGAATTCGTTGCAAGAAGAGAGGGACAACTCTCCTATGTGTAGGTAAGATGCTCGAGTATCGAGAGAAACGAAAAAGAAAAAGAGGAGAAGAGAGAGTGGTCTTGGATGCTGTATTTCTGTTCCTCATCAGTAGTCAACCGCGTGTCGCGATGTTTCAATCGTTTCTTCGCAGCGACACTTGCCCGCAGTGACTCTAAAGGACGGATATGATCCTGTTACGATTCTGATCCGACTCTGATTTAACGGTGATTGATTTCGGCTCTACGCGAGGCAGTGTAACGTAGGAATATATATGGATATTCGTCGTTAAGGTACGGTAAGGTTTTCAGAGGTGTTGAAAGGCCAGTAAGCTTCGGAGACCAGTTTCGCTCGCAGTCGTAACTTTCGATACAAACAAACTTTTATACGTATACCAAAAGCTTGGTTGGTATTTATTGATTTGCTTTTAAAGATTTCCCGCTTTTGAATAATTTTTCATTTTACATACGTAGATGCAAACGAATGCACGTTTTGGAAGTACGTAACGTGTTTCGAAATTACTTATCACTTATTGAAATTGGCAGGCACGAAACTGACGACGAAGTGGGCCTTTTTAATATTCTACGAGTTCGTATCTGCAGAACTTGATTTTGTAACGATTAAAGCAACGTCAAGACTCGCGGCGAGCATTTGCGCGTAGTTTATACTAGTGTTACCGTTATCACGACCGGTCTAATTGTAAGACGAAATCATGAAAATCTCCCACGAAAGGATTAAGGAGAATTCAATCCAACCTTTCAGCTTATCAGAATGAAAGAGCAGCGGCTCATAACGAGATGTCATCGACGAGTTTATCGTTAATCTTGAACTTTTTTACGTTGACACCGATGTTTGTGTTTGTTTTTCATCCTGACGGGTATTTCTAACGACGAATGGGCATTCCGGATATTTATCGCCCCGGAGTGTTAATCTTTTTTCCCTTCGATTCTATGATACGACTTTCTTTCAATTCTGTGACACGATAGCCGGATTATCTCGATGGTTTCGATGGTTTCGACGGTTTCGATGATTTCGCAAGTGAGAGAGTCCTTGGCACAGAGTGTTGGAGTGTTCGAATCATTGTCAAAGTCGAAAGTTACCGGCTACTTTCACTAATAATCAAAGGCCTTTTCATTGCGTAGACCGCGTGCGACTGATTGTGAGAACGTTATAGGAGGGAAGAGGCAATGTGCCACTTGTCTCGACCTGGTTTCACGACCCACTTTTCCACCGGACAACACGTAGCGTGAACGCCTTCGCCACGCTCCGTCGAGTCTTGCGGTACAATACAAGGAAATTTCAAATGTACGCACAGTCTGAATACGTGTAGTCTGAATAGGTCTTGCACAGAATCGAAAAATCTGTGAAACTTGAACGAGATATGGCATTTGATTGGACCACGCTAAACGATGTACAGGTGGAATCTGTCGTTACGATTTTCGGGCGGTTTCAGGGACGTACGTATGAATGTATGTATGTATGTATACATGTATACATATACATTATTGTTTCTAATGTTCGTTTCCCGGGACATGGGCGGCGCATCGCAATGAAATAAATCTGACAGAAGACGAATTGCTTTCTTTACCGCGAAATCTTCTACGGTTGCGTGCAGATTCGGGTGATCGTTATTTTCTTTGATCGAACGCGCCCGCGTTAGCTGCGATCTCGCCTTTTCTTCACTGACACAATGAGAATGCGTCGATTTCTGATAGGTACTGCATGGAAGCTTGAATGTTTAGGAGCTGAAACGTGAAGCGTCGACGACGATGCATCGTCGACCGTACAGGACTTCGAACAGATATCCATTTAAGAATAAGATACGAGTCGTTCGGACCGAAGAGGAAATTTCCAACGGAATCGAAAAGGACGCCCCATGAAAGCCAAGTGTTGATTAAACGATCGTCGAGCACGAGGACCGAGTGATCTCTTATTAACGAACGAAGAGATGGTTTCGTTTGCACGGACATTTCTCCTGTTCGTTTTTGCTGTACATTGTAGGGCCGAGAGCAGACGAAACGATCGGTATTTAGCAAAATTCGGTAAGTTATCAACGAAACGGTCATCGAAAGTTGACCCGGATCGTGACGCGTTTCAAATACCTTTCAGTCTGAATCACGTGCTTCGGTTTTAGATTTGAAGGAGGAGGACGCCGTTGAAAATTCGCTCGACGCGCCTGGACAGATGAGATTTTTCGACGAGCTGGGCTGTAAGTTCAATCTCGTCGATAATATTGTAGTAGTAGGTTCGTTATATTATCCTGTCGCCGCGGCGGTGTTACTCTTCTATCGAAATCCATTCGAACAATTGCCAATGTAAACGAGCGAACGAGCGTTCTTTCTAACGCCTCCTAAGAAAGCATGCGTAGCGCACTTGGCGACGAATGGAATGGTTCGCACGTAAGTACGAGCGAACGGAAGAGAGGACGGATGGATGAGATCAAAGGTAAGGTGTCGGAAGAGAAGTGCGGCAAGGAAAGCGGCGAAGTTGGTGAAAGCCGTTTGAACGGTGGTCGCGTGTCGCGAGTCGCGAGTCGCGAGTCGCCCGAGGGTTCAGTACGTCTTTGCGCCAGTCCACGTGGAGGAGAGTGGAGGGTAGCATCGAAAAAGTGACTCGTAACAGCCTCGAGTGGAGTGACTCGTATCTGATCTGTTTTGTATAATACGTAGGAAGTGGATCGATAGTTGTTTCTAGATCTGGCTTTGGTATTAAAATGACGGGAATACGATTTGGCAGTAATTTTGCTTGGTGCGTTAGAGCGTGACAATTCGGGGCAGCACCGAGCGAAGATCGAACGTGTTTTCCGACAAAAAGGTTCCATCGACATTGAGTGCTGACTTACGTTATGACGGCTCGATGGTGGTCTGGTTCGTTCGAGTGGTGATTGACGGAAAAACTCACGGATCATGAACGAAATCGGTATAATTTTTCTAATAACGATAGCAAACGGATTGGTTTACGAGGATTACGATCGAATCAAGTCCTCGCTCTCCTCGCTCCCCTCGCTCCCCTCGCTCCCCTCGCTCCCCTCGCTCCCCTCGTTGCCGGCTTCGAATTCACGCGTATTTCGAAAGCGAAACGATTATTCCTGGCCGAGACCCGGACATGTACTTACTACGCGGTCCTCTCGCAAGGATGAATATGAACGTGGAAACGAAAGGCCGGCGGATTATGAGACGGGAAGCCCACCGGAAAACGCATCCAGGCCGAGCAAGCAGTTCGCGGAGAGTCGAGTAAAGAGAAGTCAGATACCGATAGATTCGAGAAGTAGCATAGACAGAGACACGGAGGCGGAGAACGACGCGTGGGACAGCGATACGTTTGTCGGTCGTTGGATGGAAACGAACGAGGAGAGGAACATCGGTCGGCATAAAAGTAACGAGAAGGGATTCGAATGGTTCGGTTCGATGGAGAGCAGCGTTGTAACGAAGAATATCGGCGCGGAACGTGTTAACGGCGTTATCACCGGCAGCGATCCTTTCTCCTCGAGCGCGAAAGTCTCGGACAGTATCGGAGAAATGCTGTACGATTCGGACGATCCGCAGCGAACTGTCCAAGACTTTCTCGAGGATATCAAGAGGAAAGTTACGAACGGAGAACTGCAGAGCCAGGCAACAAGTGGATCCAGACGAGGGAGACGAAGGAAACTTAGCAGCCAACAGCAGGGTACGCTGCTCGTCGAGACACTGAGGAAGAAACGAAACTACACCGGTGATCATCGAGGTCATAGCTCCGAGCTTCAGAACAGTATAATGGACATGCTGGGTAGAAGTATGTTTTCAGTTTTTCATTCCGGCGAACGCTGCCCAACGGAAACGCGAAACGGTAAAGGAGAACGGTAAAGAAGAATCGGTTCGATATACATATTATACATACATATAGTATGTCTTTTGTAAAGCGTCGATCGAATTACATATTCGTTAAGCTAGCGATTCCAAGCTAGCGTTGGTCGAATCATTGAAACGACTGTTCCGTCGTCGCAAGACGATCTTCTCGGGCGAGTATCGACGAACCCACGGACACGTCGTTTCAGAGTCTTGTAGCCGATAACGGGGTAATCGAAACGACGCGACGCGACGGATAGTACACGCAAGGTACAACGAGGTTTCGGTGGACGCCGAGGTCAATATCTGCGTACCGATGCTCACCGGGGATTCGGTCGACCGTTCCTCCCCGCGACGAACTCCAAGAAAAGAAACGATATAATTGCCGCAACGAGTTTTCCTTTTTGGTTGGCATTCTTGCGAGTAGACACTTTAGCGAGTTCGCGGGTTCACGATTTCACTTACGAAACTGCGATTCGGAACGAAAGTGGTCGTCCATTTATCCCGGTAAACAGAGCGAACAAAGAACAGCGGCGTACGACGCGACAGTAGGTTTTACGCGCTAAGGATAATAACGGTACCTTTAGAGTTTAGACAAACCGACGCCAGTGTTACTAGCGTCTTTCATTGGTTCCCCGCACGCATCCTCAACATTCTGTTACTAATTCGGTTGGTAATTTCGCCTATGGTGTAGCGTAGAATGCCATCCGCCTTTGTTTATTTTTATTGGAACGCGAGTATGTACATACACAGCTTGATACGGTACCTTTGTTTTCAAGCACCCGGAAATAAGAAACACCTGTATACGTATTATGTATTTCAGTGATACCGCAAACCTGTACGTACAAAGGCGCCAAGTTCGACTGCGGCCTTAGTATCAGCTGCGTCTTGGGAGGTGGTCGCCCGGTCGATCTCTGTTCCGGTGGATTGATTTGGAGTTGCTGCGTGGACGACGACGATATCCCGGAAAAAATCCCTCGGCCCACGAGCGGTTTACTACAAAACGCCAGTGAGTTGCCATCTAATTGTAATTCTCTAATTGTAAACGTTGGCGCGTTGGTGCGTTGGTTCGTTGGTGCGTTGGTGCGTTGGTGCGTTACGGCGC
This sequence comes from Mimumesa dahlbomi, assembly GCA_917499265.3. Lineage (NCBI taxonomy): Eukaryota > Metazoa > Arthropoda > Insecta > Hymenoptera > Crabronidae > Mimumesa > Mimumesa dahlbomi. The sequence goes on from OU824124.1 coordinate 143,318, forward strand.
GGTTCGGGACGGGCCGGCCTCTGGCAAAGTCGAGCAAAGTCGATCTGCGCGCCGATATTTCCGCGGTCTGACAGTGACGCGCGTCGAAATGTCGGCGTTTGCGAGATACGAAGCACGAAAGCGTAGCGATTCTGGCAACGTTCGACAGCGAACGGTGGTTCGCTTAACGAACGATTCTGGGTTTAGTCTAAAAGTCTTAAGCTCGAAAACTAGGCTCTGAATCGAGACTGTTTGAACGTAGCGTTTGCGCTAAACTTGGGAAACCAACGGCCGTACCTGCCGTACGTGGACGACGACGTCCCGATCTACAGCAACTTGGCGAAACCGAAGCCTAAGCCTAAACCGACGTACGGCCCTCTCGACGGTAGCTACGTGTACGCAGATCACTCGGTCCAGTCGGATCACGATCAGGCGAACAAGCCGAACGTTGGCCACGAGCAGACTTGGAATCCCGATAGACCCGATAGACCCGACAGACCTTACACGAGTCGTCCTCCGATATATCGTCCGATTCAGGACTATCCGCAGGACGAGTACGAGGGCCTCTATCAGGATACGGGGATACAGGACGTCCAGAACTCCGTCGACTACACCAGATATCGTGGTACATAATCCGCATGAAGCCGCACAGACTTTCAAATTTTGCACCAAGACAGAAATATCCAGGAGAGATCGACGGGAATGGAATCCACCTGCACGCCTCTCTTTATTCTTACTTACCGCTAAGCCTCGCGCGCTCTTCGACAGCATACATACATACATACATACATATACATACATATGTACATACATATACATATACATATACATATACAATATAGATACTTTTCTTGCACATTTCCGTCCTGGTATCCGCGACGTCCTGCCACTGGGAACAGAGCGAAACGCGATCCTTTTGACAATCGACTAGACTCGTACGTGTACGCGTCACGCGTCCACCTCTGGCTAGCCGTAACGTGAGCTACTTTTCCTTTGTCTTAGGTTGCGGGGAACTTTACACGAGAAGCAATAGAATCGTCGGTGGACATAGCTCTAGCTTCGGCAGTCATCCGTGGCAGGTTCGCAATTATTCTCTCTTCGAAGAACGTATCGTTGAAACGTATCGTATATCTTCGTAAGAACCAGTGGCTTACGATGCGACAAACGTGTCGCGAACGACCGACATCGGTCGAGTAATGTGCGCTAACATGATTCCATTGGTCAATTTTAGGCAGCCATCATCAAATCGGGATTTCTAACGAAGAAGTTATCGTGCGGTGGAGCGTTACTGAACAATAGATGGGTGGTTACGGCTGCTCATTGTGTCGCGACGTTAGTATTAAAAATCGCAGCAACTTCTCTCGCGGAACTGTCCGCGGTACTGTCCGCGGTACTGTCCGCGGTACTCGGGGTAGACGAGAGAACCTAACCATTTCTGTTTTCCCTAGGACACCGAACAGCAATTTGAAAGTACGGCTCGGCGAGTGGGACGTAAGGGACTCGTCGGAGCGTTTGCTTCACGAGGAATACGCTATAGAGAGGAAAGAGGTAAGCATATCTACGCGTTATACTCGATGAATATATGTATAATACGAATTCGATTTGCGTCGTTCGACGACATGAACCGATGAGTAAAGCTGCCCTTTATCGCGTCAGCATGGAGAAACGGCAAGACCGAATGGTAAAGTGAAAAGCGACGACAAAGGAAGTAGCAATGAAACGTGTTTCAGGTTCATCCGCAGTATTCGCCGACCGATTTCCGAAACGACGTCGCACTCGTGAAGCTTTCCAGAACGGTGGCATTTAAACAACACATTGTACCGGTTTGTTTGCCAGCGAAGAATTTAAAGTTGTCCGGACGTACCGCTACGGTTGCAGGTTGGGGCAGAACTAGACACGGACAGAGTTCGGCGCCGTCGCTGCTTCAGGAAGTGGACGTAGAAGTACGCGTAACTACTCTGAGCAACCAATTAAGCGATAACAACCGAAACGGTTCTTCCGCTAATCATTTAATTCGCTTCTACGCAGGTAATTCCTAACGATAGATGCCAAAGGTGGTTTAGAGCAGCCGGTAGGAGGGAGACCATTCACGATGTATTTCTATGTGCCGGTTATAAAGAGGGTGGACGAGACTCCTGTCAGGTACACGTTTAATCTAGGAAGGGATTTATATCGAGTTGGGAATTGGGCTAGCCGCGTACTAACAGGCTACTAAGGAGAAAATAACTTTGAAATTCAGGGTGATTCCGGTGGTCCTCTGACGATGTCCGTCGAAGGTAGACACGTTTTGATCGGCCTCGTTTCCTGGGGAATAGGTTGTGGCCGAGAACACCTCCCTGGCGTATACACCAATATCCAGAAATTCGTTCCTTGGATCGACAAGGTGATGAGTTGAACAGCCTGAATTCAATGGAATGTTCGTAACGGGTTATCGACCCGCAATGTTACCAAAGTTGTCCTTCGTTCCAGAAAAACTCGATTTAGCTTGAATGAAACAATTTGCAAGCCGATGAATTGCCAAAGTTTCGAACGATCTGTGTAAAAATGCTTTGAACACTCGCTCTGTTTAATGTGCAAAATAAATACCATATATACGCGAAGCGAATGCGAATCAATATGTAAGCATGTATGGCGACACTAAAATTGTCTATGAATATTCTTTTATGGTTTCCGTTTTCTCTTTGTTTCCTTTTCCACACTTTTCACCAGTTTTCGCGTGCAGAGCACTCAACCACGGACAAGGTATGGATTCAGGGCAACGTAAAAGGGATAGTCTTATTCGTCGCCTGTAATATAGGTATGTCTGTATATGTATATCTATGTATGTATGAATGTATGCACATACGTACATACATGCGTACGACAAATTTTTAGATATCGGCCTGAATGTTTCACCTCCTTGTTTCGCTTCGAATTCCGCGTCCAAAATGTCCTTAATCATTATAATAGCCCAGACATTGCGGAAATGGCGAGAAAATTACGAAAATCGCGAGAAATCGTCAAATTCAACCAGTTTTTTGAGCGGCATTCGCCCAATTTTTAAGTTAGCGATCTGAAACTGGTATCATTGATATAGTTAGGAAATTCTACGCCAGAACAACGTATAATAGTTGTACTTTTCGAAATTTTCATTTTTCGCAAAAATCTGAAGGGAGTAGGTCAGGATTTTTTGCGATTTTCGTAAATCGCTCGCCATTTCTACAATTTTTGAGCTATTAAAATGATCCAAGGCGTTTTGGACGCGGAATCCGAAGCTGAATAAGATGCAGAAAGAATCAGATTGATATCTCAAAAATTGTGGAAATGGCGAGTGATTTACGAAAATCGCAAAAGTTCCTGACCTACCCCCTTCAGATTTTTGCGAAAAATTAAATTTTCGAAAAGTACAACTATTATACATTGTTCTGGCGTAGAATTTCCTAACTAAATCAACGGTAGCAGTTTCAGATCGCCATCTCAAAAATTGAGCGAATGCCGACCAAAAAACTGGTTGAATTTGACGATTTTTCGCGATGTTCGTATTTCCTTTGTCATTTCCGCAAATTATTTGATATCGACTTGATTCTTTCACTGTCTTATTCGACATCGGATTCCGCTTCCAAAACGTCCCGGGTCATTTTGATATCTCAAAAATGCCGGAAATGACGAAGGAATTACGAGTATCGCGAAAAATTGTCAAATTTAAGCAGTTTTTCGTTCGGCATTCGCACAATTTTTGAGATAGCGACCTGAAACTTGTACCATTGTTTTAGTTAGGAAATTCTACGCCAGATCAATATATAATAGTTGTACTTTTCGAAAATTTCATTTTTCGCAAAAATCTGAAGGGGGTAGGTCAGGATTTTTCGCGATTTTCGTAAATCGCTCGCCATTTCTACAATTTTTTAGATATCAAAATAATTCTTTCACTGTCTTATTCGGCTTCGGATTCCGCGTCCAAAACGCCCCGGAGCGTTTTAATAGCTCAAAAATTACGGAAATGGCAGGCGATTTACGAAAATCGCGAAAAATCCTGACCTACCCCCTTCAGATTTTTGCGAAAAATGAAATTTTCGAAAAGTACAACTATTATACATTGTTCTACCGTAGAATTTCCTAACTAAAACAATGGTACAAGTTTCAGGTCGCTATCTCAAAAATTGAGCGAATGCCGAACGAAAAACTGCTGAAATTTGACGATTTTTCACGATTCTCGTAATTCCTTCGTCATTTCCGTAAATATTTAGATTTCGACCTGAATCTTTCGCTGTCTTATTCGGTTTCGGATTCCACTTCCATAACGACCCGGATCATTTTGATACCTCAAAAATTGCGGAAATGACGAAGGAATTACGAGAATCGTGAAAAATCGTCAAATTTCAGCAGTTTTTCGTTCAGCATTCGCTCAATTTTTGAGATAGCCGTCTGAAACTTGTACCATTGTTTTAGTTGGGAAATTCTACGGCAGATCAACATATAATAGTTGTACTTTTCGAAAATTTCATTTTTGGCAAAAATCTGAAGGGGGTAGGTCAGGATTTTTTGCGATTTTCGTAAATCGCTCGCCATTTCTACAATTTTTGAGATATCAAAATAATTCTTTCACTGTCTTATTCGGCTTCGGATTCCGCGTCCAAAACGCCCCGGATCGTTTTAATAGCTCAAAAATTACGGAAATGGCAGGCGATTTACGAAAATCGCGAAAAATCCTGACCTACCCCCTTAAGATTTTTGCGAAAAATGAAATTTTCGAAAAGTACAACTATTATACATTGTTCTACCGTAGAATTTCCTAACTAAATCAACGGTACCAGTTTCAGATCGCTATCTCAAAAATTGAGCGCATGCCGACCAAAAAACTGTTTGAATTTGACGATTTTTCACCATTTTCGTAATTCGCTCACCATTTCCGCAATTTTTGAGATATTAAAATGATCCACGGCGTTTTGGATGCGTAGTTTCATACGGAAAATGATGGCGAAAGAATTAGTTCGATATCTGAAAAATTACGGAAATGGCGAGGGAATTACGACAATGTGGGAGAATCCCTGACCTGCGCAATGGGATAGGTCAGGGATTTTTTACGACTTTGGTTTTTCGCTCGCCATTTCCACAATTTTTAAGATATCGACCTGATTCTTTCTCTACCGTATTCAGCTTCCAATTACGCATCCAAAACGTCCTCGATCATTTTAATATCTCAAAAATTGCGGAAATGACGAGAAAATTACGAAAATCACGAAAAATCGTCAAATTCAACCAGTTTCTTGGTCGGCATTCGCTCAATTTTTGAGATAGCGATCTGAAACTTGTACCATTGTTTTAGTTAGGAAATTCTACGCCAGATCAATATATAATAGTTGTACTTTTCGAAAATTTAATTTTTCGCAAAAATCTGAAGGGGGTAGGTCAGGATTTTTTGCGATTTTCGTAAATCGCCTGCCAATTCCGTAATTTTTGAGCTATTTAAATGATCCCGGACGTTTTGGACGCGGAATCCGAAGCTGGATAAGACAGCGAATAATCGTTTTGATATCTAAAAAATTGTGGAAATGGCAGGCAAAAACTGGTTCTTTCGCAGTACAAAGGTCAATTATTAATACGCATAAACTATAACTTCTATATCGTATTCTTACTAATAATCGACGGACACCCTAGATTCGAACCGAAAATGGTAACGTAGCGAGTGACACTAAAATGGTAAGAGGGCTCTAGAGCCCTCCAAACCAGTGATATCGAAAAGCATGGGGATGATTGGTCTATCCAATACCTCGTCTGTGGTACTATTCAGGTTTGTTATGTATGTCTGTGCGACAGTGCTTACGAGCTCCCGTTCATCGCACGATACTCGAAATCCATTTTCGGCCCCGAGGACAGAATTTAGAATTCCAACCACTGTTGCCAAGTGCTAAAACCCTTTACACTTGGCAACATTGGCAACATGTGGGCTTTTAAACCAACTTCAGGATTGGAGAGGGGTGTGTTGCCTCCTTCTGAATTTTCGATACACTCTTAGTTCCAAAAATGTTTATTTTTCTTCAAGGCTTCGCTGTAAATCTACGGAAATTTCAACGCGTCGATAATTCAGTTTCGTGGCACGAACTCTCATAAGGTGCAAGGTCTATGCCATCTCTCGTCTGTGAAAGGAGTGACACGCCTATCCTACCTCTCATCCGTGTAGACACGGTGTGCCTGCATTATCGAATGCTGGCTTTGTAGATGTAGGTAATGTAACTTGCGAAAAATCGTCCATGGTAACTGGTGGTGTCTGATTAAATTCGACGAATTTCTCCTAGTGTTGAGCTTATGCTCGTCATCCGGTAGATGGTGGACGAACGTCATGCAAAGCCGAGATGGACGGTAAATAGAATGGAGAAACAGGTGAAAGGGCAACACGATTATGATGGATGATCGGCGGAAAGATGGAACGCTGAAGAGATCGTGACGACGAGAGGAGGAATGGCGGAAAGGTGGAAAGGTGGAAAGGGGGAAAGTCGGAATGGCGAATAGAAGAAGAGAAGTGTAAGAAGAAAGAAAGGAAGATGGAAAAGAGAAATGAAGGAATGGCGGGAAGGCGTAGAACAGGAAAGGCGGAAAGGACGGAAGGAGGAAAGGAGTGGGATAGGAATAGGTAAAACGGTGGTGGCGAAGGGTAAGTTGCTAATTAGAGCCAGATTAAACGCTTGTCTGGGGAACCATTTTCCTTGCCGTTCTAGAGGGTTCTGTGGGGGGAGAAAAAAAAAGAGGAAAGTAGGCAACGGCCAAGGATGGTGAAAGCTGGAGGGAGAACCTGGGCTTAATGAAAAGTGTTTGCCCCGTAAAAGTTAAGATTAATTGGCGCTCGGGGGGTGGTTACCACGGTAATCAGCCGACGCCAGTGGTTTTCAAACTCCACTATCTTCCAATTTTATTCAGTCCGTGTATGGATCTTCTCGATTACATAACTTTACTATCATATCGTGTATCATATGGCCCTTTACTGATTATCGTTCCTTTTAAACAAGGAATACTTTTTGTTCTAGTAAGGGGCTGCACTAAAAATTAAAGCTATTCTTAACGTTTCGAACCGATCCGAACCATTCCGACCCGATCCGATCCGATTCGATCCGAACCAATCCGATCCGATCCGATTCGATTCGATTCGATTCGATCAAGAAGTGAGTCTTTACAAATGCGTTTTGCGATACTTTGGGGATGCTTGGCTTAATCCGAGTTGAGCGTTGCTGGAACGAGAGGTTAATTTGGCGACACCTAGTTTCATTAACAACGCCATTAAAAGTAATGGTTGGTGAGGGCCGAAGTCGGCGGTGAGGCCGCACCGGGACCGGGAGATTCTAATTACGGAATAGAACTTGACCGGAAGAGAAGAGAAGAGAAGAGAAGAGAAGAGAAGAGAAGAGAAGAGAAGAGAAGAGAAGAGAAGAGAAGAGAAGAGAAGAGAAGAGAAGAGAAGAGAAGAGAAGAGAAGAGAAGAGAAGAGAAAAGAAGAGAAGAGAAGAGAAGAGAAGAGAAGAGAAGAGAAGAGAAGAGAAGAGAAGAGAAGAGAAGTGGAGAGAAAAGAAGAGAAGGGAAAAAGGCGAGGCGGGGCAAGGCGAGACGGGAATAGAGCAATACCGATCGTACGGAAAGACGTAGGAGACGTCGCGAATAGAGCTATCAGCCGCAGACCAAGAGGTTTAAAGTATCCGATGCCCGTGTTGCAAATAATCGTTCGCTTGTGAAAAAATAATCGGAAGGAACCAAGTTCACGCTAGTCTATGATAGATTGGAACGTTTTAACGCGTAAAGTGAACATGTCACGTTAAAATGAAATTGAAGCAAATTGGAGTAGGGGAGACATTGATAAAATACGATTAATGATATTTACATATACCCACAGAAAGTTGGTGACAAATCGATACGCGACATCAATTAAGATTTATCTACGGACGGTTGATACCTAATCGAATCGCTGATCAAACAATCTTATCCTTACAGATAAGGCATACGACGAATGAATTAACCATCAAATCGTTAATTACTTTCGAACCTGAGATAACGAAGACTCTTAATCGGAATTTGTCCTAAATTGTTATCATTGAAAAAGTCGTGAAAGTAGGGTGATTTGGCAATTACATTTCCCATTGGTATGAAACTTTCGTTACCTAGACTTTGAACCACATCGAAATGTACGTATAGTCGGATAACGATTGTTATCTCTTACCTCTGTTATTATTTCATTAAGTCACGAAATGTAAAATGCAACTATGTACATTCGAAGATATTGAATGTAGAGACTACGTATGCACGTATCAAATATTTCCAGTGAATCTATTTCTTCGACAAGTGCTCCGGAACGCTTACCGCTCCGGTGGTTCGTACTAAAACTGGACAGAACAAATAAGTCGAAGCTTATCGTGACCAAGCATAATCACCGGGTGAAAATCTGACATGTTTGCCGGTGCCTCTAGAGTCTAGACGAAAGGGAGAAAGGTGCTACCTGCGTGCACCGATACGTTTTCATTTCGGTCTGCATTTCCGTTTTAATTTTGGTGTTCTAGCTGCTTTCACGTATAGTGGAAAGTGGAGCGTTTTACGATACCCATCCTATGTTGACGGGTGCAGCCGATATACAAACGTGTGTGTCTCGAATACGTGGAGTTGCATGAGAAGACAGCGGCCGAACGTGTGGTGTAGACCTGTCAGCCTTGTCGTTGAACATCCCGCGGAAAGTTAGTGGATCGAGTTGGAGGAGATAGAATGTATTATGTACATCGCTCACACATCAGCCTATGATTGTCGCGAAACGGCGATGATTATTATCCGCGGGAAGATTGTCCTCCAAACGGTAAGAATGGTATGTCTGTTAAAACACTCTTTTGAAATTTTCATCCGATGAATACGTCGAACGTGCTTAGACCCTTAAATAAATATGGTTCCTATTATTTGGTTGCTCACGATCTAAGACGGAACGACGAGCTACGGTTTGGTTTACCTTCGTGCCACTGCTGTTGTCGTCGGCGAAGGTAAAAAGGTAAGTTGAAAATCGAAAAAATGATCTTTTCTTTCGAAAAGATCGAAAAGATCTGCAGTCTCGAACGTAAGGTCGTATAATGCTAGAAAGCGTCGTCTTTAGCATGATATTCGAAGAAATACGAAAGGTTACGGAAGATTGGTTGATACGCGATGAACATTATCAGTGGGATAAGCAAATGCGTGCTCGGCCCGATAGGAAAAAAAAATCGTGCGACAACCGATAACAGGTCCGATTACTCGAAAACTGGGCGTGAGGCCTATTACGCGGCTATTAGCTGTCAGGTATCGATAAAAACGTATCGTTGGTATTTCGTTAGATCCGAAGAAGGTCTGGTTGGTCTTTTTGGAGAAACGCGAGGTAAGGCAAAAATATTAAAAGTGCATTTCGTTCGAGCGTTCTTTGTAGGCCGCATGAAATCAACTGCATACTCTCCCCCATCTCCTCTCTTTTCATCTTTTTCACTTTCACTCGCCATCTATGTCTTAGCTTCTGTCAGACAAGGGGGACGGATATTCGTAGGTGAACGCGGTAGAATACGCGTCGTTAAGGTCCACTTCACACCACGGGAAACGGGTGAACTGATCGCATTCTCAAATCGCACGAAAGTCACATTGTTTTTCTTCGTTTACTCGTACTCTCTGCTTATACGTGTTTATCGATTTTCCGCGTTGGCAGAATTACACGGAAATAGGAAACTTTCCTAGAGCTTAGGTAGATGAATTTTTCATCAAACTGTCATTGTATATGATGACACTATGAATCTTTTTCAGTCCCTGTTACGCACGTGTAACGCGTTCAGTGTGAACGGGACTCGAACGGTCCCTGGAAGGGTCTCGTTGGTTCCCGTGTCGGGGGATACTCGAAAATTGGGATTCGGGCTTCGAAAGAGGAGAGACAAGAGAGAAGAGACGAGAGAGGAGTGAGAAGAGAGAAGAGAGAAGAGAGAAGAGAGAAGAGAGAAGAGAGAAGAGAGAAGAGAGAAGAGAGAAGAGAGGAGAGAGGAGAGAGAACAGTGAAGAGGGGGGATGGTGTGTAGGCGTGGCAGAATCGCTCACGATAGGCGTGGCGGAATCGACTAACCGCGGAAACGCGGCAGAGGGGGGTAAAACGGACACGCGGTTCTACGGCGACGTCATTTTGCGCCGCGGTGCTCGCGAGAACGAGAACGAGAACGAGAACGAGAACGAGAACAAGAACGGAAACGGGAACGGGAACGGGAACGAAAACGAAAACGAAAACGAAAACGAGCACGAATACGAGCACGAGCACGAGCACGAGCACGAGCACGAGCACGAGCACGACCGCGACCGTTTAGCCGGATGTTCTGTCATCGCGTTGCTTTTGGAAAAGTATAACGTGGTATAGATTGGTGGTATATCTAGGCCGCGTGTGCGGTCGGATTTGGAAACAGTGATAATCGAGAAAATCGGTAGCTAAACGGAAATTGGAGGGTCGGTGTCTCGGACCATCGATCGCATGCCAGGATTTGAAAATCACAGGTGGATAAACATCCAAGATTCGATATCGAATAAAGTTTCTCGGTTATCTGTGTCTTGTCGCGAAATTGGCGGAAATAGTGGCGAGGGATGCGGTAAGAAGTTATGTAACGGATACAACGATCTTTGGTTCGAATCGACTATGCATTACAACGCGCCGAACAATACGGAGGAACCGCATCAGCCGCAGCAATCCAGTCAGTCGGGCAATCGACTCTACGGTTTACAAAGGGTTCGCGAAGCTTGCTCCCCTCCGCGCTCGGAGGAAGTGAAATCTCCGTTCGAGGGTCGAATTAAATCCCCCGAAGAGATAAGATTCTTGACGAACGGTTCACCGTTCGAGTTCGAAGACGGACGAATGTCGAGACGATCCGAGCAGAATTTCTTTCGCGAGGAGACCAAGTTGACGGAGGATATGGTGTCCGGCAATCACTACCGTTCCGAGTCCCCTGGCAGAAACTCACCGCAATCGTACGCGACTGGTTCGCCGACTCGCAGCGGTTCCCTCGGTAAAACGTCATTCTGTATCGATGCGCTTCTTGGCAGAGCGACTGGTCGACAGGAGAACGATCCGAGCAGACAGTCGGAGCGCGGCAGGTTTCTATTCACCGCTAGAAACGTGGATGCGTCACCTTGCGGAAGGGAGGGAGAAAAGGAAGAAAGAACCTTGGGAAATCCGTTGCACCCGTTCAGGCACTTGGAACAAGAATCCGCTAGATTGGATGCAAGCTGCGAGACTCGCGATACAAATATTCACGTAGAAACCATAGAGGCACCGATTCAACGCGGGCGAGCGGTATTCAGAACCGACCAATCGGTCAACACGATTAATACGACCGGCGGTGGCGGCGGCGGCGGCGGCGGCGGCGGCGGCGGTACGTTCCACGATCGCCTGGAAAACATAGAGGACGATGGTTCGCTCGAGATCGACCCCACGCGAACCGGAAGTGCCAGTTCTGGCAGCGCAAGTCACAGTCCCGCATCCAGTCCGCCGATTTCACCGGGATCGGAGGAACCGAGTGTAATTTCCAACGGAAACGCGCAGAGCGGGCCAAACGCGTTACCAGGCAGCCATTACGTGGCCACGGCTAGACAAAATCAGCTCCTATTGCATCCTGCCGGACCTCTTCTTCATCCTGGAGGATTGTATTATCATCCTAGCGGTAGCGCGTTTCACTCGATACACAAGGAGGGTCAGCCTGTGGCTCACTCGCAGGGTCCTCATCCGCAGCATCATATCCATCCGTTGCAGCTCGAGTGGTTGGCTAGGACGGGGATGCTGTATCCAAGATTACCTGCTGATCTTGCCGGTGAGTTTCCATATCCTTCCTTCTTTTCTCTTCCCCTCACTCCTCTACTATTCTATTCTACATATCCTATCGTAGTACTTTGCAGATCTTTCCCGTCTCTACGGTTTTCTAATGGCTGCCTTATCGTACCTTTAGTTTCCTTCGGATGCTTACCTTACCTCCGCTTTCGAACGTCGTTTTAACGAAACTTTCTTGTCGTATTGCTATGTACTCGCGCGACGTCTGGGTTTCGATGGAATCACGTAAAGGGTTCACTTATCGATTCTTTACGTCATGAATGAATGAGATCGTGAAAGTAAATCACGTTGCAACAGTTTCACAAGGCTGCCACATCCCACAGGCGACGTAATACGAATGGAAGAACGTACATGTAGGTACCTATTTCGTTTTTATTAATTGCTGGGCCAGGCTGGTAGCTCGTTTGGCTAATCGCAGTTGATAGAAACGATAAGCGTCACGTTTCGAAGCTTCGAAGGCCCCTTCGATCGCAGATCAATTAACTACTCGATTATGATTCGCAGGGAAATCGAGTACGCGCGATAACCTAACCGGTGTATGAATTTCGATAACAATCCTTCCGCGGCGCGGATCATACTCGAGTCGAATGCGTTCCGTTTCGAGTCGATATAGAGATTTTATATTTAAAACAAGACAGTTCTCTTCTATTAACGCGAATCTGTTTGGCATCGTTTCTACCGGTTTCTATCGGCTTTACGGTAAACGACATGCATGTGTTTCTCACATATTTTCCGCACCCGAGTCTGTGCTCGCAACTCACGTTTACCACCGCGACAGACACGTACACGATGCTATTGTATCCGTCCGTAAAGACGGCTTACGAAACGGACTGAAACAGCACCGAAAGACAGATTGTTGGTGCGTTGAGTAGATAATGCATGTTTACATACCTAATGCAACGCTTTAACGGCCTATGTTGACTGGCTACTCAAGTTTTCAGCCACCGATAACACCGAAGGGAAATCTCGAGTTGACAATGCTATTATCTATCGGGCATCGAGCGATACCTTTCAAAAAACTACCAAGCGGTTCGATACTTTTTCGATTCGAAGGGGTTAGCGTTCTTACTTGAGTTACTCTAACGAATAGAAATTTAAATGAAAGGGGGAAGGGTCGATGGATGGAGGATCGTAAAGATGGTCAGCTTTTCAGCGCTTATGGTTACATACTAGAAAAAAGTAGGAAAAATAAAGAGAAACAAAAGGAGGAACGAGTCGGTTACCACGGTAAATTTCACGCTCGGAAAAAAGAGCCGTGGCCGCGATGTCCGGCCAATCAGTCGAGAGCTTTTATCGGACAAATTGATCAGTGAACGTAGCGGACCATGGTTGCCGAGATGGAACATGGGGAGAGGAAACGCGAGAGAGGATTGAGAGGAGAGTGAAAAAGGGAAAGAGCGGGAGAGAAAAGGGGAGAGAGGGAGGCAGAGAGAAAGAGAGAAAGAGAGAAAGAGAGAAAGCGAGAAAGCGAGAAAGCGCGAAAGCGAAAAAATGAAGAGTGGAAAAGAGAGAAAGAGAGGGGTGGGAAAGCTGTGGATGGTGGCGGTGTGCGGGGTACTTTCTGTCAGATGATCCTGATTGGTAGTTGCCGAGCAATCCACCGTGGACGAAAAAGGCGAAAGCCCGATAGCGTAAAACGAGCAACGAGTAGAAAAAAACCGCTCTCGCGGAATAAAATAAAACGCTCGCGACCATCCCCACCTGCGGCATTAGGTTCGTTTCACACCCGATTCAGTTGCAACTCCGTCAGTCGTCAGAGTTTCACAGTTTTCTACACCCATGTCTGCTTTCGCGTGCGAGATATACCAACCGTAGGCGTATTACTGAGACGCTTTCGAGACGGGAAAAATCCAACATTTTCAGAAGATTCTGCCAGTAAAGCGATTTAACTGGTACTCGGCAAAGCCGATCGATTAGCTGGTGTGAAAGCGACCTAATCGTCGATGCAGCGAACACGAGGTGGAGTTGTTAAAAAATTGCTGGATGCCGGTTGGACGTTTCGTCCATTTCTCCCCTATTCGAAGCCTCACACTCTCGACGTCCTGTAAATAACGACGAGTGCTGGGGAGCAGAGTGAAGCGAATGCAATAAAACAAAAACAAAAACAACAAAAAATGACGGGAAGGGAAAGGGAGAAAGAGATACGAAGCAGTCGCGAGCTTTTATTTGCGGAATATTTGTCGCGCGTTATGCCGCAACGTTGCGACAACACCATGTTTCATCTATTTCCGAGACCGAGCTTCGTATCGAAATTTAACTAGCGCCGCGTATCGTGTATCGCGTACCGTGTACCGTGTACCGTGTATCGTGTACCGTGTACCGTGTACCGTATACCCCGTACGGCGTGTGCTCGTCAAAGATATAGGCGCATCTAACTGGCAGGGAAAGCTATATCCCCGACGTGTCCGTCGACGGTACCAGTTTGTTTTTGGATTAAGCAAAAGCGACCGAAACGTCACTGCTGTCGGTATCCGGGTGAAACAGTCTCCGAGATTAATATTGACGAACGAATGCTTTGGAAAGCGCACATTTGTCAGTTTAATCAGCCATGGAATCTTTTCTGCTGGAACGCGTCGAAATCGGACGAAACCGTAACGTAACCTCCTCTATCTTATTCGTAGGAATCGTCCGTATCCGTATCCGTATCCGTATCCGTATCCGTATCCGTTTCGGCATACATATTTGCATACGTTGGTCTCTCGCGTTTCGCAGGTATTTCTGCATATTGTTCTCGGTTTCGCGAGGAGTAGAAAATCCCGCGGTGGTCGTCGAGTACTCTCGTCAGAGAAACAATGGCGGGGAGATGGTAGAGAAATGGTGGGAGATCTGCCAACAAAAGGGGATGATACTCGGGAGACGAAGCACGCGTAGGGTTGGCGGATGATTTAATTAGTTAATTGTGCGTCATTCATCCGTCTATTCATCCCCTTCGCCCTTCTCTGCTAGTTCTCGAGTTACCATAGCAACTCTGCGGACTTATACCTCGTTCAAACGGCTAATTTCGCTTCCCGGTGGAAAGATCCAGGAATCGGTCCGGTCCGACGAGCTGTTCGCAGCGTATCTGCATGCCGTGCACGCAACCGTTTGCATTCCCCCGATTATGCGTTATCATACGCGAAGAATGCGCGGTTTTCCCTGGATTCGGTTAAAACCGACTAAAACCGGCATTCTTCCATGTCGTGCAACATTGTCTGCATCGAATGTGATTTCCCGTCGTGACGAGCACACTCGTCCGATTACTCGATCTTGAGTACGTTTCTCTCTCTGTCTCCCTCGCAAGCGCGGAAGCAAAGCATAGAGAACCGCATCGCTTTCCACTAATTATACGTGGACATAGGTGTTGGGTCCGCTGGTGTATTTAGGCGCGGGTACGCGCACCGCACATCTAGACACTGGCGATACGTAGACGCGGGAGACAGACGTGTGACGGATGTGGCGATAGGTATATGTAGATAGGTGGATGGGTAGATAGACGCAAACACATGGAAAGCGGTGGTGCCGTCACTGCCGCTCTACCTGCCTATAGGCATATACGCGGTAATGGTGTTTCTGAATTAGCTGCCAGCTAGTTTGGCCGTCCGCAAGCAAACAGATCTTGGTTACCCGATGTGTAACGTTCCACGTTCAACCAAACGCACCGTTCTATAGATATCTCTCTGTATGATTTGCCTGAATGCGAGCCCGCTCGCGAGCACGACGAGACGGAAACGGGAAATTTCTCCGATCGGGAATTTTGTTCAATTTGTCGCGTCTTTGTGCCGTCAACCACGGACGTTGTCGAAACCGTGTCGACCACCGATACTCTGACGTTTTATAACGATCAGATCGTCTGGAATTAACCGGATGACACGTTCCAAGTTTTCTTTCCGCAACGCTGCTTGCGAGACGAGGCACCGCGTAACATCGGTAGCTTCCGAATCGCGGTAAATCGCGAGCCACAGAAATCGTTAAACTGTACTGTGAGAGGGGAGATGGCGGGCGGCGGGCGGCGGGCGGCGGGCGGCGGTACCGATGAAAAGAGTAAAAAGTAACGTCGCGGATGTTTATGGCGTGATTTGTGGAGAAGTTCCGAGTCGAGTTCGGGATTAAATCCAACCATTTCGGGACAAGGAAAATAATCTCTGACAAAAGTTAGCCAACTTTTCCCCCTTGATCCGTGCTCTCGTTAGCTCTTTCGCGCTCTGCCGGGTATCCCGATTTCCGACTGGTCGCAAAGAAACAGGAGTCAGGGCTGGACGACGTTGAATGGTAGCGCGGTATAGCTACCAGGCGGAACCTATCGATATTCCGATATCAAGTACATATTTCGTTAGCTTATCTATACGCGTGTATGGTACGGTCCTGCATTGAAAAGGCCACGTTTTTCACGATCGTTATCCGAGTTCCCGGATAGAAAGATTCACCGTTTATCTTAACCCTGGCGCTTGTTGTTCTCATCCGTCCCTGTAAGATATCCCAGAGTCCCGGAGTCGATGACGTTCTCCCGTGTTAGCTACTCCTAGATTCGTTTACCCCTTACTAACGCGGAGGCGGTTCGCGGGCGGAGCCTGTGCTTGGATCATGTACGATCAAGTAGCCCCGTCGGAGAACGGGAGAGAGCGGGAGAGAACGGGAGAGAACGGGAGAGAGCGGGCACGCGCGGAACCACGACCAACCGACCACCCCCGGGCACCCCCGAGCACCCCCGGGCACCCCCGGGCACCCCCGGGCACCACCAACCACTCCCGCCGCCCCCGACCATCCCCGACCGCCGGACCAACCGAGCACTGAGAACACAGAAACCAGATAGGAGAGAAAGTGGGGAAGCGTGGGAGGCGTACGAGAGGCAAGGAGAAGCAAAGCCGCCGCGGTTACGCTGGACGCAAATTCGCAGGAGTCGATATATGTATAGGTAATGTGTATGCGACTTGAAATTTCTACGCTTCGGAGTGCCGGAACGTGGGAATTTTATGCCTACGAAATTTTATACGCGAATTTTGCTCGTCGTGCAGTCTAATAAATTCCGCAGAGACGAAATGTTACCGTAGACGACGGTATAGCGCTCGACAACGTACGGACAAGTGCAAGTCTCAAGTAAGCCCAATTGCGAAAACAGAGTACAGCGCGACCATTCGGTTATCATCCCCACCGCACTCTACTCCTCTACTCCTCGTCGAGTATGGAGATTTCGGTGATCGTGATGAATTCTCGCGCAAATCGTAGCCCGGGCACAGTACCACGGCCCTAGGCATGTACATATGTATGTGTGTATGTACATGCATACGCGTCGCGTCGGTCCGGCAGCTTAATTCCGATTTGCAATTCGCGATAGAACGATCGCCGTTCGCTTAGAAGGTAACGGTGTTTCATTCGATCGGAATCGATTCGTTGCTGTTGTCTTAAGCTCATCACTTGCGATGCGTTTTCTATGTGTCTCGCTGCGGTAGAATTCTGCGAACGGTAGACTGAATCGGATGGTATGTAGAAAAAACAGTATCCTTTTGAATTTATAACGTCGAAATGTTTTTATCGATCGTCGTGACAGGGTGGGGGTCCACGGCAGGCAGTGAGTAGGGGAGAGCGTTAAGTACAGATAATGGGCGGTGTTTACTGGCACGATGATCGGCATGATTTAAGGGTCGCGCGGCATGAAGCGGCTAATGGGTGCCCAAATAAATTAAATTATCATGATAAAAGTGTGCCGGGATGAAGAGGACGTAACGGCACCCCCGTTGCTTTGCCGTCGAAAAGCGCGAATTGTCCACTCGATAGAGCCCCGCCCTTCTTGTTTACCGACATCTGTCATAACGGGGTCTCCCTCTTACCTCCTAACCACCCTGCTTCTCTCGGTCTGTCTCCTCTGTCTGTTAGATCATAGAAAGTCGCCGATTGTCAGCATCGATTTGACTCGTTTGCGATCGTAACACGAACGCAAAGTTCGAGCTTGATTATCGTGACGATTGTACCAATGGTATTTGTGATTCAGGTCGGATGGAAGTATCGTGGAGAAGGAGGGGAGAAATTACATTTATCGATAGACCGATACGCGTAGACGGTACGTAGAGTGGGAGCGTAGGAAACGTAACGAATATCGTTCTCGGAGTCTCGCAGTGACGGGTAATATCGGAGAAAAGGATACAACGGTAAATCATTGAAGGGAGTACGACGTGAACGAGAACGAGAACGCGAACGAGAACGAGAACGAGAACGAGAACGAGAACGAGAACGAGAACGAGGCAATCGTCCAAATAATGGAGGAGGAGAATCACTGAACGACCATATGTGACCAGCGGGTGGTAAACCACCCTTTGCACGGCCTATAAATATCTCGACCGTAAAAGGTGCAAACGGCGAATTAATATTATACGTAGGGTTGGCCGCCTGTTGTGTACGTCACCGGTGCGGGTACACCTATCCTAATCATCGATGTTTTCTACCATATCGAGGGATGATTCTAAACCCTGATTGAAATCCTAATTTTGCTTCTTGACGATTCTTTTATACCGTCGTTTATTCCGACATTTAACTACGCGCGAGATTTAAGTGGCGGCCAGCCCACCGATACGAATGGTGCCGATTGAAAAACTGCGGCACGCGCGAAAGGGGACACGAGATACCGCGATGCTCGTTAAAATTACGTGGCAACGAAAATAGAAGTATCCGGACCGGGTGTATTTAAGGTGGAAGCTGATTACGAACGACATAAGGGTATCACGCGTTCAACGTTAATCCGAGTGCGTTCACGACTAAACACCGCCATGTGTACAAACACTGACAGCCGGTCACGCACTTGCTGGTTAAGCTGCAAGGGGTCCGCTTAAACCAAACGTTTGCCAAAAATGACGAGAAATCATTTGCCGAAACGATCGATAGATGGATTAGATTAAACATTTCCCTGAGAGCTATAAAACGCATCTAGTTTAGAATACGTGGAAATATACGTAGACGAATGGTCTTTGATAACGGGACGATACGAATTGATTTCGAGGTGGTAAACGGACAAGGGCGTACGCCTATGGGGCCGTAAGTGGGAAATTCGTCTCCGGCCAAGAGTCGTTCGCAGGGCTAATCGTTGGGGCGGTTAGCCTGGTCTCTCCAACCCCAGTTCTCTAACCCCAAGTCATACAATCGGTACCCATGGGGATTTACACTTGCGATAATTGCATTAGCATTCGATGATTTTTATTGGTTTCGCGCGAGCAATTGGTATTAATACGAGACAAGATTAACGACGCGGAGCTTTATATTATGTATGTATGTATGTATGTATGTATGTATGTATGTATGTATTATCCTTGAGCGTACACTCTGTGTACGAAAAGGGACAATTAGCCAGTTGGGCCGTGCTACTTGTAACGACTTAATCGCTAGGATTTTACGACGAGTGATATAATCGATTGATTTGCGTGTTCAAAGGATGCGCAGCCCAGCACGCCCTACTCGGAAAAACTAGGAGGCCAAGAACTGCCTTCACTTCGCAACAACTGTTGGAATTGGAAAAACAGTTTAGGCAAAACAAGTACCTCAGCAGGCCGAAGAGGTTCGAGGTTGCGACTTCGCTGATGCTGACGGAAACACAGGTGAGTCTCGGTTAATTAGTCTCGCTTTATGCGGCAACCCCGCCGGCCACCCTAGCGGTACTCCCCGCTTGAACGTCGATATTGTTATCCGATTGAATTTTTCACCAATATTCGCCTCGATCGAGGAATACAGTTTCGAGGGCAACGGCGAACGTCGTGTTACAATAGATTGCGGAACGGTGATTCGGTCGCGCGGGAGAGATACGACGAATGAAGTGAGGAGACGATCGAGAAGCGAACAGGAGGGAAGAGAAGAGAAAAGGAGGAAGGAGAGTAAAAGAGAGGAGATAGGAGAGGAGAGGAGAGGAGAGGAGAGGAGAGGAGAGGATAGGAAAAGAGATCGAAAAAGAGGCTGGAATAATCCGGTACTCTTCCCTTTCCTCGATTTCGCGAACCGTGAACGCGAAAATCTCTCCCGTAGTTCAACAACTTAAACATAACTCCGAAGCTTACGAGCTCTGACGGATCGCTCGGCAAACAGAAACGAAAGTCTGAGTTATGGCGGGCTGAGTCCCTGATTTGTTTCGATATTTAACCGATTCTATCCTCGAGTTTGTTCCCTTTGAATGCAAGGCTCGCGTCTCCGCGCATCGATCCGCATCGGGTTTCGCGCTGCACGTAGAAATTCGGTGGCCGATAAGAATATGCGCGAACCCGACCACTATATGTAGGTATGTACCGAACGTTCGTACCACACGTTCGAGATCCGCACCACCGATAAATCGGTCTGGATCGGTATCGGTATCGGTATAGCCAGCAAATTAGTAGCGTGTGGTACTTTGCTCGTGTTCGCCCGTTTCGCCCGTTTCGCCCGTTTCACCCGTTTCGCCCGTTTCGCAATTCTATGCAATCTGAAAGCGGAGCCGTGATAATACTACATGCATGTATACATACGTACGTATGACATATCGACCGACATGTCGTAGAACGAATTGTGTCACATTTGAAATCGTAGCTTGTACAAGGTAGATGTCTGATATGAATTGGTATGAGAACAGCTACTGCCGTAAGGATTTCTTTCGCGTATTCCTATACGTCGCGTACGAGGGAAAGGAGAAACCGTTTTCCGTGGAGGGTGAAGATGTAATAGGGTCGAGAGCGCATGATATGTTGTCCGAAAGATTTACATCGTTTTCTTATGGGGTTGGGGAAAGAAAGATCGAGTCTGTAGCGACGAAAGGAAAAAACGTCCGTTCGAACTGCGCGCGTTTCACCCGCGAACGATCGGTCCGCGATACAAAGATCCACTGCATACTACGGTTGTATAACCGAATGTAAAATTGTCACGGCTCTTCCATTAAACGAATCGATTGTACCCCATCTACAGCATGTATCCCATGTAGTATGCATATTTGTGCGCTCAGGTGAAAATCTGGTTCCAAAACCGGCGAATGAAGTGGAAGAGAAGTAAAAAGGCTCAGCAGGAGGCACGGACGAGCAAAGGCGACGATGGAGGAAGTACGCGGGATCGAAACGAACGAGATCGCGACAGCGGAGACGTGAGCGCGAGTTCACCGAGCCCAGCCGAGGAACCACGGGGTACGCAGGACACTCAACGAACCACCGAGCTCCAGGAACCGCTCTACCGGCCTTACGTAGTGTAAATTCGAATGCTAGCGTCACTCGAACTCAAAGTACGAACCTGACGACACGCGCGCGTAATCTTCCATTAGCCTTTTTGCACTCGGATATCGCGTTTCGTTTCTCCGTTCTCTCTTAAGTTCCACGAAAATTAGAACGTCCATCGTCCACCGTTCGACAGGTGCATCTTCTTATTAAAACCTTAGTTAAAACCTACGAGATACGAGTGTCGTCGAGCAGCGTGCTTAATAACCGTTGATGCGTAATACCTGCCGCGAACGAAATTGTATCGTGCGACAAGCGACATCTCAGTGCAGTAGGTTAATTCGACCGATTACCTCGGAGAACGACGTTGCAATTATGCTGTTTAGGTAGCCTGTATCGGAGAAATCGAGAACGTCGCAGTTCCGGATCTTGGTGAGAAGATCCTAACCCTTCGCGATCGAACTCTGGGACAAGAAATACACTACAAGTTTTCTGTAAATACGATACATACCCTAGTAGACCGGTGCATTAGCAGACTCGACTACGTGATGGTGCTGCAGCGAAACTTTCATGTAAATATAGGGAACAAAGCGGTCAGCGGTAAGGTAACATCGACGACCGTGCGATCACTTTCATTAACGTTGCTCGTTTGCATTCGTTCGACTTAACCGGATCGTAAACCGTGATATAACCTGCTACGACGTACGAAAGCTGTGGTTATTCGTTCCGCGATAGCGGCACCACCGCTAACAAGTTGTAGGAAACTCGAAATATTCCAGATCCCGTGTATGTATATAACATAGGTACGTGTCTTGTCCACGCGTTGTTTCTCGTTTCTTCCGTCGCTCCGCTTCTAACAAAAGATGGAATACAAGAGAGCACGTCAAGAGCGGGAAAAAAACTCTGAAATTTGAAACCTATCGACGAAACAGGACCGCGATGAACCCACAGAGAAACCTGTCCATCTCGATCGTAATTTTATTTGTACGCTGCTCTAGAGCCACGTAAATCGAAACATGTATTTATGATATACGATATAAGTGTAAATATTATTCGTGTACGTCTGAGGTAGAAAATACGATTCGAAATGGTAATAACGATGTCGCAACAAGTTCCTAAATAAATGACGGATATTGGAAAAAATAAAACTGCCTCGTCCGTATTCCTTCGGTTAAAAATAATGTGTTCACCAGGTGGGCAGAAACCCTACATCCTTGCACGTTGAAATCTGTCCCGCTGAAATCTGTCACGGTGAGCGCGTGCCTACGTGCACGCCTGCCATGTGCATATTACCTACTCCTTGATATTACGATAGTGCCATCACCTATCTTTGGCTCACCCTTCTGCCCGTTGTCTGATCGCCTTATCGGTGGAACATTTCTCGCAATTTTAGCGATTTTCTGTCGGGAAGCTACGTTGGTAAAGGTATCTACATACGCGTCTGGTCGAAGGAGAAACGACCGTAAGCTCCGGTAAGCTCCCGTAAGCTCTGGGCGAGCTATCGCGAGCGTGAGCATCAGTATTTATGACATGCTAATTCCCCGTTACAAATTCCGCGATGTTCCTCGAATGAGTGCACCCGGCGAAAGCTACTCGTTCGGAAAACCACTCGTCATCGAAGGAATAGAAAAGAGGAGGAGGAAACAGAAGGAAAGACGAGGAGGGACGAGGAGAGACGAGGAGAGACGAGGAGAGACGAGGAGAGACGAGAAAAGACGAGAAAAGACGAGGAAAGGGGAGAAAAGTGGAGGAAAACTTGTATTTGACGAACGCGGATCGATGTCACGTTCCTTCTCTCCGCTACGTCTCTCGGTTCGTTATTCTTTCCTCGTCACTTGCTTCTACGGGAAAATAGCTAGCGGTTTTGCAATATTCCGCTACAGGTATGTAACCGGTGACGTGCACCAACTGGCCGGCGTTTGCAAACGTTTCACGCCCATGAATTTCAGGAGCTCGTTTTAACGTGCAGAAATTTCAACGTGTAGAAACCTAGGTCGAAATGTCTTTCGACCGAAAGTGCAAATACTACTCGCCGAAAATTGCAAATACCAGGTTGTTAACATCTTTGGATACGTACCTCGCCGATTATCGCATCGATCGCAGTAAACCCGATGAAATATCTCGACGTTTTAACACGATAAACGAACGAACTGTACTAGGACGTTGATTCCAGAAATCGTTCCCGTAAAACACGTCGAAGATTTTCGTTTCAGCTGTTCGCGGGAGTTGAAATGGCTTTGTGCCAAAACATTCGCGGGATCCTTTCATCGAGTGCTCCTAGATTTTTCTCGCGCATAATCACGCGGGGTGGAAGAAAAAGAAGAGAGAACCATCTACGTTCCTATCAATCGTTGCTCGTTATTTCCGTCGTGCACTTCGAACGTCTGCTAAACGGCGTTTCCTCCCTCGCTTGGGCGCAGAACGACACGTATAGCAGGGTAGAAATTTTAACGCCTGGAATCGCGAAAGCACGGAAGAATATTATGTGTGTGTAGCTTGTGGAAACTGGTCCGATTCAGCTGGTCACCTTTGCAACGTCAATACGTATACGTACATGGATACATAAATGTGAAAATGGAAGCGAGAGAAACAGCGAGAGACAGACAGACAGACAGACAGACAGACAGACCGACAGAGAGTTAGGGAAGTGTGGGTGGTAGGAGTATAAAGCGTGCAGACCAGCACGGAGGTGGAGCGCTCATGTTTATATGCATTGTATTGCTAAAACCCTTTTAACCGAATTACATTTAGCGATTCTAGTACCAGTTTCCCTCCTAGTGGCCTCTCTATCTCCCGACTCTCGACTCCCGACTCCCGACTCCCGACTCCCGACTCCCGACTCCCGACTCCCGACTCCCGGCTCCGTTTTCCTTTCCTCTGGTTTCTATCCTTTTCTGCCTTGTGGCGCGTGCCCGTTAGATACTACCCTCCTCCAAACGACAAATCCAGCGGAAGGAGAAAGGGAGAAAGATAGAGAATGGCGGGGTAAACCGATGGGGCTGGATTGCGAGACTTGGAACGGCATCCCTGAATTCTTGATTCTCTTGGTAAACAAGTGCTTAGGTGATTCACTGCTTGTTCGCTCCTATCGTCCGTCGTTTGTTTCTAGACGCCATTGCGTTCTACGATTCTGCCTCGTTTTCCGGTCTAATGGCTTTTCGAGACTAACGGAGCATACCCCACCCTTTCTCCACTTCCGAGTTACTTTTTCCGAGTTTGCAACGAAACGTTTCATATTAAGCGTGCTGATAAACCTCTGATATTTCTACGTATCGAACCTGCCGAACCGTTGGAATCGTCATATTCTGATACAGTCTCTTAATATCCATGGCTACGCAGTTTAACGACGAACTTTAGCAAGCTATTACCCAATGATTAGCATGCGCACGGAGATCCGGGGGACGAAAGGAAGGCCCAGGGACTGACTTGGCTCGCGCGCATTTCGCGACAGTCTTCGTCATTAGCGCTAACAAGGTTAGCCCGGGGCTTTCGGGGCTTTCGGGGGAACTTCACCCTTCGTCGGGCTAACCTCTAGGTACACACAACCACACAAACACATAGGTATCTGTGCAGACATGTTCGCGTACACAATCTCCTGCCGGTAACTCGGCTCCACCTCGAAACGTGGGAGGGGGGGGGGGGGATAATAAGATCTACGACAATCAACCTCGAGAAAGAGAGAGGCATGCTATTGGACGAGCTTTTAGGCGACGTCCGCCACGTTAGGTCCACATCTTCGCTCCTCTCCATCTCTCACTATTCTCTCTATACATATCGGTATACGTATACGTATCGGTGTATCTTATGCTCTCCATTTCTTTACCCGCTTATCGATTTGCAACGCAAACGAAATACATTTAAAATTGCGATCAGTTAAGTTTCACTATTGACAATATCGTAACAAACCATGTATCGGATCTCTGTTGTAAAAATGGGTGCAACAGAATTTACGTCCTGAAGATGAATCCACATCGCAATGAGCGAGGCTGGGGGGGGGGGTCGGACGGGGAGATGTGCACGGTCGGGTGGGTACACGGTGTGTAAGTGTCGAAATGTTGGATAAGAGAGGGTGCTGTAGAGGAAGCAAGAAGAGACGGTAGGAATGGAAGGAGCTAACCGCATCGTAATCAACGTAAAATGGCGCCGGAAACAGAGAACAGAGCGGTGAGTAGGGAGAAGGGAAAGGGGAGAGAAGAGCGGAGATAACGGAGAAGCCTCCTGAGGTCGTGCCGCCATTGTTGATCACCCTCACCCCGCAATACGTGCTATACAGCCCTGCCAGGGTTGCACCTTCGCCAGTTTCTATTCGCTAAGAACGTTTCTTTCTTGAACTCGTGCGGTGCTTCAACGTAAAGTCTCTTTTGGTATTTGGTCTTCGTCATTCGCGCTCCTGAGAAAGCACGTGAAAAGTTTGTTTGCGCTTGTCGTACTTATTCTACATAGACGTGTGCGAATGATATAACAAGACCAACATAACGGACAGTGTTACGCTTCCACGTAAATCTAGGCTATTCCGCACCTCGCTTGAACGTTGTATCACATTCAAGATGCAGTAGTATAGTTAAGGGTAGAAATGGCAATCGCAGGGCAACAACTGGTCATGGAACAAACTTTCGAAAGATGACGTTTGGCTCTCGAACATCTCCAAAGATTATATTCGACCCTCCGATCAACTAGGAAAGTTGAACAAATAACGCTAAAGTAGAGGTATGAACGGTGATTTCTGGCCCGTTTTTCCCCCCAAAAAACGAGTACTATTTCACCCACAACCACTTCTCGTTTCATCGGTATCCATTCGGATTCTGTCCACTCTATTTCCTGCTGCCCGCAGCAAGTGTGCGTAAAATAGCGACAGAATGCTATCAAGTCGTTTGCAAAGATTGTAGTGTATGCTTTACGCTTGTCGGATAAGGATAGACCTATCTTGTCTAATAACAATTGCCATTTCGAAAAAGTATGAACAAATTTCGAAGTTATTCCGCGAGAAAGCAAAACCTGAAGCAATATAAGTGCCATCGGCTTTTATTGGCGAACTTGTCAGATTCGAAAAATGTTATCTTTAACCGAGGGCAGGGGGAAAGCATTGCTCAAATATCCGAGTTCAAGATGTAACGATAATGTATTCGATAAATCGGTAACAATTACTGCGATATGGAAATATTATGGAGAATCCCAGTGGGTGAGTAGAATCGATTTTGATCCTTTACAACTATGGACATATGTGACTCCTCTCCCGCCAAAAAGAGCGAAACATCATTATTGCACACCGAATATTCGCACACCTCCGATCGTGACAGGAAAATGAAAAGGATGTCCTAGGACCGTTTTACGTGTTCAAAATTTTGCCCGAAATATCTTATCCACAAAAAGCATCGAAAATGCAAAGCTATGGGCCAAGTACAAGAGAATGTTACATTGGAATAGGTTGCTCATTAACATAAACTGCATTTTACACAGGATTTGAAATCAATCAAATGTGAGCAAGTTTGATTGATTTCAAATCCTGTGTAAGATGCAGTTTATGTTAATGAGCAACCTATTCCAATGTAACATTCTCTTGTACTTGGCCCATAGCTTTGCATTTTCGATGCTTTTTGTGGATTCTTTCGTCATTTCTGCAAATTTTTAGATATCGACCTGAATCTTTCACTGTCTTATTGGGCTTCGAATTCCGCGTCCAACACGTCCGGGATCGTTTTAATATCTCAATCATTGTGGAAATGGCGAGCAAATTACGAAAATCGTGAAAAATCCTCAAATTCAGGCGGTTTTTTGAACGGCATTCGCTCAATTTTTGAGATAGCCGTCTGAAACTTGTACCATTGTTTTAGTTGGGAAATTCTACGGCAGATCAACATATAATAGTTGTACTTTTCGAAAATTTCATTTTTCGCAAAAATCTGAAGGGGGTAGGTCAGGATTTTTCGCGATTTTCGTAAATCGCTCGCCATTTCTACAATTTTTGAGATATCAAAATAATTCTTTCACTGTCTTATTCGGCTTCGGATTCCGCGTCCAAAACGCCCCGGATCGTTTTAATAGCTCAAAAATTACGGAAATGGCAGGCGATTTACGAAAATCGCGAAAAATCCTGACCTACCCCCTTCAGATTTTTGCGAAAAATGAAATTTTCGAAAAGTACAACTATTATACATTGTTCTACCGTAGAATTTCCTAACTAAAACAATGGTATAAGTTTCAGGTCGCTATCTCAAAAATTGAGCGAATGCCGAACGAAAAACTGCTGAAATTTGACGATTTTTCACGATTCTCGTAATTCCTTCGTCATTTCCGTAAATATTTAGATTTCGACCTGAATCTTTCGCTGTCTTATTCGGTTTCGGATTCCACTTCCATAACGACCCGGATCATTTTGATACCTCAAAAATTGCAGAAATGACGAAGGAATTACGAGAATCATGAAAAATCGTCAAATTTCAGCAGTTTTTCGTTCAGCATTCGCTCAATTTTTGAGATAGCGACCTGAAACTTGTACCATTGTTTTAGTTAGGAAATTCTACGGTAGAACAATGTATAATAATTGTACTTTTCGAAAATTTCATTTTTCGCAAAAATCTGAAGGGGGTAGGTCAGGATTTTTCGCGATTTTCGTAAATCGCTCGCCATTTCTACAATTTTTGAGATATTAAAATAATTCTTTCACTGTCTTATTCGGCTTCGGATTCCGCGTCCAAAACGCCCCGGATCGTTTTAATAGCTCAAAAATTACGGAAATGGCAGGCGATTTACGAAAATCGCGAAAAATCCTGACCTACCCCCTTCAGATTTTTGCGAAAAATGAAATTTTCGAAAAGTACAACTATTATACATTGTTCTACCGTAGAATTTCCTAACTAAAACAATGGTATAAGTTTCAGGTCGCTATCTCAAAAATTGAGCGAATGCCGAACGAAAAACTGCTGAAATTTGACGATTTTTCACGATTCTCGTAATTCCTTCGTCATTTCCGTAAATATTTAGATTTCGACCTGAATCTTTCGCTGTCTTATTCGGTTTCGGATTCCACTTCCATAACGACCCGGATCATTTTGATACCTCAAAAATTGCGGAAATGACGAAGGAATTACGAGAATCATGAAAAATCGTCAAATTTCAGCAGTTTTTCGTTCAGCATTCGCTCAATTTTTGAGATAGCGACCTGAAACTTGTACCATTGTTTTAGTTAGGAAATTCTACGGTAGAACAATGTATAATAATTGTACTTTTCGAAAATTTCATTTTTCGCAAAAATCTGAAGGGGGTAGGTCAGGATTTTTCGCGATTTTCGTAAATCGCTCGCCATTTCTACAATTTTTGAGATATTAAAATGATTCTTTCACTGGCTTATTCGGCTTCGGATTCCGCGTCCAAAACGCCCCGGATCATTTTAATATCTCAAAAATTGCGGAAATGGCAAGCGATTTACGAAAATCGCAAAAAATCCTGACCTACCCCCTTCAGATTTTTGCGAAAAATGAAATTTTCGAAAAGTACAACTATTATACATTGATCTGGCGTAGAATTTCCCAACTAAAACAATGGTACAAGTTTCAGACGGCTATCTCAAAAATTGAGCGAATGCCGACTAAAAAACTGGTTGAATTTGACGATTTTTCGCGATTTTCGTATTTCCTTTGTCATTTCCGCAACTTTTTTGATATCGACTTGATTCTTTCACTGTCTTATTCGGCATCGGATTCCGCTTCCAAAACGTCCCGGGTCATTTTGATATCTCAAAAATGCCGGAAATGACGAAGGAATTACGAATATCGCGAAAAATCGTCAAATTCAACCAGTTTTTTAGTCGGCATTCGCTCAATTTTTGAGATAGCCGTCTGAAACTTGTACCATTGTTTTAGTTGGGAAATTTTACGCCAGATCAATGTATAATAGTCGTACTTTTCGAAAATTTCATTTTTCGCAAAAATCTGAAGGGGGTAGGTCAGGATTTTTCGCGATTTTCGTAAATCGCTCGCCATTTCTACAATTTTTGAGATATCAAAATAATTCTTTCACTGTCTTATTCGGCTTCGGATTCCGCGTACAAAACGCCCCGGATCGTTTTAATAGCTCAAAAATTACGGAAATGGCAGGCGATTTACGAAAATCGCAAAAAATCCTGACCTACCCCCTTCAGATTTTTTCGAAAAATGAAATTTTCGAAAAGTACAACTATTATACATTGATCTGGCGTAGAATTTCCCAACTAAAACAATGGTACAAGTTTCAGACGGCTATCTCAAAAATTGAGCGAATGCCGACTAAAAAACTGGTTGAATTTGACGATTTTTCGCGATTTTCATACATCGCTCGCCATTCGCGCAATTTTCAAGATATAAAAATGATTGAATATGTTTCGAATGCGCATTCTGATCCTTAATTTTACGAAGCTTGATGTCAAAAACGTAACGTAACAAACATTTCTAATTTAATATGTTAACAATCTGGATGTGTGTGAGAGGAAATTTCATATACTACATATATAAAATCTACGTTATCGGCAGAAAAATTATCTCGCATGGTATGAAACATATGCTAGGCTTTGACACCGGGCTGCGTGACAGGCTGAACATGGAGATGGCGATGGAGATGGCGATGGAGAAGGAGGAGAGGAAGAAGACGACGTTTCTTACAAAAACCTCAACTTTTTAGATCAAAATATCTCGCGATTGGCTTGATGGATCTTCTCGTAGTTAGGCTTAAATTACTCGGGTGGACGTCCCCTACAAGAATATCACCATAGTTTGGGGGAAATATGCGGATTTAATGCCGTTTGAATACCCCGAAAACCTCGATCTAATTCTTCCGGAAAAGAGTAGTTCAGGTCTATCAGTTGGGAACTCTTGTACTTGGCCCGAGTCAAGACCTTAACTCTTGATCTACTCTCGTACGCCGTCTGTGCTAATATAACGTTGCAGGCGAGAGGTAGATTCCTATATCTCGTCAATGATAACTTGTTAACAATCACCTACATTATCGACAGGGTGTCGATGATGTAAATTCCTTACATATCGTGGGACACGCCAAGTGGATAATTTCGGTTGTCATCTCCGGACTCCCCATTACGTAACAGCACAGACACAGACCACACTGTGCACAGCGTGCCAGAAAGGGCTTTTAGACGTCGTATGTAATAACAGTATAAACACCGACGAATGATGGGATCGATCTTGATGGAAGAAAGAACTCTTGATGGAAGTCCGTGCACGGGAACTGAATTACCGACGCGTAGAAATTTAAGTAGATTTATAGCGCCACCTTGGCGAAATGGAAATGTTTGGAACTAAGAATGGTTTGAAAACGGATACCTCGTTGAATTAATCTCAAAAAGCGCTATCTCAATACGAATAGAAACCCACAGTATGCAGTTTAAAAGAACTAAATTGACTTGGAAATCACCCCCATTCTATTATCTGTAAAACAATCTATTGACACCACATATTGGTCCATTCTCTGCCACACGACTTTTGTACGAGTATTTTTTTGTACATTCAATGCCTTCTGAGGCGTTCGGCCATGTCCATAAAAAAAGACTCCCTGTATATGTTGTGGCACGATTTTGGCAGTGACATCATCAGGTTCAAAGTCACCCGCTCTTTGAAAGGTTTGCAATCTTCAACCAAAATTTCGGTATTTCCGTCACCCCGATATACGAAAGTTACGAATAACTTCAACATGAAACTTGTGAAACCCGCCCCAATGCGAAACTTATGCATTACATTAATTTATAAGCTGAATGGATAGGATTACTTGTTATAAATGAAGACTGAGTTCGTACCAAGTATACAGAGTTTATTAATGTTGCATTACATATAATATAAGTACATGATAAAATATAGGTTATACATAATTTTATGAGCTATTACTATAAGTTAAGCAATTTCTTAAAATGTAGTTAGACTTATAAATACTTCTTGGTACAACGAAGGCCATTCCGCGTCGTCGATGTGTCCCAAAATACGGCGTGCAAAGAACTCCGGAAAGCATGAAAATGAAGTATGTACTAATATAATATTGAAATGAGTAATAACTTTTAAACATACCGCAGCTTGCGCGGAAATCCCTGAAAATTAGATTTCTTCACAGAATTAATTCGCATATGTAAAGTATAGATTGTATACTTTCACTGCGGCTGAGAATTTGTATTCCGTAAGTACGTGGCAATGGAACTTCAATTTCCCTTCTCTATGACGACCGATCCGTCGAAACTTCGAGCTATCGATACTGACTGCTATCGATAGAGAGGAAGTCCGTCGCCATCGGTGTCGTTAATCGAAAATTTAGACAACATAATACCTGCCACGGCCACTGTGCCGCCTCGATCGATGCGACGGTGCTGCCACGTAGAGTTGTAGAGTGCGTAAGTTAAGTTGATTTTTAACATGAGTCCTGGTTGTCCCTGGGTAAAGCTTACTTGTTCGTGGTCGTTTCGAGACACATTCGCATCTGTTCTCTTCCCGTCTTCCGTGTCGGTGATCAACGATAATACTTATCGCAGAGTGATCGCTGAAACAGCGAAATATTTCTTCGAGAAAAAGCATTATTCACGGCCGTCAAGATTTTACGAAGAAAGAAGTATGAGTATTAATGCGAGTCTACCATTAAGTAATTGCGAGAGTAGTAAAAAGGGCATAATAATAATGCCGAGTCTATTATCCAGCAATTGTTGGTAAGTCTTGCGTGCGCGACGGCTGCGCCATTTTTACCTTTACCTCCTCGTCATCGCCATCTTATATCTCGTATCTTATATCTTATTTTGCATTTCTCCATCTGTACCGTCACCAACTTCTCCAGTTAATATATCTGTCGATAATCCGCTTAAATAGATTTCTCTCCCTACTGAAAATGCATGCTAGTTTAGAGTCGTTAAAGCCTACCCTATGCCTTTTGTCGACGATTAGTGCATTGCTGGCATTCTAAGGTCATCAATAAGAATTAAAGAAAAGAAACAAATTAGTCCGTGTACGTTTATTAAGATACCGGTATTTCGTTCTCTAATTAATCAGTTATTCTGCGGTTTTTATGCATGGAAAAAGTTGACGCAGCGATAGAAATACAAAGTAGTTTAGAAATGTAATGTGTTTCTCGTTATCACCGTCCTCGCAGTACGTAATGTGTGTTCCGCACATGCAAAGAGAATAACGTTATCTTTCGACATTTTAAACCAACATCTTTTATGCTTGTAGGTCTCTATCACCGACCGCCATGTATTATTGTACGTTTCATTGTTGTTTAATCGCTATTCAGTGTTGTATTTAATTGTTTCTGTTCACATTTACAAATGTAGATAACGCGAGCAAATTTTCATCGTTCCACTAACTCTAAGTAATAACAATTCGGATATGTTGCGTTGCTAACGCATACAACCGTATGAATCTTTCCTGCGTTGGAACTTTGCCTACACTCTCCGCGTTCCTTTTGTTATCTATTCCGATAAACAAATTCATTTCTCGTTCAGTTTCATTATCTTAACATGCGTTGCTTGTAACCGTTAGGAGGCTGGATAACGGGCAGAACCAACTAAAGACAAGTGCTCACATATTTAGAATCAAAGTTCGTACAACGATGGCAATTCGGCGCGCCTCATGTTTTCAAATCTTTTCAATTTTCATGCCCGTAGATTAATCCCGTGCTTCAAATTGTATCGTATAAGGTAACATATTTAAACAAAAAAAACATGCAGCACCGGTTCAGTCGATGTAGTACGTGGTTGATTATTTCTTACATAATTCTCGCTACCATTGTATACACGTAGGTACTGTACAGTCGTACACGACAATACATTTACACGATCTAATGCTCTGCCCATTGGGCTGAAACAGAAGAACGAGAAACAAGGACAGCGTGAAAACGTACTATCAGACGCGAATCGTTGTCCGAATCTTAACCGATTTCGAACAGCCGATTATCGACGACAATTATACATTATCAACGTGTGCAACAAGCATTAACGTTACGCTGGCGTGAATATACGGTTCGAGCAAAGCTTTGTGGCTGTGGTTCGAACGCATTAAAGTTCCGGCAATATGTTCCAATTGAAATTCACGGCCGTGAAATTGGACAGCGTTTAACATCTGCGAATACACTATGTAGCTAAACGATACGTTATCAACACAAAAACACCTTCGCTTCATTAATATAGATAAGATTAGGGATAGATGCTTTGCACGCCTTACTAAATGTATCGTTTATAACGCGTAATACCAGATCGAAAGATTGTAAGACGCTTCGTTCCGACTGGAGATGCTCTGTGTTTACTTTTGTTGTCATAGAAGATGGGTGTAGCTTATTGCTATACGCGAAATACAATTAGCATGGAGTAAGCTATCTGGTCACAGATGTGCATAAGAAAGAGCCTTTGCCAAAACGTTTCTTGGCTGGATTTAATGCCATCCCGAGGCCAACCTTTATACATATGTATATGTCTATCACAGTTTCCATCTCTGTTCGCTTGTTTCTGTTCCTTCAGGCTTTGTTTGTAGAGAATTCGAAAGAATTATTTTAGCTCTGCCCGAAGCTGTTCCTCCCCTCTATACGTACGCGCGAATTATATACGATTTACACGTGTATACATAGATTAGTTATTGAAAAGCGTCAACATCGTACCTGTATCCCCGGGATATATTTATATCCCGTTCTTTAACTTACTACGTCTCGGAATTCCTTTAAATTAAACACGACCAGTCGAATTTAAACTGTCGGCGAGAAACGTGAGAAGCTAGCAGCTTCGATACTTACCTGACCCAGACACGATAAACAATAATTAATCGAAATGTATACGTGGGAGAGTGGAAAGGTAACCGACTGGATGTATTGCAGTGAGATGAGTTTGGAAGAAGGCACCAGGGTCCAGCAGCACTATTGTATAACGCTGGGCGTGGGGCCTCTGTGGTGGTCCTGATGTGCCCCATGCCGCATTGTCTGTATCCACAGTCAACACAGAGAGCCGCGGCGTGGGGATCAAGCAGAGTCAGCTCTCTGTGAGCTCCCACATTGTGCAAGTACGTACTCCCTTCGCCGGGATCATTTGCACGTGAAATTCCGAATCGTTTTATCTTGTCCCTAACGATATATTTTTCTGCAATTTGAAATTACCCTGTCTAAAGCGGTTCTACTACAACATAATTTCAGGAAGATGAATTATTAAAAGCCGTTCGAAGCAGTGACTCTTTACGCCTGACATTCACTCTCCAGCTAACTGAGAGTACCTCTGTAGAATGGGAAACCGTGGTATGGCGCCGTTGCCTCTATATCCGGGTGCCGAGCTGTCTTCTACCAGAAGGTTCGAAGGAAGGTTTCGTCTCCCTTCTGGAGTACGCCGAGGAAACTCTACGCTGTACTAATATCATCGTGTGCCTCCGCAAGGACAGATCGGACCGAGGTACATTTCCTTTTCACGAGTGGGAGCGCATGGGAGCGCGTAGAGATGAAAATAAATCATTGTGTTATGGTCTAGCGATGCTGGTGCGTACCTT
Source organism: Mimumesa dahlbomi (assembly GCA_917499265.3). Classification (NCBI taxonomy): domain Eukaryota; kingdom Metazoa; phylum Arthropoda; class Insecta; order Hymenoptera; family Crabronidae; genus Mimumesa; species Mimumesa dahlbomi. The sequence goes on from OU824124.1 coordinate 177,715, forward strand.
CATGTTTCTGGGGTTCACGGTTCTGCCACCGAGTCACGGCCTGGTTCCACCGGGCAGTGACGCGGGCAACCTCTACATGCTCTATGCCATCGAGTAGTCCAACCCAGACCGAAGGGGACGTGGCGATTCTTTGAAATTTAACGCAAAGGTAGTAGTCCTTTTCCAAGAGGTACCGAAGAATCAAGCCAATTTAACCAGCTGCATTGAAAACTAACACGATCATTTCATCCATAAACACTATTTTCTGTTGTTTCTTTGTTGTTACTTATTCATTTCAATACTTTCTCCGTTTCTTTGCCGTTGCAGGTACACAATACAATCTAAACTGCTCGACGGAAGGAATGTAAGCAGCACTCAACTAAAAATTTATTTTTATTTTTAGTACTACGAATTTATTCGGATATCAACGGTTAAAGAAAGGCTAAATGTCCTATATCTCGAAACACCTTGGCGTTAAATTTTAGGGACACGCAAACTAGTACTGACGACAGACAAATGGACGTGAGACGGAACAATCTTATGTATGGACGGACGGACGGACGGACGGACGCACGCACGCACGCACACACGCGCAAACACACACACACACACACACACGAACGAAGAAACAAACAAACAAACAAATGGACATACAAACGAGAGCAACAGAAGTAATAGTCGTGTATACGTAGAGCGCGTACATAACACAGCTTTCGATGGATATATTGATTCATTCTCTTGAACACAATGTTAATAACTCTTGTAAGAACATGTGAACTGCTGACAAAGCTTCTTCCCACGTGAAGAGAAAATTTGACGGAATCGATGCGTTAAATGTCCAACAAGCGTCGACAACGATCCGTCAGATGATACAACAAATTTATTACCGATTAATCTCGATGTTAATTGTGACAGGTTGGGTATTCGCCGTTATTCTACTTCGTACTAGGTACAATATTATATTTTCTTATTATTTCTAAGTATTATTACCGATACCGATTAATATAATTATACGTATGTACGCGTAGATGTAACGATATGCACAGCCAGTGTCGTGCGTTTCGACGATCAATTCGATTGCCGCGATAAATCATTGCGAGTTCTATTTACATCTTTTCGGAGAGATTCGTATTCATATCGAGTACTCTGACAAATGTTCTGCAAGGATACCGTAGTACTGTTTTTCCCTGAAAATGCTGCCAATCAAAAGTGTTTCAAACATTTCACGTATCGCATTGTTCCACTGGTTCGTTTCTGTCGTTACAATCTCTATTATCACATCGATTTTTCTGTATTATCTTTAGGTATAAGTAATGATGATTAATTTTATGGTAATCCCCGATCAATTAACTTTCGAGAATTTTTGCTAATAAATAGGTTCTTTAGTGTTGACTCGATGATAACGGACGACATTAAAACATTTTAAAATGAGAAAAAAAAAGGTTAAAATCACAGAAAAAGACAAAAAAGCGTTAATAGTTGTAGGTAACATAGATAAAGATAAGTACAGAATGACGGACGATTACGTGTTAACTCAACGCAAAATAGTTCTATAAATTTGCCTCGATTTCCCGAATTGGGGAACAAATTCTGTGCGTTTTATCCCGTCAGTTAGTATTATATATTCGTACACTTGACCACATAAAAATATATGTATGCTACATTTATTATTCATACACGGAGACGTAATTGCTAAATAAAAATTTTAAAACTACGTTTCCTGTATTTCTTCCACTCCGCTTGATTCCGTCTTATGTGAAGGTAAGAGAACCACCTGTGTTTAACGTAGCAATTTATTAATACGTACAACGCGATACAATTCACACATACGGTATAAACACATTAAATCTAATATTACTCGTGACATGGTTCTTGTACGTATAGCTTGTAAGAAAGAATATCGTTACTCGGCGTGAACGTTTCATTGATCGTTTAAGTTTAGCGTATAGTCCTTCTGCACTCGTCTATCTCTTCGTTATTGTTTTTCGGAACCAGTCCCAGACTGTCCAGCATGCCAGAGGATGCAGAATCTTCTGCAGGAAACGCAGAAACCTTTTTACATTTAATCAAATGTGCAGCCAATTGATTTCCATCTGTTGTTGCATATCCGCAGGAGCATTGCATCTTTTTCTCCAGTGGAATGTTAATGAGAGGAGAGGGTACAATTAGACTTGTCATGGGCCGTTCGTTGTGAACCTGTTGCTGGTGCTCTCTAAATGCTCGCCAGCAGCACGTTACGTAACGACATTGTAGACATTTCTGCTCGCCGGGATAGTGATCCTGCTCGTCTATGTCTTCTTCGCATTCCTGGCAGGACAAGTTCTCGGTAGATACGTTGATCGTAATGGGAGTGCTCCATCTACGAACCTTTTCCAGTTTTTCGTCGTGTGGCAATTCCGTGCGAGAATTATCATCGAAATCGAAATCGAATCTTCTGGTCTGCGGTCGCTTGGATATCATTATTCCGTTGTTGGCGCCCGAATACGGTGTAACCTTCGATCCAAAGACACAGTCGTGTAGCTCCCTTTGATGAATTTTTAAGGAACTTTTTTGATTAAACCAAAGGCAGCATCTGGAGCATTTGTTACCGCGCCCCTGTTCCATTCTAATTACGTGTCTCTGCATGTGTAGAAGATACGCATGCACGCCCGCTGCGCTGTTACAATTGTCTTCGTTATTTGTAAATTGAACAACTTTTAAGCAATAAGGACATTGCAGACCTTCGCCTCGCTCGTGGACTTGGTAAAAATGATCTATCGCATCCTTATGACTGGACGTACGATATCCACAGCTCTCGCATCTGTAGGGCATCTCCGACGGATAGTGCATCGAAAACAAATGATTTACAAGCAATCCACTGTTACCGAATTTTTGCTCACATATTGCACAAACCACCATGTCGCTGTCGGAATGGCCAAAGTTACTATGTGCCTCCGTAACGTGTGTAAGCATTTGATGCTGCGACGAGAACGCTGTGCAACAGTACCGGCACACGGGCGACTCGGACTGGCCTGGAACCTGTGGCGGTACGTGTTCGATCATATGTTCCATCACATCTGTGTTGGTTCTCATAGTTGTCGCGCATAGGAAACATTTCATATGAAACGAGCGTTTGTGCTCCTTCAACAGAAGGCTTTTGTCGCCCTCCATCGTCGCGTAATAAAACTCTTGGAGTTGTATATGGTCGTTCTTAGCGGCAGCAGCGGCAACAGCACCAGCAGCCTCTTTCTCCTTTTCTCGGGCGCTTTTTGGATCGAGCATGCTTTTCTTCGGTTCCGGTTCTGGGCTGGCTGAGTTGCCAGCCGTTAGAATTCTCTTTCTGCCTCGTTTCGGACCTGGTTTCGTTCTATCTTGTTGCTTCGCGTTGCCGTTGCTATCTACATCCGTTGAAACGTCTTCTTTGTTTATCGTTACAACCGATTGTAATTGTACGTTGATATTCGAATACGACCAATCATGGAACGGGTTGGCAGCTATTTTTGCCAAACGATCTAATAAATTGTCGTTCGTATCGATTCTAGTCTGTTCGGCAATGTGTAAAATAATATTGTCGAATGCTCTCGCAGCCGTTGATCCGTACATTTCTCTCCACACCAACTCATCGAGAAACTGTTGTATCATTTGCCTACTGAGCAAACTAAGCGTGTTCTGAAACATTCTGGGAACGATTTTCCTGAGGTACTCCATGATGTGATAATTGCTCATAAAATTCCGAGGGTTCTGATCAGAAAAGCTAGACTGTGTAACATGATTGAAACCCATTTCTTGCAGTGTGCTCTTGTCTACCGTAAAGTCTGTCATTATCTTCGAGTCTGTATGTACCCAGCCTTTCAGAGGATGCAGAATGTTATTGAATCGTCTTTTAAACGATCTGTCGCCATCTTGAACCGGATCGCAGGCTCTTAATCTGAGATCTAACGTCGTAAGATCCAGTACACCTAGTACTTCGACTTTAACTTGCCTTAAATTTCCATCCTGCGACGTGGTACCCAAGCTAATCACACCAACTTGAATCATTGAATTCTTCCCGCCCATTTTCCGCGTCTTGTCCCAAACGGCGGCCGTGCAAACGCTGCGCAGATTCGTGTAAAAGTTCTTTACGTATATGTTGGACACCTTCACCCATGAAACAACATTTTGAACATTGGTTTGACAGGCCCAGTGATAGATTAACTTTAGCAGAACGGTCGGTGTGTACGGAGCTCCTTGGAAAATAGACCCGGAAAAGACAGAAACAAAACGATCAGGGCAGCAACTGGAAATCCACACGTAACCGCCAGAGTAAGGAAACGTGCCCTGATCGCTGTACATTCCCAACTTCAGTTTCGTTTTCTGATAATTATTACTGTGCTGGCTGCAGTACTGTTCGGACCGAACCAGACCTTGCTGTATTAGCCACTCGGCAAACTTTGTCGCGGAGAACATTAACACGCTCTTCACCTTCATATCTGGAAACGATTGCAATCAAAATGGGAAGTTGTTCGATTAATTAATTATCGCATTGCTGGAACCCGAACATAAAACGGGAGAAAAAATACCTAATTCCGTTCTTTCTTTCTGCGCGACTTGCTGCACAATGTCCTTAGTACGAAGGTTCGGTCGAGCTACCACCACCAAAGAAGGAAACGTCCGACCACCACTCATCTTGTTGAATGTTATTTCCCGCCCATCCGGGAGATTTTTCTTCGCTTCGTCGATTTGTTCGCTAGCTGCATCGAAAAAATGTATTGTTAGAATCCACGTAATCGGGGAAAATCATTTCATTTCTTTTACGCTGAATAATTGAATTCCATTTTTTCCTCTTACCTGTGTTTTTCTTTCCAACAGATATTCCGCCTATACTCGTATGTTCCGTAGGTTTAATAGATTGGGTTATTGGCGTTACCGTTAGAGAACCAATTCCCGGCCCGGAACCATTCGATGTAGACGTCGAACAGCTGCCGGCTACTACTTGTTTTGCTACTGTTTTTATTCGTAGATTCGTTACGCCTTGTGGACTGGTGGTTGCTAGAAGAATTGGATCAACTTCAAGCTTGGCGATCGGTCGAATGAGATCCAACTTACGAAAAATCCATAACCCAGACACTGGAAACATATCTTATCTATCTTACTTGGGGTTACAACGTGTGTTGGACATCCGGACTTTTGTCTTCCACGAACCACTGCCGTAGGCTACAAACCATACAACGAACAATCAGATCAAGAGTTGTAGATATAACGGGAGAAAAAAGCGGCTTAAGGAACATGTACTATAAGCATAACGTACTTCTTCTATAATGTCCGGCTGTTGCATCTGAAGAACTTTCGTCCTGCGACCGGATCGTGTGTATTTGTACTGTGAAAAACAAAGCAGGTGTAATTAGATGCTCAGTTGTCATCTGAGTTACATCGATAACGGTATTGAAGTATTTCTATACGTTTTCGGTTTGGGAATGCGTTGTAGGCACCATGGCTTGGGCCATGGTGGTCGCTGTTTGCACAGGGGCGCCGGCTGCGGTAGCCAGTACCGATGCTTGCTTCGATCCTACCGAGCTGAGAGTGGAACTCGTGGTACTTGTACCCGCTACATCATTCGACGATAGGAGGCTTAATCGATTTTAAATTCAAACAAGCTGAGTCTTGGATCAATCGTTTTCTTACCTTGCGCCTGCGCTACTGATCCCAGAATGACTCCCATGCGTGGATCGACTACCAGTTGTATGTTACCCTGAGAACCATTCCCATTGTTTAATACATTCAGTTTAATTGGCTGACTTTTGGTTTGTTTCTGCAATGAGTAGGGAAGTAAATAGTGGCATAGAGATGCTAGTGTTACATCTTTGACTGTACTTACGACATTCACAACAGGCTGCGAATTATTTTTCACTACCGTTTGTGTTGCATTCGACGGCCTGACATATACAAAAAAACATAAAGCTCTTTTATGTCTGTTTAGAAAAGAAGATTACAACATCTAGTAAAGAGATACGTACAGTGTGTATTGATATCCATTCACTTTTCCTGACTGACATACCAATTTACCCCCATGTTCTTTCATTAGTTCTTCTAGCGTAGCTGTAACCTGAATTAATCGCGTATGTTATTTCAATCGTGTTCTGTACAGCCATAAACGATTATTGTGTCTAGCTTTATGATAAACGTACTCTGTCATAGTTCTCCTTGTGCTCCATTAGCAACAAAAGTTGCGGCCCGCTAAGCGGCTCTTCCGAACATTCTAAATTTAAGGTCATATTGAATGGTCGCGGATTCGACCTGGCACGTGTGACCAGTCGACCTTTCGGCATTTCTTTAGTTTAGATATCAAATTCCTGCAAAAAGAAATCTTACTGAAGAAAATTGCATTCAAGTGAACAGAATTACATTCGAGTTGTAAACTTTTTAGGTATTCAACGGAGAGCGGACGCTGAAATTACCACAATTATTTCTATATCAAATGGGTTGATAGCAGCTTGACACAGACCCTACAACGAATCCAAACGAACGCGTGACAGATTCCACAGACTCACGAGACTGTATAGTAATCACGATGCTAATAACAGTGACAACTACTATCAACTACCAATTGCTACTACCAACAATGATAACCAACGACGATAGCTGGCGACAGTGCGATACATCAATGAGAATGACAACGGTGCCGCGAACAAACTATAAGACAGATGTCACAACCTACGGGTCATCGAGGAGGGACTGGTATGGCGGGTATGCAGCGCCCTCTGCGGCGCAGAGGCGGCAGCTCCTTAATTGCGAAAGAACTACATAGACCATTAGGGTTGACTAAAGAAAAGCGGAAATATGGAGGAAACGGCCGAGGTGAGATTTGCACTAAGAGACAGGGGAAAGAAGTCTGAAGCTGACAAATCAAGATAACCGCGACGATGGCTATTGTGCTGCGACATTTGGTGACAACCAATCACAGCCAACCACAGCCAATGGCGGTAAACTTGAATGAAACGAAACGAAACCAACATGGCGTTGGCGCAGTTTCTCTTTATTTTTCGTGCATCATTCCCAGCGACACCAAATTTCCTTTCCGGCGGACTTACCTTCACGATGCAGATCCGTCGAAATCTGTTCCTAGCGATGTAGAAAGTTTGAAGTAATAGACTAAACTAACTTATTACAGATCCTACATATCGTCCGTTAAAGGAGAAATTATAGTTCTTTGTTCTGTCATTCGAAACCATCTACTTTTATTACAAATACAACGATCATATACAGCCTTGCGTATACATATACATTGCGCACCTCTGTCCGTGACAACGATTCAAACGGGTCGACAACTTTTTACGATGTATAGCTAGCCAACGCTATTCGAGCGAAGATTACGATCGTTATTAGCGTACAAATAGTCCGTGCAGTTGGGCGGCGACTTTTCGTGAAGATAAATAATCGGCCAATGTCGCGCGGAACCGCGATACTCTGATCTATCGGTTGTGTAATAGTACGGGTAATATGTTTCGCTGCAAGGCCTCCATTGATCTTCGCTTGAGCCAACGTAACACCTTTTATTAAAACAGAAAATGCCCGAATAAGTCGAGAGTATTACAGGGGGCGTCGGTACAGATGAATAGATATATTTGTATATGCAATTGTATACGGGGCATACCAAGGATAACTGTATCCATGGGAAAATCCACAGCGATGGTTGGGCTCGCAACAATAATCCCAACTGCCGTACTCGCCTCCTTCGGTTTCACAGGTCCAGAAACCGGTAATTTCGTTCTGCTGGCAAACCGTACCATTTTTGCAAGGGTACCCATTCACCGTGTAACGTTGAAACGTGGATAGTTCCTTTGCTGCTCTCCAGACATTACGATACCATACAAGAACATGCGTAGAAGAAGAATGCGTTCTATTTCAAGAACTCGAAGCGGACAGAGCAAATTCAACAATTACAACTGACAATTTCAAATTTACAGACATACGAATATGAGAGAAATCTTTCATGCAGAGAAATGTTCCAAAGCACCAGTTTCAATCGTTCTCTCGAGGAGCCGGTTTCGTTTGAATATTTGACCGAAACGAACGTTCGAATTTACTCACGATAGAAAAAGCCAAAGCCGCGCTGAAATCCTCCTTGAACGAACGGTCCTTGGTCAGGATCGAGAGGAGGTTGTTTCGAGTAATCGCGTTCCTCGTTTCCTATATCGTGTAGAGGATATCTCGGTTCGTGTGAGAAGGAAAGCCCCCCGAGTAGTTGATCTTCTAAATTTTCGGAGGGTTTGGACAGGCTACAATGTGGATCTCGATCACGCCACGCGTATAGTACGTGACCGTCCTCTTCCGTATAGTCCAGATTCGGTCGCAGATCTCGCATAGTGACGTCGCTAAGCAAACAGTTGTCTCTCGTACCGTCCCCCGCGATTCTAGTAACGACGTATGTAATATGCGAATATAAATGTCGTTTAAGTAGTAGCCATTGGTGAAAGCGCTAACAATAAGAGTGATAATAACGATTCACGGTGGTAGGGCACGTAACGACATTGGCGTAACAGTAGTTGGTGAGAGAACAGAGGGTGAAAAAGAAAAGGCTTACTTGTAGCTGAAAGACATGCACGGACTCGGATCAAGATTTCTCATTGCGGAACACCTCCGTCGACACGCGTCCTCCGAGTCCACTCGTGTCGAGGACATCACGGCTTGAGGCGTTAATCTACAACGTTTGTACTCACTGCCAGAGTAACAGGCTCGATCGGATGTAGGTACTTGGTTCGAGACGGGATAGGGATAGAGTTCACAGCCGGCCCTTTCGTACAACTCAGCGTCATCCGCGTCCAGCATGTTCTCAGGGCTTATTTCCCTGGTCGGCCAGTCGGTTAAGTAACAGTTTGCTACGGGAGGTGAACTCTCGCTATTTTTCGTTGGATATTTGAATGCAAAGCTTCTGCAGAGGAACTCTGATGTTGTGCAGGCGATCTGACACTCGCCCAAATCATTCACACGTATAGATTTCCTTGTGATCTCTTTGGGTATCCCAAACCCGCTTCTGACCCTAGCAAAACACTCGTCGGACGGATGCTGCAGCCGACAGATCCGATCACTGCGATTGGAGATAACGGCGTATACATCGTAATCACGGTCCGGTTCGAGATCCGTGTAAAAGTTGAGATACTGGTAGGATAAATCACTTAGTAGACAATTGTCGGTGGGGTCCGTAGCTAGCATGCCGTACCTACGGTAGTAATACGTGTACACCTATTAGGTAGCGTCATTTTACTTCACTTTTTCTTGGCAATACCTATCAACAGCTGTTGGTACTAGGTGCAGACGGGTATCCCGCGATATTTTTAACCAATGAAAAAGTAACGGGTGGAACGAACGAAATTTAGACAACCATAAGTTTAGTGAAGTACATGCTGTTAACCGTACGAGTAGGGAATGCTCTTTCTGTTACCTATAAGTAAAACTCGCACAAAGGAAACTTCTGTCTTCCATACAAAATTCCTCGCATTCGTGTAGATCTCGTACCAACCGACTCGTCCGTACTACGCGTCTGGCGTGCCTGGAACCTGCCGCCAGCCTGACCGTGCACGCGCTATCGACGAGTCCATCGCTTGCATTTTCAATTTTGTACGCAGGATCCTTCTTGTTAGTAATCGTGGGATCCTGCCCATAATCAAACATACCACCGTAATTATAGAATTTCCCGTAGAAATGTATCGTCTCGCGTGGCGAAGCTGACTCAGGTCGAGGCTTCGGTTTGAGCCCGTCGGGATTGTAATCGTAATTGTTCCGATTCGGATAACCATGAGAACGGCCGTAGGTGCCATACGAGACATCTGCGCGTAAAATGCATGTACCTTTACTTGGTTCTAGTGGATTACTTTTATAATCTTAAGTTACCTGGGCCTTTCAACGGGTAGTATCCGTGATCGTTTCTTCTGCCGGAAAATGGCATGCCGTACATCGTTCGAAAGTTCCCGTCAGAACTACCAGCGACGGGTTTCTCGTAAGGAGTATCGTATGGAAATCCGTCGAATCGCGGATACGTTTCCCGGGACGGTTGATTCAGGTATGACATTATTGGAGTTTGTTCGCGATTCGGTGGCCATTGTCCATACGATCCGTGCATCGTACTCTCCGGCAAACGAGACTCAGCGTTCCAACGGGATCCGGAACTGGCACTACGCCACGTTTCAGGGAAACAGTTTCTATTTCTCCGATAGTAATCGCATCGAGGGTCGGCTAAAAAATCTGTACGAACGTTCATGCGAGAGTAGGGCGTCGATGTCAATTCGCATGATCCCTCGGCGTCGCTCGTTTGCCTTTGAAAATCAACGGTCAAACGGATCACTTCGATACTTGTAGTACATACATACAAAGCAGACACGGTGTTATGAATAATTTCATTTCGTACCTATAGTTGAACCCTTCGCAGAAGAAACTCGCTTCCCGATCGCACGTACGACGACACTCTCGAATGTTTGCACATTGCACGATTCGTCCGACGTGTATCTCGTTGGTCTTTTTACCCGGATGTAATTTTCGATAACAGGCCGAAACTACGATACGTGTTGGAAATATTACAGAACGTAAAGTAATAGGTATGCCTATGTACTACAAGCAACAACACACTCTTTTTAGCTCGCAAATTCTGTCGTCGTTAAACTTACACGGGCAGTTGTCGTGGTTATCGACGGTCCTCGATATAGTTGTCAGCGGTACCATCGAACCGTGCGTCACATACCGAGACATTAATGCTGCCAGTACGACAGTGCTTGGCCATGGTCTCAACATATTTTTAAACGTTTTTGAAGCCTGATCTGACACAGTTGCGGAACCCACAGATTTTAGTTTCCCGCCCTTCCGATTATTTTTCTCAACTCTACGTCCCGTTTGCTTTTCATATTCTTAAACGCGCGTCTACGCGTACGTGTAAAGACAAAAAAAAAAGGAATGAGTGTAACAAAAATAGGGTACGAACTCTAATGAGTGCGCTTCGCGTACACAGTTTTCTACACGCTAGAAGAACACTTGAAAATAGAAATTGCGAATACGTGGGAAAACGCGAAACACAAAATAGCATGCAAGTTGCACGAAAAGTAATGGTGAAATTACGGATTCGCATGGTTTTATAGAAAAGTGAAGGTTTCCGCGGAAATAGTGGGAGGAGGACTATTCGCACGTTGGAGGAGGTACCGTAAACTTGTCGGTTGCAAGATCAGTGATACATCTTTAACCATCGCGCAATGTCTCTATTAGAACAACGTTATTTATTTGTTACTCTACTCATCGAATTACGTTCAGAAGACAATCGGGGCTGTAATAAAGTATAACGAGTTGTATCGATTTACGCGATTTGAGAGAAACGTGCCTTGCGCCCGCTTCCTTCCGTGTTTGGTTAAAATCGGTTACGATAGTATACCCATGTTCCGTCATTCACGTGGTTCGTTGAGGGATACGTCAAGGTCGAATTGTGACGAACGCACCCATTATTTCAGCTAGCCTGCTGTTCGTTATCGGTCTGCCATAAAAAATAAATCGTTCGGCGGTAGGAAGTTGCGTCGAACGGAACAAATAATACATTGTTAATATGTTTATAACAATTAATACCCGAACCGAGGGAACGACGCGGTGAGGACTATCGTGTACAAAACGGACCAACATAGACGTATGTATGTATGTACATACCTATGGACGCGCAGAAGCCTTGCAGAGATTTACAAATAAAACATAATTCGCGTGTCGTTAGCGATCCGTGTCAATGCCGTTCTTTGATCAGCTAAAAGGGGACGATTATGCATGTATGTATGTACATACATACATACATACATACATATAACGGGTATTTCACTCCGGGATTGTTTAACGACGATAGAACAGTGAAACAACACGTCTATTACAATAGTTTAGTCACGTCGAGTCGTAGTCGTGTATGTAATCTTATCGAGGTACATACTTACGATCTGTCTCTACGTAACTGTTTCCCGATTCGAAATCTTGAAAGAAATGGTACATGTTCGATTTGTTGGCGAAACGATTCCGTGCAGCGTTAGAATTTTTCGTTGGTCTGGTGATCGTTTGTCCTTTCCAATTGTTGATCAAGAACAAGCGATCAAAGGTAGAACCGCGTGGGGAATTTGCGTATCTTGCGCTAAACGTGACGGACGGATCGAACGGACGGTGAGTAGGAACGGGCACGACGTTTTTCAAATATTCCTTTCTTTCCTCGTCAAACGCATCTTCCATCCAATTCCATTTCGAATCGTGATATCGCTCGGCATTTGCAAAATTCAGCTGCCGTTCGAAAGGGTCGCGTTCATCCGGTCTTCCGTTTCTATGTTTATTAGCGAGAATATCTGCGAGTCTACGCTGATCATCGATCGACCCGCCGTCCGACGTGGTAGCTTCGCCCCTTCAAATTTCGGAACACAACTATGCGTCTGTGCTATTAATAAACTTTGAGATATTTTTACATTTTTACCTCGGAATCAGATGCGCGCGCGAGGTCATCGAGTTCAAAAAGGGACTGGTCGGCCACTTTGTTCTATTCTTCCGGCCTGTTTTGCTCGATGTTCCAAAGGTTAAATCTCCCTTGGGGAACGATGCACCGCTCGTATCCAACGGTGAGCACCACGGCGAAGCTTGCCGATTCTTTAGATAAACGTCGGAGTCGGGGTGAGATTGAAATCCTTTCTCCGTATCGGGAATTTGTGCGCTGATCGCACAACTGCCATTGCCCTTTACGTCCACTCTATTCGTGCGAAAACGAATTTCAAAGACGATCAACATTAATCATAACACGGAATGGTTTTTCGACGATTTATTGACCAGCTTACCCAAAAGTAAACGCGTTACACGCGTTTCCGTTTCTCGAACAATGTTCCTCGCATTCCGATACACTGTCCACTTTCATACGCGACCAGATACTCGCGTCGTTTATTTTCGACCCAATCGACACCCTCGTATAACAATCTAATTGTAAATGTTAAAGGAAAACGATTCTCGTTACGATTAAAGGTCATGGATAAACTTGTTAGAATGCATCAGTTACCGTTCGCGATGACCGTAAAACGGTTATCGATCGTAAATCCCACAATTCGCCGGCTCTGTTGGAAAACGATAAAATAATGCAGCAGAATCACTAGATGTCGGCAATGTCCTCCAAACATGTTTAAAGTTGACCGATTAAGCCGCGCGCTAACAAAGCAAAGTAATGCTTGAATTATTCCGTAATAATGCCGCACGTTTTTACACGCGAAATTGTGCAAGTCGACACTTACTACCGCACAACGATGCTACGGCAACGTATAAAAATCTTCTTGTCGTGTGAAAAATTAAGGAACCGGAGCGGTGTCTAGCAGTGCGTTGGAATTTCCTTATTGATTTCGCGTGTTTGCACATTGTATCATACTTGATCGTTGGTGGAAAAGACAGCCGTTTGGCTAGGATGAAAAAAGAAAACTCTGCTAACATCCGACACCGTTGACTGAGGATACCGGGCAACTGTATCGCTCTCTTATACAGGATGAAAAGAGAGTTGCATCCTTACAGCGCGAACGTAAACCTGCCCTCTCTGTCTGTTCGCCTCTCTGTCTCTCTGAGCATTATAGTTTGGCAATCGTAGACTCGGGGGAAGTCGAGTGTTCCCGCGTACATCAGGTGTCTGCTACATTCACGTACGGGAGATTAATTGTAAAATATACACCATTTCATATGTGCAAATGTATCTGTACACCGAATCTCCACGAGATGGAGGGAACGCTAAAAACGTTTCATGCTCCGAAGGATTGCCCGGTATGCATCTACGTGGGCATGCGGTATAGCAAATCGCCGTTCTTTTTTTCCATGATACCGACTACGAGTATAACTCAACAGACGTCGTATTAAATGTCTTTCATAACAAGACATACGGACGCTCATTTGTATGTATCTTCATCTTAAATCTCGTACTTATTCTAGAGGGAACTGAATTTAGATGAATTAAAGAACACCCTGTACATTAGACCGTATATACGTCTGTTCTAGAACGGTGCGAGTGCGCTTGAACATTGTCATTCTTTTCATACGCACACAGCTCGATGCCGTTCGCAATCTACGATAATTTCCAACGACTCGCAGTTTCAGCGATCTTACGTCTTCTCCTGGTTCGTACTACGTTGCCTGCGTACGCTAATTAACTCGTTCGTGGAACAAAGCTATACACCGCTCAAACTATTGCGTAATCGGCCAGTATCTCGTAACCCCGTACTTGTTAGTCACTCCTCGATTCTTTCAAGGGTTTCAATCGTCAACAAGGCATTAGATAGAACAAGAGCGCTTTCGATTCTCGAAAGACGGATGCCACCAACTAACTATTCTTTGAATCGTCTTACCACTTGGTACCCATAAACCTAGATACATAGGAAAGGAATTACGAATCCTTACGTAACGTAATGGAAATGAGATAAGTTTAAGCATAAACAAAGATGGGACGCGTCACGGTTCGTGAAGCCCTGCCCGAGCAAAGAGTGACTCATCTACCGATTATCGTTTCCCCATTGCCTCGTAGGCACAGCAACGTCTTTCTGTCGCGTACCTACCAACAATGAGAATCGTCGGGACATTCCGCTGTTATACACATTCACGTAGAACAAAATATGTCTAAGGAAGTACCTATAATCGAGTAGGTTTAACTAGTTAAATAAGCGACAAGTGTATTTATTCTTTTCCTCTAAGCTTCTTGTACAAACGTTTGTAGCGAAGTATAAATACGACCGTGTTACCAGAAGAAATGGGCAGTGTACGACGATCGAGTATCAAAAGTATTTTCATTAATTTCGACACGCACTTACACATACGTATGTTTATATCTACGAAACGCGTTTAAACGCAGATCGAGGTACGTCGAATCACTTTCACAGAGTTCGTTTCTCAAATGCTTCGTATCTTTCGTTGATCACGTTAAGTAAGGTTTAGCGTTCTTCGAATTTTCAATTCGAACTAACAACCGCGCGAGGGCTCGGTCACTGTCCGTTTTCGTCTGAATCTTATAAACACTATTTATACACGCGAAATTTCTCCCCAAACGATACAGAAACTAATGGCGCCTGAGCGCGGAATAAACTGACAGCTAGCAACAAGTACGGGTCCTCTCGTGAATCCCGTGAGCAATACTGAGATTTTGCGCGGTCTCCTCTAACGAAGGTGTAAGCGCTACATCCGAGCCATTTAAACCAGAGTCCGATTCGTACACCCTAATACAACGAGCCGAACGTGGATCTGCAGAGGACAGTCTAAGAAGTCCCATTCCAACAGTCAAGAAAACATTCTCCACGCCTTCGTCGTAGAGCACGGAAGTCTCGTGGTAGCTGGCTCCGATTTGCGTGGCGTACACCCTGCCCTCCTCCGCATCCACTTGTCGCTCTTTTCTTAAATCCGACTTGTTTCCTATCACAACAAGCACCATAGCTTCTTCAACGTTTCGTCGGAGTTCGGTAACCCATCCCTTCATGTCCGCAAATGTGCCATACTGAGTCAGATCGAATACAAGCATGGCCGCGTTCGCGTTTCGATAGTACATGGGTGCCATGGATCTGAATCGCTCTTGACCTGCCGTGTCCCATACCTATGTTTAACAACGTTTCTATCACGCCGATACGAACCCAACTTTCAATATTTTTACAAACATACAACGATAGTCGCGAACACATACGTTGACAGATAAACAGATCGAAAATACCGCACCATTTTATAGACAACACTGTCAAGTAAATTTTTCATTTGATGCAAATTTATAGAAAAATATCAGAGCTCTGTTTTTTATTTTATTTGTATCACGTATTATACCTGTAATTTTATTTTCGTATTCTCCACATTGAACTTGCACGTGAAAAAAGACGCACCTATCGTGGGATTGACGTTCTGGTTCAACACTTTTTGTATGTATCGTATGACGATACTAGATTTCCCAACTCCTGAAAAATAAATCATAGTTACGAACACATGTAAATGCAAACAAGCCCTCGGAAGTGTTCGAAACGATTGAGTTGTTTCGCGCTAAAACCTGTAAACTCTGAAGTTCCCGCGAGAAGAACGATCGGGAACAATTTTAAGATACATAGATTCTAGGGACCGTATGCATACTATGTATGTACATGTATGAGCCAAATGTAAGCAAAACCTAACCTCTCTTTGCGCATCGCACACGTTATACGAGTCACACGGCTTGTAGAACGAATTCCATTCATAGATATATACAAAGTAATTAGGAACAGTGTTTCTTTCTTTAAACACGAACAAAGACACTTTCATCGCGTGGACAAAAATATCAATTACAAACGTTACCCGGACCCAGTTTCTTATTACCTTGCGAACCTAAGACCACCACTTTTCCCTCCACCGTTTTCATTTTCTACATTCTCTACATCACTCGCGCGACCGCAATAATAATTAAACAACAATGGGATCTTTTGACGTTTCTCGTCGCTCCATTCCACAGACGCAATTATTCGTTTTGTTCATTCGTTGGTAACCATGATGAACGGTGAATCAGCAGTGACTGGCATAGGCGCCGATGAACCAAGTATACGATAGTCTCGGGTGTACGTACAAAAGATATAACAACAGACCAAGCGCGTCTCTATAGGTTATCTCGAAAGTTTGGTGCTGTCAAGTTAAATTGTACAAAAAAGTTTTGTCGAAGCAGAAATGTCGAAAAGATATTTAGACGCCACCCGCGTCTTTTTCAATAGGCCAAACTTCAACGAAACAATGTTCTGGCGTTTTAAACGTAATGAGTAGCTAACGTAAAATGAGTAACGGGGAACTAATACGCGGACCATAGGTGTGACATTCGAGTTAACTTAACCTGTATAACTTACCCTGAATAATCATTGAATACTACAAGTTTTTGGAAAGGAAATATTCCTGACATTCCCACAGCAAGAGTAAAAGGACGGCCAGCTTCCGGAGTGACACAAGTATCCGACAATCCCATTTAGTCAATTCTGCTGCAAATGAGGTGTCCAAGCATCAACGTATCCTATCTTCTTCTGCGTGACCTTGTATAAAATTCGTCTGCCTTGGCGGGTTTCGCTTACGCAAAGCCCCTCTTTTGCGATGCCAAAACTCTAACTGCATCAGTCATAACCTCAACCAGGTCAGGAAAACCGTAAAGAATCATGCCTGTAAATTGTTAAGCATCACGGAAATCCTTAGTAAATGGCAACAGGTCTATACGTGAATTGTTAGGATTTTGACTTATTTCTTTCACAGAACCCTTTAGTAGAATGTGAAAGTTTTATACATTCATTTCAGCTAAACGTAAACGACGGTATAATCAGAGTTCGCGTTTGCGTAGTCTGCGCACACGCCATTGCGCATGCGTAGCATGCATCCGAATACCACTAGTAAATATTTTGGTTGGAAATACAGACTGCTTGCAGGTTAAACAGAACCGCAGCTTCATCCGATCCAAGGTTGTAATTTCTTCGTTACGGCAACTGTACCCTGCCGCAGTCGTTCAGGGTGTCTCTCGACTTTGGGAAACTGAAACATTCTCCCCATCTTTACTTCACATGTGCTTAAGCAATCCGCCATGCAATTAAACCAATTTCGCGTACCGTTGTCTTATTCGGCTTCGGATTCCGCGTCCAAAACGCCCTGGATCATTTTAATATCTAAAAAATTGCGGAATTGGCGAGCGATTTACGAAAATCGCAAAAATCCTGACCTACCCTTCAGATTTTTGCGAAAAATGAAATTTTCGAAAAGTACAACTATTATATATTGATCTGCCGTAGAGTTTCCTAACTAAAACAATGGTACAAGTTTCAGACCGCTATCTCAAAAATTAAGCGAGCGCCGAAGGAAAAACTGCTTAAATTTGATCATTTTTCGCGACTTTCGTAAATCCTCCGTCATTTCCGGGGGACGCGGGGGTGGTGAGAGCCATCACCGGAGTCCAATGGGGCCGGGGGTCCGGGGGCTTCCAACAACTTCCAATGTGGGCTTGCAACAACTTCACAAAAGGTGGTGAGGTGCGGTGCCCGTTTCGGAACCAACGATACTCTTTTTAGTTAAAAAAATTCTGCTCCTTCGTCCAGGAGGCGCTGCAAATCCTCTGAAATTTTAACGCGTCGGTAATTCAGTTTTGTGACACGAAACCCCGTAAGGTGCATGGTCTATCCTATCTGTCGTTTGTGGTCTATGCCATCTCTCGTCTGCGCTAGTGCTGAAACTCTCTGAAACTTCAACTCGTCGGTAATTCAGTTCCCGGGCTCGGACCCTCCATTAAGTACAAGGCCTGTCTGCTATCCCACGTCTGCGAGGTATTCTATGTCTTGTCTGTGATAACACGAGATGGCAATGGTTTTCAGCACACGGTAAATATACGTTGTTATAATCGCATATGTAATTAATTAAATGCATTGCACTCGCATCGTTATTGAACTTGCACGATGGAGGTGTTCGGACATGGATGTATCGACGTTCGATCCGACATAGGTAATGAGTATTTACATTGGTGGATACCGATAAGGAAGAATCGAACTATCAGCAGTAGTGAAAGGAAAGATATGCAGCGAAGGCGATGCATATTTCAAACTTCTGATAACATCGGTTGTTAAATCAGGCTTGTTAATTACAGCATTGGATAACACGTATCGATAGACAAGGTCTTGCCTCGGGCCAAGTACAAGAGTTGACTCTTTAGAGGAAATGTATTATTATAAGAATAAAAATACCAGAGAATATATTGGTATAACTTACGTTTGATCGAAACAACTTCCGTAGGGTTTGAAGCGCGTTTCTCTATTTAACTACCTGATTTCTAATGTGCCGTTAACAGTAGCAGCAGAGTTTGTGATATATGAACGTAGTATAGGTGGTAGTTTGTAAAGAATTGTTCTACGGTCCCCGAGGGTCTCTCATATTAGCAAGCTATTACATGCTGATTAATATACGTATATATAATACTGATTGATTTATTTTATACTTTGTTGATTGCGGCATACATCGTGATGATTACACGATGCTTAGAATGATATTTTGAAATGTGTGTCATGGGTCAGCTACATGTCTGTAATATATCTGTATGACGGTGATTTCTATACATGTATATCCATAGATGTGCGTTTGTAACTCGTATGCAATTGTAGCGATATATTTTCGATTGTTTTTTTCGTATTTTATAAATATGCGACAAACTTTTTCCTTGGGAAATTGGAACGTGTAGTTCAATGGGAGATACCCGTATGGGAATTACTAGACACGTGTTTCGTCATTAGTTGAGATATGCTGAAAAGATTCTGTACAGAGCGTCTAGCGTACGGGGATAAAAGTTCGAAGAAGGGAAACGACGAGGGAATGAGAGAATGAGAGAATGGGATGGAGAGTGAGAGAGAGTGTAAAAGAGAAAGAGAACGAAATGGTTCTCGACTGCCGGTACCAGACAAAGAAGCTTGTCAAGTAGGATGATGGACGCCTTCATGAACGACCCTACGGAGCCCCGTACATCACCTTTATTACCGCGATCCTCATTTTCATATTTCATATTTACATTTCTAGACCGCCGTAAATCAACGAATTTATGAGTAATTAGGTCTTTGTGTCGTCTGGACATACGAGCCCGTTAAGTCGATAGAGTCACGTGTTAACGATAATACGATACGACGCGACGCGACGCGACGCGACGTCTTCAGATAGTTACTAGTAAATAACAACGATTCGCGGCTTCCATATAAATTTCTCCCGTTAGTCGGAATTGATCCATCGTAGAAGTTGGCGATATCGCGAATAGATATAGATAGAGAGGATGATCATGGTAGGAAAGTCAATACATATACATTTTTAGGTGCATAATTGGAAAGAATAGCTATGCACGTCCGAGGTTAAGAGACAAGGATCCTGTTCGGAGCAACGTTGTCTTCTTAATTAATTAATGCAAGCGATGTTTGGTGATACTTGAAGTTCTTTGGTTCTTTAGGCGAGGTTGGAAGCGAGATAATTCCATCGGTTACGAGCTGCTAGTGGTCGTTGAATGTATCGCACACGATAAAGGTCTACGTTAATATTTAATGGTACGTTTTAATGGCGCACGCAGGTGCGAGTACGTCGTGTCGTTTACTTTCGAGCCGCTCCGTCTACCCTAAGTATCTGTTAATGACACTTTACAACGAAATAGCCAAGTTCTCGTCTGTGTTTCATCGTCAACGTCGGATACTATTGCACGAGTTTTATATTTCCACGTATGTTATCGTCACCTGCTGTACACGTTTTCCGCCGGTCTTTAAATTTCTTACTTTAGCATATAGATAGGTTTGTCATTGATCTGCGACGATTCATCGGATTCTTTTCAATGTGCAAACTCTGTGTCTACAGTTTTCTACATAAGGTCATGTGACATAGTCTGGTAGCGTCCGACAGGCCAGAAGACGACCAATGTTCATTTCGCAGCCCGCCGTTTATTTCGTGTCACGGTAACGAAGTTAGAAGATTACGCGAAATAGTTTGAGCGTCGAAACGAATGAGAGGGACATGGATACGAATGGTAATTAATCGTGGAACAGTCAAAATACGTAACGATCCGTCCGCAGTCCTAAGGAGTAGACGTAATGTGCGTATATTTACTTTAGTAGCCACCTGTTGCAGTAACCCAGTTTCTTACGTATACCAACCGGAAAGTTTTTAAACTTTCCAAAGATCCTTTAAATTCTCGACCTTTATGTCGTGGGTAAAAAAAGAGCGGTTCCATTAACGCGTGACACGTACGCGCGAATCGAAGGCACGTTTTTTTCAAAGACGTTCTTACCAGTACATACAATATTACCGAACGTCGATGCCGAATTTAAGCAAATTACATACTACTTATTAACACGGCGAATGTTTGAAACATGTAGATACATATCACAAACATATGCGCGACCGTGATGTGTCCCTGTGTGGATCGGGGGTAGAATGTTTTCACCGTACATCTTGTTGGCCGTGGAGGGCGGCTACCAGAGGTTGCGTAATGTTTAGGAATCGTGGTACGTAGCAGACATCGTTGGTCAATTTTAATTGTATCTTTAATCGACGCGGTCAGTAATGTTTAATCGTTTCGAATTAGTTTATTCGTATTCCAAGACTTTGCGCTACTAATAGCGGTCTCGCACAGAGTGTAGCCATAAATACGTTTAACATATTTCTATTAATTGCAAGTTGTGGAACATTTTCATTTCTTCGATACGTCAAATTCGTACCTACACGTCCGTTTTTGTCCGGTTTAAGCAGCACAGTTTAAACGAACGTACAGAATGGCCTTGTATTCCTTTCGAATAGAAACGGTGGTTGCTGATCGAAGTTGCTGCCTTGTATTTGCATACAATCGCCGTCGCGTTCGATCTCGCGCGCATACGCAGTGTTCGGTAGTCCACTCTTAATGCCCCGCCATTGCACATGTTAATTCACTGTATATTTAATATTCAACCGTATACCGTATACGCATACGGTACGCGATGTACTCGTTTCTGCTCGAAAAATGATACCTTTAGGGAGGACGGAGACGTAATACGAGGTGAAGCGATAAGAAAACAAGCTTAGCAAAAGTAGGTAGATAGGTGAACGGATAAACGGATAGATAGATGGATAGATCGATAGATGGATGGGTGGATGGATGGATGGTTAGAGAGACGTGGGTCATGCGGAAAGAGGTACAGAAAGAGGGAACAGAGGGAGTTAGAGAGAGTGATAGAGAGAGTGGTGATAGAGAGTGGGAAAGGGGGGAGAGAGAGAGAGATAGAGAGAGGGAGAGAGAGAGAGAGAGAGAGGGAGAGAGAGGGAGAGAGAGAGAGAGAAAGAGAGAGAGAGAGAGAGGGAGAGAGAGGGAGAGGGAGGAAGGGACGGAAAGAGAGACATGGCGCGACGCGTCATTGCACGTGCACGTGCATTGATATCGATATTTATGCCCACCAGTTAATCATGTCAAAGTCGTTTGATTTGTCGTTGGCTTTTATGGAGGGGAATTAAAACGTTCATTTCGCCGCAGACACTCGCCAACAGTGTCCGTCCCGATGGTGGTGCTGGTAGTTGTAGTGGTACGACCGCTGCTGCTGCTGCTATTGCTCTATGAGTTATTTTCTGAGCGACTCTTGTACCGTGTAACGATTGGGAAGGGAGTGCTTTTTGCAAAATTACCACATCTCGTTTATGTCGAAAAATCGCACACGTGACGTGTCTATTCGTACTCAATGGTCTATAGCGTCATCGATCGGTTCCATAGAAGAAGTTTTTGGTAAGCTCGTTAGCTGTATCGGTTATCGTAACAGTCGTAACGTCCCCGTTCTTTATTTGATTTTCTTTTTCCGTTGTATGCGGTACTTGGAGAAAAGAGAAGATGGTTTTGACGAAATCCTCACGTACGCGCAATATCGTTGCACGGGCCCGTAATATACATAAAGCTTGATTGTCCAGGCCATCCGTGGAAAGTTCGTTGATTGTATCGCAAGGCGATAACAGTGTAACCTGTCGTATCTGGAATTTTCAGACCGTATCCTATCCATCCTTGTGTTTGACTGTTTGGCTGTTGCGTCGATTCGATGCATCGTCGGGTTAAATTGATGGACTCGAAAGCGGATTCGATCGTTTGACGGAAATGTTTGCACTAAAAACGCGTAGTGGCCCATCGAGGAGAAGATAAGACGGGGTTTGATTTGCTAACCAGGTAGAGCCCGAATAGTCGTCAGTGTCGTAAGAATTGTCAAGTTTGACATCAGCGAAGAAAGTTGGGCGTGTGCGTACGGATAGGACGGCTGGGTCGGTCCCTCGCGAGTCGACCGACAGCCGTCCGTCAAGGTGGTCGGTGGCTCGTGAAGTCGAACGAGGACGAACTCCCTCGGCCTCCTTTCTTTTACCCTAGGGACCGGTCTGCCGAGAATTCAACGCGAACAGAGCGAAGGAGGGAAGAAGAGAAGAATAGAAGGTGGCTAAGGTGCAAGTAGAGGCTACTAGCTGCTAGAGCAGCAACGGCGGCAGTAGCAGTCGGCATCAGCTAGGTCCGCGCACTTCTATCACGACGAGCGAACGGGTAAACGGGCAAACGGGCAAACGGGCGAACGGGCGAACGGGCGAACGGGCGAACGGGCGAACGGGCGGACAGCTCCGAGGCGATTTGTCTTTCATTTCGGGCTAATTTATTGCACCCAACCCGCTCTGTCTCTCTCCCTCTTTCCGTCTATCTCTCTTTTCTCTTTTCTATTTTCTCTTTCCAACTACAATCCTTCTTACTCCCTCGCGTTCCACTAGCTACCCTTTCTACGGATCTCCGTCTCTTTCTCTCCAACTCACTGACTCGATCTTTCTTTCTCTTGGTTTCCCTACATTCTCTTCGTCTTTCTAGCGCTATTCTCGACTCCACACCATTCAGCCACGCCCCACCCAACTAATGTCCCACATAAAACTTGGTATCAGCGATCCTCAAACGGGGATTTACAATCCCTTCAAGCGCCGCTGTCACGATAAATCCTCCTGGGCGACGTCGATATATCTCGCGCGCGAATACTTCTGTCCCTAATGGATACCCCCTTGGTACATACAACGGACGTCGAAGCCGAAACCAGTCCAGATCTTTCCGTACATCCGCTCGAGTCGATTCATCCATTCCCTCCGTTTCTTCGTCCTATCTTTCGTCTTCCGTCTTCCGTCTTCCGTCTCCCGTCTCCCGTCTCCCGTCACCCGTCCCCCGTCACTCGTCTCACGTCTTACGTGTACCGAACGATGTTTCTCTTCTTTTACTTTCATGTCGAACCGCGCACATTACGTATCGTTTGGGTATCCTGGCCCATAGTGCACCCCCCCCCCCCCCGCACCCCCTCCCCTCCCCCTACCGCCCGCCCCCTGCACTCTTTTTCTATCGTACGAGTCGATCTTTCTACGGTGTGAAGAGACCAGAAAATCGATGCGCGATAAATCTCTCGTTCGAGAGAACGTCGTTGGCGTCGCGGCTCCTTAGCACGGAGAAGGACGAATTTGCGGCATCGGGAAATAGCAATTGGTTTGTATCGTTGGAAACTGTGACGACGTGCAAAGGGATGTACGAACGCGTAACGCCAACAGTTTCTGATGGGAACGTTGATCCGGAAGAGAACAGCTGGTTCGAGTAGGAATACGATAGCGGTTGTTTGGCAATGGTTTAAAATTGTCTCGAGAAAAGGAACAGGAACGGAGAAAAGAGCTACGCGGAAAACGCATTACGCAGGTTATAACGCCATCCTATTAGGGTACTCGTCGCCGACTGTTAATAAGTTAATACGGGTAAAAGCGCGCGTTCGCGCAATTAAGAGCAGTAATAAGCGCCTTAAGGCCAATAAGATGTTTCCTAATGGAACTAGCTAACAACGCTGAGCCAATTATCCACGCGCACATTAAAATGAGCATAGAGGACCACCGATACGGCAAGTCTTAATGCCATTCGTAGTCGAACGTGTTCACGAGATCGTCTCTCGATCGTACCTAATCTCTGTACTCTAAGATCCACCTATGACGACATTTTCATCCTAGGTATTTCTTTTCCTGCTCCTTTCTTCCTTCGTGTCTCTCCCTTTTGCTCTGTCTGCTCTTTACCCCGTTGCTACCCAAGGGATACCTCGTAGGATGTAAGCGCTTTTAATCCCCTTGTAGAAGATACGGTTCAGCCACGATTTCTCGATGCCATTACGGAATAACTAGATTCGACGATGCAGCGAAAGTGTGCGAGTCTCCAAGTATTCCGTAGAACGCGTAAGTGTGCTTATTCGGTTATTACGAGAACGATGATATCGTCGCCTGCATGCATATACATGTAGCTAGACCGACGAAAGGGAAGGCACATGTCGCGTTCAAAGGGTCCGGGGTGGGGGGGGGGGGGAAGGGGAGACAAGAGAAACGAGAAAAGGAGCAGAGTGAGTCGGGATACTTGGAACGCTCGGGGCGGTTGCTTTAGCATCGGCAGAGCAAGGGAGAGTAATAGATGCAAACAGAGACGGACAGATAGATAGAGAAAATGGAGGAGAGACGAGAAAAGCCCAGCGGCTTCTCGTTGTGGGCTTTCGGTATAAGTCCTCGTTATGATTCAACGCGCCTTAAGCCGGTCTTCGCGGGCCGCGAGCTCTTCTGCCTTCTCCACCTCTTCCTCCTTCCGCCGTCCTCCTATCTCTTTCCTCGTTTCTCGTTATTCGTTGCACGTTGCTCTTTGCTCTTTGCTCGTTGCTCGTTGCTCGTTGCTCGTTGCTCGTTGCTCGTTGCTCGTTGCTCGTTGCTTGTTCGTTCGTGCTCCCCACGGTGTTCGATTTCTCGTTCTGCTAATTCCCCTGTTGGTTCCCATTCTCCCCTACTTTCCATCGTTACGTCGCGTCGTCCGAGATCGTCGATCCATGTACGATCTGCAACGTTCGAGCGTACCGTATCAAGAGTTAAGGTCTTGACTCGGGCCAAGTACAAGAGTTCCCGACTGGTAGACCTGAACTACTCTTTTCCGGAAGAATTAGATCGAGGTTTTCGGGGTATTCAAACGGCATTAAATCCGCATATTTCCCCCAAACTATGGTGATATTCTTGTAGGGGACGTCCACCCGAGTAATTTAAGCCTAACTACGAGAAGATCCATCAAGCCAATCGCGAGATATTTTGATCTAAAAAGTCGAGGTTTTTGTAAGAAACGTCGTCTTCTTCCTCTCCTCCTTCTCCATCACAATGTTCAGCCTGTCACGCAGCCCGGTGTCAAACCCTAACATATGTTTCATACTATGCGAGATAATTTTTCTGCCGATAACGTAGATTTTATATATGTAGTATATGAAATTTCCTCTCACACACATCCAGATTGTTAACATATTAAATTAGAAATGTTTGTTACGTTACGTTTTTGACATCAAGCTTCGTAAAATTAAGGGTCAGAATGCGTATTCGAAACATATTCGATCATTTTTATATCTTGAAAATTGCGCGAATGGCGAGCGATGTATGAAAATCGCGAAAAATCGTCAAATTATGACAGTTTTTTGGTCGGCATTCGCTCAATTTTTGAGATAGCGATCTGAAACTGGTACCATTGTTTTAGTTAGGAAATTCTACGGCAGATCAACATATAATAGTTGTACTTTTCGAAAATTTCATTTTTCGCAAAAATCTGAAGGGGGTAGGTCAGGATTTTTTGCGATTTTCGTAAATCGCTTGCCATTTCCGCAATTTTTGAGATATTAAAATGATCCGGGCCGTTTTGAACGCGGAATGCGAAGCCGAATAAGCCAGTGAAAGAATCATTTTAATATCTCAAAAATTGTGGAAATGGCAAGCGATTTACGAAAATCGCAAAAAATCCTGACCTACCCCCTTCAGATTTTTGCGAAAAATCAAAATTTCGAAAAGTACAACTATTATACATAGATCTGGCGTAGAATTTCCCAACTAAAACAATGGTACCAGTTTCAGATCGCTATCACAAAAATTGAGCGAATGCCGACTAAAAAACTGGTTGAATTTGACGATTTTTCGTGATTTTCGTAATTCCCTCGGCATTTCCACAATTTTTTAGACATCGATCTGATTCTTTCACTGTCTTATTCGGCTTTGAATTACACATCCAAAATGACCTCGATTACTAAAATAGCTAAAAAATTATGGAAATGGCGAGGGAAAAACGAAAATGTGGGTGAATCCCTGACCTGCACAATGGGATAGGTCAGGGATTTTTCACCATTTTCGTTTTTCGCTCGTCATTTCCACAATTTTCGAGATATCGATCTGATTCTTTTTGCATCTTACTCGGCTTCGGATTTCGCGTCCAAGGAGCCCTGGATCATTTTAATAGCTCAAAAATTGTGGAAATGGCAGGCGATTTACGAAAATCGCAAAAAATCCTGACCTACCCCCTTCAGATTTTTGCGAAAAATTAAATTTTCGAAAAGTACAACTATTATACGTTGTTCTACCGTAGAATTTCCTAACTTAAACAATGGTACAAGTTTCAGACGGCTATCTCAACAATTGAGCGAATGCCGTTCAAAAAACCGCCTGAATTTGAGGATTTTTCACGATTTTCGTAATTTGCTCGCCATTTCCACAATGATTGAGATATTAAAACGATCCCGGACGTGTTGGACGCGGAATTCGAAGCCCAATAAGACAGTGAAAGATTCAGGTCGATATCTAAAAATTTGCGGAAATGACGAAAGAATCCACAAAAAGCATCGAAAATGCAAAGCTATGGACCAAGTACAAGAGAATGTTACATTGGAATAGGTTGCTCATTAACATAAACTGCATTTTACACAGGATTTGAAATCAATCAAATGTGAGCAAGTTTGATTGATTTCAAATCCTGTGTAAAATGCAGTTTATGTTAATGAGCAACCAATTCCAATGTATCATTCTCTTGTACTTGGCCCATAGCTTTGCATTTTCGATGCTTTTTGTGGATATGTAATTTCGTTGAACGTTACGTCGGAAGAATCTACGTGGATTCGCAAGACAACGTTGCCGGCGACAATGCAAAGAAATGCTAATATCGAGAACGAGACGGAGAATTAGTTGTCACGTTTCGTGTGTACGCAGGTACATACTCCGTTAACGCGAGGTAGGCTCGTGTGGCACGTTAGGACACGTTAACGCACATGCATTCGCACACGTACATATATGTACGTATGGATGTTCTCGTATATCGAAAACGATACAGGCAGAATCACCGTGCGGGATATAGTTGCAGTTGCAATCGCAATCGCAGTCGCAGTCGCAGTCGCAGTCGCAATAGCAGGCCGCAGTTGCAGCTGCATGCAAGCTGGACGTTGCGGAGTGAGCGAGCGGGCTAGCGTTGTTTTACCGTAAGGGGTTAATTGCATTGCCAATAACAGATAATGCAACAATCAATGATTTAAGGGAGGTGGGGACGAGCTGGGGACGAGCTGGAATGGGACGCGAAGGGGTTCGAGGTGGGGAATAGGAGGCAGCTAGAGGGGAATCGAGATGGGGATGATGATGACGGGGGTGGGAGTTCGGGGGTAGGTGCAGGTCGAAGCGGGGGCGAAAATAGGGTAGAGGTACGAAACGGAGCGAACGCGCGGCAAGGGGTATCGGAAGGGGGTGGGTAGGCTGTCGGAAGGGGGCGCGAATCGTGCGTAGATAGAGGAGGGAGACAGAGAGCGAGAGGATGGGACGTCGCGTTTCTCTCGTCCGATCGGTTCGCGAGCGAGTCCGGCGTGGCCTATATATGCAGTGATGTTTGCAACGCTTTTCGAGCGGCGCCTCCACCCTCTAATTTAAACAGTCCCAGCAGGCTTGCGGCAGATTATCCTAACG
Source organism: Mimumesa dahlbomi (assembly GCA_917499265.3). Lineage (NCBI taxonomy): Eukaryota > Metazoa > Arthropoda > Insecta > Hymenoptera > Crabronidae > Mimumesa > Mimumesa dahlbomi. Next base: position 205,924 of record OU824124.1, read on the forward strand.
ATAATTGGTCGCGCTTCCTAAAGCGTGCTTCCGTGCGTGCGCCAGGCACGCAGCTGGAGAACGCAGCGCGCGATTATCCAGGGAGAAAACTAAATCTACGGCCGTCTCTTTGCGTTATTATCGCAGCAGCGTTCCGGCTTCCGGCCTGTTTCACCTACGAATTCGTACGCGTTTCGCCGTTGTAGGCGATATTTCGAGTTTTCGCCGATGGAAACGTTTTTCAAGAAGAACAGGACGAAGAAAAAACGAAACCGTTGGACGGGGGCGAAGACCGAAGCCTCGACGTTCGAAATGCGTCGGTAATACGGACTCGCCGTATTTCGTCGTAGGCGACGTTTTCATCGAGCAATTTTTCTCGAGTTACCATCCATACGCCGAGAGTTATGTCCGTCAGGGAATTAATATAGGCAAGATTTGTTGTTATTACGAGGTAGCGAGGTGAGAGGAGGCAACGGAAAGTAGTCCGGTACACGGACACGCGGGTACACGGACACGCGGGTACACGGGTACACGGGTACACGGGTACACGGGTAGACGTGTAGACGCGTAGACCGGTAGACGGGTGGACTGGTACGGCGGGAGGGAGGAGGATGGCGGAGGGTTTCTCAGGGTAGAGAGCGAAGCCATTACTTACTATAACTGCCTGCTGGCTAGAGGGTAGGAGTTTCTGTCAGGCATCCATCATCGCGACTAATGGCTCCACTCTGCTGCCAATAACATCCGGCCGTGCAACTCCGGCCGGAAACCGAGACGGTTTTACTCGCGTGTACGGTCTTACGTCCAACCTGACGGAAGAAACTGCATCTTTTCGGGGACAAGACGGTGTCGGTCGCAGCCGGTTCTTCCGAGTCGATGGCAAATCGAATGCTACGTATCGTAGGCCAAAGGACGAGCAGAGCGATCGATGCTAATCGATCAATTGCACGGTTCTATAGGAATCGGGTTTTTTTTTCTTGCGAGGCTGCGGTTACGGGTGGAAGGTGGAGTTTAGGTGATCCGGCCTTGAACAGTGGTTTCCGGCGCGGCTAGCCGGTGGCTGTTCGGATTCGAGAACAGAGAGAGGGCAAGGCTTTGATGGTTGGTAAGCCCGGCTCATGGTACGGCTTGGCCGGTTGCTTTTGCCGGTGCTTTTGCCGTTGCCGCGGCGGCACCGGTGCTGCCGCCGCGGCGTATAACAGGACCGGTCAGATAGTTATTGCCGAGCGATTTGATAGGTGGATAATGACGAGTAATGACACACCGCGGTGGGAATCGAAGCTACAGCCACATCTCTTGCTGTTGCTTTTGCTCCTGTTTCATGGTCCTGCTTGAGCCGTATAACCCCACCGAGCCCTCTGCGCGTCGTCGTCTCTCTCACTCTCTCTCTCTCTCTCTCTCTGGCTGCCGCTCTCTCGCTCTCCCGCTGTTCATGCACGGGCCTGCGGATGTGGATATGAGATTGCGTCATGCATATGCAGCTGCATTTGGCATCGGACTATGCCCGTCCAATCACCACCGTGAAACTTGATTGTCGCCGATTATCCCCCGCCGATCGACCTAATAAAACGCGGATATTTTCCAACATTACTGCCGCGCCGCCACCTTGCCCACCCACCTTGCGATTTCGATCTTGTATTTTATTGGAAATGACGAACCAGTACCGCCCCCCTCGATATCGCCGGCCGTTGCGGTCGTCGTTGCGGTTCCCGTTGCGGCTTCCGTTGCGGCTCCTTTTGCAAATCTACCAGCTGTTCGAATCTAATTGTGTGTCTCCGTGCCGTGTTAGTTTCACTGCGGCGCAGCGTCGCGCCGAGTGGAAGCGTAGCTGCGCGGAACGTTGTGGCGAAATTAATCGAGCAGTCGTAAACGTAAACGTAAAGGTAAACGTAAGATTTCATCGGTCGAGCTGAATCAGGGCTCTCGATGGCAAACTCGTTCGCAAACTCGTCGACCGGTATGTTTTATATACGCTGAGTCGCTGCCTGGCTAGCACGTAACAACATTTACTCTGTACGAGTGACCGTACGTACATACGGCAACCGAAGGGGGTGTGCAGCACCAGCAGTAACGCCGGCTAGGCTAATCGCTCGGATTTATGATAATCGTTGGTCGACTATACGGACGAAGACGGACGGGAAAGACGAAGCTGCTGCTTAGGTCTGGGCGAATCGATCGTTGCGTGTACGATAGAGATATAGGGAAGGAAGGTTCCGCATCGCGTTCACGGCTGATTCTACGAGCCGTTACGAATAATTCGGTAACGTCGCGGCGACGATGGAAAACGTGTAGAAAGACGCGTTCAGGATAACAGGTGGAACTGCGTTCTTCGCGATGATGGTACTCAGACTGGCCGTGAAGACTCAGCAGTCGTTATCAGCATGCGAAAGGGGAGAGTAATACCTGTTGCATACGTCAGTGATTCTTTTGCCGGCACGAAAGATTCGTACGAATCTAACGCAGCCCCTCGTTATTCGTCGTTCGGTGAATCCCGTCCGTTTCCTTTTCTCGCACCGAAGACACGATTTCCGTAGGAAAGAAGCGTTAACGGCAAGGAAGTAGCGCTTTGCTAATAAATTGATTGGCGCGTAGCATCGAGGTGCGACCGGCTACGCGGATCCGTGTAACGAGTAGCGAGTATCTGAATAGCGCGTACAGCGATGTATGTAAATACTCGTATGTACGCACGTAGATACGGGGGACGGACGGGACGACGGAGCCTCTAATGCGGTAAGCACGCGTACGTGTGAAAAGGTAGGTCGCGGATCGTTGGAAAGCTGGACCGGGACTAGGAGCGGGCAGAGCGGGACGGTGGGCGGCGTCGAAGCAACGGTTATCTCGGCAATTAATATGATTGAGGAGACATCTCTCACGTCTCCGTAATATCCAGCAATGGCCCAAGTTCTGATTGCTTTCCCCGTTCCACCCACGCTTTGCCTTGCTATCTCGAATGCCATAACCCTAGCGTACTTCCTCGCTCGTTCCACGATGTTCCGAGTTAACGAAACTGAGTTACGTTGCTCGCTCTATGCGCGGGAACCGTCGTCCTCGTGCTTTTTAACCCAGTTTTCCTACCGAGACGCGTGCAGCCGTGCAAAACAAGTTTCGATTCGTTGCGATCGCGAAGGATCGGATGACGAGACTGCCGGTGATTCGACGGAAGATGGAAGGTTTCGTTAACGAAAAGTATCCCTGGAAAGGAAGGCTATTTAAGGAGAGGCGATAGCGGCTGGGTGAGCGTCGTCGGAGATAGCCGAGTTGGTATACCGCGTGTGGCTAGAAGCTACTGGATACCGAAGAAGGAACCGAGTACGGAAGGCAGCGGGGACAGGGTGGAGTGTCTAGAGAGACAGAGAAGCCGAAGAGCGCGAGCATCACACTCAAAGCGGTACGTGACAAACCGGCAGCAGTTCTTATCTGTCGGCTCCGTTTTCCGTCCCCGCGGTACCACGGATACTACGGGGTTCCCGTGATAATCCGAACATTCCACCCTCCCTCGACGTTTGCGAGCCAACCTCCTTTCCTCTTTCCCGTTTTCGAGCGTGCTAGCGTGGTGGCAGCAACGGTGGCAGCGAGACGACCGCTGCAAGTGGAATCACTAGCATCAGCAACAGTCGTAGCAGGAGGAGGAGGTGGGTGGTGGTGGTGGTGGTGGCACCTCCAGCTCCAGCTCCAGCTCCAGCTCCAGCTCCAGCTCTAGCTCCAGCTCCACCTCCTCCTCCAGCTAGGCGCAACCACCCGGAGGCTGGCGTCGGCTTGTATACCTTATAACCGGTATGTGACGTTATAATCGCGCCCGTGTGTTCTCTCTTCCGTGCACGGACGTGCAACGGTCTACCCTGTGTGGGTTCCTATACGCGTTTCTCTCGAGAATGTACCTCTCGCCCGTGAGCGAATACGCCTCTGTGTAACCACGTCTCTAACCGCGTCTGTATGCAGCCACCGCAGTTTGCGACTACGTCACGACCGCCTCGTAAACTCGCCAGCTTGGAATCAAACGCCTTACCCTTGGAACGTCCTGACTGTGGCTCTACCGCGGCTTCGGTTACCTACTATCCGCTACCCACTTCTCACCACCCACTGGCTGGGATAAAAGTTCACCTCGAGGAGGCGAGTCTCCGACGTCTGTATCTCCTTAAACACGCGTTCGCGACAACCAGATGTGGAATGATATTCTTCGGAGAAATGTCTTTGCCGACCAGAGAGAGAGAGAGAGAGAGAGAGAGAGAGAGAGAGAGTACCGTAGCTTCTTTGATTAACTCTGGATAAGGGAGAGGGATAGGGGAAGCGCACGAAGAAAGTCAAAGACGCGACAGTCCTTTGTACGGTTGCATCGAACGGCGGAACGGGGGATGTTGGATTCGGTCCTCTCCTTTCTTTCGTACCTCGAATTGGAGATTTTGCCGCGGGTGTATAAGACGGTAGAACGCGACGTAACCCACCCTCGAAGGCACGACGATTCTTAAGGAGCTTCTTTACGCTGTAGCCATCCGTTTTTAATTATCCGGAGAAAAGCTTCGCCGCGCTTTCGTCGTAATTAGAACGCGAGAAACACGCAGGTACGTACGTAGTACATACGTATGTACATACATACATAGGTACATACATACGCGCATAGTTGGATAGACAAACGAAATACTAGTTTGTAGTGTAGGATGCGCGTGCAGCGGTAGCAAAACTTGCTTGCCGGGTGTATAAAACGATAAATAGCCACGTCACCAATGCGATAGAGAAAAAAGAGGGAGACAGCTAGGCGGCAAAGAGAGAACGAGTGGGCGAGAGAACGAGAGAACGCGAGGACGAACACATGTCCGTGTCACCGCCGTCTCTCCTGCCTAAATCCTGGAATTTATGCCGGTCAGTGAATCACGTCAAAATTTGATTTGTCGATGGCTTTTATAGCAGCAAGTTATTGCACGCGTTAGGTACAAATTCGGAGCGCTATACGTTGCCGGTGTTTCGAACATTTCCACTTTGTCGGTCTCGTTATGTTTCCGATACGGAAAAACGTCCAGTAGATATCGAGGAAAGTTCTCCCATCCGAATCTAGTTTGTTCTATCGGTCGCGACTAATCTCTCTTTGCTCGTACGTTTTTCTTCTTCCGAGTAAAATTCGATCGGAGCACGAAATTAACGAGACGAAGTAACGATTGTCCGTAAACGGTGGTTCCGGGCGAACAACGTTTCGCGATAGCTCGCCTTTCGTCCTTCGAAAGGTTGTCGTCGAGACTGTGCGTCTACGGCGCGCGAACAGCTTTGGCTGACGTGCAGTTCATTTTGGAAAGCGATCGGTATGTCGCCGGCTCGGTTTACACGAAGAAGTGGATTTTTAATACGCTAACGTATATTTACCTGAAAAGTACGAACGGATTTTCGAAACATTGCCACGACTGCAGTCAGGCGGCACCGACGGGAGATACGCATATATCAAGCGAGCACAACGAATATATCATTCATAATTTGTTCGGAACGGTTGATTTGTAGCCCGCGACGTGCGGCGTCGAGCTGTCCCCCTATCCTCTCTCTCTCTCTCACTCTCTCTCTCTCTCTACCCTACCCTACACGTACCACACACACGTACCACACGGACACTCTCCCCCATTCTCCCCTGCCGCCCCGCCATCTAGCTCGCCGCGTCTCTCTACCCTTCTCACATGTAAACGCGCTTGGACACCTATGTACATGGATATCCACGTACGCACGCACGTATGTATGTGTGGAATCGTACACGGTCTCGCTCTTTTCGACTCTACGTGCTCTTTCTCTGTTGTATTTTCAACATCTCGCTGTTTCTCTTCCTCCGGTCCTTCCCTTGCCCCCACACCCATCGCCATCCTCGCCGACCATCTCTCCGTCTCTATTCCTCGCCATTCCTCTTCATCCCTCTCCGGTATCCGCGTCGAGCCCCGTCACGCGCCATTCTATCCCCCGTGAGTGTAGATTGAAATTAATACCCAATAATGCTTGTAAATCATTAGGGAAATGCACGAGCCGTGTTAAAACCGCGCCTCCATCCACCGGTAACGGTGGTCACTCCATGTTTGTTCAGCGCTGCTTTTGCCGATGGAGAGGTCACGCCGCGAAACTTGGCGTTGCTGGTTAAGGTTCTCTCACACTAGGGTGAAACCGAAAGCTTCCGAATTCGGTGCCTACGGACGAGGTGCGATCGAGGTGCGGTCGAGGTGCGATCGAGGTGCGATCGAGGTGCGATCGAGGTGCGATCGAGGTGCGATCGAGGTGCGATCGACGCGAAACAGCGGTGTCCTCGTTGGGGGCTGCGTCTGAATCGGCAAGAATTTTCCAAAGTCTCGATCGATCTCGATGTTGCCTGTACCGCGGTTTCCGTACTCCGAGAGGCGGCGAACGGTATTATTTGGAATATCCTGCAGGCTGAACGATGGAAAGCGGAAAACGGAGGGGTCGGAGCGGCGGAGGATGTACGTTTCCGCAGGAATCCGCGTGCACGTTTGTAAACGTAGAAACGTGTACGAGTAAGGTGTTCGTAGGCGCGTTTGTGTGGTAGGAACGATCGTATCAGGGATACTCTCGAAGCGGTCGGGGGTAGCTAATCTCGTACTTCCTAATGGTAAACCGGTGGTGCTTGCCGGGTTGCTTAGGACCTCGATGTTCAGAACCCGAGTATATTACACTTACTAGTGCAGAAGTGATACCGAGCCAATGGGCAAACACAAGTAAATCAAGATTGCCAGTGATTTGTAGAGGTCTGAACGTCCCGGCGAATTCTGGCTATGAGTTTCATCGGCCACTGATACCGGAAATCACTGCTCCAACCACTGAACAAAGGCGGTTGTCGCGCGCACCACGGTGTTTTCGAAAGAGTCGAACGAACCAACGCTTGAGTCGTACGCTTGACGAAACGATAGAGTCGTTGCGACGCGCGTACCGTTTCCGCTCGGAACGAGGACGTATCGCCGTTGACAGGAGCGTCGATCGAAACGGCAGACTGTCTGGCGAGAAGAACGGAGGCGTGCACGCGATGGAACTCACCGGACGATGTTTCCTTGCATCCGGATGCAAAGTCTAAAAGTTGAACGAGGAGACGCGCGTAGGTGCAACAGGTGGCCCATAAAGCGTGGACGTCCGTTTATCAAGAACGAACGAGTGCATTCGCATTGACTGATGGATGTTCAGGTTCGTTGTAACGGTGACGCGGTATTCGTATGCATCGACCTTAAACGCGAGCTCCGATGTCTATCGGATTACCGACACGAATTCGACGCGATACTCCGGCGTAGGAATTGTAACTCGGAACGAGAAATCTACGATCGCCACCGTGCTATCGTTTGCTCGATGTCGACGCGATATACGCGTAGGACGACGATATCTGGTTTGGTCAAGTTTCGCGATACGTCATATAGTATAGCTTGGCACGTGATCGCATCGGTACCGCCTTTGTTCGCGGTACGCGTAATTTCATGCGTAGTCTCGCGTCGACGTCGTAATAATTATATTCTTTTCAAGCGCTCCCGGATGGAAAGGCGACGCAAATTACGACGACTAGGTACGCGGTATACGTATGTATGTATGTATGCGTATCCTATAGCATGGGCTAGGTGGGGAAAAGCAAAGGTACGCGAAAGGCAGCTTAACTTACGAAAGGTTACACTTGGTTGAATTTAGAGACAAGGTGGGCCCATCGAGGCTCTGCATCATAGCCCCTCGCGGCTTGTCCCAGGACGATAGTAAAAACTTTTACAGTCCTTATAATTATGGGTAATTCACGGTAATTAACGAGGCTGGACGGAGTCACGCTGGCAATTTTCTGAGTAATATTTCTACGACGATAATATCGCGCTTTCGTACGCCACCGGTTTCTCGGCAAAAGAACCTGCCTCCCGCACTCGCAATCTCCCCCTCTCTCTCCCGCTGCCTCTGCCACTCGGTCTATCTATCTACCTCTTGCGTCTCCTCTTTCTCGCCCCTTCCTCTCTGTCTCTCAGACCCTACCCGAACGACCCTTTTACCACCCTGCCCGCCCTTACCGACGGTGTGCCGAGCGCTGGCCAACCGTTGTCGGACCGTTGTCGGACCGTCGCGCTAACGTGTGAACGTCGGAATTTCATCTCCAAGCTTTTCTCGAAGCTCCGCGCTTTCCGTGGCGGGCGACGCGCGACAGAAACGAAACGAAACGAAACGAAACGATCGAGTTGATTCGGACGTTTGGATATTCGTTGAAATATCGGCATTGTCGCGTGGGTATCGGTGGTCCGGATTCGCGCTGCGTCCGCGCTAGATATCATTGGAGGAACGTACGGTTCGCAGCGAGATTACCCAAGATGTTCAAATAAATTCTCGATCCTTTCTCGGGGAGGGAGCATCTCGAATACGAGGTGCGCTCGGCAGATTTGCGACGGACTTGGGCGAACTCCGTGGACGCACGAGCGGCAATCTGCAAGGATCTCCCCCTCGAATTTATTTTATCGTTTCTGCTGGGAATGACGTTCCGTAACGAGACATAAATTCGAAAAGCCGGAGTAAACAGGGTCGTATGTAATGCGACCGCGCCGCTTCCTCCGCGGCTACATCGCCCGTTCGACTTTACAGCCTCAACGACAAATCGCTAATGCAGCTACACCCGCGCCGTACCATCTATCCCATTTGCCCACCTTTTTCCCGTTTACCAAGACGTTACGAACCTTTTCGACCGCTCTTAATTAGCCATCGATCGGACTTGGATTCTACGGCTAGACGCGAATGTAACTGTTCTGGCGGACCGACGATAGTCTCTATCGGGGCCAGTCGAGGATGCGTCGCGGTAGTTTGGCTGGCTCTATCTTCATCTGTCTTTTTCAGCCACATCTCCATCCCCGTCTCCTTTTGCCCTCCGGAAAACGGTCGAAGAGTGACGGTCGCTTACTTGCGTGCTGAGCTGAACAGCTCAGCTCCCGTGGGAGTTGCTCCTTCTCTTTCTCTCTGCTCTTTCTCTCTATCGGGTCCCTACCTCCGTCCCTCCCTTCGTCTCTTTCTCGCCGTGGCATATACACACACACACACACACACACACACACACACGTGTACGAGGGGTGTGGATGCGAAGGGTCGAGTCGGTAGAGTATAGAGGCACGGAGGTGGACGGTATAGAGAGTTTACGTAGAAATGGAGCGGTGGTTGAGAGTATGCGGGTGTGCGGGTTCGTAAGGGTGTGGGTGCCGGCGGTACTGCTGCTGCTGCTGCTGCTGCTGCTGCTGCTGCTGCTCGGTATAAGCCAGTGCGCGTCAATAACCGTCCATCAGATGTAATAGCTCCCCGAGACACATCGGTTGCATTTAAATGGCTGCTTAGCCGACTCTGTCTCGACGCCGACGTGGATCTATGGAATTCCATCAAGCTCCACGGGATCCCTTATCGTCCTAACCGGGTCGTCGCGTCTCGGTCCAAGCGCTCCCGGACCCACGTTATTTTCAAAGCGCGTTACTATGGAGCGCGCTTTCGCGGTTACTTTCTTTCTTTCTTTCTTTCTTTCCTTTCTTTCCTTTCTTTTCTCTCTAACCCCTCTACCCACCTTTTCCCTAGGGAGAGGATGCTCGCAGTCGGATGGGTTAGCTACTCCTTCTAACCGTCTTCCTTTCTACTTGGACAACATTTTCTTTTTTTCGTCGGACAACTGGACGTTCCGGCCGGGGTACGGCTGAACGATATCGCTGTCTCTTAAACGTTGTTTCGTTGGATTTTGTCGTCGCCGTTAGAGCTATCGATTGGCAAAGACGTAAAGGAAATATTCCTATAAACGCGTTAAGAACGGTGGGTTTTTTGCGAAAGTTTCGCCTCGTCGTTGGTCACTTAACGTAAAATCGAGCGATTTCGAGATCGGGTAGTTCGTTCTACCAGCAGCGAGGAGCGAGCAGTCACGAAGCAGAGGGTAGGAGTCGTAGTAACAACCGGCGACACAGCCGAAACTTGCTGACTTGGAGGTTCCTTGATTGGCTCCATCCGCAGACCTACGTGCTCGTCACAACAGTTCGGTTCGAGTTTCCGCACCCTCGACAGCGTTCTCTTCTCACCCTCTTTTTCTCCTGCGATATTATCCGTGTTCCGAGATACCGGAATTTTCTGGCGTTGGGCACGTTGCTTGTACAGATGCGCTGCTCCTCGTCCGTGTACTTGTACACTTTGAATTACTTTTGATCCAAGTAACCGAACGATGACCGGCGATGTCGTTGGACCCGAGCGTAACGATTCGAGAAGTAGCGGTAACCGAAGAAATTAATGGACGTCCGTCCGTCCGTCCGTCCGTCCATCCGTATAGTATACGTCTCTCCGTTCCCGTCGATGTTCCTCGATCTCGGTGTCTCTGTCAGGCTGCGACTTAATCCCTCGCGGGTGCCTCGGGTGCAGGGGCTAGGCGTGCTCGTTTTACCCGCGGGATTGCCGTAGAGAAGTGGAGATGGAGGTAGAAGCGTAGGTGGGGGTGTGAGAGGGCAGCTACAGGCAAAAGGATCTGCATGGCGGCTCTACCGCGTCGCAAATCACTTAAACTGCGGCTGCTGGAGCTACGCGAGGGCAAGCTCGACTCTGGGAAGGGAGGGGGAGGGGGTGCTGGATAGACGATGGTGCAGGGGGTGAAAGAGGCGTAGGAGGAGGTGGAGGAGGAGGGTGATTATAAGACCGCTCGGGGTTGCTGGCTAGCGAGGTAGTACCATCCGTTATGACTATAAATCTAAGATAACAATAACGTCCCCCTCACCTCTGAGCTCCGTTCACCCTCCCCCGCGCTCTCTATCGCGCTCTCCCTCTGTTTCCCTCTGTTTCCCTCGTTCGTCGTCTCTTCTCTCCTCTTCTCTGCCCCTCATCTCTTCTCTTTGGTTCGCTCCTCCTCTCTTCTCTTCTCTACTCTTCTCTGGTCAACTATCCTTTTCTCTCTTCTCCTCTCCTCTCCTCTCCTCTCCTCTCCTCTCCTCTCCTCTCCTCTCGTCTCCTCTCGTTTTCGGTCTCGGTCTCTGTCTCTGGAAGCACCCTCGCCAGCTAGCAGTTGTAACCCCTCCGTTTCTCGGTAGCCGTTTGTCCAGCAGGCATTAATGCCCGCTTGCGCGCCGAGCTGTTCCCTGGCCATTCGACACACGTGTCCTCGATGCTAGCTCGCGTTGCGTAAGCGTCATCGTATCGACATTAACGCCTTGCTGATGCCCGGTCCAGGTATCCGTGGGCATGAGCAGCGAGTTCAGCTTCTTCGCCGACGGAAGATGGAGATTCGTTTGATTTTGGCAAAGCTTTTCTTCCGATGGCACGGCAAACAGGATAGTTTCCGTAGGCGTAGCCGAGTAAACGATACCAGTGCGTTCCGTGTTAGGTGGAATCGAACAGAATCGCAGGCGTGTTTTTGTTTGCATTAAGCTCGTCGAAATTGATGCACGCGGCATGCTTGGCCATTTGTGCAGCGCACCTGGGAATTTATTGATATTAGCGGGAACAACCGATACAGCTGCCGCTGACCGAATCGAGCCGAAGCTAAACCATTATTTCGGTACACGTTCGAAAGAAGGAACGTTGCCGATTCGAAAGACAAGCGGCGTTGCTAGATTCGTTGCCGGTGTTTATGAAACCGGTCGGAATCGAACGACTCTGTTACGTAGCTCGGCGTCGACGGCCGAGGAGACGCAGGTCGATCGTCGGGATTGTTTCGTACCGCGCGGTTAGTCGTAGGCACATCGAGATAACGTTTTGGCTTTAACGTTTATACGGGGAACGGTTTTAATTGGGCTTAATGCCGTAAACAGCGAGCGCGTTAATGAAAAGTACCTCGACGCGGCATATTACTATTCGGTACATTAAGTCGCAAAATGAAATTCACAATCGATGACCGCGCTGGACCGTCGGCGAAAGAGTAATAATGCATCGCGATAAATATGTATACGAGTTTATCGTAATAATGAGTTCACTGATTCCTGGCACAGAGGGAGCGAAGGAGGGGAAGAGCGCCCGGGAGAGAGAGAGAGAGGGGTAGAGTTATACGAGGCGGTTTACTCGTACAGCGGGGATGCTGCCGGACACGGAGGGGTCGGGGGGGTGGTGGTGGTCGCGAGAGCAAGCGTGGCAGGGCGGGGGGAGCCGAAGCGAAGCGGCGGTGAAACACGAGGAGAAAGAGAAGGAGAAAGAGAAGGAGAACGAGAACGAGAACGAGAACGAGAACGAGAACGAGAACGAGAACGAGAAAGAGATCGAGATAGAGAAAGAGATAGAGAAAGAGAAGGAGAAGGAGAAAGAGAAAGGGAAAGAGAAAGAGAAAGAGAAAGAGAAAGAGAAAGAGAAAGAGGCAGGGTGCAGTAAACGTGTATAGGGGTGGCAGAGGAGGAGTGGTAACGGCGGTGCCGGCGGTGGCGGCGGAGGCGGCGGAAGCGACAGTAGCGTTGCAGTGGGAGGCAAAGTTGGTTATTTTATTGGAAATTTTGGCGAGTCGCCGCTCGAATTTGTGAATCGCGCCTGTTCGATTGCTTTCAAAGGTAAATTAATATCGCGCCATGAACACGTGCCCATCCGATGCACTGATGAGCTTAATGAGAACGGAAGTAAAGAGCCGTGGATAAATGCTACTTTGATCAGATACTAATTGGACTGCCGGGCAAAACTCTAATTGTCGGTGAGCTCAAAAGGCAGGACGAGCATATTTCGTTGAATTGATTTTGGCAGAAATAATTTGTCGTAATTTCGAACGCAGCACGGACGGTGTTTCGCTGTTGACCGTCGAACGTCGCGTCCAGGAAGGGAAAGACGCGAGCCCCCGGCGCGGCGCCGGCCGTCTCGAAATAGCAGACGGTGGTCGCAGCGTGTCCGTCCAGCAATAAGGGAAATCGAGGAATGAAGAGCCGTTTCGGTACATCTGCCGCTGGCTCGTCTATCACGGCCGCTACCGGCCCAGCTAATACACGTATAATTACTCCTTTCTAAGATTTATTTTAATTAGCCTCTATATCTTCTCCTAACGAGCACCGCTCTGATTTAGCGCGAACTGTTTCATTGCTACCTAACGGTGTAATGTACCGTCTCGCCGCGGACCCCTTTCCCGGTGGGAACCGTTGTCGGTGGAAGCGGTTCGAGCTTCGCCACTGTCGCCAAACCTTCGTTGCCGCGCGGTGCTCGATGGTTCTCCTGGCTAGAGCTCCTCGTCGAGGACCATCGGCCATTCTCGCCGTTCTCGCCGTTCTCGCCGTTCTCGCCGTTCTCGCCGTTCTCGCCATCCGCGCTATTCTGCTCGGCCGCCGAACGAGCAGCAGGAGACGAAGAAGAAACGGGCTGGGACGGGGAAAGGGTTCGTTCGTTAGGGTGGCTGCTGGTAGCGCGACTCGCTCGCTCCATTAACTCGTTCATAGGCGATCTAGCGTCGTGGCGTCGTCTCACACCCCATAAGCCGGCAGTAAATCACCTCTAGCACCCGCCTTACCACCTTCCGCCCGCGCTCTTCCCCCGGCTCCGTAGTGTTGGAAACGGTGGCGGCAAACCCGAAACTCAAGCCAAACATACGAACAACCACCGAGCCGGAGGGTGGTACCGGTGATGCCAACGGTGGTGGTGTAAGATCGCTTGCGAATCCGTAATCGCCGTAAACCTGAGGACTTAGGCGGTTGGGACCGCGGATTCGCTATCGCACGCATACACTCGTGATATACCCCCGTTCTACGTTCCTATACGTCCCACACGTCCCACGCGTCCTACGTGTCTCCTCATCTGTATTGGTTTTCTCTGTAAATGTAACCGGTTGGAACGTACGACAGGGGCGAATCGGCGGAATCGGTGGAATCGGTGGAATCGGCGGATCCGGCGGTCGCCTCTAGCCTAAATCTATATTTCCACCTCCCGTATCCCGTATCTGTTCATCTGCTACCGCCAACCTAACCGTGGCAGAAGCGCTTCGCGCAACCCTCCCCCTCGTGCTATCTGTGTATTCCCCGTCTCTTTCTCTATCTCTTTCTCTTTCTCTTTCTCTTTGCCATTTCCTACCCCTTTCCCCTGCCCTTTCCCTTTCTCCATCCATGTCTCGTTCTGTTTCACCCCGTTCTCCTCCGCGCCGTCGTCCGCGTGCACCGGCTCGCCTCGTCTCACCTCGTCTTCCCTAGTAACGACTCTTCCTCCTCCTCCTCCTCCTCCTCCTCCTCCTCCTCCTCCACCTCCTCCTCCACCCCCTCCTCCTTCTCCTCCTCTCTCACACTCGCAGAACCTCCAACGTTTCGAACTCACCTCCCGCCGACGACAAATCCTCGCGGTACTCCTACGGACCAGCGCAGCGCGACGGCACGAGCACATTTTCCTGAAATACGACGTCCCCGGGAGCATAAACGCCGTTACTATTCCCACAAGTTGTAACTGGTGTTAATTATTGACTCGATGTGTACGTGTACGTGTGCGTTCCCACCTCTTGACTCGCGTGCGTGATCGTACGTATACATACATACGTAGCTATCTACACGTGTACCCGAAGCGAGAGGTGGCGCGGCGTGAGTGGAGAAGGACGCTAATAGTAACCGTACGTGTGTGATGTTTGCTCGTTGTAGGTAAGGGTGGAAGAGAGAGAGAGAAAGAGAGAGAGAGAGAGAGAGAGAGAGAGGGAGATCGGGGCGCCCGAGTTATTCGCACGGCGCTGCCTGCCGATATCTGATTATCGTTCGTCTTTGCCACGATAACGCAAATAATTAAACGTTGCCCTCGTTACTCGGTAGGGCATTCGGCTATCGAGGAGAAAAAAAAGAGGGAGCTACCGAATAAGACTAGGACGACGAGTTGTGTCGGCACTAGTCAAACTGTTTACGGTATCCCTAAATCGTTGGAAATCGGGGCCGGCTGGGAGACTCTAGCGGAGATTGCAGCACGGTGCATTCCGTTGAGCGTGAGTCGGACGAGCCAATAAATGGATTTGCCCTCGGAGAGTCCGCGGAAGCTGGATCGCCGCGGCGGTGGGCGGCGGTGGGCGGCGGGCGGCGCGTCGATTCGTACGTAGCGTGTATGTAGGTGCAAGGTAGAATCGCTGGAAGAAGCTCGTCTGTCGTTTCGATTTGTTTCCCGAAAGGGAACTTCTAAGCAGACGGACCGTGTATACGGAACGACCCCTACTACGCGTTTCGTACCATCGTAGGAAGCATCCGACTAAATTGAAAGTTCCGTCTGAGAGGGAAATACATTTGTAAATGAAACAGTCATGAACGTATGCCCCGGCAGCCTGCGGCTATTCAATCTAACCGGGGTACAAAGCTAATAGAAATTCTACGTCTCTCGCATAAAGGAAACCGTGAAATAAAATCGAATGTGGATCCTCTTGCAGGAATTACCAATACATAAGTCGAACGTTCGGCGTACGGTACACCGACGTCCGTGAAACGAACCCCGGATACTTGACTCGCGACTCCGCTCGGAGCATTCGCAGCGCACACCTGGAAATTGTCGAGTCGTCGGTTTGTAGTGGGGACCCCGATCGGCGGCACGTAGAAAACGGTAGAGACGTATGTACTTACATACGTTCGACTCGACGCGTTCGCGATAAAGAACGGTGTCGGGGAAATCCGACGCACGAATAAACGAATTCGAGAGCAGCATCGCGGTCTCGAGCGATCGATCGAGAGAACACCGTTGACGGTGGCTCGACCGTTTCGAAAGGAATTAAGGTTAAGATTTAATTTCTGATTAGGAGGCGTCGCGCTCCCCAACGGAGCAATCTCGTTTGGCCATTGTGAGTGACAGAAACGCACGTTTTCGCGAGATGGAAGATGCAGACCGGCATACGAATCGCCTGTTTTAGCCGTCGTTAGGTAGCGGCGCGGCTAGAACCGCTGAAACGGCCGCTCTACCTGGAATCGGAGGGTGTCGCGCGGGAATCGTCACCCGCTGCCTCTCGCTTAGATGCTAGCGTAGATTCGGAGTAATCGAGAAAACTGCAACTACGTCGGCTTTACCTTTTCCGCTGTTTCGTAAGACGAAACGAAGGGAATCGCGTCTGTAGCCGAGAAACGTGGCGACGGCCTCGGTGGGAGCGGGACTCGCGACAAGACCCCGCAACGTTGGGAGGTGTAGCAAGGTTTGGATAATTTCGCGGTGGTCGGTCGAAAGGTCGTAGCATGGAATTAAGATTCCGTGGAGGAGCTTTCGGGGATCGTCGTGTCAGGGTAACGCAGGCTTGACTCCTCAAGATAATTTACCGTTCAAACGTTAACCGGGAGCGAGTTCGGTTCGCCAATCCGGAATGTTTCTGGAAGGTTACGACGGGGGGAGAGGGATACGGGAGAGTAGAAGGAACCGTAGGCTCGCGGGACGCGGGAGGAAAGAACGAGGAGAGTAACGTTTTCCTGGCCCTGACACTGCCACGACGACGCTTGCTTCCCGACCTTTTTACCCTCGCTGCCGCTGACATATTTCTTGATTTTCAGAACAATGCCGCCATAAAGCAACGAAGGCGTGTAAGAACGCGTGCTAACCAAAGTACCTATCTACCTGTCATAACTACCTCCGAGCGGCGTGACAATCGGACCGTTCGAAATCCGCGACGCGTCCCCCCGCCTTTCTTACAATTAGTAGAATACAAGGTTGTTTCGCTCGATGTCCGTTTGGTCGAAGGTTATGCGGATATCCCGCGTGTATGAAACTCGGTGGCTCGGTATCGGACGGGGGAAGACAAGGGAAAAGGAAGAGCGATTCCGTCCGCAAGAGAGGTCTGCTCGCGATGGGATCGACTGCCGTCGGACGATTATTTCGTCGCTCCGACTCTCCGAGATTGAATCCGCGGTGAAGAGTGCTCGAGGCTGCGGCCGGACCAGTCTTGCGAGAATCGGAGATGGTGGCCGCTCGGCCTTTCGCCGGATACGACCTTCCCACACCGTCACCGTCACAGTCGTCGACATCTTTCGCGCACCTCTCGGCATCCTCGGTGACACCCGTTGAGACACCCCTGCCGACAAACCCGAACAAGCTCTTTACCTATCTGGGAATAATCGGGCAATTTTCCACGACACCGCTGTCGTCGCGAGATCAGCTCGTTCACTAGCGTTCCAGATTAGACCTTTTGAAAAACACCCCAACGAGTGAACCGAGTCGATACGGGGTGCGTAAATATTAGCCGTGAGCGGTTCGTTTGCAAAAGCAAAGGGTCGTTTCCGCTATAAAGCGTTTGCATTTCGGTCTTGTTCGTTGATAGCGAGAAATCGTGTTTCCAGCTGCCAGACCGAATCAGTCTGGGAGGTCGAAAGACACGGTGCGATTCTATTTAGCGGCGCGTCGTTTGACGGGGTTTATTGGGGGTGCAACAGGTCGGGTTAGACTGGAGTGTGTTCTCTCACCACCATCATTAGTCAACGTCACCACCCGATTCTCTCTCGCGCTTCCTCTATCTCTGTCGCCCTTGCTCGCTCCCTCTCTTCGTCTGTTCTTCTGTGTACGTCCGTCCGTCCGTCCGTCCGTCCGTCTGCCTACCTGGCTGGTTGGCTGGCTGGCTGGCTGGTTGGCTGGCTGGCTGGCTGGCTGAATGGCTGGCTGGCTGGCTGGCTGGCTGGCTGGCTGGGTGCCTACATCTACCTACCTCTGTATCTATTACCGGCATAACGTCAACCACTAAATCGCTCAACGCCTCCGCCACCGTTTATTCCTACATACGCGGAAATCAGAGAAACGTTGGATAATGATTCGGTCCTAGAAATGATCGATCGATGCGATATCCTGCAGATCGATTTCCACGCAAGACGAACGTAAGGCGTACGTATGTCGTACGTAAGGAGGCGCATACGGTGAGAAGAGACAAATAATCGTCGGTGGCGGGTGTAACGTATGCAACCTAGTCGCTTGATTCCGGGGCAGGGCAAAGTACGCGGCCGCGGTTTACTCGGTAGGAAAAGACTAGCGAAATGTCTCGGCAAGCGGTTGGACGATTGTTAAACTATACGGTGAATATAGTTGTAGCGGAACAACGGTAGAAACGGGGGGAACCGTCGGCCTTTCGTTCGCGTCGGATCGCGTAATCCCCGTAGGATCATCCCATTGTTGTTAGCCCACGTGTGGATAGGAGCTTTGTAGTTTCACGAGCAGAAGCCAGGTTGCTACACCTTTTCCCTACCTTCTATTTCCCCTTCAGCCCGTGCGCCCGGTCTCTCTGTGCCGGTAAGTATAAGCTCTTTCCAACAAATCCACCACCTCGTTTAGTGCCGCACCGAGGATTAGCACCAAAGCCTTCTTCTTGCGTCGCGCAACGCGCAACGTGCATCCTGCAACGCGCCTGACCGCCGTCTAATACGCGTACTCCGTTTGCCCCTCATCCTATGCTCGACAACCTACCGGTATATGCTAATTCTTCCCGGTTTCGCAGGATTCCGATAACCAGGGCACAGTCTAATTTTCACGATTACCAGCGAAACCGGTCACGTTGCGACCCAGCTGCTATTCCGTTTTACGAGTTTCGGCTATTCGACGAAAGAACGAAAGAAAGGACGAACGAAAATGTTTGTATCGGACTGACTTGTCGAGTGGGACGCGAAAGAGCAGGGGGGAATAGACAGAGAGAGAGAGAGAGAGAGAGAGAGAGAGAGAGAGACTAGACTAGACTAGACTAATTGGTTTATTTGTCCTAGGGAAGTACCCTATAAGGACAGGCTTAAATAAGTACATGTGTAGAAATAAAAATAAAACAAAAGTAACAATAAAATACAGAAATAATGCTAGGAACAAAAAAAAAAACAAGAACAAGAGTAAGTTACACTAAATAGCTAAGACTAGGTGAGGTAATAATAGTAAGTGAATACTAAATACAAATAAGAAACGGCAAAGGAGGAAGTACAGTTATTATGTAGTACTTAAACTAAAACTTAAAAACTTAAAAACTTAAAAGTTTACAAGACAAGGGCCAGAAGGTGTTCAAAAAGAAGGCTCTTAAAGACCACCCGCGAAGAACAGTTTCGAAGGTGAGCAGGAAGAGAATTCCATAATCTCACTCCCGAAACTGCCACAGAATTACTCAAAGTGGCCGTACGATGCCTAGGCAAAGCGAGCAGGCCCGACTCAAGGCGCGAAGAGCATCTGGTCCCAGCATCTCCGATAGATCTGAACATTCCTGAGAAGGGATCAGAAACACCCTCCCCGATCGAGTGCAGACGATCATAGACAAAGCAGCCGAGAAAATAATTTCTGCGAGCTGCCGGCCTCAACCACCGAAGACGCAAATAGTAAGGGGAGATGTGAGCATCCAGAGGGATGCCAAAGACGAACCTCAAGGCCGTATTAAGCGCACGCGT
Organism: Mimumesa dahlbomi; assembly: GCA_917499265.3. Lineage (NCBI taxonomy): Eukaryota > Metazoa > Arthropoda > Insecta > Hymenoptera > Crabronidae > Mimumesa > Mimumesa dahlbomi. The sequence goes on from OU824124.1 coordinate 225,114, forward strand.
CAGACGAATATCATCTATCACACCGACATCACAATAAACCAGAGCGCAATAATCAAGGTGCGGCAGAATAAGGGACCTGACCAATTCCGCCTTGGTTTTAAGCGGGAGGCCAGAACCGTTCCGACGAAGCTGGAAAATCGTACGCCTAATCCGACCACAGATCCCAACAACATGCTCACGCCAATCAAGCGTCGAGCTGAGCGTCACACCTAGGGACTTAATGGAGCGAGAAAAGGGTACGGAGACATGACCAACCATGATAGGAGGAGGAGGAGAGGAGTAGATAGTATTGACGAAACGAGAGGACCCAAAGATGATAGACTGTGTCTTCGCAGGATTAAGTGTGAGTGAATTACGCGCACACCATCCCACCAAGCGCTCAATATTCCTATTTAGGAGCTCAATAGTCGCCGGGAGATCCGTGGGCAAGCAATGCACGTACACTTGTAAGTCATCCGCGTACTTGACTATCTTAACATTACTGAGCACAGTATCAATATCAGACAAATACACAGAGAAAAGGAGTGGACCAAGGACAGAACCTTGAGGGACACCAGATGTCACAGAGACCCAAGGAGAGGTTACACCATTGGAGAACACAGCCTGTCTTCGACCCGATAGATAAGAGCGGATCCACTCAAGAACAGGTCTCGAAAAGTCGAGGCCAGCCAGTTTTGATAAAAGGATCGCATGATCAACAGTGTCGAAAGCTTTCGAGAAGTCAAAACAGACGAGCACCGTGACCATGCGATCATCAACAGCCGAGCGAACGTCTTCCAGAATGCGTAGAAGAGCACACTGAGTGGAGCGCCCAGGAGAGAAGCCAAACTGGGTAGGATCACATAGATTTCGGGAAGAGAGGAAATTAAGGATTTGTAGACGGACAATACGTTCAAGTACTTTAGACAATTCAGGAAGGATAGAGATAGGCCGGAAATCAGAAGGAAGAGTAGGGGATGGAACTTTAGGTATAGGAAGGATGTAGGCAGATTTCCATAGAGCTGGAAAGGAGGATGTGGAGAGTGAAAGATTAAATAGCTCAAAAAGGTAGGGAAAGAGGTGTGGAGTACATATTGAGAGGAAGCGAGGAGGTAAATGGTCAGGAGGGGTGGTCGTTGAAGAAGATAAAGAAAGGGAAGACATGAGGGATTCAGGGGTGATATAAGAAAAGAAGAACTGATTGTCAGAAAAGGAAGGAGATAAAGTATTAGAAAGAGTAGAGAAGAACGAGGAAAGAGGTGAGGACTGAGGGGTAAAAACAGAGGCAAAGAAAACATTTAGTTGAGAAAGCGAAAGAAAAGGGGGGAGTGTGGACGAGGAAGGGGAAGGCACAACACGAAGTGACCTCAGCCTTCTCCAGGCATCTGCAGAAGAGGAAGCCCCACTCAGCGACTCAGAGATATAGGAACCTCGACTGGCTCTAATCAGGGAAGAGACCCTGCCCCTGAGAACCCTATAGCGCTCCTGCATCCCAGGGTCACCCGAGCGAGAGTAAGCTCTCCTATAAGAATCACGTTCCCTAATCAGAGAACGTATCCCACGAGTGATCCAGGGCGCAGGAGGTCTCCCCACAGGAACGGACCGAATCGGACAGAGCCGATTCAGGGCACCAGTCAGGAAACTATTTAAGGCCGCTAGCCGCTCATCCACCGAGCCATGAAGCCAGGTAGCAGAAACATGCACGGAATACAAAGAATTGGGAACGCGAAAAAGCGAGTACACAGAGTCAGAGAGAGCACTAGAGTATGAACGACGTGAGATAGTACCGGCATGCAGACGACGAATGGGAAAAGTGTAAGAGATATGAATGAGGTCATGGGAGGATAGAAAAGGAACGGGGAATTGACCAGAGTCAGAAAGATGATCAGGTGAAGAGACAGCACAGACATCAATCCAGGTATGAGAATGAGAGGTGTGATGAGTAGGAGAAAAGGAAACTAGGGATAGTCCATAGGTGTCGACAGACCGACGCAGAAAGGCCGAGTCATGAGAGTCAGATAGGAGATCCGCATTGACATCCCCGAGAGAGAGAGAGAGAGAGAGAGAGAGAGAGGAAGAGAGGAAGAGAGGAAGTGAGGAAGAGAGAGATGGGCTAGGATAATCTATGCACGTTTGAGCTAGCCGTGGATTGAGCTAGCTTCGGTACAGGAAGGTTGAAAGCCGCTGTCAACATCTCTCAGTGGGCAGCGCTGTCTGGCCCGTAAACCTTGTTATCAACCACCGGCCATTAGGGGTCCAAGGCGACAAAATGCCGAGCAAAGTGCCATCTTTCCCAAATAATTACGGTCCACATTGTCGATGCTACCGCGCGTACCTTCCTTATCCGCTTGCTTGAATTACCAGCGCGGAGAGGTTAACGACTTGAATCGCGTGCGTCAGTAACGCTTTCTCCGAGTAGATTAAAACGCGTTTAAAAGAACGCGCAGTTAAAAGCGCGATCGAACCGGATAATACGATAACTTAATGTTTCGGAAGAGGTTGTCGAAGTAGCGCAAGTTCGACAGGAAAGAAGAAAGAAAGGAGGAGGAGCAACGTCGCGTTTATTTACGTTGTGCAGCAGCAGACTCTTCATCGATTACGAACGTGTCTTTACGTTATAACTCGTGTTTAGGAAAACGGTTGAAATTTTGCCCCGAGGTTCGATGTCGGTCGGCAACGAGCTACCGTGAGAACGCAGTCGAGCGTTCGCTGTTTTCGCATTAAAAAATTGGTAAAGTGGAAGTACAAATCATCGAACGACTACCGGTTATTCGGAAATGTTGGACCTCGCGAGGAGGAGGGGATGGAGGATCGGTTGTGGGAGAGCAGAGGCAGGGGGAGAGCATTTGCAGTAACAAAATGCGAAGCGCTGCACGCGTTAATTCCCGTCCATAAAAGCCATCGACAAATCAAACCTTCGACGTGATTCACTGCCGGCATAAATACAACTAGATCAGCGTGTGTACGAGAAACGTGGTATGAGCGATGGGTCGACAGCCGTTTACCCTGTCCTCTCTCTCTTTCCCTCTGTCCCTCCCACCCTCCCGTCTCCCACTCGTCCCACTCTCTCTCTCTCTCTCTCTCTCTCTCTCTTTCTCCCTCTCTCTGTGTCCCTGTCCCAGTCTCTTTCGCCCTCTCGCACTCTTTCGTGACCCTCCCGGTCTCTCGCCACCCCTTTTTCCGAAGCTTGCACTGCAACTGCTCCACCGCAACCACCCGCGACCACCCGCGACTACCCGCGACCACCCGCGACCCACCCGCGAACACCCGCGAACGCCCACGAATATCCGTGAACACCCGCGAACACCCGCGAACACCCGCGAACACCCGCGGCCCACGAACGGCCGGTACCGTGGCGCAGCTTCTATCCAAACGTTATGCCCTACTTTTCGTATTTTTATAACCTTGTTATCGGCCGATTGTCCGCCGATAATTAAAGTTTCTTCTTCGCGAAGCGTGAGAGAGAGAGTCGCGAGACACGGACAAGCAGTCGGTACCGCTTTCGTCCGAAGGTTGTAAAAAAGAACACCGGGCCAACGATCGAGTTTACAGCTAGGGGTGCTTTCGAGTGATTTCTACTTGAAAACGAAATCCACGTGGTTGATATCCATCTGGTGACCCGACCAGGAGCGAATCCGCGGAGGGAAATAAAATAATCGACGTCGCGTCAGTTTCGATCGAGCCAGCCAGCTATACCCGACTCGGCCTGGCTTGTCCCGGTACCCACCACCCCCAGCACCCTGCACAGACCCCCCCCCCCCCGAGCCACCCCTCGCGAATAGTTTGGAGGTATAATATGCGGTGCTCAGGGTGATTTATAGGCGCGTGATATTTCGATACAATGGCAGTAGCGGTGGCGGCAGCGGAGTCGGTACGGAGAGGGTACGGAAAGGGACCGTGATATGGAATGGGGAACGAAGAAGGAAGGGAAGAGGAGAGGAAACGAGAGAAAGAGAAAGGGTGGTTTCGAACTGAGAGTTTAGCAATGTGTGTCGAGCCTTTAAAATGAATGCCCGCGTTTCTTGCGCCGTGGACTCTATCACGGTGCTCCATACACAGGCTGGGTGGTTCGCGGGAACACCTACCACTCACTTATCTGACCGTCCGTAAATAATAAAAATATAGACATTACGCGACCGTATATCAAGCCAGCGCGTTCGGTTCACTTTACGTTTAAGATAAATTCAGCCACCCGCGGCCGCGTTGTCCCCCGAACCTTGTCCTCGGAGAAACGAATTAGAATCTGAGAACGAAGAACGCAGAACGGAAAACGGAAAACGGAAAAGGGAAACGGGAAAAGGGAAAAGGGAAAAGGGAAAAGGGAAAAGGGAAAAAGGGAAAAGGGAGAACGAAGGTCGAACAGCGGACCTATTCGGTAGAGAGTCGTGGAGGTAGGTACGGGCAATGTCGGTTCCTTAGGCGGATACGGTATCGATAATTGCAAAGTCTTTGCATAGCGGTCCGGAGAACGGGCTCGGACAGCGGGACGTCAACGGGATGCGATGCGCGTATCGTCAGCAACGATGGACGCTGGTTCGACGCTCGATTTATCGGCCTAGCGATAATCCATTAATTCGTTCCGTTTCGTAGCGTACTTTGAGCCGTTCGGCTCCCGTGTGTCTTGCAGTAGGACAGTTCCTATAACCCGTGTGCGGCAGCTCGAGAAACGGGCTTACAAAAAAATGCAATTATTGGTCCGCGCGTTTCCGCCGAATGAAATTGTCAGGATCGCGACAGAGGGCAGGTCACGTTTATAAGGTATTCACGCGACGTGGTCGAACGTGTAACGTCAAAGAGAATTCCGATCGACAGGTGCGCGTAAAAGAGTCGCGTAAGCGGAAGGGCGGAAGGGCGGAAGGGCGGTAAATGTCTTTTCCAATTGTAAGTCAGTCGTACGGGAGACATCGTCGGGACGTACGTATGGCAAAGGCATCGGCACTCCGCAGCCGCTTTATAAACTATTCCTGTTGTCTCCTTGGGTATTATTCCGGGTGCTGATTTATAGGCGCCATTAATTAACGGGCGCGCCTTTATTCGTACGAAAGGGATGGACCTATTGCTCACCGGTTAGACGCCAATTCAGTGCCATTGTTCTTGCGTCGTTTGCACACGTACGTAGGCACGCACACGGACGCGGATCCGTGGGAGCGAAGCGTGCGAACGCGACGATAATTTTTCCGAGTGAAATAAAGTCAGGAAAAGCGCGAGCATCGGAGAGCACGCCGGTCGAAGAGGGCAAGAGGATGCAGGGAAGAAGGGAAGAAGGGAAGAAGGGAAGAAGGGAAGAATAGGGGAAGTCCGAAGTGGGCGGGTTTGCAAACGCCGTGAGAAATATTTTTCCACCCGCGAAACAACCTTTGCTGCCTCTCACCTAGCCCTCTTTCATACGGATTCGCTCTTCCTTTCTCTCCGTGTTCTCCACGCCTTCCGGGTTCGCGATTTCCCTATTCACGATTCCCCATATTTAACGACTCTTCGACGGCATCGGCCGTCGCGAACGAGAAAGAAAAAAGCAGAGTCAAGTTTTTAAAGGCTATTGCGCGACTGTCCAGTGCGAACGGCGACCGGTGACCGGCGACAGCGACCGCGATAGGTCGGTTCCGTTTCGGTGGAAAGAATAAGACGCGAGGGCCGACCTGGTAGCGCGCTAATTAAACATAGATGGGGCTAACCGAGCCAAGAGCGTGAATGCAAGGTAGAGAGGGTAGAGCGTTAACCCTTTTCGCGGCAATTAGCGCGGCAGGCTCGTTCGCTCCTGTTCTCGCGAGGCGAAAGCCGGCTGGATTATTTCATTCCACGTAATAGCGCGTTGTAATATTCGTTGCCGGCTGCTGGAAATTGTTTGCCAGCGGTTTCTTTGGGCGGCGTCGCGTGGCTCGTTCGAACCGCTCGCGTTCCACGAATACGTTTCGGCGAGACGCGCTGGCCGAACCGCGCGACTCGTCACCGCCGCGACCGCCTGGCATAGCTCGGTGGTGGGTGGTGGCTTCGCTAGAGTCGAAAAATGCTAGATACATGGTAAAAGAGTATGAAGAGGACGACGCGGTAGATGCCAGGGATGCTGGGAGCAGGTTTTAACCGACGATATCGCATTCTGTCTCGCTGCTCGTCGATCATTTTTCTGTCAAAAATACGTAGAGGCACGTATCGGGTGATATAATGATAGCTCGGTGAAATTTTCCGCGCATTATTCGAGACGTAACACGTGCTCGTTGTAGCGCGTAATTCGTCCGGATCGGTGGTTGACAGGTGACAGGCCTGACGCGGGCCAGCACGTGACATCTGTCAACTGTGAATGTTTCGAGCGGTGACGGCCGCGTGCTGAACGCTGGCTGACGTTGTTATCGCGTCGACACTGCCGAACGACCTAATGAGCTTCGACGCGAGAGCGAGAGAAAGAAAGAAATAAACGAATAAATCGAAATCCACCGCGACGCACGCTATAGAGAATGGAGAGCAGAGTGTGTATAGTGGAGAAGCGAGCAACAAAGTGAGTCGAATCGACTTTCGTTCGGATATATATCGACCTCTCCGTTATGGTATCGGCCGAGTGCTCGAACGTCAACGCTGATTCGCGTACCGCGTACCGCGTGCCGCGCACCGCACGCCGGACGCCGCACGTCGCCCACGTCGACACGCCGCCGCGACGCCACGCCGCCACGCCGCAACGACGCCACGTCGCCACGCCGTCACGCCGCCAGGCCGCCACGCCGCCACGCCGCACGCACCGATCTTCGTTTTCCTCGGGGCTAGAAAAACGTTGCACCGGCGGGTTTTGTACCGTTTTGCGTTTCGCGTTTCGAGTTTCGAGATTCGAATTTTGCGTTTTCGGCCGGGCTTGGCGAACGCGTTCCTCGCAGAAACGCGCACGGGACGCTGTAAACGCTTTGCAGTACCGGCCCGTGAATACTGCAAGAGGGAAACGGGCAAACAGAGATAGCTTGCGAGAGAGAAAGGGTGCAGAAGCGAAGAGGAGGCTGGAAAACGGAGAGAAAGAGAGACCTGTTATTTGTCACGGTAAGCGGCCTTTCTCGCAGTATTATTTCCCGCAAAGTGTTATTAACTGCGCTCATATTTCGCCTTTTTCTACCGCTTCCTTGTTGTTCTTTTTTCCCTTTCGTTCTGTCGCTGCTCCTTTTTTGTTTTTAATCGTTAATAGCGCCCGTTCATTTCGGCGCTTAACCGCCGGCGTCACGCGTAGTTATTTAGCTGAAATATCAGCGGTGGAAACGCTAGTTTTTCAACGTTTTCGAAAGGTACAGGTACATACGTACATACGTATACATACGTACGCGGTTAAACCGAAGCACTCGGACGCGAGACACCCGGGACACTGTGCTTTCACCAACTTTCTAATTAAAACTTTCGTTTCTCGCAAATTCTCCTCCCGCGTTCCCTTCTTTCCGCAAGTTGAATCAACGAAGCCGTCTTTCCAACACCCGTCGGAGATGTCAAAGCCTACGGTTACGTGAAAAGGGACGCGTGAGTTTCGACAGGTGCGCGAAAAATAGGATCGTTCGCGTAGAAAGGCGGTGGTGTCGCGGCATCGCGGCATCGCTGCAACGCATACAGGGCTCCAAGAATCGCATAGAACGGAGAGTGGATTCTCGGGAACAGAGCGTAAGTAATTAACGACACGTTTATACGATATCGTTTGCGAGAGGGCTGCGGCCTGGCACCAACGAAGAACCCTCCTAATAGGAAGTGCTAACGGTGATACGCTCGAATGTGTTCCCGCACCGGGCTCGTTTCACCCCTTCCGACTCTGTGCCCCGCGCTCCCCCGCCGCTTCGCCCCCTCCTTTCCTCCGCACCCTCACCGGTGCTCCACCTCTTCACCCGACTAGCTACACTCGTTCTCGAACTCTTCCATTCATTTTTCTCCGGCTCGAGACTAGTTAATATGCATTAAAAGGGGTTAATGAAAGTATCGTTGGAACGCGGCGTGCCTACGTGGCCGTTCTCGCGCGGTATCTCTCCGACGAGAACCTTTTCTCGTTTAAGGTCGGCATCGCTGTCGTTTGTTTCATCTTTCGACAGGTTCGCGGCAGAAACTCTCTGACGCACGTTGCCGTGTGATCCGTAACGTGACTATGGCGCGCCATGGCATACCATGGTTACGGCTATGGTATGGTATGGTATGGTATGGTTTGGCGCGTGTCGTGGCGTGTCGTGTCGTGGCGTGTCGTGACGTGCCGTGCCATGGCGCGACATTGTACGTTTGGGGAATAATAATCGGACTCCGCGGTAATCCTCGAAAGGGCGGTGTGTCGTTGCCGCGGTCTCGGGATTCGCTTGTATTCGGTCTCCAGGGAACGAGATACCGACGCGCTACCAACGTGAAACCGACGCGCGGAAGAGTAAGCTCGCAGAGAAGGCAAAAGGCAGGGAGAAGGATTTGCATGGAGCGGAGCGAAAGGACGATAGGGGGCGAGCGAGGAAGAGGGCAGAACCCGGGTCTGGCTACGGATAGTCGCAAATCACTTTAACTGCGCGGGGAACAGTTTGGAGCCGCTAATGGCGTCAAGTGTCTCGGATACCGCGGCTTCGTTCTCGGGTCGACCGGTCGACCAACCTCGGATCAGCGACAACCAGATCCGTCGGATTTCATACGTTCGAAGGGAGCTTTTTGCATCGAGGCCGGCGATGATCCTGACGAGAAGGTCCGTTCGAACCGGCAGCTCGGGTAACGTGGGACTCTCCGAAAGGGTAGCACGACATCGCGTTTAGCGTTTCGTTCTGGTGTACCCAGTCCCCGCCATCCGTTACATCTATAAATCTAAGATAACAATATTGCCACCACCTCCATCGCCGCAGTCACCGCTACCGGCAACGCCACTGCCACCGCACACCACCACTATCGCCACCACCATTGTCGCCATTCTCGCCATCCTTGCCATCCTTGCCATCCCTGCCATCCTTGCCATCCTTGCCATCCTTGCCATCCTTGCCATCGTCGGTATCGTCGGCATCGTCGCGTACGGAGCAGCAAGACCGGTACTGGGGCGAGGCGGGAGGCTGGGAGCTGTAATGAATGTTTGTACAACGACCATTAGCGCTCCGCTCGGGATACTACATCGAGGCGGGATTCGCAAAACCATTTCACGCACATGGGGACACCTTCCAACGGGTACCTCTTCTCGTCCACCGAAGGGAAGAGCGTTTATGGTTCGTCGTCCCGAAGGGTTCCCGCGTTTTTCAACCCTCCTACGCAGTCGATTCGTACGCGATCCACGAGAGCAGTAAGTACGCGAATCCGCTTTGAACTCGTGAGAATTCTTTTTCCGCGAGGGAGAACCTTCTAGCCTCGGTACGCGTCGATTCTTTTTCGTAGGTAACAGGATTTTTCGAATCCGCGACGCGACTCGAAATGGGACGAACGAACGAGTTTATTTGTAAAGTGGAATTGTACGTTTCACGTTTTACGCGATATCACGTGCTTTTCGTTGTTGCCGCTTCGCGTGGAATGTATCGTCAAGTTGTGTATCGGTGTAATCGACACGACCCTCGTACATCTACGTAACGTCGCTCTACCCTACAGGCATTTTTGCCAATAAAAAAAGACACGTATAAAAATGCTCTGTGACCGTTACGTGCAGGTGTAGGTGAATAAGGGGTGGCCAACGTAGCGGGCTGAAATCGACATCAGCGGTCGACACAAAATTTATTTATTATTTTTGTCGTGCAATTTTGTATCGTGCCCAACTGCGGTGAAATTAAATTATTATTTTGCCGGTATAAATCATTGGTCGGTTGGGGGAGGGAAGGGTTGGGAGGAAGTGAAAGGGGGAGGGGTCGTGAGGGGGAGAGTGGGCGAGAGTGAGTGAGCGAGTGAGCGAGTGAGCGAGTGAGCGAGCGAGCGGGCAAGGGATAGAGAGCGTGTGTGCGTGCGTGTGTGTCTGCGCGCGTGTGTGTGTGTGTGTGTGTGTGTGTGTGAGAGAGAGAGAGAGAGAGAGAGCATCCGTTCGCTTTAAATCCCCGCAAATGAATATTTATATTTTCCATTGAATTACTCTTTCGGGGCGGCATAATACGCGTGAAATTGAAATATATTCGATAAATTATTTTATCGAGCAGCGGCACGACTAATCGGTGCTATATTCCACAGAAAATCCGGCGCTACTGCCATCGAAATTTTACGAGGATTCGGTCACGTTTAACTTTAGTAGACACGGTTCGGTCGCAAGAACGTATGCGTGTATGTAGATATGGGTGTACCACGTATGGATTATCAAGAGTTAAGGTCTTGACTCGGGCCAAGTACAAGATTTCCCGACTGGTAGACCTGAACTACTCTTTTCCGGAAGAATTAGATCGAGGTCTTTGGGGTATTCAAACGGCATTAAATCGGCATATTTCCCCCAAACTATGGTGATATTCTTGTAGGGGACGTCCACCCGAGTAATTTAAGCCTAACTACGACAAGATTCATCAAGCGAATCGCGAGATATTTTGATCTAAAAAGTCGAGGTTTTTGTAAGAAACGTCGTCTTCTTCCTCTCCACCTTCTCCATCTCCATCTCCATGTTCAGCCTGTCACGCAGCCCGGTGTCAAACCCTAACATATGTTTCATACTATGCGAGATAATTTTTCTGCCGATATCGTAGATTTTATATTGTAGTATATGAAATTTCCTCTCACACACATTCAGATTGTTAACATATTAAATTAGAAATGTTTGTTACGTTACGTTTTTGACATCAAGCTTCGTAAAATTAAGGGTCAGAATGCGTATTCGAAACATATTCGATCATTTTTATATCTTGAAAATTGCGCGAATGGCGAGCGATGTATGAAAATCGTGAAAAATCGTCAAATTATGACAGTTTTTGGTCGGCATTCGCTAAGTTTTTGAGATAGCGATCTGAAACTGGTACCATTGTTTTAGTTAGGAAATTCTACGCCAGAACAATGTATAATAGTTGTACTTTTCGAAAATTTCATTTTTCGCAAAAATCTGAAGGGGGTAGGTCAGGATTTTTTGCGATTTTCGTAAATCGCTTGCCATTTCCGCAATTTTTGAGATATTAAAATGATCCGGGGCGTTTTGGACGCGGAATCCGAAGCCGAATAAGCCAGTGAAAGAATCATTTTAATATCTCAAAAATTGCGGAAATGGCAAGCGATTTACGAAAATCGCAAAAAATCCTGACCTACCCCCTTCAGATTTTTGCGAAAAATGAAATTTTCGAAAAGTACAACTATTATACATTGTTCTACCGTAGAATTTCCTAACTAAAACAATGGTACAAGTTTCAGGTCGCTATCTCAAAAATTGAGCGAATGCTGAACGAAAAACTGCTGAAATTTGACGATTTTTCACGATTCTCGTAATTCCTTCGTCATTTCCGCAATTTTTGAGGTATCAAAATGATCCGGGTCGTTATGGAAGTGGAATCCGAAACCGAATAAGACAGCGAAAGATTCAGGTCGAAATCTAAATATTTACGGAAATGACGAAGGAATTACGAGAATCGTGAAAAATCGTCAAATTTCAGCAGTTTTTCGTTCGGCATTCGCTCAATTTTTGAGATAGCGACCTGAAACTGGTACCATTGTTTTAGTTAGGAAATTCTACGGTAGAACAATGTATAATAGTTGTACTTTTCGAAAATTTCATTTTTCGCAAAAATCTGAAGGGGGTAGGTCAGGATTTTTCGCGATTTTCGTAAATCGCCTGCCATTTCCGTAATTTTTGAGCTATTAAAACGATCCGGGGCGTTTTGGACGCGGAATCCGAAGCCGAATAAGACAGTGAAAGAATCATTTTAATATCTCAAAAATTGCGGAAATGGCAAGCGATTTACGAAAATCGCAAAAAATCCTGACCTACCCCCTTCAGATTTTTGCGAAAAATGAAATTTTCGAAAAGTACAACTATTATACATTGTTCTACCGTAGAATTTCCTAACTAAAACAATGGTACCAGTTTCAGACGGCTATCTCAAAAATTGAGCGAATGCCGACTAAAAAACTGGTTGAATTTGACGATTTTTCGCGATATTCGTAATTCCTTCGTCATTTCCGGCATTTTTGAGATATCAAAATGACCCGGGACGTTTTGGAAGCGGAATCCGATGCCGAATAAGACAGTGAAAGAATCAAGTCGATATCAAAAAAGTTGCGGAAATGACAAAGGAAATACGAAAATCGCGAAAAATCGTCAAATTCAACCAGTTTTTTAGTCGGCATTCGCTCAATTTTTGTGATAGCGATCTGAAACTGGTACCATTGTTTTAGTTGGGAAATTCTACGCCAGATCAATGTATAATAGTTGTACTTTTCGAAAATTTCATTTTTCGCAAAAATCTGAAGGGGGTAGGTCAGGATTTTTTGCGATTTTCGTAAATCGCTTGCCATTTCCACAATTTTTCAGCTATTAAAACGATCCGGGGCGTTTTGGACGCGGAATCCGAAGCCGAATAAGACAGTGAAAGAATTATTTTGATACCTAAAAAATTGGGGATGTGAGCAAGTTTGATTGATTTCAAATCCTGTGTAAAATGCAGTTTATGTTAATGAGCAACCTATTCCAATGTAACATTCTCTTGTACTTGGCCCATAGCTTTGCATTTTCGATGCTTTTTGTGGATATACATATACGTAGGTACGAGGAGCCGTGAAATTCTGACAGACGGTAGGAATGAAAGAGAGGTTCTTGTGCGAGAAAAATTCAGACCAGGTAAAATTAGGCGTTTGATGCCCCCCTCGATCGTGAAACGTGCTCGCACACAAGCTCGCCCCGCCCACGTGTATATGCCCGACTAGGGCGGGAGCAACGGGGGCAACGGGGGCAACGGGGCGACGGAAAGATGAGACAACGTAGTCGTTGTCGGCTGTTGATATCCCGAGACATGCGTTTGAGTGAGGGATAGAGAGGGAGAGAGGGCGCGAAAGAAACGATTTATAAAAAAGGGAGAGAGTAGCAGGTATCATCGGGTAGGGTGGTTGTAGCGAGTAGGTACGCACGTAGCCAGTTCTCTATTTCGATTTGTTTCGTCGCGAAGTTACGTCGGGAAGTTTCGCCGAGAAAATTACGAGTCACGTCGAACCGTTCCGAAATGCGGGACATCCGGGAGACCCGCGGCAAGTCCTTTTTGAAAAATGTCACGCGTGCGTCGATAACTGGCAGAACGAGTTCGCTTTTCCAACGATAGTCTACGCGATGAATCGTTCGACGAAACAATCGCAATGTGGTTCGATCGACGTTTATACGCGTGAGAATGATTACACTTCGTAACTCTATGTAAAAGCCCATTTCGCGATTTCGTAATTCGAAATAATTATTGGTGCGCATTGCGACGGCCATTATCGCGGACAAACAGTTTTATATCGTAAACAGACGCCATTAACAAAGAAGAATTGTTCGGTGGTTTCGATGTGCTCAGCAACAAAAGCACGGTCAGATTACACGTACCACCGATGTAACTGTCGTAATAACGAACTGCGTGGATTAATTTCGCAACAAGCGTTGCGGTTCGCAAAATCCACAGTTTAATCTGTAGTCACCGTTGTCGCGGCGAAACTCGTGCGTTGCGATTCGTTTTCCTAACTGTGTTTCTTCATTCGGCTTCTCTACAATTTTCACACCTTCCTTCGGTCGTGAGGTCGTTTTGCTTCTCGCTGTGAAAACTTTTGATTAGAAACTCAGTTTTCTCGAACGCTGCTCGGAAAATCGAGCTTCGGAGATATCGGTGCTGGTAACCGCACTTTATTGGCATACGAGTGTGCACGGCTGATACACCCGTTCTAATATTCCGTAATAACGATGATTTGTTATTGCGCGCAGTCCTGCTGGCAGTCTTGCCCCGTCGCCCCTAACCATACCCTTACCCGGTTACACCGTTGCAACCACCCTTACGTTTATCCTTGCCTGGCATCTTGCTGTTATTCCATCATCGATCGTTTTACCTATCCACCGTCGCTTCGGCCGTTGATTTCTCCTTTGGAGTTATCTCGTTCTTCGACGGACGTGCTGCCGGAATACACGTCCGATAACCTGCTGGTATTTGGTAAAGAACGGGCTGTAGAGACAAGCGAACGAGAAATAATGGAAAAACATAGAGTACCGACCAAGAGGAATCGCGATTTGCAGTCTGGTTGTACGCGGTCTAGCTCGTCGATGTGCTTGAAAACGGAATAGAGAGGGCCGAATAAAAGAGTGAGACCGCGACACGCAACGGGTCGTGGAAGGAAGCAGAGAGAGAGAGAGAGAGAGAGAGAGAGATGCGTGACCAAGGGCGGAGAGGTGCGGGCTGGTTGAGTTAAGCGTTTAATAAGCTTAATCACGCGACAGATCTGTGAGATACAACTTGCTTCGCCTCGGCAGCGAGGCTGCAGCCAGCCGCCAACCCTTCCTACCAACCCCCTCGTTCTACCCGTTCCACTACCTATGCAACCCCTCTCTGTTGTACCATCTGCCGTTACTATTTTACCGGCACGGCGCGGCGGTTCTACGAATGTACGAGTCTAGCGCGGCCGTTTCGTCGTACCACACTGCTCGGACCCATCCCAGGGTCCCATCCCGGTCCCATTCCGGTCGCATCCCGGTCGCATCCCGGTCGCATCCTGGTCGCATCCCGGTCACATGCCGGTCCCATCCGGTGGCATCGATTCACGCGATTCGCTCGATTCGACCGACTCACCCACTCCTAATTCACGGGAAGCTGTTTATTGCGTCCGAATAACGGATACCGGGGATTACGCGAGGCTCGCGAGTCTATCGTGCCGACCAATCTTCGCCACGTACGAACGTGGAACGGACAGTACAGTTTCCGAATCGCACGATAGGGTATTTCAAGAAAGATTTCAACGCGATCCTGCCGATTCTCCCGATCCTCGATTCTCCGTAGAAGCGTTCGCAGGGTAAACTCGTGATTCATCAGTCGTGGACGATAATAGGCGGTTCGTAATTCGAGTGGAAGGGGTACGGTAGTTAACGCGATCGGGTCCTCGACCATAGGATTCATGGGTGAATTGTTCGAGAATCGGCTTTTCTTGGAGCTCGTCTAGAACGGAAAATGGACGTACGGCATCAGCATTCGAGGGTCGTTCGACTTGCGGATTCTAGCGAATAGTTGGGCAACATTGATCATTCGGCGGGTAACGGTGCCTCTTTAACGCCGCTACATCGAACAATGAATAGAATCGTCGTGGATTCCAGTTGAAATCGCATCGAAAGGCGAGGTGGACCTCGGCCGAAAGGCCCGGCAGTAGCGATCGATCGGTCTCGAGTGTCAGCATACCGTTATTTACGCGAAATACTTTCTTCTATCGTTTCCGACGGGGCGACGTTCCGCGTGGTACTCGAGATGCAACGGACGCGGACGAATCGTTCGTTTAACCAGCGGCGTTTGCTTTGGGACGCCCGTCCCGACAACCGTAATTTCATCTACCCTCGTATCTCGACCGCTGTCACGAGAGCACGCTACCGAGAACGGTATTAAGGTGGATTTTAAGGCGACTTGGACGGTTCAAAGGTTTTCCTTCCATTTAACCGCGTCGCTGCTGTACGCGCGATTAGATCGTCAACCGTGAGATAATTAAGGAAGACGGTCCGACGAAAATCCCCTTCTTCCACTTGCTACCGCCCGCGCCGTCTCTCCTCGTACGTTCCCTCCCCTCTCCTCTCCACTTCTCTCGTCACATGCATATTTAACGAGTTGCCAAGGCCGCGGGCGCGAAAGACGCTCTTCTTCTCTCGGATCTCTCGGATCTCTCGGATCTCTCGGATCTCTCGGATCTCCCGGATCTCTCGGATCTCTCGGATCTCTTGGATCTCGACCGGTGGCTCTAGGTTCGCTCGTCTACCCGGAAATTACCGAAGTTTCCCACCGGCCGACCGTACCTAGAGCTTCGCCGGAAAGAGAGCCTTTTTCTCTCGATCCCTCCGACGAGTTTTCGACGAGTTTCCCTCGACAATTGAAATCGAACTCTGGCGACTCGTTACGAAATATATATCCAGCTTTTGTGCCTGCCGCGGAGGCACCGCCGGTTCGCGAGATTGTCCGCGTATCGGGCTTTCGTTTCGTTGTCGTTCGATGCCGCCGACACGAACGCTGCCTTTGGAATTTGAGCGGATCGCCAAGACGAGAACGAGAAATAAATACGAAGGGGGACGAAATCGCGTCCGGTTAACGATTGCATTAAAGTAAACGAGCACGTCGGCAGGCCGAGTAGTAGGAGCGGAATGACCGAGGGGGTGGTAAGCATGGAACTCGTTCGGTGCGAGCCGAGTAGCAATCATCATTAATTCGGTATTCCTGACAAACGAGGAGGTATTCGCGCTGCCACGGATAAGGGGGCCCTGGATTTGCTCGGAGAAGAATGCGATTAATTTTTCTTAGTTGCGCGGCCGGACGAGCTCGGTCAGCGGCAAGTTTTCCCTGCGGTGTCTTAAAGGAGTGGCAACGATGCCTTCGATTCCGGGTGTCTCCCGAGTATTCCAAGAATCGTCGACCGACTATCTAATCTGAACGATAGCAGTTTGTTTCACCGCGTCGCGGCAAGGTGCTGCTCGATCGGACGAACGAATGATTCGCAACACGCGTCAGCCCATCGTCCGAGACGGACGCGTCCAAACATCGAGGAGAATCGTGTCGGGCTGCTGCTCGAAAAGAGGGTAGCGACGCTGCCACGGCTGTCGGAGGTGTCGGGGTCTACGATAGGTCCCCCGATTGCCTACGTCTATATTTATGCATACAATCGTGTACACATATTATACATGTATATCCATGTATATCCATATACATATGCATGTACATGTACATGTAAATGCATGTTGTACCTATATGTATGCATGCATATACGTGCGTATACATATATGTATGTGTATGTAATATGTGTATAGTGAACGTGGAAGGCCGAGGGTGGTGGGCCGCACATAACGGTCGAGCAGCAGCAGCAGCATTGATACGGCCGGATCACAGCCACCGGACCAATGTATTTTACTGCCCCGAGGCTTAGCGCTATCGAAGCACGCAGTCACCCGCCATCACTCCGTGCACGGGTATGTAGTGACGGTAATAGTCACTATATCATTGGCTCTTGGTAATACCCTGGCTGCTGGCGGTGCTGCTGATGCTTCCCTTCGCTCCCCTTTCCACCCCTTTCCACCCCTTTCCACCCCTTTCCACCTCTTCACCTACCGCTCACCCCGTCTCTCTCTCTCTCACCCTCTCTCTCTCTCTCTCCCCCCCCCCTTCCCTCCCTCTTTGCTCTCTCCTCCACCTGCGCGTAATGTTCGAAATGAAAATGAATGTATTTCGGATAGCGATAAATACCACGACGATCCCGTCGCGTCGCGTACCGAACGGTACCGCACCGCGCCGCTCCGCACCGCTCCGCACCGGCCCGCACCTCCCCGCACCGCACGGCTCCGTCTTGCGCGCCCGGCACGAACAGCTGACCGCGATTCATCCGCGGCCTTTATCGTACCGTGAAAAGAAATTCTTTATCGCGTTCCTCCCGCGGCCGCGGCAAGCCTAGCTTACCTCACCTCACGCGACCGATTTTCCGCATGTTCCTTTGCCTTGGTTGGCCCTCTCTTTCGCGTTCGCGGCACGTCCGTCTCTGTCTCGATGTTGCTTCGTCACGGTGGCGGTCCTTCTCTTTCCGCGAGGTTGCCGCATCGTGCCTCCAGGACGGTGCTCTCGAGACGTCGTCCCCTTAATTTATGTGAGCGGGCTACTTTCCGTTTGCGGGGGACGGTGGAGGGCGGAGGATGGGTTAAAGGGTACTGTCGGGAGCGGCGTCGGGAGCGGAGAAGCGAGAAAGAGGGACGTTCGTGTCTCGGCAGACAACGCCTGGCCGATGCAAGGGTGAAGGTGTACGCCCCTGGAAGATATCTATGTATCCGTCGCGACGTCACGACGTCTCACTAAATCTGGCGCTACGTGTCTGGAGCGGCGCACCACCGCCAGGCTAAATCAACCCGAGTTAACTCTGTTTCCGGCTCCGTCTCTCGTTGACAAGCACCCCCGCGCACGTGGTACTCGTGTCAAGGAGCAAGTAATTCTCACCCCGGCGAAATTGTCGATTTCTAGGCGAATCGGAAGAAACACGGGTATACGAACGTTACTGCCGCCGGTAAACGTCTCGGTGTAAAGTAATAATCGTTTGCTATGAAAGGCATCGGGATCGAGAGTCGAGAGCGTGAAACGCACCTAACGCTTGTCTCAAGGAAGTCGGTAGAGACGAAGCGAGTGCGCGACGGCCGGGGTGGGTGTCGGTGTTGGTGTTGGTGGCATTGTCAGCGTTGGTGTCGGCGTCGGTGTCGGTGTCGGTGTCGGTGTCGGTGTCGGTCTCGGTGTCGGTCTCGGCCTCGGCCCCGACCCCGGCTTTGGATTCCGGACTAGGGAGATTGATCCGAGGTAGCATTACTTCTGGTTAGCCTCCGAGCGACGCGCTGTTAGTCTTCATTCCTCTCCACCTCTCGTAACCAGCCACAAACTCCGGCTCCTCGCTTGATTGCGTCTAGTTAGAGCCACGCCAGACCCATCAGTCGCCTGCCGCACTCGTTCTACCGCGATTATTTGTCTTCCCATTTTAAGAGTCTGAAAAGGGAAGTGGCGACCACCGCGAACAAGGGATTATGTTGTTCCCGGGCTGCTCGAGGGGACATTTATCAGGGCGCATCTACGAGAGACCATAGATACTTTCCGATCGGATTTTCCCGCCTCGCGGGTCCGGTGTGTCTCGCGGACACAGAGAACGGCGCACATTTTCCGCACAAGTTTAATAAGGTTTGGAGAGGAAATGAAAAAGGAGTTTAGGGTGTTTTTCAGTCGGTCTGATCGGCGGAGGTGGAGTGGAGGTGGCGCGGGGGTGGTGCGGAGGGTGCACGGAGGTTGCTGCGAAGGGTGAGCGGAGGACGCGCGGTGGGTGCGTGGAGGGTGGATGGGGCAGCATACATACGTATACGTCTGGTCTGGGTGTACGGCACGTGAAATCCGATCGTAATTTCAGCCGCACAGCGCCTGCCGTACCTGCTAATCCATTCATACGCTCTCCGAGTCCTCTTCTCTCTTTCCCTCCGCCATTCTGATTCTCATTCTCGCGTTCGCTATCCAGCTCACTCCGCTGTACTCTTTCCCTCGCCATCGGTGCGGCGATGTACACACCAGGTCGGATATATCGGCCGGTATTTCAGCCGCCATGCGGAGGTAATGGATTCAGAAACGCGGCGGACACCGCGCGCCCCGTGTTAATAACAATCCATACTTATTGCCCGCATATTTTACCGATCCCCCGCGCCCTGCCGCTTGCTACCGACTATATTACAACATATGGAGAGCATAAACTTTTATGGCTACCCTTCTACCGCCGCCCTGCTCTCCTCCACCTACTCCTCCTCTTCTTCCTGCACCACCATCGCCGCCACCACCACCACCACCACCAGCACCACCACCTCCACCACCACCACCGTCACCACCACCACCGTCACCACCACCACCGTCACCATCACCACCACCACCACCACTACCACCACCACCACCACCACCACCGTTACCAACGCCGCCGCCACCTACCCATCTAACGACCGACTGCCTTTTTATACCTCTGCCACCCACACCTTTCGCGCTTTTCCCCTTTTTTCCTTTCTCTTTCCTTCCTACTTTCACTAATTACGGAGGGTATCGGTTATAGGATCGCCCTCGAGGATCTACTCTTCGACCGACACTATTTTCGAATAAACGGCAACGACGTTGCCGCCCGCGTCGCAGAGTTGTCTCGAAACTATTGCTTGGCTCCCCAGGCTGGACGTTGTTTTGAACAATGATTTCGGAGACCGGTTCGGTTTAACGGATAAGCAGCGGCAACTGTTTGTATCGCGTAAGTCGCGGATCGGGCAACGGGATGGTATGCTCGGTGCTCGAGATCTCTTGTGTGGTTTGGTCGGTGGCACGCGAGATAGCCGTGGAACAGCAAGGGAGAATCCATGGCAGAAACGGTCTCTACCGGGACCCTGTCGGCTCTGTGTAACGATGCCTGTCACCGCGTTGATGCAAACACGATCGATCGAAACGATTGCCCTCCTCTCCGAACCGAGGGTGTGTTGAACGATACCTACGCACACGTACATACGCACACGTACATACGTACTCTCGCCGTGCGTGTGCGCGTGTCGCGGCTCCTTCGGTTTCCCGCGTTTTCCCGCATTTTCCCGCGTTTCCCCGAGTTCAAGCGCGGAGTCGCATGGATCAACGTAATTGCGCGCATATTATAATTTATACCGCGACTCGAACAACGACTATTTGGATGTGAACAATCGGCACTCGGACAATGCGAGACCTTAAATCATAATTTGGTTAATGTGGAATGTAATGTCGATGTTGGCGGCAGCGTATCCTCTGGTCACGGACAGAGGCGGAGAGGAGAAAAGGAGAGCGAAAGGGAAAGAGAAAGAGAAAGAGAAAGAGAAAGAGAAATCTGTTTGCAGCTTGCTCGATCGTTCGGCAGTTCGGTCGTTCCGGTATAGCTAGCTCGGTCGTACTCGGTATAGCAAGCACATACACGCATACCCGACGCGAGGGATTATAAATCGCTGGCCAATGAGTGGCTTCCATTCGTTATCACGGCCGTTGGCACGCCGGTTAGGTGTTTGCCGTTGTTTTATGCCCGAAATATCGCGCTTTCGACACCAATAGCGTCAACGTGCTTCCGCATCGTTCTCTATTTAACCCGGCGAAGGCCAGCTAGACGATCGTTCGCTGGATACTATCCGGAGTTTCTCATACGTAGACGTGTTTCGCGGTGGTTGCTGGTTTTTCCGTATCGGTCCACGCGGCTCCGAAGACCGATCGATCGATAGGGTAACGACGTTAGCTCGATGTCGGTGGCTCCGATGTCGATTCGAGTAAGAGGCCGGAGCGATGGTCGCGTCGAATTCGATGCAACAACCGTTCGACGTCGATTACCGTGGCCTCACCGGCAAATCGAAGAAACGCGAATTATTCTCGAACGACCGCCGCGAGCTGTCACGGCGTAGCAAGTAGTCGAGGCGCGTACGTAGTCAGCCGGGGCTCGAACGTATGTACTTATACAGTTAGACGCGGCCGTGCGGTCGTCCGAGAGGTTTCGCTGGCTCGCGTAAATGCGAGCGATCTCATCGATCCGTGTACAGAAGGACGACCGTCGGTAGGTAAATTTCCATTGGACAGACTGCTACCGATTACATCGTTACGTGGGAGCGCGTAAGCCAGGCAGGCAGGCTGGTACGATCGGATAATAATTATAAGTTCGAAACTTGCCGGGCTAGGCATTTCGTGGTTCGTAGGAGGGATGAGCGGCGGTGCTGGCACGGCGAGCGGACACGATCGTGTTACTACGTTGCATTAATCTCGGGAAAGTGAGTATCGGCAGCGGGTCTTGAGGGAGGGCCTGGTTAGGTTATCGTTGCTCGTCCCTGGAAAGGCGCGCGCTGGCTCCGGCCCTCGGACTCGGGCCGTTTCGCTTCGATGGGACGTGTCACGATGCGACACGGCATGCTGCAGGCTGTAAGCACGGGTGCGGTAAGCACGACACGCGAAACACGATGCACGATGCACGATGCACGATGCACGATGCACGGCCCTGGAGGGCAGCTACCCTACGTGTTTCCCGAATGTATCGTCGTTACGATACGGCAGGAATACATCGGGGCTCGGGGGGTAAGGTCCACGCAACTTCTGCTCGTGTACGCCGCGAGCCTGCAAAGGTGAGAGGCAAAGGTTGGCGCTAGCCGGAGAAGGAGCGAACGCGTAACGGCACGTCGGAACGAGGGACACGTGGAAGGAAACGTAGCAGAGGGGTCGGCGTCGTACGCCGGTCGCGTTTAACGCTGCCGATGAAACGAGAACGAGACGGATTCTAGCACTCGCGCTAGATGTGGAATCCAACGGGGCGTATTCCGATTGCGGTTCGATGTGTCGATGATTTCCCGAGTGCCAAAAGGCTCGATGCACGCGCCCCGTTTCGCTTTGTTTCACCGAGGGATTGTGGAGATGTCGAGACTATCTGCTGTGGTAATCACGCTCCCGTGGCGTCTTTGTCCGAACCACCAATTTTGCGGATTATCCTAGGCAAACGTGCGCACCGGGATAAGGTACGATTAAATCGCGTAAAACGCGAACGCTGCGAAAGACAAGAAAGGTATCGAATATTTTCAGAGCGTTTGGGGAACACCGGCTAACGCGGGGTTGCCTCTTTTCGCGCGAAACTTTGAAACCGCGAAGCTGTGCGTAGAGCTTCGTCTGGTTACGGGTGTCGCGATCCAAGCGAAACGACGATGAAAGGACGTAGGTTGGCAGCGCGCGTAACGATTGCGTGCAGCGGGGAAACGGCGAGACACAGAGACACAGAGGCAGAGAGACAGGGAGCAGGGAGAAAGGCAAAAGGGAATGAGAACTCGAGTCTCAGTGGTGGGTGGCGGTGGTTATTCCAGTTTTTTGATATCGGCCGGTTTCCGCGGTGGTAGCAGCAGTATCGAGCTAACAATTAATTATTGGCGGCGCTTCAGAGGGCTGCCGGCAGCCGTAGTTAAACATTACGCGTTCCATATCTTACTGTGCTATCTAATCCCCACGGGGGCTCGAGCGCTACTGCAGTAATCTCGTTTAATTGCCGGCTGTAGACGCGAGAGTCCCGTTCAATTAGTTTTTCAAATAAACATTAGTTTCCTTAACACGCGGCGCCATAACGTGGCGGAGGATGAGGACGAGCACGAGGACGAGGACGAGGACGAGGACGAGGACGAGGATGAGGAGGCAACTAGAACCAACCGATAGTGGAAAGAAGATGGGGAAGGTGAACTAGGGGTAGAGCGAGAGGTCCGTTGTAAAAGAGAAAGGGGGAACCGGGAAAGCGGGAAAGCGGGAAAGCGGGAAAGGGGGGACGAGGAAACGAGGGAGGAGGGGAGGGAGAATAGGTGGTGCAGTCGAAAGGCAGGAAGGCAGGAAGGCAGAAAGGCAGGAAGGCAGGTTGGTCGGTAGAGGTGACGGGTCCGTGGAACAGAAGGGAGGCAGTGGAGGTGGCGTAGGTGTAGGTAGCGGAGGCAGGAGGTTGGTAGAGATGGTTCGAGGGAGGAGAAACACACCGATGGAAGAGAAGGGTGGTGTCGCGGCCGCGGGGTAAGTAATTAACGACACATTTATACGATATCGCCCACGGGTGCGGCGCGGCGCGGCGCGGCGTTGCGAGAGGAGGGGCGGAAAGGACAGGAGAGGACAAGAGAGGACAAGAGAGGACAAGAGAGGATAGGAGAGAGGCGAGGAGAGGAACGGTCGGTCGGAAGCGAGACGAAGCGAAGCGAAGCGAGGCGAAGCAAGCCAGAATCCCGTCCGTATGAAGTGCCCCGCTAATAGGAAGCTATGCGTTCGTCGATAGATACCTAACCCAACCGGTAACCCGGCTGCACTGCCGACTAATCTCAACGAAGAGAAGAATGGTACGTTCCCGTCTCTGCTTCGAATACACGGATACTCGAATACACGTAGGAATACTCAAACACGCGGACGGTATAATAGTGGAATAGTGGAATAGTAGAACGGTCGAATGGCCCGAATCGAAGACCTACCCGCTGGAAATTCGGTGTAATTTTCGATCGGCGAACGATGCAAATTGATAGACGCTTTACGATTTCCGAGAACAACGTTACTCCTGGGCAAACGATCGCGGCCAGAATCTCTCGTATTTTATCGAAATCTCGCTAGGTCTCTCTCTCTTCTTCTCGCGGGCTCGACGCTCGAAACGAGAGGTGCGTTCGTAGATCCTAGACGGCGCGGCCGGAGAGGGTATAACGCGACTTTTGCCTTTGCGCGAAACGCATCGGTTGGCCGCGCGGCTGGTTATGGTGATGCGGATTATTCACTAATATGATTTACGACGTATTACCCCGACGAGCTAGCGCGCGACTCACAATGCGCACATAATGTGAGGCATAATTTATTAATTTTACTAATGGCTCCTGCCCATTATTATTGATTTCGGGCCGCGCCTCGTTCGGACGGCCGCTGATTTATCCCGGTCGTTATCGGCCCCATGTTAAATCGTCCGCGAACCAGGAGCCGCGAGAATACAATGCGACGATTCGTGTACTTTTCCTTTTCCATCGCGCGTTGTTCCACCGTACGCATCCAGCGATGCGAACGGCTATCCACAACGTCCAGCGAATCGGGTGACGGCCATCGGCTGCCGCTCGTCGCGGAAAACCGGAAACGTCGCGTCGGTACATATTATTTTGAGCGACACCCGAAAGTAGCGGTCGGCAGCTCCGTTGTTTAGCGCGTACGAGTCGGATCGCTAAATAGGATAGGACCGGGCGAGAAGCCCTGGACTCGGGGGCAAGAGAAGCCGGGAGAGCACGCGGACACCGCCTTGTCCGAATGACCGGCGTGACACGATATTAAAACATTAAAATAATATATCGCTGGGCCACGATGACGTTACGGTCGATAAGGGACGGACAAATGGCTACGGTTGACACGTTCCCTCGGCAATATAATCTCGTTCCCTCTGTTCTTCTAGTCTTTGCCTCCCTACCCAAACAGAATCGGTCCCGTCGTTGCCCTCCGTCCAGCGGCGCGTTACGTTTTCCCCCGCGAGAACGGTGTACCCATCGCGGTCACCTCTAGCGTCCGCGTCGCGTTACCTTTTTCCCACGTGAGCGAAAACGCAGACGGGCGGATGATAGCCACTGCTGCCATCTGCAGCCACGAACGCTCGGCAAAGTTGCGGATAGATATGTGCCAGGGCTCGCATACGGGCGGATCTTGTCCTCGTCGAAGAAGACAAAGCGAAAGAAAGGAAGTGGCGACCCTGCTCCGAGGGTGGAGGAGACGGACTCAATATCTGTGGTGCCCGTATTCTTCGTCCTCGTCTTTCTCCTTCGACGATGCATCCGACGCCAATCTTCCTTGGCGGAAACGTTATTGGCTGCCATCCGCGTCCCCAACCGCCCGCCGCAATAACATTTTTATTAAATAATAAACATGTACGAAACGGGCTCGTTTTTTCCACCCATCGGAGCGCACCGATCCCGAGGAATATTCGACCCTTTCGAGAATAGTTTAAACGGCACTTTCCAGGGAAATTCTCGCGAAAGACGAGTTGGACGGAAATTGCCTTGGAAAATTAAACCAGCGCGTCTTGTTCTACTATCCGGGCTTTTCCGGGCTTCTCCGGGCTTCTCCGGGCTTCTCCGGTCAGGAGGGCTAACGGCAACATCGCCGATCTTGCGGCTTGCCAGGGCGAATCTCGAAGGTCGCCGGACGGGGTGGCGGCTAGTTATCTCGCGGCAAACAGCAACACCCCTCTGGCCTTACCTCGGATCGGATATACGGTAACGACGGAATTACATTACTCTTAGTCGATGAACCTTTGATGATTCCGTTTGATGTAGCTTCCTCGGAAACGGAACCGGAAGGCAGAGGCAGAGAAGGTGCTGCTCGGCGTACGAGTGTGGATGCTGCGAGGGTGCGGGTACGGGTGCGGGTACGGGTGCGGTAGCAACGCTGTCACCCTCGACTTGCCGGAGAAGGGTGAGCTCTCACAGAGGGATTACACGAACCTCTCGAGCACGGGGCTCCGGCTACGTTAACCGCAAGCCGGACGGCCATTATTAGCAGGTACCTTGTGCGCGGACCTCCGGTAAGCCGTACGTCGTTGAATAATTAGAATGCCGCACGGCTACCGCCACGTCTAAACACGCATGGACCCCCCCCCCCTCTCGCGCTCTCTCTCTCTCTCTCTCTCTCTGTCTTTGCCTCTTTGCGAGAGACTTTACTCCTAATTTCAAAGGCCGTTTACCGCACCGGAAGCTCCGGCTACCATTAACGGGGATACCGCGTTCCTTCGAGTTCTCGACGTACTCTATCCGCTCGCTATCTTCATCTCGGATGGACGGAAAAAAAAATGCCCCGGCGAGGTGGTAACCGCAACCACGTAACTCGAAGAAACGACTTTCTTTTCGCGACTTTACCTCCGGTTACGGAATATCAAATGACCGGTGCGACGGAACGGTTCGCTAATGCGGGAAAACGCGCCGCGGTTTATCTTATTCTTTCGTTTGATTCGCAACGACGGAACGGTGCGCGAATTATCGGATCCCTCTGGCCGGCTGGCTCGGAGCGTTTATTTCCCTCTGGCTTCTTTTTACATCCTAACGCGCGTGTCACGCGTAACAACCGTTACCGTTCCCGATAGGTAACGCGGGGTAGTCCGATGTAAAAGTCATACGGGAAACGTTCTTTGATGCTTTTGACATGGGAAAAGTGTTCCTTTCTGTCGGAAGCTTGCCGTCTCTCGGTGACCGTTTCCAGCTTCTCCGGTTCACGGGCGCAAAAAAATTCCATTAGACTGCCAATAACCAACGTCGCGTCGGGTGGACGAGTGGCATTTGAAGTCTGACGATTAATTATCACAAAGCGACGCGTGTTTGATGTCGGTAGGAAACATCAGGTTGGTACAGCCCGATTGATCGGTTAATTTAAACGAAGGGGATGGAAGGGTGGTAGGACGTGGGGTGTCGGTAAGAAAGGGTTGGGTCGGAGGACGACGGACCCCGGGGCTTCGATGGAGAAACGAGTCGGCGTTGGCTCGACGTGAAGCGGAATCCCGTAGATCGTGCAAGGACCGTCAAACCAAAGAGTGGCCCTTTCCGCCAGGCTCTGTTGTTCTTGTTGTTGTTGTCGTTGCCTTTCTCGAGCGTCGACGCTCCGACAGTTCTTTCATCCGCGTATGATTACCCGCTACTCGTTCCATTATTCCGCCGCCTCGAAACTGAGAAAGATTCCCATTCATTTTCGATCGTGCCGTTCGCTGCCGCGAATGAGAACGCGTCCGAGGAATCGTTCGATCAGCGATATCACGCCACGTCTAGTGATTATTAACTAGGTAGCGGGGCATAGGTACATATATGTAGTACGCTAAACGCGAAACTTGCGATTCGCAGCCTCGTGCGTTCCGCTCTACGGTGTAGACAGGCGAGGAGTAGTTTTTGACGTTTCGTCGTTTCTCCTCTAACCGGAGAAGCGGAGGGAAGGGCGCGCTTCCGCTTGGCACCTTCCGTCTTCTGCCTCGTCGTTCTTAACGTTGACGTCACGCCGTTTCTCGGCGGAGGCACAATTATGCACCGCCAGAAATAACGTTTACTTAGCGCAGAGTCGCACCCGAGTACCGTGGACCTGACACGTATCACCCCGTCGTGCAACTACTCCCGTTGTTGACTGCGTCGCGTCGCGTCGTCTCGCGTCCTGCGACAAACTTTAACGAAACTCTAACGAACGGCCCTGACGCGCGTATACCGAACGGTGCCCGTGGAGACCTTTTTCCCGAAGCACTTCGCGTATCGCGTCAAAGCGTGGCGGTGGTCGGCGGCGGCGGCGGCGGCGGTCTACGATTCGGGCCAAAGAGAGAGAAAGCACGGGAATCACGTCAAACCGGCACCGTGACGCGACGGAACGACAACAGGAACGGCAAGAGGGACGGCAAGAGAAACGGAGAGAGGGCGAGACTCGCGCAAGATACTCGATTTGAAATTCCAAAACTTTTGTGATAACGTTCCGACAAGGTACCTAAGTAGGTACGCGTAGAGCGGACGAGACTCGTCGTATCGGCGATCGCCGGGCTCTCTTTCTCTCGTTCTCTCTTCTTCTGCGCTCGCATGTTTTTCCGCATTCTCTGTTTCTCTCTCCTCCTTTAGTATGTTGGTCGGCTTGGGAGGAAGGCGCGTCGGTGGCGGCGACGAGCAGGAAACCGAACGAAATCACCGTTACTCGTCGAGTGATCGGCCACGCGGAACTACTCGGCTGAAATATTCATCGCTCACTCGGAAAGTTCGTTCGAAGGGTAAATTTTTCCTTTGTTCGGGCAGAAAGTTCGTTCGAACTGAGCCAGAGTCGCTTGTATCTCGTAACGGTGCGTATAACCTATCGATTCCGTCTATCGGGAGAGAAACGGGAGCAGCGCGACCCGTTTCTCCGCATTTTTGATTTAACGATCGTTTCGGCCATTCGCCACGACGATGCGTTAAATTCGTGACACCGGAGTGCCGCGACTTGGAATGTGTGTCGTTCGATGCCGCTAGCGGAACGCGGAATTCCTTTGGAAAGTTCTTGTCGACGTCATAGACGGTACCACGACGTCGGTTCAATTAACAAATTAGAGTTTAAACGGTGCGTCCTTTGACAGCATCGTAGCCCCACCGTTCCTCCGTTGGCCATTGTTTACCAGCCTTTTGTTTGACTTGGAGATAATTATGAGGGTGCCCCTGATTCGGAGAGAACCGAAAGACGTTTGCGTGTCGTTTGTCCCAAAGAATCGCAGATTTTACGATCGCATCGGTTTTTGGACGTTGAAATGTTGCGAGTGGCAGATTAAGTGGGTGGAAATCGAGGGTAGAAGGAGAACGTGGGGGACAGGATAGAGCGAGCCGGGAACGAATGGGGATAGGGATAGGGATAGGGATAGGAACAGGAATAGGAGTAGGAGGCACGAGACTCGCGGATTCCACGGACGGAAGTTTCCTCCTCAAATTAGCCAGCTCGAGAGACGCTACGTAAACCGAGATTATTATAATCTCTCCGAGGCCTGACTGCGGTAACATTAAACGAAGAGACGTGCCCTTTGTTTCTTACTGTATGTACGTATGCATATACCTACGTGTATGCGCCTGAAGGGGACAAGCGAGGGAGATCGGGAGCAAGGGGAGGGGGGAAGGGAGAGAGAGAGAGAGAGAGAGAGAGAGAGAGAGAGAGAGAGAGAGAGAGAGGAGAGAGAGAGATCGCGCACGTCCGTAGTTGGATGGTGGTTAGCAAGGTTCGCTCGGAAGGAGTTTCCTGGCGACTTTCCGATGCGTTCTCTCATAATGAAATCTGGAAACGGATTAACTCCAAGGTTTGCGATAATGGCGCTAGGAAAGAATCGTCGTTGCCAAGATTTTAAGCAAATCCAGCCAGAAACAGCGATTCCGGTTATTTCGCGTTTACCTGGAAGCGTTGTTTACGAGCCCATCGATCGGCGGAATAGAGCTAAAAAAGGTTCTCCTCTTTACGATCGTTTCGGATAAGCCCGTGGATGTATCGCTGCTAAAGGAGAAATAAAGAAACATCCGTTCGCGATAGGCTTGAAAATTCGCGGCCGCGGTCGGACCTAGTATCGATTGTATCACTCCATTAACGGATCTGACAGTATCGAATCGCGTAATAACGGATAATGTAGGTATTATTAGGTACGATAATAACCATTGGCTATTCCCGTTCAAAGTCCAAGAGCAAATTTGCCGAAACGGATTAGTAATTATGTTCGAAATCAGATCGCGGGATGGCGTATTGCAATCTATCGAACCGTCCTGCTGGTACGGTCCGGCTACGCGTACCCGTACTTGGAAAATATTATACGTACATGGCGTTTCGAGCGAGCAAGAAGTCGCGGGCTCGACGAAACGGTTGCAAAGCTTTATGGCGGCCGGAATAAAGTATCTGGATCCCGGACATCGATCGCAACGAGTCCGGACGCGACGGAAAATTATAAATCGCCGACAACTACTTTACGTTTGTTTCCATAAAATGCAGCGCTCGCGAGCACCTCTGTGTTTCCCCATCGCATTTAATCCAGGGGTATTTATTCGCATAATAATAATAGTAACGCCGTTGGAACGTTTTCAAGAATTATTGCTGTCCTTGCCTCCCACGATAAATGAGTCCGGAGGATTAGCTAAACAGTGGCTCAAAAATGTTATTATATAGCGGCATGAATATTCATCAACTCGCGAGCGCACCGAGTTGCTTTTAAAACGTTTTACCTCCGGTTCGCCTCTTGTTCCGCGACCGAGTCGTCCCCTACTCTCGGCCGACACTCCGGAGGGTTACGTGGCTTTTCACCTTCGGCTTTTACCGATCTCCCGATATCTCTCGCGATTAGACGTTCCCCCGCGCAGGAGTCGACATAGAAGAGTAGCGAAACATTTCGTTAACGGAAGCAGCGCTCTCGGCAAATAAATTTCCGTCGGAAATCCTTGACCCTCTCGTGTAGAACACCGCCGCGATAATTGCTAGAACGAGTCCGTATTTTCGTGAGAGATGGCCAATAAGCAGGAGCACGTGGAAGGCGTGTCCGGCGTTCTTAAGGATCGATACCTCACCGTGATTAAGCAATCGGATAATCAAAGACATCGCGCGAAATTCGAGAAGGGATTTCCCCAGACGACGCGTGATTTCCGCGAAAAATTTCATGGATGGTCTAGACATTTTTGCGTGTCGTCGATAACGAGTGGACGAACCTTTCGTGTGTAGAACGGGGACGCGTACGAGCGCGCGCGTTCACACGTTTCCCGACGTGTGTATGTATGTACATCGTGACGGTGGAATATCGAAAAGGGTGATTAATTAAAAGGTACACTCGTTAAGCGGGATTACACGTGCGATTGATATTTTTGCCGGAACGTTCGGTAATCGCGTTAACGTGGTCGCCGAATTTAATTTGCTTTCCGTTCGATGGACTCGCTCGTCAGTGTCCACGGCCGCGGATCGATTCGAACCCGAGGAATAACGAGTGCCCGGACGTTCGAGGAAGCTGGGCTAATTAACGGACGCGATTCGAGTATTATCAATTCGTTGCGAGCTTTACCAGCCACCGGACGAATGGTGGCCTAGTTTCGCGCAATTTCGAAAGGGTCCGCTGCGACGGGGAACCGTAGGAATCGGCGCAACGGGACCAGCGAGCGGGGAACCGGCCCAACCGACAGCACCGACAGAACCGACAGAACCGACAGAAGCGACAGAAGCGTCAGAAGCGGGTCCAAGCAGTTCGATAACGCGATAAGGCGAGGTTAAACCCATGTTTGGCGGGCAGGTTATAGGTTAAACGGTGAGCTAGGGGGTGCAACAGGTCGCGTGAACTTGGGTGAATTTTCTGTTCCAGGGCGCGCTGTCTGGCCCTCCTGCACCCCCTCGCTCCCTACGACCCCCCGTCTCTCTCTCTCGCTCTCTCCATTTCCCTCTCGTTCTATCGTTCGCGCGCGCTCTATTCCTCTCTCTCCCCCTGCCCTCGTTCCTTTCGCCCTTTCGCTCGTTCTCTCTCTCTCTCTCTCTCTCTCTCGCTCTCCGGCACGCCGTCATTAGTCAATGTCGACGCTTGTAGCACGTGGAGTCCCGCAGAATGCACCATCTGCCTGATATCCCCCTGTATCTCCGCTACAAATCCGTGGCACAGATTTCCTGTCGCGAAGTCACCGCTGCCCTCTCCGTCTTGCAAATACGAGTGGTGGCGACCGCTGCAGCGAGACGCCTCGGTTTCGCTTTCGTCGATTCTTCCGCGCGGCAATTTTTCCAGCCGATTCACTGGTTTATCTAGACGACGACGGTAGGTTGGAAATTGGGATGGCGCGAGCAAGGGACAAAATTCAAAGTAACAAACGATATAGACAGTTGGAAGGAAAGATGGAGAGGGCAGGAAGGGTTAGCACCCGCAGAATTTACCCAGCCCTCGCTCGCTCGAAGAACAAAGCTTGATTTATTGTAATGAGTTTGCAGGAGTTAAGAGGTCTGTTTCCCCCGTTCTCCTCCCCGGGTCCCTCGCGTCTCCCGCGCGTCTCCCTGCGTCTCCCTGCGTCTCCCTGCGTCTCCCTGCGTCTCCCTGCGTCTCCCTCGCGCCGCTTAGCTCGATATTCAGACTGGTGTGGTTTGATGGGGATCCTCGGATCAACCCCCGTCATAAACCCTTCTTAGCACCGACCACCCTCGTAGCCCCCTCTGAAATATGCATGAACCCTCTGCATACTGATTGCGTTATTTGTATCACCTACGGGAGGACACCGCGCGTTTGCCGTCTCTCTCGCGGGTGTTTTCGTATTCGCGGGTAGTTGCTCGTATTTGCGACGAGTATGCGTTAGGCGCGTTTCCTTTTCTCGCGTTCGCGTACACTTTTGTACGCGCCAAAGTGCTTTGGCCACTGTAACGTATTTCACGGCTGGAAAAGAAGCTTGGTCCCTGGACGACGCGAGGCGAGCGACGGGTTGATCCGCGCGTCCGTGTGGAACGGTGAAACGCGTTTTCGGCGTCGATTCCCTGCCGAAAATGTTCGATTCATTGGGAACTGACGGGGGAGCCATAATTCCCGTCTCGGTTTGACATTAATGCCTCCCCTACTTCGTGCCTCGCAGATAGGCGAGGGGGTTAAGCTCGCTGCGACATATTTATGGAGAGGACGAGATGTTATCGGGCACGAGGACCCCGGGTTTGCCCGATCACGCTGCGAAATCCGCCCTTCCTACAATCTACTTCGCAATTATCGGGCACGACGTTAATATTTGACCCAGGGCCACCGCGCTCGGTTTCTATGCTACTTCGATTTTCAAAGGAGTCCCTCGATTTCCTGCCACCTCGATACGTGCCGCGCTCGATAACGTCGCTTAACCGTTAATTAGACTTTGACCGTGGAAATTATTTCGAACACCCGCGTCCAAACGTTTCCTCGATCGACGGTACGTTTCACGGAATCAAACGAATTAATCGAGTGTCCGATGCTGGGTTGTCCAACGATCGAGCGACCATAGAGATACGATAACGAGTGACCGCGAGAATACCTCGATGCTCGGAGATTGGTCGAATCGCGAGAGGCGGCGGCGCGGGCGGTTTAAGGATCGCCGTAAGAATAAGTGGATGAATCGGTAGGGGTCGTGGTAGTGGTGGTGCTGGTTGTGGTGGCGTCGGCGATGCTTTCGGCATGGCTATCTTCGAATAAGGACGGCTGCTGGAACGGTTTGGGTAAGTGTAAGGGTAAGAGCAAGGGTACGGGTAAGGGTAAGGCGACGGCGGGGTCGAGGTGCGTGTAAATTAAAGGCGTCATAGATTTTCGCGGTAGCCCGCAGGATCAGGGCCTTAGATTTGCGTCCGGCAGATTACCCCGGGGGTGAAATGGGACAATGGGCGTTAGTCTGGGCCGACGGCGTATAAATAAGGATCCCCAGGAAGCTCCGTGGGGCCAAGGGGGGGGGGGCAGGGGGACAGCAGGAGAGGAGATCCTCGGTTGGTAGCGACGTGGTAGCCGAGCAGAGAGCCCAGCTAGTGCTGAGACCGGTCGGCCGTCCATCTTGGCCGTCGCCGTGCCGGTCCTTATCTGCGCTCACAGCTCCGCTGCTAGACGTCCGGTGATCTAGGGCACTTCTCTCCTCCTCTCCTCCTCTCCTCCACTCCTCCTTTCCTCCTTTCCTCCCCGCCGCCCCTCCTCCTTCTCTTTGACCTCCATCGCTGTCTCCATCTTCGCTGTTCCTCCTTCGTTGACTGGGAGGTACCTGTCTACCACCCCGTCGAATCCTCTCGCTTTCCAGTTTTTGGATCGTCACCTTTCCGGCATAATCATACCGGAGGCTAACGACTCGTGTACGTCGACGTGATATTTTCGCCGTCACGTGTCGTCGGAAACGGCGCATGCCACGATACTCGAGGAAGAAGCACGAGAGTGGAAAATAATGGAGCGTGGTCGTGGGTCGGTCGGTTGGTTGGTCGATCGGTCGGTCGGTCGGTCGGTCGGTCGGTCGGTCGGCGTTAGCCAAACGAGGCTTTTATTTAATGCCGTTCATACGGATCGGCGGAGGACAGGGCGAGGGCGCATCTGCATTCAGATTAGCATCGGGCGTACCGGCTGATATTTACGAGCCTGGCAGGACACGCCGCGCGTACGGCAGGACTTGTCCTTCTCTCTCTCTCCCGCCCCTCTCTCAGCAGAGAAGGTTAGTCTACGCCGGGATAGTCCAACTCGTGCGGAACGTCGACGACAACCACGACGTCAGCGACGAAGAACCGTCGGCGCGATAGCCCTACCGGCCACTTGCCCGTTCGATCGTCCATGTTTTCACGTATAAAACTGCCCTTGACCCTTCACCCGTATAATGAGCCACTGCCGATCCATTATTCATAGGATGCGTCTTGTCTCTCTGCTCCGAATCTACGCTCGTAAGTTCCCCGTTACATTTGCCCGCTGCCGTGCGATTTATTTTTTGGCCGAGACGGAACGGAGACGAAGAATGCGGAGACGAGGAAAGAGGGATAAAGAGCGGATAGCCGAGAGTCAGAGAGGGTGAGAGAGAGA
The DNA here is from genome assembly GCA_917499265.3 of Mimumesa dahlbomi. NCBI lineage: Eukaryota > Metazoa > Arthropoda > Insecta > Hymenoptera > Crabronidae > Mimumesa > Mimumesa dahlbomi. Next base: position 259,158 of record OU824124.1, read on the forward strand.
GACGGAACGGAGACGGTAGAGTCGGCCGAACGCAAGAAGAACGACCGGCAAGATAGGGGGGAAGCAAGTTTAACAGAATTTCCGAGTAAGGTGGCACGGGTTTGTACGGGTTTGTACGGGTTTGTACGGGTTACGTGGAAACGGAAAAACCGTAACTCGGCGGAATGACAAGTCGTTTCTCGCGATCGTCCCTAGAGTCCGTCGCGAACGGTCTACTGGGTACGGAGAGGGTACGGAGAGGGTACGGAGAGGGTACGGAGAGGGTACGGGGAAACGTAGCCTCGAGTGGTTCTTTCGGCGGGTGTTCGGGGTCCTGTAACCGAGTCTCGTCACACAGTTGTCTGTGCATATCGGATGAACGACACTTTCCACGATCTCGGTCGGCTCTCATGAAACGTTGATCGCGGTAGCGCGTACTTATCGAACGTCGCCGGCGCCTAGACACCCTCGTTGCCGGTACTCTTTGCCAGGCAACGCTCGAGGAGGAGCCGAGCGTTAAATATTGGAACTATCCGGCCGGAATTATACAGAAGGTGGCTGTTCGCGTGTGGACGTTCGAAAGTCGGGAGATGCGGAGAGATAGAGCTCGAACGAAGCGGGACGTAACGGCGAAGGGGGGCCGAGAGGGGGAAAAGGTGGCCTTAGGGAAACTGCCGCGAGGTACCTTGGAGGTTACGGGCTGGATGGCGAAGAAGGTTGCAAAGAGAAGCTGCCGGCGTAGTATTCGGTAGACGGCGAGGTTGTACGGATATACCAGGCAATTGAACTCCTCCCGTTTATTGCTTCTAATTAAACGACCGAGATATTTCTGCTACGTTTCATTAGCGTAGAGCCGAACTCGAGGCGGGACGGCTAGGTACGACTAATACATTGCCGTGTGCCGTGTGCCGTTCGTTGTTCGGACGGGAAGAAAATTTGATCCTCGATTCGAGTCTCGAGACGAGATGGGGCTTTGCACGCAGCCCGTGTCGCGTACGCGCTGGATTCCGCGGTTAACTCGCCCACGGCACCGCGAATACGTCGAATAGCCTCGCTATCCCTCGAGAGAGTACGTACATACGTACGTACGTAGGTATGCGTGCAGGTACGCGCGTACCAAGCCGTGGAACGACCGGTCGGGCGGTTTGCGAAAAGTTTGGCAATTTTCTAGCTCGACGGAAGGAAGATTTATATCGGACGATTATAGCAGTCGGAAGCGTTGTCGTTTCTACGTAACGGTTGACGAAAACGTCGTCTTTCGCGGACGCTGCGACCAGGCAAAGAGGGATGGACGACGTGACTCGCTCGCGCCAATTCTAATTTTGTTCGCTGGCTCGCTTAATATCTCGTCGCGGACGAAAAGCCGACGATAAATCTCTGGATTCATTATCATAAATTGGCCGGACGGGACCTGTGGGTTCGTCGGCGTTGACGTTGACGAGTAGCGAGCTCGTCGCGCCACCGAAACTAACGGGCCGATAGATCAAAGATGCGAAGCCGTGTCGTCTCGTTTCTTTTCTCGGTAGGTACGGTGCGGCGGCCGTTTGCGGAATACAAGCGCGGGGGAAACGCGTCGCGCGAGTCGGAAGTCAGGTTCCGAGAGAGGCGTCGCTGCTACTCGCCCCTAATCTCGAAACGCTTGTCTCGGCTTAAACGAACCTTGCCCGTTAATACGCGAGTGATTAATTATCGTTACGCCTCGGTGTTACGATCTCTGCATCGGGCCCTTGATGGAAATAACTAAGTATTGTTCGGGTGCATGCCTTCCGTACGGAAACGATCCATCATGGTCCGGATAATTAGTACACCCGTGGTTGCGCGTATAATCATCACTCGGAATAACAACGACGATGAGCTCGCTCGCTCTTTCAGCGGGAGTTTTCGGTTCTCCGTTTAGTCGGCTGGCTCGACGGGGCCGCGGTGCGACGCGACGCGACGTAGCAGCTGCCGTAAGGGAATTGACGCGCGCGAGCCTCTTGGAGCGCTTCTTTCAGCGGCTCTTGGAGCGGCTCTTGGAGCGGTTAACCGGCGGGGCTTTCTCCGGGACGGAGATCCGTCGCGACGCGCGGAAAGTTTGGAAAAATCAATCCCAGGCCGGGTCGGCGTAACGCCCGGTGTCGGTGCAATTCATTTGCATGGGAATTGCACTCGACGGAGACGGCTGCAGCCCGGTATCGATTTTAAGTGGACCGGCTGTCCCGTCAGCCTCCTGTCTCGTCTTCTCTTGGACAGTAGCTACTCGAAAGTCGCGCAAGCGCCCCTACGGAAACTTTCTCGACGGTGGAGCGGTCCGCGATACCTCGAGTCTTTTCGGAAAATTCGCCTCCTTTGGAGAAACTCGCGGCAAAGCAGATTACGCGGAGACCTTACGATCAACAGCGGAGTCACCGTACCGGCGAGCACGGTTTATCTCGTGAATTTTAATCGTAATCGCGTTAGGCGTCGAGGCTTCCCGCGGAAACAAAAGTTGGCTAGAAAAATGCATGCACCGAGTCGAGCGCGTCGTCAAGGGATAGGGAAGGAGTGCCGCGCAGGTTTCCCTCGTATCTTTTTCCCGTATTTCCGAGGCTGAAATTAGAGAGCAATGCGGATTTCGTTGGGCAAGTTAGGAATTATACGCGAGTTTGAAAGTAGCTGGTGAACAAAAGTCGGCTGGGGGGGGGGGCGGGGAGGAGGGGAGGAGGGGAGGGTTCGGGATCGGTGTCGGGCGGTGGGTGACGGGGCGGTAGGTTAGGTAGGTAGGTAGGTAGGTAGGTTGGATATCCCTCGTGGCCAGTACGTAAGGACAATAAGCCAAAAAGTTGGTAAGGCGGGCATGCCGGGAGCCGTTACCCGTTATGAAGCTCAGGGGTGAAGTCAAGATTGTAATTAGCCGGCGCTAAGTTTCGAGGTTTCTCTGGTATTTGCATGTGATCCCAGCTACCGAGCTACCAACCTACCCCCCTACCCCCGGCACTCGCGTTACCTATAGCACCTACGCCTGCCGCTTACAGACACCGCGCGATTTCGTTTACGCGATAGCGTTCCTGCCATAGAAACCGAGTGAGATAGCGCCGGCATGGCCACGATGCGAGGCACGTATCAAAATTTCCTATTGCATGCTCCGCTAATTCTTAAAAACTTGCTGCTTCCTCTTACCGAATTACCGAGTCTTGGCGAATACCCTCGAGAGTCCCGGTCACGATCTTCCTTATAGAAAACCGCGAGGTTCGCCTGTCCGCGTCTCGGTCGTTTGCATCTCGTCTCCTCCCTCCGTTTCCCTTGGAAATTTGTCGTTGTTACGTTGATACGATTAAGCAAAATAACGAATCGACAGACTCGATTTTCTGCCGAAGGACCGTCGAAATGCCAGAATGGAAGTTTTATCGTCATGGATCGTGGGTAGCCGAGTGAATGAGCTCGGAATAAAAGGAGTCACTCGAGGGTGGAACGGGCCGAGGGTGGAACGATAGTGCACCCTCTGTCTCTGTTAATGCATCGCCTCCGGAATGGCCGATTAATTCCAACTACGGGAAGGAAGCGACTATAACTCGTCTCCGAGGAAGCATTCTTAATCCGTGCACTCTTTATTTCCGAGACGAAGCCTTCGCCCTTCGTCTCCTTCCCCTCTCCCTTTTCTTACCTCTGCCCGTAGAGAGCAGACTCTTGGTTCTCTGGCTCGCTCACCCTCTCCCCACCCTAGCCTACTCTACTTGCCCGCTCTCTCTCTCTCTCTCTCTCTCTCTCCCGCTCTCTACAGAGAGAGTATCGGAAAAGGGTCCGTCGTAGCGACGGGTACATCGATACCCTTTGTTAGCCGCTGGTTGCGTCGGGAAACGAGTAGCGATAGAAAAACGCAGTCGCTCGCAGACGATTCATCGTTCGTACTTGTACGTAGTCGGAGGACTACTTTGAAATCTCTGGTAATCCACGGTTCAGGTATTCAGCTATACGTTTTCCGGAGCGTTGTATCGGGTATAGGTAGACGGTGCGCAGACTGCACAGAGGACACGGTCTCGCGATAGAAGGCATGGGCGAGGCGAAGCTCTCCGAAACACGTACGGCAATTACACCGACCATTCTGGAAAATAGAGGGTTTCTATCCCACGATTGTTATCTACACGTGTTGTTTATTGATTGTTTCGTTGTCTCGAAGCAACCGGCAACGTACGTCGTCGGACCGAAAGCACGGCTGCCGGTAATTGCCGCTACCGAGGAGACCTAACGAAATCTACGTTCGGCTCGTGTTTTCGAAGAATTATATTTCGGAATAAATTACCTTACCGTTCCACGCCAACCCCCGATACCCAACCCCTCCGTTACGCCGGTGCTAATCTAACCTGACTTGCCGTTTAGCTACACGCGTATAAACATCTATCCGGATACGTGGATACGGAAGCGCGATGTACGTACGTAGGCACGTACATACATACATCCATACGTACACCCATACGTACATACGTACGTACGTACGTATCTTGGCTAGATCGATAGCGATTATTTCTCGCCCGGTTCCTTGTTCCCCGATGTAGATATCGAGGAAAGTTTTTCGGTAGGGTACGCTGCTTCCTCGGGATAATCGTCGGAAATTTTCGATAAAGTTGCCCGGCCACCGGTGGGATCCTCTCGCACGGTGAAAACTTCCAGTCGAATACCGATCTCGTCGAGAGTTCGAAATCCAATTTTCCTTGCATGATCTCCCGCCGATGAACGGCACGAGATCGCGAGTCCTCCGAGAGAGAGTAGACTCCTTTTCTTATCCGGAATCGAACGATACAAAGCATCGCCTTCTGTAAATTCCTCGGAGAAATCTTCCAAGCGTTACATCATCGCGTATGCTCGCAACAAATTTGTTTCGCATTGTGCCAACCAGCCAGCCACCTCGGCGAAAAATGTTCGACATACATCCCTGTCCGTGCGCGTAAACTTGCCGCTGGAGAAAAAGCGTTATCTCCTTCGAGATCGGACGCGAAAAGTTCTATCTACGAACAGATCGCGCGTTGATCCGTTACGTCAAACCGTGGCATCGTTCGATTAGCGACAGCGAGGCGAGCGAGACGAGAGTGGCCGAGCAGAGCCGGTGTCGACCGCCGGGCTCGCAGTAGTAGTAGTAGCGATAGTATGGTAGGGGTAGGATCGGTGGTAGTAGCATCGATGGTAGTAGTAGTAGTAGTAGTGGTAGTAGTAGTAGTAGTAGTAGTGGTAGTATTACTAGTATGAAGGACGAAACGCCGAACGTCTAGAGAAAGCCGGAGTCGTCGGGGCGAGGGGCGGGAGACGGGAGTGAGAACGGTGGAGCACCTGACTACATGTAGTACGTGTACGCTGTTAACGGGCTGCCATTTTCGATAAGAGGCGTTGCGAGGACGACACTGATCGCGCGCGACGTGTAGGCAAGCTGCTCGTAAAGTGTTTAGTTGAGGGGAAGGCAGGTGGAGAGGAGAGAACTCGCCGGAATGGGGTAGATGAGTTAAACTACACGAGGTCTGACGGTAGTAATTGAGTGCCGCTCTGTCTAGTTAGCACCTCGTGCCGCCGGCTGACTCGCGTCACTTTATCGACTAAACGACAGCGATGCGTGACAAATCCATCTTGCCTTAACCACCGTACCCTAGACGTCGATTATCGACGTGTCTTTCGATGCTACCGATCACCAGAACTGGCTGAGAACGCCGCTCCGATCCGATCCACTGGACCGTCAATTTTTATCGTCGCGGTTCGAAGTTACAGACGGACGCCTAGTGAAACTGTTATCGAACCGCTTCCAACGCTTCACCGTGCTAATTACCGTTGCTACGAACACGTCTCCGTTTTACGAGAAAAACTGGTGGTATGGGCTCGTAAGGGGTTGTATAGGGTGGCAAGGGGTGGCAAGGGGTGGCAAGGGGTGGTTAGGGGTGGCCGGGAGCCCGTTGGAGGGGGGTGCGTCTAGCCGGTTTATCTGTCTCCCGAGCTGCCGGAGAAATCGTTCTTGCGACTAAGCAAGCAGCAACGAAGATTTACGTGACGCGGTGCCGGGAAGAGATATCACGGGCGCTAGGAGGAAGTGTCTAGCTCGTTTCTGCGTTACAGGTCTGTTTTTCGGTATTCCGTTTCTAGCGTAGCCCTTTTTCTCCCCGCGGAATCGGAATCTTAGAAACGGAGAGTTCCGCAGCCCGGATAGAAGAAAAGCGGCCGAATCGCTAGTCGGCCAAAGATCCCGGCGCGTTTGGCTCTCGAGTGAATAATTAAATTACGCGAGCGAAAGATCTCGCGATGGAGCGAAGGAGGTGTGGGGGGAGTAAATTGCGGATGGAGTTTGTTACGGGATAGAGACGGAAGTAGGATGGAAAGTGGAAGAGGTGGAAGGTCGAAGAAGGCAGAGAAGGGAGGCGAAGGCTCAAAGTTGAAATTTCACGCGCCATTGTTCGATTCCGCCAAAGGAATAGGAGTTAGAAGCATTTAGGGAGCGGGGCAAGCCCTGGCAAGGTACCGGCGAGGCCCTGCCAAGGCACAGCCGAGGCACAGCCGAGGCACAGCCGAGGCACAGGCCGGTGAATTACGGTCGGAGATACGGTGAGACGTGGCGAAGAGGCGAAGGGATGCCGAGGGTGAACCAGGCCAGGGACTGAGACTTTAATTCCAGGCTACATCGACGAGCTAACGGTGCGACGATTCTTCCCGGTAAACGACTTCGATTTCGAGTCTGCGTGCCGAAACCAGATTAATCGCGCCGCTTCTCTTATTCGCGTCCCAACAGTCAGTCGAGTAGGACGCGTTACGTTCGGTCAGTCGTGTTCGAGTCCGACGATGGAATCGAAAACACGCGCGAACAGATGCGGAGTAGCGTTCTCTATAAAATATGTACCGTTCTTCGGAAGCACGTGAACGGAAGGAAGGAAGGAAGGAAGGAAGGAAGCAAGCAAGAGAGAGAAAAGTAGAAAGGTCTCGGTGAAAGGGTTCTAAATGTAGTCGGTGACGTTGAAGAAGGAAACGGTGTAACGCGGTGGGGCAGGGGAAAAGGAAGAATAGAGTAGGACGAAGAAGAAGAGGAGGAAGAAGCTTCGGGAGAGGAGAGGAGCCCGCATTCTCGGAGATTATCGTGCTCGCCATCAGCGTATCACAGCGTCACAGGACAAGATTTATATGTAGAGTTTATTGTCGCTGAGTCCGCCCTACTGCGTTTTATGGATGTTTTTCGAAGGAGCGCTGCCGCCCGCGTGATCTATCGCGGCACCCTCACCCTCCATCTGGCTTTCTCGCTTCTCTCTCCTCTCCTCTCCTCTCCTCTCCTCTCCTCTCTTCGATTCCAGCCGCTGTCGCGCGCTCCTTCGCTCTTTCCGTATCTTTCCCTTTCTTTTTCTCTTTCTCTGTAGCTCTGATTCGGCAGACAAGGTGGCGGGGGGGGGGGGGGGCAGCGACGGAGACGGAGGGATTCCTAATGAACGCCACGACGGAGTCTCTTTTCTTCTGCCCTCCTTTCTCGCTTTTCCGTACCCATCTTCCTCGGACTCGTTCGTTCCCGTAGCCAACGGCACGTCGCTCGCTCCACACATTAACGCGAGATTTATACCGCGGAGCCCGTGGACGATATCGCATTTACATTTTTGTCGCATCGCTATAAACCACGTACGTACCTTGCCGTGTAGGTGTACGTAAAAGTGCAGGTTCGCGTACCGTATCGTAGGTTACTATTTAATCGGTGGCTGTCACGCCGTCGAAGGGTCCGTAATCGGTCTTACGTTTGTCGTACGAAGACCACGTCGAGCGACGTAGGTAGGATCGATCGGACGAGGAGCGAGAGACAGACAGGGGAAAAGCGAGAGCGCGGAGGTTCGATCGTTTTACGAACATTTTTTTCGGGCAACTGGTCGCGGTTACTGGTTCTCGTATAGAAAAGCCGCTCGTGCATTCGGGATGTGCGAACGCGCCGCGATAGCTACCGTTCTCGATTCCACATAAACACGTGAACGGTAGAGAGAGAGATACATGGCGGCAGTATGTTACACGTGTTACCGGCCGGCACGTACGGGTTACGTCCGGCAGTCAATCGCTCTAATACTCGCCCTCGGTGCGTGCGGGTGGTGGTGCGCCCTGCGGTCCCTGCACCCCCTACACGTCTACGCTCCACGCTTCTCACCCTTTCCTGCTTCTCTCTCGTACGTTTGCACGGTCTCGTTCGTTTCACCCTATCCTGTCTCTGTTCGCGAGAACTACATCACCAAGTGATTACTCCCACCTTGCCCTCCCTGCCCTTTGCCTCGCTTCGCCCCTCTCGGCCCCTCCCGATCCCTCCCGATCCCTCCCGGCCGCACCACGCCGCTCTTGCCCGCTCTACCCCGCTCCACCCCGCTCCACCCCGCTCCACCCCGCTCCGTTCATCTGGTGTACCTATCGTCACGGCTCGATGCGTTTCTCTATCCGCGACCTGTCGTCGAACCTCATCGCGCGGAACCGATTCTTTTCTACTCGTTATCTCGTTGACGTTTTTTCGCGTATTTCATTATACCGGCGTTTCTTCGCCGCGTTAAGTAATAACGCGAGTCGAGCGTAAACAAACGGCGTGCAAAGAAAGGGACGCGCGTTCGCGAAATAACGACGTTTCGTCTAGCTAGAATGGTACGCGGCCATCCGCGACTCTTGTTATGCGCGTTTAACAATGCTGAGCCGATTATATCGATAAATTAGGTAAAGCTGTAGCGAGAACCCCGTGGTGTCCCTCCCTTTTCAGTCCGTGGGTCTCGGTCGGTTTCTATCTCCGTTTCCGTGTCTCTGGCCGTGGGTCCGTTTACGACTGGCAACCCCGGCTCTTCGGGTTGGCCGCATAGAGTCCGGCAACGACGTAGTCTCGGAGCCGCTTTACCAAGGCGTACATCACGGACGTCCAGGGTGCTCCGCCCTGAGTTATGCTCGACAATTATACCTACCTACCTGCGCGGTGGGCGTTATTATCATATTATACCATGTTACCCCTAGCATCCACGGCACACGGATACGGAGATACTCACGCCTGCACGTGAGTGTACGCGAACCTAACTCCGGTTGACGTTGCGGAGTACCGAGGTCGACGTCCCGATCCGCAGCGTGACGCTAACCGTAGGTTGCCCGCGATAAGTGCACGCGGCTCACCTTTGCCAGGCGTACGCGAACGAGCCGGCCGAGTTTCCAACGTTTTTCCCGCGGCGAGGCGATCCTTGGGGCACGGCTGCTCAAAGATGTCGAGCTTCCATGGATCCGGCGGTGCTTTCCGCGGGAACCTCGACGGAGGACGGTGATCCAGGGAAACTTTGCCGTAATCGTGCAGAGCGGATCGAACGCGCGTCGCGGCAGAAAAGGAACGGACGTAGAGGCAAAGGCAGAGGAAAAGGCATTCGGTCGGATCGATCGGACCCCCGGCCGGTGACCGGGCCTGGAGCCAAAGCTCGTGCGCTCTGCGGGACGGCTGTGAAAAATCCCTGAATTATGATAATGGCGCCGACATAATGCGATCCAATGAGGCAATCAAGGGGCGGCGGTGGCGTCGGTGGCGGCAGCGTTGGTTGACGGTATCGATGGTCGATGTCCATGTCCATGTCCATGTCGATGTCGATGTCGATGTCGATGTCGATGTCGATGTCGATGTCGATGTCGATGTTGGTGTCGGTGCCGGTGTTGCGGGGTGGCGCGAGTTACGCATCCCGGGATCGTATTAGCGTTACTGGCCACCGAGCCGAGCCGGGCCGAACGAGCCCGGCGATCTATGTGTCGGGGACGATACAATGCGTGTAGCAGGTATAATTGCCGTTGGTGGGCAGCAGTTGCTCTAGGAGGACCCGTTTCCATCAATCAGCTCCGTTAAACGCCCACGCGCGGATCGCCGGCAGTCCGATGTTCCGATGGTCATTGTGGGAACGCGGAAACGCGGAAACCTGGCGACTCGCTCTCCTCTCCCCCTCCTCTCCCCCTCCTCTACCCGTCTCTCTATCTCCGCGAGCGATTTCAACCAATTCCCAGGCTTGACCCGGACCAGTCTCCCCGTCCGGTTGGGAGGTTGATTTGTCCTCCTCTCGGCGAGTCTCGTTCTTTTTACGATGTTTCCGGTGCGTGCGAGAAGGTTCGGATGGCGGTGGTACGCGCTAGCGTCGGAACGTCCGTCGTAACGGGCCGCGTCTGTGTGTAGGAGCGCGCGGCGTTTGACGTATTCGCGCGTCCGCGTACGCAGAGGCACGTATCGTGGATCGTCCGTATCGGCCAGCGTACACGTACATACGTATGTATACGATATACCGTAACACGTCCGGTGATGCTCGCTGATGAAACGGGTCGCCATGCGGTAGTTATGGGACCACGAGGATGTTAATGACCATAAACAAGCAATCACTGTAATCCGCCATGAGTCACTCGGGCTGTACGGGCGACTACGTAGATACGATATGCCGTATGCCCGGCCCTACGGTCGGGCACGGTGAAGCCTCGTGCCGCGTTCGAGGACTTTTCACCAATTTCATTCTACGGGATAACATTGCGAATCAACGTTCTCGCCACTGTTGCGAATCGTGACGTTTGCGGTCGAACGTCTTTGCAAACGCGGAGAGGGGAAAGCGAAGGGGGAGCAGGATCATGGAAGGAGGGCAGGCTCGATATCAACATCCATGGCGAACCTTACCATCGAGGCTTACGATGCTCGTAAATACGTCGACGATACGGCGCTCTTTCGTTCGAGATACCGAAAGGATAGGAAAAGGGGGAAGGCTGACGAATAGATAGAGACAGCGAACCGAGAAGCGGGAGGAAAGAGTAGCGTCGAGGAAAGGAGGAAAGGAGGAAAGGAGGAAAGGGGGAGAGCAAGCATCTAACCGTCCCGAAACATTTTATGAGTATCGATCTCTGACATAAAGCGACTTCCCATACTACGTGCCATGTAAAACGTGTACGTGTATATACGTACACGCTTTATGTAGACGCATACCTGTGTTCCGGATAAAGGTATTACTTTACGCGTTACGTATACTACCGCTTGTAACATTCGATACTTTGGTTATTTCACGAACCGCCAAAGACCAATACTCGTTACGCTGCCGCGTATTCGAGATGAATCGTGATAGCCGTTCGCTCTTTCCGCCCGAGTATCTCGGTTTACTTATTTTTCAACCGTTTGGATCGTGACACGGCCGAACGAGAATAAATTCGTCTCGGAATAGAATCGAGTAACTTGGTCGATAATGAAACGTTGCTCGGATAACGGCCGAATGAAAATCGAACGACCACGGACGATGCATGAAAGTAACCCGCACACGCGATAGGCTATCGTTTCTCACGTACCTACACCTCGAGCGAAGCTTGCAACCTGTCACGGTCGTCTTTTCGCGACTGGACCGACCTGGAGGACGCTAGCGTAAAAAGTATTTGACGTTCGTTTTGCCCGATCGAGGCCGCGAGTAGCTTGTAATTTGTGACGATTCTTCCAATCGGTTCTACCGACGCGTTAAACGGCTTTGTCGATAGAATTACGATCGGACGACCTTGGAAGTGACGTCACTGGAGCGATAACGTGCCACCTCCTGTGCCATCGTGCACTCGTCCTAGAAAATTGTAAATTCCTCTTACGCGTCGTCCGTCGAGGGACGTAGTTTGCCCGCACCGCCTGGCAAAAGCGTGCAGGGAGGACAGCAGGCAACCGAATAAGCAAGCGGGCAAGCAGGCAAACAGGCTAGCAGGCAGTCGGGCAGGCAGCCCGGCAGGCAAGTCGGCGAGCAAGCAAGGAAGGCCGCGAAAAGTTGGTGATGACGGCGGATGTTATTGGCAGCGAAACCATTCGTCGCGATGATGGATGCCTGACAGCCGCTCTCGGTCGCTTTCTCGGTCGCTTTCTCGGTCGCTCGCTCCCTTGCTCGCCAGGCAGTTATAATAAGTAATGGGCTCACTTGCTCCGCCATCGCTGCCTGTACTTATGCCCGACTATGCCTCCGATGCCTTCGATGCCTCCGATGCCTCCGATACCCCGCGATATTCCTTCGTCCCTTTGCGCCGTCCCTCTCCCTCAGTCTCTCTCGCTCTCTCGTTGCCTTACTCTTTTTCGTTCGCGGTTCTCCATCTTTCTCCAGCGCGAGCGCCTTTCTCTATCTTCGGATTCTTCTCCCGGTCGGTCTCTCTTTCGCGTTCTCTCGTTCCCTCCGGGCTGTGAGTGAGGAGGCCAGGCCACTCGTCTTCCTACTCTTTCCGTCCTAACCCTCCGCCTCCTCCTCGTAATAACTACAAATCTGTCACGCATTAATTCTCCGTCCGGCATAAATTCGAGCACGGTACAAGCGGAGAAGGAAAAAGTTATCGCGGGGGTTGGGACGAGTTACCCAGCCCACCCCGATTCACCCACGCCCCTGAACCCATACCCCTCGTTTTACCCCCGCGCACCAGAAATTCAACTCGCTACTCTTTCTCCGGAGAAGGTAAAAAGAAAAGGAACAAAGATCCGACGGATAAAGGGGGCGCTAAACCCGAGTAAAGGTGCAGCGGAAGAAACGGAGAGAAAATTTCGTGGAAGACGGGAGACGGGTTGAGAATTTTGAAAAACGTTGCGCCCCGAGGGGTAGGGAAAAATCGAGGTGGTAGCTGCGATATCCGAATCGATTCGGTTGTCTCGCGTTGACGCGCCGTTGATCGAATCGCGGGGCTTCGCTCGTTTTACGACGTCTGTTTTAGTTGGACGTAATAGACTCGTTACAAATAGCGGTACGGTTAGGTTAAACAGCAAGGGAGAAGGTCTGGCTGCTTCGCTTGGCGAGCGCAAACAGGAGAAAGAGAGGGAGAGAGAGAGAGTGTTGGAGGGAGGTATAGGGTGCTAGAGGGTGAATGGGAGAGAGCACATCAACGACCGTGACAAATAACTCTCCTTCAACGGGGGTCTGCATCATTTAATTTTCCTTAGCCCCAGCAACGGAATCGATGATCTTCTCTCCCGAGTATCTTACCGAAGACGAATGAGATGACTTAGGCGCCGTTTCACCACCTTCTTCGAACGATGGAGGGTGGGCCCGAGCGGTAGATCGATCAGCCAGATCCCAATTATTCGCGGAAAATTAACCTTCCACGTTCGATGCGATCCGTCGTTGTCGATTAACGACAGGAGTTTCAGCCAGTCGGATGTTTTCGCACGTTTCACCGTCTTGTTTCTATCGCGGTACGTTCGAGGTTCGCTCCGCGAGCGTATACCCCCGTTGAGAATCGCGACAGGAGCGTTCGGAGGGTCTGTCGTTAGGGTTTCGTCGACTCGTTGCCGAGCTTGTACGGGAAAAGTTTCGACGGGCATGGCGGGAAAAATTAGCGACTCGTCGAATCTCAGAAAGGAAAATCTAATTTCGGGGTGGGTATAGAATACGTAGGGCCATCGCCATCGTTCGGGGCGATTCTCTCGACATTTACAGCCTTCAATTTGCCCTTCCGAGAAGGTGGCGGTGGCGGGCGAGCCAGGAATGTTAATTAAAGCCGTTCGCTCCTCGATCTCGCGCTTCGACTAATTAGTCGCGCACAATGCCACCGTGAACGGCAGTGGAAGAACCCGTGGAAGGGAGAAAGAGGAGTGAGCAGGGAGAGAGAGAGAGAGAGAGCGCGCGAGCGAACGAGCGTGAGTGAGAAGGGTCGGGGAAAGGATAAGGGAACGGTGGAAGGATAAAGACAGACGCGGAAAGGAAAGGAAAGGAAAGTAGTGGAAAGGAGAGGAAAGGAGAGGAAAGGAGGGGAAAGGAGGGGAAAGGATAGGAAAGGATAGGAAAGGATAGGAACGAAGAGGAACGAAGAGGAGAGAGGAGAGAGTCGAAGGGAAAGAGAGAAAGAGTGAGGTGGAGAGCGAGCTGGTCGTGGCAGCCGGAGATCACTTCACTCGGATGGTCAGGATCTCCCGTTCAAAGGAACTGGCGAACGTCAAACCCGACCAGTCGGATCCACCAGCGTCCTATTCGAAAGAAGAATGCCAATTTGCCGAAAGCCCTCTTCGCGGTGGCGAACGTCACGGGGAATGGAAATTCTGAAACGAACGGCTGGAATTCCGACAGGATCGTCGCGTCGGTCTCGAAACGTCGAGACGCGCGCGTCCGTTCTATGTTAAGAAGGATCGGTTCGTTCGAGCCGTTTGTTTTCTAATTGCTCGGTCAAGTTGGCCCTCGTGGAATATTCTCGCGTGGTTCGCGCACGGTCGGACGCACGGTCGGACGCACGGGATCGATCGATCGATCGATCGATCGAGGATCGTTGTCGTTGATCGGTTAGTTCGCGTTCGTCGGGTGCGGAGGAGTCGGTAGCGAGATACCGAAAGACATCCGACGCGAGAGTTAAGACGATCGTAACCGGCAAAAATCCCGGGGGACTTTCCCTCGAAATCCGGCGGAAACGGTGCTCGTAGGAGAATTCCTATAGCGGGGCAGCGTGCGCGGATACGGTCGGTACCGACGGGGTAATACAGTTAAAGAGGGAACGGGAAGGAGCAAGGGACGCCAGAGAGAGGAGGAAAGAGGTCCGTAGAGCGGGAGACCTCATCTAAAGTTACAAATCGCAATTCTTCCATGGCCGTGGTTCCGATTCTGTAAAGTTATGTTATGGCGCAAAGTAAGCGGGATTTATCAAGAAAGTTGGTATAACTTCGCTACGACTATTGATGCAATGAAACGATTGGCTCCGCCTCATTTACCACCCACCCCATCCTTCCGTCGTCCCCGCGGCTCTCACCCCTTTCTTCCGCGAATCTCCCTCGGTTTGCGCAAAGGTAATCTTCCGTTGTCGTTACCCCTTTTCGCCTGGTAACAGGCGTCTTTGTTGTTGGCCCGTCGACTTTTATTCCGCTCGCGGCACCAGAGATAAACTAGCTTGTAAATATTTAACGTAGCACGCTGTTACGTAGCCCGCGCTGCGTGGTTTAATCTCGCGATGGTGTTTCCGATAGTTGGCCGACTCGTTTCTCCGTTACCCTGTCGAAGACCCGCGGCTCTCGCGGTACGCGCGACGCACCGCCCTAGCGAGAAGCGGCACGGCGGACGGGCAGATTTTTAACAAGATTTCGCATCGCGACCCGCCGTCAGGGCCCGGCCGGTGGGGCCGGTGATGGGGCCGGTGGTGGGGCCGGTGGTGGGGCCGGTGGTGGCGGTTTGCCCGGTGGGAGAGAAATTGTAGGTTTATCTGAAAATATTATGATGGCGTCGTCCGGGCGTGTTCCCGGTGCAAGGTGGCCGCCGGTTTTGATACGTCCCCAGCGTGGCGTAGACTCGCGCGCGCTCGTATAGCCAAAGATATATGAACGGGATTGCAATCATGTCCGTGTTACCCGGGAGTGTCCTGTTGGGATAATATAAATATTGTACAGTCGTCGGCGGAGGTTGACCCGGGGATGCCGGTAGATCGAGAGAGGCGGAGGATCCACCTGCCTACTTCTTCTTCGAGGGCAGGGTAGGGCTGAGCCCGGATACGACATCCCTTGGAATATTAGCCGATATCCTTGGCTATCGGGCCAAGTATTTACGAGGACGGCGTTACCGAGGAACGCGCCGTCACCGAGGAAGATGGGACGAGGGCTCGCGCAAGAAAAAGAGACAAAACCGTGAGTGGGAGAAAAGTAGAGTAGCTCCGTATCTGGTCTAGGCGGTACGCGCGGCCGGGAACCAGAGAACGGTACTGGTCAGATAAGATTGCGAAACCGGTGTCCCGGTCCCTCGTGTCCTTTAGCTCCTGGCTTCGGTAAAGGAAGATACCGTCGCGCTCGACTCCGGAAACATTCGGATACGGCAAACGGAGTTACGTATCGGCGGTGCTCGTTCCTCCTGATGTTTCGTCGGCGATCGCGATAGGCCTGTCCAAAGATCTCACCGGTGGACCGCGCGGTCGCGCGGTTTTGTCCGCCACCGGACAACGAAACCAAACACCGAAACAAAGGAAAACGAAAGGGAGGCTTCGGGAGAGAGGGGCGAACGGGGTAAGACGTAGCGCGCGCGTAAGCCGGCTAAGCAAGCCCCGTGATGTACTGGCAGGAAAAACTTTCCTAATACCGTCGCCCGTACGGGATTACGCCGGAGATTGAAACGTATATATGTATTTACGAACGTAACCATGCCTCCGGAGAGTACGAGCGGCTCCCCTGGAATCCGTTTCCCTTTCCCTTTCCCTTTCCCTTTCTCGTTCTCTTTCTGCTGGTCGGCCTCCTGCTTCTGCTCCTCCAGCTCCTTCCTCTTGCTCTTCCGTTTTCCTCGCACCCCTTTCTCTCGCGCAGCCTCTCTTCACCCCTCGAGGCTTGTGCCGGTTAAGCGAAGGCGCCGTGGTCTCGTCCTTATTGCCTCTTTGGAAAGTACCGCAAACCTTGGTCGTTATTACTTCGCAACGAGTCTCGGATAACAGCGCCCTGAAAATTATCGGAGTTTATACGTCCCGCGAGAAGAGGCTGCCTCTCGCTCGCTCGGTCCGCTATCGAGTCGTCTCTCCGATCGCCTCGCTGGAAATTTCATTCCGATAGGACGTCGCGCCGAGTCGAGTCCAGAGAATCGAAGGATTCCCAGGAAAGATTCCGAGTAGGCGAAACGAGCAACTCGCAACTCGGAAATACCGAGTGCCGGGTGTCGGTTAGATTCGTTTGGCCGAGTCTACCGCGAATTCGACCCTTTTCTCCCTCGAAACCATTTCCCCGTTCTGCGAGTCTACGGGCGCCCCTGCCACCCTACGGCCACCCTACGGCCACCCTACGGCCACCCCCCGGGCAACTACCCGCTACCAGAGACCGCGTTACAAGGGGCCAGTATTTATGCACATTGTTGACTGGCACGTGGATTTATGTACGTCCGTTATATTATGCGTCCTGTCGTCCCCCGTGTAAAGCCGGTATGCCTGGTACCGTCTCGACTATGCACGCAACATGTATTTCGGATTAACAACGTCTCGTCCGAGACGCCACGAGTTTGGCTTTAAATCGTCCGAGAATTTTCCGTTGGAAACTTTTCGGCCGACGTTTGGCTCGCGCCTCGATATCGATCCTTTCGTCGGGTAATCGCGTACGCACAGATTCGACGGAAGCTCGAGGCACAGGTTTCCCGGGTTTCCGCTGCATATGGAAACGTGGCTTTGCGAACGGCGATCGATCGTCTAGAAAAATGGAAAAGTTTCGACGGTCCGTCGGGACCGGCTGGGGTGGATTCGGTGGTGAACTCGGTAGGCGGAACGTCGGCGGGATGACGGTTGTTTGCCGGCCCTTCTTAGAACATACAAGCGGGTACAAAGGCAGCTTCTGGCCGGCATTCTCGGGTTGACGTGACCCCCGGCGGCGTGGGCATTGTGCCGGTCTCGACCACCATTGCCACGAATACCGTGGCTTACTTCGCCACTCGACTCGTTGAACTGAATTGAGCATGTGGACGGGACAGCAAGGAAATCTTCTTGCCGGCCCGTTCGTTCCCCCTTTATCCTCTACGAGTGCCATCCGAGTAATACTCTCTCTCTCTCCCTCTGTCTACGCGCTTGGGTCAACACAGGTAAGATCGCGACGTTTCTCGCTCTCTCGTTGGGCGAGGGCGGAATCTGGCACTATGTATGTATGTATGAATGTATGTATGTATGTATGTACATCGGCGGCGCCGATACCGAATGTCCGTCCAATGTCCGCCACTACTACTGCCCGAGCGAAGCATCGACGTAGAGTTCCGCAGGCTGACGTACGGTTCCGGAGGTTCGGTCGCACACGATCACGGCAGACGCGCGTTGGCGCGAATCGAGCTCGATAGAAATCTCGAAGAGACGGCGCGGCGTCGCGATAACCGATCCGAATCGATGCGACGGTTCGTAGCCGTTCGTAAATCGTCGAACCGTGAATTCTCTCGAGTTCGCACCGGGCTGGATAAGTGTATCGGTCGTGTATCTATAGGGTACTTGGATTCTGGTCTTGGGCAATTAGCCTCACGGGAGTTTGGGAGGCGTTGCTGGATGGTCAGGGAAGGTGGCTAGAAGGGAGTCGTCCGATCGAGGAGTCGTCGAGGCTGGAGGCTGTGGGGGTGTGCGGGTGTGGGGGGTGAAAGGTGGTGTAGCTGGTGTAGGTGGTATCGGTGGCGGGCCGGCGTTACCATCGGAGGGATTTTAGTGTCTCGGGGAGTAATAACGTCTCGGGGTGTAGATTATACGGTGTCCGGCCAGGAACGGGCGAGTGCCCAGTTGGGTCCTCCGATGATGCAAGGTCCCCCGGTGCCCACCCCCGTCCGGACATATATTAGCATTCTAACCAACCATTATTATATGCCTGGTGAGCCGCGTTGGGCCGAGAGTACCACCAACGCCCATGTTGCGTACTTGGACCAAGTTTACCAACAATTCACCGGGGCTCGCGCTCTATAATGGCCCCACGGCTGCTTAATTTATCGCGGTCGTAATTAATAGCTTTGTAATTTTCATACAGGCGTACACGGGCCGCGTCGCGGAATTTATGGATACGTTTTCGCTCGCGATTATCGATTTCCATGCGGCCGGTCGACGATAGTCGCGCCACGCTAATCTCCAATGAATTCTTCCATCGACGCGACGCGACGCGACGCGAACCTTTCGGCCGATCCCTTTCGAACGGGTCGCGACGCTCGAGGAGATTTCCGATCGGTCGCGTCCGCCGGAACGCCGCGACGCGCGATTTTGATCGATTGCGTCGGCTCTTTCGTCGGCGGCGCTAAATTATTTTCTTACGCGGAATCGATACGGCCGGTTCGGCCTCCGATTAAAGGTCCGCGCGGCGTGACGCTCGGCTCGTGGCGCGATATTTATTATTAAATATCCCTTTCGTCCTGTAAGTAGCTCCTTCTTTACGGCGCTTAAATATAAAATAAGTAGACGGGTGCAACGGTAAGGTGCTCGCCACGATACCCACCTGACTTGTGGCTCCATTAGCGCTCCCGGCTGGTAACGTATAGCATAATAAGAGTTTATGTGTCAGGTTGATGCGCCAGAAGGCAACCAGACGAACTCCGCGGCATGGGAACTGTTATATTTTCATTAGCCCGCCGGGATCGTAACGAAGGGTGCCTTCGATGAATTCAGACGAACAACCGGACCAGACGAGCGTGGAACCGTGCCCGCTATCCGCTCACTATCCCTTTCGAATATTTCGCGAGTCGCGAAAGACGGACCGTCGAACGTTTCGATACTTGGAACGTCTTTGAACGTCTTTGATCGGTCGTGTATACGTCGCTCGCTCGTCTGTGGTTAGTCGAGCCGACGACGAGGCATTATGCAATCTTCGGGTAAACTTAGCACTTAGAGGGGACAGGGAGTTAATGCAGCGGCGTCATGCGAGGCAAGGGCAGGGCAGGGCAGGGCAGGGCAGGGCAAGCCAGGCCAGGCCAGGGCACGGCACGGCAGGGCAGCGCTGGCCAGGGGAGAAAGACGATGGGTAGCGAGGGTAGAATGCGGTAGAGACTATAGCTCTCACCCGCTGGGGATCGAGTGGGTGGGGTATCCCACCCGCGTTTCGGCCCTCGTTCTGCCTTGGTACCAGAGGTACGTTCAACAGCGGCACGATAGCCCCTTCACTATAGACACCATAGTTGCGGCTAGTTGGCCGTCACCTCTGCGTCGACGCTCCCTTGTCTCTTGGACTGATTCAATTTGCCCGCCGCGTGGCTGTTTAATTACTGGCCGGAGAGTGGACCGTGGCCGCGAGCAGGATGGAAACCGGTGGTAGGAGACGGTCAGAGAAGCTGGAGCTAGACCGAGGATGAAAGGGGTGGAGAGAACGTGAGTGCACCGGATAAGAGAGGGAAGACGGTGAAGCGGAGGAGCAGAGTATCCGCTCGAAGCCGACACACCATCGGCAACCCCATCCACCGGTGTATTGGTGCCGGCGGTCCGCTGCCACTAAGACACTAACGGAATAACGGCGCTCACCGGTGGAGATTGTTGTTGATGCTAAAGTAACGGGCAGCCCTGAGGGGTCGCCGCAAGAGAGCACACACACACACACACACACATACAAACACGCGCGCGCGCGCGCAACATGCAGAGGGACGGGGAGGGAAATAGAGAGAGGGAGAGAGAGAGAGAGAGCGCGCGCGAGCGAGTGACGCAGAGGAGAGAGAAAAGCTACACAGGGAGAAAGCTGACCAGTGGGGGATCGAGAAGAGGTTGGGTCAACCCTGCGACGTGTCTTGCAAACCGAGCGACTGTCCTGCAGCCTTCTACTCGTCCCACTCGCCGCCACGTTTCATCTCCACGTTCACATCCACCGACCACCTTTCTCCTATTCCGCTGCTCTCCGTAGTCGAGCATGTCCTCCGGCTTTACGCTCGGTTTCGAATACGATTTTACTGCTATCGGATAAAGAAGCCTTTCCCTTAAACACCGAAGCACCGGCCCGGGCGTTTGGTAAAGGAACGCTGAAACGAAATCGTCCTTTACGACTGACGTCTATCGATCCTGTAAAGTCTCGATCGGACGTGACGGTGTACCGCGGTGCATCGCGGTGTATCGCGGTGTATCGAGACGTTTCGAACCCCGGCCGCCGTAACGCGATACAGAATCCGAAGGAATTTCCGATCCGTATGGAATCGTAAAACTGGTCCGTTCGGATGCGAGACCCGATAGCGAAGGCTTGACGGCGGAATGCAAATTCGTCGGGTGTCGGCCGAATGACGTCAACCGCGGCGATGCACCCATCCATCGAAGGAAGGCATCGGTCTTAATGGACGGACGGACGGACGGACGGATGGACCTCGGGCACGCGGGAGCAAAATTCTATATTTATACCAACGGTTGAGCGGCATCGCGGCGGATCGCGGCGGATCGCTGTGGATCGCGGCGGCATCGCATATCTCTATTATAAGACGGCCATAAATTTTAGCATTCATTATCATAAATTGGATCGGCGTTGCCGATCGTGTACGTCAGCGGTGGAATGCCTCGCAAACGGAATAACGTGTACGGCGATAAAGCTCCGAGCCTCTTTACAATAGCTCTGTATAGCCGTCGGTACCGATAGCCAAGGTCGTTGGTCTCCGCTCAGAGTCGATACACTCTTCTAGGGCGGTTTCGAATCACTCTCGCCACCGCAATACCCGATCGAAAAACAAATCGCTAATCGATTCGATCGACGCCGATCGACGAGAACCGGGGAGTTGACGCGGTCCGCGAATAAATATTCGCGTTCGGCCGCATAGATTGGTCGTTCTCGTCGTAGCCGGTGGACGCAGGTGCGGGCGTGCAGGCGTGCAGGCGTGCAGGCGTGTGCAGGTGTACACGTGTGAGCCAGTGGACGTGGGTGCTGCGAAGGTATAGGAAGGCAGGGGAAGGTATACGCCTCGGACGATACAATGGCAGTCGAGTAACGAGGCTCTCTCTGCTCGTCAGTCAGCCTGAAAAATTCCTCGGCCCGTTCGGTTCCCTTCGTGGTCGCGTGTTCGACCACGAACGGAGAGAACGGTGTGTCGGGGTCACACACGCACACTTTCCCTGTGGCGCACGTGTTTGCGTGTACGGTGGTGATGAGGATACTCGGATGCGGTGGTAGTGGTGGTTGTTTGCAAGGGGGAGTCGCTTCGGCCGGCGCTCGGGCAATAAAGTGTGCCTCGACGAGAAAGCTCACGTGTTCGCGTTTAGCATTTATCGAAACTCCGTGCGCGAGATCGTAACTCGAAAGTGCAGGCCTGCCTGCGTGTCATGCAGATAGGTTTAAAAGCCGAACGTGCCGTATTTACAAATGTGCTTTTCGCTCGGTTCCTCTCGCTCTCGCAGGCTTCCTCGCTTCTTTTCCAGACTCGTTTCTTTCTCGCCACCTAGAAACGACACCACCGAGCCACGGATACTACGTGGCTACGGCCGTAAGACGGCTTTACCGCAGCCTCGAACGCACGCTTTCCTGTATCGCTCAACTTCGAACGTGGAACGTTCTACGCTCCATGTTCTACGTTCTACGTTCTACGTTCTACGATCTACGCGGACGTTGCCGCTGTTGAGAATGTTTAGCGGAGCGGCAGCGAAAAGGCCGGGGCTGCGACCATTGATTTTTAATAAAGACTTTTGGAACGTCGCTTTCTGACGAGTGGAAGACAACCGAGTGGAGGTGGACAGGAAATCGATACGAGCCGAAAGGAAAGAAATTTATTCGGTTGTCGAGTGTATAGAGGCCAGGCGGGAAACGTTTCTTTCCATTTTCCAGCCAAGACTGCCGTTACGTCGAATACCAGCCCTTGGTCGTTCTACTTTCGTCGGTGCCGATAAACAGGGCGTACGACTGCGCGGCTGTACGTTCGTTGAGCGATAGCCAGACGAGGGCGTGAAAGTATAAGTAGAATAGGACAGTCTGCAAGGTGGAGAAGGTATTTCGCGTGGCACGGATGTTCGCACACGTACGCGTCCGCCGGCAAAAAGGGATCAATCCGGCACTGGTGGAGGAAACATAAATCTCGGCCGGCGAGACAGTTTCGGAGGGCAACCGGGCTCTGCCGGTGTGATACAAACAAGATCCACTCGGCGACACGAGGCGGTAAATATACCGGCAGCACGAACAGACGAAAGAAATCGCTGGGCGAAAGAGGGACGGAGAGCCGCGAGAGACGAACGAGAGAAAGATACGGAAAGACGAGGAGGGAGATCGAAAGTACACGAAGGAGGAAGCAGTCGTTGCCGCGGAGTTTCGTACTGTCTAACGGTCTAACCGATGCTCTCCTCTCCCCTCCTTTTCTTTTCATCTTTCCGCCGCCCCATGTTTCTCTGTTTTCCACCCCCTCGTTTCACCCCCGCCGACACTCTCGAACCGCCTTTCGCGGGAGGAAACCTCTGCTTTATTTCGCAACGGGATCCGACCGGGAGACAAGTGACCACGTCGAACTGTCGTATTTCCGGCTATCCTCCATCGAGGATCTATTGCTTCTTTTCTGCTCGGAACGGCTAAGCCTTCGGAGACGATGGGTTTCTGGCACTCGCACAAAAATACCTAGTTTCTACTTGTCGTCCCATTCTTTTTATGCTAAAGCAATAATCGATGGAACATGGGCATACGAAAGAAGTAACAACTGCCTGGTTGTCCGTCAAACGGTCGGTGCGCTTTATCTCCCGGTGTCTCCGCGTTCCATAGAACAAGAGCGAAAAAGTATCGGGAAAGAAGAACCAAGAAGGAAGAAAGAAGAAGAAGAAGAAGTGGAAGGGGAAAGCGGCCTCTCGTCGACGTCAGCGCGAGTTCTGGCTGCCTTAATGGAGACACGTTCACGCGAGCTGCCTCTTACGGCGGCGAAGCCGATTTATCTGCGCCCACGATCCCTTCTCCCTTCTCCCTTCTCGGTTCTCGGTTCTCGGTTCTCGGTTCTCGGTTCTCGGTTCCCGCTTCCCGCTTGCCGCTTGCCGCTTCGCACGCCACTTCTCCCCGTTCGGGTGTTTCTCGTTCTCGTAGACACACTCCCACATACAGGAAAGATCGTGTCTTACACGGGGATATTTCACTTTCCCGTGTTCTCGCGGGGAGACTTGCTGTACGCGTTCAACAGCAGGGGCTGACGACAAGAGGGAAATTTCGTGGAAATTTTCCAGAGTATCGTACGAATTAACCCTTCCGCGGAGGGCGGTCGAACGCGGGAAGGGCGATTCGTTGGTATTTTGTTAGTAGAATACGATCGCTTTTCGCCGATGGGATATCGAATCGAAAATGAATATTAGCCTCCGCGCGGAAGAGAGGAGAAGAGAAAGCAGCGAAGAATTCCAATGCAGCCCATAACGTTTCGGAGCGACGCGAGCATCGTGCAGGATCGTGGTTCCTGTAAAAATACGATACCACTTACGCCTCGAAAGAAACAATCGAAACGTATGTACAACCCTCGAGCAATCGTAATTCGCAGGAATTTACGATTAACCCATTTCCAACGACTAGCTTCGCGAAATTACAGTCTGGCGTGAGACGGTCGAATTGCGAGTCGAGTAGAACGGTGACGCGGTTAATTCTCTATCGTACTCGACACCGTTTCGACTCGCTGCGATTCGGTTCGTTTCGGTTCGATCGGTCGAATCCATCGTTTCTTTTCCGTAATTTTCCCATGGCCTTGCCACGTTCCAGCGAGAGTACGTTCGTGAGGAGCGCGCGCAAGGGTATAGGTATCGGGACGATAACGCGCGTTTAGGATCATCGATCGGACACGCGCGCGGTGGCTCCTCGTGGAAAATGACGACGAGGTGGTGGCGTAAAAAAGGCTTTCACCTTAAGATAAGGCCGGATATATCGGCGAATCGAATCGTAGATCACGAGGGATTCTCGTTCGGGCTTCATCTAGGGTGGACATCGTGAACCTTGGAGGACACTCGGCCGACCCTATAGATCCAACTATGTCGAGATGGAGTGTGAAGAGAAATGTG
Source organism: Mimumesa dahlbomi (assembly GCA_917499265.3). Taxonomy (NCBI): domain Eukaryota; kingdom Metazoa; phylum Arthropoda; class Insecta; order Hymenoptera; family Crabronidae; genus Mimumesa; species Mimumesa dahlbomi. The sequence goes on from OU824124.1 coordinate 283,410, forward strand.
AAAAGAAACTGTCCGAGGTGGGAGAGGAGCTCGCAGGCGGGGCGAGGGGAAACGAGGGTGGGAAAAGAAGAAGAGAAAGACGAATGTGGCGAACCGTAGAGCCGTAGAACCGTAGAACCGTAGAACCGGAACGGCGGAGTTTGCCCAGGAGGCAATGAAGCACGTCAAGGGGATGATGGACGTCTCCGCATAAACCTGACGAGTGACTCGTGGCGCCTTCAGGAACGACTCTGAGGAGCCCCCTACATCACTTTTATTACGGCCGTCCTCATTTTCATATCTCATAAAACCTCCGGGGCTCTGCTCTTCTCGTCCGAGAAGCGGACGAGCTTGATATACGTATAATCCGCGATCTGACTCACGTGGCGAAATTATCGGCCTCCTCCCCCCTTCCCCAGCCCCTTCCACGCCCTCCTCCTCTCGTCACAGCCTCTCTTTCCTCCGAACGTTCGCACGTTCTCGCTTCAACGGCAACTTCTCTTGTTCGCGTGTTTCTCTCGTACCTGGTTTCCCCTGCGATCGCGAGACCGATGCGAGCTTAAGACTGACCGCTCACCGGTCGCGTATTCGCCCGAATTCGACCGAAGGCGGACAGACGGACAGACGGACAGAGAGGAACGGAAACACAGAGACGGGAAATTTCAGCCGCTCGTGTCTCGGTTACCATTACGCGACGAGCGGTGGAACGGTTTAGGAAAATTTCCGGGTTTAGAGGGTTGTCTTTGGCTTTCGGGGTTTCCCCTCGCCGGCGGCAGCAGGACGGTCGTGAGTGCCGGTACGCTGCCGGCGACAGTGAATGACTGCGCTGCACGTGACACGAGACTGACAGGTTTATGCGAGCGCGCGTGTGGGAACATAAAAGGGAACACGTAGCTAGCAGCATGCCTGCCTGGTTGCCTGGCTGCCTGACTGCCTGGCTGCCTGGCTGCCTGGTTGGCTGGCTGGTTGGCTGGCTGGCTGGCTGCCTGCCTTGCCTTGCCTGCCTACATGCCTGCCTGCCTGCCTGCCTGCCTGCCTGCCCGTGATGTACGTCTGTTTGTGTAAGTGACACGAAGTGAGTGAGTGACACGTCTCTCCTGCAAGTTTCCCCGCGCCCCATTCCTTTCCCGCGTCGTCCTTCATCCCCAATTGTCCCCTTCCTCAGTCACCTCTGTGCCACCTCCATAGCCTCAACGGTCTCCGCAGCATCGACTAACGTGAGGTTTTGTCGAGACCTCCGCGTACGTGTAAACGAAAAGCAACGCTTACAGCCGACTTCATACCGAATCGAAGGCAATTCCTTTCCTTTGCTGTCGGAGCATTCGCGGTCTCGGATAAGATGAAAATTTTCGGTCAAGGAATCTTTCTGCGCGTCCGAAACGTTTACGCTCGAAAGTTTTCGCCGGGCGTTTCGAGTGGGCACGCCGCGACAAAACTCGACTCGACGATCTCGGTGTGAAACGAACTCAAGGTTCTACCGTTCTAGCCTCGGCGGTGTCACGGCGTGGCAACGGTCTTTGTTTGTCGTTGACGTCGGGCTGCACTTGACGCAACGCGGTGCGTCAAAGAGGACCGCCGTTTTGATTTCAGGATCAAGTGTATCGAATTTTCCCTCGGTCGCACCTGGATACGTGTATCGGTGATTACATTCTAATTGGCCGGGCAATTAAAGCGATTCCGAATAGCTGGATACCGTCGAGATCGAAAAGACGTGGGAGGGAAAAAAGGCGGCGGGAAGAAAGGGAGGAAGAAAAGCGGTGGATGTTTCCGGAGGGCGGGGGAGGGGTCGGAAATTTACGCAACAGCAACCAGCGACCTTTCCTTTACTTCCATCTAATTCAAAACTATAAATCGAGGGCGTCTGTTGTATGTATGATGGCGGGCTGGCGTGAACCTGCGAGCCCGGAGAACGAACGAGTGGCGGAGAGAAAGAGGGCAGCGTGAAAGGAGAGAACGCGTAAGCGCGAGAAAGAGGGCGAACGCTCGAGCAAGAGGGGATAGGTGGAAGGAGGTTGCAGAGCCAGAGTAACGTAACAGATGCTGCACAATAAACACCTCCCGTCACTTCGCTCCATAAATCGCGCGGCGGGCTCCTAGAAGAAACATTCAACCTCCATCTACTCCTCATCCTCCTTCCGAACCCGGCCACCATACCAACCTTTCCCTCCTTTTGCCCTCCTGCGCTCGGCCTGCCCTGCCTTTCGTGCCAACACGTCGCAGCGTGTTCATCCGTGGATAGCACGAATCGCGTTAAACTCTCGGAGGACGAGCTAAATCGCCAGCCACTGATTTCCACTTGCTTCCTTTTCGTTATTCTTCTTTCTTCTAGCCTGTCCTCTGTCCTCAGTCCTCTGTCCCGTGCCCCCTATTCACGTTGGCTGCTTTTCTCTCTTTTACTCCGCAGTCTCGGACTTTTCCAGCGGATAACTATTGCAAGCAACGATATAGCGAGACGGTCGATGCCGGTGAATCGTAAGTTGTTTCGCGTGGACCTACGCTGAGATTACTCCGATATCGATCAAGAGTTAAGGTCTTGACTCGGGCCAAGTACAAGAGTTCCCGACTGGTAGACCTGAACTACTCTTTTCCGGAAGAATTAGATCGAGGTCTTTGGGGTATTCAAACGGCATTAAATCGGCATATTTCCTCCAAACAATAGTGATATTCTTGTAGGGGACGTCCACCCGAGTAATTTAAGCCTAACTACGAGAAGATTCATCAAGCCAATCGCGAGATATTTTGATCTAAAAAGTCGAGGTTTTTGTAAGAAACGTCGTCTTCTTCCTCTCCTCCTTCTCCATCATCATCTCCATGTTCAGCCTGTCACGCAGCCCGGTGTCAAACCCTAACATATGTTTCATACCATGCTAGATAATTTTTCTGCTGATAACGTAGATTTTATATATGTTAGTATATGAAATTTCCTCTCACACACATCCAGATTGTTAACATATTAAATTAGAAATGTTTGTTACGTTACGTTTTTGACATCAAGCTTCGTAAAATTAAGGTTCAGAATGCGCATTCGAAACATATTCGATCATTTTTATGTCTTGAAAATTGCGCGAATGGCGAGCGATGTATGAAAATCGCGAAAAATCGTCAAATTATGACAGTTTTTTGGTCGGCATTCGCTAAATTTTTGAGATAGCGATCTGAAACTGGTACCATTGTTTTAGTTAGGAAATTCTACGCCAGAACAATGTATAATAGTTGTACTTTTCGAAAATTTAATTTTTCGCAAAAATCTGAAGGGGGTAGGTCAGGATTTTTCGCGATTTTCGTAAATCGCTTGCCATTTCCACAATTTTTGAGATATTAAAATGATTCTTTCACTGGCTTATTCGGCTTCGCATTCCGCGTTCAAAACGGCCCGGATCATTTTAATATCTCAAAAATTGCGGAAATGGCAAGCGATTTACGAAAATCGCAAAAAATACTGACCTACCCCCTTCAGATTTTTGTGAAAAATTAAATTTTCGAAAAGTACAACTATTATACGTTGTTCTACCGTAGAATTTCCTAACTTAAACAATGGTACAAGTTTCAGACGGCTATCTCAAAAATTGAGCGAATGCCGACTAAAAAACTGGTTCAATTTGACGATTTTTCGCGATATTGGTAATTCCTTCGTCGTTTCCGGCATTTTTGAGATATCAAAATGACCCGGGACGTTTTGGCAGCGGAATCCGATGCCGAATAAGACAGTGAAAGAATCAAGTCGATATCAAAAAATTTGCGGAAATGACAAAGGAAATACGAAAATCGCGAAAAATCGTCAAGTTCAACCAGTTTTTTAGTCGGCATTCGCTCAATTTTTGTGATAGCGATCTGAAACTGGTACCATTGTTTAAGTTAGGAAATTCTACGGCAGATCAATGTATAATAGTTGTACTTTTCGAAAATTTCATTTTTCGCAAAAATCTGAAGGGGGTAGGTCAGGATTTTTCGCGATTTTCGTAAATCGCTCGCCATTTCCATAATTTTTTAGATATCAAAATGATTCTTTCACTGCCTTACTCGGCTTCGGATTCCGCTTCCAAAACGCCCTGGATCATTTAAATAGCTCGAAAATTACGGAAATGACGGGCAAATTACGAAAATCGCAAAAAATCCTGACCTACCCCCTTCAGATTTTTGCGAAAAATTAAATTTTCGAAAAGTACGACTATTATATGTTGATCTGCCGTAGAATTTCCTAACTAAAACAATGGTACAAGTCTCAGGTCGCTATCTTTAAAATTGAGGGAATGCCGACCAAAAGACTGGTTGAATTTGACGATATTTCGCGATTTTCGTAATTCGGCCGCCATTTCCGTAATTTTTAAGCTATTAAAATGATCCAGGGCTCTTTGGACGCGAAATCCGAAACCGAGTAAGATGCAAAAAGAATCAGATCGATATCTCGAAAATTGTGGAAATGACGAGCGAAAAACGAAAATGGTGAAAAATCCCTGACCTATCCCATTGTGCAGGTCAGGGATTCACCCACATTTTCGTTTTTCCCTCGCCATTTCCATAATTTTTGAGCTATTTTAGTGATCGAGGTCATTTTGGATGTGTAATTCAAAGCCGAATAAGACAGTGAAAGAATCAGATCGATGTCTAAAAAATTGTGGAAATGCCGAGGGAATTACGAAAATCACGAAAAATCGTCAAATTCAACCAGTTTTTTAGTCGGCATTCGCTCAATTTTTGTGATAGCGATCTGAAACTGGTACCATTGTTTTAGTTGGGAAATTCTACGCCAGATCTATGTATAATAGTTGTACTTTTCGAAATTTTGATTTTTCGCAAAAATCTGAAGGGGGTAGGTCAGGATTTTTTGCGATTTTCGTAAATCGCTTGCCATTTCCGCAATTTTTGAGATATTAAAATGATCCGGGACGTTTTGGACGCGGAATCCGAAGCCGAATAAGCCAGTGAAAGAATCATTTTAATATCTCAAAAATTGTGGAAATGGCAAGCGATTTACGAAAATCGCAAAAAATCCTGACCTACCCCCTTCAGATTTTTGCGAAAAATTAAATTTTCGAAAAGTACAACTATTATACATTGATCTGCCGTAGAATTTCCTAACTTAAACAATGGTACCAGTTTCAGATCGCTATCACAAAAATTGAGCGAATGCCGACTAAAAAACTGGTTGAACTTGACGATTTTTCGCGATTTTCGTATTTCCTTTGTCATTTCCGCAAATTTTTTGATATCGACTTGATTCTTTCACTGTCTTATTCGGCATCGGATTCCGCTGCCAAAACGTCCCGGGTCATTTTGATATCTCAAAAATGCCGGAAACGACGAAGGAATTACCAATATCGCGAAAAATCGTCAAATTGAACCAGTTTTTTAGTCGGCATTCGCTCAATTTTTGAGATAGCCGTCTGAAACTTGTACCATTGTTTAAGTTAGGAAATTCTACGGTAGAACAACGTATAATAGTTGTACTTTTCGAAAATTTCATTTTTCGCAAAAATCTGAAGGGGGTAGGTCAGGCTTTTTGCGATTTTCGTAAATCGCTTGCCATTTCCGCAATTTTTGAGATATTAAAATGATCCGGGACGTTTTGGACGCGGAATCCGAAGCCGAATAAGCCAGTGAAAGAATCATTTTAATATCTCAAAAATTGCGGAAATGGCAAGCGATTTACGAAAATCGCAAAAAATCCTGACCTACCCCCTTCAGATTTTTGCGAAAAATGAAATTTTCGAAAAGTACAACTATTATACATTGTTCTACCGTAGAATTTCCTAACTAAAACAATGGTACAAGTTTCAGGTCGCTATCTCAAAAATTGAGCGAATGCCGTTCAAAATATCGCCTGAATTTGAGGATTTTTCACGATTTTCGTAATTTGCTCGCCATTTCCACAATGATTGAGATATTAAAACGATACGGGACGTGTTGGACGCGGAATTCGAAGCCCAATAAGACAGTGAAAGATTCAGGTCGATATCTAAAAATTTGTGGAAATGACGAAAGAATCCACAAAAAGCATCGAAAATGCAAAGCTATGGGCCAAGTACAAGAGAATGTTACATTGGAATAGGTTGCTCATTAACATAAACTGCATTTTACACAGGATTTGAAATCAATCAAATGTGAGCAAGTTTGATTGATTTCAAATCCTGTGTAAAATGCAGTTTATGTTAATGAGCAACCTATTCCAATGTAACATTCTCTTGTACTTGGCCCATAGCTTTGCATTTTCGATGCTTTTTGTGGATTGCTTTATTGCTCCACGAGATTTCGAGGGTTTCTTTTTGACGAGCTCGTGGACCGTGTCTGACACGAGCGTAACGTTCGAAAGTAGGACGTCGAAGCGGAGGCTTCGCCGAGCGGGCAGGAACGTCGGGCACAAGATTTACAAGTCCGGAGCCCTCGAGGGTTACGACTCGTTATTATATGCTTTAATTACAGCTCGCGGTAATGAACTATGTTTAGCCGTAACGTGGTAGGCCTGGTAATAAATTAACAACGTGGAAAATACTAAATCACAAGTTTGCCGATGCTGCCGAGTAGATAATCGAGCGGGTATCCCCGCGCGTTTCGACTCTTTGATGTACGCGTGTAGGTGCGCAGATATTCGGCCAGAGTTAATCTATCGCGTCTCTCGTATCGTCTGGTCGTCGTCGTCGTCGTCGTCGTCGTCGTCGGCGTGGAACCGTCGACTTCAGAAGTAGCCGTACATTACATCCTCGTTACGCGAACGCAGACTCGTCAATTGGGATTTATGCGTCTGAGATTAGGATGCTCCCAGAAAACGTTTCGATGCCGAGCCGGGGACGTCTGTTGCTTCAACGAGTAATATCATCGACGACGAGCGCTGCTGAGGGACCGTTGCACGCTGGACCTGAACGTTCCGAGCGGACAGTCTGCCGCGCGGCTTCCGATCGTTTCCTCTTGCTTAGCTTTTATTATTTAGGTCGTTGCGAACGGAAAGAGCAGGATAAACGATAAAGTAGAAGAAACAAGGTGAAGGAGGTGGCGTGCCGAGGGGGTGGGATAGAGGGACAGGAGGTTAGGGGCAACCGTGGCCGCGCGCGGCCGTATTGATCTTATCCCCCGACATGAGAAATGCCCGCCGGTTTAATAAACTCCCGGGACTTATGAAGCACGTCAGGGTGATTCACGGCCGCCTCATTGAGTCGTATTTATACAACCGCGGCTGATAGATTTATGGAGGACAGCGCAGCGTGGTCCCTCCTGCCCCCCGTCATCCTCCCCCACCCCGTTATGCAGCCCTCCCTCTACACCACCCCACTCCCTCCCCCCGCCCGCCCTCCGCGTCCCCAAAGGTTCGTTCGTCTCTTTTTCCGTCTTACGTTCTTTCGCGCGTACGATCGCGCTTGTCTCTCTTTTGCCGGACACACGTTCGTATTCCACTTTACGCTCGTCTCCCCGCCTTCTTTTCCTTTTCCGAGGTGTCTCCGTCCGTGTATACCGCGAAAGCGCGGGAGAAAGGAAAGGTCGAAGATGGCCGATGGAAAGGGTGAAAAGATGCAGAGGTACGGTGGGGGCGGTGGGGCCGGAGGGGCCGGAGGGGCCGGAGGGTTCGGAGGGGGAGGGGCGGGAGGAGACGAGGAAGAAGAGGAAGAAGAGGAAGAAGAAGGACGAAGGGGGCGGGTGGTCGTTCGACGAGCATGGTGGAGCATGGTGGAGCATCCATGGATGTCAGGATGGTCAGGAGGGGTCCACGGGCGTCACACATGCATCGGGCGAGAGCAAGCAGCCTTATAAAGTAGCCGGGCTACGATTTAATCCGAAATTTATTTCCTCCATTAGTAAGGGCTTGTCTCGGGGCTTCGAGCGTGAGTGAGAGGCTGACGAGGACGCTGCCTTTCCATCTCCCCTCCGTTTCTCTCCGCTTCTTACTTGTCTCTTCTCTTCTTTCCTCTCCGCGCCGCTCCGCACCGCACCGCTTCCCCTTCGGCTCCGCTTCGGCTCCGCTTCGGCTCCCCCCTCCCGTGGGAGCATCGGAATGCACGCCGGTGCATCGGTGCATCTTAAGCACACCACTACATTATGACTCCTATATCGCCATCTTTATTATATCCGCGGCACACCGGTGTCCGCGGTCACGTTTGACAAGCGTCGTTTCTTCCTCTTCACCTTGTTTCCCTTTTTCTGCCGGACTCCTCCGTCTCTTTCCCTCCGATTTCTTTCACTCTGAATCTTCTCCTTTATGGGGATCCGGCGAATTCAAGGTCCCGCGAAAGGTCCGCTTCGACGCGGCGACGCTCTACCGTGTCGGAAAAGAAACGGCTGCGACGAGAATTCATCGGGAAAGAAAACGTGTACGGTCGGTCGCGTTTTCATTCGAATTTACTCGCCCCTCGTTATCTCGCGACCACGACGGAAGCCTCGCGACACCAAAGGGGGATCGCTTCGCGCCGCCCGCTAAAGATCTACGTTATTACCATCGACGCACCGGACGAGAGCGTCGCGAGTTTGAAAAGTAGTTCCACCGTTCGGGGTGGTCCTCCTTATGAGGGATGGGAACGGTCGCGTAGATCGTAGAGGCAGGCGCTGCGTACGATACGCATCTCCGGACAAATTGCCCCCCTTCTCTCTGGGATCGGCAGTTCGGTAGGTGGTTCGGATGTGGCGTAGGTAGAAGAAGAGGAACGGAAAGAGGAATCAGAGGAAGAAGAGGAAGAAGAAGAACGAGAAGAAGAAGAAGAAGAAGAAGAAGAAGAAGAAGAAGAAGAAGAAGAAGGAGAGGAGAGGAGAGGTTAGCTAAGGTGCCGAGTGAAGAGTGGGGGTTTGACGTCTCAGTCAGCGAGAGGGATCGTACGCGTGTTCAGGGTGTGCGTGCGTGCATGTGCGTGCGTGTGTTTCTGTGCACGTGATATCCTCCGTGGTGCGCCGCGATCTTAGCTCGATCTACGATCCATCCCTGCAGGGATTCGGAATCGTCCTCTCGATCGCGCTCGTCCGGTTAGGTCGCGAGTACGATACGGCGGAAAGCGAGCGCTGCGTGGTTGTCCGAAGGATCGGGGTGAATACGCGGCCATAAATCGTTTACTCGCGGTACTATGACGCGCGGCAAAAGCTACGCGCATGCTGAAAATCAACTGTTCTAAATACAAGAGAAAAAAACTGTGGGCAACAAGTGGGTGGTTGTTGACCCTACTCTTTCGAGAAGCCTGCAGCAGGACAATACGCGTGGGGAAGAGGCTTCCCATCGCGTACGGATTACAATGGGAACGTAAGCGAATAGGTCGGGACCCCTCGTACCGTTGGCATTATGTACGTACGAAAGAATAAGGCACGCTGTCGCCGCGGTAGCCGCTGCCTGATTCCCGATACCCGCTCTCGTCAGCTCCCGAAAAGGAGCACCGATGCCTCGGGCTGCGTTTTCTTAAACCTTTTGCTGTCGGTGTGTTTGCGATTCTCGTGGTTGCCGCTTGGACAACCGTCGCTACGTCTCGGCTAATTTACGAATCCATTTTTTACGCGTTCTTCGTCGGGGGCAAGCGTCGTCCGCAAAAATCAACCCCTCGGCGACGCAACGCCAGCGGATATCGTCGTCTTGTATTACATCGATTGCAAAGGATTCGTTTAGTTGGCTGCCGGCCCGACAGATGGCGCGAACGGTCTCAAGGTGACCCGGCGAAATGAACCGCGAACCTCGTTCGAATCCACGTTTCCGAGGGAACGTTAATTCGACGGATTTACGGCATCGCGACGTCGCGACGCGTTACTCGATAGGCCAGTGCTCGATTCCCCACGGGCCGTGGAACGAATATATGTATGTGTTCGTGGAACGAGCGACGGCTGAACGTTACGATTGCTGGAAAGTAAAGATGCTCGGAAAGATCTGTCGACGAGTTTGAATCCGCGCGAGAGAATTCTCGGTAGGTCGTGCGTTGCGTGTACGCCACCGTCAGAAACGGTTCTTGGTATTTGATACTAGACGGCTGGAGTTATGCTAGGCAATCCTGATCGCGATTCCGACCGGTGTCCGTAGTCGACATCGTCGAGCCAAGCATCGACGCGCAATCGACTCCTCTCCTCTGTCTGTCTCTCTCTCACTCTTTCTCTCTCTCTCTCTCTCTCTCTCTCTCTCTCTCTCTCTCTCTCTCTCTCTCTCTCTCTCTCTCTCTCTCTCTCTCTCTCTCTCTCTCTCTCTATCTCTCTGTCTATCCGTCTGTCTCGCTCCGTCTCCCCGTCTCCCTGTCTGCCTCTCTGTCCGTCGCACAGTCGAGAGATCGACTCGAACTCTGGCTCCCGCTTGTAATACTTATGGTACCCCACGGGCTCCCTCCCCTACGCTTACGAGTACTGTTACGAGTTGGTACGAGTACGCGAACACGGTTACGCGATTCTACGTCGATGCATAGCAGCCCCCCGTATACGTACGGTATCGAGCGAAGTTGTGTGCGCGATGGTCACTTGCCATAAATCAGATTCCCGTGAGATAGCCGGCTAGCTGCTTCACTCCGTTGAGTTTTATCGGGCGTACCGGCGCCGCGTGCTAATTAAACTGACGTGAAATAATCGCGGCCGTTTCACGATTGATCGTTGATCGAGCCCGTCCAACTGCCGGCGTACGTATTCTTCTTTCCCTCGGCCGTAACGCGGGCTATCCGAGTGACTCGAGGCACGACGTCCCCACGTGTAGGTACCTTGAAGAGGTGCAATCTCCTCCGAGAGCGAAGGTCCAAAGTCGCGCTACGCTCGGAGAAGAAGAAACGGAAAGGAATCTCGATCCGTTTGTCGAGCGTCGTGCGCGAAACGTAGCGTCGAAACCGTCTTTCGTTTCGGCGGAGGGTGTCGATGGGCCAGAAAGAACGATCAGGTTCTCGGAAGTGGGAGGGTTGTATGCACGGAACACGCATAAAACGGACAGGCATGGTAAACGGGGAAAAGGGAAGGCTACCGCCTTAGGATTTATGCGATCCTTCGGCACGTAGGGAGGATCATAGCCAGTACCTCTCGTGCCCTCCATTCCGAAGGCAGTTCCCTCCGCCGCTGGACACGCACCCGTGAACGTGCGCCTGTCCGTGTCCGTGTACGTATACGAGAACGTTGGTGGGTAATTATAGAGTCGGTAGGATGGACGAGTGTCGGGCAGGACCGCGTTATCTGCGGCTCGCCTACGAGAATCTCTCGACTTATTCGCTATTGTCTATCCGATGGCGTTTATCGTTTGCCGCCTGAAAGTATCTCGAGCGGGACAGGCGGGCCGCGCGATTCGAAGAGACCGAACGAAGCTAGGAAAAGTATCGTTTTTGATGTAGCACGCGGCTGGGTGGACTCTGGCCCGCGTGTTCTAATCGGGACTGGGCGACCGTAGGGGCTTCGCCGCAGCTTCGACGGCGTCGACCGATTCGGCTACCGATTAAAGATAATAACGCGTATAACTCGCATTACCGTGTACTTTTAATGCACGCGATAAAGTAGATGTTATCGCGATTATCGTAACTGTTTATTGCTCGGCCGGTGGTTTACGAAGAATAAATTTCTTGTACGTTCGTGCGAATCGTAAACCGAAAGGTAGTACTCAACGACTGGCATTGTAACAGCTGTTTACAGCGTGGCTTGGTTTCGTGCCTACCCGATTTGTCACAATGGTATGTGTACGTATGTATGTATGTATGTATTTATGTATGTATGTACGTGCATATCGCTACGTCCATAGGTGGAACGGTATTGCCTACGATCGAGTTACCGCGATAAAATGGAACGACCGGGAGCGCTACGACTCACTCGAGCATCCAACGGTCTGACCTTTGTCTGTCCGATTGTCGGCGGGTCGTATGAAATTTCGAGAGATTTTTGCTAAATTCCGTCCCGCCGGTTCGAAGGCAGGGGGGAAAAAGGAAGCGAGAGGCGACAGCAATCTCCGCCACGTATTTTTGTATCATCGTACGAAGAGAACGTCCGCGAAGACGTTTTCTCCGTCGCGATGCTGGGAAACGGTTGGCACGGCCGAGGACTCGCGGAGTGCAAGGACTAAACAGGTTTTGGAGGAGGTCGGTAGCAATAAAGACTAATACCGAAGTAGTGTCTAACTCTCGAGATATATCCGAGGTGGATGCGCGTTATCTCGGCACGATGGGCGAATCTCGTATCTAAACTGCGTACCAACATCCCTCGGCTTTAAAATATGAAGTGTCCCGGTGGGTCCTTAGCTCGCAATCAAGGACGTTTCGCGTCGCCTTGGTTCATCGTACGCTCTGCGTTCAGTGGTGTAACTAGCGCTTATCGAATCTCGGGGCCGCGTGTCGGAGAATTTATGCCCCACCGACCTCTTACAAGTTTCCGATTGTTACAAATGTCAGGTCGACGTTGCGGCGCGGTAACGTAATTACCAGACGCGCGTGGTCGGTATTATTTTCACTGTACGCCGCGTCGCTCGCCGTGCACGGGCCGACTAATTATTAATTTCCTTCTTCGACGACGAGCGACCAACGCCGAACGCTCCCGACTTTCGCCCTCGGAAATTTTCATCGAAGCTCGCGCAACCACGCGGAGCAGCAGGGTTATTCTCGTTTCGTCCCTCCTCTTCCGTTCTCTCCGATCTAAAGTCCGAGTAAGACGTACGGCCGGCGAAACGGAGAAATAGAAAACTCGAGAAACGGAGAAGCGGAGAGACCGAGGAACAGAGAGAGAGAGAACCACCACGGGGGAAGATAGGAGGGATTTTTCGGAACGGCCGTGCGGTCCATCACGGTCGGACAGATTTCCAATCTGGCTGGTTTCCGTCTCGAGGTGGGAGATAGGAGAGAGACTTTGGACGTGACGGGATGGTGCAGGAGAGGAGAGCAATTAATGGAGAGATTAAAAAGTCGGGAGAAGCCGAGTACCTTCGTCGCCGAGTCGTTGGAGTCGTCGGAGCCAGAGTACTCGGTACACGGTAAATCCGTGTGTGTGTGCGTGAGTCTGCGGAAGAGTAAAGGCGAGGAAAGATGCTGCACGGTAATTAATGGCGGAGCGAGTTCGTCACAAATCACGTGGCCCGTCCTATAACTCACCGAGCTGACGTGTATTTAAATAGAGCCCGATAGGCCGAGAGTGCCTTCTCGGCACCAACGAGCATGCGCCTCTTCTACGATGGAACGTTTCAAAACCGATGCCGATGTCGATGCCGATGCCGATGCTGATGCCGATGCCGATGCCGATGGCGATGCTGATGCCGATGCTGACGAGTCTCGTCTTCCCAGCGCGCATGTTTTCCGGCGATTCGACTGCGATCGACCGGAACGCTGGAATTCGCGAAACTACCGTTTGTCGAGCGCGTTGCCTTTTGGTCGCGTGAAATCGCGTAAAATCTCGAAGCCGGTGAAATCGATAGGCCGCGACTCGATTCGACACCGTTCCCGATTCCCTTCGAGCGAAAGAGGAACACGATCGCGGCGAAGAAGAGAGGTGATTATGCGGGTCGTTTATTCGATAAAAGCTCGGATACTAGCAACGGGAAGGGGCGAGGGTGACACGGAGCGAGATCTATGGCCAGGTAATATTCTATGAGCGATATTTACGGCTGGCGAGATAAGTGGAAAATGTTTGCGCTTGACGAGGTAACTCGGAGTTTGGTCGCGGCAACCATTCGCGAAAGAAATCTCTCCTCGAATCGCGATTCTTTGGCTGGTACTACGGTACTCTGGGTAGAAACGCGTGGCATAGCTATTAAACGAAAGTCTGCGTATAAAAGAAATTTGAAAACGGTGCCTGGAGAAGGCGTTGGGGTGGTCTCGTTGCGTGGGTAGCTAGCAGCAGGTACGCAGGTAACTGGCGAGTCCTGGTTATCCTGCTGCCGGCCGTACGTAAGTAGAGGCGAGGCGAGTGTGACGGAAAATCCAAAAGTACGATCCTGGCTCGGATCCTGCGGGACGACGAAGCCTCATCCTCCGCTATCGAAAAGCTAGTATTTATAGCTCCATTAAGGCCGGGACTAAATCATCGGTGCAGCCACAAGTTTGTTGTATCCAGCCCCGGCGCTGCCCATCCAATACCTTGCCAGCCGCGCGGACCTCTTGTCTAATATTTCGTTGCTACGGCGTGCACCGCTACACACGCCTGTGTATTTCAACTACCGATATCGAGGTTGGAGGATGAAAATTTTACCGCGCTCGCTTACCACGCTCGCTTACCACGCTCGCTTACCACGCCGAAAGGACGACGAGGCGAGCGGATCACGGCAGAAACCTGGGAAAAACATGAAAACAGCCGGACAACCTTTGCCGCTGAAACATCGGGCTCGCCTCTGGAAATTATCAGGTGCGATGCACTCGTTGCGGAGGCAACGAAACATTCCTCCGTCCTTTTCGCACAGTCAGAGGTATGCGATTTTGATTGGCGAACGGTGGTATTTTCGTCTCGGGGGTAAATCCGTCCCGATGACGCGGGATATCGCGGCCCATCGGCTTGTTTAGTGTCGTGGATGGCGTCGAGCAGGGCGGCCCCGTCAACGGCATACGTTACGAGCCACATTTACTTCGAGTTACACCGACCAAAGTCCGGCGAGCACGGTGTGCGTGCGTGTACGACACCGACAGCCAAGGGGGAAGTTCCTTTTGGTGACGGAGTGGATCGGTACGAGTCGGCGTTCGTTAGGCCGGACCTTATCGTCGGGCTCTGTTCTATCTCGTCAACGGGAAGAAGAAACCGCTCTCCCCTTGTCCGGTCGAATTTACACCGGTCTTCGTCCGCGACTGGCGTCGCCCTCCGAACGTAGCATTGATTTCACTGGAGTTTCGTTACGTGGGCATTACCGTTGACCCTTAACTATGCTAACGAGTTCCCGGGGCCTGGCCGCTGTTTTCCTCCGTCTGCTTCCAGGTTTGTTCGAAAAAGAGCCGTGTACGCGTAACGTGCTTTGGACGGAAATGAAAAGTTATCCGCCGCCGTCCTGTTGACGGTAAAACGCGTGTCCCTGCGGTGACGAGTGATGGCTAACGTTACGGAGGATACGTTGTTATTAGGAATAACGTAGAGAAGCATATCGATCTATCGTTCGATCGGTCCGAGTGGTTCGTATCGTGTATCGCGAGGCCACTATCGAGGAGCGGGCCCTTGTAACATAAAATGCTGATTTTATTTAAACGCCGGCTCTCTCTCCCTTTCCCCCTTCGTTCTTCGTTCTCATCCAGTTTCACAGCCACCGGCGTATTTATCGCGGGGCATTCCGGCCGGACGTAAGTATGTCGGTCCCTGGTACGCCCGTTAATAATGTCCTTAATCCTCGAGCTCTGCGGCGATCCTGCAGCCCTCCGAGCTTTTTTGCATATACCGCGTGTGCCACGGTGTGTGCGAACCGTGAACCGAATTCTCTCGTTTTCGAGAGAAGCTTTTTCGCCGGTCTCTACTTTACGACCGTTTCGATCGGACCGGAGAAACGACCGTCGTACGTCGAGATTAACATCGGATACTATGACGTACGTTGACACACGGAATGGGAAAAACATCCGTTCGAATTATCAAACATGCAAAACACGCGGCGAAGAAACCATGCTCGCACGACGCTGTCTGAACGAGGATGCTCCAGTTAGACCTTGTATCGTCGGACTATGAAACGAGAAGGCCATTATCGATCTCGATCGTATCTTTCGAATCTCTTCGAATCCGGATCGGCGGATAAGGCAGTCTGCCGTTCGATACACGTCGAATCTTTTCGCGAACAAAGGCGACAGCGGCGTCGCTTATCGTGGGGTAGCTCGCGTACGATTTGTGTAAATTAATTAAAACGTCCTGGTCGAAGCTGGACCGTCCAATTACTCGGGGGCGTATTCGCGCGTATTCCCCTCGACTGGAAAACTTGATATCGTGGGTGGTGGCGTTAGCTTCTGCGGAACGTAGAAACGTTCGAGACTCTGGAAGGAGAGAATTTCAGGCCACACCGAGACAACCGGGGCTAAACAGCCATCTAAATGCATCCGAGGTGGCGCGCGCTGCCATTACGGCTGATGGACGCTTATTGACGCGCGCCCTGCCAAGACCCAGCATCCCTCCAGCATCCCTTTCCTTTTCCTCCTCTTTCTCCCCCACCTACGATATCTCTCTCTCTCTCTCTCTCTCTCTCTCTCTCTCTCTCTCTCTCTCAGTCTCTCTCACGTTTTGCCTCCCTCTGTTTCGATTGTTCTCTCTCCAACGAAAACCAGTACCTTCGCGCCCCCGTTCTGCCCTGCGAGGAACCGGGAGACGCGGGAACCTTTTCCACGGTAATACCAAAGAAACGTCATAAAGGTTTAGAATGTATTCGGAGGTTGTTTCTGTAACACTGTCACGAAACTCGGCGCCACCGCTAACGGGAGCGCGCTTATATTTTTTCAATGAATTAACTCGCATTTTAACGGGGGAAAAGGCTGACCGGAATTCGTATTTGGTTTAGAGCGAAACCCGCGACACTGGCTAGTTTTCAAGCTCTCGCCGATCAACTTGCCAGCTAGTCGAACGCTCGTTATCGCCGATAGTCGTTGGTTATTCGTTCGTCAAGGGGAGCCGGAAAGGGGCAGCGGTTTCCCTCGAATCCTCGTGCTTCCATCGCCACGGCAGGATTATCGCGTTATTTATGCGGTAATAATAACGAGTTAGTGTATGCGCGGGATGTGCTTTATGTCCTCGCGAACCATTAGGGTTAATATAGCGCTGGGGTCTTTCCCTCTCGCGCGACCCGTCCGTCTCTTTTTCTCCCCTTTGGTTTCGAGTTCGGTCGCGTCTATCGTTTGAAATTGACGAACGTGGATGACACGCGCGGTGGAGCCTGGTCGTTCGACGAAACCGTTGCTCTGCTCGATCGCGGTCGAGTCGCCACGAGAAAAGACACCCTTGCCGCGCCCCGGCTTGTTAAGTTTGTCGCGGGACACACGGTAGACTGGTTTTCAACTTCTATCTCGATTCGCGACACGCCGGCTTCCCTCTTTTCTTCCGGTCTGTATCAAATACGAGTCCGCTCCTCGATATCTAGTTCCTTCGGTCTCCCTCGTTCTTATTGTTTTTCCTCGCGCGTCCATCGGACAGATAAAGCGAGAGGAGGGGCAACGAGCGGCAACGAGGGGAAACGAGGGGAAACAAAAGGGAAGGTATGGAAAGGAAACGAAGGGAAAGGATAGGAAAGGAAAGGAAAGGAAAGGAAAGGAAAGGAGGAGAAGGAGGAGAAGGAGGAGAAGGAGGAGAAGGAGCAAGGGAAGAGGAGGAGAAGCAGCATGGCGTCGGTGTCTCCTGATCTATTGCTCCCAGCACGATCGATGCGAGCCAATCAACCGCCGCCAGTGTCCCCGATGACCGAGCCGATCTTCCAGTTAGCGGACTCAGCAGCTATCCAGAGCCGCTTCTTTACGCCCGGGGCCGCGTGCCGATTATACCAAAGCCCTGGAGTTTAGAGACGAGCTTTATCATTTACACCTATCGAACCGTGACGAGCGAACGAGCCGAAGCTCGCGAGGCTCGATGCCCGTGCACGTGGAAATTTAGAAATTTTCATTCACGGTTATTAACCGACTCGTCGCGTGGAATCGTCGGGCGAGGCTGGGGCAGGTGCGGTACCTACAGGACACTGGGTATTTATTTCAAAGACGGCGGACGGAAAGCGCAGAGAACAGAAACGGTACGTGAGAGCATCGTGACGGAACTCGATATCAGGGGGTAGGTGTTACGTAGGGGTAGCGTTAAGCGTAGGAATCGAAGAGAATGTCTGCGGTAGAGAGAGAGACAGAGAGAGACAGAGAGAGACGGATAGAGGGAGAGCGGGGAGAAGCGAGAAGGGAGGGTAGACGACTACCGCTGTTGTTCCTCCGTGCGCGGTCGCGGAGAATACGAACGGCCGAATTATGAAAATGGTCCCGTGTGACGCGGCATCCACCCTCCCCGAGAGATAGCAATAAACATACCCCCCAGCCGAGAGGCTGGAGAGCACCGAGATCAGTCCGGAGGATGCTACGATAAAGTAGATACGAGCGAGAGGTGGACTGGTTCTTTTTTCTTTTTCCTCTATGCCTTTCCCTTTACCTCCTTCCCTTTGCCTGTTTCGTTTTTCCTTTAGCCTCTGTTCGACGAGGATTCGCAGCCTAGGAGTTTTCGACTATTCGCTTAATTCTCGAGCGATAGTTTTTTCGGGAAAGCTCGCGAGCGCCGGGGTGAAGTTTCCCGTTGGAACGTGCGCGAATGGAATTTTGGAAGAGCCAGAACGGTCCAAGGGCATAAATCGCGTTCACAGTAGCAGAAACGTTTCCGCGGACGAGAGAAGGACGCGTCGAAGGAATCGAAGGAGCGATACGTTAATCGTAAAATGCGAGCACGAAAGCGACTCCCACGGAAAGAACGCACGACCCATTGCCCTAAAAGCTGTTTGGTACGGCGCAGCATTTATCCTGGAATCTGCCTCGTAAATTTCCATCGCGACCTCCGTTTCTTGGCGAATCGCCGTCGGGTTTGCGAACGTACGACGATCGGTTCTCTTACGTCGCCGGATACAAGTACGTCGCGAACCGATGCGAATCGAAACTTTCCTAGACGTAATTTTATCTTTTAAATTGGTCGATCTCATTGGGAATCGTCGAACGTACGGAAGAGACTGAAATAAAGACCATCGTTTGCTTCCCCCGGATCGTCTTGTAACGGAAAGGAAAGCAACTTTTCGATTCGTTTCGTGTATAAAGCAAAGTTCGCGATAGTCGTTTCGAAATTCTGCACCGAGTGACAGCCCATACGTAGTACATGGGTACATACATACATACATACATTCGTACGTAGGTCCGTCGAATTCCATTTTCGACTCGGCGATTTCTTTCGAGTCTCGAAGCGTGTTAATCGTTGCGCGTCCAATCCGACAGTATCCGCCCTTTAAACTATCTCCAACGACAGAGTTGACCGACGACTGACTTCGATTCTATCGGATTCGCTTTTTAGCCGGACACGTTCCGTGTTCGGTATTCCCGTTTCGTTGCTCCGTCATCGTAAATCTTTTTCAGTCGGCCTTGACGGACAGGCTTCATACGCTAATTGGCAATTTTTTTTCCTCTTTTTTTTCGGACGGGCAAACCAGCTCTGGCCAGTGGTTCAACAGGTGTCGTGGCGGGTGGGTCACGGGAAACTTTTATTTGAGCGCGAGAGAGGCAAAAGTGGAAGCGCGATAGAGGGCGAGAGAGCGAGAGAGCGAGAGAGCGAGAGAGCGAGAGAGAGAGAGAGAGGGAGAGAAAGAGAGAGAGAGAGAGAGAGAGAGAGAGAGAGAGAAAGAAAGAGGAACTAGGGTGAGGAAGGGTGTACGAGTTGAGCGAGCGGGAGTCTATTAGTTCACCCCGGAAAAACGCGACCCCACTCTACACCGTTCTAGACTCGACCCCGTTGTTTGGTATCGCAGATTTTTTTTCTTTCTTTCGCCCTCTTTTTTTCCATTCAAACACGTCGACCACCGTAATCGCTCTGTCGAAGCAATCCCTCACTCGGCGTTCGATCTCACGACAGAAGCTCCGATAATCCTACGCGCCGTGCGGACGAGTTTTTTCAACTTTTATGCAATGTACCGCGTTCCACGTTGTTTGCGTTCGTTAATACTGTCCGTACATTTTCCCTCGATCGGCTGCGATTGATTTGTTTCGGCGCTAGGTCGGGCGATTACGCGGGGGGAAGCGGGGCCCAAAAGCAAGAAAGTGTCGTTGATCTCTCTCACCTTGAAACGACGTCATTTCTAAAGAGAAGAGCTCATTTGTCGAGACCCGTAGGATAATGATTCTTTGTCGGTGATCGACGGATTATCCGTGGTCTTTGATTGTTCTCCGAAATGAAACGCATTGATTTCCGTCGGTCAATGAGCGGCGGACTTCTCCTATCGGTCGACGCATCTACCTCTCGCTTCGATTCCTTTCTTCGTCGTACAACGACGACCGTGACTCGCCATCTTCGAAACGGAAGAGAAGAAAAGAAAGGAAAAAAGAAAGCAAAAGAACTCGGAGAAGAGAACGATATACTCGTTCCGAATGGTCCGTTCGTTCTTGATACCGCCGGCACAGGCCACAGCGACAAACGGATCGATCGATGAGAATGATCGTGCACGGACGATCCTGAATGCCCTCGATGACAATAACCTGTCCAACAGTCACGCTCGTCACTCGCTCTTGTATCCGCGTTGTCAATTTCGGAAACGAAACTTTATTAAACCTATAGCCGACGGACCAACGTGGAAATGTGAAAAGAAACCCGAAGCCGGTCGAGAACGAAGATGACGGTTCCGCGGTTCGATTTGAAAATTTTCATCGACGCGAAAATAAAAATAAAAATTTTCCTCGAGCGAGTTAAGCAACGCCGTTGATATGGCATATCGGAGGACTCGAGTGATTCGTAATTGGCAGGAAACGTAGGAAAAGGGGCGAGATTCGTCGGATCCCGGATCGAGAACCGTTCCAGTCACGCACGAACGATTCCAGCTCCGTGAAGATGACGGGACGTATTCCGTGCTGCATTGTTACTCCCTCCCGCGATAGCTGGCCAGATACCTAGAATATCGCATAATACTTTTGTACAGGCTAGGCAGGGCAACGTGGCCGAGCGGAGATAATAGCAAAGAGATAAGCCCAGCGCCTCGTTACATTCAGCTATGCGACCTCGTTGCCATTCTCTTTTTCTTATTTTTCTCCCGGCTGTTGTTCGCGTTGGAACCTCGAAATTTCGCGTCTCGATCACGCGACGGTTCGACGAGTGACGAACGAGGTTGGCCGAGCAGTAGGCACAGAGGGAGAGAGAAAGAGAGACAGAGAGAGGGAGAGAGAGAGAGAGAGAGTCGAAAAGACAAGACGAGCACCGTTAACGTTCCGTATCGATCGAAGGACCTGCGAGAAACCACGTATCGACATGGATACGCGTTTAACAGCGTTTAAGACTAGCGTGCTGCACGTATGTATGTATATTTATGTATGTACGCGCGTACGCGCGTGTTGTACATGCATACGTACAGAGAGTTTTCGGTTGATTTTTTTTTGCCATTCGTATCGCGCGATATCGCGTCAAGCCAAGTGGATACGTTATGCACGGTAAAATAATTCGAACGCATAAAATTGGCATAAAACTATAACGAGTTTTAAAAAATGATTTCGTTCCACGATATTCCTGCTGGTCGTTCGAAGCGTAAACATAATATTTACACAAATTACAATTCCGCGCTTAAATCCCGTTTAGTCTATCTTTATGCGTCTATGTCGAATCAATATTACGAATACATATTTACGACCAAATTCACCTCGAAACCACCAATAAGCCGCGGCCTCGTATACATTTCCCGGCGCAATCGTTGCCGAGTGTGTCCGAGGTTTTGATTTTCGTTCTTTGTTCATTTATTTGTTTTTCCCTTTTTACCGAAAAATCTGTCGATTTACGAGGGGGCACCGTTTCCATCGCATCGACATTACCGCCGGTATCTGGTTACGCGCTTTCATTCGTTTATTTATCGCACGGAAATTTCGCTGATTAGTATCGTGCGGACTGCACTAATGCGTTGTCTCGTAATTCATCGATTTTAACGGGGCTGACCACTGCCGGTCCATTGAATCCGCTTGCTTGCTCGCTGACATTTGCGTATCGTGACGAGCCTCTGAAAAATTATGGATTATTCCGCGCTGCGATTTCGACTCCGCGAGATACGACCTCTTTCCAGCGCGCTCGATGTACGAGTATATTCTATTCTATGTATGTACAATAGCAAATCCGTTAGATCGGTTCGATCGTTCGTCTCGTCTATCGCGTGTCTAGACTTTTCCGCGGATTCGTGTCCGCGGCGAATGCGGATGGGCAGCTTTGCTGACCGATCGGACTGCGCGTTTGCTAGTTTTTCCCGGTTTGGTCGTTTACCTGGTTCATGCTTAAAACGATCGGTCGACGGCGTTGTCTTTGTCACGATCGCTCGCGAAATTTCCCCGTGTTCCTGCCGGCTATCTAGCTGGACGGAATTCTCTTGGGATGGAAATGGACAAAGTTTCCGCTGCACGGCGGCCCGAACGAAGCCCGGCTCGAGTTAAATATCATGCCTGCACCCTGCGACTCGAGTCGAGTGGTCGGGTATAGTCGGCGCGTCTAGTCGTTCCACCCTTTGGCCCGTCGTTCGCATAAATTCGCGATACGCTTGCCGCTCGTCCTGAGACGAGTTCGCTCGGCGATTGATTAATTAATTAAAATGCAAAATTGTCTCACCGCGGCTGACGGTTGTCGTATAAATGCGCAAATACAGGTTCCGTGGGCGAAACTGAAAGGTTTTGGTGAATAACGTTCGCTCTGGATGCCCTCGAATCCACGTTGTCCCTCGAAGCTCCAGCCAGTAGGTTAGTCGCGTGACCGAACGGCGAGCCTGTAGGCCTGCAGAGATTGGATCCGGGAAACGAGAGAATCTGCGGCACCTCGAAATATACGGTGTTTACGGTAGTCCGCGTTATTCCGTCGTCTATCACGTTTCTGTCTTATCGATGACGCGCCTTTATCGGCATTATCGAATCGACGCGAAATCCACGACCGAAACGCGGCTGGCCACCCTTATAAGCGACGTTTCGAACGTGCCATCGAAAGGTTTCCGCGTCCGATGTTTGCTAATCCGTCGAACGGAAAGAAATCCGCGCGCATCTTTTTTCGTATCTCGACACAAGGAATTAATATGTTTCTCACGGGGGAAGGACGAACTCGGCTGGTAGATTCCAGGAGGATGCCTACCGCTGGCTTACCGATTCTGGAACGCTTCCAATTCGGAAAATCATTCCCACGATACCGCGCCCGAGCCAGGAAAAAGCGTTTATGTCTTAACAAGGGTCCAACTTTGCCGGCAGAATCTCCTGCACGAAGCGGATATAATTGGAAAGTACAGGAAGAAGCTGTATTCCTCGTCGTTTGGTCGCGCGAATACTTTTCCACAACGTAGGAGAAGTTTGATCACCGGCGGAGAGAAACAAGTAAAAGGTTTTGATCGAAAGTCTCGGGACCGTGTCTGCGTCGTTTGTTTCCTTCCGATTACGCGGCTACCTATGTACATATGTATGTATTACTAGATCTATTCGCGAAACGCGCGTATGGCGAACGAAACGGCCGCCTGTTGGTTGAGCGCGGCTATAGTGTCTCTTCCCGTGAGAAATGGTTCGATCGTCGATGAATTCGGGTCGAAAGTGTCGTAGTACGTTGACCAACGTAGAGACGTGGATAGGTTCGTCTGACGGAGGAACGAGCGCGAAAGGCTGGAAGGAAAGATCGATAGAAATTGACCGTGGTATCTTGGTTGCGACGAGGCCAGGGGGTGGGGGAGATGTGCGGTGGTTAGTAGGGTACGTTTAATGCAGTTTCGGCCGTTTCGAAGCGGCAAATCCATCAAGACCGGCGATGCCTCGGCATCGCATCCCCCACGGGGCGGATAAATACTTATTTAACGCGCTTATGCATGCAGCCGCGGTAGCGATACGACCCGTAAATCTGTCCGAGGAAGCACAATGCTGCTAATTATATACATTCCCGTGACGCGCGAGCGAGCGTGCGAGAGAGAAGGCGATATTCATGGGAGTCGCCGGGGAAAGTCTGAGGGGGCGAAGGAGAGAGAGAGAGTAGAGAGGACGACCTCTGGTACCCCAGTCTCTCCGAAACTCGCCCCGCTCTCCCGGAGCCGTCGGCTCAAAAGACTCGCAGATTTATTGCCGAAGAGAGGAGGGAAAATGTCGACCTAAGCTCATACGTACGGGCTTGGCAGTTTGTATGCCCGCGCACTCTCGACAGAGGAGAAGAGAGAAACACAGAGAGAAAGAGAGAGAGAGAGAGAGAGAGAGCGCGAGAGCGAGAGCGAGAACGAGAACGAGAATAGAGACTCGGAAGAGCACAGGGATATCGGAAGGGGTGGCTCGTAGAATGAGTCGGAGGGTAAAGGCGAGGGGGAAACGGTTGGAGCGTAGAGGGGCGGGGGGTTGAAACTGGCAGTGGAGGAAAGAGAACGAAGCTATAAATTCCATCCCTCCGCGTCTCCGCTCGTCGTGCTATATCGCTGATTTATAAATATGACTGTAGCGAAGTATAATAATACGTACGTACCCACCGACCCGCGTCGCTGTTCTTGCATCTCTCTCGTTTTACGTCCCTCTCTCTCCGTCTCGTTCTCGTCTCGTCTCGTCTCGTCTCGTCTCGTTTCGTTTCTCTCTTGCTCTCTCTTGCTGTCTCTTGCTCTCTCGTGTCCCCCATGCTACCGGCTGCTCTACCATTCCGTTTCCTTCCCGTTTCTCCGTCTCTTCCCGTGGCACGTGCTTTTCACGTAGAGCAACGGAGAGAGGCGAGTTTTCTGGTGGAGTACGGCAACCTGTATCGTTGCTTTGCCTTACCGCTTTGTCTCTCCCCCCTGTTACCGTTACGCCGTCTTGCTTGCCTGGCCGCGCGGTAATTGAAAATTGATTTACGCGGTCCAGGCTGTCAGTCGGGCAAAGATGAGTGGAGCCTCGCGAGGGTAGCTACAGCTGCTGACTCGGGCATCGAAGAACCAGAAGAAGAAGAAGGAGACGGAAACGGAGAAGAGGAGGACGACGAGAACCACGACGAGGTGGAGAGAGAAAGTGGACGGTGGTTGTGACGAAGGGTAGTAAAAGATACCAGGCGCGGTAACGTACAAAAGCGTACACCAGACACATAGCTAGAAGGAACGACGAGAAATACAAAAACCAAACTCGAACGTGGCATCGCCCCCTTACGGTATAACGTCAGTCGCAGAATATAATCAGGATTTGTAGCGAGGCGCGAGGCGCGACTCGCGGAAGGGGTTCGGTTGCCTCGGAGAGAGACAGAAAGAGAGAGAGGCAGACAGACAGACGGACGGACAGAGAGGGAGGAAGAGAGAGGGAGAAAGGTACTCGGAGGGTAGGGATGGCCGTTATTAAGGCGCGACAAGAACTCCGGCGTGATGAGCGAGCCGCCGTGCCAGAAGATACCGGCGCAGTGATTTATGCGACAGCGACATCCAACCGGCGACCACCGCTGAACCTAGGGAACCTGTATCTCCTGACCAAAGTGCTACCCTTTCGAATCGAGCACTCCTTTTTTTTCACTTTTTTCACGATAGCGTTGTCGATGGACTTGGCCCTTCTCCGCTGACATGCGCGCGTTTTAAAGATTCACCGATTGTTCCGCGGCCGAGCAAAAGTCCGCCAACAGTTTCTAATGAAATTTCCACCCGATGGAAAACGACAAATTTCGGTCGAGGCAGTCGCGTCGAAAGAATGCCACGGTGAAAGGAGAAAGGTAAGGCAAACGAGTCTCGATGGCTGTAGCGATACTTGGTTAGTTGGCCGAGGATAGGAAGTTTTCGGTGCTGTCCGCGTACATCCATCCGTCTACGAGCCCGGGAGGATATTTACGACTGACCGACTCATTGCCGCGGCGAGTTGAGCGAGCGGTCGCCACAAATCACCGAAGCCTGAGAAAGCCGGCCTTTCTCTGCTCTGGGAAACGTCTGGCATTTTTCTCTGCCAGGGATAACTTTGACTTATTGGTGACGGCGGAAAGAAAAGATGGAACGAGAAAACAGGCATACGGGGAGCAGGGAGCGGGACGGAAAGACGCGAGAGGAGAAAAGGTGGCGGAAAGGAGAACCGGGAACTGCCGAGAAAAAGAAACGAAGAGGCGAAGAAACGAAGAAACGAAGAAACGAGAATACGAAGAAGCGTCGACAGCAACGATCCCTCGGGGAGTGGAATCGCAGGGGGTAGATTCGCGTCCGAACGTCAGTCGCTAGTTTCTTACAGAGCTTGCAACCTTGTCCATCTGCACTCTGCCGGAATAATTTACGTAGAAATTAATCGATCGATTCGTTTGCGTGCTTCTACGTGGAAACGGCCCTGCGGGAGCCACGCGTCCCTGCTGCAAAGTTCGGTTATCGGTATTTCTCTGAAAAATGTCAAATTTTTCGGAATTTTCGACCGCTCTACCGGGAGAATACCATGGCGCAGGAGGTAGCGCGACTCCGCTCCTGTAAGGTCGCGTTCGCGAATTTCCGCCAACTAATTCGCTTGCAAACAAACCGACCAGCGTCTGGCAAACTTTCTATCGAATGTTTTTCTCGCTCTACTAGCTGCTCGCTTCGCCACGGAGGATGCCTGGATAGCCGTCGATTCGGATACGCGATACGTAAAACCCTACCGCGCGTCCCGTCGACTCTCGTACCTTGTACATATGTACGTTGACGTACGACCAACAAGCAGTCGTCTATCGCGCCGGACAAATCGGTCGGTAATTTTTCACGCGTCCATGGTGCAGCGTGCGCGCGAACAATGCTCCGGGATTACACGGTTCTCCGTCATCCTTGAGAAGATCTTTTGAAACTTATGCTACCGCTGGATTTGAAAGACTGCGGTCTATCGGTATCCTAGGTCGTTTCGGTTGGTTGTGGAAACGCTCCTGTTCAACCAAATTAGTATCGATCCATCGCCGGTCGGCCGCCGTTAAAAAAGTGCAACGTTCACTCTCTACGATTTTCAACGTTCGTGGAACCTGTAGAGATACGGTGTCAGGCAAGAGACTTTACGACGATATCACCAGCGATAGGTCTTTGCAGTTTAGCGCATGCCTGTGCGTATGTATGTACGTATGTATGTATGTACGTGCCTACGATGTTCTAGAATTACGCTTCGACAGAGGTTCCTAGTTTCCGGTAGTACCGTATCAAAGACAGATAAGATACTTCCACGGTAACCGGGAATTATAGGTTCGAGCGGTATCGAACGGTTTTCCAAGCAAACACGATCGAACTTCCGTAAAGCTTTCCATTCCAGCCGAAGAAGATACCTGCTCGAGGGATAATTGGATCGCGACAAATACGAGTTAAACGGCGTTACGTAAGATTCTCCAACGATGACCTTGGTTACTTTCCCAACATTCTTTGTCGCGCAAATTTTAAAAGAGGCTTAGCGGGTACCGAGCAACAGACTTTCGTGGTTCTCGCTTTGGTAACTACCTCTCCCTCCCTCTCCGTCTGTCTTCGTGCCGCTCTCTCTCTCTCTCTCTCTCTCTTAATACGGCCTCTCTTGCGCTTAATACGGCCTTGAGGTTCGTCTTTGGCATCCCTCTGGATGCTCACATCTCCCCTTACTATTTGCGTCTTCGGTGGTTGAGGCCGGCAGCTCGCAGAAATTATTTTCTCGGCTGCATTGTCTATGATCGTCTGCACTCGATCGGGGAGGGTGTTTCTGATCCCTTCTCAGGAATGTTCAGATCTATCGGAGATGCTGGGACCAGATGCTCTTCGCGCCTTGAGTCGGGCCTGCTCGCTTTGCCTAGGCATCGTACGGCCACTTTGAGTAATTCTGTGGCAGTTTCGGGAGTGAGATTATGGAATTCTCTTCCTGCTCACCTTCGAAACTGTTCTTCGCGGGTGGTCTTTAAGAGCCTTCTTTTTGAACACCTTCTGGCCCTTGCCTTGTAAACTTTTAAGTTTTTAAGTTTTTAAGTTTTAGTTTAAGTACTACATAATAACTGTACTTCCTCCTTTGCCGTTTCTTATTTGTATTTAGTATTCACTTACTATTATTACCTCACCTAGTCTTAGCTATTTAGTGTAACTTACTCTTGTTCTTGTTTTTTTGTTCCTAGCATTATTTCTGTATTTTATTGTTACTTTTGTTTTATTTTTATTTCTACACATGTACTTATTTAAGCCTGTCCTTATAGGGTACTTCCCTAGGACAAATAAACCAATTAGTCTAGTCTAGTCTAGTCTCTCTCTCTATCGCGCGCTCTCTCGCTCGATTTCTCGCTCGCTCCCTCGTACTCTCTCGGAAAGCTACGGCCGCCAGAATTGCCGATCAAATTCACGATCCTTTGGTAACCCACCCACTTCGACGGCGAAGCACGGTTGAGCTCCACCCCTCCTTTAAATCACTCATTCTTTAATAATAGACAGATCCCATTATAATACTAAAGATTTATATCCGTGGCCCCCTTTTCTTTTTAGCGATAAATTTTGCCGATTTCTTTTCGTACGTTTTGTTCGCATGTCGATTAGTGAACTGTCGGCTCGTAAACGACCTTGGTAATTTTCGAGAAATTAAAATAATCCCGGCGAGAGCGGATCGAGCGAACCCAGGCACGACGGTGTCTGGACCAACGGTCTCGAGCAAGACCGTTCGTCCGAGTCGAAGCCGAAGAACTGTCCCACAGATTTAGAAACATGGCTCGCGCTCAAGGGAGAGTGACCGAACCGAGTCCCTTTCGAAGAAGAGAAAAGAGAAGTTTCGTTAAGTCGCGTCGACGTGGTACGCGCACGGTCCGAACCGTCCGTATCAGAACCGGACCTATAAATATCGTTGAAACGCATCAAATAAATCTGAAGCTTTCCCATGTTGTGCCGCTAACAAAAAGGGAACGGGGTGAGCGATGGCTCGATGGCCGCCGCAAGGGTGACCCCTATTTATTGCCGAATTAAAGCGCGTCACCATTAATTTGCATACCGTGAGCGCGATCGTAAAGGAACGTCGACGCACGTCTGCGAATTCCGCGCCGCTTGACGATCCTTAACGGACGACGTCGCGCTTTATGTTTCCGCGCGCAATAATTTCTCGCCGACGACGTCGCGTTCGCGTCCGTTCCGTAAAGAGTGGATTTAGACGGCACCGTTTCGGAGTTGTGCTAATTTACGGATCGGCCGATAAGTTAGAACACTCTGGGAAAAACGACTCGATCCGTATTTATTCGTGCGAAGTGCGGTTCGCTCGGTTGCCGGATTGTCAATTACCGGGGTATCTCGGGTTTCGTCGAACGCATCGGCTTCCGGACGACCTCGTAACTTTTCTCTCGGTCTCACCGAGACATTGTTTACGCTCTTTACGTTCTTTACGCTCTTTACGCTCTTTACGCTCTTTACGTTCTTTACGTTCTCAACGTATCGTCCGTGGGCACGCAGCGCATACGTATGGACACGTACGTATAACACGAGAACACGACGCCGACGGGAAAAGGAAAAGCGAGACGAACCGATATAGATGGAGCAAGAGGAGAACCGGCAGAGAGATTTGAAGGAGAGGTAACGAGCCGCTCGATGCGCGCCATAAATTAGCAATTATTTAATTTTCGTAGGGCTCGAGGTCCTTAGACGGCTCTAAATCAGTCTCCGTTGCAAAAAGCATAGATAACTATGACGCATGGCCCCCGGGAAGAGACAGGGGTGCGCTCGCCGGATTGTGCCGGTGGTGACTTGGTCCGGACGGGGAGGAGAGCCGTGGAAAGGGGATGCGGAGGATTCGGGATGGAAAGGAAAGAGGAAAGAGGAAAGAGGAAAGAGGAAGGTGGAAGCGAGATGGATAGGAACAGGGTTAGCGATAGCTGGTCTCCGAGGTTGCGGTTACCCTGTACACGTTTTCCTCGAATCGAATCGAATCGGACGAAAAATACATACGGAAACAAGTACACGCGTACAGGTGTGCGGGTGCGTGCACGTACGTACGCCCGTGCAAATGGTTGTACGTACGTAGAATTATCGCAACTCCTCGACGCGTTTCCTTCGATTTCACGTATGTAGGTCGAAAACGCATCGACCGTAGCCACGGCGTAACGCAAAAGTAGACGTAGAAACTGAAGCACGGTGTGTTCCTGTTTCTCGCGAGAAAGACCCCGTTGCTGGTTTGTCGCTGGTCTGGATAGTTGGATAGCTGGATGGGTCGGACGGGTTGGATGGCTGGTTGTACGATAACCGTTGGTGGGTGCGCGGTGGTAGCTCCTGCCATGCCGTTGTGTATGTAAATGTGGACGGGCGAGTGCGAGAGAGAGAGAGAGAGAGAGCGAGAACGGGATCGCGAGCGCGCGAGAGATGGAGAGTGTGTGTGTGTATGTGAGAGAGAGAGAGAGAGAGAAGCGGGCGAACGAGCACACGGAGCTGGGCACAATGGCAACTAGTTTTAATTACAAAGTAAGGTGAAGCGATCAATCATAATGATGTACGTGAGGCAGGCGCGGCCTCTGGGGTGTCGAGGGTGGAACGGGAAGAGGTGGAACAGGAGGAGAGGAGAAGAGGAGAAGAAGAGAAGGTGGAGGAACGAGACGAAAAGGATGAGGAGGGTTGGTGACGCGGAGGGACGGAGGGGGCCTTCGCGTACACTTTGCGTATAATTTACTGGCACTGGATATACCTGAAGTTATGCTATACCGAAGCTGCCGTTGCACCTCTCCGTTCAGCTGCTCGTCCCTCCTCTTTCAACGTTCCTTTCGTTGCTGTTGATAAAAGCAGACTTCTCTTTCTCTGCCACCCTCTTTCTTTCTTCCACCCTCTCTTCTCTTCTTCCGTCTCGTTCGATCCCCCTCCCACTCATTTTCATCCGCATTCTCATTCTCCCGTTCTTTCTCGTTCTCGTCCTCGTACGTCTCTCTTTCCCTCCCCCCCCCCTCCCTCCGCCCCTGTTCCTCCCTGTCTATGACTTCGTGCCACGTCTGGCAGACTGGCCGCCATAACTCTCGGTCGCTCCCTCCGAAATATCTGATGCGCCACGCGATATTTACGATCGGCAGGCCCTGGCGAAACCCCGGCGCTGAAAGCCTGACGGCGATTCCTCTCCTCTCCTCTCCTCTCCTCTCCGCTCCCCATGCCCCTCTCTACTCGACGCTTCTCTCTTTCTGTCTTTCCCATTCGCGTCTTACCGAGTACGGTTCCGAGCTGCCTCCCTTCTATCTTTCTTTCCCGCGGTCGATTCGCTACGATCTGTTTATGGGACGAGACGCGAGAGATCGTGTACGCTCGGTAATTAACACGAAATCGCTCGACTTGGTTATATTCGAAGGTTTCGTAATTAGACAATTGGCGAGACGAGAAGGTAGAATCACGGTAGAAACCCCGAGGTCGCGTTTCGCGAGGTGCGCGTACCGAGTAGAGGAAAAAAAGTAAGTGGAAAGCCGTGGTATCGGCGCGCCGCGGCGGATACGGTGACGAATATCGCTTTGGTATTTTGAGCCGGCGTGACGAGCGTTGATGGGGATCCACCTCGGTTTCTCCTTGTGTGGCTCGCCGCAAGAGCCGACCACCTTTTTCAACCTGGTCCTCGTACCCATGATTTCTCTACGGTATATGTACTTTGACGTTCTCCTCGTTTTTGCCACATCCTCGTCTTTCTCTCGGCCTCCTCGGTCACGATTTTCCCTCCTCTCGAGTCCATCTTCCTCGACTATCACGCTCGAAGGGTCCAAGTGCGTGCAGAGCCGCGCGTACGTGTGAGTAGTGAGGAGGGCATCCCTCGCGTGACGAGACGATGTCCATCAGCCGCCACCGCAACCGCCTCCGTTGCTGTTAAGGCTGGCGTCACACGGCCGGCGAATTCGCGGACGTTGCGACGAGCGTCGTTTCTGCCAGACGCCACCCGACTCGGATGGCCGTTAGGAAATATTTGGTCGCGAGCTACCTTGTATGTGCAGAAATTTTACAGAGCATCGGCCTCTCGGTCGAAATAGGACCCGTCGACTGGGATTGGGCGAACGGTTCTAGGTGATAGGTTTTTCAAACTAAGCGAATTTCACGGAAATATTTTCCTGCGTTTCGATCGAACGCTCGTGTGAGGTCGGCCTAATGGTCCCGCCTCCGCTGGCAGCGGCTTCGTAGTGTTCCTGTCGCAACGATGGAACGAGACTTGCAACCGCCACTGGAACCGCCGCCAAAACAAAACGTAATTATTTCGCGTGATTAGCCGACCGGGCTGCGTGCGTTCTTTCTTAAGAGCGTAATGCATTACGCCTCCTAACCCTCCCTTCGTACGTCTCGAGGAATCATTAATGTAAATCACCGGTGCTTCTGCGTGGCTAACGATCTCGCGTCGCAAGACACACGGACGATGCACGATACATCGGGCAGCCGTACGAAGAAAATTCCGGCTACGTTGGACGCGGGTCGACGAGCACGAGCTTTAGACTATTGGAACGCGAACGTTCCCGATCGTGGAAACGTTCTCTAGTCTTAATTGGCTAAACACCGAGTGTCGCGTTTGACGAACAGGCCCGACTATATGTATGTACAGAAGGATGAAAATAACGAGCGGACGCTAGGTAGCTTCGCGCTACGAATCGCAACGGAGAGAGAGCGAGAGAGAGAGAGAGAGAGAGAGAGAGGGGGGGGGGGGGGGTAAGGGAAAAGGAAAGGGAAAAGGAAAGGGAAAAGGAAAAGGAAGAGGAAGGCGAAAGAAAACGATATGCCATTTTCACGTGTACGCGAACAAGAGTGCGCGACGATACGGTGTCGGTGCTTATCGGGTCCGTGAATGCGAGTAATTTTGCGCGACTAATTAGTCTCTCGTTAGGCTGCTCGGCCGTTCTAGGTTCCGTGGAAAAAGCCTGATAATTTCGCAATACAAATCCGCGACTTATCGGCACCACCCTCCGCGCCTTTCCACGTGCCTTCCTCTTCGGCACGGGTTCGCGAAGCGATTAATTAAATTCTCGGGTAATCAAATATGTCACTCAGCCGTCCAGTTTTAATTAAAGTTCGGACATTATCTATTTGCTTTATCATCGCGCGGTTGACTAACGTACGGAGTCCGTGCTCGGCCGAGAAACGGAGGTGAGCAGATGAGCGTCAAACTGACGGAGAAGTTGCCCCGACGTTCGATCGAAAGTGTCGCTACTTCTCGTTTGATGGATTGCGATTGCGGACGGACTTTACTCTCTCCGATTAGCGAGTCGCTTCCTGCTCGGCCATTCTGCGGATATCCTCCCACGGCGACTTTTCATTTGTCATACCAGTTTATCGAAACTTGCGCGAAAACTTGCGCGAAAACCGATAACCCCCTTTGCTATTCTTCGCCGCTACCGGAACGAGAAAAAACGCTGCCCAGCCGTTTAATTAAGACGTTGTAATTCTTTCGAGGAAACAAAGACATCCGATGCAGCCGTCATCCAAAGTCACGAGTGACTTCTCGCTCCTTTTTACTCTGATCTCGATTAGAGTTTCCGTGACGTCCGGAGCCGCAGCCGTTGCCGTTGCCGTTGCCGTTCCCGTTCCCGTTCCCGTTCCCGTTCCCGTTCCCGTTCCCGTTCCCGTTCTCGTTCCCGTTGCCGTTGTCGCTTTCCAGCTTCTTACGGTTTTACGTCTTATGAGTTCCCAACTGCACCTCTTCCATTCCTCGCAATGATTTCGTCGCAATCACCCCCTGCTGCCAGAACCCTCGGTAATATCGGAGAATGGCGCGACGAAACTAGAGGCGGAGAGGCCGACCGACACTTTTGTCAATACACGCGAAACGAGAAGGCAGAGGGAGAGAGGGAGACAGAGAGGGATGCTATAAAGACCACTCGTGTCATTTCGCAATGACGAAACTTTACCCTGAATTCTCTCTTTCCTTCTTCCGTTCTCTTCTTCAGCCACTGCTGCATCACCCCTTTTCTTATCGAGCTCTGGAGTTTGTTAGTTGAAGCAGCTTGGTAGTTGTTCTTAAGCTGCTTTCACACCGACCGCGTCGGCTCGAAGCGCAAACCCTCGTGCCGTCCAAGTTTCTGGCCCTGGACATTTCTAGCCGGCGAAAGGTTTCCACCCGTAGAGAGCCGCGTGGTGGACGACGGTACGGCAAAGTTCGTTGACAGTGTTTCGAGTAGCTGCGCCTCGGGGAGCGGAATCGACGTTCTCGGTGTGAAAGCAGCTTTACCCGTTCGTGCTTCTCTACACAGCCCTGTTCCATCCCTTTCGCCGAGTGCAATAACAAACTGCTCGACGAAAGTATTGAGAAACAACGGATATACGAACGGGTGGGAGGGAGGAGGAGACGAAAGAGGCAGAGGTACGCGTCGAGGAAGATTCGAAATGGACGAAGCTGAGTAGACGATGGGAACGATATTACGTGTTTGTAGGACGCCGTTGCCCTCTTACGAGCCACCCGTCACCGCCAGAAATTTACGGGGACAAGAAGTTGCCAGGGCGAATGAACGGTAAGCCGCTTTGAGGATTTTTCGAGGAGGCGTGTGCACTCTGGATTCTGGATCGTGGATCGTGGATCGTGGACGGTGCACTACGAACTACGAACGTCTGTCGCTCCACCCTGATTACGTTGTCTTTGATAGACTATCCATCGCTCCGAGTCGAACAAGTACTTTCGAAGGTTCGCCAGTCTTCCCGGAAAATACCCTCGGACTCAAAGGGAACCCGGGCACGATCCGCATGATTTTCCTGCCGAAAAGTCGATGCTCCTTGTTGCTCGATTTCTGACGAGCAACCTACCGACATACATACAAAAGTTACATCCGAGTTTAGACGACGATCGTTTTCACCGTTTCGTGGGCACTTTGATCAACGATGCATCGTCGACGCGTGGGCGTCGGTCGCTTTAACGACATCCGGCAAAAGTATTATATTTTTTCCACGAACGTACCGATGACTCGGAATACGGGGATTACATATTAATCGTCGGTAGCTTTGGAACAGGGAAGAAACGACCACGCGACGCGTCTGCGAAGGACATTGACGGTTGTCGTTCGCACGCATATCAATTCTAATGCCCGCGCGAGTTGCGTGGGCGGTCACGCGTGTACGTACGTGCGTGGAATACCATCGTTACGGGCCACCCGCTACGGAAACTTACGTGAAATCTTCGACATTTCCATACGCGTATATTTCGTTCGGGAGCGCCGCGGCGAGGTTATTTCCGATTAAACCGTTTGGCTTGGTTTGTCAGGCAGAGCGTATCTGGTCCGGCACGATAGGGTTCGAAAGCAGAAAATTTGCCTGGGTGATTCGACATCCTCTATCGTTCGTAATGGAAATCGAGGATAATGCTCGCGTTTCGGTATAATCGCGTATATTATGCAGTCCCTATCGGAGCAGCGTTAAACGAGGCGCAACAAAGCGTGAAACTGCCGAGGAAAAAGTATCGAACGAACTTCCCGGCACTTTAATCGCACGTGCCGTTCGGAATGTTTCTTTTTCGAAATAGCTACACGTTCGAAAGCGTTCGCGGATGGCGAATACGCGTCGGCCTGGGTAGACGGTGGATGCTGAAAGGACAGGGATTCGAGCCATCGGGAAGGAAAGGGAAAAGAGAAGGGAGAGTGGAAGGACACGGTTGCATTTGATATGGACCGCAGATAGCTGGTAACGTACGCCGGGCGCGGGCTCCCTGTCATGCAGGTACATACCTGCCTCCGGGCCGTCGGTGTATATGGCGAGGACCGACGACACCGAGCTTCTAAGGCTTCCTTCATACCAACGGAATCGGGTCGAGGAGTCGGCGAGTATGTCCGGCGGTGCGGCGATGCGGCGGTGCGGCCCGTCGTTGCGTACTCTCGTAAGGCTCGACTGGGTGAATTCTATCCCGTAGCCGAGGCGGTCCTCGGCGAAAAAACTGTCGAACCGTTTG
Organism: Mimumesa dahlbomi; assembly: GCA_917499265.3. NCBI lineage: Eukaryota > Metazoa > Arthropoda > Insecta > Hymenoptera > Crabronidae > Mimumesa > Mimumesa dahlbomi. Next base: position 318,641 of record OU824124.1, read on the forward strand.
GACAGAGATAGCGCGGAAAGGATACGTCTGCAAAGTGTTTCGCGTGGTTGGTAATGTCCGTGTCCGGTGTGAAGCCAGCCTTAGACGCGAGGAGTTGCGCCCGACCGGCGGAGGAGCGGAGGGTACGCGTAAGGGCGGTTTTTTACGATTCGACGGTTCGTCGGATCGTCGGATCGTCGGACCGTCGGACCGTCGGATCGTCGGATCGTCGGTCCAGGGAGCCGGTCTCGTTCGGTACGTATTCGCCGTGTCTAATCCTGAGAATCCGGACCGCGGGATATTATTTATACGGGTGGAGCGGATAGGGTGGGTTGACGGTAGTGCCGTTTGCGGTGATAGGCCTCTACGGTGCTCCCGGTCACGACTCGCGGGCTCCCGTATTTGAATACAATGCATTATATTGTCCGCGTCATATCATATATCTCCCCGCTAAATAAACACCGTCTCAATATTTAGGCCCCGCGAATACCGGCGTACACGTACGCCGTAGGTAAGCGTATACCGAACCGGGGTTCAGGGTCGAAAGGTAGAGGAAGGATCGTTGGGAGTGCTCCGCAAACTTTTTGCAAACCACCTTTTTCTACAACTTTATTCTTATTTTCACGAATGCCGCGCGGTACTGGTCATTATTCTAGCGGAACAAGCGTGGAAGTTCAAAGCCACTGACTCTTCGGAGGGCTGATATTTGATTCGAATTCACCGTGGAATGAAAACGTAACGCAGCCCCTTAACGTCCGCGGATACGTAGCGTTGTTACTGCAAAGTATATCGTAAAGCGTAAAACTTGGGCTCGTTTACGTTGGCTTATCGTGGCTTGCGTTACGCAAAGGTAAACGAGGGCAAGTGCGAGAAGGAAAAATACGTCGGACGAAATGGAAACCGAGGAGGACGGGAAGACGGAAAATGGGGTGAGCCCGACCAAGAGGAAAGGGAAGAGGAAAAGGAAAGGGAAAAGGAAAAGGAACAGGATGAGAAAAGGAAGAGAAAAGACGGGGCTACTATTTTGCAGTTTCTTATAAATATTCATTCGTTCTTCCCGATGAATCGGGGGGACCGAAGCCTCGCGCTCCAGGCGGTAAGTCGCGTTAAGAGCGCTAACGAGCGACCCCTCGGACGGGGGAACTTTCCCCTCCATTTCTCGCTTGCCCCGACTCGTAAGAAGAAGAAGAAGTACAAGTAGAAGAAGAAGACGAAGAGGAGCAGCAGTGGCAGCAGCAGCACCACCACCAGCCCCAGCACCAGGCCGAGGAGGAGGAGGAGGAGGAGGAGGAGGAGGAGGAGGAGGAGGAGAAGAAGGAGAAGGAGGAAGAAACAAGCTGACCGTCTCTCTCCTCTTCTCGTTTCCTCTTTATCTGGCTCTCGGAGAGCAATTCCGCGCGGCAACCGTGCGGCAACCATGCGGCAACCGCGCGGCGCGCTGAGTTGTGCGAATTTGTTTAATTAGAAGTTAGGCCGGCGATACATTAGCAATGTAAATACCCCTCTCCTCCGCCGCGTCTCATCCCACCTCGTCGTCCCGTTCCCGTTCTCGTTCTCGTTCTCGTTCTCGTTCTCGTTCTCGTTCCCGTTCCCGTTCTTCCTACCGTGGAAGCGGTCCCTTACCGGTAAGCTCGGCAGTCCGCTGCTGGGGACACGCGGTGATTTAGCGTTTCTGCTTTGACTCGACCCGCCTCGCTCTGCTCGCGTGCGCGTGCATACGTTACAGCGTACACGTGTAGATAGATAGGTAGATCGAACGACACGCCGACGTTTCCGCGGATCGTACGCGCGAAAGAAAGAAAGAAAGAAAGAAAGAGGGAGAGCGAGAGAGAGGGAGAGGGCTGATTTCGATCGAAGCCGAGCTCTGGAGACGGTTGAGAGCCACGGATACGAAGAGAGAACGGCATCCACTCGAGCGTCATCTAATTATGTTTTACGCGGGACACGGTAATAACTTGCCAAGGCTGCGTTCAACCCCCTTTCTTGCTGACCGACTACGGATCCAAGGGCCGCGCACGCGAGCCTAACATTTTCCACGAGAAGGCATACCATCTCGGAATATCCTTTCGAGGCTTCTGCCTTTCTTGCCTTCCCTATCCCCAGAGACAATGGTAACGTTTATGGCTACCAATTCGCTTCTTCTAGCCTCGACCGGTCGCACCATCGAGCAAAGACAAACGTCCGACCGAGAACTAAATTCTACGCGACGTCCAGTTCCTTTTACGATGAAACCAGAACGAATATAGCAAATTAAATCGGACGATACGAATTCGCTAAGGAGCTATTTGTCGGTGTATTCGGCAGATCGGATGGATCGGTAGGCGTTTCGGAAGGCAACCGGTATTTCGTCTACGACGTCGGGGTAACTCGGTCGGGCGTCTGCGAGGAAAAAAGTTTCGAGGCACGAAGCGTGAACGGCTGCCTGTTGTGACAGAACACGTCGCGACGCAGCAGCCAGCAATTATGCTAAATATTCTGCCCGAAGCGAGAGTATCGTTCCGTTCGTGGCGTTTCGGAGACGCCCGACGAGAGCGGGAGCGTTGGACGTTTGACGTTTGACGTTTGACGTTTGACGTTCGACGTCCGACGTTCGACGCAGACTGGCTCGAGATACCAATCCGTACGCGTAGTTTCGGAACGACGCATTAAGGAACATTAATATTTCGGACGTGGCCAGGCAGCTTGGCGACTGCCCAAACGTTCCCAAAGGTGGCTCCGCCGATCAGGTGTCGGTGGATTAGGACGGCGACGCGATCATTCGTGCGTCGACTGAGAATATCGCGTCTCTTCGGCTCGCCGGTTAGCCGGGCAAGAGATCGACGCCGTAGAAAGTTTGGTCGTGCCGAGGGACGGGAAAAGTCGCGGGAAGAGTCGAAACGGGTGTCGGCGTACGTAGGGCCGCCCTTCGTTGGTTTTCCCGAGATTAACCCCCATAACTCATTCGGGACACGGAGCCGTGCGTCACTCCTAGCTATGCTATAATTGCCGACATAAATCAATCGGCCGATGAGATCATAAACCCGGGGCGATACACTGCGCCAACAGATCCATATAACGCCAAGTGCACGGCTGCATGTTAAATGTCAATTGACGTCGGCCTGACGTATCGGATTACCACGAACACGTCCACGAGATGGCACGCCGTGCCGTTGTGCGAACTCGCCGGCTAATATTCGCGGTTCTTTTCACCCTTTTCCACCCTCTGCCACTCTTCTCTCTCCCCTTTTATCCGTTTATCCGTTTATCCGTTTACCCGTTTACCCGTTTCCCCGTTCGTCCGTTGTTCGGCAAACTTTAGTTTTTCAAATCGTACGCTTCTACCCCGGCGAAAAGAGGACCTCGGGTTCCATCGAATCCGTCGTTGTCGCGCGTGCAGTGAGCCGCGGATAAAGAGAACACGTTCCGGACTCTGTAAGGGAAGATTCGGTACGCGTATCAAGAGTTAAGGTCTTGACTCGGGCCAAGTACAAGAGTTCCCGACTGGTAGACCTGAACTACTCTTTTCCGGAAGAATTAGATCGAGGTTTTCGGGGTATTCAAACGGCATTAAATCCGCATATTTCCCCCAAACTATGGTGATATTCTTGTAGGGGACGTCCACCCGAGTAATTTAAGCCTAACTACGAGAAGATCCATCAAGCCAATCGCGAGATATTTTGATCTAAAAATTCGAGGTTTTTGTAAGAAACGTCGTCTTCTTCCTCTCCTCCTTCTCCATCTCCATGTTCAGCCTGTCACGCAGCCCGGTGTCAAACCCTAACATATGTTTCATGCTATGCGAGATAATTTTTCTGCCGATAACGTAAATTTTATATATGTAGTATATGAAATTTCCTCTCACACACATCCAGATTGTTAACATATTAAATTAGAAATGTTTGTTACGTTACGTTTTTGACATCAAGCTTCGTAAAATTAAGGGTCAGAATGCGTATTCGAAACATATTCGATCATTTTTATATCTTGAAAATTGCGCGAATGGCGAGCGATGTATGAAAATCGCGAAAAATCGTCAAATTATGACAGTTTTTTGGTCGGCATTCGCTGAATTTTTGAGATAGCGATCTGAAACTGGTACCATTGTTTTAGTTAGGAAATTCTACGCCAGAACAATGTATAATAGTTGTACTTTTCGAAAATTTAATTTTTCGCAAAAATCTGAAGGGGGTAGGTCAGGATTTTTTGCGATTTTCGTAAATCACCTGCCATTTCCACAATTTTTGAGCTATTAAAATGATCATGGGCGTTTTGGACGCGGAATCCGAAGCCGAATAAGATGCAGAAAGAATCAGATCGATATCTAAAAAATTGTAGAAATGGCAGGCGATTTACGAAAATCGCAAAAAATCCTGACCTACCCCCTTCAGATTTTTGCAAAAAATTAAATTTTCGAAAAGTACAACTATTATACGTTGTTCTACCGTAGAATTTCCTAACTAAAACAATGGTACAAGTTTTAGGTCGCTATCTTTAAAATTGAGGGAATGCCGACCAAAAAACTGGTTGAATTTGACGATATTTCGCGATTTTCGTAATTCGGCCGCCATTTTCGTAATTTTTGAGCTATTAAAATGATCCAGGGCTCCTTGGACGCGAAATCCGAAGCCGAGTAAGATGCAAAAAGAATCAGATCGATATCTCGAAAATTGTGGAAATGACGAGCGAAAAACGAAAATGGTGAAAAATCCCTGACCTATCCCATTGTGCAGGTCAGGGATTCACCCACATTTTCGTTTTTCCCTCGCCATTTCCATAATTTTTTAGCTATTTTAGTGATCGAGGTCATTTTGGATGTGTAATTCAAAGCCGAATAAGACAGTGAAAGAATCAGATCGATGTCTAAAAAATTGTGGAAATGCCGAGGGAATTACGAAAATCACGAAAAATCGTCAAATTCAACCAGTTTTTTAGTCGGCATTCGCTCAATTTTTGTGATAGCGATCTGAAACTGGTACCATTGTTTTAGTTGGGAAATTCTACGCCAGATCTATGTATAATAGTTGTACTTTTCGAAATTTTGATTTTTCGCAAAAATCTGAAGGGGGTAGGTCAGGATTTTTGCGATTTTCGTAAATCGCTTGCCATTTCCACAATTTTTGAGATATTAAAATTATCCTGGGCGTTTTGGACGCGGAATCCGAAGCCGAATAAGATGCAGAAAGAATCAGATCGATATCTCAAAAATTGCGGAAATGGCAAGCGATTTACGAAAATCGCAAAAAATCCTGACCTACCCCCTTCAGATTTTTGCGAAAAATGAAATTTTCGAAAAGTACAACTATTATATGTTGATCTGCCGTAGAATTTCCCAACTAAAACAATGGTACAAGTTTCAGACGGCTATCTCAACAATTGAGCGAATGCCGTTCAAAAAACCGCCTGAATTTGAGGATTTTTCACGATTATCGTAATTTGCTCGCCATTTCCACAATGATTGAGATATTAAAACGATCCGGGACGTGTTGGACGCGGAATTCGAAGCCCAATAAGACAGTGAAAGATTCAGGTCGATATCTAAAAATTTGCGGAAATGACGAAAGAATCCACAAAAAGCATCGAAAATGCAAAGCTATGGGCCAAGTACAAGAGAATGTTACATTGGAATAGGTTGCTCATTAACATAAACTGCATTTTACACAGGATTTGAAATCAATCAAATGTGAGCAAGTTTGATTGATTTCAAATCCTGTGTAAAATGCAGTTTATGTTAATGAGCAACCAATTCCAATGTATCATTCTCTTGTACTTGGCCCATAGTTTTGCATTTTCGATGCTTTTTGTGGATAGATACAAATACTCGGCGAACCGGGGTAATTGCGAAAGAGGACGTACACGTATAGGCGACGGGTCGACCCGGCACGTCTTCGCGCGTACGCGTCGCTGTTATTTCGCCGGTGGCGCAGGTAAATAACTGCCGGTGCATTACGCTGCCCGCTCAATGGGAGATGATTGGCCCAATTACAGGCAGCGTAGCAGAAAATGAGGGCTTCTCGCCGCGGTCCGGAGACCGTACCGCCGCGTCCTTTCCTCGTTCCTTTCCGCCGTTTCTCCGCCGTTTCTCCGCCGACGAGACTCCACGGCGACAAAGTTCTCTGGGTTTCGCTGAAAAATTCTGTACGCCGCGACATTTCCGCGCGTGAAAATTGTTCGATTAGCCGTGGGGTTGGAGACTCTTAGGCGTTGCCGTCGCGGCCTTCTTTTTCCATCTCGCTGTTTCTCTCCTAGTTAAGTCGGACTCGATGAGGTCGTCCGGGTTCGCCGGCGATGACCGAGCGATGATTGCTCACGTCACTTCCACGTTTACCGATAAGATCGCACCCCGGTAACCACCCACCTTCTTTTTCTTTTCCTCTGTCGTTTCCACGGCGAACGACGAGGAAACACGTACCGATGCGGCAGCCTCCGGGGAATTCAATAACTGTAGATCATCTCGATTACGAGTTAACGCCGCGCCGCGCGCTCGTTTACGGGCATGCCTCGATATCTCCGGTCTATGGACGTACGGCCCGGCCTCTCTATCTCTACACCCAACGATCGCTCATTGCCGCTGATTGCGATTTCGAAAATTACGAGGCCGCGGCCGAGACGATCGCGGATCGATATCTCTACCGCCGCTCCGATGGAAGAGACGAAAGCATCGTCGATGCATTTCAGCCTCGGGTGCGGAGCGCGAAGGAGTCGCGACGCGACGCAACGGTAGGAAGAATGCGCGCATTATCGTTGCTGGCTCGTGGAGGAAAATATCGTCGGTATTATTTATGCGATGACGGTTAACGGTCCGACGATTACGGTCCCAGGTAATGTATTCACCCGACTCGTCCTGGCGACCGTCGCACGTCTGTCGCGCTGCTACTAAATTCAGTAGCGTTTTCCCGTAATTGATTTAATCGAGCCGGATTAATATCTACCATGTATACCGGTTAAAGTAAGCGGTGCCCCGCAGCTCGCGCGGATACGCGTTTTAAACGAGTTATCGTGCAATAACTTGGGTACATCGTGGACCACGTTTGTCCGTTTCTCTCGATTCGATCGTTCGCGATATCGCGGGGGCCTATTACGGAGCGGAAACCGGTACTTTTGGATATCTGGAAACGCGTTTGCCGAACAGAATTTTCCAATTTGTCTCGTCGGCGAAATCGATCGCCGTTTATTCGACGCGCGGAATGCGTTGGACGATAAAAAAAAATCCGCAAGATAAGAGCGAGGTAGGCTTTCGAAGATTCGACGGGACTCGCGTTGCGCGAGATCCCACGGCCGCTTTCCGGCGCGTCCGCGCCGGCTATCTACGGCCACTTCCGGCCTCCTCGTCGGCTCGATTACGGCGCAATAAAACACCATCCTGACACCTGCGGGTCTCGACAGGGGTCTCTGTCTCTTTTTCTCGATAACGAATCCACAAAGCCGGCTCTGTATCGTCCGAAACCGACTGGCGAACCTTCGGTGCCAACGATTTCGTCGAGTATACGCTGCTTGACGTTCCTCGGCTAGTTTCGGTAGGGAAACGTTTCAACGGCGGTTTCTCCTTATCGGCCTGATCCTAGCGGGTCCGTAATAAACTGGCATATACATAGCTATGTACGCGTGTACTTGGAACGATTCTACTTTAGCCCGTGACTCGCGAGCATCGAACGACGTGTTTATACGCGTAGGCGCTAGGCCGAAGGCATGCGTGCCCTTGACGAGCGTGCGTGGAGCCGTGTGGGTGTGCGGAGCGGCACTTTGTGGGCTCGTAAAACAGCGGCAGCCTTGTAAATCTGTGCGCGAGTGTGCCACGAGAGATTCTCGCCCCACCCGGGCGAACAGCCGCCTCGTACCTGTATCCAACAGCTTTTCGTGTCGTGCTCCACTTTGCCGGGGCTCTGTCGAAAAGCGCGGAAACTACCCGGACGCGTCCGCGTTTCGAACGGCGCGTGTAATCGTCGAGCATCGGTTGAAAATCGATATTTTCGCCGCGACGTTCCATCGGTCGTAGGCGTAAATCGCGAAATTCCTCGGCTATCTACGGGTCGAGATTCGCGCGGCTAAACGTCCGTAGAGTCTCGATAAGCGAAAAGAAGTTGCAATCGTTGATAAAAAAAATATCGCTCCTTGTCGCGGGCCGCGATGGCTCTTTCCGAGTGACAAGAGGGGGTTGGTTCAGGTAGGCAGGCATGCCTACGTATATCGAGAAATTCGCTAATCTGCAATGCAAATGTCGCGTAAGATTTCGCGCGGCGCACGCGGAATTTTTATTATTCCACTCGGAACGAACAGGCGGGGGACTTAAGCCTGTTGTTCACGGTACACACGGCTCGTGTAAAGTGAAGAACAAATGTAACGAGGCAGTCGCGTCTTACTCTCTTACAGATAGTAGCTTACCTGATCAGGCCTTACCCCTTTAAAGCGCGAAACTTCTTCTCCTCATTCTTTTTTTATCCGTTCTTTTTGTCTTGCTCGCGGTGGCCTTCTCTCTCTCTTAGTATGCACGTGCGACCGTCGTAAAGTAGATGTACAGATCGCGCGTATCTTACGAAACTAAATTGGAACGAGACGAGGCGGAGGGACGAGGGAGGAGAGAAAAAAAGGAGGTAGAACCGGGATAGAGAAGATGTGGAAAGGATGGACGAAGCGGGACACGGTACGAAGAGAACAGGAAAATACGCTGGAACGAGAGAGACGGAGGTCGACCGACGGAGAGACGGAGAGACGGAGAGAAAGTCGAGTGCGAACACCCACTGGCCGCGTATCCAGCTGGCTCTCCCACGCGTTTCGAGCCCAACTGACATCTTCATCATCCGCCGCGCCGGAGTCACGTAGTAACAGGATTAAAATCGACGAGTTTCAGCTCATTTGCCCTCTCGATTTTCGTAAATAACCCAGACTATGCGTAGTTTCTTGAAATATTCCACGGAAAGTTTCGCCGACACGTAGAAGAGGTCGAAAACTGACCGACGGGAATTTTACCCCGGACGCGCGCGGGTTTTCCTCTATTATCCGGTGATTAAACCACGCGTACGGGGATGCAGCCCGTGCAGAATCTTGGGAGGATTCGCGCAGGATTCTCGCTCGGGTCTCAAAGATTCGCGGGTTATCCGTTGGCCAGGACCGCTACAAATCTCGGGCTATCGTCGAATCTCCGCTTTTTGGTGGCTCTAATGCCTTTGCGAGGCGCCTACGCGAAACGTAGAGAAAGAGAGACGGACGATCGAGGCGTCTGCCGGGTGTACGTTGTCCAAGGGGTGTTTTCCGGCAAACGATTCGATTAAACGGGCTCCCGTATCCCGCGGGATTCATGGCGAATATTTGCAAAGAAACGTTTCCAGACACCCGTTGTCTAATCGTTTTCGACGCGAGAAAATGGAACGCCGATCCACCGTTTGCTCACGGCAGCGCGAAATCTATAGCCGACGGTCGAAACACCCCGTATAGAGGGCTGTAGGTGGCGGACGGATGCAGGAGCCCGGAATTCGACGCTGGTAGTCGAGAAGAAAGAGCGTGGAGATAGTAAAAGTCCCCATAGCTCTTGGCCCGGTGCACATAAAGTACGGGAGAAGCTCGGGATGGGTTCGAGACGAACTGCGCTTACGCGAACTCTCTCACGAATGGCTGGAATTGTAAAAAGAGGAAAAGCGAATCCGACCGATGGACGGTGAAATAGAGCAACGAAGAATGTCCAACGAGTTCGAGTCGATCGTGGCGGCGGATCTCTTCGACGTCCGCGTCTCGTCGCTCGAAAGGTCCCTAGATCCGAAAGTTGGCGACGATTCGGCGTGAGAATCGAACGCTGCTGCGTGCGATAACGACGGCTGGAAGTCGTCGGATGGTACTCGGCGGCCGGCAAATCACGGCGAAGGTCGCCCCGATGGACGAGGCAAAGTTGGACCCAGAAGCGAGATCCGAGGAAAGAGAAACAAGACGAAGAGCGTGACTCGGGCTGCGAGTCGATAGAGAGGGGACTAGAAAACCGGCTAGCGACTCGTCCTCGCGGAAGATATGTACGTCGCATACCGTAGATACGCGACGACTTTTATTGGAAACCGTAACGCGCTAATGAATCGATACAGCGTCGCCCAGCTTCTTATTGCCTACTCGAGTGTTCTCTATTCGGCGGGGCTCGCCTCGGCAAACTCCTTCTCTCTCTCTCTCTGTCTCTCTCTCTCTCTCTCTCTCTCTCTATCTCTCTCACGCGCGCACGTACTCTTTTCCGATTGTCAAACAATTTTGAAAGCATCGTTCCGCGTTGGAGGGAGAAGCGTACATCGCGTTGTAGAAAGATAACAAGTATAAAGTAGCAACCGGGTATACGAGTCAGATCGGAGAAGAAGGGAAAGATAGAGCGTAGGATAGATGAACGGAGGATATAGAGAGGGTGAGGTCAAGGAGAGGGAACGGAAAAGAGGAAGAAAAGAGGGCTTACGGACCTCACCTACCTATTGCCCGGGGCCGGTAATGAATTCGTCTAATGGGTCGTAAAGAATGCGATCTTATGGAGCGGAGAGGATAAAATAAAACATCGGCGAGGAGGCTACCGATTCTCAAACGGTCCTTAAAGTAACCCTCGCTTTAGAGAAACGAGGCCCTGTCTGTGCCTCTCTCCTTCCTGCAATCTCGTTCTTTTTTGTTCATCCATTGATTCGCCCACGATATTTAAACTGTCGCGTCCTCGTCGATATATGGCACGGCGAAGAAAAAAGCGATAGATAACCGAATACCCTGACAATTATCGTGAAAGCGAACGCGTCGCGAATAAGTTTCGACGGAATACATTTACAGGGTAGAAATATCGCCGAGGGGGAAGTCGTTGGATTTATCGGAGGGTTGGCGCAAAAATCCGAGGCAACGATTTGTCGGAAATTTGATGCGAGAGATCGCGCGGCACGGTCCGAATCGGTTCGCGAAAGGAAGAAGGAAAGAAAAGAACGAAGGGAGAAATAATATGGCGGAGCAAGGACAACCTCGAGAGGAAACGGTGGCCTTGGCTGAGACGATATCACGGGAAAGGTCCGGCGGCTGATAAGCGAGTTGTTCGTAACACGGTTTACCGAGTTTCAGGTTTATCTAGTTTATCTAGTTTATCTCGCAACGCGGCCTATTCTTCCAGGATATTATTGGTACGCCGTGTACGTTCCCGATACCGATGCCTATGTACATACATACAGGTATTCTACGCTATCGAATTAGCCACGTGACACGAGCAACGTCGCACCGTTTATTAACGCCGCGAAACAGTTTCGATAAATTGTTTCGCCATCGTTTTATCAACCAACCAGCCGATGCGACGCGACTAAGGGCAGACGAATATTGATAACGCAGTGTAAATATAAACTAGAAGAACCGAGAATCAGGCTGCGTTTAATAATTTTGCATCGCGGTCAAAGATACGAAATCAAGTATCAGTTTTCCAGTTAAAAATGTCTCGCGACGATAAACCGACAAATCGATACTCTATAAATACACCGAGAATTTCGCTACGCTTTTATGTTTTCGCGTTCACGCGGCCAAAAAAGTATACTTATACCATGTATGTACATACCACACGCAGATACGTCGACTGATGCGTGCGCGTGTACGTCGCCCGGTTTCCGGACAAGGGGATTCGATCTTTTCTAACGAGGTACCGAAGAAATCGCTTTCGCGGCACGCGTCGATTAAAGGATGACCACGGGTAGAGTGATTAAAGACACAGTAGGTTGCTTTATTTACTTTATAACATATATATTTATTTGAGCTTTAATTGCATTTTAAAATACAACCGAAATAATTAAATAATGACAAATCTGGTAAAATGGTTTCAAGAGTCGCGTATACATGATGCATATCTTTGTGGTTGCGCATTTGTAAGTAAGTAGGTACGTTTCGAGCGTATCTTTTCGCACTGTTGGCTATTCCGTTTTTTTTTTCTTTTTATTTCTTCGTATCCGCGAGTGTGTGCACGCGACGATCAATTGTGCGCGTCTGCCGTTTTTCCGCATCCACGTAAGATTTCGTGCTTATTCATCGCCACACTCTCAGCAGTCGTATATAATTACAATAATAATATTAATATTATTATTATATCGATAAATACTTTTAAAGTCCGCGATGGAAGAATTAGAGTTTACAAGAAATACGTATACAAGTGTGTTCCGCTCGGAATTCGGCCTTCCTTCTTTTCCACTTATTTATTCTCACACTCAATTTTTCTCACTTTCAACCTCTTTGCGATCGTGCGCCCGCTCCTTCGTTTTCCCGTTTCGTCTTCTTCGACATTTCCGTATCCGTTTCCCCGCGTTACACCGATCGTTCCGACGCACGCACGTAAACACCCATATATTCGCTCGTGCACGGACAAACACACACGCACGCACGCACACATGCACTCACACGATTCGTTCGTATCTATACGTCTCTCGTGCCCTTACACGCGGTCTCTTTCTCTCACACTCTCGCTCTCTCTCTCTCTCTCTCTCTCTCTCTCTCTCACTCACTCTCGCTCGCTCGCTCGCTCGGATTCATTCGCGCCCTAGATCGTCCCGAAATTTATATCACTACGTTTTTTTTCGCCTTCGTCCGTATCGTCTCCTTTATAATATAATAATCGTAATTGTAATCAATATACACAGTATTCGCGATAATTCGAGTGATAATAATGACAATATTTTACACGTAAAATGTCGCGTTGGCTCGCACGGCGCAATAAATAGTTATTTGAACAAAGAAAATTTACAATGGTCTACTCGTACGCTACGAGTCGAGGAGAACGATTTTATTTATTTCGGAGGACGCCTCGTGGTATTCTCTTCTTTCTTCGCGCGTGCTCGACTCGCGCGCATTTTCTTCATTTTTTAAGTAATACTGCGAGCCTCGCGTATTGCACCGCATCGTTGCGTTTCATTTGTTTCGTTTAATCTTTTAACGTGGTCGCCGCTTTTTGCGTGGGTGTCTCTGTCTGTGTGTATGCCGTCTGTGCGCGTGTGCGTGTACGCGTGTGTACGTGTGCGGGGGTGTGTTTCGTATTTTCTATCTCGTTAACCCGTTCGTCCCGGTACTCGTAGACTTTGCCGAGGAGGTTCGAGGACCTCGAACGATCTCACCGGTTTCGTAGCAATAAAGTATCAACAAAGAGATTCCTATACAGGGGCGGACCCTAGCCTAGCCTATGCGCTAAATCAACTACGCTCTTACAATTCTAGAGGTATACATGCTGATCTGACCTTACGACAGGTGATACGATAGGTAAGCTTTTTTTTGTTAAACCTCTCCTCGGAAAGAGAAGATCCCCTCCCTAGTCGAATCCTCTGTTTCTTTAGTTTTGTTTTCTTCCCCTCCGTATCCTCTCATCGCTCGTCGTAAATGTCCTTAAGTATTTATAAAATCACAAACTTGGCCGCGCGCCGAGCCCCCTGACTCAGCAGTGCCGCGAGATATGGTGGCATCACAATTTAATTAACGCTCGTTCGATATCCACCTCACCGTGGACCGGTATCGTTTTCCTTTTCCTTTTCCTTTCCCTTTCCTTTTCCGTTTCCGTTTTGCGTTTCTTTCCCTTTAGTGTTGGCCGTTCTCGTTCTCGTTCTCGTTCTCGTTCTCGTTCTCGTTCTCGTGTTCGTGTTCGTTTGCATCGTCGATTTTCGTCGATTTTCGTGGTCACGCGCGCCTCGGATAACGAAGGAAAGCCCGACGAGCCGATCTGCGATCGCCGTCGATGCTTGTCGACGACTCGGGAAGATGAGAGGGGACTGACCGCGGAACGTTGACGGACCGGTCGAGATAGATTTCTACTAGTAAATTCGACGGTCCGAGGAAACCGGATGATGCGTGGAAAAGAAAGATGACCAAAGAGAAGCCTGCGACGAGGACGGCGGAAGGTGGTACCCTTCGAACGATACGCGCCGTGGTACGCGGAAGAGAAATCGAATTGGAAAAATCGATGCCAGGAATCGGTGCGTTCGGTATAGAAAATTGGTCGGCTCGAAAAAGAGCCGGCGCTATGTATCGTATACAGTTTTATCGTATAACAAGTCCTGCAAAACTCGACGCTACGGACCGTCCGACGTTAAAGAGGCGGTTGCGAGCAATTCGAGTCCCCAACCACGCCGCTAGTTACAGTTGTTACAGTATAGATACACTTATGTACAGGTGGCACCGCTACTTACGGGGCTCGGACTATACGTACTTGCTGGACAACTGTTTGGCCAGCTCCGTATACTTGAGAAACTTTGAGTGCGGGCTCTCCTCGAGCGGAGAGGCCGCGGACTGCGAGGGGCTTCCGTTCGCCTGCGGAAGCGGTGACTTTCGCTGCGAAGTCGGCGGCGAGGAGGACGCGTGACTCGGTCCCCCGGTGTTCTGAGAGACCGAGACCGCGGCCGCGGCCGCAGCCGCGGCGGCCGATCTGCCGATGGTCAACGGGTCCGGGATCACGCCGTCCTTGACGAAGTGCATCTTCGACAGGTGGTGCCTGTACGCGCCCTTGGAGATGAACGGCGTGTCGCAGAAGGCGCACTTCATGATGGAATCCGCCGTGACGACGGCGTCGTTGCAGGCCCAGCTGAACGCCAGAATGGCCCCCGGCGTGGTTCCGCTGGCCGAGGTCGCTCCGACCGTAGCGTTGTTCGCTCCGAGAGCGGCGCTCGAGCTCGCCCCGGATCTGCTCGAGCTGCCGCCCGGACCTCGCGTTTCCGTTTTGTCGCAGAGCTTCTGGAGGGCCGCGAGCGGGTGGCTGCTCGTCTTTCGACCCTGCGAGTCGACCGCGCTGCTCGTCCCGCCGCCGCCGCCGCCACCGGACAGGCTGTCGAACATGGACGAGAGGGCCCCGAGGCTGCTCGAGGCCTTGGTGTCGGGGGTTCCGCGCGGCGTCACCGATCTGTCGCTGCTCGTCGGACTGCTCGTGCTGTTTCGGCACGGACTGCGCGCCACCTGCTCCACCTGGCTGCTGGATCTCGGCGTAGGAGGATTCATGCGAGGCGAAACCACTTCTCTAGCTTCCTCCGCCGAGGTCTCGTGGAGGCTGCCGCGTCTGTGATTGAAACTCTCCTCGTCGTCTCGCTCCTCGATCTCTTTCTTGACGAACACTTCCCCTCGCGGCGGTTGTTCCTCCTCGTTCGCCGGCCGGTCCTCGGTCTCCTCGTCTCTCGGCTCCTTCTTCACGACCACGCCGGTTTCCTCGTCTCCGGATTCCTCCGGTAGGTGACGACTAGGGACAGGGGTAGACTGTTTCTCGGGAGTAACTCGATGGTGATGGGAATGGGAGGAGGAATGCCTCTCGGAGTGCGAATGATCTACGCGACGTTCCGGCGTCATCGTGTCGGTTCTGCCGCTGCCTCGCTCCGAAATCGAGCTGGACTCGCTTCCGCTTCGCTCTCGTCTCGCCGCGGCGCTACCGCCGTAGTGCTGCTGCTGCTGCTGCTGATGTTGATGCTGCTGCTGCTGTTGCTGCTGCTGCTGCTGCTGATACGATCGCAGCAGGTTCATGGTCTGCGGGTCGACCAACGGTTTCGTGTAGTCGACGCTCTCGTCTATGCCGAGCCGCTTCAGAATACTGGTTCCCATGGGCGCACCTGGTTGGGCGTGGTGCAAACCGGGCGTACCGTGCCTCGCCCGCGAGTCGAAGCTCTTTTCGATCAACTTCTCGATGGCGTTCAGCACCGAGGGCGACGAACTGCCGGTGGTTTCGTTGGCACCAGGGGTGGGCGTGTCTTTGCCAGGGGTAGTCGTGTCGCTGGCGGACGACGGAGATCGGTGATGCCTCGACGAGACCGAGGAGCTGTCCTCGTTGACGCTCTTGCGACCGCTCTCGTTGGGCGGTAACGTCGCCGGCAAATGGTTCGACATTAGCGCGTTCTTGAGGAAATTCCGTTGATTCACGCCGACCGTGCCGGCCCCGATGCACTGTCGTATATGCTCGACAAAGATGGTCGTCTCGATCTTCTCCCCGCATTTCTCGCAAGTGATCCTGCCGGCGTGCTTTCCGAGGCTGTGACTCAACCCCGTGGCCGCGTCGCCGTTCTTGAACTCGTTCTGAGCGCGCTCCAATTCCAGAAGCTTCCTAACGGGCAGCGACTTCTTCCTCTTCTCGCGGGTCTGCCGGCGACGTCCACCGCTCTCGGTGATCGAGCGCATAATGTGCTCCTTGTAGTGCGAGTTCTTCACCATGTGATTGCTGAGTTCCTTGAGGGAACTGAACGCCTGATCGCAGACCTTGCAGGTCAAGACCGCGCTGACGTGACTGCTGGTCGCCCCGGATCCCGGGCCGCCGGCGTTGCCTCCGTGCGGTCCGGACCCTCCCGTGGGCACGGCTCCCCCGGAAGCCCCGCTGACGGACCCGCCGGTCGCGCCGGCCGCGGTTCCGCCGCCCTTGCTCTCGTCGGACGACTTCCACGAGATGATCTGCTCCTGAGAGATGATGTTCGTGTAGTGCTGCGTCTGCTGCATGTGCGAGGTCATTTCGGCGAGCGAGCGGAAACTCTGGCCGCACCACATGCACTTCAGAATCTGTCTGGTTTGCTCGGCACCCTTGCCCAGCCAGACGTCCTGGCCCCTGACCAGTTTCCTCGGCAGAGGCATGGTCTCCTTGATCAGGAGATTCAGCTCGGATGGACTCTGCTTGCTGCTCGGCGTGGCCGAGGCAGCCCCGCTGCCGGAATTGCTGCTCGAGGTTTGCGGCTGATGGGGTTGCTGCGGCGTGGGTATCGAGGGCATACTCGTCTGCTGGGCATGCATCGCCGACGAAGGCGGTGGTACCGGCATGTTGACGCCGCAGTGCTTCGCCTCTTTCATGTGCGTGGTCATGGCGGCGAGGGTGGGGAAACTTTGCTTGCACCATACGCACTTGAGCACGTCCTTTGCCTGATCCGCTCCCTTGTTCAGCCAGTGGGACTGCCACGCGCTGTGCCGGCTGGAGGTCGAACCCGTCGCGTTTCCTGCGGGAGCCCCGGTTCCCGCGGGCCCGCCGCTGCCCGTGGATCCCGATCGGAAGAGATCCTCCCCGCCCAGTTTGCTCAGCTCGCTCATCTTCTCGAGCGCCTTGGTGGCCTCGCTGGGCTGGTAAGACTTGTCCATCGCCGGCGGCTTCAACTTGCCGTTCCACAGCTGATGATGCTCGGCCACCACGTTGGTGCTCTTCGGCGAGAGTTGTTGCTGACTAGTAGCCGCCGCGACGGCGGCGGCAAAGTACGGAAAGTGCGAGGCAACGACGGGCGACGTCCAGGGAGAGACGGCCGGTCTACCGAAACCCGGCCCCGTCGCCCCCTGGCTCGCGTCCTGCGGTCCCTGCGGTCCTTGCGGTCCCTGGTGGCCCTGATGGCCCGGGCCCGCGGCCAGTCTCGAGGATTTGCGAGGCGGCGGCGGCGGCGAGTCCTCGGGACCCGGCCGCTTCCTGCTGGCCACCGACAGATCCAGGGGACCGTTGTTCGTCTCCGTGGAGGAGGACGGTGTCGGTGGTTTGCTCAGATTCAGAATCTGCTCGTCCTCGTCCTCCGTCGACGACGCCTTCCTCGTGCTGAAATCTAGCACCGCCGGCAGAGGGGTGGCCGACGGCGAGATCTCGCCCACGCTCGTCGGCGACACCAGGATCCCAGGGGTGGCAGCCGGTGGCGAACACGACGACGAGACCAACGGCGAGACGGAACCTCGCGATAGCGGCGAGTGTCCCAGCAAGAGGCGCTGATGCTGCTGCAGATAGGCTGCCATCACCGCCGCGGAGTGTGGCGGCAGCAAGGGATGCCCGGCGAGGGGCAAGGGCACGATGCTGTTCGGACTCACCGGGCTCGCACTGGCCCTGGTCGTCGCTGCCGGAGGCGGACTTCCGCTCGCGGGACCCGACGATTCCCGAGAGTCTCTCGACGGACAGCGCGGACTCATTGGCTCTCTGAAAAAAGAAACGGAAGGGTGGCTGTAGATCCGTCGCTTTGCTCGAAGGTGGCGAACCCCGTCGCGTCGCTTCGAGGTTCGAAACGCCGGTGGAAGCGCGACAACCAGTCGGACGAGGGACATTAATCGTGATAACCGAGCGATAAATTTCTTGTAACCGATGCGCGAGCGCGGGCATGACGCAGGTGACGGCGTGACGTTAATATTTCATAACCGTCCACCATGGGAATTACTACGCAAACCGCTTTCGCGGCAGTATATGATGAAAACGACGAATACCTCGGAATTGTTGGTAGAAACGGGCTAAGGGAAAGAGTAAAAAAAAAAAGAAAAAAACGGAAAAAGACAGGCATCGCGTGATAGATAGAACCTCCGGGTTGTACTTGCGTATGTACGTACGTACGTAGCGAGTTGCGCGACGCCAAGAGCGATGGATAATTCATGCTTGAAAACGTCTCTCGCTGTTTAACGTTGTAAATCGCGCGATCATGCGTAACGTCTATTCTCCACGGTGCGCGCGATGAGCTACGTGGAAACGTCCCGACGTCGAGAGTCCGAGAAAACTTTGGTTAAATAATCGCGACGAAGATGCACGTTTTCCAGCCCTGAAACCGCCGCCGCGTCTTGTTCTCGCGCGCGTTTACCGACGAGTCGACTCGACTCGACTCGACTCGACCAAACTGCCGCCGATTCGCGATAACGATCGTTCTCTCGTCCGCGCGAACAACGGATTTAAACCCAGCCACGGACGCGTCCGATGTTTTATGATCGATTCTACTTAACCCGTTGCCCGGCTGCGTACGGCACTGTTCCCACCGCACCGCGTAAAACGCTTGTTAACTAACCGGGCCAGCGAGTACCGCGGCGTAGAACGAAACAACTCGTAGCGATCGATACCTGTCAAAACTTCATTAACGCGGAGTCACCGTGGAGGGTCGAGGGAGCACGTGGCTTCGAACTTTTCTCCCTTGCTTCGAACGGAGAAAAGAGAGGACAGAGAAACACGGCCGCGTTGCAGGCTTGTCGACGGCTCGCTCGTAACTGACTGCTCCTGACTGAATGCCGAATGCCGAATGCGTGCCGCGAGATGAAAGGGGAGCACCGCCACGCATGCAGGGGAAGTTTTTGGGGTGGGGTGGGGGGGGGGCGCGCCACTGCAGACACACGTACACCCCCGCTTACCCCCGCGGAGTGGAGGCCGCTTAAGGCTGCTTCACACTTGTCGGCACGAATCAGCGTGGGCCGATGGTGTAATCGCCCGGTAACCGAGGCGTTTCTCGAATAATCGTATCTCCGAAAGGATCGTCGATCGTCCGCGATCCGTGTTACGCACACGCGTCTCGTCGGTTCGCTCGCGGTTATCCGAAAGCTGGGTTCCTTCCCGCGGGATGGCAGAGAAGACCACGTGGCGATGCTCGATCGACGGTACGACGTATGTATTTCC
Source organism: Mimumesa dahlbomi (assembly GCA_917499265.3). Classification (NCBI taxonomy): domain Eukaryota; kingdom Metazoa; phylum Arthropoda; class Insecta; order Hymenoptera; family Crabronidae; genus Mimumesa; species Mimumesa dahlbomi. Next base: position 337,890 of record OU824124.1, read on the forward strand.
GAGGAGGCGACGATTACGCGTTCTCGCCCGTGAACGGACGCGCGTGTAGCAACGTTTTGAACCCGCAGCGACGAGAGCGCGTGTGGAGCGGCCTTAACAAAGCGATAGGAGAAGCGGAGGTGGCGGAGGCGTTAGTGGGATCGCCGTTGCCCGACGTGTAACACGTGCCTATCTCTATTAGCTGTATGACGTCGCACGGCAGTCACCGATATCAGTCTGGCACCGGCTTATTTATCCCTCCCGTTTCTCCCGTCCCTCGCGCCCCTGTCCCACCCTCTTGCACGGTTTGTAGATCCGTGTGACGATTCGTTGCGCTCAAACAAACGCGCGGATTCCGCGTGTATACACGAGGGGCGCCTGACAACGGCGAACTTCAAAGAGAAACGGCAGCTCTCTCGTTGATTTAGGCGGTTTATGACGAAGACGCCCCGTCTCCCCCCCCCCCCCTCCCGTGGATAAAGCGCCGGTTAATGAGTTTCAAGCGCTCCGGTGTGCATTGACATTTACACTCGTATTTTCGACGTTTCCCGCCGGTGCGCGTTTCATGTGCCGCGTACGTGGTTTACTCTACGTTGACGCGATCGCGCCCGGTCAACGCTGGATCGCGACGTTGTACATACAGCAGATTTTAGTACGTTGTGCGTCTCGGCGACAGAAAAATTCCGTCGCTGTGTCTCCGCCGCGGAGCAGGTGTCTTTCTTTCGGCATTGACGCGCGATATTCAAAGATGGATGGAAGGTTGTCTAGTACCTGTCGGGCGGTCCCGTGTCCCTTAGGATGGCGGGGTTTAGCCTCGCGGTGGCGGATGGTGGCGGCGTGTCCTCGTCCTCCTCGTCGGTCCCGTCCGCGTCCTCCTCCTCCTTGGGCACGCAGCCCCGCTCGCTAGGGCTGACGGGGCCCTCATCCTCCACGCAGTCGCCCTCCGATCCCTGGAGGTCCGTGCCGGGCCCTGTGCCTTCGACTCCGTCCTCCCCTGCGATCAGAATGGGAAAAAATCGTTAGAACGAGACGTCGATCGTGAAGCGGTTGTAAAGCGATCGCATGCCCGGAACGTAGGTGCGTTTGCTAAAAGATACCGAGGCATACCAATCGGGACGAAGGGCTCTCGGTGGGAAAGATGGAAGGGTCGGTCCACGGGTGGATGGATCACCGGGTGAACGAAGACGAAGAGGGTAAAAAGGGCAACGAGCTCGACACCGAGTAGACTTAGAAATGACGGAGCTAAGTAGCAGCAGGTAGCGATATAAAGGTGCAGATGGCGAGCAACACAATGCCACTATCGGTTCATTTATCAGCCTTTCGTGGCAACGACGTCGTCGACGACGACGACGCGACGGCGTCTACCGTGCTCCAACTGCATTGGATACGTCGACGATGACGCCAGGCCATTGTGAAGTAGGGCACGGAACTTCCGTTCCCCGTATTATGATTCTTAATCAAATCATTTGCAGTCGAACCTTTGGTAACGAACTCGACTTTGTCTCCACCGTTCGGCGAATCGATCTTTTTCCAATCTCGCTATCGATTATCATTATCGTTACCCCGTTCGAGGCTTTCAGCCTCGTACGCGTTCGAGATTCCAGCTTCCCGCCGTGGAACCGATTTCGTCGAAGCTGTCGACGGAAAAGAATGCAAATTTCTATCCGCCCCGAAGAGCGGTGGCGCTCGCGCGCCCTCTCTCCCTCTCAGCCGCAGGGGGGTAGTTTCCTATTCCGGAAGGAAAGCGTCGAGAGGCCGGTAGCCTTTTCGAACAATGGGTCCGGTCCCGGAGGTTGCAGGTCGCAGAGGAACCCGCCATCTTGCGTTCCCTGTAGCCTCCTCGTGCAGGAAGGGAGTCTTATCCCGAACAAGTCGAGAGGTGGCCAAGCACACCTCCCTTCGCGAGGGGAGGGGACACCTACTTTGCCGACTGGCCAACCAAACGATCGTTTGTTCGGCTCGGGAAGAGGGAGGGAAAGGAGATCGCACATTGATCCGCGGAGGCATCGGCAACTAATTACGCAGATTTATGTCCCCATTGTCCATTGTCTCTCACCCGGACCGGGCCCGTACGCGAACGATTCCGATGGTCGCTCCGGAGGAAACGACAGATAAAAGGACCTCGAGGAAACCGTGGAGGGATACGCGAGAGACCAGGGCGGACCACCGGCACGCAGCCCCGCCCGCTTCGAATATCCTTAGCCTTAGCCTTCCTCCTTTACCTTCGATTCGCTTGTACGGACGGCTATGGTCTCGTTTCGCGAACCCTTTCCCTACGGAGTCTCGACCGAGTCGCTTCGGACGTACCGTCTTTTAAAGGGACGCGACGCTCTTCCGCTTCGACGGACGTAGATATGTACATACGGGTACGCGGCGTGTCTCTACGCGATTCGTAGCAGAGGGCAGAGGGCAGAGAAATCGAGACTCGCGAAACGGACGGACATCCATCCGGTGCGGAACACGTTGGTCGTCGACGGGGCCAAGATAGTATCGCGCAAAAAGTCGAATTCGTCGGGGGCACTCGCGAGAACGGAGCGAGGGTTATTCTAGATCTCTTAAAGGCTGCAAGACGATGCAAATGCCGGGGCGGTCGAGCGGCGATCGTGCAGCCCTATTGGCGGGCCGCTAACGAGGCCGACCGTGCGCGGGGTTGCATATTCAGGTGGAAAGATACAGGCTGGTATAAGGAGCGGTGGCGTACCGAGCTTGAAAGCCGGCTCTCTCTCCGGAGATGCCACCGCACGATATCCATTCGAGTCCTGTCCTCCGCTCGCACCGAACCCAGGATATATTAGTACCTATGCACCGGGAGCTTTAACCACTCACTCCAGCCCCTACACGTACACGCTCTCTATCTTTCGCTTTCGGCCGTGTACCGATCCTCCCCCTCCTCGCAACCGATACACCATTACTACACGATGCTGAACAATAATTAGTCTTATCGGCGAACCCTTTCTAACCCGCGCGCCATCGTGACCTTCTCGGCTTCCCTGTACACCCTTCCTCTTCGTCTGTTTCTCCTGCCGGACCGGATACAGATAGGCAGCCTACATATGCGTACACATGTCGGTATGTACTAACCGGTATCCCTTGCTCGCTCGAGATGCTGCTGCTGCTGCTGCTGCTCGTAAGCAAGCCCGGACAACCTCGATAGTCACGCTCGCTACGGACGATCGATGCTTGCTAATTGCCGTCGAGCAAATTCCGTGGCTTCGCGGCAGAACGAAAGTTGGACACTTCGATACCAATGTCATACCTTTGACGCTTATTATGTTAATTAAATTTTCGACTCGGCCTAACGTTATTGGCTGCTCGCGCGGCAATGGGATTCGCGCTCGGTACAGCGTAATTATACCGTTTATTAGATTTCGTTTCCGAGAGCGGTTCTGACAATTTCCAAGACGATCGACATAGTCGTAAATTTTAATGCGTATACCGTTCGATCTCTGCGCGGTAGCGTCGACTCGCGTCTTCTTTTCGAAATTTATACGCCACCGGCTGTATTAAATCAGCCACGTTTGCCAGTAATTAGGCTCCGTTGTTAAAGCATCCTGCGTTGCGAAAATTTACGGCAGACCGCGTAAGGTTTAATTGTTTGCAGGGCAAATTAAGATAATGAATTTTTCTTTGCATGTACTCCGCTATCTTCGTCTCCATCTTGACGTTGATTGCCGTTTGCCTTGGATGATCGTTCGATAAATACGCAACGATTTAAAACGAGAAACAACCATCCTCGCGATTCGAAACCCCCTACCTCTCTCTCTCTCTGTCTCTCCCTCTCTCTGCGAGACATATTTTTAACACGTTTCAGATTCCGCGATTCAATGCTGTTTTTTATCCATCGTCTCGTACCCTCTCTCTCTCTCTCGCTCTCTCTCTCTTTCGCTCGCTCTTCCTCTCGACGAATAAAACGCAGAAACCTTGGCTCGTCACGTCGCTTTAAAAGCTGTGAAGAGTTATTAAGAGGACATTGCTCGGGAGAACGTGGTTGGCAAGTTAGTCGAGCGCGCGTCTCGTACAAACGCACCGGAAATAAAACGGTACGTTACAACGAGCACTTTTATGCACCGAAAATCCGACGCTTCGATATACTTAGGTCTTGAAATCCTAAACCCCTGTTTAACTCTTTATTAACCATAGGCGGTCAAAATTCTCCCCTTCGAATTTCCCCGTTCCAGAAGTCGCTACGCGACATGGTCCCTACGCTGTTCGAGGTACAGGGAAATCAAGGAAACAACGAAGCAGAAGGAAGAGGATGAAAGACGAGAGGTACAGCCAGAGACAGAGCAAGATAGATACAGAGAGAGAGAGAGAGGGAGAGGGAGAGGGAGTGGAGGCGAGGGTGGGCAAAGGGTGGTTGAAGGGGGATGAGATGCGAAAGAGAGAGGAGTAACAAAAGGAGCAACGTAGGATAGGACAGGACAGGAGAGGAGATGAATTCCTGATGCGAGAACCGTCGGGAGGCTGAGCGAGTGACAGGAGGCAGACGAAGAGACGAACGGATGGACAGGCAGACAGACGGACGAACGGACGGGCGGACAGAAGGACGAGAGACGCGAGACGAGGAGCAGTGGAGAGGAGCAGAGAGGAGCAGAGAGGAGAGGTGAGGAGGAAAGAGGAGCGGTGAGGAGAGGCGAGGAGAGGAGAGCAAAGGGAGGCCCCGCATTGTGATTCTCTCGCGGTCTGCCAGAGAGTGACTGACGGGTGAATCCATTCTCCTTCCCGTCTGTCCTTCTTTCTGTCTCTCCCTCTGCTTCAGCCCTCCTCTCCGCGCCTCTTCTCACCTCCTCCTACGAGGCAACCGGCTCTCTCACCGATCCTCCGAGTCACTCGGAGTATATTCAAGGTATATGGGATGCTCTTGTTTCGTGGCCAGCGAACGAGCCACAGATAACAAAGCGTACGCGTTAAAGATGACGGCAGATGTACGACCATTTGGTTTTTCTTTTTAGCAATTTCACCGGTGCGTGGGAAGCGTGTCGCTCGAGTACATCCCGGGAATCTAGGAGGTTCGTGCCGCGTGTGTGATCGATGCAAAAGTTGGAACGCGGGCGCTCGGATCGATAGTAAAGATATTTCTAACGACGTCGCCGGGTCCAGCGGTCGTTAATGTATTCGCAGGCCGATCGGTCAGGTAGCGAGGGCGCGGTGGATTCGCCGCTGATGTAAATGTTTACGATTCGCTTCCCTCGCGTAGGGAGAGAAGAGAATGGGAGAGAGGAGGCTCTCGTTCTTTTTCCGATCGTTTTGTCTTCCCGGCGAAAACGTCAGGTGGTCAGATTCGTGAGTCACTTAGGCGTTCGAACAAGACGACAGGCTTGAACCGAAGACGGAGTACCGACCTACCGTAGTCTACCTGACTGATTGACCGATGAGGCGACTGTTATCCTAAGTCAACACTCACTCCATCAGCCTGTCGAATCACCTCCTACCAGCGTGCCACGTTCCCGAGCCGATGCTCCGGCTCTCTTCCCTCGTAGGCCTACGTTTCAACGTTCCATCGGCCGCTGCGTCGAGGACCGGCGACCACCGTCCACCTACCGGAATCTCCCTACGGTGTCAAGTTTCGACGTCTCGGAATCGTCGAGAGACGCCCCGAGCGAAACAAGTTTCGTGACAATCGTAGCCCAAAGAGAAGCAATCGCGTCACGCTGAAACACGGTTAAGACGTACCGTCACGTCGATCGCGCTCGCCGAGAGAAGAAATAGGATTTGGTTAAACGTTTAAAAACCGATCGTCGCGAAACGACGTCGTATTCTCCGCACACAGGTTTTCCGGGCGAAATCGGGGACGCGGAGCGTTCTCTTGTTCAATTTTCGACGGATATTCCAAAGTCGCGGCACTTGGACACGCCTCGTTCAATCTCGCGCGATCGACAAGGGCTGTGAAAACCCCGAATCCACATCGCCCGATTGCTTTTCTCTACCATCTCTTTCTCTTTCTCCTACTCTACCTTGCTCCGTCTGTGCTTTCAAGTCGCCCTCCCTTCAAAATACCGAGCCAGATCTCGGATTTCCGGGGCCGGTGTTTCAGCTGCGAAATTGTCGTTTCGCCTCGTAACAAAGTCGCGCCAAGTACACGAGAATATTACGCGGCGGAATCCACGGAAGCTTCGTCCGCGCTTTTCATTTCGTTCGAGTACGATTCCACCGATGTGTCGGGCACGCAGCATCCCTGCCTCTCTCTTCCTCTACTCTGCTCTCTCCTCGTATACATGTATACGTGTGTGCACCGGTACGCGTCCAACTGGAGTCGTACGTACGGGCGAATTCCCTGGCATGGTTAACCCGGAGTAAAAATTTAACGCTTCGCGCTTTCGGAGCGCGAGAATATCGACGTGTAACATTTTCTTCTCTTCGTTTCTTTTGCCACGCGGAGTCTATTCTTTTCAGTTTCGTTCGGTTCGTAGGTGTCGTCGAAGGTGTGGACGCGAATTCCCATCCAACGTTGAGAAATATCCGCGACGATGAGAAGAAGGTAACTGCGCTCACGGCCGCGCGTGGCGATAAATTACCAGGACGGGGGTGAAGGTATCATCCGGTCGAGCGATTATTTATCGTACGCTCCGATCGTGAAGTCTTTATCGCTCGAATAGCAATCGTCCACACCGCTACCTCTTGTCGACTCTCGACGTATGCGCGTTGCGTCTTACGGTACAGGGACGACGGTCCGTTTTCTCCGATTTCTAGATACCGATGATAAATTTCGGAATGAAACTTTACCACCCTAGCGTATCGATCTCGACGCGTGTTCATCGGTCGACCGTAGCCCGACGGTTTTAGACGTTGCTTAAGTTGGCCAACATTTTTACACCCGTGGACACGTATCTCTCGAATAATTTGATCGTTAGCTTCTTATCCGTCCCGACGCGTATCAAGCGAATTTGTCGTAAAGTTGGACGAGGCATTCCGCGCGAAACGGACGAGTGGAAAGGCAAAACTGCCGGATGACGAAGCGACAGGCGCGACTCGCGGACGGTGAGCGATGGACGGAAAGGATCGACGACGCAAAAGCCGTGTCCCGCGAGAAAAGTGTTGGCGAATTCGCAAGATGCATCCGAATACAAATACGTGTAGGACTTATTAACGTCCCTGTCCCGCGGTGACGGTTGACACGCGACATATCACGCGTCGCGCGAAATGCTTCACGTGTCAAGTTTTGCATATTTCATGTATTCTAATTTCCTGGCATCTTTTCGAAGCGTCTCGAATGTCAGAGACCATCTCGGGCCTGGGGACGATTAATCGTAGATATCGCGTAATAAGTTTTCGAGCGACGCGCCGCTCGTTGCTATTCGTGGCTGTTAAGAGAAGAGACGTAGATCGCGATGTTAACGGTGCTCTCTTCGATGGTTCCGTACGATACGATTAGCGATAGGGCCAGCGAGTATCTTGCCCTCGTAATTCGATAACCGTATTGAAACGAGGAGACAACGATTTCCATCCGATCGAATTAACCCGTGGGTGAAACTGGGGTTTCTCGATAAGGGGAAGGTGGATGCGCGCAGACTCGTCGACGATTTGAAATTCCTGCGTGTTTGTATCGCTGCGCTTTGAAATTTCGACGCCTGAAAACCGGAGCAAAGGCTTCTCGTTTTACTCGGGCATTATAGGAAGGCAATCAGGTGAATCGTACTCTCTCCCGAACGGTATTAATGATCGCGCCGAAGGTGCGTCCTGATGCAGGTAGGACCGGATGATGGATGACACGGCACACGGTAAGACGACCGATCGCGCAACAGGCGACAGTGATGATCGATGCGTGGCCGCCGCTGCCAGCGGTGCTGTTGCCGTTGCCGTTGCTGTTGCCGTTACCGTTGCAGAGCGAGCGGCAAACAGCCGGAAACGTTCGGCGGACAAAACTCTCGAGACAATTGGAGATTTTGTCTAGTCTGTGTCGATCGGCGAGCGGCTCGATCAAAATTCGAACCGTTCGACCGGATAGAAATGTATCGAGTAGGTGTCCGAGTTTCGGGTCGCATCTCGAATCGGACACGAAGGACCGTCGGTAGAGTGTCATAGGGGGGCTCTCTCGGAGTGTCGGAAAGGGATTCGAGGAGGTTTGGGGAGGGCAGATGACAGGAGGACGCCTTCATCACGATATCCGTCACTCTTCGCCCTCTTTCCTCTCGGTGCAACCTCCCGAATCTCCTCATCCTCTTTCTTGCGCTCCCCGTCATGCCGCTTTTCGAAATGTCACTCCAGTTACCGACTGCCGGTGCAGAGGCCGTGACAACAATAATTGTCAGCGAAGTAACGTCTCTCGAGTTGCAGAAAGGCGAAAGAGTAAGAGCGGGAGAAAGAACCCGAAAGGATGGATATGCGTGCGCGAGAAAGACCGAGATGAGAGTCTCTATTTATAGAACCGGCAACAAACACAGAGCAGCTGGTGTCGATCCGTCCGGTTATCGTTTCGTTTACACAGCCTCTGTCGTACCCCCTTCGTGAAGTGGTCACCGCGAGAAACAGAAATCTCTCGCTCCTTCTCCCACTCTCTCATTCTCTCCCTCCCTCTCTCCCTCTCTCTCTCTCTCTCTCTCCGTGCCTCTTTTCCCTGATAATCCAATTCTTCCGCGGCGAATTCTTTGTAGACCGTTTGCTTCGGCGAATCGTAAGTGAAGAAAAATTGGAGCACAAGCAAACCTTCGAGACAATCGCCGACGGTCCATTTTCTAAATTATCTACCGGCAAAATTCCATGGAAATTTCGCCGTTCCACGCGTTCGAATTCAAAGTCCCTCGACGGCAAACCCTGCACACGTTCGTTCCGCTCGCGATACCGAATTTCGCGGTGTAGAGTTCATCGACCTCGTTCCCGACCGCTCGCCGTATCCGATGCATCGTGACAGCCGTGAAAAAAATAAGTCTCATGACCGGTCCGCGTCTTAATCCCGAACGGGAGGTGGATATCCCTTGAAACTGGCCGGTCCTCGTCACGGGCTGTCCCGAAATAGGCCTCTCCGGGCGGCGCCGTTGGTCGTACGTATGAGCGAACGGCCTCACCGATCCGTCCTAATAAATATTGTGTCAACGTAAATAAGTGCGATGCCACGTGGTGTACGCGCGAGTGCTCGGGAAACGAATAGTCCTCGGGAAGATGGCGATCCGTCGTCCGGATGACGGACGGCTGATGTACAGGGAGACAGGTGCGACCCTCGATCTTTCCCTTCGCGTATTTCCACGTTCACTATATCGAGAAGCTTCGGATCTGGCTAGTCGTCCGCGTTTCGATAAATAACCACGATTCTCTCTCCCTCTCCGTCTCTCGCCCGGCTGGGTAGGCAAGCTGACAACAGGGTTCGCGGAAGACGATTGGATGGTTCGCTTCAACGTTTAAATTCGTCGATACACGCCGATGACACACGAATAAAGAATACCACCGGGGAAACTATAGAAAATTCGGCGTCTTTCCTTTTTCTTTTTCTTTTTCTTTTTATTTTCCCTTGCCGTTCCATTCCCCTGTCACCGTCGACGCCCCGACGATTTCGTTAACGCCGCTCCGTAGATCTTTGCGTTTGAGATTTCAGTAGAATTACGTTGTACGTCAACCTCCGGAATGACAAGATAGACAGCTGCATTCGTGGTGCTTCTCCACCGCACCGATCACGCTTAATTTCCCTTTGTCCGTTGACTTTGATTCTCCGCACGAATGAACCGACTCGCGGCCGCCTTTATTACACGTATTTTCGACGATCTACCGGCGTTTACACGGCTATTTTGAAATATCGTTCTTCTTTCCGAGCGGTGCAGGGCGGTAGGCGGTAGTTATCACGATGAAAGACTTTACGCCGATTCTTTTGCGGCGCGACGTCTTTGTTGGCTCGAGTATCGGGGATTTGCCTAACCGTATTTACTTAGCGATACACGGTTTCCCGAGATTGTAAAGCCGCTGCAGATCGACTGGTTTTAGTCGCGCACGCTCCAGCGCGATAGTCTTGCACGATGAAAACGCTCTAAGTAGTACCGCTCCATCGGTGGACACCGGTCTAAAAATAATCGCCCTAATGCGGTGCGGAACACGGTTTACGGGGCGCCGCCACCCGGTAATCTCGATGTCTCCGCTCGATGGATGTCCGGAATAATTATAACCGGAAGAATCGCTCTCCGAGTCCTTGCCTTCTTTTCGCAGCTAACGAGTATCGTACCTCCATGCCTCCACGCAAATAATTTGAAACATTTCAACCTCTCCGATGTAAAGATACTTTTACCCAAATAATCCCTATTCTGGCGAGTTTACGAAGCAAAGCAACAGTCGTTCCGTCGATCAGTCAGTCAGTCAGTCAGTCAGTCAGTCAGTCCTCGGAAAGTGTAGAACGGTTCCAGCGGAGTCGTAAGGGGACCGGCACGGCGAGGTCGGGGCAGATTTATGCGACACACATGCGGCAGGGCGTATAACTCACTCGCTCGCCCATAATATCCCCCCCCCCCCCTTCTCGAACACACACCCCCCTGCCGTTTCTGGCCGTCTTCTTAGCCCCCAAAGGCAGCGAGATGAGAGACAGATACACCAATACCGCCGAACGAGACGCGATATTTATTACGAATCGGGATTATGTCGTGGCAGGGGCTCTCATTGCAGCGAGACATCTCAGGATAGAATGCGTGCGAAGAAATAGAAAGGCCGAACGGTGTATAGCTTGCCGTTTCGGAGCTTAAAAATATCGAGGCCGAAAGATTTCCAGGCGTAACGGTATCGAAAAATAAGATTCTCAAAGCGTAGAAAGGTCAAGGCGTGGGACGGAAGAACGAAGAACTTTTAAAACTGCAGCCGGATTCTAAACGATAAAGGTTCTAATCGGTCAGCGTAATACTTTTAGACGTTACTTTCAGGCGCGACGTTTAACGCGATAAATTTTCTCCGACACTTTTCCACGCTCCCTTTTGAATTTCACCTCCTCGCACGGGGGGTTATGCCCATACCGAGGTCTAGTTAGTCCGAGAATCGTACCACCTTTGTTTGCACGCCCCACCTCTGGCTGCGGCACACACGTTCGCACACGTACACGTGTAGGTGCACGCACACCATCGCCCGGGCGGTAGCCGTGGCATTATATCGTGAGCACAGAAGTAATTTATAGTTGCAATAATTTATTGGGTACCATGGGGTTTATACTTGCCTGACGTGTAGCCATCCGTCACCGTCAGTGACGTCACCTCCCTCCACATAATGACTACCTACGCCCCGGACGCCTCCCGTCCGCCGCAGTCGTCGTATACCCCCTTCCACCGCGGTTACCGTACACCCTTCTGTCTACCTCAACCCCCACCCCTCCCCCCAGCCAAGTTGCAAACGGTCAATTTCGCGTATGTCGCGGACGAAAATACCAAGAACATTGGTCTCACGTCGGACGGCCTGGTTAGATAGCTGGTGTCACTTTTTATAGCACGTAAAACAACTGACACCGCTTTGTGACGGATCGTCGAGACGCGAGTATCAATCGAAACGTTAATTCGCTAGAGAACGCGGGGACTATTGGATCCCCGTGGACGCCTCGCGTGGTGGAAAATTTCAAAGCGTCGAGTCGGTCGTTTTCGAAAATTTCGATGGAAATCGTCATCTCTGGTTGCGTCACCGTACGAGCCCCCGCCCGCTCGAGATTAAGCATCCCGGAATCAGCCGCGTTTCCAGGTTCATCGAGATAACGATTTTCCCCGTAAAACCCGAGTGCCACTGTTGACGGACAGCGTCGCGTAAGACGTTTCGACGTGGGGGCCGCGATACGTCAAACTTCCTTCTGCTTCGATTTCACAGGCACAGGCACAGGCACGGACACACAGCGCGGCCCCTCGTGTTGGTGCAGTCACCAGAGGCGCGATGGCAGAGATGACGAGTCCAGAGCTAGATATGCTCGTCACGTTTCCGTGCCTCCTGAGAGGAGTAAGGAGAAGAGAGGAGAGAGGAGAGGCCGCGAGTGGAAGTGACGTTGACGGGCGTTTGTCACTGTCCCCGGCAAATATCCAGCTATACCCGTCCTATTACATCCACCTTCCTCCGTGTGCCGTTGGAAAAGTACACTGCCGTTCAGAAGTCACGGGGCGGTTGCTCGGCGAATTTTCATCAACGTTTCTCCCTAGGATTAATGCTATCGAACGAAACCGATGGCTAAGGCTTGCTCGACTTATTATTCATGGCCGATGAAATTTTCCGCAAAGGTGCGCGAGTGACGTACGCGCTTGGACATTTTCCCGTTGAACGCGTCTCTCCGCTCCGCACCTTGCCTTTCCCCTCTTGTGTTCGCTTTCGACGACTCGACGAGGTCTACGCGTGGATAGTTTCGCGGACGGAAGGGTACACCCCGCGATTAAATTCCGAATCGACGGAAAGAATCGAAGGATATCGGTGCCGCGATGCAAAATTATCGTCTGCCGACCGATTCGAGGGCCGTAGTCGAGAGTCCGATGTGAGGGCAGCCTAAACGGGGTCGGTGTTTCGGTTTTTCCAACGAATTTAAACGCGGACATCGTTACACGCTGTCCACGCGACAGGCAGACATATCGACTCGTTCGACGTTACCAGTCCCCTATCAACGTCATTATTTCCGCGAAGGCCAACAGTTTCGCACGGTAACTAAGTACTCCCGCTAAAACCAGTAATCTTCGACAGACGGTCCTACGTACGTAACGTTCGTTCACCGTGTATCGCATCCAGTACGTGTCACCGTTAACAGAGTGGAACCGTTTAAATGATAATGACAACGAGCCGGCCGTGTATACCGAGAGCCCGCGCGATTCCACGTTGATTCTTTTCGTGGCAGATAATTAGGAAAAGTTGCCGGAGTTGCCGGAGTTGTCGGAGCGGACAGGTTTTACGCGAAGGGTGAATCGGTTCGAGAGGGTTGGCAAGAGAGTCGGGAGGGGTGGAGGAAAGGGTGGAGGGTCTTGGCGACAGCCGTCAATCGATTGTCAACCGGGTCAGCCGACCAACCTAACCTGCTCTCTCAAACTTCTAGCCTCCTGCTCGTCCTGCTACTCGCGTACTTATCCGGCCGATGCTTCGGCAGCTACCGAGGAAAAATCTTTATCTCGCCAAACGACTAAACCTTTCAGCAGCCGAAGCGATTTGCCCGTGTATATTCGCGGAATGAAATTTGGCAATTTTTACGCGTCGTTGCCCGCTACCGAGCGACTCGCGGAACTTGGCGAAATCGGTTATCGATGGCTTTAATCCGCGAAGGATCAACGAGTGGCAACGCGATCTAGCCGTTAAGATAATCTACGGTCCTTTAAGTTTGGTAATCGACACGGTTTTAAGTTATCTCGTTCCCATCGAGCCTCGGTCTTTTTCTCCCTCTTTCCGTCCCTCTCGCGCGCGCGATAGACTCGCAATAAACTCGTTCGCTCGTTCCAAAGACGTCCGAAATTAGGGTTATTCGTAATTGCGGGATGATCAAGCGAAATTCGCTGCTTAATTCGACGTTGTACACCCACCGTTGCGTATACGCGAGACGAGTGGTCCACTTACAATTTGTTCGGCTTACCGTAATAACGATCTCGCAGCTGGTTCGCGGAATTTCGTCTGAGACCATAAACCGAGGGCTGTCATTAAGGGCCCGGTTCATTCGGCTGCCGGTTTATGGTTTTTGTTTCAGGACAGAGGATGATGCCTTCCTACGGAGATGCTTCTCACGCGGTTCGCGAATTCAAAGATCTTCATCGATTTCTATTCGCGTCGATATTTACCAGGCTTGAAATTTCTACGCTCGACTTTGGGGTAAGCCGACCGGGTCGTCGAAGGGTGAAGGGAAACGCCGGGAGGAGACTTAATCGAGCGTCGAAAACCGCGGCGTGTTCAATTTGCCTCGATTAACGTCTGTTCGGTCGAAGCGACCGATCGAGCAACGCCGACTCGGAAAGGAGGGCTGAACGGACGGGGGAGGAGGGCAAACAGAAACGAACGCGAGCGCGACCGCGACAGCCAGGGACACAGGGAGAATAATTAGAGAGAGAGAGAGAGAGAGAGAGAGAGCGAGAGCGAGAGAGTGAGACGATCACCGTAAGAGCTGCGATAGTTGCACGAAACAAATGGAAAAATGTAAATAAGCCCCGATCGCGAGCTTCCCGAGCTATTCGGAGGAACGACGGTCGAGTCGACGTATAGGCACTGTCGATCGAGAAAACGCTGTTCGGGTTTCGACGACGCGACACGAGGGCAGCTACGCGAAAGACTGTTACTCCGATTCACGCACTTTCGTAATGAAACCGACGGAAAGAAGAACCTCGAGATCCTACTCTGGAAGGGGAGAAAGGAGAGATGTAACGAGGAGGGGTGACGAGCCTTCCGGAGTGACGGCCCGACGTGTCCATCCCTCATCCCTCGTTTTACAGTCCCTCACCCCTTTCGTGCCGTACCTTCCCGCTTCAACGAGCCCAGACTCGTCGCTGGAGAGGCGACGCACGACGCTCTACGTGTACAGGGTGTATCTAAATTACACGAGACAGTTCTTTGGGATTCTACGCGTCGAAAGGAGCGCGAAATAGTCCAGGACGTATCGATACGCGACTCATCCCTCCGAATTGTTTTAAGGGAAATGGAAGTTATAAGCAATTACGGTAATTTCCACCTCCGTGCGCAGATTTGGAGATTTTCTTCGAAGAATTTGTCAACGATAGAAACTCGAGTTGAAAAGTTTCTTCAATCACAAAAGACTGCGAGTCTCTCCGTAACGATCGGATCGTCGCTAGACTGGATCTGCCGACGTGTAGAACCACAGGTGAGAAAGTGTGGCACATGTTTAGACGCGGCCTGTACATCGGTGGTGACGGAGCCCGGGGGTAGCGAAGTAGGCACCCGCCTTTCCGGACCCACCCCCACCGTCGATATCAAGACAGCCGTCGGACAGATCAATGCCGTGAGCGGCGACGACGCCTGGGCGTCCACCGGCGTCCACAGACGTCCACCGGTCTTCACCGTCGCCCACGACGTCGACTGAAAAACTTGAAAACCATGTGCCCTCCCGTCTCGAGTCTCGATCAGATTCGGAGTAGAGAAACGTCGCAAGGACCAGAAGTAATTACGTCGGTCGTTTACAAAGCCTACGAGAACTTAAAAAATGTGTCGCGTTACCCAGTTTGGCGTTTCTAAGCGGGCTCGAAATTCGTACGTACACGGCTGTACGGGGCTGTATACTCGTGTATACGTACGTCAGGTAGGAAAATCAAATTCGTGTCTTGGAGTTAATTTTAGCGGAACGAGGGAAACCGTGACAATACCGTCGGATGGGCGTAGGAACAATATCCGTCGTTTCTTTCGACGTGCGAGACCGTTCGATCGGAAGAAGAAACTGCGTATGTATGTATGTATGCATGTATGTATGTACGTACGTACGTTTCGCACGAACTGACGAACGGACGGACGGACGGGCGGACGGACGAATGAAACCACACCCGTACTCTTCATTGCATATTCAGTAAGGAAGGACACCCTCGGCAAGAGGATTTTGTCTTCAACCGGTAGTCTAAAAAGACAGAAGAGCCGACATTGCTAGCTGGAGAGGAAGAGAGACAGCGGGTTCCGAATATCGTGCCGGTTTATTGGTTTTCTCTTTGAATCCTTGAATCTCGCCCTGTAGAGAACGTGGAAGGATGTTGAAGCATCCGACGTACGTGGGGTGTGATTAAGGGGGTGGCGATCCGTGACGTCGAGTTATTTCGGAGGTGGACTGGGACAGGAAAGAGAGAATTCACGTCGGTAAACGTATGTACCTTTCTTTTGCCAGGCAGGAAAAGCAAGAGAACGAGAACGCATTCCTTGCGTGTCCCGGAGTGTCCACTCTGTCGGCGGACCGGAGTATACCGGACCGTGATAAAACTAACCTCGACCAACTGCAGCCCTCGCTCGCCTCTACCCGGCTTGTTTTTTCCTCCACGCTTCCGGCTTTCTTTCGCATTCCGCGTGATTTAACGGAACCTAACGATCCGAACGTTTCATCCACGCTTTCAAATTTTCGACGAATCGCTTCGCGCGGTTCGAATCGACGCTGACAAAAGGACGCACCCGCGGAAATTGAGACGAAACTTGTCGATCCTTTAAACAATCGATTAAAACGATCCTCCGAGAGGACCCGACTCGCGGTCGATTCGTCGGAGTTTCGCTTCAATTGTTCGAAGAAACCTTCGACAACGATCCAAAAGGATTCCGTACGGGGTGTGGTACGTGAAGGGCGAAACGTGAGCTTGCAGTAACCCGAGAGAGTGAGAGAGAGAGAGACTGCTTCTCTCGTTCTCGTCAGTTCCCCTCTTCCTCTCGGCGTTATACGTGCGAGAGAGTACGAGCATTCGAAAGAGGGAGGGAATGAGAACGAGAACGAGAACGAGAGGGAGGGTTGTTTCATCTGTCACCTGCAGACGCCGCCTTCCTTTCCGTCATCGTCCCTCTCACCCACCCACCCTCCCCCCTTTAATAATAACAACAATAGAGCCGGACCGTGGCATGCGGGGGATGGGATGGGATGGGATGGGGTGGTGTGGTGTGGCGCGGCGCGGCGGAGGGAGGACAGGGGGGGTGTCGGTGCGGGTCACAAGACGTCACGTCCGCTTCCAGCCTCGACCCTTCTCCTCGACAGGTCCACCCCGTCAACTTCCAGGGATGCACTGGACCACCTTCGGTTTAGACGCGACACCGGTCGATCGAGACTAGAGACGTTTCGTGACGAACGCGACCAACGCGATATCTTTCGGTAATTTCCCTGACAAAAGGACTGTTTTACAGCTCGGTCTTGATCGACGGACCGTCTCGCTGACCAGCAGTCTACGCTACGATCGAATCGATCCCGCCGACGCGGACGCGGACGCGACGCTTTCTCGCGACGCGGTGCATCGTATTCTTTCGCAATATTTCGAAACGCGATTTCCCGTGGCGAGGCTGACGTGGGTCGAACGAGATCACGAAGGGTTAAGAAGCGTACAAAGTCGGCCGGACGAGACGCGACGGACCCAACGTTGTCGCCAACGAAACGAATCTATTAAAAAGTTGTACTTGTCGGGTAACTCGAGAGATAATTGTAGAGAGAATAGGCGGGGGATCGGAAAGTTGGTTAGTCGGATTAGAAGGAGGGAAAATCGACTCGGCGTTTCGGAATAAAGCGATCCGACCCTGACCGGCGGCAGCCCCTTCGTTTCAGCGTACGGTCCGTCTCCCGCGACCCTTATTACACGTCGCGGCTCAACTTCATCAGGGAGATGTCGCAGCGGGCACGAGCATTAACCTGCGCACACGTACATACACACGGTATGCTAATGCCGAAAAAGGCGCGGGTGTGCGTAGATGCATCTGCGGTATCTCGCGATAATGGCTTTCATCCTGCCGGAGCCGCGGGTAGGGATGAAACGCGCCCCGCTTTTCGTACAACGTAATACACCGCGAAAATATAATACCCGGAGAGACTCTTCTTTTCCTCTTTTTTTTCATCAAGCTGCCCCTACCCCGTTCCAGCTTCCCACCCCGTCCGGCGGCAACCCAAATATTCCGTAGTGGAATCGGAAAGTCTGAACACGTTCTTAACGCGTGTTTCAACGTAGGCTGGAAATTCTACCGAAACGTTGATATCGAACCTAACGAGAATAACGGCGGATTTTTCACTAGCATCGAAAGACGCGACCGAACCAGACTCGTTCGCGGCCAATGCAATAACACTTTTTGTAATACACTTTTTGCCGTGGGACTCGGTGATTTTGCGCGTGACCCACGAACGCGTCCAGAGCATTAATCGTTCGTAATTTCATTCGATTTAATTACCTGGCCGGCGCGCTCGAATCGAACGAGGCATTAAACCGTCGGAACCGAGTCGAATGTTTGCATTTTAATACGCGCCGCTGATGTTCTCCGTTCTCCGCACACATACTTTTGCGTTGCCTAATGATAGACGCGTAACGAGTGCGACGCTGCATCAATTAACGCCCGATAATTAGCAGCAGGTGAAAATGCTACGCGTTCGGGTTTTTCGACGACTCGCTCGCGGAGACCAGGCAAGCTCGCGTATTCGCTGAAATCGGAAAGAATCTTTGATCAGGCTGTGATTCTGTTCGTCTGTGATTCCGCGACTCGCGGATGTGCGGACTCGACTCTGCTGTCTTCCTTGCCGCGGAAAAAGGAGAGGAATAATCTAGGTAAACCGAGGCGGCGCGGCGGAGCGCGTGTTAATTTTATTACGTTCCGCTTCGCGCGGTCTGGTTCGTTTAACCGAACGAGAGGATCACTAGGCGTCAACGAATAAACGATCGGACCGGGATTTGTAAAGTCGCTAGGGGAGGAATCCAACTTTCAACATTGTCGTCATTTTCATCGATCGATAAGCTCCGTATAAAAGTGAAATAATTTGATAAGCGTGTAGGCGCGTGCGCGTAATGACGTTCTCTCTCGCACCGGTTCACGTACACCCGAGTCCCGCTGTTCTCTACCCGGGCTTTATTTTTTTTTCCATTCGAAAGGTAATCCAATCGAGAACGATGATTGAATTATTAATTGAATGACGCGCGTGGTCCGAGGTCGCACGCGTGTTTCGCGCGTGTACGCCGCCGTACATGAGACGATCGCTCATCGCGAATAATTCGGCGAGTTTTGTGCGGCTAGTGCCTTTTAATGCGTTGCCGAAAAATGTATGGACGATCGATAAACTATCCGAAATTGAATTCCACTCTCCTCGCGGCGCGACTGTGGCCGGGCGAAAGGTTGCTCTTCGCGCAGCCACGCTCGGCTACGCTCGCGTTTATTAATACCGTTTTAAACGTCGAACGAAACGCAGGGCAATTATTCCACGTAACTGCAGGGGCCAAGGTGTAACGCGATCGATCGATGAAAACATACCTCGGTACGCAGGGTGTTGTCTTCGCGTCGGCCGATAGAATTCGAAGCTGAAAACGGACGAGTCGGAGATAAGCTACGAGCGGCAGAGAACGGAAGGCAGGCGAACGAAAGAGGAGAAGAGGTGGAGGCGAGAAGAAAAAGTAAGAGACGGCTACGAAAGGAGCTTTGTCTCGATCGCCGACGGCCTTGAATAATCTCGTCCTCGGAAATTTGATCGACACCGGTCAAACGGGTCGACCGGACTTGAAACGCACACAAGACGCGATTCTCTTGGTCTCTTCTCCTCTCCTCTCCTCTCCTCTCCTCTCCTCTCCTTTCCTCGTTACGTTGCTTCTCCTCCTCTTTCCGCTTCTCTCCGCGCGTCTCTTTCTCCATTTCGTCCGTGTCCATCTTCTCTTTCCGTTTCTCGTTCAAGTAGGCAGGACATTGAAAGTCCGAAGCGAAGCAACGGCAACGGCAGCGATCTCCAGTGCGAGAGAGAATCGTGCTACACCGTGAAGGCACACGGCCGGAATAACTCGAAAAGTGTCAGAACGATAATCTGACGGCAGCAACGTGACGGACGGGACGTACCGTCCACTTCGTCCTCCTTTTCTCGCTCGGTCGGTCGGTCGGTCGGTCGGTCGGTCGGTCGCTCTCTCTACTTTGCTCTACTCTTTCTACCGCACTCTCGTTTCCCTCCTCCGCTTCCCGCTCCTTTCCCGTCGTGTTCTTTTCCTTCGTCATCTCTCATCTCCGGCAGCTACGGCGAGATCGCGAGAGAAGCATTAAACGTCAATCACTTTTTCGTTTACCCGATCGACGCGACGCGCGGAGTCGAAACGTTAACAGCTCAGAAAAGAAGAAAACGAACGGCGTGGCGTCGATTAAAAGACGGAAAACTCGATTTCTCCGTCGAATCTCTGCCGGACCGTCCGTCCGTGAAAACTGCGTCGACGAACCCCGACGCGGCAGCCGCGAGAAGCGGGGAGGATGCTAATGAATACTCGTAGAATAATAATAAGGCAGATGCAGTGATAAAGGAAAGATAAGACCGGAGAAAGTACGTACGCACGTATCTCAGGGCGATGTGTACACGAGTTACAAAGGAGCGACGATCAATAACGCTGTTTTATAAAACGTACAGCGTGCGACTTAAAAGAGAATTTAGACGTTGATTTAAGCACGTGGGTAACGTGATTTATCGTCGATGCTGGTTCCGCAACGCACGACCCATAACATTTATTGTTCTTCGCGAGTTTACCTCGCTCACTCGTTTTTAGCTTTCCTCGTCTCTTCAGACATCGAGCCTCGAAAAACAAAGTCGACGATTGTCGCGAGCCGAAACCTTTCGCTACCAATTCCGGCCGTACCACTCGACGTATCCCGCGTCGATCCAAACAAACGAACGACAACTAAAATACGCCTCGACCAACGCCGTGTCCAAAAACTCTGTTGGGGCCACCCTTGGTCTCGTTTCCTCGTATTAATTCCAGGCCCGTCATCTCTCGTGATCGTCCGACGTCGCGGGTAGGAGACGAGAGCCAGGTGCATCGAGACGGATCGAGGTCGCCGCGACGAGGATATTAATTGCGATGTGACACGTACGAGAGGAAAGCGAGGTCTCTTCGATGGCTTCTTCTTCTTCTTACTCCGCGACCGAGCGAGGCCCACCGATCGATTCCGACAGGCATAACCAGACTGCACGTGTATGTGGATAATCGGAATAATTGACATCGATGGAAACGAAACGCGCCCGTTGAAATACCGCTCGGCGTTCGCGCGGGCCACTTCCGAGCAACCTTACGTTTCCATTTTGCACGAATTTTTAATGGACACGCGCAGCTTTGCGATCTCGACTTGTTGAAATTTCACGCGACTCGCATTTGGATAAGCAACTATGTACCGCCGTGGACGACCGCGACGGATAAGAAAAGTAAGAGGAGAAGGCGGAGGAAGAAGGAGGGGGGGGGGGCAACAAGTTCGGAAGGTTGAAGCATCTGGATGCTTTCGCAGGTAAGCGCAAAAAGCCCATTGTGCGTTCGTTTGAAAGGCTCACCTGGAATCGTCCTGGATAAGAATCTAACGAGATCGGCTGTCGGCCGTGCGGGAATTAAAAATGAAGGTAGCCGCCGCCCGCTGGCAGGTGGAGGAGGACCGTATTATTCGGACTCGTCCTTATCACGCGTCCTCGCATAAATCCAAACGAAACACGCGAGCGGATTCACGAATTACGTGTTGGTTTCTCGGCTGTGTAGCGCCCCTGGTACTTTCACCCGTTGGGTTTCTTTGTACGGCCCTGAACGCTCGGAAATTTTTCTTCTGCTCCGACGGAGAGTCGCGAGCTATTAACCCGCTCGTCGGTCGGAACGATCTGACATCGCTCAACGAACAAACTTTATAGCGGCTCGTGTACAGCCACCGTGACACACCCCCGCGATGTCTCGGCCCTTCCTCGTCCTCCTACTCGGCCTCGCGTTCCTCCTTCGAAACGCGCCCGGCTATGTATTCCTTTGAAATATTCCAGCAAACGACGCCCGATGAAACGCAAACGATCCGTCGGGGAATTCGACGTTGATTTTCTTGCAAAAACCGGCTACGCGACCAAGAAAATCTGTATGTAAATCAAAAGAAAATGTCGCGTTTTCGCAATTTCATCGATGGAAGTAAATCTCTGCGGCCGCTTCGCCGCACCGTTTCGATCGCTCCAACTATCAAGAGTTAAGGTCTTGACTCGGGCCAAGTACAAGAGTTCCCGACTGGTAGACCTGAACTACTCTTTTCCGGAAGAATTAGATCGAGGTTTTCGGGGTATTCAAACGGCATTAAATCCGCATATTTCCCCCAAACTATGGTGATATTCTTGTAGGGGACGTCCACCCGAGTAATTTAAGCCTAACTACGAGAAGATCCATCAAGCTAATCGCGAGATATTTTGATCTAAAAAGTCGAGGTTTTTGTAAGAAACGTCGTCTTCTTCCTCTCCTCCATCTCCATCTCCATGTTCAGCCTGTCACGCAGCCCGGTGTCAAACCCTAACATATGTTTCATACTATGCGAGATAATTTTTCTGCCGATAACGTAGATTTTATATATGTAGTATATGAAATTTCCTCTCACACACATCCAGATTGTTAACATATTAAATTAGAAATGTTTGTTACGTTACGTTTTTGACATCAAGCTTCGTAAAATTAAGGGTCAGAATGCGTATTCGAAACATATTCGATCATTTTTATATCTTGAAAATTGCGCGAATGGCGAGCGATGTATGAAAATCGCGAAAAATCGTCAAATTATGACAGTTTTTTGGTCGGCATTCCCTGAATTTTTGAGATAGCGATCTGAAACTGGTACCATTGTTTTAGTTAGGAAATTCTACGGTAGAACAACGTATAATAGTTGTACTTTTCGAAAATTTAATTTTTCGCAAAAATCTGAAGGGGGTAGGTCAGGATTTTTTGCGATTTTCGTAAATCACCTGCCATTTCCACAATTTTTGAGCTATTAAAATGATCCCGGGCGTTTTGTACGCGGAATCCGAAGCCGAATAAGATGCAGAAAGAATCAGATAGATATCTAAAAAATTGTAAAAATGGCAGGCGATTTACGAAAATCGCAAAAAATCCTGACCTACCCCCTTCAGATTTTTGCGAAAAATTAAATTTTCGAAAAGTACAACTATTATACGTTGTTCTACCGTAGAATTTCCTAACTTAAACAATGGTACAAGTTTCAGACGGCTATCTCAAAAATTGAGCGAATGCCGACTAAAAAACTGGTTGAATTTCACGATTTTTCGCGATATTGGTAATTCCTTCGTCGTTTCCGGCATTTTTGAGATATCAAAATGACCCGGGACGTTTTGGAAGCGGAATCCGATGCCGAATAAGACAGTGAAAGAATCAAGTCGATATCAAAAAATTTGCGGAAATGACAAAGGAAATACGAAAATCGCGAAAAATCGTCAAGTTCAACCAGTTTTTTAGTCGGCATTCGCTCAATTTTTGTGATAGCGATCTGAAACTGGTACCATTGTTTTAGTTGGGAAATTCTACGCCAGGTCTATGTATAATAGTTGTACTTTTCGAAATTTTGATTTTTCGTAAAAATCTGAAGGGGGTAGGTCAGGATTTTTTGCGATTTTCGTAAATCACCTGCCATTTCCACAATTTTTGAGCTATTAAAATGATCCTGGGCGTTTTGTACGCGGAATCCGAAGCCGAATAAGATGCAGAAAGAATCAGATCGATATCTAAAAAATTGTAGAAATGGCAGGCGATTTACGAAAATCGCAAAAAATCCTGACCTACCCCCTTCAGATTTTTGCGAAAAATTAAATTTTCGAAAAGTACAACTATTATACGTTGTTCTACCGTAGAATTTCCTAACTTAAACAATGGTACAAGTTTCAGACGGCTATCTCAAAAATTGAGCGAATGCCGACTAAAAAACTGGTTGAATTTCACGATTTTTCGCGATATTGGTAATTCCTTCGTCGTTTCCGGCATTTTTGAGATATCAAAATGACCCGGGACGTTTTGGAAGTGGAATCCGATGCCGAATAAGACAGTGAAAGAATCAAGTCGATATCAAAAAATTTGCGGAAATGACAAAGGAAATACGAAAATCGCGAAAAATCGTCAAGTTCAACCAGTTTTTTAGTCGGCATTCGCTCAATTTTTGTGATAGCGATCTGAAACTGGTACCATTGTTTTAGTTGGGAAATTCTACGCCAGATCTATGTATAATAGTTGTACTTTTCGAAATTTTGATTTTTCGTAAAAATCTGAAGGGGGTAGGTCAGGATTTTTTGCGATTTTCGTAAATCGCTTGCCATTTCCACAATTTTTGAGATATTAAAATGATTCTTTCACTGGCTTATTCGGCTTCGCATTCCGCGTTCAAAACGGCCCGGATCATTTTAATATCTCAAAAATTGCGGAAATGGCAAGGGATTTACGAAAATCGCAAAAAATCCTGACCTACCCCCTTCAGATTTTTGCGAAAAATGAAATTTTCGAAAAGTACAACTATTATACATTGATCTGGCGTAGAATTTCCCAACTAAAACAATGGTACAAGTTTCAGACGGCTATCTCAACAATTGAGCGAATGCCGTTCAAAAAACCGCCTGAATTTGAGGATTTTTCACGATTTTCGTAATTTGCTCGCCATTTCCACAATGATTGAGATATTAAAACGATCCGGGACGTGTTGGACGCGGAATTCGAAGCCCAATAAGACAGTGAAAGATTCAGGTCAATATCTAAAAATTTGCGGAAATGACGAAAGAATCCACAAAAAGCATCGAAAATGCAAAGCTATGGACCAAGTACAAGAGAATGTTACATTGGAATAGGTTGCTCATTAACATAAACTGCATTTTACACAGGATTTGAAATCAATCAAATGTGAGCAAGTTTGATTGATTTCAAATCCTGTGTAAAATGCAGTTTATGTTAATGAGCAACCAATTCCAATGTATCATTCTCTTGTACTTGGCCCATAGCTTTGCATTTTCGATGCTTTTTGTGGATACATATACGTATAGCGACATCGAAATTTGGCGCATTGGTCGACGTTGTCTCGACGATCGGTCGATCCTCGCGACAGCGACGAATCCCGTTGGGTCCCGTGGCCGCGAGATCGCCCCGGGTTCACCCGGTCCTCCTACGGTCGCCGACGGAAATAGACGATACGCGCGGTAATAAATATCTCCGTATTATAATTAAGCCCGGCCCGCGAGAGTGTGGGATACGGCGTTATGTATGAGAGACACGTAGACGGATGGATACCAAGACGGCGACTACGAGTACGACGAGAGACACGGAGACGGAAAGGCTCTCATCGCGATCCCGGCAACGATGGCGCTGCTAAGCTCGTTTCACACCAATGAAATCGAGTCGAGTAGCGGCTCCACCGTGGCTCCGTCGTGGCTCCGTCGTCGAGCCGACAAAAACTGTTTCCCTTGATTGCGAGAAAGGCCCGTCCACGCTTAAAGTCGACGTACTTTCTCCGGGCAACGAAAGAGAATACATACGTCTATCCGCGGAAGATCGTGGTGTGAAGCGAGCCTAACCAGGCGTAACTCGTGGCCATCGGTAGGGAACGTATCGACGCGATTCAAGAAGTATGCTGGCATGAGCGCGGCCTTGTCAGTCCGTCCGGCACCGGGGCTGCTCCTTGAGTGGCAGCGATTCATTCCGCTCTCCTTACTCTTCCCCTCCTCTCCTCGCCGCTGTACTCCGCCGCCTCTGCACCTACACGCGTTAACGCATACACCCGACACCTCTCGTTCGATCTCTCGCGTTGTTTTTTCGCCAGTTTTTTTAACGATTCTCCGCGATACCGCGCGTCGCAAACAACCGTACACGGTGATACGAATTAATAATTACGATTCGAGCGCATCGAAAGTTTTTCACGTTCGACTTTCTTCCCAAAGGAAATTGCATTCGTTCTCGTTCGAATCTGTTAACGCTGGTACACCGATCGTAGGTATCACCCGGATAATCTTGGAGACACTCCCGTAACGAGCGGATGATAATTTACGTGCAACACGTTTCGCACGAGAGATTAATTTTCAAGCTCGCTATTTCGCCGACACGATCGTCGACGCGTAATTGAAAACCGAAGTAAACGAACGTATGAAAAAAAAACTAAATTATTCGCGAATAAATTGACAATAAATCAATGTCCCAGTGGTGGCGTATGCAAACACGCATCTTAGAAAACGAGATTATTAATCTATCGGTAAGCGTTCGCAGATCTCGATCTGCGATAATATCGAAGAGATCGTGTAGTGGTATGGCACAAGGACGTCCAGTTCCTCCGACGCATGGCCTAATTAATCGTCGTCGTCGTCGTGGTCGTCGTGGCCGTCGGAAGCCCGGAAGAACGACGACCGATCGAGTATACATCTCGTCTATGGACTTTGTTGAAATTTCGCGGCCACAGGTAGCTGGGCGACGAAATTTTCCTAGCCGAAGATATTCTGCGCGCAGAAATTTCACCGGTGGTCGCCGGAAGCCCGGAAGGACGAAAATCAACCGCGGTCGACGATGTCAGCCCCTGCAGCCCCGTCACCCTCCTACAACTCCATCCCTACAGCCGACTAATATCTCGTTCTTTTGTTGCGTTTCGCGGCAATTCGCCTGCCTACGCGCGCAACGAATTTCGGGCTGATTATTCGGGGCGGCGGAGTGACGTCGGTCGGCTGGATTAAAATGCTGCCACGCGCGGAGGGGTTGGAACGAAAGGAGAGAGGGGATGCACGGAATGTTACCCCCGGGGGAGTTGCTTGCTTGCTTGCTTGCTTCCTTCTTTCCATCCTTCCTTCCTTCCTTCCTTCCTTCCTTCCATCTTTCCCTTCCCCTTCCTTCCTACCTCTCTTCCTACCTCTCTTCCTTCCTTCCTTCCTTCCTTCCCGTGTACAACTTCCCGCCTTTCATTCATGCATTTCTGCTTTTCCACTTTTCCGTTTTGGACGAAAACGTGGAACGTTCGCAAGACAGACTTACACACTCGTGGCTGGTTCGACTAAAAAGCAGGTTGATGCGCGCGGGTGGAGACGATTAACGAGATTCGTGTTTTTACGATCTAATCGAGCGTGTTACTCTGAAAGAACGTGCAGGCGCGTGCAGCAGTGGAAGCCCCGAGGAGCGTCGCTGGGACGACCGGTAATAATAATAAAAATTGATGCGTCGCTTTACGGCTACTATAAAAACGCCGGCGAGGAGTGGGAAAAGATCGTCGGTGAACGAGAGGAAGACCGAAAATGCGTGCAGAGAAGGCTGCGTTGGGTCTCGAACTCGTAATTTCCGATTGCGATACGATCGTTATTCCGCCGCGTGCGAAATAGAGACGACCGTGTGGTTTACGTTGAAAAGTCGGCACACGATTTTCACGGAATCCCCCTCGTGAAAAGTTAATCCGGATCGATCGTTCGTTGAATCGTGGAAATAAATAAATTACCACTACGCCTGTATTGTATTTTGAAATTAACCACTGGATTAATATCGATGGTACGTCGTATTTAGGATAACGACCTATTACGTCGTTCGACGGATGAAATACGTACCTTCCAGAGACTGGGAGGCTATCTAACTGCCGTGCTCTGCAAAGGAGCAAACTTGACTTTACCGAACGCACGTCATAAATGTTACTCCGCGAAAGCGGGCTGCAGAAGACTAGGAAACTTTGATGCGTCCGTGAACCGAGTACGTAGTCGGCCGATCCGAAACAAAGACTCGAATTATATTAATAACTCTTCGAGGGGTAGAGGCGGCGACCCGCGATAAAGACACGACACGGCGAAGGTTTAGAGAGCGGCAGAACGATGAGTGCAAGACGCGAAAGACGAAAGACGAAAGACGAAAGACGAAAGACGCGAGGCGAAGAAGGGCCGAGAGTCGGCCGTTAGCGCGTTTTACGGCGGCATTAAGCTTCTCTTAAACGACGCACGCAAACTGCTCCTTTCCTCGTCTCTTTCTAACCGTCCCGGGTCCACCCACCCACCGCTTGCCGGGAAGCTGCTTCCTATCCTACGAAATCACCTTCTCACCCAGTTACCTCCTATTTGTCTCGGTCTCTCCTCGTATTTCTCTCGACTCCGCGCGCTCGTTTGGACGCAACTATTTTATAAAATCGCGCTCGTAAACCAGCCGCAATCGTACAGAGCGTTATCCTTAAGCCACGCATACACGGACGTGGAAACCCTGGTCGACCTTACGGCTTATTCGCGCGACCGTCGAGTGGAATTTCCACGCGCGAGTGGGAAAGCGACGAACGTACGACAGCGTGAATCGTTGTCGGGCTGCTCGAAAGAAAGGGTATCGGTTCGGAATAGAAATAACGAACGCGGTGGAGGGGAGACGCGAAAAAGGGTAGGAAGAGAAAGGGATCGGACGAGAAGCATCGTTGGCCGAGTACAAAGTGGAGGATCGAAAATATCCGCGACAGAGATCAGACGTCGTCGGGTGGGCGTATAGGTATATATAACATGCAGGTAGACAGGTACAC
Organism: Mimumesa dahlbomi; assembly: GCA_917499265.3. Lineage (NCBI taxonomy): Eukaryota > Metazoa > Arthropoda > Insecta > Hymenoptera > Crabronidae > Mimumesa > Mimumesa dahlbomi. Next base: position 365,670 of record OU824124.1, read on the forward strand.
GTGCACCCGTAGGAGAACGGAGGGCACATAAGTCCGGGACTCGAGAGTATTGACAGATATTTAAATGAATATTCCTCCGCTGTTAGGGATCCTCTTTGAAATCAAAGCAGAAGGTACAACGGTTCATTTAGACGTCCGCCGATATCCCATGCCGGCCGGACCGTGGATACAGGATTTCAGTTGTCACGTCATCCGCGGGTTATCACCGGGACCGGCACACACGACTGTGGGAGAAACCGAGAAGAACAGAGGGAGAAAGAGAGAGAGAGAGAGAGTGGGGAGGGGGGGGGGGGAGTCCCTTCACGGCCCCATTTGTCGAGCACACGCACGCGGGACTTGTACTTTGCGTTCGCTTATCCGGCAGACAGATATCGATATCTCCGAGTCCAAGGTCCTAGCCCTTGCAAATAGGAGCCAGACAAGTAAAACTGATTTTGCGAACGGGTAACGCGACGAGCGCCAGCTATTTTACGTACGTGTGTTTCGACGTAGGTTCCCCGAGTCGATCTCGCGGTTTTCAATCGGACCGTACGTTTGCTAGAGCTTACGGGATCGCTGGACGAAACGGTAGGTCGCGTGACGTAAAACTCGAATTACCGTGCTCCCGATAAAGTGAAAGCGCGCGACCGCGCCGCATGCATCTGTTCGTATTAGACGTGGCAGCTATCACGCGACAAGGTCCGTACAAACGCGGATATAGATTATTCGCGTCGAATGGACAACGATTTCCCATCAAAACGTATCGCGAGATATCTGCTTTGAAAGCGTCGTAAATCACTCGACGCGTCAAGAACGTGCGTGTCAGTATTCGATTCCTACGATTTAAAGGACCGATCGAAGCCCGTGTCCCACGTCTCGTCGAGGCTCGCGAGTTTTGCCAATTTACGTAATTATTAAATTAGTTCGTCGAGCCGAACCGAGTCGCGTCAAGGGCTTCCGCGTTCGCGATGCAAGACACCCTAGAGAGGCTGGGAGTCGACGCGACTGGATCCGACTTGGGGAAAGAGGAACCCAACTTTGGCTTAACGCTAAACGAGCGAGTTTACCGGGCGATCAACAGGAGTGTCTATTTATTTCCGCGCGAGCAGACGCGGCAATAAATCTCGCCCGGCGTTTCGAATTTTCACGAAGTCGGCCGCATGCACGCACGTACGTACGCACGTACGCACGCACGTACGCACATCGCACTTGTGCATCAGGATAACGTCGCGGGTGCGCGAAGTAACGTAAACTAACGCGCTCGATGAATTACCCGTTCGCAGAAAACTTGTGTAATCGAGGAAATGTCATAATCCGGATAATCGGAGGTATTATTCCGACGTTCGAGGGAATTCCGCGCAAAGTCGTATGATTTTCGCGGAAAAAACGAATGAGCCGAGGCAGCGAGTATCCGTCGTCGCGCTGCTGGCATGTAAACGTCGTTCCTACGACTTTGTCGGAGACGTACGTGCCTCGATCCGATAGCGTCTGACGTTCGTTCGTTTCGGAGCGACAGCGACCTCTGTCTAAATATGCATCGCATGCGACAAAATAATGCTCGACGATTTAGAAAGAAAAAAGGCAAAATGAATTAAGCGGCTTAGGTGAACGGTTGATCGGTTGCTCGGCCGAGGACTAGTTTCGCAGCAAGAGCGTGTCTAGTCCGCGTATTTTAATTGCAATCGGATGAATTCTCAACGAGTCGGAGCTGCGGACATCCACGCGACCAGATTTGACTCGACGCGACGGTCTCGGTATCGAACGAGCTTTAAGAACCGATTACGCGAAATCTGCCCACGAATCGATAACCGTGAATCGAGGGGCGATTCGTCCGTAAAGAATCGATCGAGCCGTCCTGGCAGGCGTGTCTAACAGGATCGTATAACGAATCCTCGATATTACGATCTACTCGCGAATACATGCAACCGTAGACGATTGCCTCTTATCACCGCCTACCTACATCGGTGACACCTACTTCACAGAAGCAATCGATGCAACGATAGCCTAATGCCAGTGCGTAAAGGAAAATACGTGCGTACATAAGTGCGTGCTCTAACTCGATATGTTACATTTGTTGATATTTACCGGTAAGATTATCACCGCGTTGCTGCGGCCACCGAAAGGAAGGCCTCGGCTGCTGCTTGCTGCGCATGTCTCCCGTCCGGCCGCTCGCTTTTCAAACGATCGGACACCACTACTTACCTGAAAGAGAAAAACAGGGGTCAGAATTTGCCGGGCTTTCGTACGTATGCGATGCGACGCGATGCGATCGATCGATCGCGCGATGCGTCTGCCCCGAGGAACGAAGGGAGGAAAATAATTTGATCGTTTCGATTAATCCCGATCCGTTTGAACGTTTTCTTCGACCCAAGCCCTGCCGTAGCTAGATTTCCGCGGGAAAGCCTCCCTCCGTTTTTCCGAAGGGGTGCCGTACCACCCTCCCATATCCACCGGTACACCAGCCATCGTAGCCGGCCGTATATCTTTCCAACGTACGCCCTCGAAAGCGGCCGCCTTTGTTTCAGATATTTATGAGGCGTTTTAATTCGCGCGCCGCGTCACCCGGCGTCGGGGGGTGTGCGTGGGAGAAGGCATAATAGGCATAAGGGTGCCTCGATAAAGCGCCAACACCCCCTTCGTCTCTCCTCTCGTCCATGTTTCTCGCTCTCTCCCTCCCTCTCTCCAGAGACGTAGGCCATAAGCGCAAACAAACTCGCGCTCGTATATCTCGCCTCAATGGTTTCTGCGTCGGGGTCGCCCTGTATCCAGTGTCACCCTCCTTTGGTTCTTTGAGTATTTTTTTTTCACCCCGCGACACCGAGGCATTCCTCCTTAACCCATATTCGATAGGGTGAAAGCGAGACGGAAGACTAGCCTGCGTGGATGAACAGCACTGTTTAAGAGGAAATAGAAACAACGATGTTTATCGACGAGGAAGCGATGATCGATCAACGAGAATCGCATCGGGACAGTTAATTAGACGTTTGCGTAAATTTAGTGACGTCGATAGGAGAATCGTGGTTTTCCCGTGTCTCGTCCACGAATGTTCCCTATACCTTTGGTCCAGCGGCCAGCTCAAGGCACCGCATCCACCAGCGATGCGTTCGCGTCCGTCTCTGTGTGTATGTGAATGTGTGTGTATGTCTCTCTCTCTCTCTCTCTCTCTCTGCCTCAGTATCGCGCGCGCGCACTCCCTCTCTGTTCGTCTCAGTCGCTCAGGACACGGGAGAGGGAGCACTCCCGCTCATGCTCTTCTTTACGTTGCAACCGAGTTTAACAGTAACAGTACGTCACCCTGTCAGTCTCCTTCTCTCTCTGTCTCCCCCGACGGTAAGAGGCTTTCTCTTCGTCCATCTCTCCGTCTCTCTCGCGCTCTCCTTAACAGCCTTCACTCTCTAAAAGCCTGGGTGTGATCTATGGCGGGACGTTGCGTCACTCGGGGAACAGATGCAGGGCTCGTATATTACTCGGCCATATCTACCAGGAAGACGGAGAGAGAAAGAGGGACGGTGAGAACGAGAGAGCGAGAGACCGCGAGGGGGAAAAGAGAGACAGGGGTGCGGGAGAGAAAACCTTGCCGCGCGCGGTCAAAAGAATGGCAAACGACACAAATCACTCGGGGCCTTTGTGCCGACCCACCCTTCGCTTAATTTTTTCCGACGTTAAAGGAAATTTACTCGCCGACCAAGTTTTCTATTAACGTTAGCATCGTTTCACCCTGAACCGGACGTTGTATCTCCGGGACGAAAAAATAGCTGGCTCTTAAATACTCGACCGTGTTCGCGACAGGGTGTCGTCGTAATTCGCGACGCTGTAAGATAGCGGCACGAGTATACCTAGAATTCCGCGGGGAGATCCGCGGGGAGATCCGCGGGGAGATCCGCGGGGAGATCCGCGGGGAGATCCGCGCTCGTGGACGTCAAAGAGCCGATTTCGCGAGCGGACGATTCAATTTTGCCCATAAGGCACCCCCGACGAAAATACGGGGTTCGCGTTCGATTTCGCCTCGCAACTAGCCCGATCCGTGCGACATATTTTCAAAGACGATCCATTCCGGCACGGCGGCTGGAATTGGCGCCAAACGTTTTACGAGCATGCGCGACGAGCCACGTTCTCAGCGTGGGATTGTGCGTCGACCTTTACCTAACAGCTCCTCCGGCTCCCCCCCCCCTGGCCCTCCTCCCTGGCCACCCGCCGGCGCAGCCACCCCCGTCGCCAACCCTGACCTGATTTATGGGATTCTCCAAGTGTCTACCCTGCCGGCGTATCCTCCCTCCCTTTGCCCTTCCGTGCTCCTCGTGCTTTCGGTCTTGTACAGTACCAGGCAGCTGGCCAATGTTTCCAGGAAGGGGAATTTTTCCAGCAAAAGTGACTGTTGGTTAGATTTTGTCTCGGCGTTATCGCAAACGCGCGATTGCGCAAACACGTTTCGAAACTTTCCCCGGTTCGAAGTATGTATCTGAGAAACGTTGAAATTAAGATCGTTTCTAGAGTTTTCCGTGTCGAAATTCTCGATGGATTCTCGTTAGCGTTCGATACTCGTAGCCTCGGGATCGACGCGAAGACGCTTGGAGAAAAAGCGGGCGACATTGAAGAAGCTTTCGAGGGACCCCAGATGGAATCGGTGCAGTTTGGAATATTGGAAAACGTCGGACCGCGTGCTAGGAATCGAAGGAGAGGGTGGCGTGTGGAGCAGGATACTATTTATGACGCGTACGTGAATTCTTGGAACACCGGGGATACGATGTGCCCGTGTCACGCCGTTGCCGAAGAAAAACAACGAGCGGAGTGTTCAACGAGGTACGCCGGAACAAGCGTCGTTTCGTGCTGCAACCGTAAAACGGAAAGAACTCGGGGTACATCCTACCGATAAGGCACGCTGGCGAAATTAACGAGTTTCGATGCTGCAGAGGCCGGGAAGACGTTCTTAATTCCAGCCTAGCTCGCCTTTCCGAAAACAAATCGATCGGCAGGAAGATCGTTTGTTTATGGAAAACGTCGAACCAGCGATCAAACTCGGGCGAAAACTTGTTTCGAGAAAACGTATCCGTCTACGATAAGGGCCTTGGAGAGACGAAAGCCCACGGAGACGCGTGGATGTTCGGGCATGGATGGTATCCGATTGATTCATTGGACGCGCGTGCCTGGTTTCAAATCACCAGAATAGAATCCGCTGCCTCGGAACGCCAGGCTCACGGCTAATCCATCGAGCGTCTTTATTGCTCCGCGACATTTATAAAACGCCGGCGGGAAGACGAGGGCTGCCTGCGATCGCGCTCATTCGTCACCGATTATAAATCGTCAAGTCCCTCTCCTCTGCCGTTCGTTTCTTTTCCTTCTCTCTCTCCCCCTCGCATCTCGCTCTCGCCGCGTCTCTCGTAAGGGTGCTTTCACACCCGGGAACGATTATCGACGCTTGGGACGCGGACGACGATCCGGTCCGGTCGAGTTTGGTCACGTCGATCCGAGCGGACGAATAGCCGCTCGGTGGAATTTCTAGCCTGTGACTTTTCGAAGAAACCGTGGCGTTCGAATCGATGCGAGCTCGGTGCTCGGTGCTCGGTGCTCGGTGCTCGGTGCTCGGTCGTCGCGTCGGTGTGACGACGGCCTAAACGAGAGACGCGTCGAAACGTTCCCTCTGTAATTCGTTGCTCGCCGTTCCTCAGCGTGTCGCGACGCGGACTCGTTCGAAGACACCGAGATACATACGTAAAACGTAACGGGAGGGCCGTATTCTCCGGTTCGATTCCGCAGCCTCGTAATTTCGGGAGGCAGAGCGTGTCGCCGCGCCTCGTTATCGCCGCGCCTCCCAGCTCCGTTGCTCCGTAACGGTTCGGAATAAATACATAAACATGTATGTATGTATGTACGTATGTATGTATACATATAAACACATATACCTCGATGCGTAGCTGCGGGAAAAGTTGGTTTTCCCCGGCAGCCCTGAAATTTGTAATCGCAGGGCGGGTAGGGACGGAAGACGGGTCCATCGTTTCGCGTTTGGCGAAGATAAGGCGTTCGTTGGCTCGAAACGTCCCTGGGCGACCGTAGCGGAGCATCCCAGACGTCCCGACGCCCCGCGCCGTAACGACGCTCGTGTAATATCGCTCCGGCCGTTGTACAGACTTTCCATAGAACTCGCGAAAACCTCGAGTACGCGAGGAGAACCGGTGTAAGCCAGTTTAATACTCGATGGTCGAGCGTTTCTAGTAATTGGCAAGTAAAACAGCCCTCCGACACGCTCTCTCGGCGTTTTCCCTCTGGCTTATCCTTGCCGGCGTGCGTTTACTCGCACTTGGCCAGGTTTCCTTAGGTTCGCCGTTCCTGGGGGGTATATCTCGAGGGTCCGAAAGCTCTAATTAAAGAAACGAGAGGCAGGGAATCTTTCTCCATTTCGAGAGCATTTACTCGGAGCACCTCTGCCGGAGCTACAAAAGTCGAGTAGATTTGTTATCCCGCTGCAACGCGTAAAACTCCCTTATACGACCCTATCCAATTACCTATCCTTTATCATATTATCTCGGCAGCTATCTAGCGTATATCTCGTCCGGCTGTTTCTAATTCCATATCTTAGCAAACTCGTACGATTCTCCACGGAATTTCTCGCATTTTTCGATCCGCGAACGGACCACCGCTATCGGAGGTATAATCTCGAGTCGTATCGGCTCGACGATGAGAGCCGCTAATAATACGTGCTAGAGATAGGCCAGTTAGCGTCCGACCCGTCCGAGAGGGCTAGCTAGCCGTCCGAAGAGACGAACGAAGGAAAAAGATGCGAGCCCGGGCTGCTAATCGTGCCGGACGATCCGGCGGGCATCATCGTCGACCTTGCTATTAGCTCGGTCCGCGCGCGTGTCCCATTACCGCGGATTATTCGACTGGTCGGGCCTCGGGAGAGGTCGGTGCGGAAGAAATCCGTCTCTCTCTCGGTAGGTTGAGAGACTCGGCGGAAGAGGTGGAGAGGTAAGTAGGTATAAAGGAGCGTGACTGGACGTGAGTTCAATACGCGGCCCTCGAGCACAGCTGTCACTGACATCGCCGCAATTCGAAACTGACCACGACAGCTAACCTCGGGTACCGGCCAGGACCACAACGGCGGAAACTTATACCGGCCTTCCGATTGATACGTCCCGGCCACTCACCATACGCCGAAGGGGACGGATTAGTCCTGGATGCTGGCCTGCGGAGTAGACGAGTAGACGAGTAGACTCTTGCTGCCCGGCAGCCATTCCACTGTGCTCCAGCCCGAAAGGAAAGCCGAATTAAATTCACCGACGGCTCGCGAAATTTTACGACACGTTCGTCGTCGGTACGCGTCAGGAATTCCTCGAGACTAGTTTCGCGAGCGAAACTGGGCGCGTCACCCCGTGTACGCTTCTACCTGAGACGTTGCTTCGTCATTGCCCGTAGCCTTTGGGCTTTGCCGATGCACCGATCCAAGAGGAAACGGGAGGCAGAAGCAGAAGCGGAATGCGAACGAGAAAGAGAGGCACAGAAGGAACGCGTACCTGAAGCGAAATATCCGTAGCGGCGAGGATAATAAATAATAAAGGTATAGGTACGGGAGATTGATGGCTGCAGCATGACTGACGTTCCATCAATCACCTCTTCGCCCTTCTCGCCAACGATTGACCGACGCGTCCCGAGTGCGCCTCCACCTTCCGTTTCTTCGATCTTCCATACTCGCCGTTCCTTCTCTCTTCGGGTTTTTTCGACCTACGCTTCGCTATTATCGTCCTCCTTATTAGCCCCGGTACCTTTTACGCTCTCCCGTCCCGTTCCGTTCCATAGACTACCCACCGCGACGACCGAAGCCACCTTCCTTCGCGAGGATGACCGTGCTGTTTCCGAATCCTCTTATTTGCCCTTTCGTCCACCTATTAAGAGGCCCTCTACCGCCCCTACCGCCGACGTTATGGCTCCTAATTCCCGGGACGGATCTCGGTCCTTTGATCGGTTTTCGCGGGCCCCCGTTCTCCTCGCGTTTACAGTCCCAGCGGATAGCTGGCTCGCCTACAGATAAAATACCTGGCACGGTTGCTCGACTTTTCCCCTCCACTGTCGACCCGGGCAGCACCGCGCCCCGGACCGATTTCAGCCGATTTTCTTCCTCCCCGTCGCTGATGTCTCGAAAACGAAGGCTATTTATCACCGCGTGCCACACGATACGACAAAGGAACGCGGTGGTCGAACGCACATCGCCGCCCCCGTTGCGTTGCCTCTTTACAAACACACTCGCAGAATACGCTCACGTGTCTGCGTGGCTGGACGAACGTTGCTCTCGCCCCTGCTGCGTCACGAAACAAATGCGCGTTCAGCCAATCATCATCGGCCCGTCTAGAAGGATGACGACGAGCATGACGATGAGCATCACGATCGGCATCACGATGAGGATGACGATGACGAGATGGAAGATGACTCTTCGCAGCTGTCAATCCTCGAGAGGCAGCTTGACGGGCCTGGAGCCGGTTGCAGGCATCGTCGGGACGCGAGACGCGAGACGCGAGACGCGAGACGCTCGAAACCGAAAATCGTTGGCCCGACAGACGCAGAGAGAATCGGCCGTAACGTCGAGGCCGAAAGGATCCGCGCGTTTGCAACGAGGGCAGCTTCTACTTTCATCGACGTACGGCCACCGGTCGTTCAAGAGGACGCCAGATTTTGCGCGAACAGGACGATCGGTCGACGAGAGATTTCCGCGGTTTGATATTACCGGTTGACTGGTGAAAAATGAAAGTGTTCCCGGCTTTAATCGGACTGGTAGACCGTAGGAATCCTTCGATGTATCCGTTGAAAAGAGGAAAAAACGATAGATCGAGGGGAAAGGAAGGAAGGGAAGGTGGACGCATCAGGGAACAGGGGCGGAAAAGTTGACGGCTTAGACGTTTTAAGTTTCTCGAGGCATTTGAGAAGACATCGAGCAACTCGATCTCTCGAGCCGGACGCCGGAGATACCTGCACCTGAGCCTCTTAGACATTTTTTTTCGACCGCTAAACAGGTTGCCTACTCGTGCATCGGCGAAAAAAAACAGGATATTCGACGTGGCAAAATTTCGCGCCGTCGATCGAGCGAACGTATGTCCGCGCATACGTATGGTACAGGCACGATGGTATTTAAAAACGGCAGGCTTCGTGAGAAACAACTTCCGGCGATACGGACGGAACGGTCTCTTTGAACTAAAAATCCGGGAAACGGCGACTTTTCGCAGAGGATCCGTGTTGGCCGATTCGAGTAGAAAGATAACGAACGTTGCCCGAGCCTCCGCGGGAAACGAATCGTTTCCCCGGTTGTACAGCGTCAATTGTTAATACGCGACGTAATACGCGGATCGGCTATCGATAATTAACTAGCGAGCAAGCGCCTGGCGGCAGGTGTGTCGGCGTTACTCATTAATATTTTAATTATTCAAAATACGCGCAACGCGGTTAACGATCGGCTGGGCGAGCGGATTAGGATTTACATGATTTGAGGCAGGTCAAGACCGGCCTCGATACACCAATATGTTGGACCCGCGTGGTGTACGCGTGGAAGTGGGCGAACGGGTAAAGGCTTCTGCCTCCATTCATAGTTAAGCGGCGCTGCTTATGAACGGGCATACCTATTATGTAATGCATCGTCGGCAACGAGTCTTTTTATATCCGCCACGTGGTTAAACACGGGAGTAACGCGTCTTTCACGCTCTCTCCCGGCCTTTTTCACTCGCTCTCTCTGTCTCTCTCTCTCTCTCTCTCTCTTCCCGTTAAACGCGCGCGCGCGCACACACACACGCACGCATACACTCCCCCTTCCCCGGTCGTTCCGTAACTCTCTCTCTGTCTCTCTGGTGGCTTAAAACTTTCAGACGGAACGTCGTTGCGGCCATGACCGATTGTACCGTTCCTGTCGGAATTGGCTCGCGATACGTTAGATTTGAAATTTTTCAAGCAATCGATGCGAGTCGCGACAGACAAAATTTGATCCAACGAGTCGAAAAGATAACGTTTCGATGATAGAACTCGAAGAAATCCGGAAACACGAGTGACATACTTTACGTATTCGCGATAGACGATAAATTCTCAGCCGCCTGTCCCGCGGGGGGAAAAATTCCTTCGTGAATCACCCGCTAGATTACTCGCATCGTTGCTTTCCAGATTTCGCATGACAGAAGTATTCTGCTATGCGAGGGCAGAGAATTGCGCTGCCAACGCGCGCGTATGCCCCGTGCACACACTCTCCGCCATAAATCACCCTTGATCTTCGCGGTACAGCCACGCGATTTCTCGCGATTTCTCGCGATTATCGCTATTCCAATTTTCCGAATCTTTCTAAAATTTTCACCGTCCAACGTCGACTCGATACTTTTCAGGGGTTTCTCTGGCGTTTAACGGTGCCGAGCGTTATCGACGACGAAACGGTAAACACTAGTTATCGAAGCGAGGGTACGATCGTAAAGGTGCGTAGCCGTAGATATCGAAAGACTAGCTGGAAACTCGATGGGCCCGAAATGTCATATTTTCGATCGGCACGGCACGACGAATGACGTCGCGCCCGTTGCCACCGACTGTGAATTTTGTCAACATCCGTGTCCTACGCGTCTACTTATAGCCTGCTCTGCCGATGTGTCACTCGTGCAACTATCGTTCTATGAATCACTCGTCTCGAGGTGGGTACGATCGATCGACGCGTCGAATTACGTATCTCGTAAAATGAAATTGCGACGCTCCTAGCGGATTCCACGTATTCGTATCGTTGAAAATATTATTCGATCATCGATACGCACGAACCGGGCTCTGATACAATGAACGATATATCGCGTTAACGCCAGAACCGTCGATCCTTGGATACAGTCGATGATAACGAATAGTATCCGAGACGGTAAAACGACAGTCGTAGACGATAAGTACGCTCTAACGGACTGTAAAGGCTATATGAATGATTTTACGCAACGCAAATATGGTAATACGACGCATAAAATTTCAAGCGGGGTAGAAACGACGATATTCATTCACTCGCGAGTGTTTGCTCCGTACCTCTCTTTCTTGAACACGGCAGAGGATACGCGAGAAGTTAGCCTCGTACCTTTCCAGCGAACGCACGCACACGTGTGCGTTTTAGACGCGAAGCTTGCTACTCGGTGATAACAGTGAATAATAATTGTGCATGTTACGTCAGCGCGGTGCACACGCGCCGAGAGTGCAACCCACTTGCGCGTAGATCATTCTCCTCCTCTCTCCGTCTGTCCCCCTGTCCGTCTCTCCCTCTCGAGCCCCACTCTCTTTCTTATATGGGATGACGAGCGTTCCAAAGGTACGTACGTATGCCGAGGCCGTGTCGCGGTTAAGTTCCACGCAAATTTCACGTTCGATTTCCACCGTTTCAAACCATGGCCCGGCGAACGTCGAAACGTCGAAAGGTAGAAACGTAGAAACGTCGAGGCGTCGAGGCGCACCACCTCCTCCACCTTTTCACCGTCCGTCAGCGGGCGTACCTTCCGTAGAGACCGGAATATCCCGTGACTCGAAACGCGCCACACCGGTACACACGTGTGTTGGCACACGCGTAACGGTATCGGCGTCGCGTGTGGAGTGAATCACGTATCGCGTGGGAAGTGGGAGGCACTGCAGGACACTGATCTCCGAGAAGACGTCGACGACGTCTGGGTGGAGTCGACGACGGTTGCCCTTTCGAACAGGTTGTAACGGGCTCGCGGGCCAAGGAACACGGTGCCGGCTACCGCGACCCAAGCGTGCCTAACCCGGCAGAGAATTTACTTTGGCGAAACTGCTGTCCAAAATCGTTTCCCGAGCCCGCCAGCCAGCCAGCCAGCCAGCCAGCCAGCCAGGGGGATACCTGTGCGACGAGCTACGCCGATTTACCAGACACGTCCAACGATAAATACATGTATATGTATATTTGTCGTATTCGAAACGCGTTACCTAGTCGAGAATACGCTTGACCGATGAGCCTGAACGGACGCATTAGCGTCTGGTCTGGCCTGCCGAATATTGATTCGGCTTAGAGTCATCGAGTCGATCGATTATTTTTGACAAGCTTGATCGATAGGAAGAGATCGCGTCGGTCGAACGTCGTGTCACGCATTATTATCGTTGATAATTCCAGAGTGATGTCATCGTCACGGAATACGGAATGTTTTTCTTTGAAAACAATCGGAATTTCTGTTTGGCTTGCGACGGGAGTAAAATATCGTCCGAGTAGCTTCCGAGTTGCTCGATAAAATCGGACTCATCGACCGTGTAACCCAATTTCTTTCGGCGAGAGACTTCGTCGACGTCTTAAGGCCTCGTCACGAAATGCCATTCGTCATAATTTTATTGATCATCGAAGGAGAGCCAGGGACAGGCCTCTCTGCATCATGCCGGGTATGATCGATTTCGTGTCGACCGCGAGGAGTACGATTCCAATTAACCTGCTTCCACGCATCGGCGATCGAGCAACGATCGACCGCGTCGTAATGCCACGGTATTCGGAGATGTTGAAAACCCGGCCGAACTCCGAACCAGTTTCACGCCCGTGCGGCACGATTTTCATTTCGTTTTCATCGTTTCTCGACGGGGCGGTGTCGAAAGGCGCGAGCTTCGAACCGCAACGATCTCCTACGGCAGAAACTTTCGATCCGGCAGCTCCGCGATACTCGCGGATGCGTGCGTTCCGCGTGAATTTCTTCGGATCAACAGGTTATCGATGATCGCGATCGCTGCCGACCACCGGGGAACGCGGAAACGTGTAATTATTTTACGAGCAAGCGAACCACTCGAAACAGCAGCGCTCGAGATTTCCCCGTTTTTTCACGACTGTTAACGGACGCAACGCCGCCACCGTCTACTTTAATGCATCGTGTTTGTTCGAGACGATCGATCCTACGACGCTCGGTGAATAGAAAGTATGCGGACGACACGCTCTTGGTTCCACATCGTCTCCGAAGCCTTGATAATAAAAACGGTAAAGTGACGTCTGGATGTCTCGACGGCGACGTGTCTCGTCGTTTCAAAGTTTCGTTTCAAAGGTAACGTTTCACATCGACACGATACACGACTGTACGGTACGCGTCGCGTGTCCCTCCCTCGTTCTTCGAGACTCTATTCTAGCGGGTTAATTGATTAACGACAAATTCCACAGCCGCTACCCGGGTACCACGGCGTGTTATCGATTCTCGTTTCGAAAGTGTTGGCCGTTTTGTCGCGACTTTTGCGTAGACCGCGAGTGCGAAAGTCGTGCGAAGAAAGTGGTTTCGTTCGGTGAACACGTTCGACGACACGCCAGCGGAAAGCAGAGACCGTGCGGTATCTCTGCGCGAATCGTGCGTTTCGATCGTTACGTCGAGGTCTGTGAAAAATATTACGCCTCGATACTCGACGCGGTAGGACGGTGCCAAGTTACGGTTAAATCCCGTCAAGTTGGCAGGTTCGTTTGATCGATGTTCCGTTCGCAAGTGTACCGCGAGGCCGTATCGCAGCGATCGACGATTTCGGTGTAAATTCAAGAATCCGAGAATCCGAGAATCCGAGTCGATTCCGTTTGACGCGGAAAGCGTCGAAGCACGGTCGCGGGGGTAGCGGGTTGGCTCGTTAGCACTCGAAAGGACATTATTCCTTTAGGCAGCGAAAGAACGCGTTTAAAAATTCCCACGAAACATGCAAACACAGCGTGCCGGTGATACAGCGTAAATTAAAGCGAACGTTAGTACACGACCGTAGCGTATATTACAAAGTGCTTTTTCCCGCGACAACGTATAGCCGGTTGGCGCGAATAAAAACGTAAACTCGAATTATCGTATTTCACGCATCTCCCTTTGATAAACCATTAGCTCGGATCGCTTCGATCGATATCGTAAAGAGACAAACTACCCGTCGGTGTTAAACAGAAAATTTATGAACTCTGCTGTGCTTACAACGGAAATGATACGGTGTATCGCGGAACACGCGGGACACGCGGGACACGCGGGACACGCGGAATACGACGACGGGAACCGGCTTTTCGATTATCCGGCGATGCTGCAACCGTTTTTCAGCCGACCTATCTTCGCGAACCGAACTCGTTATCGATAATTAAAAATTGTCAAACGCACTTTGGTCGAAGCGGCGCATCATAAACCGTGCGGAATCCAACTCGAAGTAGCCCGAGGGTCATCCCGGGTAAATCGACGGGGGGAATCGAGAGAGGGAAACAGAGAGCGAGAGAGCAAGTTGCTCTATACGGTTGCACGATCATTAGCCGGTGTATTATTATTCGCTGGATATTAATTGATTTCGAAAATACAATTTTCTGTGCGACCGATCAAAACCGTGCTTCCCTTCCTCTCTCGCGTGCTGCGCATTATGCATCGTACGTGTATCTACGTCACCGACGAGCCTCTAGCGTTTTGCTTTACGCATATCATCGACACTCGTCCCATGTTAAATTGTAAACATCGAACAAGATCGCCGCGTACGAACGACCGTTTTTTTTTCTTGTTTGCTATTCAAACGGTAGGATTAAACGGCAAGGTTAAGAGGACGCGTTATCAAGTGTAACGACCATCGGAAAAGCACTGGTTTAATAGACGGTTTTATTACCTGTTCCCCGCTACCACGAACGGAGAGTACCGAAACGAGAATCCCACTTTTCATCTCGCGTCGCGGACGGACGGGCATGTGCAAGCAGAAGCAGAAACGTCAAATCGAAAGGCACGCATTGATCATAATTCGAAGTGCAACGATAACCTTTCGTGGTCATTCGTCGTGCGGTACACGATTGCACACACGCGCAATCGGTGCGTGAAAATGGAAATCGAGCGAAATGGATTCGTTCGAACGGAAAAGCGAACGGCCGATTGAGAGGGAGCGAGAGAGAGAGAGGGCGGGGGGCAGCGGGGGAGGGGGGCGGGCAGAGGACGAGAAAGACAGACGGATAGCTAGATAGATGGACCGAGAGAAAAAGGGGAAACGAAAAAAGAGAGGATTTAGAGGGAGAGAGAGAGAGGGAGAGAGTGAAAGCCGGCGAACCGCCGCGGGTCGCGCCAAATTAGCGCCATCACGGCTGGCTAACATTTTTTTGCGTTCACGAAGGGTGACGTTTTTTTTTTTGAAGTTTGTTTCTTCTATGACGTATGTATCACGATAAAACGGACGGTACGCTCATCGAAAGGCATGATTTTGATCAAAGAGTTTTGTACGCTGAAATTTAACGAATAAAAATTTTGAATAAACGATCCGTTGTCGTTCCATTCGGTGTTTCTCTCGTCAAGTTTAACCCGTTCGGTAGGGATATCAGTTTCAATCGAAAGGCTCTTTAAGGGTTACAGACCCGGCCGTTGAAACTTTCGCGCGGTAAACTTTCGACGCGTAGAAACTTTAAAGGCCGAAAAAATGGTAACGTTGAAAACATTTAAACGGACAGAAATGAAAACGTTGCCGCTCCGTTGCGCCTCTGCCGGTTCTTTGGCATTATTAACAGGACAAGGGTAGGCCTGATATTATTACGAGGAAGAGAGGGGCGGGGTGAGGAGGGGAAGGGAAGGGAAGGGAAGGGAAGGGAAGAGAAGAGAAGAGAAGAGAAGAGAAGAGAAGAAAAGAAGAAGACGAAGCAGAGGTGGAAGCACCTCGAACGTCCTCGGCACGCGTACACGTCCGTGGTCGTTCATTGAAACGTTACGTACACAGCCAGGAGCGGTTTACAGCGTTCGTTTACCTCGGTAATAATCTCGTCTTTCTTCGCAGGATCCCTCGACGGATAGCTCGGCCGTTTACGAGATCTTTACGATCGCGGGGGATTTAAATGCACGCGTAAACCTTGGACCGTCGAAAACGTAAGAGTACGCGGGTAGGTACGGACGGAGTTTCAGCGAATGAAATTTCCCCGACAGAGAGCCTAGCTCGTTTAATTCTCGGCGTACCGAGAGACGGACGGACGACCGGGGATAAGAAAGTAAAAGCCCGACGGTGCAGCGAAGCTACGGCTAAAGGATTTGTCTGGCGTTTACTCGTAAGCAACCGAGGAAAATACAACGTAGGAAACGCGACGATGAAGAGACGGAGAGAGGAGACCGAGAGAAGTTGAAAGAGAGCCCCCGAAGGCCCGAATATCGATCTCATACATAATTAAATACCGACCCGGCGGAGCATCACAAAGAGAGCTTACTTCGGCTTTGATCTACTGACAGACGGGGCCCGTCATCGCGGACTTCAATAGGCGCTACTGAATCGCGGGGGTGTGTGCTATTGACGCGCGCGCGCCTGTTTTCTCTCGTCTCTGTACGCGTACGTGTGCTTGTTGTGGTTTACGGCTGTACACTGCCATCCAGAAGTCACGGGACAACGGGCGCGGTATACCAGGATCACCGTTGAAACACTTTTCAACGGTGTCTGCGAGTTGTCCTCGCGTTTTTCGACCAGTCAATTTTATGCCTCGTTCCGCGAGTTAATTCTCGAGTAGCTATCGCCAAGCGGAGAAAATAATTTCCTCGTGAAATTTCATCGCTTACGTCGTACGGCACTCGTAAACGCTAAACGGCGCGAAACATTCGAATAAACGCCGAAATCACTTGGATATGTCGCGCTTTCGTCGAGCGTCGCGTTAAAAAAAAACAAAGGGACGGTCTATAAACGACTCTTGCCAAGGCGAACCTTTCGAATATACAGAAATAATCGAATCCGTATCAGGGAATACGTTTCTCCAGAAAAATGTGTTCCATGACTTATGGACGGCAATGTACACCGACGATACACGACCTGCCGTGTACCTGTACGTATGTATGTCTGTACGTGTGGCACGTTTACCCGTGCATCGCGAGAGTGCGCGCGCGCGCATACACACAAGCACACACACACACACACACACACACACTGACACGATAACAGACCGTTATACATCCGCGTCTCTTTTGCATTTAACATTAGCCGACTACCCGTAGGCAGCGGCTAACGAAGCCTCTAGGAATCCTTCGATACGGAAAAATGAAAGAAACAGCCCGTGGGCTGAAAATCAGGGATACGCATTGTTTCAGTGGCTAATGCGGCAACGAGAGAAACATCGAAGCGTTAAGCTGATCAATGAGATATTAATTACACCGGTGGCTCGAGTCGCATTACCGCCAAACTAGAATCTTAATCTTTCCGTCGTTAAGTGGACGAGACAGGCTCGTAAATTAACGGAAGGACAATCTTCGGCATCCGCGTCGAAGCGGTTCGATATTCCAGGCATATTCGCGCGGACACACGCACGAATTGCACATACACGCATATTTACGTCGATGACAAATTTAATCGGTCTCTTTTACGTGACTCGATCTTTATTTTTCGAAATTCGCGATCAAATGACGCATACCTGTCTCGTAACATTCACGGATCGAAGGATCACCAAAAATCGAGAAGGTCACTTCGCGGAACGAAAACATATAGCCTAATCGGGCTTTAGAGTGACATACGGGTTTTCCCGGTCACAATGACGTCACTGTACGCTGCCGCTCGTAAGTCATCGGGCAGTCGTTTAATAAATTCGGATAAAAGTCCGAATAAAACTACTGCGCAGTCCGATTTAGAAGTGTAACAATTTTTCGAAACGGTCGGGCGCGTATAATAATATCGTTCTTCAGGAAAAATCTGGCGTCGCGTGACTCGCGGAGGTCGGTATGTGTCAGGGATGCGTCAAGCGGACACGATCGCCCACGAGTTCCGAACTTTACGACCTATTTAAAAATGCAGAAACGGCCGTCTCGCGGTCGCGAATTAAGTACCTCGCTGGCGAATTTTCGTGACGCGTCTAATGAAATAAACAATTTTATGCCACGAGCTCCTCGACTCCCATGAATTCCCAATGACTCGTCATACGTGTGTCGAAAGCGTCTCACGGTGACACGACGGATTTAATCGCGTCCAGTGACGTCACCTATGCCCGGGTTTAAAGTCGGCGAGTTTTAGACTCCGCCAAGATCGATCGGCTGAATAATTCGATGAATATTTATCGCGCGTCCAAATTTATTTCCACGACGGTCCGCGTATGCACCTGGAGACACGTGTCGCCGGTCTTTCGCGCCCTTCTAAGCCCTTTTCGCGACAAAGGTGAGTGCAATCCGTTACGTAAGACGATGTCGGACGCGGCCGCGGCCGCGGCGGCGTAAGGGGAATGATCCCGTACGCGTACGGTCGCACTTCCTAGCGGCGAACACGCCTCGGACTCGTTCGACGCGACCGCCATCGGCCGAGTGGCACGTGGTAAACGAGATTTCGCTCGACTCGCATCGAAACAACGAACCAGCGAGGGCACGGCACGAGTTATCTTGGTCACGAATCGCGATGCGTGCCACGTGGCAGCGCGCTTAGCGTCCGAAAACATTAATGCAACTTCTGCGAGGCCGGAGGACAGGGACCGACAGATGGCCGGCTAGTCTTTCCACGCGTCTCACGAGTGACGCGCAAAATTCGCCTCGGCGTTGTTTCTTGACGTATGCGTGCGAATGTATGTATAATGTATGTATGTATCTACGTACTCACGAGTCACGGATTTCAGTGGACTCCGAAATTCTTGCGGCTCCGAGTTTCAACACGCGGACAACGTGCTAGCGTCGCTTAGCACCACTTGGTCTATCGAGGGAAAACGATGAAAAATCGTTCGAGTGGGGAACGTGACTCGACGCATTCCGACGTCGTCGTAATGCTCGTCGAGCCGTTCTCGTCGGATCGCGTTTTCCTCGGACGGAAAGTGACTGGTACTCGTCAGTGTATCAATGGTCGGGCAATTAACGCGGAACGGAGGAAATCACGCGCAAGATGAATCGAAATGCCCGCCGGCTGGCCGCGCAGCGCGTCATCTATCGTAAGCGCGCGCGAGAGACGGAGAGAGAACGAGGGAGAACGAGGGAGAACGAGGGAGAGAGCGAGAGGGAGGCGGACAGAAGAGAGAAGCCGAGCGCGGCGCGACCGAAATAGAAAACCGAAACGCAGTACAATTTAATCCGCGAGTATCCACCAACGCGAAGTGGCCAGAGCGCGCATCGACGAGTCGCGACACTTTCGCGGAAACGACGAGGAAAATGCCGCGACGAAGCGACCGGCAAGACGGAACACGGGGATTCTCCGCCACCTGCTGCACACCCTGCACTTTTGTTTATGCGAGTCACGCGCGTACAAGCCAGAATTCCGGAGGAAATCCCGCGGATCGGAAAAATTGCTCGACGCGAATGGAAACACCGCTCCATCCGGCGGGACAGCGGGTTTTCCTCCTTTCCCGAGTCCCCGGCGAAATCGGGCGATTTCGTGGAGTTCGGTCCGGCCGGCAGTCCGCTCTTGACCCGGATCCACGGATCGAGAAAGACACAAAGAACACCGGTCCGCACCAAAGATGGAGACACGACAGATCGAGAGGCGGACAGGTAGAAGGAAACTCACCGCGAAGTAGTGGTTCCAGCACGCAGGAAACGTCAGTCCCGATGAATCGTCGACACCGCCAGACCGTCAGGAACGATTATCCTCGTGCACGCGTGTACGACGACGGAAGAGGCGCGGCGCCGGGACGCCAGGCATCGGGACGCGCGTCCTGTCCTTGATCCCCTCGGCACCATATCACCGCGTCATCCTCCAATTTCTCCCACCCGCGACAATGCAAAGACGGCACTCACTGAACCGCACGGCTTTCCCCGAAGCCGTCCGGCCGACACTGGGATCGTTTCTCTCTTAGGAACCGTCACCGCGAACTTGTCATATCCTTTTGATCGCTACCAGGACGAGTCGAAGGAAACGTAAAGGGCCCGAGTCACGCGATGCCGCGGGACGTGTTTCACGGAACGGAGCGAAAGTAAAGACCCTCCCACGACGACAGCACGTGGCGCACTGACGGCTCCGCGGTCATCTTCCCCACCTCGGCCCCCTCCACGTTCCCACTGCACCCCCTACCCCCAGCCCCTACCCCCCTCCCTAGACCCCTGACCCCTTGCCCCTACCCTGGCCTGCCCCACCCCTCCCCGTGCAGCCCCTACCCCCGGTCCTGACCTATCCCCACCTAAGAGAACGTTTCTCTCCCCACCGATTACACCCACGCCCCCATCCCACTCTACCGCGGGAGTCTTCGTTTGGACTCGCGACTTTCGACGAAGCGCGATGTTTCTTTGGCTGCGGCTGGATGTTAACCCTTCCGTCGAGGGGCTTTGGATTTTCGCGCGAGGACTCTCGAGGGGACGACGCCGTGATACGAGATCCTGTCGCGGGCGATCAAATTTCTACGCCTAGAACTGTCACCGCGTCCACGGACCCGCGGACCCGCGGACTTTTCGGCACTCCTCGATTCGTCGACTCTTCGGGAGGATAATACGATCGTTCGTTCGTCGAGATAGGGCTATGTACTCGGAAAAAGAAACGAGAACCGTAGCTGGCATCCACCCGTGAGAAGGGTGAATCGGGGAGATGGCAAGAATCGCCGTGAGACACGCGGACTAGATTACGTAATCCTTTGTGACGATCTCATTAAAGTAACTTCCCTTAAGACTAAAATTTATAAACGGTAATACGATTTGCTTAATAATGATTTGTTACATGCTTACGATACCGTTTGTAGCCGTAAATATTCTGGCGACGACATTTATTACTTCGGTATAACGGGAGTCCATATACATACCAGCACCCTTCCATTTTAAAGATCCGGTAGCTAAAGTTCTATTGCCTTGCATTCGCGCGCGCGCCGGATTAAACGTTAAACTTGTTCCCACGTCGCGTCGGCTCGGTTCGACGAAACCACGAGAAACGTAAAAGAAATTTCCCTGACTATCCATCGTTCGCCTAGTTTTCTAGTTGTGGTCTCGAGCACCGTATCGGTCCTCGTTAACCCTGCCTTCACCCTGCACATAAACATTTCTGCGCCCCTATATCCCTACGCGGTGAAATTTCAAACCGCATAAATATCGGTACTTGGAAATTTCCCATCGCCGATATTTCACGATCGGGAAAGTCCGAGACGTGTGGACCCACTCGGACGCGTCTCGCCGGGTATCGGAGTGATGGCGTTCCAACGCAAGAATGTAAATCAACGGTGTAACGGCGTGGGGGGATTAAGACGCTGGTGGAAGGCGAGAAGGTACTTCGTACCGTTGTCGCCGTCGTCATCGTCGTCGTCGTCGTCGTCGTCGTCGTCGTCGTCGTCGCCAACGTCGTCGGGATAGTAGGGGTGGCTCGAAGGCACCCTCTCCTCGTTCCCCGGGGCATTAGGAGTTCGGTAATAAATCTCGTTGAAAAAACACACTCGCGCACGTACAGACGCCGCTCCTGCTCGCACACAGACACCCGGACACGTACACACACACACACACTCATACATAGAGACGCGCGCGCGCGCGCGGTGTGTACGAACCAGGGTCTCAGACAGTTCTCTCTTCGCGTCTATCTCTCGTACATCTGTGCAGGAGAAAGAGAAAAGCCAGTGAAGCATACGAGGGAGGGAGTACCCCACCACTCTTTTCCCGACAGCAACGAGGTCGACATGATCTATGCACGCCGTGCGGAGCCGAGTGTCACCGTTTGCTTGATGCATCGGTCCTCACCTGAGCCCTCCCTCCTCTAGTTGCCCCCTCCTCCTCGATAACTCGGAGTGCCGGTGAAAGCATACAGGCCACGTGCGCGAGTCCTACCTGGTCGAGAGCTAGACGTGGTCAACGCAGAGTCCACGAGCGTGCACCTGCACCGGTCGCGACGATTTACCTTTGCGCGTGAACATTTCAGAAAGACAAAAGTTTCTTTCGTTCGCGTTAAAAGTACGTTGCCTCCGAAGAACGGTGTTTTTTTTCGGCAAGAGGGTGAGGTGCGAAGAGGCGTAGAAGCGAAGGGCGATCGTAGCAAGGGAAGAGGATAAGGTTCTTCTCTGGTGAGGGGAGGGGAGGGGAGGGGAGGGGAGGGCCTGGCGCGAATAGTACGATGGTTACGATGGTTACATTCTACGGATCAGAGAGCTCGATAGCGTGCCGAAGTCGAGGCGAACGGCAATAAATCCATTTTTCGTGAAGGGTCGGTCGAGGGGCGAGAGCGAGCCAGGGTCTGATTAGCAGCCTGACTCGCCGTACAGGATGACAGCCGGTGAGTTATAATATTGCCCATCCATCTATTTATCTACTCCATCGTCTCTCCTCTCCCCTACTCTCCGTTCCTGCCAGGATCCTTCCCCTGGCAGCTCCTCGACGTTGCTCGAATATCGGGAAAGACCTGCAGGACCCGTGCGCCCGTCGAGGATCGATATAAATTAGACTGGCTACATCCGGCATCTCCCGAAGAGATCACCGACGAGAAGAGACAGGGTTTCATCTTGCAGCCTCTATCGAGGGGTCAACGAGAAAGAAACCGAGTCTTTGGGGGAGAGAATGGATATCGGTGATCCGAGGAACCGTGAGCGCGGTACTGTTGGATAGGAAACTAAAGAAGAAAAAGAAAAGGAATATGTTTGGCCTCGCGGAGAGGGGGATGACTGGGTCAGACTTATTTCGTTGGGCGAGCGGCGTTACGGTTCGTCGATGAAACCGGTAAAGCACGAGGGCGGTAGTTCGCAGTCGGCTATTTCCATACGACGACCGTACGACAGGAGAAAGAAAGAATTAAGAATTAAGCTCGCATGATATCGCATAGAGGGTGACCCCTCGCAAATCTTCCCGGTGAAGGCGAGCGGCGGGACACCTCTCTATACATTTTGAACTGGAAAGACGCGGCGTCCCGAACTTTCGACGGGAACCAGTTCATATATCTGAAGTATGGCTGCCATAAATAAGCGAGCTGTCCGTTTGCTCTGTTCGCCCAACCTCTTGCAAATCTTTCCTCCCCTTCTCTCTGCTTCCACTCCTCTCCTCTTCCGTCTTACCTCCGAAATTTCTTGCGATCGTAATATCGAGGTCGTGCGTACCGAAAACTAGTCGCCGAAGCCAGTCTACTCGTCCGGGGAAAAAGAGAAGAGGCGAAAATCTTTCTCTTTGTCCTCGCCTGCCGTTTCGACGCCGCGCCTCGCCGGTCTCTCCGTAGCGACGAGTTATCACGCGTGTCAACGGCAACGCGAAATTCCGAGTTACGTCGATGGAAAGGCGCGAGGTCGGTACGTTCCTCGAAATCAATTTCTATGTCCGTCGTATTTCAGGTTGCCCGATCGTGACTGCACTTGCCATCGAGATCGATTCTCGGTCAAGATTGATTGACCGACTCTGTTACGTCGTTTCCTTCCATCTTTCTTTCTTTCTTTCTTTCTCTCTTGCCCTCCATCCCTCCTTCCCTCCTTCCCTCCTTCCCTCCTTCCCTCCTTCCCTCCTTCCCCTTTTCTCTCTTCTCTCTTGGCCCCCCTTTCGTCTAACCCTCGTTGCATGCTCGTGCAATCATGCAATCAGGATCGGATCGTTGCGTAATTGATACGTTTATATTTGATAGCCGAGTGGCGGTATTATTGCCAGCGTGTCGGAATATTCGATCCATGTGTACACACGGTACGGACGGCAGTGGTTCGAGCGTACTCTCCGTGGACACGTCCGTAATCTACAACGTCGACGCTAAGTACTCGAAACGGCGCTCGAGTATTTTTTGCCAGGGCAGAGATCAACGATCGGTAATTTGTTCGTCGTAGGGTTCGCGCCGCAGTGGGGAATCACGGCGTACGCGTTCAAGGAATCGACTCTGTTTCTCTGCCCCTTCGAGAGCCTACGAACCATGTTAATTATCATTGTTCGATCGAGGATCCGGTATCGGGATACCAACGAAAGGAATTAACGAGTTACAAAAGGAATCGGTTGCGGTCGGAAAAGCCGAGCGAGCGAAATGAGTCACCGTTCGGAAAAGACGGAGTGGTGTGCGCGCGGGTGTGTGCCTGTGTGTGTGTGCGTGTGCGCGAGCGATCGCGTCGCGGTCGCATTTCTGCAAGCTGGTATCGAGGCAACTCCTCGCGGCACTCGCAGGCACTCGCAGGCACTCGCAGGCACTCGCATGCTCTCGCAGGCACTCGCAGGAGAGCGAGCGGAGCGGGAGTGATTTATGCTAAGTCGGTGATGCCGAGGCAGAGGCCCGTGTATACGGTCTCGGGCGGCCATCTTGGGGTCCCCTCGTTTCTCCTGGATTGACAGACCTGTGCCCCGATCGCTTAACGAACTCTCCTTTCTTCCGCCACACGCTCCCCGACGCTCCGTTGCCTCTACCTTCGCCATTGCCGTATCCCTCCTTCTCCTCCACCACCTCCTCCTCCTCCTCCTCCTCCTCCTCCTCCTCCTCCGCTCTTCCTTTTCCTCTTCCTCTTAGCTTTACACCCGGGACGATAAAACACTTTTCACCGATCGCATCGGTGCTACCTGATCTCTGTTACTCGTCGCCTCGCTTAATCGACTAGCGGATAGACGGCGATTTGCGAGCGGACGAAACCGAGCTATCGCATCGGGATCGAGCGTAGAGCCCCGGACCACGATCCTGTACAAATTTCCGGATTTCCAATCTTCGATTCGTCGTTTCAGCCGGACTAACGTTCGGGTACCGGCTGTCCACGGCTCTGTTCGCCTATCGCGCTCCTTCGTCGTTGGCGCGGAGCTTGAATTCGAGTCACCCGAGGCCACGGATTAATTTATGGAAAAAAGAAGCCGCGGATCGTATCGCGACAGCGTCTACGAATCCTCGGCTGAATAGCGCGACAAATGAAGACGCTCGTCGGTTGGAACTCGATCCACCGGTTTCACAAAAACTTGAAATTCCCTCGCGTAAGTTTACACCGTGGCTCTCTCGCTTTTCTCCCTGGAAGTTCTCGCGTGTCTACTGGCATTCCTTTCTAACCGTGAAAACCGCGGGTACCGTCCGTTCTGATTTCTATCCGTCAGCGGTAGGTCAGATTTACGACGTCCAACAGACACACGGTGAGCAAGAGGAAGAAAGACGGACCGTGGCATGGCGGGGCGGGGGGGAAGGGAAGCGAAGAGAAGGGGGTCGAGGAGGGCCCCGGCGGGCCCGGGGGTCCTCAACAATGAAACCACGCCATTTGTCACAGAGGCGCTTCCTCCGGTTCTAATAAACGTTCGTCCTACCGTACGGTCGTGCCGCAACGTGCAGCACGGATCGACCTTTGCTTCGGCTCGCCGTGGATCGTGATCTCTCGACCAGGCTGTCCCTCTCGCTCTTCCTCCTTCTATTGCCGGCCTCTTCGTTCGTCTCACTTTCATCCTTCGTACCGCTCTTCATCGACTCGTGATTCCGAAGACATCGAATACGGGACGAGAGCGGGAAAGGGAGAGCGAGACGACACGAGCGTAGGAGGGGGGGGGGGGGGGGGGGGGAGAGAGAGAGAGAGAGAGAGGCAGGAGAGCCGACGAGCACGGTGGGATACAACGTGCCCACGTTCATACTTTCACATGCCGGCACAATGCACCAGACCATCGAGGAATTGTCATACAAATTGTCGCTTATTCACCCCGGCGCGGCGTTCCTGAACCGTACTACCGACGATGCACGGGCTACGAGCGGTAGCTCGAGATCGTACCTCTCCAGAGGTTAGCCTGCCTATGCGCTCTAAACACCGCGCGTGCCTTTCGGCGAAAAGAATCGCTCGGATTTCGCAGCGCGACGAGTTCAGATAGAAAACGAAACGCATTCGCGGAGATAAAACGACCGGTTGATAGAATTTATGCGATATAGAAACGTGCTCGCGTCGAAAGTAAACCAAGGACGCGTTCGTTCGTTCGTTCGTTCGTTCGTTCGTTCGTTCGTTCGTTCGTTCGTTGCGTATGCGTAACGTACGTTTGATATGTTTTTACGCGAGTCGATGCAAATACGTCTCGATATTATTGATCGCTCGTCACGTCATATTTCTGACAGAATCAAGGCCTATCGGATTCCGCGTCGACCTCGATCGCACGCACGATCGTTAGACGAGCGGTCGTAAGGTCGACCGGGGGAAGAGAGCGCTCTCCTACGAATTTAAACGCGACAGGAGAGGTTCTCTGTATTTGTCCGATAAATTCGCCGCGAGACGAGATCACGGATAAGCGGACTCGTTGCGAAGTTCCTTCGCGACGATGATGCGATCGATAGCAGAAAAGAGTTATACGCGACGAGGACGAGGGTTACACGACCGAGGTCGGGCTCTTAATGATTCGGAGAATCAGCGTGACGAGGCCTTCGCTGGCTCGTCGTGTGCATCGTGTCGCGATACGTCACCGAATCCCAGTTTACGAGTCCGAGAGAACGATTCCGTCCGACTGCCAGCGAAAATACACGCTGCATACCACCGCGAACGCTTTATAATCCCACCGTCTTCGACGGAAAGCCCATCGAAATATGGATCCACAAAAAGCATCGAAAATGCAAAACAATGTGAAATCAATCAAATGTGAGCAAGTTTGATTGATTTCAAATCCTGTGTAAAATGCAGTTTATGTTAATGAGCAACCTATTCCAATGTAACATTCTCTTGTACTTGGCCCATAGCTTTGCATTTTCGATGCTTTTTGTGGACTCTTTCGTCATTTCCGCAAATTTTTAGATATCGACCTGAATCTTTCACTGTCTTATTCGGTTTCGGATTCCACTTCCATAACGACCCGGATCATTTTGATACCTCAAAAATTGCGGAAATGACGAAGGAATTACGAGAATCGTAAAAAATCGTCAAATTTCAGCAGTTTTTCGTTCAGCATTCGCTCAATTTTTGAGATAGCGACCTGAAACTTGTACCATTGTTTTAGTTAGGAAATTCTACGGTAGAACAATGTATAATAGTTGTACTTTTCGAAAATTTCATTTTTCGCAAAAATCTGAAGGGGGTAGGTCAGGATTTTTTGCGATTTTCGTAAATCGCTTGCCATTTCCGCAATTTTTGAGATATTAAAATGATTCTTTCACTGGCTTATTCGGCTTCGGATTCCGCGTCCAAAACGCCCCGGATCGTTTTAATAGCTCAAAAATTACGGAAATGGCAGGCGATTTACGAAAATCGCGAAAAATCCTGACCTACCCCCTTCAGATTTTTGCGAAAAATTAAATTTTCGAAAAGTACAACTATTATACATTGTTCTACCGTAGAATTTCCTAACTAAAACAATGGTACAAGTTTCAGGTCGCTATCTCAAAAATTGAGCGAATGCCGACTAAAAAACTGGTTGAATTTGACGATTTTTCGCGATTTTCATACATCGCTCGCCATTCGCGCAATTTTCAAGATATAAAAATGATTGAATATGTTTCGAATGCGCATTCTGAACCTTAATTTTACGAAGCTTGATGTCAAAAACGTAACGTAACAAACATTTCTAATTTAATATGTTAACAATCTGGATGTGTGTGAGAGGAAATTTCATATAAGACGACGTTTCTTACAAAAACCTCGACTTTTTAGATCAAAATATCTCGCGATTGGCTTGATGGATCTTCTCGTAGTTAGGCTTAAATTACTCGGGTGGACGTCCCCTACAAGAATATCACCATAGTTTGGGGGAAATATGCGGATTTAATGCCGTTTGAATACCCCGAAAACCTCGATCTAATTCTTCCGGAAAAGAGTAGTTCAGGTCTACCAGTCAGGAACTCTTGTACTTGGCCCGAGTCAAGACCTTAACTCTTGATATTCTTTTAAAGTCTGCCTTTCCCCCTGGAATCATCTCGCCTGTTCGTCGTCGCTCGTTGAGCAAACTTTCGGTTTTACAGATATTTTCATGAAAACCCGAGACGCGACAGAAGCAGCATAGACGGAACCGTTTCCACTCTGTAAACGGCCGGTCATCCACGGTTCCCAGCCACCGGTTTCTTTTTTCTCCCCCGAAACGTCACGGGCCCGATATTTATGGGCTAGAGGGTTCGCTACAGAAGCAGGGCCCGAACGTAATTCTGTCAGCGTCACGCTAGGCCCAACTCCGAGCGTCCGCGGAGCCTGAAAACGAGTGGACTCGTGGCAAGTCGTAACGACCTGTGCTTCTTGCATCGGTCAAGGTTACGTCGAGGTAACGCACCTTGCCAGTTTACAGCTGTTTTACGCCTCTCCCGCGAGACACCGAGACACCGAGTTACCGAGTTACCGAGTTACCGAGTTCGGTTCTTTCGTTCAACGATGCCCGTACTCGAGCGTGTAACCCCGTTGCGTAGAAATTTCCAACGTTAATCGTCTCGTCTTAACTGCAAGCTTTTCCTCTCGCGCTCGTCCAGCCCGTAGTCGATACCTGATAACGATGAAAGACGGAAAACGGCGTAGTCTTTGGGACGATCCTCGAGCCCGCGCACGACACGGTGACGTTTTTATCAGTTTCCAAGAGAAAACTTCTCCCGGCGAAGAGCTGCCGCTTCGAGGAGGTCCGAGAAGTCGGGAGATTTATCGCCCTCCACTTATAATAGGTATGAAAGGCGAGTTGCACATCGTGGGTGACTTAACGAAATGACGAGCTGACGGAGGCATCGTTTTACAACGGGACGGGCAACTTTTCCCCCGTAGGCAGGGCATTTCAATTTCCGAATAAATGCTCCGCTCGTACGCTTGCCCGTTCCTTGCTGCGAAACAAGGTACGTCGCAACGGGTAGACGACGACGATCGTGTTCGGCGATGAATTTCGTTCGAATAACGTTGGAATTAAGTCGAATTATCGCGTTGTCGACGCTCAAAGCCGTGTCGTTTGTTCGCGTCAAGGCTAACCGGAGGGAAAGAGTACCCTGACGAAAATATCATAAAGCGTTTTACAGCCGACATAAACGGTGAACGAGAGTAAGAGCGGCTCTCGTCGCTTGTGTTCGTGCACGCGTAACTCCAACCAGCTATCCACAAACTGCTCGGTTACGTATATCGAATCGCTCTTTCCTTTATTTCGCGGCAACGCCGTCCGTCGTGTGCTTCGTCCCCGTCTCGAGTCGCTGTCGACACCGTTTTCGAATATTTCAATATCGAACGAGATCCAAGAAGCGTCCGGCCCGGCACGGCTCGGTTATACGATATCGTGAAAGAAATCATGTGAGAACGAACACACGGACGGATAGACGGATAGACGGATAGACGGACGGACGGACGGACGGACGGACGGACGGACGGATGGACGGATGGACGTGCGTACGGACCGATCAGGTTTGAGCAGCTGTCTGCAACCACGTCACTCAAGTTCACTGTCGGGTTCGCGGTTGGAATGAATGCCTTTCATTATGGGCCTTATCTCCGGCCCGATCTCTCAACCCTTTCTGCCTCCTTCGAGTCTGCTCTCCTTTCTCCGTTTCGTCTTTCTTCTCGCTTCTCTCTTCTCTCTGCCCCCCCCCCCATCCCACCTACCTCCGTCCTCTACGCGTCTTGTGCTGCCTCTCGGTAGACCCGCGAATACGGGAGAGAACGGGAAGAAGGGAGAGAGAAAGAGTATTATCAAACGAAGCAGAACCCCTCTTTTATACCTGGGTATCGCGAGATTTATCGTGGGTAAACTTGAGGACTTTTTAAAATTTTTTTTAGCGATGCCGGGCGTCGACGACGACACACCGAGTGTCCTCCCTCGGGAGCTGGCGAAAGATAATTAGAAGATTCTGTTCCGACGCGGATCTGACGGGTTAAACGGTATCGACGCGTCGTCGGGTTAACTAGCTATTCGTTCGCGGAGAGCTGTAGGTTTTCAACGTTCATGGTCGGAGGTCGTAACGCGAAGGGAAAATTCGTCTACCGGTGGCATCGTGCTCCGAAATGCGATACCCTGCGAGACGATGAATAAGACGTAAGAACGCGCTTCGGAGAAAAGATCGCAGAGTCGGAGGGCACATATAGGCGATTATACCTTGGATCACCTTCGATCGTACGCAGCCGATCGAGGGGAAAGATTGGAATCACGCCAATGCGTGTTAACACGTTACATGCATGCTGCGCAGTTGGACGTGGAAGTAGATTTATGTGGAAGTCGGGCAATCGCGCTTATTCTACGCGATCGCGACTTTGACTCGAGCTCTCCGTTTCGAGACGGAATAGCGGTAACCTTTCGCTGCCGCTGCGTTTCGAAAACTTTCAAGTAAAGCGTTAGTTTTACCGCGGTTCGCGGGTCGTATTTCCCCGTGAAACGCGCGACGATCCCCGCGCGGTTCTTCGAGAACCCGCCGTCACACGGGGGATACGAGAAAACGCGTCCAGGAGGCCTTTTTCTTTTTTCATCGTTTATTATTCCTTTCGTTTTTTTCATATTTATCGCGGTTCGCTCCGTCGCTGAAATCGAGCACGCGCGCAGCTCGTGCAAGAGAGCGGTTTTGATCGTAACGGCGAGTTATCGGTGTCTCGCCGTAAGATTGATAGTTCGTCCAACGAAAGGGTAATTCCTGGTTGGGCATATATGTAGAGGCATGGACTGGCACGTCGGTGAAGAAGGTTAATCGCGTTTAACCGTACGCCTATGCACCGCTCCGGTAGGCGTGTTGCGCGAAATTTGCATGTTAATTTATTCCGCGATTCGCATCATAGGTATACGTATAGCTGCGGCACGACGGTGCTCGGCTTCGTCGTTTCTTTTTTCTCTCGGTAATTTCCTCCTTCGGCTGAACCGGAGACCGTTAGGGTCCGTACCCACGGATGTTAAAAACCCGGCCAACTTCGAAGCCAGTTTCACGGGAAGTGGCGTCGTCGCGAGTTTCAACGTTTCCCGAGGACTCGCGCAGGGTGCGCGGCCGCTACGAAAGCGACCGTGGAAATATTCACCCACGGACGTTCCTTTGCGATACCGGAGGTCCGGGCCTAAACGCCGTCTCGTGTCTCGAGTACGGTGAAAATTCGCGGAGCGGCTCGTTAATCGGTCTCGTCTCGAATTTCGCCTATCGGATCGATACGCCGCTCGCGTCCACCTACGGCCGATTACTGGGACGCGAGCGGCGGCAGGCGGAGAGAGGGAGATCTGAGAGGCATTGTAAATTGACCGTAATTGCGTTCAATGTTACGCGCGCACGAACGGATCAAAGTCAATTGCTCCGGAGTGACGGAGTCGCAAGAAAGACAACGAAACCAATTGGTGCTTCTGCTTCGCGGCAAAGTACGCGCGGTACCCGCGAAAACTCTCGATCGCGGTCAGCCTCCGGACGCGTTCCCGAAATTTTCTTCCCCGGCGAGGAGATTCCTCGAGCCGCTCGACATTTCCGCGCGAGTATTCTCCAATTATCCCGTATAATTCGTTTGGTAAAAAATAAGTCGCGTGAACGGGACGCGCCAAGCACCTAGCCGGTGTATGACGAGTAGGACAAAGACGGGCGTGTGCAAACAATAAACGTTAAACTCCAATAGGTCGGCATACAAAGCCGGGACTCGTAGAAGAAAATCTAGGATAGTCGGGGGGAGAGAGAGAGAGAGAGAGCGAGAAGAGACGGTCTTGACAGGGAGACGACGCGTCGATCATGTCCAGAGAATCGGCATTGAAAGCTTCCTTTTTCTCCGACACGCGCACCGATCGTTAGGAAGCCGAGTGTCAAACTGTCCGGCTTGTCACGGCCGGCACGTACACCACCGTCCTATCCGTAAGTCACGCGGACTCTTGCTTAGTAAATTCATATCGACGTTCGATTCGGCTTATCGAATAATTACTATTTCGATCGGACTACTCGAACGGTTTAATCGTCTCGCGCGGAACTGTTCAAAGGTATCGAGAATAATCCGTATCGCAAATTACCGGCACGAGGCGATTATTGACGGGAACGATAAAACGGTATTTAAATAATTTACGCGTTTCGAGAAGAGCGAGCATGGCGCAATAGGGAAATCGCGTCCGGTGGATTCGTCCTGTCCGCGGAAGATCGACTCGGTCGACGATAGCAGGTGTAACGCGGGCTACGCAGAACAGGTTCTCGGGAACAAGACTCCGTAGGAACTTCCTGTCGTGGAGCGGCGCGAGAATCGCGGCCCTCGACTCTCGACACTCGAAGGGAGCGGGCCTAGTCGAATTATGCCAATAGTTCGAGAGCCCCGGACCCGCGGCGATCGACCGGCCGATTCTCCGGACCCGTCAGTCGAAACCCGTCTGAGCCGCTGCCCCGAAGAGATCGCTCGGCGTGCAACCAAGCAGACGCCCGGGGACCGTTTACCTTTCCGTGCTCACTCACCGTTAAAGCCCGCGAATTCGAGTGGACGTGACTCTTCGTATAATATTACATCCTATTAGGGATGGAATAACTGCCGGATGAAACGCGACAGCGGACGATAAACGGAAGGGGCGGTTCCTGAAGATGCGTGCCACCCAGCCGTCACAAGGTCCAGCCGGTATAATAGACGTACCGATCTACGATCCGGGCGTCGCGGCGCGCACGGTTCCTCGCAGCCCGCGTCTACGTGGAGACGTAGGACGGATCGGTCGAGCAAAGAGGGTGGAAATAAAAGGTGGATAGCTCCCTGCGTCTAATTAAGCAGGTTCGTCGCGTCGATCTGCTTCCCGGGCAAACACGGACGCCGTGGGAGTAATTGGCGAGCGTGTATCGACCGGCAAGATTTATCCGGTTTCGCGAGTTTTGTCAGTTGAGCGACACGAAGGTCGAAGGTGGTAACCGAGGGAAAGACGACAAGTACGCCGGAGGTTTTACGGTGTTTCAGGGTGGCTCGGGGGTTGGGTAGATCGTACCGAAGGAAAATTTCGACTATAAATAGCAGTGTATTCTAAACGAGGTACAGAGAGCGCATTGGATCTAAATTATGAATTTCATCAGCGGCAGTCTGCCGTTTCATTCCGCGTTTTAGCCTCCCACTCACCCTCCAGAAGCTACCCTTCCGCCCCCTGCCCACGGCCCGTCTTCTTTCTCCATCCTCGTTCGATCCTCCTCTTCGTTCGTGTCTCTTCTTCGTCCTGCTCGCCTTAGCATCCACGACCGGTGGCCTCCCTCCGCACCCTCCTTTTAGCGCGGGAGATGAAAAGTTCTGGCGAAGACATAAAAATGCGGCGCTGCATTTCCCTTTTAAAATAACGCCCTTTGCTCCTTTTTCAGTTTATTATTATCAAGTTGTGCAGCCTGCATTCTCTCCTCGGTCTTTCTCTCTTTCCATACCGCCGTCTTTCCTCCAGCCGCCTCGCTCGTACCTTCGGGTATAACGCGCTAAACCCACCGCACCGCCCCGCCGTCCCCCGCCCCCGCCCCCGTTATCCCGTTTGCCTCGCGTCTCATCTTCCAACGGCCCGTACAACTCTATTCGTAACTTCGCGTTTAGGAAGTTGCCGTTATGAGAATTAACGTCCGGTCTTTACGCGAGCCTGAGTTTCGCGCGTGCGTCTTCGACGTGTACGCGTCTTTAGTTCGCTCGGCTTTCAGCGTAGCCAACGGAGATTTCGCGTTCGCATGTCGTTCTCCTCGAGATATTCGTATCGAGGGCCATCGGCCGGAAGATTCGTGGAAATTCGCTGAAGCGTGTGTCGTTCGAGAATACTTCCGAACGACGTTCAGAATTCGATGATCGCTTTGATGTAACGCGGTAATCGTGGACGGATCGAGGAACGGCTCGAGGAGAAAGGTTTTTTTTCGGACGGTGGACGTAGCTCGTTCGGGTTTCGAATAAATAACCGGATAATCTCTAGTGAAATCAAACGATTTACGCTTGACCCACGTTAAAGATATGCGCACGCGGCGCAGGTAAGCCAGCATTTTATACGATAAACCTGCGTGTCGCGTAGATCCACCCTTCGTCCGCCGCGACGCGGACGATTCCCCGATAATTACTATCGGGGAAAAAGTATCGTAGAAAAAGAATGTCGAGCCACGTGTGCCCATCGATCGGCTCGTAACGAATCGCGGCTGGATTTCATTTCTTTGCGGTACTTACGTCTGGTCGTTCCGGGGTTGCTTCTTACGAAAGAAACAAAGCCCCTTTCCGGCAGGTCGACCTTGAATACGACTTGACGCGCGAAAGCATCCGCGCGGCGCAGCATCCGAGAAGCTGAGAGAAGCTGAGAGAAGCGGCCTATTTATAGGCCGGGCAAAAACACGGCCGGCGGGGCGCGAAGTGGCCGACCGGAGGAAGCGAAAAGAGAAAAGAGAAAAGAGAAAAGGGAACAGAGAACGGGGAGAAGGGAGTAGAGAGATGGGAGAAGGGAGAAGGGAGAAGGGAAAAGGGAGAAGGGGAAAGAAGGAGGCGAGAGGAGCGTCGATCAAACGTCGCGAGCGTCCGAAGCTGTCTGGAACGAAGACGTCTCCATCAGCCGTCCATCGAGCCACACGTTGCTCCCCCTCGCGTTTTTATTACCGCCCCCAGGGCCGCATCTACTCGACCTCGTCTACTAGCCGTACGCGTTCGCGCGAACCGCAGCCGAGGTTCGTTCCTGTGGATTCGACGGACGCGAGGATACTCTGGGAAAACTTTTCCTCGAGACGGGACTCGAACCAGGCGGACCGTGTATTTTCGGAAACACGGGAAACACGGAGAACGCGGCGTCCGATAATCGACAGCATCCGCAGAGACGAAACGAAAATTGTAATTTATCGGTGAGTAACCGCTAGTTAGCAGTCGGAAACTAGTTGGCTGGGGGGAAACGTCGCGATAAAACGGTACGATAAGCGGGGGCGTACGGAAGCGACGCATCGTCCGGAAAGTGTTGCGGCTAGCTGCGACGCGGTTCAACGTATGATTATCCGTTCCCTCGGGACACGGGAGTCGGGAGCCGGGAGCCGGGAGCCGGGATCCGGTCGACGGGAGTGGGTGGCAGGAGGAGGTGGAGGAAGGCGACGGAGAAGGAGGCGGTGGATGCAGGGAACGGTTATTAGTCGCCTCGCCGTTGTCGTTTTATCTTCGTGCCCAATTAGCAAATATCATTCCGTAATGCAACGTGACGGGGGCCCTCCTCTCTCTGAAAAGAGTGCAGCTGCATCGGCATCGGGTAAAAAAAAGGGGTAGAAGAAAACGGCGCTCCAAGAGAGAAACGCGGGGGAGAGAAAGAGGAGAGTCCGCGCGCGCGAAAGAGACACGGCGCGGGGGCGAGAGAGAGAGAGAGGGGAAAGAGGCACGAAAGAGATAGCCGAGGTCCGTTCGAGTTTTTTATTGGCATTTTAAAAGGTAGCCGAATAATACGAGCTGACATACGTAATAATTATTGCCTTGCTCGCGCTACCGATCGGTAATACATGGAGCGATTCCCAGCGACAGTCCTCCGCGAAAACGGCATCGATCGGCAGGTTTTAAGCCTGCCTCACCGACTTCCCTGCACGTCGTTACAAGTCCACGCGAAATGTCTGAAAAGTCAAAGTCCCTGCGCGCTCCACCGATCGCCGCTGCATAGTAAATTATACAAGTAACGATCGATTAATTACCAACACACCGATGCGCCGGAACTTGTCCCGAGATTCCGTCCGTATACACGGTGTCGAGAACGAGACGACGCGTGACAGTGGGTTCGCGGTGAGCGCGTTCCTTGCGCGAATTAATTTTATTTTCGTCGGCCACGCCGGCACGGTCGCGGCTTTCTTTCTTTACACAGGGTGTACGCGCACCCGAGGGGAGCTTGATCGAATGTCACGCGTAAACTCTCGGACTCGCCGCGAGTGGGGGCAGAGGTGGGGAGGGCCAAAGAGAGAAACAATTATTGCACGAGCGCACGATGCAGCTCCAAAAGCGGCGCGAAGAGATCGTTAATATTCATAAACTGCCGCCGGGACGACTCGAGGAAACATACGCGATATCCGCGCGCGTATCGATTATATTATCCCTATTAATCAGCCCTTTATGCACGGCCGATGACCTTTCGTGGAAACGTTCGGTGGAAACGTTCGGTGTCGCTGATTTTCATACATCCCGAATACTCGGCCGTTCGCTTCCACTTTCATCGGCGAGCGAAACGACTCGTCGAAAGAAATCGAAACTCTTCGAGCGCGTCTAACGACGTTTCGCCCGACAAAACGTTCAAGGTCCGAAATGCCCGATATCTAAATCCGCGTAG
Organism: Mimumesa dahlbomi; assembly: GCA_917499265.3. NCBI lineage: Eukaryota > Metazoa > Arthropoda > Insecta > Hymenoptera > Crabronidae > Mimumesa > Mimumesa dahlbomi. The sequence continues at coordinate 401,438 of OU824124.1, forward strand.
AAAACAAGGGCGAAACGCGAGGTTTTCAACAGGCGTCCGGGGATAGGTTCGACGAATCGTGGATACCAATGGCTCGGGGAGAGTCTCGGGGGGAGTCTCGGGGCCCGATGACGGAGATGGCTCGAGAAGGAACACGCAGAGGCTGAGAAGGAGCCTCGGAAAACGACCGGTTGGCAGTGCACGGTGGTCAGTCAGGTCGATGTCAGCCCGCTAATTGGCAGCCGTGTCGCATAGAGGTAGCCCGGAGCCGGTTTCTGTGTAGCTGGACTGCTCGTCGCGTAATTCGTAAGCGGTTCTTGCCCCTTCTTTCATTTCTCACTCCCTTCTCTTCGCTTCTCTTCTTTCTTTCTCTCTCCACCTACTGTGCCTACTCTCTCCGCTTCTGGCCACTTCTCGAACACCTCCAACTTTCGTCCTCTATTCGCGTCTTTCGTCTTTCGTCTTTCGTCTTTCGTCTTTCGTCCTTCCTCTCTGGCCTCTCGCCTCTCTGGCCTCTCGCCTCTCGCCTCTCGCCTCTCGCCTCTCGCCCCTCGCCTCTCGCCTCTCGCCTCTTGCCTCTCGCCGCTCGTCTCACGCCTCGCGCCTGCTCGTCCTACGCCGTTGCACCGCGTATACCGATGCACCGCGAACACCTTTCGGCTCCGCTTCCCTTTATGCGTTTATGCGTGCGTGGGCGAGTTAAATAGAATAGACAGACTGTCAGGGAGAGCGACGAAACGAGAGGGAGGGGCGAGAGAAAGAGAGACCGAGCGTGCTGGAAAGGGAACGGACCGATGTATCCTCCGTTGCATACCTTACCCGACCACCGTTAGCCCGTGTAGGACACAGAGACACCCTGGGTGGTCCCTTTTGCCTTCGCGTACGTGCGTGCAAGAGTGTCTTTCCTAGTCCTTAGATTTTTCCCCGTCGTTCAAAGACACCGCCGCACCGCCTAACCAGACCGTCCGCCCGACCGATCCCCGGAAGTATTCCTAGCTCGATTTATACCACCGTTTTCCATCAGCCTGCTCCTTTTGCCACCGCCAATTTCCACGATCAGACCTTTGGTTGCGACGTCGAGGGATAAAAGGTGAAAGTTTCGATGACGAGTGCCGGTCAGAAATCCTCTCCGGGCTATCAAGGGAGTGTCAGTGGCAAGCAAGGGAGAGGCTGCTATCTGCACAGCGGCTGACACCTGACGGATAGCCCGGCGTCGGCAACGCGGGATATTAATTTGGTAATTTATGAGGCCCGATTAGGCGGCGCTATCTGTCGAGCTAATGCGCGAAACGTTGGCAGGTCATCGCCGAAGGGCCTGGCTTCCCGACCGACAGAGGCCCTTTCTCGTCTCGCTGATCCATAGATTTCAGCCCTCGCGTAGCTGCCTAATCAGGGCAGGTTTACAAGGTCGTCGACGCGTCAACCGGGTCGGTCGCTAGGGGTGCTGGGCCACGTTCTCTTTTTTAAGCGGACGGCAATTAGAAGGCCCGTGAGAACGTGGAAACAGTCCCCCGCGTAGAAATTGTCGGTCGTGAAAGTTTCGACGCGATGGAATTTCTGCGGGCTGAAATATCAACGCGCTAGAGCGTCTACGTGGCAGCAAAGGGACCCGATCGGACGCCGGCTCGCCGCGTTACTTCTGACGCGTGATAGATGGACGCACAATGGAGAAACACGCGTGGCCGCGTGCGTGTTGCCGTGCGTGTTGCCGTGTGGGTATCAACGTAGGTGGATGAGGATGAATGGCTCTCGTCAAACGGAAGGGACCGCCCGCCGTTTCGCGCCATAATACTCGTCCGCGTAAGAGGCACAGTAGGTCGGCTTATCGATGACCAGACGGCTACTTAGCTACGAGAGAACAAGCCATTTACCGAGTCGAAAGTCCCGTGCGTTGTTTGTCACTGGCCCTTGGCAAGGCCAACGAGAACCGAGGCTGCTTCGACCGCTCCTACGGCATTAAATTCGTCTCGTTTTCCAGAATCTTTCTAACGGGAAAAAAGAAGCGCGTCGTGGATATCGACGGTCGGATCGACTCGTAAAACCTTAATTATGGAATATACGTTTCGAGGCTATAAACTTGCCAAGAGCGTGCTTTTCCATACGATGAATAGGTTTACATTATCAACGAGAAGACTGACGTCCGGCGTCGTAATAACTTTGCCCATCTCAGACGAATTACGATGTACCTCCTTTTATTCGACGTCGAGCCATCGTTATCGCGTTATCTCGGCGATTTATCAATAGTACGCATGCTAATCGACGGATTAAGAAACGCACCCAGCCACGCTTTACGAACCGGCTTGCCACGGAAACTACGCCCCGCTTGCATTCTTCTCAGGTTCTACGCTGCTCCGGGTCGCAGGAAAGATCCTCCGAGCGGAAAGCGGAAGCGGCGCGGCGCGGATCGTCAAACGCTCGGACACCGTTTACCGCGACGCGATTAGCAAGTCGTAAAGAGCAAACGAAATTAGATCGCGGCCAACGGATACGCGGATCGTCACCGTAAACATAAATTCTCGGATTCGAAAACCTTCGCGTTCGATACGAGCGGTCCTTTAAACGTCGGATCACGGTCCCGTGACGCTCGAATAAAAACAACAAAAAATCGAAGAAATAAAAAAAACGCAGCGAAACAGAGAGCATCGAATCGAACCGGGGAAAGACAATAATCGGGAGTAAACAAAAAACAAAAAAAAGGCAAAAAAAAATACTTTTGAACGGAGAGTGCTAGCACGGAACAATGGTAGCCACAAATCAACGGGATTATGCCACTATTTCACGCATGGCTATGGCCGGCTCGCATGATAAATCAAGCTGTCGTTGGGCCACAATAAACAATAACATTTGGACGGCCGGCTGGCGGGACGGCTGGTGCGACTCTTCTTCACTTAACTCGGTCATTCGCTCGCTCCTGGCTCTCGGCTCTCGGCTCTCGGCTCTCGGCTCTCGGCTGCCGGCGCACGCTCCGAGTCGCACGTGTTATTTCCTCGGCCTCATAGAGAACACACCGGTTTTCTCGATAATAAATCGCGCGCCGAGGACACCGACCAACGGACCCATCACGTCGGACCAGGACCTTTCGATGAGACGAGAGTTATTTTCACCGGCCGCGGCCGATCGAAATCTTTGCCTTTTGTTCTACGTAGAACCGGCGGATTAACGAACCTCCGGTGCTCCAGTATCGGGGTCGATTATCGAACGAAAGTACGGTTAACGATTGCCTCTCGGCCCTTGAAATTCGTCGGGTTCGACGTTTGTAAAGCACCGATAGCTTGCTTCTCGATTCGATTCCCGGCGTTTGCGGTGTTGCTCGCAACGCCGACGACGTTCGGGCGAATTTTCGCAGGATCGGTGTAAAACTGGCGGAGGAATTTGTTTGCCGAACCGAAGCCGCGTGCTCGACGAACCGGTCGTGTATAGCGATCGGCCAGAGTGGCCCCGGTACCTACCGGCCGACTAATTATAGCCTCCTATTTATTTTATTTACGCGTGTGCGCGCGGCCGCGCAAACCTCCCGCTCTCGCGCGTCCACGCACAGACACCGGCAGAGCGGTGCAGTCATAAATCAAAATTCCATTTCAACGTTCTAACGAAGGATCAAATAAAACACTTTAATTGACGTTTTTACGGCGGCCGGCAGCCGAAGTCGAACTGCTGCCTATCCGGCACTCTGACCCCGCGCTGCCTCGTTCGCTCGAATACGCCTCGAACAACGGAAGAACGTCCCGCGGAACGTTCCTTTGTCGCGAATCTGGCAAACGTATGTACCTCGAGAGCTCGAGCTGTCGAGCTTCGATCAGCGCCGATGGGCCAGTGTTACACGACAGGTAGTGAGAGAGAGAGAGAGAGAGAGAGAGAGAGAGAGAGAGAGAGAGAGAGAGAGAGAGAGAGAGAGAGAGAGAGAGAGACGCACGTTTCAGCGAGTAAGCCAGGGTGACGGCAGCTTTAGGAACGAAGGTGAGAATATACTCGCGATCGGTTTTACCTCGCAGTGGAAGGGCTCAGTGATTATAGGGACGCAGTTATCGTTACGGGGTGCGTCTAGCCGCGTTACTTCCCGCTCGGGGTGATTATCAGTAATTTCACGGTTTTCGGAAGAACCAGCGTAAATATAGAGAATGCCCTCTGGCCACTTTAATATCGTTCCGCGCCGATCAATAATAATAACGAAATACTCGGAGCTCTTCCCCCCGATATACCCAGGATGTATTATAGTAATTTTCTGCCCATGATTTCTACCCGTTTTGCCGCACTTTGGCCCATTGCCCGCCCTTTCTACGCTAGAAGGAGAATTAGGCTAAAATTTCGAGGGATTTTCTAATCGAGGAACGCAACGAGAATTAATTTTCCACTGCGTACTCCTCGCCGTGGAACAACGTTTTATCGTAGAAAATTGTTTGGGTTTATACGCGAGCGACGATCGAGAACGTTTAGGAGTATTCGCGGCGCCAAGTGGTCACGTTTGACGGGACGAAATGAAAAAGACCTCTCCCCTTTGGTTCGAAGATAATGATACTCCGGCTTCCACCCCTTTAAATATAAACACACACCCTCGTTGCTCCGGCGCGTCTCTCGATCCAGGGTCTTCCGAACCCACTATTCTTTTTTCTCTTTCCTCTATATCCTTTTTGATGCTCGATTCTAGTTGTTTTGCGGTTTACGACGGTTCGCGTTACAACTGATTATTAGCCGCCCCTTCTACCGTTCCTCCTCTCTTCCGTCTTCCTTTCCTTTCTCTTTTCCCTCCCGCAACCCCTCCGATGGTTCTCTTTCTCTCTCTCTCTCTTGCTCTCTCTCGCGTCTCCCTCCTTCTCTTTCTCCATTATTATACGCGGCCATATACGGCCATTATGCCCAGGCCCCGATATACAACACAATCCGCCGTAATGCCGGCCATAAAATTAAATTAGGGTTATAACACGATTTTTCACAAAGGTTCCTTGGGCCGCGCCGCAACGTTTTCAACCGTTCTCCTCTGTTGAACGTCTTCTCGGTGGTTCCTCTGGCCAACTACCTGCCCTGATCGACTACGTGTACGTATGTATGGACGTGTACCTGGGCGCCTCGATACAATTTGATCGTTCTATCGCGAGGAACCCTTTACCAACTTCACAGCCAGTTTCACACGAGTTACGTCGTATTTTCGTTTCCACCAAATTTATAATCAAATTGTTCCAAACTAGTGCGTTAAAACGCTTCGGGATCGAAACTACCGGATACGTTCGACTCTTCCTCGAATGCCCAAATCCGTCCGTCGAGCGATCGTCCTCCCATGAAGACGATTCTTAGCGAAACCGGTCAATTGCCCAAGGAAATTGTCGTCTACGATAACAAGGGGAGAACAAACTGTCGCTGTTCTTGTTAATTAAAACATTCGGCCGAACCGATCGGAAATCGCCGAGGAATTATCTACTATTTATTTCGGTATTGCTTACAAATACGTCCAGTGATATACGTCATCCGTTAATCCGTGGAGAACGGTTCCGAGCATTCACGGTCTATTTCAGTTCGGAAATAAAAATTCCCAGACAGTCTGAATGGTTAGAAACGTTTATTCTGCCTCTTCCCGATTACAGATTTATAAGATGCAACGCTTTTTGATCGCGGGTCTAGAGTGATCGACGGTGTATCGGTGCATTGATATACGTAGCCGTGCATATTAAGGTCAATCGGTAGAAATACCCACTGTGTGGCAAATCAGCGGAGAATCGAGACGAGAAATGGAGCGACGTCTGGTACTCGCCAAAAGCTTCTACTATTAAAGAAGTAAAAAATCCTTTGCCGCTATCGGATTGCGGCAAACAGACACGTGCATACAAAGGCTTTTCTGTAAACGAAATTTTTGGTTTCGATATACGTACTGTAGCTATAACTGTCTGTGTAGCTATTAGAAACCTAATTACAGCTAAAAGAATTAATATCTCCTCGGCTACGTACCGACCAGTGAATCGTTTCTAAAAGGAACGCTATTTCGCAGCGGTGAATTTTCGTTCGAATAGCGGAGCATCTCGAGCAAGACGACTCGATGGAAATTTCCAAACGTAGACGTATCGATGCGTAGAAATTTCATTGACCTCCTCTCAACGTCGATGAATACGACGATTCCCTTTTGTCTATCTCTATAAAGAATTCACCGACCTCGTCGATAGACTAACTCCCCGCCGTCTCTCGTACATACTGTATAGAGATATCTATCTATCTATCTAGCTAGCTAGCTAGCTAGCAAGATATAATAGATAGAGAAAGAGAAAAGGACGCGAAAGGAGAAAGAGAAAAGGGTAAGAAACACGGCACGATCGAGAAGGAGAAGGCAAAGTTTGGTGGGTGGAGGCCTTGGAGGAGAATTCGAGAGGCCACAAATCACGGGGCGGGAGGAGGGTGGCGCGGTGTGGCGCGGTGTGGCGCGGTGCGGTGTGGTGTGGTGCGGTGTGGAGCTGGAAGCGTTCGCTAGGGATCCGCGGGTGGAGGCGGGAGAGCTGGCGGAGGCAGCGATAACAGGGGGGTGAATAGGGGGTGGTTGGGCCGTGGGGCTGGGAACGTGGAGGTGGAAGCGGAGGTGGAGGAGTGGCAGCCTGCAGACGCGGGGCGCGACATGCTTTATGACGTCTGTTCATCACATCGCCCCAGTCTCATAAATTAGAAATCACCCCTTAGATAGCTGGCACCCATCTACGATGGCGTCACGGCCGTATCGTGGGAGGCTGGGATGAGCATCGCAAGAAGGCGGAGAGGGTGGGGAACGCGGGAGAGGGGCAGCACGGACGACGGCAATAATTTTCACCGTATGTCACGCGGCGAGTGAGAGAAAAGAAAAAAGTGGACGTGGCTCCGAAGCAGAGACATTCCAGTTGACCCTCCCGGTTCTCCGTGCTTCGGGTCCGTGCGTGCGTCGGACGCACAGGAAATTCTCGAAAACGATACCGTCCTACCGTTCGATAGCTGCTTCGTTACGCACCGTGGATTCGCCTGAATCGGCTAGAGACCCTGGTATACCGCGACACGTACGTCGGTGAAACTTTCGTCCGAAAACCGTGACAGGAAATCTCAGACAGCGTCGAGAGTGACAACGTCGATTACCGATCGTTCCTCGCGAGCAACCAGTTTGTCGATTAAATCGATGTAACGAGCCGATCGGTCGGCCTTCTCCCGTCGTTACACGTTTCGGTGTGTACACGCGTGTGTCAGGTACGGCGGCCGTCACTGTCGCTCCGAACGGAAAATCTTTTCTTGTTCTTGCTTCCTCCACCCTACTGCCTGTAGCAGCCTAGAGCGCTATATCCGCCTCTTTTCTGGCAGGAAGAGCGACAAGTGCAGCGAACTGTCACCGTGCCAAATATGTTCTGTTCTTCCCTCTACCTCTTTCTTTCTATCCTCCGCTCGAGATCCTTATCCTGTATCTCTCTCTCTCTCTCTCTCTCTCTCTCTCTCTCTCTGTTTCTGCCTCTGCCTCTGCCTCTGTCTCTGTCTCCCCCTCTCTCCCGCTATCCCCCTCTCTCCTTCTTTTCTTTCCCCTTCTGGTTAGCTCGCTCATACTCGTATTCCCACTTCTCTTACCCTTTGATTCTGAGTCACCGGGGCATCAAACCCACATTTTTTTCCGCCCGTGTAATCTTATTAAATGAAAATTTGAATTTCGCACAACGATCCGTTTTTTCTTCGACTCGCCGCGAGAGAAGGAATGTTTCGAATTTGGTGTTTTCCACGGAGCTGCGGAGATCCTCGCTTTAAAGGTGACCAGTTAGTATCGATTCGCAGGAAGATTCGAAATAGATTGTCGCGTCTGGACGCGAAGACACTCGATGTAAACGAAATAATGAAAATTACCGCGGCTGATCGTCGGACGAAAAATTTGATAATCGAGTAAATAATGCAAAAAGCTTCGAGCCGGAGAAACAGGAGAAGAAAAACAAAATCGAAGTCTTTACGGTGACTCGCGAACCAGACGGATTTGTTGTCGAGGAAACTTTAATTGGTTCTCGAGTCCTAACGATTAATTAATCTTCGATGGACTCTCGACTACTAATGATTCATTATGAACGATCTTTGTCTTTACGCAGAAGAGGCACTCGATGGAAACGGAAGACGAAGATGGAACGGAATAATCGTATTTTTTGATCCTTGCGGTTTCATCGCAGCTAACGGAGTAGACCTAACTCGAGCGATACAGAGTGCAGTTTCACCGCGTTAAATAAACTTAACGCTAATAACGTTTCGTGAAATCGTTGTCGATTGTTCCACGACCAGAGGGTATGGAATGAAAAGCTTAAAACTAAGGGAAGAAAGTAACGTCGATCCATCCAGGAGTCTGCAAGCTGGTCGCGACACGTTTCTGACCGTCAAAGGTTCGATGCGGTATACTGGCGAAAAGTGTGTTCTCCAGACTCTGTGTCGTTCTATACGAAAGCATAGAACGTTCGCATCAGTGCCAGTAGTCTATGTAGCGATACTAGCAGTAGCGGTAGCGGTAGTGGTATTGGTAGTCGAAGTGGAAGTAGTAGTAGTAGTAGTAGTAGCCGGGGACGTTCACCAGCACCCAGAAAGGTCCGTTTACGTGGACGATGCAGGGGGTGAGTTTGGAGTGCGGATTCGACGGTGAGGCTGTCCATCTCGCGGCACGTCGCGGTAGAATGGAGTCGTGGAGTAGGTCGGGGGTGGAGGGAGGGTCTCAGGAGGGGGTGGTTCGGCGGGGGTTGAATGGGGCAGGGTGGGTAGCTGTCGCTCGCCCGGGCAGCAGACGTCTTCTGACCCGGCCGGTGGCTCAACTCGACTCAACTAGACTCTGCTTGCTGGCAGGAGGAGAGAAGAGACGAGAAGAGAAAGAGAAGTGAAAGAGAAGGGAAGAGAAGCGAAGAGACGCGAAGAGAAGAGCAGAGGCGAGAGGGGAAGGGAAGGGAAGGGAAGAGAAGAGAAGAGAAGAGAAGAGAAGAGAAGAGAAGAGAAGAGAAGGGAAGAGAAGAGAAGAGAAGAGAAGAGAAGAGAAGAGAAGAGAAGAGAGGTGAAGAGAAGAGAGGTGAAGAGGAGGATGCAGGGGTATCGGGGAAAAGGTTCGCGGAGACGCGGAGCAGAGGGACGGAGGGGAATGGGTGCGGGGGTAGGTGCATTGCTTTTCACGAGAAGGTGGAGGAAGTTGGGGTCGTAAGGGTGGCAAGCGTATCGATCCGGACGGGAGCTTGGCTGACGGCTGACGAGGCCGTCACGCGAGACGAGTCGAGTCGAGACGAGACGAGACGAGACGAGTCGAGACGGAGCAGGTTTCCTCCCCCTTTCCCCTATCCTCGGTCCATCCTCGTTTCTCCGTCCTTCTCGCTGGGGGTGGGTGGAGAGTAGACTCGGGGGAGAGTAGGAAGCTGTAGGAAGCTGCAGGGTCGCAGTAGAGGGATGGGGGGAGGGCCGGGGGACTCGAGAGATACTGCTTACTTCCCCTTCGGGGCCTTCTCGTTGCGAAACAGTACCTAGATTGTACGTGCACGGCCGAATAGCTTGGCCACTGTAGCGCGATACCGTACCCTCTCTCTTCCCTGCCATCCTGCCATCCTACTTTTCACGTGTCGGTGTGTACGGACGTGCTTGCGAGCGTCTGCGTTTCTACTTTACGTGCGGCCGTTTCAACCCTTCGGAGCGGCTATCTATGCACGCGGGTGCGTTTACGGGTTTTGGCTCCGTGTTCCTTCTCTACCTTCTCCACCTTCTCCACTCTTTCGGAACGGATCTTTTTACTCGCCTGCTATTTCGGAGGCTCGTGGAATTCTTCCAACGAAGACGTAATTAACTCTCTCGATTCTTGTAAAACACTTTCTACGATCTACGATTTCCGGATCGATCGATGCCGTGCGCAACTAAATACGAGAAGCAAGAGTAAAACGAAGAATGCTATCGGGGCGTTTTCAACGGTATTCTTCCCGTTTTATCTTCCCGGAACGGAAAGAGAAGGAGCGGAGTGGAAAGGTACTCTAGAACCCTTTCCGACTCGCCCTTATCAAAGGCGTGCATGCTGATCGCGCGTCTACTCTTCAAGTTCATCTGGCAGCGACGAATCAATGGTATTCTCACTTTCAAGGTACAAAGCCTTTCGAACAATAGCAAATTACAGCCGTAGAAATTTCGTCTTCGAGATTCCACCTCCCACGCCTCTCGCCTCTCGCCTCTCGCCTCTCGCCTCTCGCCTCCCGCCACCCTTTCGCGCCCGCTTCGATCCATATCGAATTCTTCGCCATTTCGCTGCGCGTATCAACGTTTCGCGATTTACTTAAAAAGCGAATGTCGGTAAACTTTTCTCGCTCTCGCGCTCGCGCGCTCTCTCTCTCTCTCTCTCTCTCTCTCTCTTTCCCTCCGTCGGCCACTCCCTCCCTCTCCGTGGCAAGAGGAGAGGTCAAACGCAGCCGCCCCCATACCGCAAGCCTTGTCGCAGAGGCAAAAGGCTCTCGCCGCGTGCAAAGGCCAAACACCGAAAGTCACTTAAGCGTGCCGCGGCACGTTCGACGGTGGTTCGTTTTCGAGCACGCCGTGTCGACGTTGCGTTCTCTCCGATCAACCAGAGGAATTAGAGTGAGAGAAGGGGAGACCCGGTGAGAGTGGAAGCGACGATGCTATAGAGCGCGGTATAAAAGCTTAATTGATCGACGGAAAATTTCAGTTTCCTATTCTGGATACATCGAAATCGGTTTCCTCCGACAAGACGTTCCGTACGATCCTTGGGAAAATGTTCCGGCCGTCGATATTCCCGTTGCGAAACGAATCATTAACCGTCCTCGCACTTTTCATCGCGTATTCGCCCACCCTATTTTCGATGCTCGTAAAACCGGCGTGCTGTCCGACTGGATACGTCTCCCGATTTACACAGAGAACACACTCCGCGGCCTGCCAGCCGCTGCCGGATCTTTCTCCACCGTTCTCTAAGCGGCGCTAATAAATTAGCCGTAGAAAAAGACGCCGGGTACGACAGATGCCCGATGGCTGCCATAAAGGAGCTGCTAGAGACGCTCGCGGGTGGTGGCAGCACATCAAAGCGTATCCCGATGCAGTACCGTTGTTTTATGTTTACCGGAGGATTTGTTGCTTCTCGCCCGTTTGCCTGACAAACAGTCGAGTGAGATATATATCGCCGGACCCATACTCCGAAATAAGTCGGTACAGGCTATTCTTACGGTTCGTATCTTCGTGGATACGTTAAAAAGCTGATCGACCGCGTCCAAGTTTCCACCGCTGGGCGCGGACAAATTTTCGCCTTCGAATACTTTGCGGCGTAGAAATTTCGTAGAAAGTTTGTTCAAGAAGCAACGCCGAGGGGTGGAAGGAAATTTCGTGTGAAAGTTTGCGCCAAGTCCGATCGCGAATTCGGCCGGATCGTCCCGTCGATCGCGCCTACGAGACAGATTCCAGTCGACGAACCGAACGGTGGAAACTAAACAACGAGTCAAGTATACGCGAGTGTACCGGTGACCTAGCTGCGAGCGATGCAATGAAAATTGTAAAATATCTGTTTCTGCTACGTGTATTCTCGGGAACCCGTCATCTATCATGCTTACCATTTGCATACGAGTGAATTCAAATGTTATTCGAGAAATATCGTTGCGGCAAAAGATTACAAAACGAAAATGCCGAAGTTCCTGAACGAAGTCTCATTTATCTCGAGATATACTGCTTTTGGCATATTTGCTCGTCGATGTGATATTGCGTGTAAATCATGATCACCGGAAATAATGGAAGCCGATTAGAAAGCTGACTCGATGTACGCGTATAACGCGGAAACCTCACCGCCGAATCTTTCACGCATGAATAATTCGTTAAACTTCCAAAGTGATATTAGATTTGTCATTAATTTATCTGCTCGATCGAGCCGTTCGTTTTATCGCTAAATTCTTGTTGCTCTGGCGAAAAATAACGTTCCGCGAAAAACGTGTCCGACCCTACTCGGATTTTCACCCGTTAAATTTTCTTTCGTTCCTCGGCGTACGTCGTTCCTACGGTAGTTCCTTGTCCCGAGACTTATGCGAACCAAGGTCTCGTTGCTTTTTCACAGGGTTGAAGGATTTATGGCAACGGGGAGTGAATCTCAGGGACCGAAAAATTCGTCGGCATTGTTTGAGGTGAAAGTTTTGCGCAACGGGCGCCTCCATGGGTCGCCAGAGGTTTTTACAGCGATACCGAACGGAAATTTCTCCTTGCTGCAGGTACGGGAGGAGGGCTGTGCAGGACTGTGCACCGTATGTCCTGGCGCACGTTTTCAGGACGACCGAGATCACCGTAAAACTTTAATGGCACGTTTCACGGGTTTCGCGTCAGGTAAACGCGGCCAGAAAAACATGTCCCTCGACTACCTATTCGTACAAAGTTTTCTTCTTCTTCGAGTGAGTAAGTAGCCCCTAGGTCTAGCTCCGTGCGAAATTCCTCGAAATTTGCGCAACTAATCCGCTTACGACAAACGAGGAACGGTCTCGCGACTCGTCCTGCCGCCGTGATTATTAAAATTCGAACAATTCTAGCTGTATCAACCTGCTCCTAACGGGACGCGTTCCGAGGGATAACGAGTCTTTCCTAACGAAAGGAAACAACCCGAGCGTCTACGGGATAAATATACCTCTGGCATCGAATGAATGACATCTGTCGACGAATCAATCATTTTCACCTGGTTATCGCGGTCCGGTCGAGTGTCTTGAATCGTAAGCGCGCGCGGTGCCACGGGCTTTATAATTCCGGACCTCCGAAAATATCCGGCAGCGGACTGTCGGCCGTTTTAGGGCGCGTGCGCGAACTCAAAGTACTCTTCCTGCTTTATGAATGGAACCGTGGATCACGAGTCGCGGAGAAACGCGCGGAAAGCTTAACAGACTGTACGGGAGTACGCGTGGATTCTGCGTTTCGAGTTTTAACGATAATTTACTTTCGCATGAAACGTTGGAGCTACCTCGAACAGTCGTCCCATTTTTTCCGATTAATTTCATTGCCGTGAATTGATATTTAAACGCGTTACTTTAAACCACGGACCCGCGTGTCGAAAGCGCAGGCATTTTCTGACTCACGAGGTTCGTAGCGTTGACAATTCGAGAACTAGCCAACTTTTACAGACGGACGATTCAACGAGTGGAAATCTTAAACAACTGTCACACGATCCTGAATTTCTATGGACCGAAAGTGTAATGTCAACGATCGAAATCGAGCGTAAAGTCGGTCCCCGGCCTTTGAACGTCGTTGGATTGGCACTGTAAGCGAGTTTCATCCGTCCGTCACATTCCGGCGACACTCTGACAACACTCGCCATCGTGCTAGCAACGACGTTGTAAACTATTCTACGGGATGTAAAATAGATGGGGAGTTTTCTGGATAATAAGATAGGAAGTTGCGCCTAAACTACACCTGTTGCGCCAGCTAGGAATTTTGTGATAAATTGCCAACGCGTTAGTCTTAATACAGAACTGAATTATCAATGTTCGCGATAAGCGACAGGCTAATTTTTGCCCGACACGACGTTTCCAAAGTAACGTGCCTTTCAAAGATCGATAAATTCCGAGTTCAAATTCTGCCGAAAGATCCTGCCGTTTCAAGGATTATACATCCTGAGAATGGAGAGACGGCTAGAAATTTGTCAAACGATAAATAGGAATATCGTAAAGTAAAACCTGTTCGAATAGTCTGTGCCCCGGTCGTCGTAAAACTTGGCCGAGCACTTTTCCGAGGACGGAATCGTGATCCAGCGGCAATCTTTTCGCGACGATACCCTGTTAATTAACTTCCTACGAGTAGCAATCACGGTATGATCGCAGCCGAGATAGACGAGAGATCGATTCGTACGAATCAGCGTGTTTTGCGGATCCTTTCACCGGGACATCATAAATTAAACGGTGAAATTAGCCCAAGCCACACCGTTGAACCTGCAGGCCATATTTTGTTATTTCCTAAGCTATTCGAGTCTACTTTCGCTGATGGCTTCATCGCTTCGCGTGTCAAGAGAATGTTCTTATTTTGTTTCCGCTTCGCGAAGTCGTATCGAATTTAACTCGTTTGTTTGGACGTGAAATGTTTCATCGACGTATACGATTTCACTGCTAACACGTAATTACGAGCGAGTCGAAATTATCCGGAATATCTATCGATACTCCATTAAATCACCGTTTCATTCCGCATTATTTCAGACCGCATAATTTGCAACCCTCGAGCCGAACGTTTGCTTGACGTCGAATTTTGGAGCGCGTCCCAATCGTGATACAAATGCCGGGCGGTTCGTCAGAAAAACGTCGTTCCAGTGGCGGATTCGTTCGGGAAGCAGCGGCAGTACCAGCGGGAAGCCGGCGAAAAACTGCGGCGTTTCACGGCGCCGAAACTCCGTTCGCGTGGATTTATGTAGGCGCGCGAGGGCGAGCGCGCGCGCGCAGCGAGATTTATCGGCGCCTGGCCGAGTTTCGGTAGGGCAAGTTGAGTGAATTGTAAATGTTTCCGGCAGAACTTCACCAAGATGGCGTCCTCCGGCAGGGGCGAGTTTGTTTACGCCTCATGGCTCCCCACGTGGGAAAAGCAGCATGGCGCGCGTCAACCGTTCGAACGCACAATTCGTCCTCTCTCGAAACTCGAAACCGACCAGATTCGTCCGTCTGCCTCTCCTCCGCAGTATTCGATCTCGCGTAGATGAGAAAAACTAAGTTCACCCCCAATTTCGCGGGAAGATCTACGCGGACGCTAACGACGCGTTGATCCCTCAATGTTGCTCCCTTCTAGGTTCTACAGCCTTGGAAAGAATTCAGTCTACGATACCAGGTCGACGGGTTCAGATTTTCTAAAGAAACAACGTTGTTTTGCTAATTTCGCCGTCGATCGGTGGATTCGCTACCGAATAAATTGCAATGGAAAGCACACGAAATGGCGGACGCTACGACGTTTTTAAAGTGCATTCCGAGTCCGGAAAGAAGGACGCAAAGCTTTCGAAAAATCGCCAGGCGTTTTACGAGGCGTTGGGAGTTAGTTTACATTATTTTCCACGATTAACGTACTCCACGGAAGATGGTCCCTGACCGTAGAACGCGGTACAGGCATTAATTTCCTGCTAAACGACATTCTACAGGATCGTAGAAACGTTCCGAGCATTTTATAAAGATTATTTTAGATGGATTAATATATAAATAGGTTTAATGTGCGTGCCACGAATAACTCGTATTTACTGTAAGGAGATTCGTCGCGAGGATGCAAATGACGTGCCGATAACGAACGACATTGAGAGAGTTACTGAAATTTATTTCGTCGTTTAGACGATTTTGCGGGGACATGGAAACCGTTACTTTCTAAAGATTATATTTCCACGCGACCTTCGTCGGAGCTACGGACATCGGTAATCGAATGGAATCGAATCGAATCGAAGAAAACATTGCGCGACGATGGGTTCGCGCGTACTCCGACCCGTCGTGAACGTCGAAAGCGTCGAAAGCGTCGAAAGCGTCGAAAGCGTCGAAAACGTGTGCGTTCCGGGAACAGGCTCGCGGGAATACATTCTCGGAAAGTTGGAGCATGTTTACAAGACGTTTCATTGTTTGGGAAATGCACCGCGAAGAATCGGTCGTATCTTTCAAGGTAGGTAATCAGCCCGCCTCTTTCCATAGGACTCGGCCCGTTTCGATTACTTTGAAAGAGAGAAGAGCGTACTCACATTTCATACGTTGCGGAGCGTGCTGTTTCCTTCGGGGCATCTGCGTCCTTCGGGGATGTTCTATTATCTCGGTGGCCTCCAGGTCTTCTCTGTGGCTTCCAGATCCCGAACATGTGACGATCTATGTGAGGAAAGATCTCGTGGATCCGGCGTAGATCTTCCCGCGGGAAACCAGGGCGAAGTTTCCCCGGGGTCCGCGCACTACAGTCACCCACTTCGGCACGTGTCCGACGAGGCACTACCGCATCGCTTTCTGTGACGCGATCATTGTTTCGTTCGTAGCACCTACACCGCGAAGCTGGCGTATGATTGCGACAACACTAGGATATATCGTATACGACGTGGGAAAGCTCGGTGCCCAAGGACGTGGAATGATAATATTATATTCGAGGATCGCACGTATCGCACTGGTCGCACTTGTACGCCGAAAAAAATCCTCTCGTTTCGTCATCCATGCGGCCTGGTCGATATCCACTTTCGAGACGATCTCGTTCAATCACCAATTGACGTACGTTACATGTACAATTTTTACGTATCACTGTTGCGTATCTCGGTCGAATAGAATTAAGAAACGAGGCACGTTTTGCGATATCTCGATGCTTCACTATTTTTCATCTACGTGAACGTGTAGAAATATACCTATGCAGAATGTTATGGGGATGTAACCCGCACCTACGAGTCACCGTTCGGCGTAAAATCTTGCTTCTCGCGAAACCTGCGAACGATCCGGATCGGAGGGAAGAGCACGGCGATCCAATCGTTGTTATTCTTTCCTCGGAAAAACGTTGCCGGGCTCCTGGTCTCACTTCCCGCGAATCGTGAGCGGCTCACTTTGCGACACTTTCCCGGCGGGCTATCTCGTGATCTATGGAAGAAAGCCGATCGTGTCAGGATCTATCAAGGACGAAGGGATCCCGATAACACGCGATAACGGGAACGTGTGTCTCGCGACGCCAAGCGTCCACTCGACACGCTCCGCTTACGTTCCCGTGGTATACGTCGCGGAAGCCTAGGAAAACTACGAGACAAAGACAAACAGAAAGAAAGAAAGCTGCGCTTAACGAGACAGAAAGACAAGAGGACGAGAGGAAGAGAGGGGGAGGTGGAGAGAGAGAACGAGAGAAAAGAGGAGGTTACCGTCGTCGCGAGATGGAGCGGGCGGCGGTCCAGCGCTGACTGACTGCCTAGCGTCGCGGCGGCAGTCGCGTGGTGGGGGGGCTGTCCTCTTTCCTCTTTCCTCTTTCCCTCTCGTCCTCTTCCTTGCCCTCCGCTGCTTCGCTTTCCGTTTCTTCCACTGCGCCCGAGCCGGCGTGCGCTTCACGCGAAAGAGATACGGAGAATGGGAGAACGGGGAGAACGGGGAGAACGGGGCGAACGAGGAGGGGCGGAGGGGCGGACGACCGGAGGGGTTGGAGGAGGGAATACACGGGGAGTGAATGAGAGAAATCCCGAGTTGTCCTTTATCGTCCTTCGTCCTCCAGGAGTTCCCTGTAGTGGACGCCGACCGAGGGATGCATACGATGTCGGATGCTGCGACGTGTTAAGTTTCCCTCTTCCTCTCTTAATTAGATATCCGTGGAAAAAGCGGATCGGAAAGATGCGCTGGGCCCGAGGGACTAAGGTGCACGAAAAAGGGGGCGGGTCCCCGTCCATGGCCCAGGGAGGGGAAATACCTGCTATAACGTAGTTCCTTTTAGCCCGCTAGAGGCGCTGCCGTACAACCACGACCCGGACTACGGCGACACGGAGCCACACCTACGAGTTTCTCAAGAATTTCCTCCTAAAAAGACTACGCAGGTGCCAGAGGACTTTGGTGAGTGTACGATTCCTCTCGTTGTCGATCCATCTGTGTCTTTTAACCTCGACACCGACGTCGGGTACGAGATTAAGCTTGGATTTCAAGAGTTTCAAAGTTAACCTCAAAATTCGTAGCTGACAAAGAATTTCGGACGGCAATGTATTTCGGACGAACGAGTCGCGGGATATCGTGTCCGGTTGACGCGACAACGTCTACTTGACTCCTGGGACGCTTGGATCGCTTAACGGTTGATCTTGACTACTAGCTAGCCGCGACTCTTGATACGCTTTGTCACCGTGACGTTGATCACCCATTGCACGGCCTGGTCAAAGTTCCGTTCTAGCAGAACTCGCATTATCATTTGTACGGCAAATTCGCCGAAACGACTGCTACCTAGTAGCGGAAACTTTCACCCCCTGTAAACCAGCGGAAACACACCATCGCGTGTCCTCTTTTCTCGTGCATAGTTTAGCAAAGTTGACGCTGGCTACCGCGCACCTACTTTCGCGGTACACGGTTCTTTCCAAAGCCGTTGATCTCTCTCGGTCCGCGCTATCAATCGTTCGTAATCGAAGCTGATCTTCCACTGAACGCTGGAAGACTACGCCAGTGTCTGGCAGGTTCAACCAGTCTGATACTGTATCCCCGAACCGGGTGGCCCCCGTTCTTAACGGACCGACCATAGTTTTCCAGATCGCCGCGAAAAACACGTGCCGTTTGACGGTAGCTGGGTGAATGTTTGAAAAAGAAATACGACTCGAGCATTTGGCAGCCGAATTCTCGTAGGTTTAATCGGGACGCGGAAAGCGTTAAACGACACCGAGACAGACCCGGTCTAGTCGTCCGGATGCCACGCGTCCGATAGAAACGGACTAGGAAACGGTGGTGCGAGGTGTTCGAAAGCAGGCAGTGTCGTTGACAAAGGGACTGGAGTATCGTTCGAGGAAAGTCGAATCAGTGGGTAGGTTTGTCATCGAAGAGGCATTCGGTAGGAAAGGGTCGAGGATCGGCTAGATATCCGTCAGTGCGGATCCGCGGATCGTTTTGGCGGGCACCGTTGGAGGCGCTGGCAAGACGAGCCGGGTCGCGGCGAGAGCGGCATTGGCGTACCAACTACCAGGCTGTGCCCGCCCACCAGGCGGAGCCCGCATGATCTATAGCGTCATAGAACACCCCTGCCGCCGTGGTAGGAACCCGATGGGCTACGCCCACGACGTGGAACGTGCGCGGTGCCCCCGCCACCGCTGCCGCCACTGGGATGTTTATGCTCCTGCGGCCGTGTCTCTATCTAGTCGCTGCTGCCTGCTGTTTCTCTTCTGCCGCTGCTACCGATGCCATCCTCGTTGTCCACGTAGCCGCTTATCCGACTACCTTTCCACCTTGCGTTCATTACCGCTAAACATTCCTGTCAATTAAAAGTGCACCGATTTACTGCTACTTTACCCCACCACCCACCACCCTGCATCGTTCTTGAGAGAGACGGTATATTTTGTGGATCCCGATATTAACGAGCTTGATGGTGTTCGCGTTTACTCGTCCTCCCCCCCCACCCCCACCCGCCCCCGTACTGGATCCGAAAGCTGTTGATCGCGAACTCCTGAACCTTCCTCGGTTTACGTTCTCTCATTAGGGACGACGGGATATGCGAAGGTGGATCCTTTACGCGAGGCCTTCCATGCTTACGGTAGGCTTACGTTTAGCCATTACGCGCCCTTGATATTGTTTCTTTCGTTATCGTCGAATCTCCACCTAATTGCCGGTCTCGTTATCAACCGACGAACGTCCAAGGCTACCGGCGTTACACGTGATTCACTAAAACGTGTTGTGCCGTACTAGCGGCTTTAACGAAGGACAAAAAGAACCTACCAGGCCTTAATTAACGCGATGCTGATCCATTTTTTACGAGGGCTCGACATCGACCAAACATTTTTCCAGATAGCCACTCTTCTCGGACCTATCGGCTTATTTCCTCCAGACTTTTCGTGCCCGGCTAGACGTCCTTGAGGTATCTATGGTAATCGTTGCACTCGAGTTTTATGCCAGGGGTGCCAGCGATTTCGGGATGGTGGCGACAGTCATAAAGGGTATTTTATTTCAACGATTGCGGTGTCGTTTTTGTTGGTGAGGGAGGGACGGAGCGGGGGACGGGGGGGTCGTGTCGTTTCTGGTACGCGCGTCAGGCCAATTCGACGCCGGCGACATTCGCGGCTCGACGTTTACGAGACCGTTTATTAGGTGACGTTCCCATCGAGCGGTTCTGCCGGGTGCTGACTCTACTCTCTCACCCTTTCTGGAATCTCTAAAGAAAACTAAGCCATGTATCCTGTCTGGAATTCTTGCTCGAACGTCGGCGACAAATTTCCAGTAAATACGTTGAAAATGGTCCCAGAGGCCTCCCCGTGAAAACCTGGATGAACCATCTGCATAGATTCCTGGACGCGTGGTGCGAATCGGATAGTTTGCCCGATGAAGCAGGAAGGGACGAGACGTCTCGCTCCGAGGGGGAAAAAATCGTTTCGGTGGAGGTACACGTGGAACGTGTACGCGTCAGTCGCGTTTGCGTCTCCGCGGGGGGTTCGTTTTACGAGCGTTGCCGTCGTCGGTGGACGAGACCGGAGGCACTAAACTTGCGAATATTTCGAAAGGCGTCCCGTTATGCAACGACAATGTGGGTCAGTGCACAAGCCCGGCTGTGTATGGTTGCTCGTCCGATGCTGCAGCCCCAGCCCCCTGCGGGACCCGAAATAAGTACGGCTCGTAAAATAAAGTACTGCACGCCGCTTTCCTCGGCTATGTTGCCCGTCGACGGTGCCACCGTTGATCTTAACGTTCCACGGATCCGCAGATGTTAAAAAGCTGTCCACTCGGCAGCCGTTTAAAATACGGAAACGCGTATCTGCCGATTCGAGCGAGACGTCTCGTCGAACTTGCCGTGATTTCCAGTTTACGACTCTTGACGCTTCTACGCGCGAAAACGCGATCGTGGTACGCGCGCCGCTACGACGCCGAGCGACGTCGCTGAAACATACGATCGGCGTCAATTCGAAAATCTTTCCGCGAACGCGGCCGTGTTTACTCGTCACTCCGAAACACCGGCTGTGCCAGACAATCACTAAACGCGATTGCAGCTTCCGTTTATCGCGGGTTTTAATACCGCGGCCGTCCACGCAACGACACGACAAAATTATTACCGAGTAGAATACTTCCGTTCTTCGATCGGCGGAAAATAGAATAGCGCGCGATGAAAAAATAAATGTAAAACCGGGTACACGACCGTACCGATAGGCAGATACAATTCAATTCGGCAACAAACGCGAAATATTTAACAAACGCCAATCGACGTTCGTAAACTATTCTGTATACGCGATTTTTTACTCCGAATTTATGGACACGGGAAGTGAAACGTCGATAGTAGATCTATTTTCATGCGTTTGTATTTTACGCGTTCGTTTCCCACTAAACGTTCGACACGCGGGCTTACGATCGTCTTTTCGTCGGTCCTCGATTATACGGCCCGACTCGATCAACATAATTTAATAGCAATTAACTCGTAACGAATCGCGTGATTCGCAAAAGTCGGAAACATCTCAAGTTAACGGTTGGCATCAAGCGAGATTAAAAATAAACGACCGATTAATCGCGTGCTCCGCGCGCGTTTTCTTTTGCTTTCTGATTCAAAAGTATCGCATTGATTTACACGAGTCTCCACATGCTATCTAGCACACGCGAACCCGTCTTCGCCCACCGGACGCACGCGGACGCGAGCTCGGAGACGTGGAATTATCTGCGAGCAGACCCGGGTAAATCATGCTCGAGTACGCAGAGGTACGTCTCTCGATCGTCAAGGCCTGTAAACGCGACAGCGTCGAAATGTCGTAGAACGGTACGTCGTGGCAATTGGACACGAGCGAACAGCAGGTTTTTTCCTCGCATTATGCCTGGGAAGGAGCCGCGCAACGACCCCCCTTGAATTTCAGCTTTTCTTCGGCCCTCGGGTCATGAATTACCCGCACGTTTTTCGAGTGGCAAAAAGAAAGCAAGGGAAAGAGGGAACGCTCGAAGAAAGGCTCCTGAAACGGAGGGAGCAAAACATTCGAAGACCGTTTCGAACGGGCCAACCTTCGCAACATCGAAAATAGCTCGTGTAGGCTGTCGACGATTAGAATACTTTTCGGCAACCGGACGAGTAGTCCGCTGACCAGACGCAACGTGTTTCAAAATAATTGCCTCGGTGTTTTAACGTGGAGAAGTCGCAGACGAACCCCCACGGTCGTTCGTTACGGACGCGGCACGGATCTGCTTTTTTTCATTGCCGATCAAACTCTGACGGCCCGCGAGGGACGCGTTATCGCGTGAAAAGGATACGTCCGTTCGCGATAATTGTCTTTCGAATAATTTCGCTCTCTCGAAACGACGTAGGAAGCTTCGAGACACGTACGATCTTGCGTTAACGCTCTTTCTCCGAACTGTTCGCATATTTTCCCGTTCGTTAAAACTTTACGACTTCGATAAACTTGGCGCGTGTCTAACGTAACGAAATATTTAACTTCGATACGCGGAATAACGGGTACGGCAAACATATTCCAATGTTCGGCGCGAAGAGTACGTTTCTTCCGGGCAAATTTTCTAAAAGAATCGTCCGTCAGCGAGGGAAAAGGAGCGATCGAAATCGATGCTGTAACTCGAGGGTATCGGGATCGCAGGTTAACGAATGACATTACGTAACGCGTGTATCGTTCCGTAGAGTCCGTCACTTCGAATACGTTGACACCTTTATGTAACGTATTTTCGCAATAAGCGAGGAGATCCGCAGGGTAATATAAATTTCCCATCGATATACGCCTCGTTTTATTACGCTATATTTCGAGTGGCACATAATCGGGTCGTTTCCATTCGGATAAATTATTCTTCATTGATCGTCGTAGCGTTTACATACTTATGCAAGTTGCCTCCCCGCGTGTGTTAATTCGACGCAACGGATGCCACGTTTTACACGCCTCAAAGGGAATACGAGAAACGCGCAGATTTGCGAGCTATTGTTTAACCATTGGCTACTCGGACGCAGCAGCGTATCTTACGGGAAGGAACAGAAATTCCGTGGGGCTTCGTAGGATCCGCTGGACTTAAAGAACCTTTGTATTTCCCTCCTGACGTGTTCCAGCTACCAACGGATCGTATCTTCATCGTGCGGAGCCATTTAAATGATTATCGCCGGATGCGGTTCGCAAAGTCGAACACGGCTCCGGCCGGTCTCAAACTTTCGGACGTTCGCACCTTTCGTCTTTCTTATTTTTCTCTCCATTTCTATTGCCGGCTTCGTAGCGTTTCGTAGCGCTTCGTAGCGCCTAATTCGTATCGCTGGCAGCTTTACGACCGACTTTTCCCGTCGAAGCCGCGAATCGTTTGGGAGATGCGAAAGCGAGCGGTCGTCGCCGCCGCGTTGAAAAACGAAATCCTGGTAGTTTGGAGTTTTCGCGGTGACGGTAGGGTCGCGGGGTCGAGGGTGCCTTGGTGTAGCATTCGCAGAAGGTTCGCTACAGGGAGTGCTTGGGCAGGGGGTGAGGGGGAGGGGTGTGGGGTGTGGGGTGGTGGGTGGCGGTGGTGGCAGGAGGAGGGCGAGGGTGGACGGGGGTGGACGGGGGTGGTCGACGATAGGGCGAAGAAAGAGGTGGAGGAAGCAGAGAGAGGAGCCGAGGTCCGTCGGTATCGATCGGGCGTCTGCGGTAGATTGACACGTGTCATGGCCGCCTCTCTCTCCCTGTTCTCTCGAACCTGATAGCACGAGAAAGAGGGAAACGTCGACGGGAAAGGCGGTAGAAAGAGGGGTAGGAGCGCTCGGCAAAGGAAGAACGAAGAGAGCAGAGGGGCAGAGGAGAGCAGCTACGGAGGAAGAGGTGGAGAAGGCGGCCGAGGGAGGAGGGAGGGAAAAGGACATTAAGGTGCGTAATAGCCAGCGGGGCGAGCGCGCACCGCCGCGGCATCGATTAGACAGAGGCTCCCTCGTCCCATTGCTAGGATGCAGCCCCCCTCCCGCCCCCCTCGCCCTCCCCCGCGGCCTCCCCCCCGTTCTCCTGCTCCTCGACCGACATACTCACCCACACAGAGGGGTCCCCACGACCACCCACCTCCACCCACTTCGTCGAACTGGAGAGCCCCCGAGTACGTGCTCTACATACACACTCGTGCGCTTATGTCAGTTCCTGTCCTGCCCCGTTGCCTCTGCTTCTGCTTCTGCTTCTGCTTCTGCTACCGCTGTTACTACTACCGGCTCCGGTACCCGAAGAGACAAGTGGAGAGAGCCGGGAAAGAGAAAGCGAGCGAACCGGCCCGAGAGACAATGAGACCGACAAGGAGAAAAACAGATATAAAGGGTGAAGAGGGGGTGTATAGGAGCGAAGCCACCTAGCTATCCTATGGCACCTACACACACAACCGAACCGGGGACACCAACGTCTAACGTCGTTATAAACATTAACGGAGCGGCTCAATATTCCCCGGACCTTGCATCCCTCTGCCTCTGGTCTACCTCCGGTCCATCTCTACCCTTCTAGACCTCTGCCTCTCCACCTCTTCGCACTCCAACACGGACGGTTTTCCCATGCTTTCCGAGCCTTTCGATCCGCCACGCTCCAAAGAAATCGTACGCGGTACGTCGTTTCTTATCTGTACGCGTGCACACGTAGACACGTTACCATGCTAATTCGTTGGAGAGTTTCAAGCGTCAGCCGTGACAACGCTACAGTCGGACGACTCGAAAGATTCCATGTATACGTGTCGTCCGTGTTCGCGTCCTTGTGGAGAGTAATATCGTTAGTTTTTCGGCGACGCGGCGGACAAAATTGCTCGCGTGCATCTGATGCGTGACGTAAGGTACGCTCGGGTATACCCGATACCGTAAGTGCCGATTCCCCGATACAGCGTTGTGGCAGCTGTATTGTAAAAACAAACGACCCGGGGAAATTACGTACGAAACGGTCGCCCGATTTCGTACGATCCCGAAACGGAGAAAGATGAGAAGGAGGTCAAGAGGGTCTGCGGGAATTGAGTCGTGGGTGCTTACGGTCTGGGATCGAGATCGTCTAATTTCGTTCGACGAGCCCCGTAAGAATCTTCCTTCTCCGCGCCGCGTTCTCTCTGTCCGTTCATGTCCCCCTACCACGGTTTTCTCCAACCTATCCACCCGTCCGAGGTGCGACCGTCGATCTTACGGTACGTAGCTACGGACGTTGGAAAACTGGCCAACTTCGCGGCTCGGTTTAAACCGGCGAGTATCACCGAGTTCTCGGTCCAGACGAAAATTCTCTGCCCCTTGACGTTTGTCCGTTCCCAACGTGGCTTCGCCCGGGTTGAAATTTCGCCGTTCGTAGCCCGCGTCTAATTTTCCACGACGCGTCCTGTCCGATCGTTCCTACTCTTCTTCTCTATCCTCTCCTACCACCCTCGTCCTTCCCCTCTTTCGTTCTCTTTTCCGAACATCGATTTTGGCAGGAGCGTCGAGAGGCCTGGACCGCCGAATTCGTATGCGAGGGTCACCGTTGATTACCGTTAATTGTGCTTGATAGCGAGGACGAAGGGGACAAGGGGACCCTCGAAAAGGGCCGTTTCGATCGGATTAGCAAAGCTGATCGACGCCACCGTCCCGTGTATCCCGTTCCGAGATCGAGGATCGACGAACGATGTAATTATGATTAATCCGACAAGTCTGTCCGTGTGGAAAATATATATATATATATATATATATTGTATATATGTATGTGCTTGTACCGTCCGAGTGGACGAGAGACAAGGTTTTTCCGGCTACGCGTGTCCCACGAGCAAGGGAGAACTAGGGTCGGAGCGTGTTTCAGCGAGATTGGAGAAAATTCGGCGCGTTAAACTTGGGACATTTTTTCGAAGCTCGGCTCGCGTCGCGTCCCATCGGTGCACGCGTTGGCGTATAATCTAGCCTCGCGTGGCATCGGGACAGAGGGAAATTCGTCTAGTTCGTGCGTTCAACAAGTATCCGTCCCTCCCTCGTTGGCCCTCCTCGTCGCAACTGCGGTTAGATCGCGAGCTGACCTAAGCGTCCGCTATTTTTCGCGTTTCGGAGAAACGAGCCCGATTACGGGGATTGTTAGGTGGTAGCAGGTGCGCGTGGTTTTTCCGATCGGTAATGAGGGATTAGTCATCGGCGATCGTCGATCAACGTTAACGCGACGATCAGTTTTCGCTGGAAGATACGTCAGACTCGGATATCGTATTGACGTATCGACGTCTCGATGCCTGTTCCGCGACCGCCGGCCAATTAACGGTCCTTTCTTGTTTTTCCGACAAACACTCGTAAATCTCGACGGGTTCTGTCCACTCGATTTAATTCCCTTACCCTCCCACACGTACGGACGCTAGATCGTTTCGTTATCTTTGTCCGCTCTGTACGCGCGCGCTACGTGACGATACAATTAATATCCCTGTTCGAACACGATTGTCTTCTGCAAATATTTGCTTTCGACACGACCAGCGTAACCGTCGCTCGCGTTCGTTTGTGTTTCTTTGGCTCGGGTCGACCGTCCGAGTACACTCGGATCGCGTGTAACTACGCCTCCTCGTGTACGCAAAGCGGGTTTGGATTCGCGAAATCGTTGAGAAATCTTGGAGACGAGTGGACCGCGGCCGGTCGGACGTGGGCACGAACGTGGACGCGGCCAGGTGAAAATCCCTTTTCTTCGCGGCGTGGAAACAGATTTTCCGAAAAAACTCGAAACTTCCTCTATCGCGTTACAAATCGAATTTCAGTCACGTCAGGGGTAGACGTCGGGGCGTTAAGCGATCGGGTCTCGCGAGGCGTGTTTCGGAGCCGGATGGAAATTTCATTTGGTAGTTTTCTTCGTTTAATAAGACGACGGTGGAGTACGCCGAGTATGGTGAGACTCTCGACGAGGGGGGAGAGGGGTGAGGAGACGGAGCCACGAGGTCGCTGCCGGTTCGCAGACTTCGGAAAGGGGAAACGGAAAGGGCGCAACAAGGGGGTGGCGGAGGGTTAGAGCGGTGGCGAGGGCGAGGGCGAGGGCGCGGGCGAGGGTGCGGGCGAGGGCGAGGACGAGGGCGAGGACGAGGGCGAGGACGAGGGTGCGGGGACCGGGGCGGGCGAGGACGGGGGAGGGAGGGTCGGCCAGGGAGGCGAAGTGTCGTCGTCCGAATAACGGCCAAGCGGCATCGACCGATCTTCCTGCCCCCGGCGAGTACGAAGCGTCAACTTGTTTCCCTTCTGTTCCGCGAATATCGGACCTTCAATTTGCCCGCTGCGGTCCGCGCTAACGCGATTTCGCCTTGGCCCGTTAACAGGCGTTTTCGACGCCCTACCGGTCAACTTTCCGACCGATCCGACCGACGAACAATTTTTCATGCCACGTCGGTTCGGTCGTAGAGCAAAGTCGTCGGTAGCCGACGTCGCGATGTTTCAGCAAATATTTACGAAAAATTTTGCGGGAAAGTAGAGACGGACTTTGACGACAGGCTGATAGATGTACGTACGTAGCAGGGCGGACGTCCGGGAAACTTTTCCTTGGAGCGTCCCCCGCAGTTTCTCGCGACGTCCGACGCGGAAAGGAATAACCTATGTTTCGATAGGGATAACCGGACGATCGATGGAGGGCTACGAGGACGACGATGATACCCATTTCTGCATCAAGTGTCACCTGACGGTACACGGCCTGGAGAACTACGTCCGTCACCGTCAGTCCGGTTGCCGTCCCGACGACAAGAACGAAGTACGCGTCTCACCGTCGACACCAACCACCGTGTCCTACCCCGAAATCCTAAACGCGGACGCGTTCTTCAGCTCGCTGGAGCTTCAGAGCTCCAAGTCGAATCCCCGAAGAGCGACGACGTTGTTGGAGGAGGGTAGAAAGTTCAAGAAGGATGACAGACGGAAGAAGCAGAAGGCTCAGGAAGAGGAATCCACCGGCAAGGAGAAACTTCACAGTATGCTGCCTGGCGTGACAGATTTGGACGATCCTACGGATCTCTGTATTCCCTCGCTCGTCGAGTTTCCCGATATCGTTTCCTCGAGCGCGGGCAAACCCACTTTTCGGAATAAATTAACGCAGACGATTGCCAACGCCGGCATAGAAAACCCAAATTTCCCCGCGAAACACGAGCCCGACAATTCCCTCGAGAGTCTGATGTCCGAGTCGAAGCAAACGGATCGAAAGAGGCAGGAGGATAGCCAGAGGATCGAGCAGGTCCATCAAACGTGGTTGGAAGACACAATTTTGGCCGATCTGGTGAACAACGAGAACAAGGATCTGGCCAGATACGAGTTCGAGTACCAGCACGACGACGGCTCGGAGGATGACATGCTGGATTTAGGCGAGGACGACTCGTACTCGGATTCCGATGACGGAGAGGACAGAGAGGACAGAGAGGACAGAGAGGACAGAGAGGACAGAGAGCGGCCACCGTGCGGACACACGGGTGGCAAGTGGAAGCCCGGGCTCGACGATCCTCGAAATATTTCTCAGATTCACGAGGAGGAAGCGGAGCCCGAGGACGAGCCCCACGACCATCACGAACATCCCCCGCCGACTTACACCGGCGGAAAGTGGAAGCCCACCGAGACGCAGGTACGGTATTAGAGATTTAGCGACGGAGAGGAGGTACGAAGGGTAGGTACGAAGTATCCTTTGCAGAAGATCGAGGAGTACGAGTCGAAGAGCGCCGGACAACCACCGCCGGGACATACGCGCGGGAAATGGGTGCCGGGTGCTCAAACGGATATCGAGTCGGGATATTGGTGCGATCCCTGTGGCAGGAAGCTCGCCTCTCGATTGGTCTACAACAGGCATCTTCTCTCCGATTTGCACGCCAGAAGGAGCATCCGAGAAATCGATGCCGTTCTTCGCCTGCCGCGTACAAGCGAGTCGCACGCGACGAAAAAGACCACTCGTAATCAGGTAAGGGACACCGATCTACAGGCTCTCCAGTTAATTGCCGCTCTAACGAGCGTCTTTAATCGCGTCGACTTTTCTGATAATTATTTCCATAACTCCCGGGTTAGTCGCCGCGACACGTTATCGCGCGCGTCCTCGCGTTGCTCGGTGGGACGGCTACTTTGCGTCTACCACTTTCGTAGACGGCTTATTAATCGCCGCGTCGTTACATCGGCAGAGGTCGAAGGAACCAGTAGAGGAGAGCGAGCCGAAGAAATGTCTGCGCAGGCGGGAGAGAGAGGTGCTCTCGTGCGAAATGTGCCACGCTCGGGTCAGGCGGGCGCAAATGGGCAAGCATTTGCTCTCCCATTATCACTGCCGCGTGGCGGGCGCGAATCCTCGCGGGCCAAGGGCGCGTCGCTTCCTGCTGGAGAACATGGGGAACGTGGTGCGTCAGTGTCCCTTTCAGTGCTCCTCCTGTCGATTCTACTGCAACACCGAGGAGACGTTTCTGCTCCACTGGCGATCCGATCTGCACGCGAGGACTCTGGAGCAGGTACGCGTTCCTCCCCTAGCCAATCGCACCGCCAAGCCGCGGGCATCGTGTATCTAAACGTTTCCCTCCCGCAGATCGGCGGTAGCTACAAATGCACGCCCTGCGACTTTTGGTGCGACGACAACGACACCATGGAGGCGCACTTGTTAAACCCTCATCATCGCGACGTCGTCTCGATGATGAACGGTTCCGTGCCGGTGGTGATCGGTCGTCAACGCGCCCTGCCCTGTGGCAGCTGCGACCGGCGATTCAGGTACAATCTGCAGCTGCGATTGCATATCAAAGAAACGGGCCACGAGAGAAGCCTTACCGCGTCCGACGCCTATCAACAGCGGATCAAGTGCGATCTCTGCCCGCAAGTCGTCAGATCTCTGGTAGCTTTGCAGAGGCATCGGCTGACTTGTCACGTTGACAGAAACGACGAGAAAGACGATCCGAGCCAGCCGTATTTTTGCTCGTTCTGCAAGATGAATTTTGCCACCGCTCGACAGGCCGTGCAGCACAGACGAACCTCGCGTCACAAGGAAATCGTGAAAGCTAGCAAATGTAGCAAGAGTTTCGCGCCGACCAGAGAGTGCAGTCATTGCCAAGAGAAACAAGAGAGTCTAGCGGAACACAAGCAGCACCTACTGCGATGCCATCCCGAGCTTTGTCACAGGTAAACCTTGCTGCGACGGCGTGTGCCGTTGCTTTTTCTTTTCTTATTCTTCCAGCACCGTCGCACGTTTTTGCGTAGGTGTCCCAAATGCGGCGCGCTTTTTGCTCTCTCGCAAGACGTGACGAGACACACGAGGGAGAACAACTGCCGCGGTAACAAATTAAACCTTGTCAAAGCCGGGGGCGTCAAAGAAGAATGGAAATGCGACAGCTGCGGTTTCTCAACGGATTCCCAGTCGGAATTCATCTTTCACGAGGCTCTTCACACCGGTGCCATCGAGACTTGTAACGACGAACCCGGTTGCAGTAGATTATTGCCAAAGTATTCCTGTCCCGTTTGTAAAAAGACATTCGCCAAAGTGTCGTTGCGGAATCACATTAGAAGTCACACGGGCGAGAGACCGTTTCCTTGTGCAAAGTGTTTCGCGTCGTTCTCGAGGAGGACGGACCTGAACGCCCATCAGAGAGAGTGCACGACTTCGTCTTCGTCGGTGTGGCAGGAAGAATCCGGCCGGAAACGAAGCTTCGTCTGCTCCGAGTGCAACAACGCTTTCTACACAAAGTGAGTACACCCATTATAGTTTACGAGGTTAAAACCGTCCACGGACAGAGGCGCGTTTCGATCAGCAGTCACCGCGAGATTTTACCATCGAGCGTATTTCTCGATCGCGAATCGTTGCCAACGTTTCTACCAGCGAAACAGCGGGGGAAATCGTACAGGCGATTTCGACGAAAAGAAAAAACAGATATAAAAACAGCGATACGCTTCGGGTCTATTAATAATTTTAAACGATCGTCTGAAAATGGCGCGTAAAAGTAATTGCCCGAGCACGTTCTTCGTGTACGGAACGTCTCGATAGCCGGGTTATGATGTATAGCGAGACGTTGCATCGTGACAACAATGGGTTTTAACATAGAAAACTTTGCGCATTATCCGAGCAACAAAAGGATCGTATTTATCTTGAGATTTCCAGTTAGGTACAATTATTATTGCGTCGATCGTAGATCGGATACGTCGAGCACGTTTCGTACAAAGTACGGATCTTTTCGTTCGTACGGCTGGACCTTTCACCGGCGCATTTATCTTTCGGCCAAGTTGCCTCTACGAGCCCGTCAAATCGATCCGCGAATATATCGTAAATTCTCCTAACTGCGCCCTTCCCTGGGAGAAATTCGAGAATCGAAAGGAGCGCGGTAGTCGCGACGTAGAAAGCTTGCGACCTTAGGTATGTACATATGTACGGACCACTTTGTTGTCCGGCAATCCGATTGCGTAGAGTCCGTAACATGGACGGAGCAGCGAATTCGAAATGTCTACGCGTTCAAATTGTCGAGAAACCAACCGTTTGCCACGGGGAACGGAACCGATAAAAAGATGAACGATTCGGAGGCGAGAGACGAGAGACGAGAGACGAGAGACGAGAGGAACGTTTCTCTGGCGTCGTAGCGGCCGCGGCCGAGGGTTCCGATTAGACATTTTCGACAACTGACGCACACTTATCTCTACCCTCTCGGCGAACGAAGGTGGAGAAAGTCCTAATCAAGCTGGCCCGCTCCAAGTTTTAACTGCCTGCGGTCGAAGGCTGACGCGGAGTTCCAAGTACTGCTTTTGCTTCCACAGAAACTGCAGGGTGATTGCGTAAGGAGCACGGTTACGGAAACTTCGCCGGAAGACAATTTGAATTTATGGCAAAATCAGGCCGGGTTGATCCTCCACCGAATAGATTAACCATTAAGATATAGGTCGAGAGTGATTTTCGGGCATGGCGAATTAACTAGTTCGGGAGGAGACCTCGGAGGAAAGTTCGCGGGAATAGTTTTCGACTTTAACGAGAAACGTTGACGGAAACGTGCGGAGACGTGCGGAGACGTCCCGTCGGTTTTAACGTCCGCGTACGGTTCTTTGTTTAACGATATACGAAACGTTGACGCGATACGATCGCGGAATAAAAAGTGGAAAAGTCTCGGCAGGGAGATGCATTCGACTTTGTATCGGAGGGGGAAAAAATCGTTATCTGTGGACTACAGGAAAGATCGTAAGGGGTAGTCGAAACGATAGCGAAGCCTAATCCCTCGGAACGGCCGGAATCGTGACATTAAGCGAAACCCTCGTTCAGACTTCTGGCCAACCATTCGAAGACTGTACGGGAATAGGTTGAATAGCCAGTGTTACAGAAGGTAATGCGTGTACGAGAAGTCGAGGGTGGCAGAACCGAGTGAAAAAGGGACGAGGAAATCGAGGCAGCGAAGGTGTTAACATTTGCTTTATAGCGATTGCCCTACACCCAATGGTTTAATACTTGGACGTGCGCGATACGTGGCGGCAGAGGGACAGAGAGAGAGAGAGAGAGTAGAGGGAGAGAGAGAATGAGAGAATACGGTGGCGCCTAGCCGTGGCTATGTCAGGTCTTGCCTACGTAAAGGCGGCATTGGTACTAGAGAAACGGCGAATATGTATTTGCGAGGTCCGTTGCGCGCATCCGTTAAATACTGCAACGATTCACCGACCGATAGAAAATCCAGCAAGTCCCTCTTCCTGTTTCCGTAATTCCGTTTCTCTATCTTTCTCGCTCTCTTTCGTTTTTTCTGCAATCATTCCCTTCCGTCGTACGCGTTAAAACACGCTCCATATCCCATGTCGCAGGCATTATTTACTTAACGAGTGGTCGAATTAGTGTACCTTTGAAATTCAATTACGCTTTCCTAAGAACCCGAAAACATTATACGTTCTAGTAATTTCAATAGTATATTACAACATTAGCACGTACGGGCTTCTATTTACATACGTTAGTATTAGAGGAGCCGTTGGACATATACTTACATGGACCATAATGCAGGCCCGTTAAATACTAGAATGACCCGTGGGCTTACAGGCCGCTATGAGATGTTAATACGAGCCGCTGGCAGAGAACGCGGCAGGCTTCCTCCTCCTCCTTTCTGCCTTTTCGATGTTCTCTCTCCGTCCGGTAGACACGGTCCTACGCGAGTTCGTTTCATCTCGCTCGGTTATTCCGTAGTACGCTACGGGCGAACTCTTTCTGGTTTCCTCCTCTCTTCTACCACGGACCAGCCACGGATACGGTCTTTTATTTTATAGTTATGCAGCGAGGACACTTTTACTACGACCGCGCGAACGTTCCGTGGTTCCAGCTCGCGGCGGTGGCTTTTATTGTCTTACACTTTTTACCCCCGAATGCGCCAACCCTTTATTTACAGCGGGTCGAAAGTCGCAACGGTGTGCGTCCCCTTGGCGCGAAAGATGCGGCGAATAAAGTCGGACCAACGGAATTTTGTTTTGCTCGACGGCCAGGCGATTCTTCGATTCTTCGATTCTTCGATTCTTCCTGATTTCTCGCCTTTCTCGCAATCACTGACTTTCCTTTCAACGAGTCGGCGGAAAAGGTTCAAAGCAGAGAATTTTCGGACCGTCGTCGGTACAGTCCTCCTCGGTTACTTTGGAATCGAGACGTGTTCACCCGGACGGTTAATACGAAAGAGCAAAAGACCAAACGCGAAACGTGACGATGGCGGGTTAAGGAGATAAAGAAAGACGATGCAAAAAGTACCAGAGGGAAGAGCAAGGTATAGGAAGGGAAAGCAAAGGAAAGCAACGGAAAGGAACGGAAAGGAGAGAAAAGGAGAGGAAAGAGAGAAAGAGGGTAATTACGAGACGGGCAGCTCCCGCGCACTCGCCTAACCAATTCTGAGAATACGCGGGGCAGCTCTCGATGTATGCGCATATTCAAGATAGTATGTTACATACGCTACTGACCGTACGTTTCCACCCGCGCGCCCTTCGGCCCCCGCGCCCTTTCCAGCAAGTCCGGATCGGGTCCTTTCCAACCCTCTCCGCTGCCTGCTCCCCAGAGGTATTTACATATATGGACCGCGGCGTGGCGCGTATCTTTTATCTTCCGCCAGCAGTAATGGCGCGTCCACCTCCTTCGTACCTGGCCAGGTAAACAGCAGATAGGCATACTGGGTGAGATTCGCGCGCAGTAATCGCACGGTGACATCCACCACCCCGGATCACGATATTTTCCGAATAAAACGTCCGCGTCGAGGGACACGTCGAGGGTATATTTCGACGAGGAGGAAAATTACCACCGCGATTTCTTTTCCGAAACGGTCGGAAGATCGTCTCGGTATCGTTGATTCGTTTGACTGGAACCGATTTATGTCGCCGGAGATAACGATTAAAGGTATCGCGCAATTAATTCGATCGGCGGGCATGTTCGGATCGAGATGGTACATAAATCGTCCGATCACGCGGAATTTAGTGGGCCCTTTCGAGAGATGCGTGTCTCTGTGGTACCATTGTCTCCGGAGGCAATACCGTTTTCTCTCACCTTCGGACGCCGCTAACGAGCCTCGGTGTCTTTACGGATCACCCCGTAGGCACCCTCGAACATCCCGGCAAATCGGGATCGTCCGGGAGGCAAAGGCTGTACCAGAAGCAAAAACCGGGATAGGCCGGGAGAGCGGTGGAAGGAAGGAAGGAAGGAAGGAAAGAAAGAACGAAAGGAAGAAAGAAAGAAGGAAAGAAAGAAAGAAAAAGAACAGGACCCTCTGCACGGACCCCGAGGAACAATGCGACGCTGTTGCACCGCATTCGTCGCATCGAAATGTATTGGTGAGGTGTCTCTGCCGTGCGCGCATTGTGTCGAGGGTATACCTACACGTAGGTACGTGGGTATGGTATCCGTGAACCTATGGGTTTTCTTGCATGCGTGGCAATGGTGGTAGCGATGGTACGCGGCGTGGTATGGTTCGGTATGGTGGCACGCGGTAAGCACGGCCCCGTATGCAGACAGTTTAGCGGTGACCGCCCCGCGAGTCCAGTTGTCGCGTGAAATATTGCGATTCATAAAATAAAACAGGCCTGCGGTCGAGGACGCGTAGATATAGCCGGCCGCTAACCCAGACCTTCCCCTGCCCCTTTCACCCGTTTTACCCCTTTATCCACCATTCTTTCGTTCCCTTCGCCTGGCTCCACACTTTATCCACCTCCGCGCGTCTATCCTTCTCTTTCGCCCCGCGCTTCTTCCCGCCTTTCGCTCCGCTGAAACGTCGCCAAACCGCAGGCATCGTGTAACGT
Source organism: Mimumesa dahlbomi (assembly GCA_917499265.3). NCBI lineage: Eukaryota > Metazoa > Arthropoda > Insecta > Hymenoptera > Crabronidae > Mimumesa > Mimumesa dahlbomi. The sequence continues at coordinate 436,064 of OU824124.1, forward strand.
CCGCGGTGAAATTTTTCCGACTCGGCGTCGCAGTAGACGCGAAAACCGTGGGGATGGCTCGCGGACACCGCCACGGGCCGTCGCCCTATCGATACGCGCGTCTACGTGCTTAACGAGCCCACCGGATCGAAGCCGGAGAAGACGCTCGGCTTTATCGAATTAACATTCGGCCGCGTGCCACACCGCGGCGACGCACCGGCAAATTCCCGTCGTAGACCGTGACGAGCCTGCGTACCCGATAACGAACGACATCGCGATCTTCTCTCGTAAGGAATGATCGTCGACTTGAACGAGAAGGGCAGAAAACGTCGGCGTACGTTACGGTTAAGACGCTCCTCCGTTCCTGGAGATTCCTCCTTTTCCGCCGACGAAATTAGCGGGGGACATGTTTATTGTAAATGAATCCTACTCGGGGAGCTCGTGGAAGACTGCTACGTGTCGTGGTAGTAGGGTGGGGAGGGTGGGAGAGGATGGGTGGGTGGGGGGGGGGGGGGCGAGGGTGAATCAGAGGGAAAGGGACAACGTTGCGGAGAGACGAAGAAGGGTGGAGGGTAGTTTCGAGGGCGCACTGCTCCGATTTATGCGCCCGTTACCGAGCCCTCTGGCGCAATTAAGCTCGCGTTATAATATTGTTGTTTATTCTGAGCCTCGGCTGCGAAGCGTTAACCACCCCACCGCTTCCCCCTCGCCCAGCCAACGAACCTGCGGATCCCCTAATCTCCCTGACGCGGCAACTAGAATCTCTCGTTCTCTCTCCGTCCCTCTCTTCGTCTCACCGACCGTTTACCGTCTTTCTCCTTCCTCTCTCTCTCTCTCTCTCTCTCTCGACTTACAGCATCAGCTCCGAAATGCGGGACTAACCAAACTCCCCCGAGGACTCGCGGAAACGAAACGAAAGGAAATTTTCGTTTTTGTTTGTCCCCACCGATCCAACGGCCGGCGCCTTTGATTGGGATACGCGTGTTAATTTGAACTTATTCCGACGCGTGGTCACGTACGCGTTAATGAAGCTGGCTTTTAGGGTCGAAAGTCGAGCGGCGTTTCCCGGCTGTTCCGGCTTGGGCTTTCGCTCGTTTGTCCCGATTTGTGTGTCCCATTCATGGGTAAATCCGGGAAACGATCGAACGTTTTGACCGGACCTTTTCGTTCGCGATTTACCGCAACGAAGGGTCCAGGAACGATCGAAAGTGTACGTGTTTATATTTTCGTCCGATCGATCGATTTTTACAAAAGTTTTCTATTTACCTCGATAGAACGTATCTTTGGTAAAAGGAGAACCGATCGTATAATCGTAGATTTATCATCTTGTTTACATAAATTCTAGGAATCTATAATTAAATGCGCGATTCGTCTTTGAACGTTTTTATCTCGCTGGGAATCAAGAGGCTTTATAACGTTTAAATAACGTGTGAATCATCCGTTAAACCGGTTTTCGACCGAATGCCGTGGATAACGTTGACGAAATAAGCATCGTCGAAATGAAATTCCGACCGGGAACGATGTTAATTTAAATTTCGGTGGTCTCGTTTGCTTCGGTGAGAAGCGAAACTTATTTACGGAAATAATCGGGGGACGAGTTGAAATTGCGATCGATAATCCTACGCGGAACTTTGATCGCCGCTAATCGGTGGGCCGTTCCAATTTTGATCCCGTGACGTATGCAATTCGACGCAGGGCTCGAAAGGCAAGGTTCCTCTTCGATGGGCGTTTCTCGTTTGCTTCTCTCGTTCGGCGGACGTACGCGAACCGCGCGCGGAAATCGAGACCGTACGAATCGCGAAACGGTTAACGGTCGCAACGTTTCGACGTAGCTCGTCGAGGTTCGAGCCTTCGACGGCTGTCTCTCGCGACCTTTCTTTGCCCGAGCATGGGCGTACCTCGTATGCCCTTTTCGTTTTCGCGGCCGATCCATAAGTCGCGACGTCGATATCCGTACGGCACGGATACCGTACGTGTGTAGTCAGCCACACGTCTACCCGGTGTATACCTGTCGGTGTCGTAAAGGTTAAAAAGCTGAAGAAGAAGGAAATCTCGATGGAATCTAACGAGCAAGAAGGAAAGATCTCGATGGCTTCGCATCAGAGAGACGGTATACTCTTCGCCATGATCAAGATCGGGTTCCGAGGAAGACGATCGTTCTCGAACGGAGAAGAAAAGAGATGGTGGATGAAAGGTAAAGGAAGGGAACCGGCGCAGGGAGGAGAAGGGAAGAGACGGGACGGGCCTGGCCGGGTCGGGACGGGACGGGACGGGACGGGAAGGGAACGGCGGAGGAGGGGAAAAAGAGTCGAAGAAAGAGAAAGAGAAAGAGAAAGAGAAAGATGGACGCAGGTGCAACCTGCACCGGTGCGGGACGGACAGTACGGACAGTACGGACAGGACGGACGTACAGGACGAAGGTGGGATTGAGTTATGACAGCGTTTGCTCCAGGGGGCCGGGTCTGGAGCTGGCGAAGCGGATATTCTTCTTATTCTTTATTTCTTCGTCTGCGGCCCCGCCGTAGGAACCGTCGGCCATGCATCACCTTCGGTTCACTTTGGTCCGGCCTCCTCTTCGGCATCGTTCCACGGCCACACCACCATCACGGCCCATCACGATCCCACCGCAGAACCATCGCACGGTGGATACGTCGATTCCACCCACTCTCGAGTATTTACCTTTTAGGCCGAGTTTATATCGCGGACGCCGTTTCTTCTTTTTCCTCTCGATCGGACCCGGGGACCCATTCCGACTTTCACCCGACTTTTTGCCAAATTCTCGGGCAAACTCGCGAATTGCCCGATCCGCGCGCGGACCAGTTCTCGAAAGAGTTTCCCGAGGCACGAAAAGTTGCAAAGTAACGGACTCGAGGGTGGAGGCGGCCTCGAAAAAACTTGCCGTAGGAGAGATCCGTCAGTGACACGAGTCGAAGGAAGAGTGGTACGGCCAAGTCGTGCATAAATCATTCGCGGTAATAAAGATCCACTTGTCGTGGCCAGATATTTATGAATCGCCCTCGGTTCTCCGCGCCAGAGGAGAAGAGGCAAGAGAGAAGAGAGTCGAGAATCAGCTTTTAGCTCTCGCGGCTAGTCCGGAATGAACGATCGTCCGATTTCGAGATAATCGAAGAGGTCAGGGGCGGAGGGGACTAGGGCGCGGACATAGGCAGGAAAGACACGAGGCGAGAAAGGCAAGAGAAGCGAGGGAAGAGGGAGATGGAGCAGGAGCAGCAGCAGCAGCAGCGGGAGAACGAGAAGAGGGAGTAGTAGTAGTAGTAGAAGAAGAAGAAGAAGAAGAAGAAGAAGAAGAAGAAGAAGCAGGAGAAGCAGAAGAAGACGCAGAAGAAGAAGAAGAAGAAGAAGAAGAAGTCCAAGTCGACGTTCGTTGTAGAGGCCACAGACCGACAGACCGAAGGACCGCGAGGCCATAAATACCTCAGCGCGTTCAGCCAATTAAAACAAATCATTTTAATGCGCAACCTTTTTAATTAATGCCCGTGCTCGCTCGCTCCCATCCGCTTCCCTCCTCTCGCATAGTACACGATCGCTTCACCGGTCTCTGCCATTCCCATCCCAACACCGATCCAGCCTGTATTAACCTGTACGTCGTTGTATCCTGATTTTACCTTCGCGTGTACCGTCTATGACCCGACCCACGTCAACAGATCGAATCCATGCCCGGCCAGGCCGTACTTCGCGATTTTAATTATATGAATTTTCGCTCTCGATGGTGTGGTCCTTATCGGCTCGATGATCAGCCGTCATCGGGAATTACACTGCCGATCGTTCGGCGATTGCGCACATTGTATATACGATTTAGAAATATCGTGGCAATTCCGCGGTAGGCGATTAAAACGAAACCGATTATTTATACTATTCATCTCGAAATGTCGAGGGTACAACGGGAAAGAATCATCGATTCGATCGATTCTCCGTCCGTACGACTCGCGGCAGTACGTGTACGTAGGTATGTACGTACGTATGGAAGATGAGATTACCAGAGTCGCGAAATGGCAGGCCGAAACGATGCTCGCTCGTCGCTCGTCTCACGGTCCGTCACGTCGAAACGCGGGCAGCATTGACGAACGTAACGTCGCGGATTAGACTTTTAAATGGGCCCGGGTAAGTCGGGTCGGTACATATTTCACGAGATGACGGTGGACGTCGCGCTAAATCATCCGGAGTGACCGCATCCGCTTGCCCAATCGGCCCCCGAGACTCTCCTTAACGGCCTCTTGTCACGCCTGCGACATTCCACCGAAACACACCACTTTGATCCCTCTCTCTCTCCCCCGTCCCACACGCCCCTGTCCCTCGCTCTGTCCTTTGCTCTCGTCAACCGTAAGACGCGCTTTTGTCGGCCACACCGATATTAATATTGTTCTATAGGAATTCCAATCCGCTGGAATGGCCTACGCGGGATTTCTCAATGTCATAATTCAAGCTGGTAGACGTGTTCCATGTTGTCGAGTCGGATATCGATGTTCTCGATAGAATTTTAGGCAAATTAGTGCCGGATGCCATACCGAGCCGCGCCGAGCCAAGTTGTTATTTTTCCGCGAATCGAACCCGACAAGTTTTCTACGTATACGTATACCGCGACACGGTACACTTTAGGATATAATACTCCAAGTTTGTAACAAACAGACAGACGGAAAATCAATTTTATTGCCAGAGATATACCGTGGGCAGGAATTCGTTTGCCTTCGCATATATTCCCGTGTAGAACCACGGATGCCTCCAGCGAGAGTATTACTCAACCGGCAATCTAGCTCGACACGTCTACGTTTACCCGGCGCGAGATTCCATGCGTGAGAAAGTGCAATTGCACAGGCATAATGCGCCGTATTAATATCGTTTTTATCGAGGCTCAAATCCACCGGAAAACTCTTGTCGCTGAATACCTCGGACGTCATAATTCAGGGCAATTACGACGTTCGCTCCGGCGTGCACCGGCACGGATCACGGTTACATCGTCATTAGCATTTATCGAGCCGAGCACCGACCAGCTTGATTTTCTTCGACTCGCTGAATCCCGGCGTTGTCTCGATACACCTCGCGTACATACCAAACGTACGCGAGGAAATACATCGAAACCTAGCATTGGAATTATGCGAACTACACGACGGACTTCCTACCAGTCGCTCGAGTTTCCAGCGTACGTGTATCTTGTCCTCGTGTCTACGCTATGCGGATGGAAGCCGATCCAGACGTCCGTCGACGCTCGCGGTAGCCCGCGACACACGCATCCTGGTACCCGTAGGCGCGGGACTACCTGGATGCAGGTGCAAGCGAAGGTACGTCCTAAGCTCGTGCGAGGGCGTGTATATCCTGACATTGTAAAACTTGCCGTTACACTTGCGTAGCCAATTGGGTAGGCCGGTTCCCTCTAGGACGGCCCAGATCACCGTAGCCTTCTCTTCGTTCTCTCCTTTTCCTTTCCGTTGGCTTTCGCGATTCTCCGTCCTATCCTCTCCCTCTCTCTCTTTCTTTCTCTCTCGCTCTCTCTCTCTCTCTCGTTCGTTCGAGTCCGGGTCCCCGGTATCGTCGAGCTGCCATCTCGAAAAATCCGTGTCCTTCGTTCGTTGCGCTACCGCGAGGTTGGTTTCCCTGCGCCACCGTCCACTCCGCAAAAGATCGCAGAGACAGAAACGAGAGATACGTACGCGAAGATCGTGGCTACCACGTTCGGAAATTTGCTGCCGATTTCGATAACATCGACGAGCTCTTCGCTTAGTCTTATATGTCTCGAAGGATCGTGGTATTACCCGAAGATGTCCTTGTAGGCATTTCCATGCTCCTACCACACCGCACGAAGCTTCTCCTCGAACAGGGACTGTCCTCCGCAGCTTCCGTTATTTTCATACGTTTCACTTTCGTTGACCGCCGCGACGACGGATCGCGAAGCGCCTGGCTATTTCCAGCCGAGGAAACGTCGACGGACGGAAACTCGCGGGTGGAAAACTTCATCGGAAATTCCGGCCGAACGTTGATCCCACGTCCGGCGACGTGTCGGCGAGGCAGAAGATACCTTGGCCACTTCGAGCCCGGGGGTCGTTGAAAAAACATTCTCGAAAAGCGTCAAACGCCGCGATACCGCTTCCCTCGAGCGAGCGCGAGGGGTGCGCGGTCGTGACGTTGGCATAATCCACCAAGCGCTGTCCACTGTTCGGTGTTTTCCGCGTGAAATTCAAAGGGCGCGATCGCGCCGCGTGCGATGGGTGGGAAACGATCGAGAGGGCAGAGGTACAATCGAGACGGAGTTCGAGCGGGCCAAACCAGTCTCGCCCCGTTGACTTAGTCGAGGAGCCCCGAGTTCGCTAACCGTATAGATCGTCACCTCTTGACAGAAACTATTTAAAGTGCAGCTCCTTGTGTGCGCACTCGCCGGCAGGTTGATATAGGATGCAACAGCTGCGATCGGATCGTACGGCGTGCGAACAGCCGATGGTCACACGCGTACCATGCATTCGTGGGACCATTGTGCTGTCTTATTACACGTTGAATTTAACGAAAGCGCGCCTCTTTAAGCTGCAAAATCATTATTCCCAACACGTTGCCGCGGCCAATTGCGGCTACCGGTATTCGAAAAATTATACGAATCCCCGTGAAATACTTTCCAGGATGCAGAAGCGGGCGCGCACGACACGTGATACCCTATGGGTCCGGTCCGCTCGTTTCGCTGGAAAATACCAGACACGGGATTCGACGTTCTCTCGAGCAATCGATTTTCTTGGATCTCCTCTGTTTCAGGCACGCTTTGAGACAGCACATGCTGAGGCACGCCGGAAAAAAGTACAAGTGCGGTCTTCCGGGCTGCCCGACGATACTTCGGACCGCTTCCGAGTTGAGATCTCACCGGGCTCTGGTACACGACGCCGAGTCCGATAGACGTTACGGATGCTCCGACTGTTCTTACGCGGCCAAGACCAAGACGCAGCTACGCAGGTGACTGTATTTTTCCGTTTAACGTACGCGTGATCGATACGACCAGTTCCAGCGACGATGCTTTGCCTTGGAAATTGATCGCGGAACGTCGCGTGTCTCGTACGTGTAACCTTGTTATCTAAATTGGAGCAAGATGAAAGACGTTACGGTCGGTGTGGCCAGCGCGGTCTTTTTAACGATTCGCATCGCGTGCGATTCCATTGCTCGAACTAGGAAGAACGGTTGGCACGGCTTCTCGTCCCGTCCGATATTATTGACATTAATTTTAATCGAGGTCCCCGCCGGGAACGTCGCATTCCTACGCCATTAATCCTGCTGATGGCTGCGCGTATGTATGATCGATGTCTTCGAGGAAGTTGAGAATTAATTGCGAGGGCGCGCATCGGTGTGCATACGCGATATCGTACCCGACAAGAACGATCGAAAGAATCACGTCCGAGTATTATCGATGTAATTTATTGTATCGACCGTATAAATCACTGGACTGTAATTAATAGAAAAGTAGACTGCATCGTATTTCGATTCGATCGCGGTACACGTACGGTACACGCGTACAGTATCGCGGGACGTTATCCTCCTCGAATCGATTGATATTTAATTTCCTTAATTTTTCGCCGAGGCACGAACTCGGTACCGCGAGAATACGTGACTCTTTGACGATACGAGCGCGCACGAAAGCGAGAGGTTCGATTTAAATTAAGCCTTATTACGGGCATTGTACCGTGGAAGGTCGCTAATAAATTTCATCTCGTTTGATTCGATTTTTTTCCCGCTGCCGCGAAGCCGGGAGGAAGATCGCGAGTACCGGAGGAAAACGGGGGAGGACAGACGAACAGGGAGGAGAACCGGGGGAACGGACAGGCGGACAGAGAGAAAGAGAGGGAGAGAGAGAGAGAAGGCGGAAGTTGCGTGCAGCAGCCGGCCAAGTGCGGGCAACCCGTTATGATCGTCCGCATGGCGATGGTCGGCGCGATATTTCATCGCGAATTGAGTACTTACTACGTGAGTCGAACTCAACGCAGCCACAGAGTGTCGCTCTCTTCCACCTCAGCGTTCGTTCTTTCTCTTTTTCTCTTTTTCTCTTTTTCTCTTTTCCTCTTTTTCTCTCGCCCTCGCCCTCGGCCTCACCCTCGTTCCCGTTTCGCTTCTCTCCGTCCGTCCTCTCGTTTACTCTCTTTTACTCTCTTTTACTCCCTTTTCCCCTCACAGTTTGCTTTTTCCCACTCTTTCGGTCTCACTCTGTGCGGCGGAGTAAATCACGCGGGATTTTAATTAAACGTGTCACGCATTTCGAAGCTGATATACACGTAGCCACGGCCAATGGCTCCCTCGTAATATCGCGCACGCATATCGCATCGTTCATAATCACCGGCCCCGCTGCGACGATGAACTTGCCGCGCCTCCGATCCCGAGTCTTCTCTACATCGTACAAGATATTTCCACCTTCTCTTCTTTCTTTCGCGAACCGTGCTTATCCAGCTCCTCCCTTGCGGTCGAGTCGTCTCCATTTATACCTCCTCTAGCTGCTTTCGCCCGCGGAAAAGCTCATCCTTTTCGAACGATCCGCTGACCGGTCTGTAATTCCTACGAAAACTGTTTCATTTCAGGCATCGGTCGCGACACGAGGAACCCACGAGCGGTGCGAGCGGTGCGACCGGCGTGAAATCGGATCTCCGCTGCTGTCCCTATGCCGGCTGCACTTTCAAAACCAAGCTCGCCTCTCATTTGCAGCGACACGCGCGTTTACACACCGGGACCAAGCCGTACAAGTGTCGGCACTGCGCTTACGCGAGTAACAACCTGGTGAGCTTAACCCCGATATCCCGTGTTCCCCAAGTAAACGCGATAGATTCGTTCCATCGCTGCGACGTGTCGCGGTTCAACCGTGTTCCATCCTCCCCTCGATTCGTGGAGGTGGAGGGGGGGGGGGGGTTGCAGCGGCACGTTAATTGGTATCTTTGTCGTTGCGTGGGTTCGTTTTTCGTCGACCGCGAGGACCGCCGAACGATCGCGTAACGAAGCAACGCGTACGCCAGCAATAGCGGAACGGCCGGAGCGACTTAGAACGGTTTGGCTTGGCGGGAGCAGAGGTTGACTCGCAGTCCAATTTTTGTCCCCGCGTTGACTCCGTGGCGTAAATTAAGCAAAGTACACCTTAACGTTTGGACCACGCCGCCGCCTCTGCCGCCGCCGAGGCGCGATAAGATAACGAGTTAATTGTGCTCACTGGTTGCCCACACACGCACGGCCCAGTCATACCGTAGCGGCCGGTATGCTAATGCCCTTTGAAGCTTTAGTTAGGATGCGACTCGCATACGAGGGCTCCGTGTCTCTTTGATAGCGACATAAACTCATTCCAGTGGCTCTCAGCCGGCCGGATAACTTGAGCCGAGGCTAATCTCGCGAATGTTACGTCTCGCATCGGTAATGATACAACACCAGCCACTTCTAAACCGTGTGGATACGTAGATACGTGCATACATGCGAACCGCACGAAAGTCGCCACGAGAGTGCGAAGAATGTCGTACGTTTACCCAGTCTCGTCTCTAATTAGCCGAGATAACGATACGACTATGATCCTTTCTTTCTTCCTTTCTTTCTATACCCACCGTTGTGTATCTAGGTTCGAATCTTTCCGTGTTATTGGCTCAAGATACCTTGGTTAATCGTGACCAACCGATATATCGGGTACTCGTGGCACGAAACGAAAATCGACAGTGTTGCTCGATGCATCGGTTTGTAAAGGTTGTGGGTCGTGTCTGGTGGGAAAAAAAGGAAAGACAAGAATCGGGCAGACGGAATATCGAGGTAGGTTGTAGCGTACTCGGTGAAGCTTTAATAAGGGGGAACGGGTTGGCTCGCGTCAACGAGATTACGCGAGCCACCTTTCTTCCTTCCTTCCTTCCTTCCTCTCTTCCTCCACCCGCCGTATGATTTACCACGGTTGCACCTCTCCTCTCTCCGTGGCTGGCACGTTCCGCCCTTGTTCCATCTTCTTCGTCGTACTTCCTACGAACGGGGCGAGTCGGCGAATCGAAAAGCGCGACGACTACGAACCGTGGACATCCGTCCAGCCGGTGCTCCGTCGCGTCGGTTTCCCCGTTGTCCGGCCCTCGAATGGATCGTTTCGCGCGGTACGAATTGGATATCTTCCGGGTATCGAGCGGACGATTAGAGAGGAACGGTAACGACACGATCGGGTTTTCTTTAATGGAAATTTCGCTTGAGATACGTCGGTTCGCGAACTCTGCCGCTACAGGGATAAGTATTTATGATAATTTATTTGATATCGGGTAAAAAGTGGAAACGTGTACCACCGAAGAATCCCATCGATAAAATCTTGATCTGGGTTAAAGATCCTGGCAGTTTACGTTTTATAATTTTACAACCGACTCGAACAGCGTGGTAAGAGAATATCGGACTTATTGCTACCTTCGATAATTTTTATATATTACGAGGACATTTACGTTGAAGTTACGTTAAAGGTACGGTAGCCGTGCAGGTAGAAAGAAATTAATATCAACCTCGTGGAATCTCGAGAGAAATAAAAGGGGGAGGGGAAGATAAAACGGCGCAGATTTGAGATCCTAGAACGAAGGCTCGTAAAACGTGGAATATTCCTCCGCCTAGTGGTACGCTAGTATATGTATACATATAGTGGTATATAGTCTCGGGTGTAACAGAAAATTATATCCAAAGAAAATCGGAATCGATTGGGATTAATGAAATGTATAATACTCGATTTGCGTGACGGCGTACACTTGACTCGTCGGGGGCCTTGTAGCGTTTCGCCCATAAAGGTGTACGACCGCCCATGGCGGTGTGAACGGGCCTTTATCTACGGAGCGTCACGGAGCACTGGCCCGTGGAAAGATTTACTTATGGGAAATTAAATTTGATGTTGCCGTTGCCATCAACGGCTCGTATAAGCCCGCCTGGTAGGAAGATGTTTACGACTACGGCCAGCTACTTAGCCCGAGAGGGTAAAGCGCCTTTAAATGCTCCGTGGCATAGCCAATGAACGCGTCCGGTTTGCGGCAGACCGATTCTGGTCGCTGGTTGCTGCTGGCTGCTGGCTGCTGGCTGCTGGGTGCTGGCTGCTGGCTGCTGGCTGCTGCTTGCTGCTTGCTGCTTGCTCGCCGCTTCCTCGCTGGCATTCGCTGCCCACCGATACGAACCTCCGAGCTATCAACTTTGCTCTTGTCACTGCGAGCCGGCCGCGAACGACTTCGCTTTACTTTTATCTTATTCGTCCTTCTCGTCCGCCTCGACGACCACCTTCCATCGTTCGCTTCAATTTGTTTACAATTTCAGTCACTGCCCGACCGTAATTGCAGCTTTTACGGACCGCCGCGTTCAACCGCTCCATTTCCAATCATCTCCTTTCGTCGGGAGCGTTTCTACTAAAATCCCCCCTTTTGCTCTCTTCTTTCAGGAGAACCTCAGGAAACACGTGCTGTCCACCAATCTACATCCAGGCAAGACGATCTACCAGTGTGACGTTTGCGACGAGAACGGTAATCCGTTCGAGACGAACTTTGCCAAAGAACTTCGCGCGCACCTCCTCGAAGCGCACAAAGACGTTTTCCCGAATCCCAGCCACGCCGCCGATTACGTTCTCGGCATCTTCGAGCATCGTCGCTCGATTTCCGACAGCTAGCTCTAAGACCGTTTTCATTCCGATTTCCTGTTCGGTTCGCCGTCAGTAGCCGGGTATCTTTCGAATCGTGGCTGAATTATCATCGACGGATCAAAGTACGACACGGATGCGTTGCCGGTGGACGTCGATCCCTGTTCGCGGTCGTGCGAACCGGTAGGCCTGTACTAAGCCAGGAAATAGTTAAGGTGATGTACGGTCACGTGGCACGGTATGTACTTCGGACACGTATACGATCGAATCTTTATGCCCCGTGCACAACACGAGATATTACGAGTACCGCCCAGCAGTCCACCTGCTGCTGGTACCACCTTCCACGTGTGTACGACACGGGGGAGGAGATACGGATTTATACGCCGTCGCGAAAACGATTCAAAACTACGTGCCCGGATCTAACCGACGACGGTAATTTCGATGCCTAGGGTCCACGCTATTTCCCGTTCCCGGGTCGTTGGAATGTCTACTTGTTCTTCGATGGCTTGTCTTTCTTTCAACGTCGCAAAGACGGGGCTGCTACGATAGATGAAAGCTGTCGTTTAATTTCTAGGCCTCGAAGCGCGAAAAAACGGTACACAGTTATGGAAGAGAGGAAGAGCAGAACAGAGAGGAGAGGAGACTCGAAGCGGTCGTTGAAAAATTCATCGTGGCTGAAAGCCAACGGGGCGGACCACCTCGTGGATCGTCTTACAAGACGCGTTTCCGTCTTCGAGGGTCCTGATTGTGAGAAATGCATCGTGCTGTCGCGCGAGATAGGTGTCGTAAAGTATGCGGCCCTCGAGTAGAGTTCTCTCTTCGTTGTCCGAGGCAGCAAAAAAAAGAACCACGCTCGACCGGTAGAACGAGAGAGAGGAAACAAAGTGGAGAGAGGAGGGACCAGCGTCGTGAGCGCGAAGGATAATTTATTGACTAATTAACGAGGATGTCCTTCATTACGGGTCGAGCAGGAGTCCGTGGTCGCTTGCTCTCGCTCAGGAACCGGCATTATTTGGCGCCCGAATATTTACGACCGCGTTCTCCTTCTTGTGGACCGTGGTCCTGCGATACCGATGCCGATGCCGATGCCGATGCTGATGCCGATGCCGATGCCGATGCCGATCCTCGAGGAACGACAGAGAGAGAGAGAGAGAGAGAGAGAGAGAGAGAGAGAGAGAGAGAGATAGTAAGCGAGAGTGAGAGAGAGCGAGAGAGTGGAAGAGGGAGAGAGAGAGCGTGGACCCATAACGATGTGTCCCGATCTTACGATTCGGGGAGCAGGAATTTCCGTGGGCAAGGGGGAATCCTGGAGCCACCGACACGACCGACTCGCGGGCGTTACTTTGCCGGACAAAGGATCGCGCTTAAATCCAGCGAAACTCGTGCCGTTGGTTCCCCTCGTGTCGAATATCGATACGTAGGAAGACTATGGACGCGCATGGGTTGCGAGGCTGGGTGAAATTTATTCGTGTCGAGAGCGAGAACGATCCCACGCCGAGAGTTGTTTTGGTTTCGGTGACGAGGTGTGGGATCGGTCGATCGACCATATTTTTCTCGTTATTCGAGAGTAGTTTAAATACCCCCGCCACTGCTCGACGGAGACATCGGATATTTTTCAAACCGGAGCAACGAACGTTGGATTATCGTGAATCATAAGTTTCTCGGTGGAGAATAATATAGAGAATTCCGCGGTGAATCGCGTGAAAACCCGAAGAACACGTTCAAGGTTCGTAAACTAAGACACCACCGACTAAAAACACATTCCCATCTGCTTAAAACGAAAAAGAACGGTTTCGAGTGTCTCATACTCCTAGCGCTCGTTCCTTAACAGTCTTTATTGCGAGTTTATCACCGACCGAACAAGGAAACCGATACGTAGAGAGAAAAAGTAACGGTGAAATTAGTGTGAACCGGGGAAGTGCTAAGAAGTCGCGACAGGGCGGTTAGGTACGCCGCTTAATGAAGATATAACGAGCCCGGCGCCCCGTGGGGTTGCCACGACGTCGGCACCGAGACGCCCCCCACCAACGCCACTGTCTGCATAGACACTGCTTCTCAGGCCTCGGGTTACGGGTCTTTACGATCCTGGCCATCGTGGCTCGCGAAATTCCGCGGACTTTATTCCTCTAATTACACACGGAAAATTATGTCACTGGCACCCGGGAACTCACAATGCCACTCCGATGTCATTTATTTATACGGTTGCTACGGCGAGGGGCTAAAGATTCGTTGGATAGGATGTAAAGAGTTATACTACCAACGATTACTGGATAATGATACCTAGCTATTAGCTTAATAACATGGTAGGAGGAGGTAAACGTGCGGGTGCGTAGATATTAAACAGCGGCTCGACTTTGCAGCTAGCTTCACCGGGATTCCAATTCAATTTCCGAGCGAATCGACGTCGACCGATCGTCGGCCAACGTCGTTTGACGTTTCGATAATTATCCACCGATTAGCCGCGGTGAGCCCAGTTGGATTCTAACGTACGTTTAGCCGCGTGCGACCCGGTTCTTCGGGGTTCGCGAGCCGTTTACGGTGTAAAGCATTTTTCGTCCGTGTCACCGGGTCGTGTCTTATCTTATCCAGAAAAAGCACTATAAATTACGCCGTTCGAGTTCAATTTCGTAGGCAGTTCGGTTAATCGCGAGGTGATTGATCGTAGCGAGGTTTATCCAGATGAATCCACGCAATACTTTCTACCGTGACAGCGGAGCTCTCGCATACGGCACGGTCTTCGGCTTCTCTCCTCTCCTACCCTACCCTACCCTACCCTACCCTACCCTACCCTCCCCGCCCCTCTCCCCTCCTCTCTTCTCTTCTTTTTTCGCGGGTCCTTTTACCCATTACGATATTCGGTGTCCTCAACCCCGCGAGAATCGCTGGGATTCCATCCCGGTAAAGAACGAGAAACGGAACCAACGTGGTTCGAGAACGACATACAGGATGTACCTAAACGTAAGCGACGTTTCTTCGAGATCGAACGAAGCGAGTATCTTGTACGAAATTGTATTTATTCCGAAACTAATTATACGCATTTTCAACCAGTCAGTACCCTACTATCCTCGGATCCACGTCAAAGTTCCTATACCTTTGAAAGGGTTTCCTCAACGTTCCCCCTTCCCCTTCGGTGTACGATCGGTTGCGAAAACACCCAGGCTTTGATACGGCCTGTACCGGCCTCCGCTGTCTCTGGACGTGCGTGTCTACACGCGTGAGCCCGGTGTCACGTCGCGAGACAGCGGGTGTCGGCCGGCGCACGCACACGCGCCAAAACGCCTTAATTATCGGCGGCGATTATTTATGTCACGTTGCGCACCCCTGTACCCGTTTCGGCACCCGCGAGCGATCATTTACGCGCCGGTCCCTTGTCTTCTATCCGGATAATTCATTCGCTGGACCACGCCGATGTGAAATTTAACGATATTTCCGACGAAAGCTAGAGCGGCACCGCGTCCCGCAAGACGAGCGGAACGAAATTTGGTTCGTTCGAATGGTTCGACACGCGTTTCCTCGCGTAGACGTTTTGCCTTTGAAACACCGATCTGCCAATTCGAGCAGCCATAACGCGTACGGACGGAGTGAAGGGACGGGAGAGGAGAGGACTGGAAGAGGACTGGAAGAGGGCTGGAAGAGGACAAGCGGGAGGGCTGGCAAAGGGGCCCCACGGGGATTGATGGCCACCACCTTTAATGCCGTTTGTATGTAGCGGCGCGCGTAAGCGCCTCGCCTTACAGTAATTAGCTCAACAAACGCGCCACCCTGTCCCATCAATTGCTACCCTACGCTTTCGCCTCGTCTCTCGGATTCGCTCGTACGCACGCAACTCGTATCACTCTCTCTCTCTCTCTCTCTCGCGTCTCTCCCTATTTCTCTCTTTCCTCCGCTACCCCTCCCTCTCCTCTCTCCGTCTCTCTTTGGCTCGGCACTCTCACGTATCTTGAATTAAACATTCGATGCCTCCTGTCTTGGCGGCGTGCGCGCACCTCTTGCGTCGGGAATGCAAATGCAGAAACGTGGCACACGCGTGTGTGCGTACGTATACGGATACGAGTATACGTGGCGAATTCGGGGAAAGAGGGGACGGGGTGTTATCCTCGAGCGACGAATTAAAGGACGCGCCGAAACCCGATTGAAAAACCACGATGCGCGCATTCGTGCGTGTATACGAGCAGCACTCTCCACCCCAGCCCGGAGAGGTTTCTCTTCGTTTTGCTGGCATCGTTGCCCTTTCGGGATTTAGGCTGCGGTTACCGTGGATACGTGTTCGTGCGGAGATGACGGAAACGCGGCCGTACGCGTTCGTTTCCATCGACGGTCATCGCAGAGTTGTCGCCCACGCTCCGTGACCCGAGTCTATGGAAATCGTCGAGAATTAAAACTTTCCGTAGCAGACGTTTCTGCAGTGTCGGAAACTCGAACGAGGAGAGATTCTTGTGCGTTGAATTTTCGACGCTCTGGGATTTCACGAAACAACCGAACTGCCATTTCGGCGGATCTTTTTTACCGGGCAGATAAGCACGTAAATCACCTGTAGGAAGCCGGTAGTGGAAGAAACATTAAATTATTCCGACCTCGACCTTTCGAAAACACGTCGAAACGTCCCACCGTCCCTGGTATATCTCGTTTCGTGGGGGTTTAATAATCATTCTCATGGTAAACGCGTGACGCAATTATCGTGGCCAGGATGCACTCGCTTCACATGCCTGCACGTATGTCCCGCTGTGTCCTGCATCGGTCTCCACCCCTCGGAGAAACAAGGGAGGCATATTGCGCGGTCTTGATATTTACGATTGAAACAAATCAAACGTTATCAAGCATTCCGGGACGGCGATAAAGAACACAGAGGGGACGCGGAGGCATTCGGCCCGGGGTCCCCCGGGAGACATCGGGAAATCTTCCTCCCGGCCGAGTTAACGCGCCATCATATTTGCTATCGTATCGTGCACGTTCCCAACGATTACATCTCTCGCCGCGCACGGACCCGATACCCGACCTGGAATTGGCATATTTTTAATAAAACGGAGTCACGGTTTCGAGTCAGTTTGTCGAACGGTACGCGTCGAGGGTTTTAATGAAAAATTTATTAACGTCGGATCGTGTCCGAACGAGGCAAGGTTACCCCGCAACGTCCCTCGGTAAATATTCAACCTAAAGTTTGTAATCAGTGGTGGTCGCCGCTGGTGGCGAAGCAGGGGGGAAGGAGAAAAAAAAACTTGCAAAGGCGGGGGGAGGGATCGGAAATAATCGTCGAATCGATAGCCGATAGCATAAGGTATACGAGCGCATAAGTCGCGGTTCCTCGGTGATACGTCTTCGGGAGTTGCGAACGAGAGGAATCCTCGAAACGCCGGGCTGCTTTCTTTCACCGGGGTCCTTATAAATCCATCTTTTTTTCCTCGGTGGAGCCCTCGGGGCGATTTCGTGCACCTTCCACACGTTGAAAGGAAAGGAACGGGAAGGATGGGAATGGAGAGGAAAGGAAAGGAGAGGAAAGGAAAGGAAAGAAGGCGTTCGGGCCCTTGGTGATTTAAGGGCGTCGCCTCACGTGTATCACACCGCGTCCGTTACGAAGAGACCACGAGTAAGACGAAGGGTTCGGTGTTTGGGCTCCGGAATGGTTCATTCGTAACCCATCCGTGAAAGGTGTAGGTCTGTGTTGGTGAAGTAGCGCGAGCCCATAGGTACATTCCGGGCACGGATACAGCCCTACACACTAGCAGACCGCTGAAACACTGGGCCCCAAACGATCCAGTTGAGTTGATTTGTGACTACCAGGGAATCGCGGCCCGGATGCTTTATGAACCGATCAGCCTTGCTTCGAGCGACCACCGTACGGGCCCATAAACGTCACGGCTTTCGGGTAAGAGACGTACAGCAGGCTACACGTGTGTATATGTATACATATAGACGCGTCCGTCCACGCTATTCGGAGATGGCATTGAATAACCAACGGGAGAAATACTTTGTAGAGATAGACGCGGATAGATATTAATAGCTCCCGGGCCCCGGAAAGGATATTTCGAGGGAAGAAATACCAAACGTAGATATTTGACGACGCGGTGGAACTTGAAAGGTATCAGCCTATCCGAACGTTCATGGAACATCCTCGAGGCCTTTCGGCTAATTTACCATCCCCCCGGTAAACTGTTTGGCACGTATTCGGTGATCTTCGTTCGAGACAATTCCACGGTTCCTCCGGTTTCTGGGGAACCTTTCGCTCGCGGAGCAGTCCACGGTTCCGATAATATATGCGACGAAGATTCAGGAGACGATTCGTAGTGCGATACCAGCAGCCGAAGGGGGCTGACTGTTGGGGAGCGGGTTAAGTTAGGTTAGTCCAGCTCGTCGGGTAGAACGCGGATTTCTACGTAAACTCGCTCGGCGTAGATACGATCTGCGGGGCCCCGGTGCGTCCGATCCGCTCGTGAACTTCGATGCTCGACCACCTTATACGTGTGCCCGGTAACGTATTGGTTTAGGTCGCTCTCGGGACTCCGTTTAGCTGGAAGCCAGACGTTTGCCGCTGTACAGCCGACCGATGACTACGGTAACAGCTTATGGAATTCGTGGGCATCGAAGTCTCGCCGCGGAGAGGTGTCAGATTTTTCACGCGATACACGAGAATCTATCGTTTGGCGTCGTTGGAATTTCTTCTTCCACTTTTCCGCCGTCGCATCCGAGTGTCTATTGGTACCGTAAAAGAAAGTCATTACGTACCGACGACTCCATTAGCCGGAGACACCTGGAAAATCGATGGAGAATTCGGACCGTACGGAACGTGTCTTTAGAAAAACACGTCCTGCGACTTGTGGACGGTAGTGTACCGTGGAAAAGAAGGACGCGGGTGTGTGTCGCCTCGTGACAGGACGGTCACGATCCGGACGGCCACCGCCCGTTGTCCAGGATCCAGGAGCAAGGAGGTAGTATCTTATTATCCTATCCGGGCGGGCACGGTGACAGCCCTTATAAGGGCTGCCGTGCTTCTGCACCGTACACGCGTGAGCCCGAGCCGGCACCGGGAGTACCAACACCGCAAAAAATAACCCTATCCCCCATTAACATCGACCGGGCCCCGCTCATTACAATGTGAGCTCGGTAACGAGCTATTATACCACCGCATATACCCTCGATATGATCGTTTTAAGCGAGGCGGTGAGGAGACGATGCGATTCAATTTCAGAAATGTAGAAGGTTCGACGTTTCTGCTGGAAGACGCGTACCGGACATTCTTTATCTATCTCCCCCCCCCCCCCCCCGTCCCCGTGGTATGTGTACCACGGCCGACGAATAGCGTCTCCTACGCGCGAAAGAAGAAATCGATTCGCGTTTTCGCATTTCGCGGATAACCCGCGAAGGTTGATTATCCCGAAGTCGTAGTGACCTTGAACCTGCTGCCTGCGACTCGGGTCGACGTATGTGCGAGCCGGTGTTTCTACTTTCTTGGGTGTTAATCACACCCAAGGTCACCCGGGCTCGTACAGGTGAAAGAAGCTTGAACAAGAGAGAGAGACAGAGAGAGCGAGCGAGAGAGCGAGCGAGCGAGAGAGAAAGGACGAAGAGAGGAGAGGAGAGGAGAGGAGAGGAGAGGCGGGGAGGGAAAAGACGGGAGGGGAAACCATACCGAGAATATACAGAGTTCCTCACGGTCTCTTACGACCGATCCGTTACGTCGAGCACTCTAAAGACCCACTTTAATCATGATCGCCGGAAAGATCGGCGCGATCGTGATCCATCGATCGCCCGGTTGGGACGTGTTTACGTGGCTCGTTGGCGTCGTTACCTTATGCTAATCGATGCCTACACCTGTCGGCCGACGTGCCCCGACGTTTAAACGACTCCCCCGTTCTGAATTATTCGCGGCCCGAAAGTGGCATCGGTCTCTTCCTTTTTCTGCTCGGCGCCCTCTCGCCCACCCCTTTCTACATAATCGATGTTCCTCCAAATAAAATACAATCACGAATAAAATAAACTGTCACCGTTGTATTCGTACGAAAACGAAAGTATTCGAGAATGGAATGTTTTTTGCTTCGGCTACGAGATCGATGACAAACTACCCGAAGGGGTATCTTAATTTCTACTCGGTGAATAGGATCCCGATGACGAGAAGTAGTCGGGCCGTCGTCCGATATCCACGGTGGCTAATCGCTCGATTTTAATTACACCGTCGCGCTCGCGCCAGACGGAGAGAAACTCTAATTTACATGAGTGTACGTCTTTAGCCAGACTTTAGAGAGCGGAGGCTTATCGGCTCGTTAGTTTTCGGTAGCAGGCATTCAAACGAAGGTTCCTTCCCATGGTCCACGGGACTATGTTTCTCCGGGAGGACATCGAGGTCCCGGTTGGCTCGGTAATGATCCTTTCGTGGGTCATCAACGTTACGTTGGTGGACATGCATGTGCGAGTCCTGTGCCAGTAGGGGGACACCGGAGGAGACAGAGAGCGACCCAGAGAGAGATAGAGAGAAGAGAAGAGAGAAGGAGTAACCGAGCGAGGAGTGGAAAGGAGGGTGGAACGTTGGTCGGGTGCATTATATGCAGAACAGGGTGCACCATAGTGCGCTCGGGAGTCCAGTCAAGTGGCGAAGGGGAAAAGGGAAAAGGGAAAAGGGAAAAGGAAGAAGAAGATGGAGGCCACAGATAGAAGTGGGACGAGGAGATAGCTGGCAGAGAGGAAGAGGAAGAAAGAGGAGAAGAGAGAGAGGTAGCCACTGGGCAGTCTCCTCACGCCAGGATTTATATCACGGTGCCTCTACTCACACACCGGTACACCTGACTTATGCAAAGCGAGAACCCCACGTCCCCTTGCGCCCAAATAAATGTCACCGGGAAACAAAAACGTTCCTCCTGCTGTCGTTTCTGGCCGTGGGCCCGCGCGAGATCGCGCAAAAACTACAGACCCGGAGCGGTCCGTATCCGGCGCGACCCCTGCTTTAAGCAGAAACGCCCAGCCCGTTTCTATCGGGCCGCTCGTATCCAGATCCGTGCGCGCGGATTAAAAGTATCAGGATCGAGGTGTCGAGGTGTCGAGGTGTCGAGGTGTACATACGCTTCCGAGCGGGCGACACTTTCCACTCGACTTTCCGCGACTACGATGCAGCCGGGCGAACGTTTTCGATTCGAGGCTGAGCGTACGATGGTAGAAGATCGGTAGAAAAGCGCGTGGATGCGAGCGAGCAAGGATTTACTCGCGCGGTGACAAAGCACCTGCTGTTCCTTCGTTCCACCTTCGGGTACCGTCTCCACGAACTTCTCCTGCCTCCCTTCTCTTCTGCTTGTTCTTGTTCTCCGGCTGGCCTGTCTTTCTCGTTCTGGTATCGTGCTGCTTCGATATGGAACCCGGTCCTCCATTGTTCGATCCACGAGTCGAATCGAGTCTTTTTATTTCGAATTCTTTCGTAAGGCGTTTATAGGACGAAGGGCTCTCTATTCTGCGCGTAGGTGGACGCGTTTGAGGAAGGAACCTTTTTTTTCTAATGGAAATTGGATCGGCGGATAGGTCGACGAGGGGGGAGATCGCGAAGAGATTGCCAGAGAGGACTCGAAGGAGGGAATTTTCTTCGGGGTAAGCAAAGTACCCTTGGCGCCATCTCCACGAAAGCCTGCCAACCGGACCATCTGTGGCTTACTCGCCTGATGTTCGTCCCTCTTCTACGGAGGGTAACTCCCACGTCGGTTTGCCTTCCGTTGCTCTTATTTTCGGCTTGCTTTACCTGCTTCTGACGGCCGATCGAACGGCGACGTAAATATTGAGTATTTCCACGAAACGGCTGCCAAATCCACTCGCATCTTCCCGCTTATCGACAGATCCCCCGAATACCTGTAGGAAAGTATCTCTTCGCCGCATCCAGAATCAGATAGGGGATACCGATTTTATATTTTAACGCCTTCGGAAAATATATCGCTTACTTCCACGGACCCTTCTTCTATCGATTCCTCGCGCGGACGGGATACCTCGATACCAGTCAATTTTCGCTGTCCGAATGGCTTTAACGCAACGGTCGATCAAACCTGGGGAAACATTGAAATCCTTTGAAAAGAAGCCTCGCCCCTACCGGAGTACGCTTGGCACGGACAAGCGTCAACGGATGATTCGCGAAGGATTTACGCGATGCGTCGTATGGAACGAAACGAAACGAAAGAAAAGGTTACCCGGTTCCTAATACGAACGATGTTGAGCGTCGCGAAGGGCTCACGCGGTGTTCGGACCGAGCCGGTGCAGCCCCTGATGAAGATAACGCCAGCCTCGTTTGAATTACGAGCCGGGCCCGGCAATAATAAATTCCAGCAAACATTCATTTTCGTACACGCAACTTTATGTCGTCCTTAGCTGGACTAAGCGCTCTCCACCGATGTCATTTAGCATCCCGGTGATGGCCCTAATAGTCGGGTCCTACCCCGGTTCAATGGACGGTCCTTTGGGATTTACAGTACACCACCGTCTCCACCGACCACCGCTACGACTTGTCGATGATACTTTGTTTGCCCGTGGCTTTAGATTCGCGATCGCCTTGCATTGCCAGTTTCTCCTGCTACTTCGAAAGGAACCCTCTCCGAACGTAGGGAATATCTTAACGGTGCGGCGGCAGCTGTTTAAACGATACACACGTTTTAGGTAAGTATTCCGCGGTGGATAATCCCTGCGGTTGGAAGCCGCGAGTGAGCTCATCGATCGACGCGCATTTTTCGATCGACGGGTTTATCGTTTTCTCGAAGGAGAGCGCCGATACACCCGCCGCACGCGGAAAACTGTTGGCGGTTTCGATTTCGACGGATACCGGGAGAACCGTATTCGTTTCGCTTCCTCCAGAAACACGGTGAAACGTTGGGGGTTCACGAGAGTCCGTCGAGGTCACGAAATTCTCGTTCCTGAAGATCGTTATCGGAGTCGTTCTCCCGCTAGTAGACGTGCATCCCGCGGCAAAAAGCAAAACAGAGAAATGTTTTCGCACTAATTGGAGAGCACTTATCGAGCGGAAGGCTACGAGGAATCGTTTCCACGGAATCGTGGATCTAGGGAACGGCGGTTTAGAGAGTAGCTCGGCTTGAAAGCGATCCATGAAAAGCGCAACGCCTTCGAAGATAATTCCGATAAAAGAAACGAACGGGAGGAAGGCGGGGGTTGGTCCCGATTTTAATTGAGCCCCCAGAGAATTAAAAGAGAGATCTCGCGGGAGGCAACGGGTAGGAGGAAGCCCGCGGAGAGAGGAAGGAGAGAGGAGAGGACCAGAAAGAAGGGAACACCCGTGGCTACGGCCAATCGCCTCGGATGGAGGCCTGGCACGATGGACGGATCAGAATTATGGGCTCCTCGCACGAGAATCGCGAAACGCTTCGAGTTTTGCGCGAAACCGATTTATGCCCTCCACCGGACGCTTCCGCGAAGATTGATCGATTAACGTCCTACAGAAACGACTCTTCGTTTTGCCGTACCTTCGCACGAAAGGTAATGGCAAATGAATTATTCTTCGAACACGTACTCGGAGATGCCTCGGACGATACCGAAGCTTGCGGACAGCTTCATGCGAGTAATATCACGTTTTTTATTCCACGAACGTATACATTGACAATTTCTACGCGCGAATGTATTTTCAACGAGACCTTTATCGGCGCGCGTGATTCAGGAAACGTCGAGTACACTCCCCGATACGCTGATACAAAGTCGGGACTGTAGGGTTCATTTTTTATATTTCGTTTGACTAAATTCGAGGATGTAACGAGCAACCGTATCTGCGAGAGGTATACGCGGAGATTCTCAAAGTGTCCGTGAAAATTAAAGCGGCCTCTCGTACGTACGTAGCAGTCGACGTTTTAAAGGCACGTTACATCGTCGAGGAAGAAAATGCAAAGTCACCAAAGTAAAGTAATAAAAGGGGTCGAGGGCGAAGCTGAGGCAATCCCGTCGAAACAAACGTTTTAATCCAGAAAACACGAGGGACTCTCCAATGGAAGCTTCTCTTAGCGCGTGAATATCCTGGGGTAGGTGCGCTGCGCGTGGGTGTTGGGCGACGACGTATAATTTAAGGCTGCGAACGCAACGATTCAATTTCACAAGACCACGGAGAGCGAGAGAAGGAAAGAGAGAGAGAGAGAGAGAGAGGGAGAGGGAGAGGGAGAGAGAGAGGAGAGGAGAGGAGAGGAGAGAAAGAGGGAGAGTGCGAGAGAGACGGGGCGGAGGGGGGAGGGAGAGTACGCGGCCGGTATAAGCAAAACCAGAGTCCAGCGAGGAGGAAATAATCTCTTGATTTGTGCCGCGAATAAAATCACTCGATTCATTTTCGTCCGCGATCTCTCGCGCCTTATCTTTCCTGCACGCTGGGAAAACGGTCGGAAGTCTGACGCTTGTGGCGTAGCAATATTGTCAAAAATATTCGTGTATTCGCTTTACGGCCGCCTACAACTTGCCGTTTAAATTTTGTATCTCCGCTTCGATGTCAGAGATATTAACACGTAAGTATATACGCCTTATTTTACGGAATAGGTGAGCGGGGAACCGTGCGATGATTCAGAGAGTAAGAATACATCGAAAATTAAACCGTCTTCCTTTTTCTTCTTCTTTTTACATACCGGTCGCGGTACACTACCAGCGGAACACAACGGATATCGCGCGACATATAAAAAGACAATTGACGCTTTTACATAATATCTAGCATCGTTTTATTCCTCATAGCCTACGGCCTATGGGACGTAAAGGCACATGCACGTACGTACGTAGAACGGCAATAACGAAGAGGACGAGAGAGAGAGAGAGAGCGAGAGAGAGAGAGAGAGAGAGAGAGAGAGAGAGAGAGAGAGAGAGAGAGAGAGAGAGAGAGAGAGAGAGAGAAGGGAGCCGCAGCTAGAACACCGGACGATACGGTGAAAAAAAAATGGTATCTTTGTTTCTAGACGTGTATGCAGGACGTAGCCGCGAACGACGGATGAAAATAATTCGATTGGCAGTAGATTCGATTGAACGTGAGAACCGGACCAGTTGCGAGCAAGGTGAGGCTGAGATATCCGAGGTCCTTCGGATCATGTCATACGTACGTGTATACGTGTGTCTATATGTATGTAGAAGACGGACAGATGCGGGGTATGGGTGTATACATACGTATACGGAACGAGGCGCTCCACCTCGTCGGGGCTCATATAATTGCTGGCATCCATAACGCTGATGTATTTATGGCATTAACTCGCCTCTTTCTCGTACGCTGCCGCCCCCGACCCACCCCGCCGTGGCCATGCCCGTACCCGTCATGCAACCACAAGTAGAAATAATTGGTTGAAAACAGCGCGCTCTCAGGCGGCAATATATCCAGCTTACTCCCCGCTGTCGCATCGCTTAGATCACTTCCCCGCCACCAAAACTCGCTGCCAGACCGCCTCCTTCGTCCTCCACCTTCGTTCTCCACTCTTTGATTCTCTTCTTTCTTCCCTCTTCCCTCCTGCATCTTCTCTCCTCGTTCTCTCATTTCCTCTCCTCTACTCTTCTCTTCTCTTCTCTTCTCTTCTCTTCTCTTCTCTTCTCTTCTCTTCTCTTCTCTTCTCTTCTCTTCTTTTCTCTCCTCGCTTCGGCAAAAGATCTTGGTAAACGCCCTCCCTCCTGCGTTCCGAACTTCTTCTTCATCATCATCGTCATCTCTTTTCTCCATATCTTCCACCACCTTCCTCGTGTTCTTTATCTTGTTCTTCTTCTGGTTCTTCTTCGTTCTCCCCGCTTCTCACCTCACCCCGCTCATTTGAATAGCTCTTATTTATGAAAATTGAATTGAATGCTTCTCATTTATGAAGGTAATTGGTACCTGTCACGAGTCCTGCCGTAGGATATCCTACTTTATACGCGGATAAGCGGCGATAATTATTCTTGCAATTGAATTTATTTCTATAAGTCTCGTTTTCTTTCCCCTCGGCGCGGTCACCGACGTGCCTTCGTGCCGATCATTCAACCCCCGTCGCGACGCGTCGCGTGCTAAAGGGGCGCGAACCAGGGTGTTCGCCAGTGTTTGCTTTTTTTCGGCTTTACACTACTTCCGAAAAGTTTACACATTGGAGGATCGCTGCTTCCGTACGGAATCGGGTCGGGATCCAACATAGATTTTCGCGCGTCGAATCGTACCGAGGGAGTGAACGAGAACAACAGAACTAATACTAATCTCTGATAAATTATTGCCGAGTGGCCAGTATTTACTGGTGCTCGAATAATCAATGGTGCGTAATCAATTACTAATAGTACCCCCTGCTGATAATTTATTGTTATCCGTTTCAAGTTAGGGTAACGTTTTATTGGTAACGCAAATATTTGTTACGTTTCCATGTGATAACTCTTAGATCTCTTATCCGCCTTCTTGTAATTTGTTCTCGCCCGGAGTTTCGTTTTCGCTTTACAAACGATTCTCTTTATCACGACTGTTCGTTATCGTTCGGACGTTAATTTGTCGCAGTGTTAAAGGTACGTAAACAAGGTGACTTAGGACCGAATCGACGACGCCGTGATAATCGGATCGAAGGATCCATCGACTTTAGACGTATCGTAATATAGATTTCTCGTCGCAGGGCTTGTAGACGGTACTGTACATGGGATCTGTAATACTCTTAATACCGCGTGCCATCGAGCCTGATTACCAGGCGAAGGTTCCTCTCGATCGGTACCGGCAAAAGAGAAAGAAAGATGGCACCGGCCGAGCCGGCAGCCGTGCCGGCCAATCGCTGTCACGTAACGCGAAAATTATCGTTCCCTGATTGCCGCGTAATGCGTCCCGACGATTTCACCGACGTTGAGGCGTTCGACTTTATCGTCTCGCCTTATTAAAACTGCCCGGTAGCGTGCAACCACGTACGATTATTCCATTCGTCGGCCGTAAAACTACCATCGAACGTAGTCGTTGTCTAGAGAAGTAGCTCTTCTGTTTCTTTGATCCTTTCGTGGTGGTGGTGAACCACGAGGAATCGCCTATCAGGAAATCGAATCGGCGCGGCGTTTCGACTCGCAAAATTCAATTGGAAATTGCGAGGGGTCGCGTCGGCGTCGGCGCCAAAGTATTCCGAAATGGATATCCACAAAAAGCATCGAAAATGCAAAGCTATGGGCCAAGTACAAGAGAATGTTACATTGGAATAGGTTGCTCATTAACATAAACTGCATTTTACACAGGATTTGAAATCAATCAAACTTGCTCACATTTTTCGTCGTGTTCAGGATTTTTCGAAGATTCGAAGATGACGAAGGAATTACGAGAATCGTGAAAAATCGTCAAATTTCAGCAGTTTTTCGTTCGGCATTCGCTCAATTTTTGAGATAGCGACCTGAAACTTGTACCATTGTTTTAGTTAGGAAATTCTACGGTAGAAAAATGTATAATAGTTGTACTTTTCGAAAATTTCATTTTTCGCAAAAATCTGAAGGGGGTAGGTCAGGATTTTTTGCGATTTTCGTAAATCGCTGGCCATTTCCGCAATTTTTGAGATATTAAAATGATCCGGGGCGTTTTGGACGCGGAATCCGAAGCCGAATAAGCCAGTGAAAGAATCATTTTAATATCTGAAAAATTGCGGAAATGGCAAGCGATTTACGAAAATCGCAAAAAATCCTGACCTACCCCCTTCAGATTTTTGCGAAAAATGAAATTTTCGAAAAGTACAACTATTATACATTGTTCTACCGTAGAATTTCCTAACTAAAACAATGGTACAAGTTTCAGGTCGCTATCTCAAAAATTGAGCGAATGCTGAACGAAAAACTGCTGAAATTTGACGATTTTTCACGATTCTCGTAATTCCTTCGTCATTTCCGCAATTTTTGAGGTATCAAAATGATCCGGGTCGTTATGGAAGTGGAATCCGAAACCGAATAAGACAGCGAAAGATTCAGGTCGAAATCTAAATATTTACGGAAATGACGAAAGAATTACGAGAATCGTGAAAAATCGTCAAATTTCAGCAGTTTTTCGTTCGGCATTCGCTCAATTTTTGAGATAGCGACCTGAAACTTGTACCATTGTTTTAGTTAGGAAATTCTACGGTAGAACAATGTATAATAGTTGTACTTTTCGAAAATTTCATTTTTCGCAAAAATCTGAAGGGGGTAGGTCAGGATTTTTTGCGATTTTCGTAAATCGCTTGCCATTTCCGCAATTTTTGAGATATTAAAATGATCCGGGGCGTTTTGGACGCGGAATCCGAAGCCGAATAAGCCAGTGAAAGAATTATTTTGATATCTAAAAAATTGTAGAAATGGCGAGAGATTTACGAAAATCGCAAAAAATCCTGACCTACCCCCTTCAGATTTTTGCGAAAAATGAAATTTTCGAAAAGTACAACTATTATACATTGTTCTACCGTAGAATTTCCTAACTAAAACAATGGTACAAGTTTCAGGTCGCTATCTCAAAAATTGAGCGAATGCCGAACGAAAAACTGCTGAAATTTGACGATTTTTCACGATTCTCGTAATTCCTTCGTCATTTCCGCAATTTTTGAGGTATCAAAATGATCCGGGTCGTTATGGAAGTGGAATCCGAAACCGAATAAGACAGCGAAAGATTCAGGTCGAAATCTAAATATTTACGGAAATGACGAAAGAATTACGAGAATCGTGAAAAATCGTCAAATTTCAGCAGTTTTTCGTTCGGCATTCGCTCAATTTTTGAGATAGCGACCTGAAACTTGTACCATTGTTTTAGTTAGGAAATTCTACGGTAGAACAATGTATAATAGTTGTACTTTTCGAAAATTTCATTTTTCGCAAAAATCTGAAGGGGGTAGGTCAGGATTTTTCGCGATTTTCGTAAATCGCTTGCCATTTCCACAATTTTTGAGCTATTAAAACGATCCGGGGCGTTTTGGACGCGGAATCCGAAGCCGAATAAGACAGTGAAAGAATTATTTTGATATCTCAAAAATTGCGGAAATGGCAAGCAATTTACGAAAATCGCAAAAAATCCTGACCTACCCCCTTCAGATTTTTGCGAAAAATGAAATTTTCGAAAAGTACAACTATTATACATTATTCTACCGTAGAATTTCCTAACTAAAACAATGGTACAAGTTTCAGGTCGCTATCTCAAAAATTGAGCGAATGCTGAACGAAAAACTGCTGAAATTTGACGATTTTTCACGATTCTCGTACTTCCTTCGTCATTTCCGGCATTTTTGAGATATCAAAATGACCCGGGACGTTTTGGAAGCGGAATCCGATGCCGAATAAGACAGTGAAAGAATCAAGTCGATATCAAAAAAGTTTCGGAAATGACAAAGGAAATACGAAAATCGCGAAAAAACGTCAAATTCAACCAGTTTTTTAGTCGGCATTCGCTCAATTTTTGAGATAGCCGTCTGAAACTTGTACCATTGTTTTAGTTGGGAAATTCTACGCCAGATCAATGTATAATAGTTGTACTTTTCGAAAATTTCATTTTTCGCAAAAATCTGAAGGGGGTAGGTCAGGATTTTTTGCGATTTTCGTAAATCTCTCGCCATTTCTACAATTTTTTAGATATCAAAATAATTCTTTCACTGGCTTATTCGGCTTCGGATTCCGCGTCCAAAACGCCCCGGATCGTTTTAATAGCTGAAAAATTGTGGAAATGGCAAGCGATTTACGAAAATCGCAAAAAATCCTGACCTACCCCCTTCAGATTTTTGCGAAAAATTAAATTTTCGAAAAGTACAACTATTATACATTGTTCTGGCGTAGAATTTCCTAACTAAAACAATGGTACCAGTTTCAGATCGTTATCTCAAAAATTTAGCGAATGCCGACCAAAAAACTGTCATAATTTGACGATTTTTCGCGATTTTCATACATCGCTCGCCATTCGCGCAATTTTCAAGATATAAAAATGATCGAATATGTTTCCAATGCGCATTCTGAACCTTAATTTTACGAAGCATGATGTCAAAAACGTAACGTAACAAACATTTCTAATTTAATATGTTAACAATCTGGATGTGTGTGAGAGGAAATTTCATATACTACATATATAAAATCTACGATATTGGCAGAAAAATTATCTCGCATGGTATGAAACATATGTTAGGGTTTGACATCGGGCTGCGTGACAGGCTGAACATGGAGATGGAGATGGAGATGGAGATGGAGAAGGAGGAGAGGAAGAAGACGACGTTTCTTACAAAAACCTCGACTGTTTAGATCAAAATATCTCGCGATTGGCTTGATGAATCTTGTCGTAGTTAGGCTTAAATTACTCGGGTGGACGTCCCCTACAAGAATATCACCATAGTTTGGGGGAAATATGCCGATTTAATGCCGTTTGAATACCCCAAAGACCTCGATCTAATTCTTCCGGAAAAGAGTAGTTCAGGTCTACCAGTCGGGAACTCTTGTACTTGGCCCGAGTGAAGACCTTAACTCTTGATAATTGTTGTCGTAAGATCGATCCGTCAAAGTGATATATCTGGAACAACTAGGGAAACGTTCCGCGTAATCGTCGGTAGTCGGATTAATATACATATTTACATAGTTATCGCGAACGTCAAGATCGATTCCACGGAAGCGACGGTTCGTGCGATGACTGTTGAGATTTTCAAATTGAAACCGAATACATAGCGACAAGGTACGTATAATTGGTAGCAATTTAAACCAGCAACAGCATGCTCCGATGACTGTAAAGCCTCCATAGACGTTTCCGGCTCGCTCGAGCTTATCAGAAGCTCGTGCATGGGAATCAGCGAAGTAATAATCGAGATTCGCATTAACTACTTTGAACGTGTATTCGTTAGCACAGCTTAAAGACGAACCGAAGAGGATGACGTAGGGAAAGGACTGCCTAAGTCGAATTTTTTCGCGTGTTTGTCGGCGAATCCGTTCGATGTTTCAGCGAGACTCATCGAAGGAAGAGTTGGGCGTATAGTTGGGCCGCGTATACCGTCGTATACGATAGGGCGTCAAAGAGGATCGGGAACGGCAGTAGGAGACCCGGCGTCATCGGGACTCCGTCATTAAGCACACCGGTCGGCCGGTGTCTAATTAAGCGGGACGTTAAGTGGGGGCGTTCGATAAAGCCGGGCCGTCCGATAAATTCGATCCGTTGGACAGCCGGTTAATACCCGGTATACGGGGGTCCAAGATAAACCGCGCGTTTTTCAGGAAGGTCTCGTTTTCGCGGACAGAGGCGGATGACGGACCGAGGTAAAGGCGGACTCGGAGGATGCCGGAGGGAGGACGCGAGAATCGTCCTCTTCTGCGTTTCTCCTCTTCGTTGCTTTCGGTATATAGAGGAGAAGCGGAGGAGAGCGGAGATATGCAAACGTCTTGCCGCGAGACGGTTGGACATAACTCAGGCACACGTACCTAAAGGAACGACCCACACCAGTCCGTACCACTGAGGACACTATAAACCTCGATACCGGGCGAATAAAATCCCGGATTTACAGTCCTGATACCGAGCGAGACGGTCCTGTCCTGTCCTGTCCTGTCCTGTCCCGGTGCTGTCCTGTTTGTCGCTGTCGCACGGTGTGGGTTGGCTCATCAGTGATGGCCACGTCCCGCAGTATCTTTTCCCTCGGCATCGAGTAGACCGGCCAATCTCGTACACGCGTTCATTCGACTTACGCACACATCCTCGACGGAGCCTGGAGAAGAACTCGCACGTACGGGAAATCGACGGGCTGGTAACCGCATACAGGGTGTATCTAAATATGAGTAACATTTTTTTCCCAATCGATTCTTTCGCATCGCCCGAACGGGGAAAAGTCTGAATAGTATACGCGGCGCTATAAACAACCCCCTTTCCAGATATACATATTATATCTCTCGTTCTCGACGTGAGAGACATTTTTCGGGAATTCCACTTTCGAAACTGGTTACCGCGAACGACTGAGCTTTTGTCCGCGCTCGGGCTGGGAAAGATCTTGCTTCTTTTAACTCTAGCTCGAAGCGTATCGGAGTAATTTTCCATTTTCCAGACAAGTCTATTGGAAGGACATTTTCCTGAGACGTCGCGTTTCAACAACACGCTTCTGTTCCGATTAAAAGTGTCTCGCTATAAATTTTGTTTCCTCCCGACTCGACGCGACGCGACGCGACGCGACGCGACGCGACGCGACGCGTCGAATCGTTGTCAAACTATGCTACGTGCTTAGATACACCCAGTATATTTCTCGTTGGCACGTGTGCGTACACGTACGGCGAGTGTGTATGCGTTTCGCGATACTTAGAGAAACCGCTCCCTCTTATCACCCCTCCCCGGCAGAACCTTGTTCGATACCATTTGAGGACCTCCAATAACCTATCCTTGCCATTCCGATAGGAGCTGTCAGCCCGCACCCACACGGGCTGCGCGGGGCAGGATAACGCCGAGCGCAGGTGTGCCGCACAAAATCGTCTGATCGACGTGCCGAGTGCGCTGATCTCGATGACCTTCGCCCGAGGGTTCCGATTCGTGGCGGTACACGATGATACGATTGTGTAGGTATGTGTTTCAAGGACCGAAGCGTCGATAGACGTTTGAAGCGCGGAAATATCAAAGAGGTGGAAGCTTTGTAACGCAGAAGCGTTCGCGTAGAGAAACTCTGTACTCGCGATTATTTTAATTCAAGATCGCTACGTACGCTCTGCTATCCTATCCGTCATTCCGTTCTCGAGGGAGCGCAGAGTCGATTCACCGCGAAACCTCTGATCGACTCGAGCCGCGTTTCCTCCGATTTTCGACTCCTCGTTGATTTGTCTGTGTCTTGGGAGTCGCGTGAGTCCCTTCGTGGGTGATGAATCGGGTTCGTCGTTCACGTCGTCGGCTGCACCCTCGACATTAGCCACGAGACTACTCCATCAACAGACACAGACGATACGACTCTGTCCGTGGAAGTTGTACGCTTCGGACCCGAGGGACCGGAATGGTCATTTCCCACCTTTTCGCACCTCCAACTTTCCGGAAAATAAGCGAAACTTTGAGGTGTACGCTGAATCATGAAAGTTAGATCAGAATTTATTAGCGTGACGCTGATATCGCGGAAGGCAACGGTCGGGATCAATCGGTGGTTGGTCCGTTAATGGCTAATTGAAAGGGACAAGGGAGTAGCCGTGGACGATCCGCGGATGGACTTTCCATAGGCTCCCATTATCCCGGGAAGGACGGTAAACAAGGCATGCTGTGGTGGCTCTCTCCTCTCTTTGGCGTAAACACGAAGCGTCGCAGAATACACGGGGCATTAGAAGAGAACGGAAAGACAGGGAAGAGAGGACACGGCTAGGGATCCGAAGGGAAACGGGAGAAGGTAGATCCACGCAGATTCTGAGAATGCATATAATTAAGCACGCTGCGGATCTTCGTTGGATACTGTGTATGTACGTGCGTACGCGAGGCGACTTTGTGTAGCAACTCGTTCGAAAAGGCCAAGAGAGTGCTTATGTGTGCCTTATATAGATACGCATAAATATATGTCTAGCCATGGTCCCTCCACCCTTGGTCCCTCATCCCCTGCCTCCCTCGCTCCAGCCTCTCCTCCCCCCGCCCGCCCGCCCTCACCCTTTCTTGCCCCATGCTGGACGTGGTGATCTATGTATCAGCCCGTGCCCGCCGAACCGGGCAACGTGTGTCCGTCCCCCTTCGTGTGCTTACTTTATTATCGGGGCTCAAATGAGAATTTATGCAGACATAAACGCTCGTGTCAGCAGCACGCCGCGTAGGTGGGGAGACACACCGCTCAACGGGCATCTGTCACCCCGTGTGCCCTACCTGACTAAGATGCTACGGGGTCCCGTGGTACCGGGACGAAATTTAAGAATTCGTGGGACCCGCAGTCCTGCTACGTCGGGACGAGCTAGTTCTCGGTCGATTGATCGAGCATTTTTATACAAGGATACTGAAACGATCGGGCTTTTACCAATCTGGTTAAGAAGAGCAGAGTATTCTCGATATAGAGAGGCGTGGGCTATGTGGTTCTCCCCCTTTAGGCTCGTAAATAAGTGAAACCTACGAGAGAAGACGTCGTAGTGGACTGTTACATAAATAAATAAATAAATGTTTCGCGTAAAAAAAAGAAGCACGTATTTTCTCTTGCGATGAATCATCGTAAAAGTCTCCGCCTGTTCGATATGTATTCCAGTCGAGGTCTTTCGTGAAACGAAAGTAACGATTCCGTCGACTGTGACGCACTTTGCTTTCTTATCCTACACGGTTCGGTTTTAATAAGTGTGTCGACGTGAAAAATTAGCGACAATAAAGATAGGCATTTTGGTGCACGTGCGATACACCTTTCGATCCGATCGAATTATCCGAATGCATCGATATGGGAGTAAACCGTGCTCGAGATACTTGTCGACGCGATCGACAGACATTCGATCGATGCCAAAGTCTCCGTGACCACAAATCATTATTAGCATATTATCGGCAACACTTGTCAGGACGATGCAACGAACTTGCTATTCCCTCGAATAAAATTTCGTTCATAAATCAACGATTCTCTTCCCCCAGTTAAGTGATATTTCACTCGTTAACAGGCAGGTAATTACGCCCTCTGCGAATTCTCTCTGTTCGGATCTTTTCCTCCTAAGGGTAAACATACGTCCGTGTAAGGGTTATGGAAGTAAAGTCTGCTTGCTCTGAACACTGCATTTAATAAATCATTAAACGCGTTGCAGATTAGTTCGTTTATCTTTCGAGTTATGCAAAATAACGTTACTGCTCGTTACTAATTACGCGGGTAGGGAAACAAGTGTACATTTATACGGTGAAGCTTTGCGTCGATGTTTCAATATCGGTACGATGATATATTTCATACCGTGTTTTCTTTTTTTCCCCGATTATCCGTTCAATATCAGCGCTGACATAAAATGTATCATCACTGTACGGAACGGAAGGAACGGTACCGCCATCACGCATCCGAAAATTAATCGGCGTGGGCGCAGCCGATAACGAATGGTGTTCCCGCCAAACGGCCAGTATATTTTACTTTGGACTCCAGTGTCTGTTATTTTGTGCGCATTCTAGCTGTCCGGTTGTACGATTTACTCCCGGACTCGATCAGAAATTCTCGACTAGCGTGGACGGACAAATACCCACGAATCCATTAAAAAATTGCCATGTCCGGGAGTATTGTCTTTTAATTGAAATTGATCTTCGTGACCGCCGAGTATTATCTTTCTGTCTTTCCCTGTGAGATATTGAAACGTTTCGAGACGCGTCGCGCGTTTCAACACCTGGCGTACCTCCGTCCGGCGTGCAACCGTGCTAGCCGAGTTTTCGTTCGTCGGGGGTCGTACGTGGATTATAGCGCGGGCGCTATAAGTTGAGCATAATCGTTTTATAAAGAAACAAAGTGTCGGAAAAAGCCGGGACGTAAATTTGATGCAAATTTGCCGTCAGACGTGGCTTTCTCGGAAGAATACGGTTAAAATTTCTTTTTTTTTATCTCTTTAAAATATTCTCATTTAAACACTCGATAAGACGTTGGTAGGACGTTTTAAATTCGATAAAAAGGCTTCATAACAATATAACAAATGGTGTAAATGACGGTGGAATACGTAAAAGAAAAAGTTTTTAAATTTGGAGCCTATAAAAATCGTTGAACGTAGGCGCGTGCCCAGTTTGCTAGGTTAAACGCGCTACTGTCCGAGACGTTCCAGTTGGCGTGAGGCCTTGAATTTCACCTTCATAACCATAAAACCCTTCGGAAAGTTGGCCAGCGTTTACATTTGTAGATATTCTTTAGATAGGATAGAGAGGTGTAAAGAGGTATAAAAAAATCGATAAGTCTCTCTCTCCTTGATGCGTTCATCCAGCTGGTCGTCGTGTTCGTTTGTTGCGTCATGAATATTGAGCACCACTGCGGTCTGGAATCGGTGCGTACGGCAGGTGGCGGTAAAATCGAACGTTTGCGCGTCGTTTTCCGCCATCTTTAGTTGACGGATCCGACTGGCCAAGGAGGTCTGTGTGGAGAGGAGAGATAGGCATAGGCGTCGGGGAAAAGGGAAGTTCATCGTAAGGTAGTGACTCAGCCGTGATTGCCTGAGCACGATTCACGAAATTGCCAAACGGCTGATCCTCGCGGCACGGTAAGAGCACGATATATTCATCCATTACCAGTTCGCATCGATAGGGAGCAAGAATTTCTCGTTTCCGTGGGACGGTGGTGTTTACGCTGGGTGTGTCAAAGTGTTCCTTCTCACTCCATCTTCTTCACCTTTCTCTCTTTGACTTGTAACATAGCTCTCCCTGCCCTTATTCTCTTCACTCTTTCTCTCTCTCCCTCTCCCTCTCCCTCCCTCCCTGTCCCTCCCTCCCTGTCCCTCACCCTGTCTCTCTTTCTCTCGTTGGCTCTCTCTATCTCCCTTTCCCTCTTTCTCTCTACTCTTCCGCTGGTGCTTGGGATCTTTGGAAAATGGTGATTTCTAGGCCCTTTGTTGTGCCGCCCACGCGCGTCCCTTCTTGGAAATCTATCATAGCGCCTCGTGTACATTTCTATCTACGACGTATGAACTGCGTTTTCATTTGCCTGCTGTTCGATCGGAGCATCCCGTGTTGAAGATAAAAGCGGAAGCTGCGACGCTCAGAGGAATCTTTCGATCGTGCCCACATTCCGGCCGCATCCTCCTTCCACTCGCGGTGCACTGACCCTCCGCGTCTCGGCGTCCAAGCTTCGTAAAACGTAACGAGTAATCCTGCTACGCTGGAAATTACGTATTTTTGCTTCGTTCTCAGTGCCGTTGCTTTGGAAGCGATGTGTTTCGTGTAGTCTCTGGCCCTTTAAATTGTTTCACACGCGCTTGTAGTTTCCGAACGAAGCGTCAACATCGTTCGTAATTCGTTGCATGTCTCTTAAAAGTTT
The DNA here is from genome assembly GCA_917499265.3 of Mimumesa dahlbomi. Lineage (NCBI taxonomy): Eukaryota > Metazoa > Arthropoda > Insecta > Hymenoptera > Crabronidae > Mimumesa > Mimumesa dahlbomi. Next base: position 472,385 of record OU824124.1, read on the forward strand.
TTCGTGTTCAGGATTCTTTCCGACCGTTTCGAAAGAAATTAGAATTACATCATCAACGTAATGGAGTAGTCATTGTGAATCATAGGTTTTCTTTATCCTAGGTGTGGATAGACTCATCACTGGGAGCCATGAGTTATCAAATGTCCTCGAATCAAACCCGACCAAGTGAGTAAACTTTATATTATACTTTGCATAGAGTACATGTTTACTTTGTCAGAGATCTGCAACAGATAGTTCTGTTATAGTGTCCCATGGCAATTACCAGGGCCCGGGTGATCTGCCCATGAGCTCTGCCAAAGAGCAGACCCTCATGTGGCAGCAAAACTCCTACATGGGTGACTCCGGAATTCATTCCGGTGTAGTCACCCAAGCACCGTCGTTATCTGGTAAAGAAGATGACGAGATGGATGGGGATCAGTTGATGTTCGACCTGGATCAAGGTTTCGCTCAGGGTTTCACGCAAGATCAGGTTGACGAAATGAACCAGCAACTGAGTCATACTAGATCTCAGAGGGTTCGTGCCGCCATGTTCCCAGAAACTCTAGAGGAAGGCATTGAAATTCCCTCGACTCAGTTCGACCCAGCACAACCAACTGCTGTGCAGAGACTGGCAGAGCCAAGCCAAATGCTGAAGCATGCTGTCGTCAATTTGATAAATTATCAAGATGACACAGATCTTGCCACTCGTGCAATACCTGAATTAATTAAACTGTTGAACGACGAAGATCAAGTAGTCGTATCTCATGCGGCGATGATGGTCCATCAACTTTCTAAGAAAGAGGCGTCGCGTCATGCGTTAATGAACAGTTCACAAATGGTTGCTGCATTGGTACGGGCAATTTCAAACAGCGATGATCTTGAGTCAACAAAAGCTGCGGTCGGCACGTTGCACAATTTATCACACCACAGGCAAGGTCTTCTGGCCATTTTTAAGAGCGGTGGTATACCTGCTTTAGTAAAACTCTTAAGTTCACCAATGGAATCTGTCTTGTTTTACGCTATCACGACCCTTCATAATTTACTGCTTCATCAAGATGGTTCTAAAATGGCTGTACGCCTTGCTGGGGGCTTGCAAAAAATGGTTGCCCTTCTTCAAAGAAACAACGTAAAATTCCTAGCAATAGTAACCGATTGTCTTCAGATCCTTGCATTTGGCAATCAAGAGAGCAAATTAATCATACTCGCTTCTCAAGGACCAATAGAACTAGTACGCATAATGCGCTCTTATGATTATGAGAAGCTTCTCTGGACAACATCGAGAGTCTTAAAAGTATTATCAGTCTGTGCCAGCAATAAACCTACTATCGTTGAAGCAGGTGGGATGCAAGCTCTTGCCATGCACCTTGGAAATCCAAGCCAAAGGCTGGTTCAAAACTGTCTGTGGACCCTGAGGAACTTGTCCGACGCTGGCACCAAAGTGGACGGCCTCGAAGGCCTATTACAGAGTCTTGTCCAAGTTCTCAGCTCAACGGACGTGAACGTGGTCACCTGTGCAGCTGGCATTCTGTCAAATCTGACATGCAACAATCAACGCAACAAAGTGACGGTCTGTCAAGTTGGCGGTGTGGATGCATTGGTTCGCACGATCAGCTACGCGGACGGCCGCGAGGAAATCAGCGAGCCGGCGGTTTGTGCTCTTCGTCACTTGACTTCTCGCCACGGGGAAGCGGAAATGGCACAGAATTCCGTTCGTCTGAATTATGGAATACAAGTGATAGTAAAACTATTGAATCCTCCCTCCCGCTGGCCACTCGTCAAAGCGGTTATTGGATTGATTCGCAATCTGGCATTGTGTCCGGCGAATCACGGCCCACTTCGTGATCACGGAGCTATTACGCATCTCGTCAGACTTCTTATGCGTGCTTTCCCCGAAACGCAACGGGTAAGATATTTTCAACGAACAGGTTTATGGAAGTAAATGTAAATATCAGAGGAATGATGGATATTAATGTTTAGCAGCAGCGATCCAGCGTGGCCAGCACTGGAAGCCAGCAGGCGTCAGGTGCATACGCGGATGGTGTTCGTATGGAGGAAATAGTCGAGGGCACGGTCGGTGCCCTTCATATTCTTGCAAGAGAATCTCATAATAGGATCTTTATCAGATCTCAAAACGTGATTCCGATTTTCGTACAGGTATGTATTTTGGTAATTTTCTCTCTGAACAGAATATATTCTTATCTCCCCCACAAAATCCAACCATCCCTTTCCAGCTATTGTACAACGAGATCGAGAACATTCAACGCGTTGCCGCGGGGGTGCTTTGCGAGCTTGCAACGGATAAAGAGGGTGCAGAGAGGATTGAGCAGGAGGGTGCTACCTCTCCCTTAACCGATTTGCTTCATTCGCGAAACGAAGGCGTCGCGACGTACGCTGCGGCTGTGCTGTTTCACATGAGCGAGGACAAGCCGCAGGAGTATAAGAAACGCCTCTCCATGGAGCTGACCACCTCCTTGTTCCGCGACAACCCCTGGAACAATACGGAATACGAGATGGGCCCGGATTTACAGGTAATATGACATGCATGATTGGCTGGATTAAACACCTTGAGACTAGAGCGGAAGCAGTTTGTTCTTTCGAATTGATTCGCGGAAACTTGTCGGTCGGTCGTTTTAAAGAAATCGTTGCAAGGTGTTAAATTCAGCCACAAATAGATCAATGACGCTTGTACATTCGTTCGTTGTATCTGAATAGTCACAGATACTTGCATACGTAATCTCCTATGTAAGTTTAGCAAAGCATAATTAGGTAGATTGCAGAAGTGAATGTCGTTATCCGTTATTCCAGTTTGCACAGCTAAGGTATCTTTGACATTAAATTTTCTATGTTTTATATTTTCTGCAAATTTGTTTTCTCTAGAACGAAAAGGTATTACGGTTGAAAAAAACATTTAAGTCTGAGTACAGATCCAGAATTTATATGTGTCTAAATAATCCATAATTATCGTTGGAATTCATGCTTTAGCTTAGTCATCCCTTTGACATTTACTTAAAAATCATAAACACGCAAACTTATAACGTGCGTAAGCCTAAGGGAGATCTCAAACCACCTAATGGAGCAATGGAGCCCGTAATACAAATGTACAGCGATGTACAGCATTATGATTCTCCGTTTGCAACGTTACATTATATATGCATGAGAATGCGTTTCATCCCCTTCGTGCAGTGACGGCCCGTGAACAAAGATTTGAAAGATTAAAGACATTGACGCTCAAACGTTTTTCTACCGCCTCTAGATACATAAATATTTGAACGATACTTTAATTCGATCGAGCCTGTACATGGGCCGTCGCTGCCTATGTGTTTCACCCCTTGAAGGACAGAATAACAGCAAACCGAAAACGATTATTTCCATTGCACATACTCATTTCCACCCGACATAATTTCTCTTAACGTGCTGCTAATTACGCGATTGACGCGACTTGACGAATTTACACATGGCGAGAGTGTTAACGATACATCTGACACCGAGACGATGCGTTTTGTGTTGACCTGAGCTACCTAATCTTCAGGACATGCTTGGCCCTGATCAAGGCTATGATGGTATGTATGGACAAGGACCCCCTAGCGTACACAGCAGCCACGGCGGCCGAGGCTACCAGCCCCAAGGTAAGTCAGCGACATCCGTTTCATTCGATTTATGCTGCTTTCGATCGATACCATCGATCCGGGTAGATGGATTCGTCAGAATCTCTCCTATACGCGATATTAACGAAACCGTTTCCTAAACGGTCTAGCAGAATTTGTTCTATACGCGATGTAAATGGAACGATTTCGTGAATGGCCTTTAACAAATGCGGGAGAAAGTTTTCTAAAGATGTCTATCTTGAAATACTTTAGTTGCAAAGCCACAAATGCTAGAAAGCTCGCCAAATTTCTGTGATTTAAACTTTATGGGTCTCGAAATTTCTACTTGATTGGCAGACGTTTTGACATTTGTGGGTATGTAAAACGTGAACGTGAATCTCGTCTTTCCGTGTTCATGCATCGAGACTTGGTATTGGAAATGCGGGTTTATGTGCTCGTCTTTTGTCTTGTACACTATAACGAAATATCAACACCAACCAAAATTAATAATCTTTTTCCATTTCTTAATATTATCTACGAGAAAGGAGAAAGAAGTAATGCATTTAATTCTATGTTATTTTAACAGCAGCTTAACCCATGGAGTTAAATTAAAATACAGGCTATCAACAGTATCTCGCAGTAACATAGGTGACACTCAGCTCTTATGTACTGTTTCTGTGCTTTTGTTATTGATCGCTAAATGTCTCGTCAAATGCTTTCACATTATTCACGTTCTAGCACACGTTTTGGTCAAATTTTGTATACATCACACGTAATGCACGTAGTAGTGAGTGTTCTCGTTTCATTAGAAAGTTTAACACGTTCATTTACGGCAATGTTTCTATCGACGAATTTTTCTGCATGGTGTACTTGTGTTGTTATCATCCTTTTCCTTAATTGAAAATACTTTGTGGTGGAGAGAAGCATAGAAAAATATTCGTAAGTAATTAGATAAGACTTTATCACGAACCGCAGAGATAACGAATTGAAGTAACGAAAGACTTTTCCTAGTATCACAGCTTACAACCAGCAGCACTGTCGCTCGGTTGTAACTTGTGCCTCGCGTTCTCGTTTTTGTTCAGACAGTCTGCTTATTAGTTATCTAATTCTCGCGTGGCTGTGTACCGATCTACATTCGCTAAAGTCTCCTTTGATCGAATACATGTAGTTGTTACATTTCCGGGTCGATTCGTTCCTAAATCCAAAACTATCCAATCTTCTCTGTCTTCCAATTGAATTTCTTCCTCTCGACTTTCTACTTTCCCAAAGTTTCCCGAACTCTTTTAGTATAGTTCTCTCCACTCTATGGGCTATAATTGGGTTGACCTTGACCCTCGTGCCTTAGGCTATGAGCAGATACCAGTAGACTCGATGCAGGGGCTGGAGATAGGCGGCGGGTCGACGTACGGGATGGACACGATGGACGTGGCGCACGAGGGCGAGCTGAGCTTCGATCATTTGGAGGAACTTCCGGCGCCCCCGCAGGACAACAACCAGGTGGCCGCGTGGTACGACACCGACCTATGAGTCGCGTCATTTCAAAACACGCACCCTGTATCGAGAGATAGCGTTTTGACGATAGAGAGTATGGAAAAGATGTTCCGAGACTAACTGATACGTGAAGTGCAGGTTTAAGGCTTGTTTATCAGAGGCGAGACAGGGTAGGGAGAAACGAGCGAATACTCTCGCGTTATTTAAAATGATTTTATTCTCACCCTGTATCTGAAGATGGTATATCATTTCACGGGTCGAAAAGGACGCGTTTCTTCGGAAAGATATTCCGGGAAAGACAACCAACGGAGTTCTAAAGCTTTGTTTATCATGCGCGAGACAGGGTACGAACAAGATAAACGTGGTTATTCAAGATCAACACCGGCGTCGAATGCTCCCACGTAATTTTTCAAACAAGTCTTACTCTCACCCTGTATACAATATACATTTTGACGAGAAGGGAACACGTTCCATCCGGAATAAGATATTTCGGGAGTATATGGCTACGTGAACTACAAGCGAAGTTTAAAGCTTGTTTATTAATACGCGAGTCGACAGGGTACGAAAAAAAAAATTAAAATAACAAAAACGTTAACGTGATTCATCACGATCAACTGCAGAGCCGATTTACAACTGCATTGATTCCTAGAGATAACGAAGTCGGTTATATGCAAATATATATATAAATATATATAACTCTTACCAATGTCGTACCTTAGATATTTATAATAAAGATGATATAGACAAACTTTAAACTGTTATACCGCGAGGTCATTGTCGCCGGTTGTCAAATCTACTATCGAGTATGTCGACTAATAGTAATTTTGACGTATACGCCCGATGACCCCCCGTTGGAATTATAAGTAAACGGCATCAATTTTATACCTTCCCTTTTTTTTACGTATATTCGAAATTGTTAACGCGTCGATGGGGAGACGATACGACGCCGATAATTGTAGCTCTAAGAATCAGGATGAGAAAATGTTGAACGTGCGAACCAAAACGTTACGTAACGTTTAATGTCTGTCAGTATTTTATTTAATGCGTCGCCCATATGTCGCGATTATAATAAGCGTTTTCATACAGCAAGCATCCTTGAATCAATGAAGTGAAATAATATTTTTTACCGATGTAATTTCCACGACAATATTCGTTTCGCGCGTGTACACAATCCACACAGACCAAAAACTTTTATTACATTTATTTTAGCAGCCATCCTTTACGCGTCAACCCATATCGTCCACTTTTATCTTTTTTTTAATCTTTTACTTCATCTTTTTCTTTTTCTTTCTTTTTGCAAATCATGGTCTACGCGACGAAATCACCGAAAAACGGCAGCTGAAACTAAACGACGAATGATAAAGGACTGCATTATGTATATTATAAGTACACACGTTGCATTTCACGGTTGTACCCCTGTACATCTGTATTTAATACAAATTCTATAGATCGCTCAGTCGATCTTTACTCTTTTTTCTTATTAGCTGACTATTGTTTATTTTTTAACGTAACACGTGACAGCATGCCTTACTAACAGCAATCACCTTTATTTGGGATGGCATTTTTAATTAGAAAATTAACGTATGGTAACGATAATGTTTTCCCATTTTTTATTTGTTAAAATAATTTGTTTTGTTAAGTTCGTAATTTGATAAATTTTTATTGGACTTTCCCATGGACCGACTGTAACGGAATCTACTTCCTCGTGAACGTATTTTCCCAAAAATTGATGGAAAATGCGGTCGGTACGCTCGAGACGGAAAGCAGTTTGTATCGCCTAGTTCTGTAATTCGTCCGTGGTCGAGACGATTCGCGAATCGTGTACACTCTTTCTTTTCATCAATTCGAAATAGGTATCTCTAAAAGCGTAAGCTTCTATAGCCTAAAAATACGACGCCGATCCCACCGCGAGAAATATCTCGATGAAAGAAATGGTATTCGATAAAGCATACTTGTGCCCTTGCAAGCGTACATAGGAACACGTAGAAAAAGGAACGTACTCGATGCGTCTATGTAAAAAAAAAAAAACACGTAGCGATCGCTTACATACGATCATACGAAAATATTTCGTCGTGATTCCTCCGGCAACCAAATCGATCTTTAAAAACAAATGGAGAATACATAGCAGCAATAAACTTTCGCTCGTCGATGCGATACGACGGTCGCTCAGCTACACTATAGTTATTAATATTTTCCCCCGTAGCTTTTGACCGTTGTTTAGACGATAGATCGTTATCGTGCATCGACCAGAGAAACGCATTGCCAATGACAACCTGTCGATCGCCTGGGTATTCACTATATCACTAGATTTCCAGCGAAAGTCGTGGTCTATTGAACTGCAGAGCGATGACCTATTTATACCGCTAAACACCCCCCTCCCTCCCCCATCCTAAAACGGTAGTTATCATTCTCGAGTATCAGTGAATTACAATCACGTATAAATGTTAACGAGTATCAATGAAACTTTCGCATTACGTATTTTACAGGGTAGTTATACTTAATTTTTATTATTATCATTAAAAAGAAAGTAGCTACGCAATCAGGGCGGTACTCGGCATCGTTACGATGCCCCGTAGGCGCCTAACGATCGCTGTCGATGTATTAGACCTAAGAGAGAGACACGTAATTCGTACACACCATGTATATGTATCGTTTAATTGTCCATACGAATAAACTGAACGATTAAGTACTCGAATTCTTTTCGATCGTATTCTCGTTTCGTCCGCTCCTTTCGTTTGCGTCGTTGTACATGATTTTCAATTATTTCTTTCAAGTACTTTTCCCGCAGTTTCGAAAGCTACGTACGTGGAAATTCAGCGAGGAATGTGCGTATGCAGCGGTTTCATCGTTAAGTAGGAGGTCAGAGCCTTCTTAGGATTTGAACTTACGATCTGAACGATCGTATTTACCGGTACACCGGTACACGCGCACCGTATAAGTCTGTTTCGAGTGAATTTCTCTGGCCAGGTAGAAATCGTTGATCGATAATCAGATTGCCGCATACGGTGTAAACTGTGTAAGAGGGTATATGGTACTCGTTTCGCGGGATACTTGTCAGTCGTATATGGATGCGCGTCTGAAGAAGTGATTTGCCGAGTGAAATGGAAGACGGATTTCCAAGGAATCGTGACATAGTTTATTAATGGATGTACATAGACGCATATACATAATATTCTTAATAATAGCATGCGGAGGTAAAACAATCGAATTTGTTACGTAGAAGGGACGCTCCGAATGATATTTTCCATAGAGAGCGCTGTCACAGATTTATACATACTAAAGATTCGTTTTGTCATAAATCTGAAATGTGCCACAGATTTTCTAAAGTTACTCGGACTTCTTCCAAGGGTTCGTACCCATCCGCTCCTACCTGCTGCGTAGGTAAACAATTATTTGCGTAAGCTGTACGAGGAGAAGGGCGAACCGGCAGGTAATCCGCTTTTGAGCGGCATTCGTGCGTGCGTCGCCGTGGGGTTCAGATATCGTTAACGGTTCCTCTGAAAGACTTCTTCGCGTGAATGGCCTATTCGGGAAGCTTCCGGCACAGCTGTCAGTGAAACAGACGGATGTGGAAAAATAAATTCGTGGTGTACGGTGATAAATCGGGAAGTTTGTTGGGCTACGCAGAGGATAGGAAAAATAGACGTAAGTTTAGAAATAAAACGTAGAGGTGGAGAATTTATGTATTGTTTTGTTGGAAGACGACTCTTTTCGACTCGTCCTGCCACATTCTTTACAGGCCAAACTTTCTTGGGTCAGTTAAATCTTGAATGCACACCGGCCTCTAGTCTTTTCTCTTGTTGGCCGCTACAAAACGTGTGTCTTTGTCTTTTTTTTTCTAAATTCGCTCCTAGAGTCCGATGTTTCGTTCTTTAAGCAAACAGAGATTTATCCCGACCTTTTGTACATGATGCGATATCTACTCCGTAATTGTAATCGAAACTGGCTGCAGACGCGGCGTGTTAATTTCTATCAGGGTACCCTTGAAATACGATAGTGTAACACGTTAGAAGTTTTTTTACGTCCTTTCAGAGCCGGTCGGCTTTGGGACAGGATATACAGCCGGTGGTAATGTTATTCGACGGATTCCGGAATCCAACTGGCTACCCTTGATACTTATAACTCGCTTGAGCAGTTTCGGGTGCAACGAAACACCTTGATACCGGTTAAAAATAAACTTTAATCATCAAATACTTTCTTTTACCTTTGCTACTCGGCAGAGGTATATACCGTGCGTTTAATCGTTTCGGCGACAACGATCGACCGTCTATTCTCTTCCTTTTTTTCAACTGGAATAAGATACGAGATCTTTTTGTAATCGTTTCGGAGAAAAGAATTGTTCGTACAGTAACCGTTCGAAATGTCGGGCATGCAGATTGCCATGTGCGAGTGATGCACATGTGTGTCGAGGAACCGGTAATGACGTGAAAGTGGATCCTTGGAACGGACCGCAGAAAACAATTCCGTGTCTCCCTTGGTTCGAGATCGTGGGAGTGAATCGCGTGCACTTTGAACGATCGAAACGGTGATCTGCTGGAAGTCGTGTCTTTTTAATCGCTTCAACGGTTTACTGTCGGAGCATGCACCTGTTCCGTGTTTCCTTCATTAACACATAACGTTCTCCAAACATACGTTGTCGGTTAGGCGAAGGGGACGAGCGGAGAAGGAAATATTTAGCACGGAATACCGCGGTAAATGAATGTTCTTGATATCTTTTGCGGAAAACTTTACGCGAACTCATTTTGTTGGCACTGTGTATTTAAAGTGTATTTGAACTTTTGTTTGGTCAACATCGAAAGGAACGGTAGGTCGTCCTTGCTCCAGACGGCTTGATAACTCGTGGTAGATGGTTTGTGTGGAGAACCGGGAACGTGAAAGTGCAGGAGCCCGCCGTTCTCCTGCCAGTCTAGGACAATCTCTCGCTGGCTTCGGCTCCGCGGAGAAATTGCTCCTCCGAGTGTCTAACCGAACGCCTTTCTCGATAGCATCGTGCACCTGTCGCGAGCGAGCTGTTTGCAAGGTACGCGTCAACGGATGTTGTAAAGCTGGACACTACGGACGCAACGTTATGGTTTCGTGAATGTAAGAGTTTCAAAGTAGATCTCTGTGACTTTAAGTTTATAGTTATTGATATTTTTACGACTGGAAGTTTCCGAGCGTGCGAGTCGCAGCTTTTTAACATCTCTGGATACGTACTGTTGCATCGCGTGACGTTTCAACAAAGGGATCCTAGCAATTGGGTCAGGAACTCGCGATTTCGTGATAATCGCGTTTCAATCGAAGTCGAAGTGTACACCAGTGGAGGAATGCATTTTTAATTAAAGGAGGGCAACGTAACTTTCATTCCGCGACTGTCCGATACATCTCAGGATATTTCGAATCAATTGCTCGTAATTGCTCGTGAACATATTGTACTTTGAATAGGCGATTTACTTTAATATCGGCCGGATTGTCATATTTTTGTTAAAAAACTGTTGATAGACACGCGTTAAAGGTAACAGTGTCAAGTACTCTGGTCTGAATCAGGTTTCGAGAGATCACGTTACCTCGTATATCTCGTGGTACTACATTTTCGCCTGTAACAGTGCCTCAGAATTTCAAACGCCGCGTAAATATGCTATTCCCTTCACCGGTATTTGCGAGGCAAATCGCGCATTCTCCAAAAGTCTTCGTATAAATTTCACTTGAAACAAAAATATATTTTGTGCATAGGTTCCAAGATTTTTGCACAATTTATCGTTGCTTAAAGAAACAAGTGCATGGAAGTAATCTCGACGACCGTTTTCCAGTCGGTGAGAGGAAAGTTATACCGTGCAGTGTTATAGGAGATAAACCTATGCTCGGCGGGGACTATTATCATTCAGTCGCACGATGATCGTGCGTCCGCACGCGGAAAACATTTTGGAGGAACGCTGACGAAGCCGAACGTTTTTTAACGAATCAGAGATGACCGTCACGATGGAACACAAACGGAAGAGCTCGTGGGACTCGAAGGTGAGAATCTGGCGCACTTTCCCTCCATACGTTTGCTTTTCTCGTTGTCTTTTCACTTTGCGACTAATTAAGTTACTCTGGCCCTGCGAAACGCCAGTTAGGAAAAAGCGCAAGGGAAATGGTGGAAATCCATTGTGGTATATGTAAAGAGAGAATAGGAACGGTATTACTTTGTCTCGACTACCGCTGTTTTCTTTTTCAATAGCCACTATCTCTGCTATACTTGTAAGATTTAGCAAGAGGAGACGCGCTTCGGCATAGATCGTTGGATCGAGAATCGAGGGTTCGAAAGGCAGGACTGCAACGACGATCCGTGAAAGAAATTGCAAGCTGATGCTGCGCGGATTATTTTTGCGGTCACGTTGCGTGCGGTCGTTTACTAAATTACTTGGCCGGTCTGTAGTAAGGCGACCGATAACTTGCGCAACTCGCCAATTCGGTTTAAACGCGTAGATCGTGTCTAAAATCAAGACCAAGAAAAAGGCAGATTTTATTCTTGACCGACCTGTACGTAAGTTGGAAAGGAATTTTCTCGCAAGAAAACCATGAAACTTTGCCGCGACGCGACGTGCTCGGAATTCAAGATTCGCCGCTTGAAATTCCTTTTCAGTTTCGGAGTGTTTGTTCGTAGGCTGACCTTGTTCTCCATTGACCCCGAGTCGCCGAATAGCCACGCATTGAACCGGTTGAGGAAATAGGCTGACCGGAATAGAGAACGATGCGGCGGCTGGGTTGGGCCCGTCATCTTTCGATACCGTTACACACCTAACACCCAATGCGATTGGCATTCTGCTCGAGTACGTGAATGACATTTATCACGCGCCTCGTGACTGCCAGGAAAGATCTTGTAGTTTAGCTCTATCGTGATCGGGAGCACGAGTAGTTTTTAAATCTCCGCTACTATCGTTGCGTTACCGTTGAACGGCTAGTATCGTTCGGGTGAAATCTGATCCAGATACGAAGATTTATATTTAATATACTATCTGCTGTTGGAACATTTGGGAAGTCGAGTAGATCGGAGAAAAGGAAAAGTCGAGGATAGTCGATAACGTGTGACGAAAATGATATTTCTTTGACGTTACCCGTGTAGAGTAGAAAATAATGAACAGTAAAGTCAAGGAAACACCACTCGAAGTAAAACATAATCGTATTAGTAGATAAGCAGTGGACCGAGAACGGCCGTTTTACTAGTGCTCCACTATCATTAGGTAGTACGTATAGGTACGCCGGTAGCAGATTGTAATTTAAAGCGAGCAGAACTTGTTCCTAGATTCTTACTCTTTTGGAAAGGCAGTCCAACGTTTGGAGTAACGGTAATAACGGTCAAGAAAGTCACGAGGGACCCGGACGAGCCAATGAGACTTGGTAGAACTTCTTTCTCTGGGTCGTTGACACCGATTCTTTTTACGATTGACGCGTGATTGACGGAACGTCTTGGCAGGAATTAGGAAATTTCATCGATCTCGTGCGGATCGTCTGCCTAAGAATCCGCTTCCCTTACGAACGATAACGGAACGAACGCTGTAGTCAATTTTCTAAGATTAAAGTTAAACGTTGTTCTCTCGAAACGATCGCTAATGGACTTGGTCCACTTTTTCTCAGAGTCCCTCGCGTTAAAGTTTCCACGGCAGAAATCGGTGAGGAAGAATCGGTTTTATAGCCTATTCTTGCGGTCGAATAATTATCGTTGCGCACCATTCTAGCGGAACAAGAATCACGTAGTCCGTAACAAGGATCCAACGGGAACTTTCACGAAAGTACCACCTATGGAAAGCACTTTTCTAACGCGTTAGCCAAGTCTCGATTTTTCCCGGCCTTGAAGTCGTTGACCGTATCTATTAGCGGAAACACTCGAATCCCTAACTAGTCCGAGCACATCTCCCAATCCGATCGTAGAATCTCCACGCCGTTTACTGACATTGAATTCTACTTTCCGGCCTGCTGCCCGCAGATCCGATCTGGCTCCGTTTCGAGTGCAAAATGTCCTATTAACTAAATCGTGGAATTATCTTTAGGTTCCGTCTTGACTTTCTCCCGACCGATTTCAGTTCGTTGTTATCTGCCAGCGTTGAGCCGAAGACGTAAGTCTATTATTTTATAGCAATGAGTCATGAACGAGAACACTTATCTTCCGCGATAGATGCAGTACGCATAAAGGTACGTATTCACGGAAGTGTTGGAAAGCCGATATATATCGGAGCAAGTTCCAACGAAACTAGCGTTGCATCTGTACTGGTGTAAATTTTTTCCATATTCGTGGAAACGTAGCTTAAGGTTATATATCAACGACTCCGTTCTCTTCTCGCGAATCTGACATCTTTCGTCAGAAGGACGCCAAGAGAGAATATCGAGTCTCTTGACCTTTTCCCCGTATCGCATCGGCGTCGAAAGAATTACTTTTACTGACAGACAGAAGATTTTCGTTCGAGTCGTAGAATTTACCGACGTACGTATGTATCGCGCATGATTTATCGCGACCGATGAAAAAGGATATATCTTATGTAACCACGCTTCATTAAACAAGCGTTTCCTTAGAAAATACCGGGGTAGAGGCACACAAGAGACTATTATCGAACTAGGTTGGAAGAATACAAAGACTTCGTGCTCGAACTTTCATTCGACTTTCGTAATACTCTCCGCGCCATTGTTCGTCAAAGACACCCCTTCTGTTTCAATCAAACGACTTGCACAATTCCGCGAACAAAATGTCCATTTGCTTTTAAGTTTGCGATCTGGTAAACTCGATTTCTGGTTAAACCGCTATCACGGGCTTCGAGATAGCTATGAGGAAAATATGTAACTGTACATGCTCGTAGTTATATCACACGTGGTTGCTCATGGTTACGTGTATGTCGTGACGAAATACCATTTAACATTGGCGATACGTTATCCCGAGGTTTTTAATCGACTTTACGTAGTCTTAAAGACCACGGTCACGATTAATTATTTCTTTCGATCCTCGGGCATCTACCTAATAAAATTATTCGTTTCGTATAATTGGTAAATAGGCTGTCGTTAGTGGATCTAGCGTGGCATGTAGGACGGAACTAATCGAAAATGGAGATCGAGATAATGTCTCATTAACTGGCCGGTGGCTGTGTAAATTCTGTACGTGGTCGAACATGCTCGTTAGAAGTGAGAACACAGATTACCGGGTTCGATGAGAAAACGAAGCAGGCAAACGTCTTTCCATCTTTACCCAACGTTCGGTCGTTCGCTTGAAACTTACGGCAAAGACACCATCGAAAAACACGCAGACGGGTTCCAGTGTTGATTCGCGATCTCGTAATAGTTTCCGTTTAATTGCACGTTGTCATCGTGAACGAAAGAACGGAGACAAAAAGCTATAAGGATATTTATACGCCATCAGTTTTGTCGCGTTAAAGCATGACCGCATCGACAAGCACTTTCAATTACATTCACTTCCCTTTTTACCAGCATAGAGTATCTTAACCCTTTGCTACTTGAGCGGAGACAATTGTGACCCCGTATGTCTTATTTGTTTTATTCAAATAGCAGCTCAAGAGCGACCATAAAATCAAGTTGACAAATCGCCGCGCCGACTTTTCCGAAGTATGACATTCGAAATCCTAAAGCGCTGTTCGTAGAATCGCGATGGCTGTACGAGAAAATTTCCCCTGGTGTTAATACTTTCGCTGAATCCGCGTTTGAGGTTGGTATCGGGAAGGTGCCACTATGAATCTGCTTGGAGCGTGTGCCTCGCGTAACATTTCAACGAGGGCGTAGGCCTATCGGTGCCGCATTGTGCATTCGCGTGCCTGTGTCGGTGTGAGTGTGGCGGGCCGATTACACGGCCGCTTACACACGTACGTTTTCACGTCACACAGGATAAGCTCATTGCACCCAACTGCATGGAGTACATACACGCTGCGATAACGTATGCAGGAAATATCTGTGCTTTCGAAGAAAACTTAACAAAATGATCAAAGTAGAAGCGTTTTACCGACATCCGTCTTTGATTTTCTGCTGTATTCTACAAGCATAAAAATCCGTGACCGCAGAATAAACGGTGGCCGAACAGAACGCGATACGGCGATACGGCGTTGCGAAATTGAATTAATAATAAAAAAGATTAGTTCGCTATCGTTTGGCTGTAATTAACGATGCAATAGAATTAAGATCTCGATTCGTATAATGAAGGATTCTCTGTGGTAATCTCTCTGTCCCGTCTCGTAAGACGGAAGTAGTACGGTGATTGTTAATACAAGTCGTGCCGTGCCGAGATATCTAATGCTCTTTCGAAGATTTAGAAAAATCTACTGGCACGGCAAGGAGGAGGGAAGAAGGAACGGCGGTGGGAGAAGAATTTCGCCAGACGACGTTTAATACATTTATAGAATAGTTTCATTAAACTTTCGTAACAAAGTCGAGCGATAAAACATTGCGGATGAAAAGTCTGCGACTGAAGAATTTATTCTCTGCGAATAAAACGTTCTTCGTGACGGGGATTTTTTTAGATTTCCGTGAGCACGGTGAGCACCAGAAGATTCAGCCGTGCGGGAACCCCGAGTTCAATTTTATCCTCGGATAGTGATATTCGATTTACCAGGAAGCTCGGAGGGCAGTATCGTTGTGGATGCTGCGTGCTGGCTGCGTTTCTACTTTTTCTACTTTTCTCGGGGGTTTCCATATACCTCGGCTGTAAGTATATATCGACTACGAAATTTTAACGCGTAGAAATTCTATTGCAGATTTGTTCGTGGCAAAAGTACAGCGTTGCAGCGTGAATCTAGCCATGAAATATCCGAGGATGCTCGACTCTCGGTCAATTACACTTATCTCTCATCGAACTAACATTTCTGTATCCAGCTTTCCTATCCTGCAATTAATAGACGCTTGTTTCTGTTTGCGAGCATGGTACTCGCTCGACCGAGCAATAACAAACGCGAGATCTTTATATTTCTACGCTTTCTCCGCGAGCTTATGCCGCAAATGAAATTATTCGCTTAAACGGCGATCGACTGGGAAGCATGAAATTACTTCGGAATACACCGTGATCTTTCTCCGGAACGGATGAGTTCACGGTGTCTGAATGTTTCTTCAAGTATAAAGTGTGATCGACGGTTTCCTTTGTTCGGCCGAGTGTTGTTCCTTCGTACGAGCGTGCACTTCACCTTGAAATTGTGTTCGATCGTATGATAAACGAGCAACATTTTCATGCATGCAAATGTGTTTTTGATCTTCGAGTCGAGATAACGGGGGACGATGATCCGACCGAATGCGGATACATTTAAACACCCGCGGAATATATTTGTGGATTCGATTCCCACTTTCTTATCGCGGCAAGTTTTTCAAAGGAAGTTTTTCAAAATATCTCTGGCGTGTTTGAATCGGGGAAAAAATCATACGAGACGAGGCGTAGGATGCGGCCAGAGCCCATCGAGGTCTTTCAGCGTGAACATAACGGTTTGACCGAGTTACCGAGTCTTCGAGGAAATCGTGCTGCGTACAAGTAATTTGCTTGCCGCTCGTGATAATCGTTAGATTTCCCTTCCACGAGAAAAATGATGCTCGCAGCTTCGAGTAGATTGACTACACGTACGATAATTTCCATGCGACTATAAATGAGAGAGAAGCTTCACGATCACGTTGGTCCAGAGAGGACCTTGAAAGTAGCGGAGTTAACGGTCTGACCGAGTTGTAGAATCTGTGACCGCTTCGAGACTCGACCTTAAGGGGGGATCTGTGTCCTTGGAACGCTTAACGTTTTGATCCTGCTAACCGAATTCGAGAGGATTACCTAGAAACTTTGACGCACAAAGGAATCTACGGTTTCTCATATACATATGTATTTAGAATTCGATTGGATAAACGGTTTCGAGCCTCCGGTTTGCGCGTATAGAAAAGAAATATCTCGACTGGAAAATATCCATAGCTTCCGCAGGAGATTATTTTACGAGTCGCGGAGCAGCATGGCAATTATCTCGGTGTCCACTTTGTTCCGAAGAAGATTATCGTGAAAGGGAAAATAAACGTTTCGTGAACCGTAGCGTTGTAAACAATTTTCGAGGTAGTGTATCGTGTAATGCAAAAAGAGCGGTTTTCCGATCTGCGCTCTGAAAGCCACGAATGATCAGGCAGCCGTCCACAAGAAATCGTATCCCGAGTCGAAAAAGAGTTGCGGTGTAAAAATCGTGCGAAGGTGCGGTGAAAGGTGAGTCCCTATCCGCCGTCGGCACACGATTGCCCCGGATTCGAGCACTGTGTTTATTTCATCGGTTCATCGAATATTCACCACGCCACGAAAATAATGACGCAGCGGGATGGCCACAAAATAACGCGTGACTAGTACCACTGACGTTATCGTATTGAAATCTCCCTCTAACCAACCTATCGAGAAACGTTAATAAACTACGAGAGACAACGTTTTACCGCGCTTAATTTTCCAATTTCCTTTCAGACACGTTCCTAACTTCGGATCCTCCAGGTGATCAGATCTTCCTGGCTACTTTCCGTGTGACGGAAGGTGATTCGTTTGCTTCGGAGTTGGCAGATCCGTCGACCGAAGCATTTCGCATTCGATCGCGGGAATATCGCGACAGGCTTAACGTGATTTTCCGCAGAAGCTGGCTAAAGATCTCGTTCATAGCCTCCGAAATACTGGCCCTTGACGGGTAAGGAAACTGCGATTGAAATCGCGGGATACTTAATAAATATAGGGATCTTTGCGGGAGATGTAAATTGTCGCGAGAGAAACCTTTTCACGTGTTAACACGGCTTTCACGTGATTTCACGACACGGGTTGTGTAAACCGCGGCATGCGATTCAGCTACGGAACAACTGTCACTGATATTCATCGTTCCAATCGTACGCTCGCTTATCGTACTGGCAGATCGGATTCTCACCAGGGCGAGCAAGTTTGCTTTCGCACGAATTTCTCTATGGTTTTTCCCGATGTTTTCCAGAATCGAGGGTCAGGATTTGGTAGTACACTTTGACGTGCGATTCGATCCGCGGTACCAAACGATTACGACCGCCGATATCGTAAACATTTTATCTCGTGAGATAAATCCGGAGACTTCCAAGTATTTAACGAATCTGACGATAGACTCGCAGAGTCTGGAAGTACAGGAAAGTTTGACGGCTCTGAATGCACAAGTTAGCTCGCAAACGACCGTTTCTACGCTTCCGCCAACAACTACCGCTCCACCACCGAGACGATGCACTAAATTGGATTTGTCTTACTGCAAACATCTTCCGTATAACACGACTTCGTATCCGAATATATTGGGACATCGCTCGCTAGTTGACGTCGAAGAGGATGTCATTGCTTTCAGGTGCATATCGCGACGATGGGACTAAGGCGCCACTGTAAATAGTACCGTGTACAAATCTTGACTGGACAGAAATTTGACTTTGTTTATCCTGACAGAGAGCTGGTGGACGCGGAGTGCTATCGGCTGGCATACGATTTCGTCTGTCAGGTGTTGCAACCTGCTTGCGTGGCGAATCAGCCGGAAGATCAGCTTCAGCTACCCTGCAGAAGTTTCTGTCGCGAATTCTGGAACGGATGCGGTAGTCGTCTTCCCGATAGGATCAAACGGTACTTGGATTGTTCGAATTTCCCGGAGTATGCAGATCAGGGCAGCTGCAGGGCAAAGCCAGGTAATTTTCCGAGAATATTGGATCCACAAAAAGCATCGAAAATGCAAAGCTATGGGCCAAGTACAAGAGAATGATACATTGGAATTGGTTGCTCATTAACATAAACTGCATTTTACACAGGATTTGAAATCAATCAAACTTGCTCACATTTGATTGATTTCAAATCCTGTGTAAAATGCAGTTTATGTTAATGAGCAACCTATTCCAATGTAACATTCTCTTGTACTTGGCCCATAGCTTTGCATTTTCGATGCTTTTTGTGGATTCTTTCGTCATTTCCGCAAATTTTTAGATATCGACCTGAATCTTTCACTGTCTTATTGGGCTTCGAATTCCGCGTCCAACACGTCCCGGATCGTTTTAATATCCCAATCATTGTGGAAATGGCGAGCAAATTACGAAAATCGTGAAAAATCCTCAAATTCAGGCGGTTTTTTGAACGGCATTCGCTCAATTGTTGAGATAGCCGTCTGAAACTTGTACCATTGTTTTAGTTGGGAAATTCTACGGCAGATCAACATATAATAGTTGTACTTTTCGAAAATTTCATTTTTCGCAAAAATCTGAAGGGGGTAGGTCAGGATTTTTCGCGATTTTCGTAAATCGCTCGCCATTTCCATAATTTTTTAGATATCAAAATGATTCTTTCACTGCCTTACTCGGCTTCGGATTCCGCTTCCAAAACGCCCTGGATCATTTTAATAGCTCGAAAATTACGGAAATGACGGGCAAATTACGAAAATCGCAAAAAATCCTGACCTACCCCCTTCAGATTTTTGCGAAAAATTAAATTTTCGAAAAGTACGACTATTATATGTTGATCTGCCGTAGAATTTCCTAACTAAAACAATGGTACCAGTTTCAGATCGCTATCACAAAAATTGAGCGAATGCCGACTAAAAAACTGGTTGAATTTGACGATTTTTCGTGATTTTCGTAATTCCCTCGGCATTTCCACAATTTTTTAGATATCAATCTGATTCTTTCACTGTCTTATTCGGCTTTGAATTACACATCCAAAATGACCTCGATCACTAAAATAGCTCAAAAATTATGGAAATGGCGAGGGAAAAACGAAAATGTGGGTGAATCCCTGACCTGCACAATGGGATAGGTCAGGGATTTTTCACCATTTTCGTTTTTCGCTCGTCATTTCCACAATTTTCGAGATATCGATCTGATTCTTTTTGCATCTTACTCGGTTTCGGATTTCGCGTCCAAAGAGCCCTGGATCATTTTAATAGCTTAAAAATTACGGAAATGGCGGCCGAATTACGAAAATCGCGAAATATCGTCAAATTCAACCAGTCTTTTGGTCGGCATTCCCTCAATTTTAAAGATAGCGACCTGAGACTTGTACCATTGTTTTAGTTAGGAAATTCTACGGCAGATCAACATATAATAGTCGTACTTTTCGAAAATTTAATTTTTCGCAAAAATCTGAAGGGGGTAGGTCAGGATTTTTTGCGATTTTCGTAATTTGCCCGTCATTTCCGTAATTTTCGAGCTATTAAAATGATCCAGGGCGTTTTGGAAGCGGAATCCGAAGCCGAGTAAGGCAGTGAAAGAATCATTTTGATATCTAAAAAATTATGGAAATGGCGAGCGATTTACGAAAATCGCGAAAAATCCTGACCTACCCCCTTCAGATTTTTGCGAAAAATGAAATTTTCGAAAAGTACAACTATTATACATTGATCTGCCGTAGAATTTCCTAACTTAAACAATGGTACCAGTTTCAGATCGCTATCACAAAAATTGAGCGAATGCCGACTAAAAAACTGGTTGAACTTGACGATTTTTCGCGATTTTCGTATTTCCTTTGTCATTTCCGCAAATTTTTTGATATCGACTTGATTCTTTCACTGTCTTATTCGCCATCGGATTCCGCTTCCAAAACGTCCCGGGTCATTTTGATATCTCAAAAATGCCGGAAACGACGAAGGAAATACGAAAATCGCGAAAAATCGTCAAATTCAACCAGTTTTTTAGTCGGCATTCGCTCAATTTTTGAGATAGCCGTCTGAAACTTGTACCATTGTTTAAGTTAGGAAATTCTACGGTAGAACAACGTATAATAGTTGTACTTTTCGAAAATTTCATTTTTCGCAAAAATCTGAAGGGGGTAGGTCAGGATTTTTTGCGATTTTCGTAAATCGCCTGCCATTTCTACAATTTTTTAGATATCGATCTGATTCTTTCTGCATCTTATTCGGCTTCGGATTCCGCGTCCAAAACGCCCAGGATCATTTTAATAGCTCAAAAATTGTGGAAATGGCAGGCGATTTACGAAAATCGCAAAAAATCCTGACCTACCCCCTTCAGATTTTTGCGAAAAATTAAATTTTCGAAAAGTACAACTATTATACGTTGTTCTACCGTAGAATTTCCTAACTAAAACAATGGTACAAGTTTCAGGTCGCTATCTCAAAAATTGAGCGAATGCTGAACGAAAAACTGCTGAAATTTGACGATTTTTCACGATTCTCGTAATTCCTTCGTCATTTCCGCAATTTTTGAGGTATCAAAATGATCCGGGTCGTTATGGAAGTGGAATCCGAAACCGAATAAGACAGCGAAAGATTCAGGTCGAAATCTAAATATTTACGGAAATGACGAAGGAATTACGAGAATCGTGAAAAATCGTCAAATTTCAGCAGTTTTTCGTTCGGCATTTGCTCAATTTTTGAGATAGCGATCTGAAACTGGTACCATTGTTTTAGTTAGGAAATTCTACGCCAGATCGATGTATAATAGTTGTACCTTTCGAAAATTTCATTTTTCGCAAAAATCTGAAGGGGGTAGGTCAGGATTTTTTGCGATTTTCGTAAATCGCCTGCCATTTCTACAATTTTTTAGATATCGATCTGATTCTTTCTGCATCTTATTCGGCTTCGGATTCCGCGTCCAAAACGCCCATGATCATTTTAATAGCTCAAAAATTGTGGAAATGGCAGGTGATTTACGAAAATCGCAAAAAATCCTGACCTACCCCCTTCAGATTTTTGCGAAAAATTAAATTTTCGAAAAGTACAACTATTATACATTGTTCTGGCGTAGAATTTCCTAACTAAAACAATGGTACCAGTTTCAGATCGCTATCTCAAAAATTCAGCGAATGCCGACCAAAAAACTGTCATAATTTGACGATTTTTCGCGATTTTCATACATCGCTCGCCATTCGCGCAATTTTCAAGATATAAAAATGATCGAATATGTTTCGAATACGCATTCTGACCCTTAATTTTACGTAGCTTGATGTCAAAAACGTAACGTAACAAACATTTCTAATTTAATATGTTAACAATCTGGATGTGTGTGAGAGGAAATTTCATATACTACATATATAAAATCTACGTTATCGGCAGAAAAATTATCTCGCATAGTATGAAACATATGTTAGGGTTTGACACCGGGCTGCGTGACAGGCTGAACATGGAGATGGAGAAGGAGGAGAGGAAGAAGACGACGTTTCTTACAAAAACCTCGACTTTTTAGATCAAAATACCTCGCGATTGGCTTGATGGATCTTCTCGTACTTAGGCTTAAATTACTCGGGTGGACGTCCCCTACAAGAATATCACCATAGTTTGGGGGAAATATGCGGATTTAATGCCGTTTGAATACCCCGAAAACCTCGATCTAATTCTTCCGGAAAAGAGTAGTTCAGGTCTACCAGTCGGGAACTCTTGTACTTGGCCCGAGTCAAGACCTTAACTCTTGATATTCCGCTGCGAGGCTGAGCGAATGGCGCGCAGTGTTTACAAAAATCCAGATACATGACGAGCACTTTTTGTTGCGATAGGATGCGTACAGGCGCTTCAAGCGAAAGCCTTGTCGCCAAGGATATGCGACGGCGTGATCGACTGCCCCGACCTTTCGGATGAAAAAAATTGTGCCTATTGTCGCGACGGCCACATGCATTGCGGTGTAGGCAGGAATTGCATTCCACGGACGAAGAGATGCGATGGAAAGATCGACTGCGCAAACGGCAGCGACGAAAAAGACTGCCGTAAGCAGCGAGCTTTCGCCTTTCGTTAACTCTACGCTGCGTCATTCTTCTTTCATATCCAGATATTTGTCATCTTTTCTCTTAGTGTCTCTCGCGCCAAGTATCAGATCAGTAAAGGCTCAGCCCTCGGACACCCCACACGCGGCAAAGTACAACAGCGAAGGATTCGTGGTGTTCAACGAAAAGGGCACCATCGGTAAACTGTGTACCGAAAATCTGAACGCAACGCTGCCGGAGACTGAAATGGAGACTGTGCTCCAAACGGCAGCCAGTTCTCTATGCAGTTTGCTCACTTACTCGTAAGTGGATAATTTAACGTTCTTTGCGAGAACATTTTCGACCACGATTCACGCCGTTATTTTGATATCGTAATGGGACGTTGTTACGCAGGGGGGTCGACTCGGTCGAGGTGAGAATAGACGAAGAAGAGGACGTGCAATATGTACACATGGAGGATCCATCCGCAACTGAAATCACGTTCGTTCGAGCCCCGTGTCCTAGCAAAGAAGTGATGTACATTCGCTGCTCGGAACTTGGTAAGATAAAATCCATACTTTCCGCTTGTTCCTCTTCGCTTTGAATTAAATTATTCTGAATCGTTAGAATGTGGGGTGCAGTCCCTACGTTCAAAGGGTGGTACTCGAGGTCTGAATAAAATGGCGGAACCTGGTGATTGGCCGTGGCACGTGGCACTTTTTAAAGAAGACGTACACGTATGCGATGCGACGCTGGTGGCCGAAAACTGGCTAGTCACTACTGCATCCTGTTTTCAGGGGTAAGTTTTCCACCGTTAGATCTCGCGTCTCGCGAGAGAATTGGAAGTCTGTTCGGACCGTTGGTTTTAAAACGCAATTTCAGTCAACCGAAAGCAGAATGGTCGGCTAGGATGGGTACCGTTCGACTCTCGAGCACATCGCCGTGGCAGCAGGAGCGTAGAATCGTAGGCATGATTAAATCTCCCGTAGAAGGGAGTACAACCGTTCTATTGAAGCTAGACCGACCGGTTACCACGTTCTCGGACTTCGTGAGACCAGTTTGCCTGCCGTCGAATCAGGATCCATCGGCAAACGTGTCTCACTGCAATACTTTAGGCTGGGCCAGAAACCGTACGTCTTTGTTCTTTTCACTTTGCATATCGTTACACCACGTGCTTCGATACCGAGTTAGTCAAGGTTCCTCTATTTACCGTACATGTTATATAAGACGTAATTACGCGTGTCTGCGCGTGATCGTCTTTCACAGCTAAAGGGTTGCTATGTTATACAACCACAGTAGTTACTTTCTACTAGCCACGATTAATCCTTGAAGTTTAGAGAATCGGAGATCAACGTCAGGCATACCACTTTTACGCCGTAACGTTAAACGCGAATCAATATACACCCTGCGTGGCCTAATCGTTTGTCTGAAACTCTTTTCGATAGGTGACATTCTGCAAAGGGTACAGCTGAGGCATAGCGCGATGGAGAAGTGTGAAAACATTAGTATAGCCTCGGTGAACAGTGTTTGTACGGAGACTGCATATTCCACTGACGATTGTAACGTAAGCCCGTACATTGTATTACTTAATTTTTTGTTTCGCAAGAATATTTTCCATTTCCTCCTAGCAGCGCAGTAACGAGACACTGACGAGACAAAGACCCTTTGTATTTTTGTTAGGAAGAAGAGGTTGCCGGTAGTCCTATGCTGTGCCTTCAAGCGGATGGTCGCAAATGGGCCTTGACGGGGGTCGGAAGTTGGAGAATAGCCTGTTCAAAAGCAGGAGTAGAAAGACCTCGACTGTACGATAAAATTTCATCGAACATCGCTTGGATCAAATCCACGATCGAGTGATAGCTCCGTTGCTCGAATAAAGAGAATGCGATTAAATTCGAGGATGAGCCTCGCGAGAATTGGGACTGAAATTCAGATTGTGATACGAATAATCTTGTACGATTGTATAATAATCAGATTCGATTAATCTGAAGTATCGTTGCATGTCTGCACTTTCGTAAAGCCGTCGATTCGCATCGACGTGCGATCGAAAAACAATTCATTCGCGTGATTGTAAATAAAGGTAAACCTTGTAAATTAGTTATATAAAACATACCTTGTTACCGTGGCATATATCTTTAATTTATTCGAACGAACGTAACAGCAGAACGTTCGGCGAATAATCATTGTTGTACCGTTACTCGTATAGCATACTATAAATACGTTACATTTCGTACGATGTAGTCAAAACTGTAAAGGGTACGTATTCACAAATGTTAAAATTTATTGAACGCTTTTCAACATCTTTGGATACATACCACACGCAAGTTTCTCCATTAAAGTTTCATTAAGTGTTCGTGACCTGTATTTATTCGCGATATTCATTTACATACCGATAAATGTTACAAAATCCAAGGATGCAACCCCCCGGATGCATACGATACTTTTAGATCGACTTTCACGCAGAGTCGTTAGCGCGGTATTTTTATCATAGCGCAACCGACGATCCGCGAATCTTCTATACTACTGCGCAGCGTCTGGTGGGAGGTTTCCAGTAGGGTTACTTAATAAAGGCTGAGCGTGTCACTCGTGGATCGGCCGTTGAACGAATCACGCGAAGCGAAACGTAAAGCCTGCGAACACCGATTTATCACGAGGAGAGACATGGTGAGTGTAATCACGTCCTATCGCTTAACACATTTAGCAGACCTATTCCCCGATTCCTTCGACGTGTATTCCCACGCCTTCGCGACGTTCATCGACCACCTTAACACCTGTGGATACAAAATAGACTAAAAATTCTTCACCCCCCGTTCAGTCGCGGCTTTCGATAGCACGTCACGTTCGATGTTTCATGAAACTCATTCATATTCGATCGAAGGAAACCAATTCATCGGATTTAGCGCGGATCGAAGACATCCTCGAACATCCAGTAGATCTGTTTCGAATCTGGCACGACGAGGCTCGGAAGTTCAACCCGCGGACCCCGGATGCCTGTTGCCTAGCGACTGTTTCGAAGTGAGTGCGATCGATTATTTCAGCTGTACCGCGGTCTGATCAACACGTTTCTTTCGCAGAGATTTAAAAGTTTCCGCGCGAAGCTTGGTTCTTCGGGAATTCGATAACGATGGTTTTGTGATAGTAACCGACAGCCGTAGCAAAAAGGTGGATAATGTGGTAGGTTCCATTTAATGACTTTCTTATTGTTTATTTTGTACCGATCTTTATCGCTTCATTTAGGAAAACGTGCCGCACGCAGCGATGTGCTACCTGTGGTGTTACGTAAACGAAAAGGATCAAGTAATCAGTAAACAGGTGAGTGGCGATCGATATGAAATTAAATATGCGCGTGTACGGCGTCTGACACTTCTATTCTCCGATAGGTAAGGGTGGAGGGAATTATGAAGAGACTGGCAAAAGAAGAGTACCGACACTTGTACGACAGGGAACCGGTTTACTGTAAAATTCGTTCTCAATTGTGCGATCAAGGCCAGCCGATAAATTGGGATGACCTGAAGCGGAAACACGACGAGATATTAGATTCGGTTCGCAGGGATGAGAATAAGTTGCCGATGCCTGATTATTTGTACGCATACATCACTTTTAGGAAATCGTGGCGATACTCCTAGACCGATAAGCATCCGAATTGTTTCAGTGTGGGATACAAATTACTGCCAACAATGATGGAATTCTACTTCGCGAGGGACAATCTTATAGCCGATCGAGTTATTTTTAATAAAAATACGTCGACCGATTCCTGGGAACATCATAGAATAGCCGCATAACGAAATTAGAAGATCGTTGATTCGTCTTTGATATTATAAGATTCTACTTTTTATGACTACTTAACAGCGGTCCATATTATTTCGAATTTCCCTCCTTCTCCCTTCAACCTTTATCCGTCTCTGCTCCGACATTCGTACGTTCACCATGTTACGTGCCCTCTTATCGCCCTGGTTTCGATACGTGACGTTTTCCAATCACCGAAATATTTGCATGGAAAAATGCGAGCTCTGCCGGTGATTTGAAATCGGAGCTCAAGCTGGAAACATGAAATGGCGCACGATCCAGCTGGAAAGCCAGCTGGACTACCAATCCGTTGAACCATGTGTTCCCACGTGACTGCGCACGCCTACCGCGCACACAGTAGTGTGTCAAGTTGCCTCGCGTATTCCCGTGTGGCTTCGTGCCCCTCCGATTTGCCGACCGACTCGCATCTCACATATAAAACGTGTCCTCGACCTACGGTGTGCACAGTGTCCGCCGGGTCGAGTAAACATTTGGAAAATGCAATCGGATTCGAGTTCAAGAGCCTTTCTTTTGCTCGAGGATGGCTCCGTTTTCCCGGGAAGACGTTTCGGAGCGGACACCACCGTCGACGGCGAGATAGGTGAGTTTTCCCTGGTTTTTCCCTGACACGTGTTCGCCTCCGTGCACGTGCTCTAAACGGAGTGCTGCCTGGAGATCGTTAATTACGAATTTCTAGGGGAAGGTTTTGCCTGAGATCGATAGGGCATCTGTGTATGACACGTGTACGGAAATGCACGTGCAATTTCGATGATACTGGGTCGAATCACGTAGATTCGTCGCACGTACGTTATCGGATAAATGGTTTAATTATCGCGGGCTATGTGCGACTAGAAAATAGTTGGGATCCATAGAAGTCAACTATCCACAGTTGTTTGGATACGTTTGAACTGTCGGCTACGAAGACATTTCGACCACAGACATATTCGTTTTAGAATTTTTAGGCCGATATCGAATATTATGATTAGTCGAGTCGAATGGTGTATCGTCTGTGTCGAACAGAAATTACACTGAATACTGCGCTAAGGTGTCTTTTGTCGCGCCGTTTCAATACCAACTCGTAATCGTTTACGTCTCGGAAGTTACGAGAGAGTTCAAACGGTCGGTGTATACATAACATACAAGCTATGATGAATTTTTTACAGTCTTTCAGACCGGCATGGTGGGTTATCCGGAGTCGCTTACGGATCCGTCGTATCACGCTCAAATTCTAGTGCTCACGTATCCGCTGATTGGAAATTATGGTGTCTTCGACGATGAGGTGGACGAACACAAAATTCCATAGTAAGGTTTCGCAACGCAGCGTGCTTTCGTGAAATTTAAATGAAAGTATTTCATAGACGTGCAGAAAACATCGATACTAATCGTCGATACAGTCGTAACATTATCTTTCGCGGTCTCAGAGCCTATCTCTTTTCGTTATCGTTGCACTTAGTTACATAATATAAATATTTACTAATATGGAGTTATTGACCGATACAATTTTTCGCACAACATTCTACGCAACGTTTAAATTCCCGCGATCCTCTTTTCTACAGCTGGTTCGAGTCCCATCGAATCTGGGCCGCCGGTTTGGTGGTGGGCGAAATATGCGAAACTCCGAGTCATTGGCGGCAAACGAAAACTCTGTCCCAATGGATGAAGGAACAGAAAGTACCCGGCATATGCGATATAGATACCAGGGCTCTGACCAAAATCATTCGCGAAAAGGGTACGATATTAGGTAGAATCGTATTCGATCAGCCACCTGCAAATCTCCTGCGACTAAACCCTCCGATACTGGATCCGAATAAAAGAAATTTGGTCGCCGAAGTTTCACAGGTTCAACCTCTATTCTCTTTGTTAAAATTCTTCCGTAAGGCACGTAGGTCATAGAGCGTCTTTGACTTCTAGACTGTTCCGAAAACCTACAACCCCAGAGGATCCCCCCGTATATGCGTGGTGGACTGTGGACTGAAATACAATCAACTCAGGTGCCTAGTCAACCGTGGGGCTCGCGTGGACGTAGTCCCCTGGAACCATAAAATTCAAACTGCCAACTACGACGGGCTGTTTCTCAGCAACGGACCCGGCGATCCAAGTATGTGCGAGGAGACTGTCAACAATATCCGATGCGTCCTGGAGATGGCGGATAAAGGCCGCGCTATTCCGATTTTCGGTATCTGTTTGGGCCATCAGTTGCTCTGCATCGCGGCGGGTTGTGTCACGTACAAAATGAAGTGGGTATCAATAATCGAGTCGTCGATTATCAAAGTTTCCAAATTTAAACGCTTGATTTCTTAACGAATTGAACAGCTACGGAAATCGTGGACACAATCAGCCGGTCACACATCATGGAACCGATCGCTGCTACATGACCTCGCAGAATCACGGATTCGCGGTAGACGCGGATAAACTGCCAACCGACTGGGAACCATTGTTCACGAATACCAACGACAAGAGCAACGAAGGTGTCGTGCACTCTAGCTTGCCATTCTTTTCGGTGCAATTCCATCCGGAGCACATTGCCGGTCCTGCGGATTTAGAGTGTCTGTTCGATATATTCTTGGACTCCGTAAAGGCCGAGCTCGGTGGAGATCAGCCACGTGTTTCGATCAAGCAAAGGCTGACGGAGAAGTTAAGCTTCCAACCAAAAAGCCCGGTAGCTGCTTTTAAACCGAAGAAAGTTCTGATTCTGGGATCCGGAGGACTCAGTATCGGACAAGCTGGTGAATTCGATTACTCTGGGTCGCAGGCAATCAAGGCCTTGCGAGAGGAATCTATCCAGACGCTCCTTATTAATCCGAATATCGCAACGGTGCAAACGTCGAAAGGCATGGCCGATAAAGTGTATTTCCTACCTATCATACCGGAATACGTGGAACAGGTATCACTGTAATCTCTACCGCGGATGCCCTGCATACAGTCGGTATTAATCATTGACGTATAATTGTATTTTTAGGTGATACGATCGGAAAGACCGGACGGAGTACTCTTGACATTCGGTGGACAAACTGCCCTGAATTGTGGAGTTGAGCTAGAAAAGACTGGCGTCTTTGAGAAATATAACGTAAAGGTTCTGGGAACACCGATTCAATCGGTCATAGAGACCGAGGACAGGAAGATGTTTGCGGATCGTATTAGCGAGATCGATGAGAGAGTCGCGCCAAGTGCCGCGGTGTATTCCATTCAGGAGGTAATAAATAATCTATCGGTGAAGTACGCACGATCCGCGGCAGTCTAGATAAAGCTTTGTTTCTTGTCTCTGTTGGAAATGAACAGGCTCTGGAGGCTGCCGAGAATTTAGGCTACCCGGTGATGGCCAGGGCCGCCTTCTCCCTGGGAGGCCTTGGATCAGGTTTCGCTAATTCAAAGGAGGAATTAAAAACCCTTGCGCAGCAGGCTTTCGCTCACTCGAACCAGCTGATAATCGATAAGTCTTTAAAAGGCTGGAAGGAAGTCGAATACGAAGTAGTTCGAGACGCGTACGACAACTGTATCACTGTCTGTAATATGGAGAACGTGGATCCTCTTGGAATTCACACGGGAGAATCGATCGTCGTCGCTCCCAGTCAAACATTGTCCAATCGGGAGTACAATATGTTGCGAACTACCGC
The DNA here is from genome assembly GCA_917499265.3 of Mimumesa dahlbomi. Classification (NCBI taxonomy): domain Eukaryota; kingdom Metazoa; phylum Arthropoda; class Insecta; order Hymenoptera; family Crabronidae; genus Mimumesa; species Mimumesa dahlbomi. Next base: position 502,444 of record OU824124.1, read on the forward strand.
CATCAATGTAATTAGACACTTCGGCATTGTCGGAGAGTGTAATATACAGTATGCCCTCAATCCAACCTCCGAGGAGTACTATATAATCGAAGTTAACGCTAGGCTGTCGAGAAGTTCGGCTTTGGCTAGCAAGGCGACCGGATATCCATTGGCTTACGTCGCCGCAAAACTGGCCTTAGGTATCAAACTGCCGGATATTCACAACTCCGTCACTGGAAAGACCACGGCGTGCTTCGAGCCTAGCTTGGATTACTGCGTGGTGAAAATCCCGCGATGGGACCTTAGCAAGTTCCATCGAGTAAGCACGAAGATCGGCAGTTCTATGAAGAGCGTAGGAGAAGTAATGGCTATCGGCCGAAAGTTCGAGGAAGCCTTTCAGAAGGCCCTGCGGATGGTGGACGAGAACGTGAATGGGTTCGATCCGTTTGTAAAAACCCTGAACGACGAGGAACTTGAAAAACCAACGGACAAGAGGATGTTCGTTCTTGCAGCTTCGTTAAAAGCTGGGTACACGATAGACAGGTTGTACGAACTAACTAAGATCGATCGTTGGTTCCTCGAGAAGATGAAAAAGATCATCGATTACTACGTGATCCTGGAAAATATCGATCATACTAAACTGTCGCACGATGTTCTGCTGCGCGCTAAACAGATCGGATTCTCTGACAAGCAAATCGCAGCCGTGATTAAGAGCTCCGAATTGGCGGTAAGAATACAGAGACAAGAAAGCAACATTCGACCGATGGTCAAACAAATAGACACGGTGGCCGCCGAATGGCCAGCCACGACGAATTATCTTTATTTGACGTATAACGGTAACACGCACGACGTTGAATTTCCCGGTGGATACACGATGGTGATCGGTGAGTATTTCTTTCGGTACCATTTTGACCTTTCCCCGTTTCGTTGTTACGTTACGTTAGGTTTCAACATCTTTTCAGGCTCCGGAGTGTATCGAATCGGCAGTTCGGTAGAATTCGACTGGTGTGCCGTGAGCTGTCTCCGGGAATTACGAAATCTTGGACGAAAAACAATCATGGTTAACTACAATCCGGAGACGGTCAGCACCGACTACGATATGAGCGATAGACTTTACTTCGAGGAAATATCTTTCGAGGTTGTGATGGACATCTACGACCACGAGTGCCCGGAGGGCATAATATTATCGATGGGAGGACAACTGCCGAATAACATCGCGATGGACCTTCATAGACAGCAAGCTAGAATTCTTGGAACGTCTCCGGAGTCCGTTGACGGGGCTGAGAATCGATTCAAATTCTCTCGTATGCTGGATGGAATCGGCATTTCCCAGCCCAGATGGAAGGAATTGACGAACCTAAAATCCGCCATCGAGTTTTGCGAGGAAGTCGGTTATCCCTGCTTGGTCCGGCCTTCGTACGTTCTCAGCGGCGCTGCCATGAACGTGGCTCATTCCAACAACGATCTAGAGTCGTACCTGAAAAGTGCCAGCGAGGTGAACAAGGAACACCCAGTGGTGATATCGAAATTCATTCTCGAGGCAAAGGAGATAGACGTGGACGCTGTCGCCTACGATGGAGTTATCCTCTGCATGGCCGTCTCCGAGCATGTTGAGAATGCGGGGGTTCATTCGGGGGATGCTACTCTCGTCACCCCGCCGCAGGATATTAACGCGGAGACCCTGACGAAAATAAAAGTGATATCAAAAGCAATCGCGGCGTCCCTGGGTGTCACGGGACCGTTCAATATGCAGCTGATCGCGAAGGACAACGAACTGAAAGTGATCGAATGTAACGTCAGAGTCTCGAGATCCTTCCCGTTCGTGTCGAAAACTTTGGATCACGATTTCGTTGCTATGGCCACCAGACTGATCGTTGGAGAAATCGTTGAACCCGTGGACGTTCTGGCCGGCTGCGGTAAAGTTGGAGTTAAAGTACCGCAATTCTCTTTCTCGCGGCTTGCTGGCGCTGACGTGATGCTCGGGGTGGAAATGGTATCTACGGGAGAAGTAGCTTGTTTCGGGGACAATCGTTACGAGGCATACTTAAAGGGGATGATGAGCACTGGTTTCCATATTCCAGAGAAAGGCATTTTGCTCTCTGTCGGAAGTTTCAAGGTAACTTTTCTCACGCTCAACGAATTCCCATTCGAACGACGGTTTCATTGATCGATCGAACGTGTTATTTTACTTCGAAGCACAAAATGGAGCTGCTCCCAGCCATACGAAGCTTGAGTAAAATGGGTTACAAACTATACGCCAGCATGGGTACGGCAGATTTTTATACGGAACACGGAGTGGAGGTGAGTAAAGAAACATTTTATTCGCTATTACACTGATAAAACATATTTACTATCTTATAAAGTAGGTTTAATTCTAAAGTAAAAGTATCTTCGTTCGTCGTTAAATAATAAGATTAATTGAGGAACATTTTCGATAGATATATATTAAACGTTTCGTTGCTCTGTGCTCGTTGCAGACAACACTTTCAGTCTTCCGCGGAGACAAAAGCGGATAAAAAATAATAAATTACACTATGTACTAGACATGGGTGCACTCGTTAGACGTGGTGTCACTGAACTTATAAATCGCATCGTAATTTTCCGGGTCACGAGTGGCGGGCGGTGGCTGTTCCCTCTTGGAATTCGTTACCGGTTGTTCTTCGTTCGCGATATTAAACCGTACAGTATGAACTATCGCTTTCGTAGTATTTTGAGTACTGTCACCTTCGTTCGACTCCGTTTCCGATCGATCGTTCGTTTCCGATATAAGAGAAGTTTTATTGAATTCTATGAACCGTTCTTTGAGCGGAGCTTCGAAAAGTGGCGCCTGGATGTTCCTTTTCGGTGTGTGCGGTGGCGGGTTCTTAAATGACGAATTCACGTTCCGGTTCCTCAAATTTCTTATCTTCTCGCGATGGTTTCTCGCCTGATCTTGGAAGCATTCGTATTCGGATAACAGGACTGACAGGCGGTCGGCGTGGTCCAGGTAGAAGGTTTTTTGCGGCGAACGATACTGGTGACAACGTTGGGCGATTTTTATAAAATGATTTATGAAGAAGTCCAGCAAAATGCATAGCCGGTCACCGTCCAACTCTGCGCACCGTATCTGGAGGGACGAAAGAGATGTATTATAGTTTTGTAATATTACATTGATTGCGCCCGCGAAAGCAACCGCGGAACGTCGGCAATCCGTTGCATGATAACTTATCTAGACCAAGAAATGACGTGTACAAGTACTCACGGAGATTTCGATGATGGAGTCCGTAGCTTTGCGCGGATTAACGAGTGCCTCGTTGGTCGTTCGAGGCGTATGTTTTTTCGTTTGATTTTTTATATCGTCCCAGAACCCATCCGTGACGTACTTTTCTTTCTTATCGTAATCATCGCTGATCTTGTCTGCCGGTTTCAAGAAATGTTTCTCTAGCGCGGGATTCTGAATGGCCATCGTATCCATTGTGAGCAATTTGAACAGCATTTCATAATTCAGTCTGGGGAAAAAGTCCTCGCTGTATCGAATATTCTCCATCGCGTGAAAAACGTACATCACTGGATTCTCGATAATTCGTTTCAATTGTTTCTGAGTGTGTAACAGGTGTTCTCGCGGTACCCTCTGAAACAGATTTCTGTCCCTAATGAAATAATCTCGTAGCGTGGGTTCGTTTTGACTGATACTATAGTAGATGGAATTAAGCAACGTCAGCAAACACTCTCCCATTCTATTCGCGGGCCACTTGGAGCTTCTGTCGCGTTCTTCTATCATCCAGAAGAGTTTGGTTCGTATGTGAGCCGTTGTCAAACCGAACATCGTATCAAAGACTGGTCTCATAAAGGTCTTGTGCAGCATCAGAGCCATCAAATAAATTTGAACTTGAGTCTGCGTCATACAGGTTTCGAGATACCTTTCCGCAGCCGGGAAGGTAAGCTGCCACTCGAGATCCTCGATCCGATTGCTGCCTCTTCTCGGCACGTATCCTTCCGGGACAACGTAGCAACCAAAATCTTTAATTTTTCCTACATCGTTGGAGTCTGGCCAGCTGTTCCTAGATCTGTCTAACCATTCCTGGGCACAGTTCGGCCACTCTAACCACACAGCGGGGATAATTTCGTACTGTTCCACTCTGCTGTACGTGGAAGCGTTGGAAACCATGATTTTGTCGCAGTAGAGAACGCAGCCCTCGCGTTTCGCATTGTCGACGGCCTCCTGATCGAAGCCCAAAGGATAGGCTAGGCGACTGCGGAACAGGCTGATAAAGTATTTCATAAATTCGGTGCTGCTGATGTAAAACAAGTCGTAGTTGTGTCGTCGGAGGGCTAGCTTAATTCTTCGCTGCTTGCTGTTCAACAACTGTTTCCTCTCTTCCCTTGGGTCGTAGATTTTTCCCTCGTGCGTGTAGGTGACTCGTTTGAAGCATCTTATCGGCAACTCCGCGTTCGCTACCGCGCAGGCATCTATCTCCTCTTGGTAGCTTTTGCTGGAGTAAGTTTGACTCCCGGTTTCGGCCGCCACTGCGTTGTATACCGATTGCGTGGACAGCGGGTTATAGATGCTGTCGCTGTCCACTGTGTTGTTTCCGGATTTGTATCCTGAACTCGAGCTACTAGCATACCTGAAGTTACATATCGCTACTCAGAAGAGAAAGGTGAAACGAAACGTTGCGCCGAGAAATGGCGAATAAATACCTATACGTGGCAGCGTGCGACATAAAAGGTTTCCCCCTTCGTTCCCTTGCATTTCCCGAAGCCTCCATCAAAGACGAAGCATTGTCGTAATCGGAATCCGCCTTGTTGAAACGAGTGTCGTATATATCATGAGCCAGAATTCGCTGGCTGCTTTCGTCGTGTAAATCGGGCAGAGACTTGGAGTGTCTGTGTTTCAAATTCTCGATTATCCTGTGGTTGTGCTTGATCAGAAGGATATTTGGATTCGGTTTCGGACCGTACACGCTATCGGTATCGCTGCAGAGTTCGTCGTACGAATCCTGATCGTACTTTGGCTCCGTGAGGGCTGCCGTCCCTTCCAGGAGCTGTAGTTGAACGTATCCTGAGGATCAGACGTTTCGCTGTAGTTTAAGAATATTCATTCTTTATTTGTTTGGAAATGGTACGTGTTTGGTCGCTCGTGAAATGGTTCGTTCACCTGCAAGTGGAACAGATAGCTATCTACTCACCTTGATGTTGCGTGGGCTTTAGTAACATGCTGTACACGATTGTGTCATTTACACTACTATAGTGCGCCATGTATTTCTGTTCGGTGATATCGATATTATCGTGGACTGTGTAAATTCGAACCGGATGAAGTGGTTCCACGGTGAGCCGAAACGTTTGCCTCGACGAAGTAAATCCAACGTTCCTGGCAACGTGTTCCTGGAGAATATCTGGCAGCAAAACGTGTTTCTGGGGTGGCAAATGCTCGTTTAATTCCGCCTCGCGGGATGACACCAAAGACTTTTTAACGTGCTCGATCTCTCTGAAATTTATCCAACGTTCCGTCAAGTGACGTGTTCTAGTCGTAAAACACGAACGAACCACGTTCGTTCTCCACTCTTATTTTAAGTAGTAAAATCAACGATTTCTTACTTTTCGTAGTTCCCGAAGAACTGTACACACAACATCAGATTATTTAACACAAAACCTTCGGGATCCCTCCGAATCATTTTTCTCAGCAACGTTAACTCGATATCGTGGGACTCGTTCCCGTCATTCGAAGATCCATTGTCGGGATTCCTTTTCTGAAACCCTTTATCCACCGGTCTCGTGGCAGATTTTGCTTTCGAGTTGAAACTTCCCATTTCCTCGTAGAAGCTTCCCTCGCCACGAAAAACACTTTGGTCCCGATTTAGGTATACCGATCGACGAGCATGACGCGAAGTGTAACGATCGAACAACAGGACGGTAGTAACTCCGCGGGGTGCAGTTCGTGATAAATAGCTTATCTCGTTATCGACAACTTTTAATCGGATCTACTATCGGCTATCGACAAATAAGTCACGTATGAAAAATTTCATCGAAGCGTTGTTCCCTTCATCCTGCGGTCATGCCGATAACAAAAGGGGCCGAAAACAAAGATCCTAGCTGCTGGAATCTACTTAACATCGATATAGTTTTAGTATTTCTCCATACGAATGAACATTACGATCGAAGCTTTCAAGCCTTCTTGATATTAGCAGAATTATAAAGGCACGGGGATACTGAAATTTGCGGTATTACGCGGAGAAGGCAATGGACCTGCATTTCCGGCAACATTGTTGTGCCGTTGAAATTTATTATTTGGGTAGCTGGTTGGTATTTTCACGTCACGGATAAGAATATCGTGTACAAAAGATTGATCGTTATCTAATCGTTATACGGAATCGTTATCCTAAAAAAATGTTAGATTAACTTCTAGCGGTTTGTTGTACAATAGCCAATGAACGTTGTTAATCTAGGAAGAAAAAGATTTAATAAAACCTTCTCGCAACATGAAATCTTGAACTTTACGCGCATTAAACGACGCGGGTTTACCTCGAGAGATTTGTTCTTTATAAAAATTTAAATTTTTTAATCGTCTTTAGACGAACAGTTCGCGTTTCGTTTCAAGACCAGGCAACTTATGCCACTGTAGAAAGCTTTTCGTTTAATGCACTATCAGCATTTGTTAGTAGGACTTATTATCGTATAGATAACGCTTGACTGGAATGTGTCCACATTCCCACATAATTAGACGCGATAAGCTATTTTTGGGAACGAGACGGTTCTAAATTTAGAAAATAACTAGCCGAAAATAACCGACACAATTCTGTTAATAAACACGTTAATGCGTTAATTTAGGTAGAACCTGTGCAATGGACCTTTGAAAATATCAGCGTCAACGAAGATTACAGCCCCAGCGAGCTTCGTCATCTGGCTGATTTTCTTTCGAAAAAACAATTCGATCTGGTTATCAATTTGCCAATGAGAAACGGCGGTGCCAGGCGGGTGTCTAATTTCATGACGCATGGCTATCGAACGAGGAGACTCGCCATCGACTACTCGGTGCCGTTAGTTACAGACGTAAAATGTGCGAAACTGCTTGTCCAGGTGAGTGGTGTATTTTAACCGCATACTCGCTCCGGATATGTAATCTCAGTAATTAACGGACAGACACGAAGAGAGGATGTGCTAGACGATTCCATTCAATAAGCTTTATTGTCGTTTTTATCTCTCCATACTTCGTACCAGAAAAACTATTATCTATATCCGGCGAATCACGTTTAGCATTTAAAGAATGCGTCATCGGACTTTAAGCTACAACGACAGACTTGCCGAGTGATGATTAATTTACCCGATTATTTTCGAAACAATTGCCCGATAAAACATGACCGAGTCGTGTTAATATGCAATTGAAATCGTAATGGCTCGTGCTCTGTCACGTGTTCGCTAGGCGCAGTTATTGCATAACACGTCGGTGGAAAGGAAGGATAGTGCGTTGCAGGCGCAACGAAAGGTTAGTAATAATTGAACGATGGTTTCCCATTGCCCTAGGCGTTGAGAATGCTCGGTGGTAGAGCTCCCAGAATGAAGACCCATACGGACTGCATGTCGTCGCGCAGGATGCTGAAGTTACCCGGCTTCATCGACGTGCACGTGCATACACGCGATCCAGGGGCGATCTACAAGGAGGACTTTGCGTCGTGCACCGCCGCAGCGTTGGCTGGCGGTGTCACCATGATCTTTGCTATGCCAAACACCAATCCGGCGGTCGTAGATCTTCAGTCGTTCGCAACGGCTAAAGAGGTACGCGACAGGTTTTTGACCGTTCGCTCGCTAAATGCTCGATGAAACAGGAGGAAGGCTAAAGAATAAGTTATTCCAGCGTGCCATGACCGGGGCCAGATGCGACTATGCTCTCTTCGTGGGCGCCTCGTCGGATAATTTCAACGTTACACCGGAATTAGCACCTCTGGCAGCCGGTCTCAAGATGTATTTAAACGAAACATTCACGACTCTTCGTCTGACTGACCTCACTGTCTGGATTAAGGTATGTTTGCGACCTTCTACGGAACCTAGATGCTTGGTCATCGTGATTCCCGGACAATAATCCTACCAAGGAAATAAATGCAAGGCCCTCGAAGAAAGAGATAAGGCTGCAGGCCTTCTATTCTCCATTACGCGTCGGTTACGTGAAAGATAACGTGCTATCGGATCTTGAGATCCATTGTATAATTATAGCTCTGACGATGCTTTGATTTTTCAGCATTTCCAAAGCTGGCCGAAGAAATACCCGCTCTGCGTGCACGCCGAGGGACAAACCACCGCGGCGATTCTTTTGCTGGCCAGCCTACATAACCGGCCGATTCACGTGTGTCACGTTGCGCGGAAGGAGGAGATTCAAATCATACGTGCCGCCAAAGAAAAAGTAAGCGACTATCTCGCGTTCGCGACAAGGTCGTTTTTACAATTACTTTATTTCCTATGAATCTGATTGCCGTTCGTTCAGGGTCTCGCTGTAACCTGTGAGGTGTGTCCGCATCATTTGTTCCTCTGCCAAGAGGATCTCGACCGTATTGGCGAAGGTCGGGGCCAAGTCAGACCAATCTTAGGCACTCGAGAGGATCAGCAGGCGCTATGGGATAATTTGGATTTGATCGACTGCTTTGCCACGGATCATGGTAAGTGGTTTCCCCGTTCGTATCAAATGAAATCGATTAAACGATTCCGTGACTCGACTTGTAATGGTTCCGATGTTAAAGCACCGCACACGGTACAAGAAAAATCGAGCGAAAAACCGCCGCCCGGATTTCCTGGACTCGAAACGATTCTTCCGCTTCTATTAAACGCAGTTCACGAAGGAAAAATGACAATGGAGGTACGTAAAATAATCGCGATATGCGCGTGACAAGTGTCGACCGTTGGCTGTGAAAATCCTTTTGCCCCGGCATAGCGCGTGCAGCGCGATGTCTGGACGTAAATGAAAAATCGTGTACTAGATTATCTATGATTTCACGACACGTCGACCTATTGTTGCTAATATCTTTTCCGCGTGACGTAAGCGTCGCGTCGCGTATCATGGACATCGTTTACAATAAGCAGGGATTCGGTTATCGTGTACAATCGTTTTACGCCGAAACTTCTCTCGCATTCCAGGACGTCGTGGACAAATTCTACAGAAATCCGAAACGCATTTTTAATATTCCGGATCAGCCGAATACCTACGTCGAGGTTGATCTGGACGAAGAGTGGACCATACCGGAAGCCATGCCGTTCAGTAAATCGAAATGGACCCCTTTCGCGGGGATGAAAATTCATGGCTCGGTACACAGGGTGGTTTTGCGAGGCGAAGTCGCCTATGTGGAAGGACAGGTCCTCGTAAACCCTGGATTCGGTCAGGATATCAGGGAAATGCAGGCGAAAATGAAACATCCGATTCCAACTGCACCGTCCATAGACGTTAACGTCAGCAGACCGTCACCGATATTAGACAGTCTCCTATCCCCGAATTACGAAAAATATAATTACGCGGATCGTACGGGTGATATATCGGAAGACGATCTAAACGGTATGTTTGCCCTTTACGAGTCCGTCTTTACCTAGCAGTTTTCTACGATAAACGATACTTTTAGATCCGTACACGCATCTTCTGCAGCCGGCGTCTCAGAAAACGAACGTTCATTTCGCCTTGGACGTCGATACGCGGGAGCATTCGAAAAACCTCACCACTCAGAGAACGGTGTCGCCCCTTCCTATTAGCAGCGCTATGAAATATAAGAGCGACAGCAATACTAATCTTTTCGTCGCACCCGTGCCTTCCGTGCACACGAGTCACGGTCTCGTCGGGCACCACGTTCTATCGGTAGACATCTTTAACAAGGAGGGTCTAAAGGATATATTCCATCTCGCCGAATTATTCCGAAATTCGGTCAGGAAAGAACGACCTCTGGATCATATTTTAAGGGTAAGAATAAATAAACTCGCGCGACTGTCGAGATTCTACGAATAGAGGACTGTATACATTCATTCGTGACTTTTGCTTCAGGGGAAAGTGATGGCGTCTATTTTCTACGAAGTCAGCACAAGAACTTCCTGCAGCTTCGCTGCTGCCATGGAACGTCTCGGTGGGAGGGTGATATACATGGACGGTTCCACATCTTCGGTGAAAAAAGGGGAAACTTTAGAAGGTTTACAGAATCCATAGTACACTCGGTCAATTCTCTCCAACGATTATTTCACGTCCCGTTCGTTGTTTACAGACTCGGTCGCAGTGATGGCTGGCTACGCGGATGTGGTGGTTCTCCGACATCCGGAACCTGGAGCGGTATCCGTAAGTATTATAGTTTGAAGGGATTTCACGCGAATGTATCCGTGACAATTTGAGAATCTTTGTTATTTCGTTCAGAGAGCAGCGCAGCATTGCAGAAAGCCATTGCTGAATGCGGGTGACGGTGTCGGCGAGCATCCGACTCAAGCTCTGCTGGATATATTCACTATACGAGACGAAATCGGTACCGTGAATGGTCTAACGATCACTATGGTTGGCGATCTGAAGCATGGAAGAACGGTTCACTCCCTCGCAAGGTTAGTAGGGGCAGGTTTTCTTCTGGCAGGAACTGTGTTGCTGAAATTTCGACTAATCTGATCACAGATTGCTGACCCTGTACAACGTAGAGCTACGCTACGTGTGTCCGCCGGGTTTGGGTATGCCAGATCACGTAGTGAACGACGTTAGCGCCCGCGGAATCTCGCAAACAAAGTTTGCCACCCTCGAGGAAGCGCTCCCGGACACGGATGTTTTGTACATGACGCGGATCCAGAAGGAGAGATTCGCGACTCAAGAGGAATATAGACAGGTATGTCTACTATTAATTTCCATGAATGAAACACTTGCGTAAACTGTGAATGCTCCGGACGGAAACCTATAAGTTCAGCGACCCGGCGGTTTGACGTATGCCTTGTTTATTCCAAAAACCAAATGGGAACGAACGGGTGTCGCGACGTAACACATGCTAGAAAGAAAAAAGAATCATATTACGCGCGTTCTTGTAGGAGGGGAAAGTGTTAAAACATGCGGTGGCGTTGAACTTAGGAAGGCCAGCTGTTCCTCATTAGCATGCAAATTGATTGCGAGGTTCTGCTTGCCTTGACCGAGTCCTTGATAGCAAGTGTGTTCTCTATTCAGGGAAATATAGATAACGAAGCTACGAGATAAACCATCCCATTCCATCGATCGTTCGTGCATTCGTGCATTCGTGCATTCGTTAAAAAAGACTGAGGCTAATAGTCGATACACTGATGCGATTACTGGGATTCCTTTTCTGTGTCGTAGGTATGTGGCCACTTTGTGATAACGCCACAGCTGATGTCTCGCGCGAAACGAAAAATGGTGGTGATGCACCCTCTTCCACGAATCTTCGAGATCAGTTCGGAATTCGACACGGATCCCAGAGCAGCCTACTTCCGACAGGCTGAAAATGGTGTCTACGTTCGCATGGCTCTCCTCGCCATGGTCCTTGGACGAACGTGATCGCTCCGTGATCGCGGAGGGATTTCTGTGTCAAGGTCGCGTAATCGATTTTGAGTTTGTACGAGCAGACCAAACGAGACTGTGATGTGATTAAAACACAAGTTTAATAGCTACACGTTTTATCGTTGACAGAAGAAAGATTAGGAGGACGAAGGTAAAGGAGAACCGAGGACCGAGTTACCTGTGCTCGCAATAGTCAATGAGATCGAAACTCCTAAGCGGTGATGTATTAATAACGATTAACGGTGCGATATTTTTATCCAGGAAATTCGATACTCCGACTTTCACGGCTGTTGAATTTTATTACCGCGTCTCCTTTCATTCGTCCAACGTTCACCAATTTTTATCCAACATTCCGCTCAGATATATTTTCATGCGATTTTATCCGGACATAATATATTACCGAATACAAAGGTTTATTCGCGTTCGCATTGTTTACCCGTTCCCCAGTTCGCCTGTTACAGCTACGTGGGCAACGATATGGACCGAGAGAAGAAGACATACGTAAGGTAATAAAATTCTTTAATTCCTTGACAATAATACTTATATATACATAATTCGTCGGTGTATATACATTAACGTATAAACAGTCATTCGCTCGAGGGCCAATATACTGATCTAATTTACGAATACTTTTGGCGTCCGATCATTCTTGAGTTTAACATTATCGCTTTCGGAAGTCTACACTTGCACACCGACTATAAATGGAAATTTGTGGTTTTGCGAGGAGAGCAGCCTGCTCGCCATAAAATTCTTCTCTTGCGAGGGGGATTTTGGTTTCTGCAGTCGTTACAAGGCCGAGGGAATGACTAGACGGTAAAACCACAGCGATACCGTGCAAACATGATTCATTTGTGTGCCGGAATTAATAGACGACGCGTCGAACTTGTGTTTACGATTTACATACCTTCTAACGAGGCACGCTGTGTTTATGCTCTATGAATCAACGTTCGTAGCGTTCGTAGCGTTCGTAGCATACTCTTCGCGATCCTAACGTTAAGTGAATAGAACTCGATTTGAGCAAACGGACGAGATTCGTGTCGTTACAATTTCGCTGGACATACTTAAACATTCGCTTCGGATCCCGTTCGCGTTGTAAGATCCGAAGAGCACGATCGATGCGATCGATTTAATTCTACACATTTACATAATGGTATAGAAATCACAGTTATGGAACGATATTCCTCGTATGATTCGTGAACTGGTTCGTACTCGACGTAAGTGTTCGCGGTGGATCGCACGGTATCACGTGCGAATCGATTCAGTTCGTTATAAATAATAAAAGTTTGGCAGTAGCCAGACGCTTCGAGTTTCGCGATAGAAATTCCATTTCGAAGACGGGGTCAAACTATAGCGTCCCTCGTACGAAAACCACTATCGCTCGCACCGTTGGGACACATATCGGCCGCCAAAGATTTTGCGTCGTCCATTTTGCTTCTCTTTACGCGAGCCAGCGGTGGCATTTTCAGTCTTAGTTTTCTCTTCTTCGGCGTGTCTTTCTTCCTGCAACGGAAAATCGTGAATTACTCGATAAGAAGTCTGTTTCACGGGCATACGAGTCGAACGTACTGGTGTTTGCAGTCGATGAAAATTCCCATAGAGAACAGAACGACTATAGCTACTATAATGCCGATCACGATCACTACCAGGGTTACTATCGCATCTTCTTCCTCGGGGGTGAAAGACGCCTCCGTGGTAGACCATGATACCTCTCCTGTAAAAGCAACATTTTTCTTGGAAACTGTCGATCGCGTGGACGCTCGGGGGGAGGTCGAATCTTAATCGATACGGCACGAAGCCTTTGCGGGCGCAACAATGCCTACGGAAACTATAGTCGTCCGGTCCGATTGACGTCAGTAAGCGTCTTCCTTTCGTGAGAATGAGAACCCATGGGTTACGTTGTTCGGGGCACGTACACCACCCCGATGACGTTCTCAACGGGCCGGAAATGCTACGGTCTTGGATATTTACGGGGGACCCATCTCCAGATGTGCCTTTTTTCACAGCAAGATAATGCAGCCTTTTCAAATACGTGTAGGGACTTTTAAGCGATAAAGCGAGATCTACTTTAACGATACGTACGTCAAAAGATTTGTTGTTTTAAAAGACACGGCTAGCGTTTCGTTAACAAGATCTATTGGCTGGGACCGATTCTAGCGTCGTACGAAATCCCGACGATTCGTTTTACTCATCGCTTCGAACACGTAGGTGTATATTTTTTGTTTACCATACTTTTGGATCAACGTGTCGATTATTATCGTAAGTCACGCGCGAAGGATTTGTCTTGTACGTACGCGTATGTAGCTACCGACGCACGCGAAAGTTATTCGCGGCAATAAAGGTCGGCTGCATTTTTCGAATAACACGGTTACCGCGTATTCTTCGAGCGAAATACATCGAACGTGACTTTTTCTGCATAACGTTCGAGTACGGGCTGATGAAACATCAAGGATCCCTTACGCACGGCTATACCTGTAACGTTGGGCTCGATGCCTTTCACGCTCGTTATCGGAAAAATTGTGATCGCTATTTCTCTGTCGGTACCCTCCGTCAGAGTCGGATGCATAATTGACAAACATTTTTTGCCACATGATCCTATATTCTCATTGACGTACGTACGTGGTCCGATACCCTTTACTCGCAACCTCGTATCGTCGTTCGCTACTACTTGTTAAAAAGTGAATTACTGTTTTCTGCGTGCGATACGCGGATTTGAATGTGTATTGTTTCCGATAAGAAGCTATTGCTTCATTGTGCTTCTACATGCCGTACTCGAACGGGAAACATGTAACGAGTTATCTCCGAATTTCCAATCGATTCGACTCCATATCGTTTAACGACTTCCTAATTAATTAACGTACTCTCTGGAGGAAGGTTTCGTGATTTAACGCCCCGTGATAATCAGCAACGAGCAACCCGATACGAGAGGCGTGTTTCGAAACCTATTCCGCTTCCGGATAAATTTTCCATAGATACGGGAGTGACGCGCAGATGCGAAGGCGAACGATTTTATTAGAAATTTTGACTCCTCTACGGTAAGATAAGTAACGTCTCTCCTTCTGTCGCGCGTGACGTGTTGTAAAACATAAACTTCATGGAAATCGCGAGTGTTATCGGTAAGCGAACGACAAGCGTTTATCAACTATTCTCTGTATTTTTCCATAGAATAATTGCCTCCGATTCATTCCGATTGCTCGTTACTTTTCGTCAATTTGACCGTCGACTATTTACCATTACCACGTAAGTACCTAGAGTACTTGCCGCCTAAATCGCACGGTATTCCGACTAGTCTAAGCACCGTTACATGGAAGCAATTACAATTCAACATTGCAAGATCTTATCAGTTTTTGCGCCGTTTTCACGAGAGGAATCAACGCCTCGCATTGTGTGAAACTCGAGTTTACTGTTCATTTTATTGCGCGCGATCTTCACCCAGTTTAACTCGAACAAATATTTGCTGACGTTTCATCGACAACGAAATTTCCTACGTTTGCCGAAACTGTCTGCCAGTCTAACGAAATATTGACAAATCTATAAAACGATAGAGTATTTTTGCATCCTGCAAAAGACGATACGAGTAATTGGTTTCGTTTCGCGGGTGCCGATGGTAGACGACGATCGAACGGACATTCTATACCCGGTGCAGTAAATTTTCACTCCGGTTACGTTAGAGAAATCGAGTGACATACGGTTGCAGTTATCCTGGAATCGGGAGAAAGCAATGATATCGATCTGCAGGTAGAACAAATTTCTTTTTCGTCGTTGAGCGGCGTGTCGCGTTGCGAAATTTCAAGACAAAAACGCAGCCGAGTACTTTTCGCCGATTACAGAGACGTGATTTCACGAGAAATCGAAATGAAGTTTATTTGAGAACTTCCCCTCGCTTAATTGCCACGTACCAATCTTTCGGAATACGGTGCGATTCGATGCTCACTTTCTAATTGTTTAAAATACCGCGAGTATAGGAAGACGACGCGGCCGGGGGAACTGTAACAGTCCAAGCACCTGTTGAGCGTCAAGTAGCTCGACACGCGGACAAACTCACGCGAATACATATGTACTTCGAAATACCTCGGCGAATTATGTTCAATTCACTTTTCAATTACATAATCCATAGCGGTGTTTCTCTAAAAAAAACTTCGTATCGATCGCCAGCTTGTACGATCGTCGATCGTACTGTCGTTAAAGTAATATATCAATTGGAAGTGGAAATTGACGTGGCACGTTTCGATTCCCTTTCGAATCCTTATCACGGTCAAATTCGTCGCGTATATGTATTTGAAACAAATGCTGACGAGCAGCGGTCGTTGCAACGATCGTCGATCGGTACGTGGACCTTAGCGAAACTAATTACCTTCCGATTGTACGCGGGCACTGTCGTTCAGACTTCTCACGTGCAGAGCCATGTTCTTCCAATCACGCCAAAGTAATCGAGGATCGAAATTTTCACCGCGTAGGGATGAAAATCGTGGCGAGACTCGGATGTCTCGCGTTGAAATCGGCTCGGGATCCTGAAGCCTACTGGCCACATGCCTCGAGTCATGCGATACCGAACGAGAGCCAGTCCAAGGAGGAGAGAGAGAGGCAGGGAGAGAGAGAGGGAGTGAGAGAGAGCCGACAGTCAGCGAGAAAAGAGGGGCGGGAGGCGAAGAGAAACCTCGCGGAAAGTCCGTGAGGAGCTCCCATTCACCAGGGATCCACGTATAACCTGGTACGCATTCAGACGACCTGCACACACCGCGTTTCGTACAGTCTCTGTCAAAATTATTGGACCAGCGAGGGCGATTTTCAGGAAACGGAGAGTCCGTGGAAAGTTACCTGTCCGGTGCGGGTCGATCTCGAAAGGATAACGAGTTCTAGACAGCAAACAAACGGATGGTACTCCGACTCGTCTTTAATAAAATTTATTTTAACGTAAGTACAGGGATACAAGGCGTTTATAGTACAATAATTACAGGGCTTCGCTGTGAATTCTCCTCATGCCGGACGAAGGTTATACATACATATATGTATATCGTAGAAGACTCGGAGATACCGAAGCATGCATAACAGACTTCTGCCTTCTATTTACCGCGCGCAATTATCTACCGGTTCTGAAATGCATGTACGCGAAGTATGCATCTGCCCCGTGTAGAAGCCCCACGAAACCGCTCAGCATCTACAAGGATTAGATCGTAGAGAAACGAATTTAACTGAGGCTTTGGGTTTTGTCCTAGACTTACGTAAGCCGCGGTCATAGCCGGATAGACATCGAATCCAGGTTTGATGTAGTACTCCGGCAGAAGAAACAGCTTCGTGGAGAAGGCTAGATAAGAAGCCGAGCTCAGGTATAAAAAGCTCGCCAAGGCGTTGAACATCAGCTCCTGTATTAGATAAAAAGAAAAGGCCGGTACGGTACTCGTAATCGGAAAGATTTGTCTTCCGTATACGTACGAAGAGAGAGGATCGAATAAGCCTGTAGGATTTCTCGGACACCACGTAGCAGGCCAGCAAGACTGCGGATGTCAAAAAACAGGCGGAAGACGTGGTCAGGGATCCCTCGAAAGCTGATCCGATCGTGGTGCTGTACTTCAGGCCGTAGTTAATCAACATGCTCTGTATCAACCCGCTAATTACCTGAAAAGAATTCGGATAAAATCGGCTCGAGGAACACCTTCTTCAAGATTCACTGTTGATTTCTATTTCTATCATCCCCGAGTCATTTCGCCCAAGACACGTCTCGGTCGTCTCCGACCTACCGCCTCGGCGAGCTTCAGAATTCCCGGCAGGGTTTTCAGGAACTCCACGTGTATGCACGTGCAGCATCTGCAGAAGCAACAGCCGATACCTCCGGAGGAATGCGTGCCGCTTGTGGACATCCTGATCACCGGACCCGAGCCGTTGCCCATCTTCTTCTCGATCGATTCGATCCCTTGCTCGGGACAGATTCTCTCAACGATTCAGCCGGACTTTCGTTATCGAATGTATCGAGTTATCGTACGCACACCCGCGATTCCCGAACTCACCGAGGAGCTAGTCCGTCAAGTTCGTTAAACCGTCTCGTCTACGCCGGCCCACTGATTTGATCACTATAATTGGTTAAACGACGATTAATTCGCATCGTTACGTTACGGACGACAGATTGGCTCGGCGATGACGCGCACCCTCGAACTGGAAATTGTCGTTTATCCGAAAGTGCTTCGATTCTATCGGGAGAAAGAGCTTGTCAACGCACGTTTCAGACCGCGGGGACTTCGCAACGAACTGAGGGTGTTTCGACCAGAATGTTTAAATGTCGTTGCACCCCCCGCGTCGGCTTTAACGAGAGGGAAATGCTATTTCGGGCGCGTGCCGCGTCAGTCTGCCGGCTGCATGGCAGAGGAAATGCAAAAAACGTCGGAGGAAATTATTTTAAATAACATGATTCCTGCTGCGGAGTCGAAAGACTTTTAAATGTTACTACGGACCACGTTCAACCTCCCTGGGCCTTGTATGGTATTTGTCACCGATTCTACTTTGCGTGATTAATTATTCACAACTCTTGCTGTATAAGCCATTAATTCCATGTTATACCAATTGTTATATCGTACGATTACAATCTATTAATTTAACTTAACTAATTCCTTAATATTACGTTGTTTATTATAAATACTTTTCGCTACAGTGAAGGCTACTCCGTGTCGTCGCTCTCTCTCAGGATACTGCGTGGAAGGAGGCTATAAGATCATAGAAATTAATTATTAATAGATATTGGAGTAAGTAATAACACGTACATCCGCGAAAACTTGTACAGAGTATAACTTCTATACCCTGTCATCCTAGACTCGAACCCAAAATGGTAACGTTGTAACCCTTCACAATGGTAACATTATTAATACGCACAGACTATAGCTTCTATACCCTCGGTCATCCTAGACTCGAACCCAAAATGGTACCGTTGCTAATCTTCACGACGGTAACATTGTTAATACGCACAGACTATAGCTTCTCTACCCTCAGTCATCCTAGACTCGAACCCATAATGGTAACGTTGCTACCCTTCAGAATGGTAACATTATTAATACGCACAGACTATAACTTCTACACCCTGTCATCCTAGATTCGAACCCATAAAGGTAACGTTGCTACCCTTCGCAATGGTAACATTATTATCACGCATAGACTATAACTTCTACACTGCTCGATAACTGAGTTACCGACACGTTGGAATTTCAATAGATTTACTACACCTCGTTGACGTAATGAACATTTTTGGCTGCATGCATCGTTTAACATACAATGGAACCTCTAGGGCCTTCCTAACTCTGGTCTTTACAAAGATCGATGATCGTCCTACTTGTTGCTAACCTTTTTAACTGGTAAATATAAATTGGCTAATTAAATAATCGATTTCTTTGTGTGTTTACAGATGGAAACAGTATTGCAGAAACTATCTGAAGCAACGATCAGCAAGTGCAGTGCTTCTAGTTTATGTGATGGATTATTTAAGACACTTAGCGTATAAGTTATGAAATATATGTTTTACCAATTATTATATCTAGCCTATAGACTGTTACCAATTATTATATTTAGCCTATAGACTGTAGGTCTTGTATTGTAAATTACAAGTCTTTGAATAAATCGTATTTATGGTATATCACGAGTTTCGTAATTTTAAACCCATTCCTCTTAGTCGTAAAACAAACCATTGATGATCCGTGAACATCGAGGATTTTGTGCCACCTCCTGTGACATTATGTGTTCCTGTTACAAAGTCTCGATGTTACCAAAACGATATCAGAAAATGTAATATTATCAACGATCGGGTGACCTTGAAAATGATGACGTCACAGGGCCGAACTCGTGCCGCCTCCTATGACGTCATGTGATCCTGTTACAAAGTCCAGATTTTCTGAAATTTTTCGTTCTAACTTCGAAATCCGGACCGCGAATTAATTCGCGGAAATTCCTGGAACTGTGACGTCATTTCCAGGAATCCGCGAACTTCGTGCCACCTCCTATGACGTCATGTGATCCTGTTACAAAGTCCAGATTTTCTGAAATTTTTCGTTCTAACTTCGAAATCCGGACCGCGAATTAATTCGCGGAAATTCCTGGAACTGTGACGTCATTTCCAGGAATCCGCGAACTTCGTGCCACCTCCTATGACGTCATGTGATCCTGTTACAAATTCCAGATTTTCTGAAATTTTTCGTTCAAAGTCCCGAAATTCGACCCGCGAATTAATTCGCGGAAATTCCTGGAACCGTGACGTCATTTCCAAGAATCCGCGAACTCGTGCCACCTCCTATAACGTCATGTGATCCTGTTACAAATTCAAGATTTTCTGAAATTTTTCGTTCAAAGTTCCGAAATTCGACCCGCGAATTAATTCGCGGAAATTCCTGGAACCGTGACGTCATTTCCAAGAATCCGCGATCTCGTGCCACCTCCTATGACGTCATGTGATCCTGTTACAAAGTCCAGATTTTCTGAAATTTTTCGTTCTAACTTCGAAATCCGGACCGCGAATTAATTCGCGGAAATTCCTGGAACCGTGACGTCATTTCCAAGAATCCGCGAACTCGTGCCACCTCCTATGACGTCATGTGATCCTGTTACAAATTCCAGATTTTCTGAAATTTTTCGTTCAAAGTTCCGAAATTCGACCCGCGAATTAATTCGCGGAAATTCCTGGAACCGTGACGTCATTTCCAAGAATCCGCGAACTCGTGCCACCTCCTATGACGTCATGTGATCCTGTTACAAATTCCAGATTTTCTGAAATTTTTCGTTCAAAGTTCCGAAATTCGACCCGCGAATTAATTCGCGGAAATTCCTGGAACCGTGACGTCATTTCCAAGAATCCGCGAACTTCGTGCCACCTCCTATGACGTCATGTGATCCTGTTACAAAGTCCAGATTTCGGAAAATTTTTTAATTTTTACGGGATTTCAGAATTTCTACCAGGAGAATATGATAGCATAGGAGGTGGCACGAGTACGGCCCTGTGACGTCATCAGTTTCAAGGTCACGCGATCTTTGATAGTTTTGCAGTCTTCGACCAATATTTCGGAATTTTCGTCTCTCTACCAGGAGAATATGATAGCATAAGAGGTGGCACGAGTACGTCCCTGTGACTTCATCAATTTCAAGGTCACGCGATCTTTGATACTTTTGCACTCTTCGCCCAATATTTCGGAATTTTTGTCTCTCTACCAGGAGAATATGATAGCATAAGAGGTGGCATGCATTAGGCCCTATTCAAGGTCATCCGATATATAAAACTTAAGCATAAATTCCACGCGAAACTTTTATTGCCCACCCCTGACGCGGAACTTATAAATTAATCTTATGCATAAGTGGAAAGGATAGGAATAATTGTTATAAATGAAGACTCAGTTTTTACCAAATACATAGTATTTATTGATGTTGTAATACGTGTAATATACATGATAAAACTACATAATTTCGCGTACTATTAATATAACTTAAGTAATTCCCTTAAATTTAGTAATCGTTCTAAATAATTTTTGTTAGGACGAGTCCATTCTAAGACGCTGCTGTTTCCCAGGGTACCGCGTGAAAAGAGCCCTGTAAATCATAGAAATTATGTGTTAATATATATTGAAATGAGTAATAACTTTTAATCGTGCACATTATTAATACGTACAATCTATTATTTCTATATCGTATTCTTACCATTTACCCCGGTCATCCTAGTTTCGAACCTAAAATGGTAACGTGGCGAGTGACACTAAAATGGTAAGAGGGCTCTAGAGCCCTCAAAATCAGTGACATCGAAAAGCATGGAGCTGCATGGTCTGTCCAATACTTCGTCTGTGCTTTATGGGTTCGAATCTAGGATGACAGGGTGTAGAAGTTATAGTCTGTGCGTATTAATAATGTTACCATTGTGAAGGGTAGCAACGTTACCATTATGGGTTCGAGTCTAGGATGACTGAGGGTAGAGAAGCTATAGTCTGTGCGTATTAATAATGTTACCATTGTGAAGGGTAGCAACGTTACCATTATGGGTTCGAGTCTAGGATGACTGAGGGTAGAGAAGCTATAGTCTGTGCGTATTAACAATGTTACCGTCGTGAAGATTAGCAATGGCACCATTTTGGGTTCGAGTCTAGGATGACCGAGGGTATAGAAGCTATAGTCTGTGCGTATTAATAACGTTACCATTGTGAAGGGTAGCAACGTTAACATTTTGGGTTCGAATCTAGGATGACAGGGCATAGAAGTTATACTCTGTGCGTATTAATAATGTTACCATTGTAAAGGGTAACAACGTAAGGTAAAGCAGCTGTACTGTGTTATTATTTTGCAAACATACGCAAGTTGAATGGACATTGAGCGATCGTAAGATAACAAGAATTAATGTGTTGCAGTTGTCGATGGTACTTGCATTATGCGTATTCATATACATAATGTAGGTACTTACGTTATTCTGCAATATCCTGTTTTCTTTTTACGCTGCTTGATTGATACGCTCCTCACATGTTTAGCTACGTGCGGATCCACGCCCTGTAGATGGTGGGGCGAAAATTTCAAGTCCGAATTAAGTGTGTCGAAGGATTTGAATACGTGACAGAGTATCATCGATATCTCGTTTTATTTCATTTACTTCCTTGGAAAATATAAATATTTGCACATACGATAATTATGTCTACGGTTATTTCATATAGGTAGAGTAGAAATTATTCGCCTGTGTGTTTATTGTACGAAAAATTTATAAACGGAAGTACCGCGGTACTGTTATTATCGTGAATTAATATGGGATGATTACACGGTGTAATTTATGTAATATTCAGTCGTGTAGGAGGTAATCACTTCGTTATAAGCGTAAATTGTTTCGCAGATTTCTGCGATAGATCGTAGTCGACGATAATGTAATTATGGCCGCAATATAGTATGTATAAAACACTGTATATATGTCATACAAAATATAAATTTCATAAACGATACAAAATATTTTGTGTACGAAATAAATATCTGCGGATGGCTGAAAAATCCTTATCAAATGGCTTACTTATGTTTAGGCGGGTCTCAGTTGATGCCGCGTAGAAAAATTCCAGATATTTAAACGAGTCGTCGGTTAATTTCGCGACAGATATAAAGCACACGCGATGTTACAAATATACAAACGTTAAAAATGTTCTCTGTGCGTAAGAGGGTATCTTTAGCGAGCTTCTTAAATTCCCCTGTACGTTTTAAGAGCAAAGATGGTGCTGAAGAAATAGAGCGCCGCGTTCACCAAACCACAGATCTGAAATAAAAGTGTCGTGTATCAAATACGTGTAAATTTGTTAACTCCAAATGAAGCAAAGCATTACGTACCGACGCTCCCAGCAGTAGTTCGTATTCCCTACTGCCCTTATAGTTAGAAATGTACACCATCAATGTTAACGCCGCCGATAAATACAATCCGAACGCGATAGAATGATAGATAAGTTCCTGAAAGTATAAGGTAACATCTTATTTTATTCGTAATAATCACCCCGCCACTTATCCGAGATGAAACTTACAAATATCGTCTTCGTTATGATACTGGACGTCGAAAGGGACGCTAAACAGCTTACTAATATAATAAACGTGCCGATCAAAAAGGCGGTCGTTATGAGGAGAAAAAATAATTCGGCAGTGCTTTGGAAACATTGACGCTTTGCAAATTGATCTCCTACGATTCCCACGCAGACTATTCCTAGTGCCTGGAAGCATATAGTTTTTCAGGGATAGAATCGTTTCTCCTCGAAATGTGAATGGGGCTGATAGCCATGAAACGTACCAGCTGAAGCAGTTTGAATAGGCCGCTCCACGTTTTCAGGTAGCCGGTATTAATAATGACCGCCGTCGAGTTGCTCGTCACCGTTTGCGTTCTGATGGTTACCGAATGCGACATGGTCGTTTCCTTTCTTCGTCGATTCTGAAAGATTCAATTACACGCGAAGTTACAGCCACGACAAGTCTGCGACGAACCGGACGATACCCGTGGAACATTCGCGTTTCATCTCCAGGTATAGGGTTCGCAGTTGGCCCCACTTTTATTCCTTAATTACCTGCGTCGCAGGCCCTGCAGGAGTTCCTGCGAGTCTAAAGGCCTGTTTACATGCGTGCCGCAACATCGACGCCATGGGCGCATGTAAATAGACCTTAAGAGGGCCAAGGCTATAATTTCGCGGCGTGCCCTACATTTCACGAGGGGTCTCCATGTTCTCTTGCCTCCAATAATAGCGTCGGCCCTCGTCTTTCTCGACTCGAGAGAAGACAGCCACCTCGGGAATCCAGGCTCTCGGTTTTTTATCGTTACGGGGTAAGAATAGAAACTATGCCGAGTATCCCTTTCGGATTCGTTCACCCTCCCACACCCCCGGCGGCTTACCGATCAATAACGCGACCTTCGGATTCGCTTTCTCTCGTCGGCGACATAAAAGGGAAAGCAAAGATGCGCGTCAACAGTGTCAGCCATGAATCTTAACGAAGCTTAAAGTTTTCGGCGTCGACGCTTCGCGGTAATAATGCAATAGGTCGGTGACGAGCCGGTTGCTGATAATTCGATCCTATTTGAGTCATACGCACAACAAGGTTCACCGCGTACAGATAAGAAAATGATATTACGAGCGACGGTAGATCGTTGCCACGGTAATTGACGCGCATTCTTCACTTTTCCACGATTTCTGGCCGAGTACGCGCCAGAATTAGCACGGCTACGAATAAACACGTGCGATACACCACCGTCACCGTCTATTTTTATGATCGAGAACGCTTACCGAGAAGTAATGATAAAGGTATCGAACCACTATCGATCGTTTGTCATCGATAAACGAACTCACTTGCCGTCGTTTTTTCTACCGACTGGCAAGATGACATTATGGGAGAGCGATGCTCGAAGATCGACGTATTACACTAGTCGCGGAACGATGTTTTCATTCACGTCTTCCGTATAATCCTGTCATTCAAGAATCGCCGTCCGAATACGGTTGTCCGAATGTCAATGCGAGGATTTCTCGAACGTTTCGAAACGCGGAGATTTCGGTCCTTCGTGCCTCGACCCGAGGAAGCTTCGTTATCGCAGACTTCCGTTTCAAATCAAATTAATGTACCGGTGAAATTAGATTGCCTTTTCACTGACCTGATTAACGTGGTATACTGACGGGCGTCTACGATCGACTGAACTGCGCGGTCGCGCTTCCAGCGCGGTACCATGCATGACGTCATTGGTGATATCATGCAACCGCAACTGCTAAAATCTGTGCGCGTGTGTGTGTGTGTGCGTGTGTGCGCTGCCAGGAGCGCGGCGCTGGACATACAAGGCACGCGTCAGCCACCGACACGATTTGAAATAATTTCATTGCACCGTTATCAATGATCGTTATGTTAAACTATCTGTAAAACAAACAACGCCGACGCAAGATGCGTGCCGGAAAACAGGTGGCTACGTATGTACATACATACATATATACGTATGTCGGATCCAAAAAGTGTTATGTATCGTACGTGGAAAGAACGAGTCGAAGGAATGGCGGGATGTAACGTAAACTGTAGCATTATTTTATTCATCATCCACAACTTAAGAATAAATAAAATTTGCAAAATAAAAAAATTCAAACGCCTGTATACATAATAAATCGTCGTACGTAATCGTTAACGACATGTGCTAAGTATTGCTATGCTTTGTAACGAGTAATAACAGTGTCGAAGAAACATTACTTTAAATGCATATTTCGATGTTGCTTTTTTAAATGATCAGAAGAATATCGACGGTGGATAAATGGAGATAGATTTAATGGGAAGCGAAATCGTGTTTCGTCTACGGATCGTAGCATTGTGACGTAAAGAAAGATAGGGGCAGCGTCTCAAATGTATTCGCAAAAATATTCGTATACCAATTAGGCTTCTTCTGGTTTCTTACGCGTACGTTAGCGACGGCGAAGATATAGGGCTATCCTTTAGAGTTTAAACGAACGAGTGGAAGAAAATAAGAAACGATGTACAACGTCCGATCTGTGCGAATATATTAACGTACGTATCCACGTCTCTGGATACGCACCTTTACATTTATAAAGTAGATAGATACGTGTGTATACATATACATAAATAAAAATTTCTCGCGACTGTGTGCAGAAGGTACGATTATTACGAGAACATTACTTGGACGGGATATGATGTCGCACGAGGTACGTTTGTTAAACGATCATTTGCAAACGGTCGTTCGCATAATCTGATATATTCGTCCCGGACGATCGGACCATCCAATATGGATTTCATCGAGTCGCGGAACAAGGCTTCTTATAAAATAATTAATTTTCTCGCGTTAACCAAGTTACTCGTACCATGAACAAATCTGAATCGTGTGCTGAGAAGCGTCGACCAAGTAAAATGAGGGCTGTCGACGTCTTTTCAGCCCAGCGACCCGTCCTGCGCTGACTCGTATTGGTCTTACTTTTCCGTTCTTACTCGTCGCCGTCCGGAATACTCTATGAACTACAATATTAAAATAACGTGAGAGTTATCGTTCGGATGCAAACGAACATCGGTATCGAAAAGTATGCGTTCACAGATGTCGATGGTTGGTCGAGTTTTCGTAATTATGGACGCATACCTTTCCCTAACCCTCTTCTCGTTGTCAGATTCCGGATAGCGAATCGCAGGAAACTATCTTAAGGCACATAACAGAGTCTCTCGTTTGCCACACACAGGGTCCCATTGGACTAGCTTTGACCCTCTTTTTGACCACACCGGAGCCCTCTTCAGGTACCCTCTTGGAGTCCTCACTGTGCGCCGCTGTTCTTCCACTCGACGTACAGGAAATACGCCCCCGCCGCGTAGACGATCGTGTTGAATATGCCGAACACCTGACAAGGATATCAACGGTTAGTTAGACCACGAACAGCCATTCGATCGAAACGAATTTCAAATCGACTCGGTCTTACCCCGCCTGCGATATTCGATGAAGCGGACGAGTGCGACAGCGCGCTCCAAACCGACAGCTGGGCGATGAAGGCGATCATGTAGAGTACAGTGAACACTGCCGTATTCGTCAGTTCCTGCACAGAAATCATTTGGACATTGAAGGCGACCAGAAAACCCCTACGCAAGATATCTCGTATAGTCCGCGAAATAATCGCCTACCGTCATAATCCAGTTGATAGGTAGCTTCAGTGCTTCCCGGATGGACAGTAGATAAATGAAGCACCATAATAGAGTTGCAATGAACGCTGTCACGGCAACGAAGAGAAACCAATGTGTCGCACCGACTAGGGCCGGGGATGCACAGGCCATGCATATTATTCCAAGAGCCTGCAATGGAAACAAATTACGTTACTTTTCTCTAAACTACGTTCCGCGGGATACGCTATAGCTATAACACCACTGACAATTTAGAACGATATCTTTGCTACAAGTTATCGCTGGATAAATTCCTCCCTAACATCTTCCGGCACTTTTCCCGGACTAGAAAAAATTCTTTGATATACTCGTCGGTAGATTTTTCGACATCGATCGTTTTTTCGACGCTCGAGACTTTCGGTTGGACAATTTCGGGAAACTCGGTCGATAGCGCGTGCTCGAAATACTTTTCCCGAAGTGCGATACGATTTCTGGCTTTCGATAGCTTGGCTTCTCTTTCCTCTTTCGAGAGAATCATGGGTCGTCTCTTTTCCTCCAATTCGGCCGGCACCAACTTCTTCTTTTGCAATAGAACGCTTTTCATTCTTTCGAATTCCCTGGCTTTCCATAGCACGTCTTTCGATTTGGGAACGATACACTCAGACTCCAATTTCAAACGTTCCTTCTGCCGTTTCTGAAGCTCCTCCCTGGCCTCCTCGACTTTTCTTTTGCGCTCCTCGTCACGCCTAAGCGAGCGTTTCGCAACAGTATCCGGGCCATTGAGGAAATCGTTCTGCCATCCGGAGAATACCTTCTTCCGCCTCACTTCTCTCCAAACGTACTCCTCGAACCAATCCATCCTCTCCACGGTGTCCTTATAATCTCGTTCTCGAAAAATACGAAAGGTCCCGTTCGAATCTCCTACTCCAACGACCTTGGTTTCCTCGCCAAACTCTACGAGAAACATGCCGGTGATGCTGTTCGCCACGACGCGCCTGAAAATTGGCTCCAGAGAATTCTTTTTGATATCCCAGACTTCTACTTCTCCGTTTTCCGTGCCGGTTAGAAAAACTCCCGGTGTTTTGCTCCAGCAACAGGCGGTATATTTACGGGCGAATCTCCTCCAGAAGAGAGGTGAGCTCGAGTAATCGTCTTTCCAAATGGCGAAGACGTGTCCGCCGATCGTCAGGAGGACATCTCGAAGATGGGGGGATCTAACAATCTCCGTAACGGGACCGTCGTGGATGCTCGAGCGACTTAAAACGATGCACTCGGTCTCGTCCATCTGGTCTTCCCACGTGCAGCGCAATAATTCCATGCTTCCTGTCCACAGACTCCTCGTGTAGCCCTTCGAATTAAACAGACCATATTGGAGAACCATTCGCCACCAACAAATACGATTCTATATCTAGGCTATCTCGTCCAAGTTTTCTAGACCACGAAAATAATAGCCCGTTCACGGAACAAAGGGTATTTACCTTTGAATTCGACTCTCGTTCCCTCGTAACGTTCGTCCCCGGAAGACAGAGCGACAAAAGGGGAGCTTGAACTTTCAGACGATACACCGGTCGAAACGGACAGTCATCCTCGTTATCGTTGACGCGAGATGAATCGAAATCAGACAGATCCCAGACGGCTATGGTGCCATCTTCGGAAGCGGTTAAGAATTGCATAGCGGAGGTGGACTTTGTCAATTTTCCGCTTGGCTCTACGCTACAGCTGGCAGGCATCCATTGAATCTTCCGAACGGGTTTACGGTGAGAGCGATGTTTATCCGACACGACAATTGGCACGTCCTTTTGTCTCGTTCCAAATCTTGTATTTCTACCGTTACGCTCGCCGTCGCTGCCGCAAAGATAGTCTTTGATATTCCAAAT
This sequence comes from Mimumesa dahlbomi, assembly GCA_917499265.3. NCBI lineage: Eukaryota > Metazoa > Arthropoda > Insecta > Hymenoptera > Crabronidae > Mimumesa > Mimumesa dahlbomi. The sequence continues at coordinate 530,851 of OU824124.1, forward strand.
AATTATCTGCCCGCCGGAGCTGCCACCGATTACGATACTTTCATCGTTGGGACAGAAGGAGACGCGGCAGATTTCTCCGTGATTCCGGAGTTCGAGCTGCGGACGAAGCGGATCGTTCGAGTTCCAGAGCAACGCTCTGGTTTCAAATTTTGACCCGTTCTGCCCGTTTCCCGATGAGACGGTTTCGTTCGATGACGTGACGTACGAAATCACCACGCATTCCGGTAGCTTCGGGTGCCAGGTAACGTCGGCGACAGCCTTGTTCGCAGTTATATTCAAATCGATGAACGACACCCGTTCGCGAAGGACTGGCTCGTCTATCCCCGTTCCCGTTCCCGTTCCCGTTCCCGTTCGAGATTCCCCTTCGGATAACTTTTGAATATCGTCCACGTGTAAATTAACAACCGTGTTGTACTTGACGGCGTCGATCATTTCTTCCGAACGAGCTTCTAAAAATAATTCTAGAGGTGTCTTTTCCCTGGGCTCCAATTCCTCGTCTTTCGTTTCGATCTCTACACGAATTCGTTCCCCCTTCTTCTCCTCCTCCTCGTCCTCCCCCTCTACCGATTTGTTCGATGCCTCTTCTTCCGGATCGTTCGGCGGCTCGTCCAAAGTGTCCTCGTACACGTATTGAGTCCAGATATTCTTCGGATAACCGGGATACGTCTGAACCGTGACATCTCTGGACTCCAGGTGTGTCTGAGTCGTTCTGCAAACGCGTTCTCTCCACACGATCTGAAACTCTCCGTTCGCGAGTTGCAGGTAGCTGTGCCTGTCGGAAGGTCTGTCGCATAATCGTCTGGTTCGGCCTAGACGACTTCCTGGTGTCGTGATTTCTATCTCCAGCTTTTCTCTGGATTCTACGACGAAACTCTCGATTTCCTCCTCGCTGCCCAGCGACTTCCATGTCCTCGGAGTCTTTGTTATTTTCTCCGCCACCTGGTGTAAAATTCTTCGCGTGATACTCTGGTTTCTCTTTTCCACGGCGCGTTTTGCCTCCTCCGTGAGACAGATGACAAAGTCTCGGCCGGTTAAACTATTCGAGGCGTATCCCAGGAGAAACGCGTCCGCCTGGTAGCTTTCGATACGGTGTCTGAGGGACTCGGATCTGAAGAATGTCGAGATCGTTTTCTTGGGGACGTAGGCCCACGGGTACTCCAGAAACACGTGACGACCGACCAGGCAGCCAAGTTTGTTTTGCGTCTCGAGATCTAGCGTCAGGCGTTCCACATTCTCGATATTTTCGTCGACCAACGTCCAGCCGAGACACTTAACCCCTTTTCTCGACATCGTTCTCGTTCGCGAAACGCGTACAGCTAGCCGACAGTCTCGAGCATCGATCAAACCTTACCGTTTCCCGGAAACCATTTTCGTTCCGCGCTTTCGGATTTCTACGTTCTTCCGACACCGCGGCAACGCGTATGGCGTTCAATTATGCCAATACGGCGAGCTAGGCTTTTAACATCCGCGGAGTGATACATGTATGTCTACGTACACGTATACGTGTATTTTTCAGCGTGCAAGCCAGGAATGCATAGAAGGGTGAACGGGCGCGAAAGTGCGAAGGACTGGAACGCTGGAACCGTGTGTACCCAAGGAAGAATTTCACTTTCACCGTTTGAAAACGTCGTCGACCGCGATAAACTCTAGACCGACAATTCCTAACGTTTAATATCTCGTTGCCTGCATCGTACCACTTATTAATATTCACGATGCAAACGTAAGGCGATCGTAAGGTCCTCTCTTAACATAAATTATACGTGATCCAGCGTTTTTCCTTCGGTTCGTCCGAAGACCCGCGCAACACGTTTATACCGCTCGTTAGAACGCTCGGCGATTAAATAATCGCATTTCCATTGTAGAGAAATTTTCAGTCCATATGGGCCGTGGTCGGTGGTGACCTTTCGCGATGCGGCGCGCCTAGGCGAATGTCACGTCACTAAATATACGCGCGCGTAACAAGTAGAAAGCCTCCTAAAAAGAGGAGTACACGTGCATACGCGGCTTTCCGTGAGGCTAGCCACCTGTGCGAGTCGCGAGACGGCCAGAGGCACGAAATAACGGTCCGAAAATAGCTGGACGAAAAATAAATAGCCGCTCGAAAATATAGGTCTCTGCATTATTCATGGAGAATACCGATACCGAACTACTTCCAATACACCAGGTGTGTCCACTGTGTCGCACAGGCGAATACCGCAGCTTATACTTTACGCCCTTTGCGTTGGTCCGACGATCGATTCAACGACGACGCTCGAGAACGCCGAAATACCGTTCACTTAATCTTCGTAGATGTGAAACCGATGATCGACGAAGCGAGACGTAACGTATCGCATCGTAGACGTAGAAATCTTTTCGCGTGTTCCACTGAAAAGGCGCGACTCGATAAAAATCATCCGTCTGCCGTGACCCGCCACGAATTTTATCAGATCCTATTGTTTACACGCAAACGACTCGCGATTAATCCTCGACTCTATCGAGGGAAAAATCGGCCAGTCAGAAATCGAGCCCGTTAAAAGTCCTTCAATTTCAGATGGAAATATAAACGAACGCATATGCAAATATTCGTGAAATCGTGTCGTAAACACGCGAAACAATACGCGGAGGGTGCTGGTGAATTTTCGTGGAAACGGAATCACTCCTAAGAATAGAGTGACTCGTACGAAACCGATACTCTGGGCGTGACTTTACGGACATGGGTAAACGTTTCGTATCGTTAAAATACTAGTTACGCGATACGCGATTAGGATTGATATTGGAGCGAGGGTCGTACGAGTTTATCGGACGGGAATCAAGAAGCTGCGACAATGTGCTGACCTACATGTTAAACTGGCACGTACCAGTCGTTCGACATGAACGAGGTATCAAATAATGCGAGAACCCCATAAACAATGTAATATTATAATGGCACGCGCTGATGTAACGTAAACGGGGCGAGGTTGGAGTTGTTAATCCCGGCAGACCCATGGCATGAATAGAGAGCATTCATCGTGGTTCGTTCGAAAAACATGAACAAAGGTTGTTGATCCTGGTAGGAAAATTAAACGCCGTAAGATCAGCGGGGAACGATTCGCGAGGCAAATAAGAAGCCCGTCTGTTCGTTCGCAGCGAACGTTGTCGGCTAAAACTCGCTTAGTTAGTCAAAGTCGAGCAAATTGCTCAAATACGCGCGTAGATAAGAGAAGATTCGCGAAGAAACACTTAACGACCCACATATGGTGTTCGCGTGCGATCGTTAAATGGCTACCGGTTACAAGCCCACACCGATAACCCACACTTTATCCCGAGGGCCGTCCGATTCATTTCCAATTCACCGAGTATTCGATCAAACTAAACAACGAACTATGACACGGTTGGGTTTGAAATAAACTATGAGGCAGAACGATGTATTATAGGCGAAAAAGACGTGCGTGCGTAGCGAGGCTGGGAATTAATTATCGGATGAGTGCTACTTTGCCCTCTATATTTAGCGATCGAGGAGACAAACATCTGACTCATAAAACGTAGTCGGTAAAAAGCAGAATGAAATCCCAGGTATAGAGGTTTCGATCACTTCGAACTTTAATCCTATTAACGGTGCGTCGAACTTTACAGCGGTAACTTTATCGTTCCATTTTGTCTAGTCTTGCCTCGACCATCCCTCCAACTATCGAAAATTCGATTTCGGATAGACGCTGGAAAATGTTCCACTTCGGAGGGAAAAGTTTGAATAAAAAGTGTTCGCGATTCGAACGCTCCACCGACGATAAGATTCGCTGTTTGGTACAACGTCGAGGAGCTGCGATACCTCACCGCGTATCTATGAATATCTGTATCGCGCTGTATGATCAAAGAACATTAATAATCTACAGGTGTATCGTGCTACTCATAAATTAGTGACGCGATAAAAATAAAAATTGCCGAGCAGACCATAGATATTACCGAACATCCTCCTCGTTTCTCGTCTACGAGCAATCCACGCAAAGTCTATACAAGACCGATTGCGAGACTTTGTAGAAATATTTGGAGAATTATTTCGAAAAAGAGCACCAATAAAATCTGACAAATTTATCTTGAGACGATGATGCAAGAACATTCCTATACACTTTGTGTCGGGCCCGGTCTTATCGTCGACTTTCTCGAAATAATACTTTTACAATCAATGTTACAAGACTCTCCCAATTTATCTACATAACACGATAACACGCTGTACCGCACGGTCACGTACAAGCCGATTAAATTCTTCGAATGGATTAACTTTATTTCTTTCTTGCGATATCGTGCCGGAAGCTATGAAAAAATTACCAGCAGAATCGAAAACGATATTTCGTTTGCGTTCCCCCATACCTTTGGCAAATTACCAGGATTCACGCTCAGCTGCCAAATGTTGTAAGTCAACGAATTAGACTAACGCTTTGGTACGTAGGAGAGGGCTCGAACCGTGTATCGTAATCTATAAATCAATTTGTAGGATTTTTGCGAGGCAAGCGCGAGTACTTTATACGCGTATGGGCAGGGATATTAGCAATGTAAATCACGTCGAATAAACCTACTCCTTCCGACGAAATACTCTTCGCGCTTGTACGCGTGAAAACATAACTAACGCTGCGCAGACTTCAAGGAAATATTTATGTTCGTTGCCTCTCTTCCCGTAGAAATTTCGGAACGCAAAAATGTCCAGGTGCGGAGATTGCATTTCTAAATCCATGCGTTCTTGAAAAGTCTACGATGGTTTAATGACGTGGCTACACAATTATTCCTGCGCATCGTCGGAGCGGTATATGTATGTATGTATACCAGTACGTTGCAACACGCGACGTAAAAGTCCCGAGGTTAGAGTTCAAATATAATACTGACCATTCGCGATTTACATGTGTATTTTTCTGCTTGACGTAATTTACTTGTTATTCATTTACGACATCGCGCGAAAGAATGAGAGAAAAAGTGAAGACACACCGTGCAACACATGAACGCTTATTGTTTTTCGCGCGGTTTTCACAACGATCCACCTACGACTACATAATACAATGATTGCGTTCACAAAGGTTACGTCGTCCCACATAGGAGTCAAGAATACACCGAGCTTCCCGAAACGAAGATTTGATGATTTATCTTCTTAACGAGACGGATTCGTTTCAGCTACGAATTTTAATTCCCGCTTTCATTTTTTTCGTTCCCGTTGGTCCCAGTCGGTAATCGTTTGTCAATTAAAACTTATTTTTATCACGAAGATAAAAGGAAATCCATATTTCTTTCGAATAGTAGATATTTCTTAACGAGGCGCGGCTCGTCCTTGCAAATAAGGTACTGGCAATTACCACGATGCATAACTTGTTGCACCAGGCCGATATGCTCACATGCACAGCCTACGCTACACACCGAGCCGTCGTAATAATTGACATTGCGCAATTCGCAGTTTCTGGCCTGGTTGATTCGGATTCGCGATAGGCGGAAAGAAATCCTTTGTAGTTTCCGTCAGAAATTCGCGATGCACCTGTCATTCGGGACGCTTTCTATGTACGCGAGACTTCGGCGAATGATAAGTTCGTCGAACAAATTTTCCTTGCCTTGCAAATTTAGGCTTATCCTTTCGAAACTTTGTTCAATTGTATTCACCGTGGAACACAGCGAGAGTATCCGAAGGTCCTTAAGGCCTAGGTTTCGCACGTTCGTTTCCCACGGTTAATAAGAGACGATTACTGGCCGGAAGGGAACGACTTGCATTACCCTGACCGAAATTAACCCTTCAAGTGGGACGACGCGTTGACGCATACGTACACAACTTTCTGCGAAACTAAGTGCAACGTTTCGCTATCCGTCTTGCCAACGACAAGGTTAAATCGTCTTTAACTCGCACCTTGTACCGTAAAATAACTCGAAGGATTTACTTTCAACTCGGTTATCAACGAAACAAGATCGGACTGCAACGGATATGCAGTCTTTCTTGAAAATGCCGAAAGAACGGAGTCGAATCTTGCTCGACGCGATAGTCGAGAGTTAGAGCGCATTTCCGCGAAAGCAAACCTTTTACAAACCGGAAGGAGGTGAGCCTATTTCCTGGCGGAGCAGGAAAAAGGGTGCGACCGAGCTGTCCGAACTTAACTTGTTTAAACCAGCGCTATTTATTTTCACGATTCGCAGCAGAATCGCTGATAAACGCGACATATTACTGCCGTAGAGTATCTTCGGCTGGGGGAAACGTTTAACAGTCATATATCATGGGAAAGGTAAGAAAAGGCGAGGCCGGAAATGATAAGAACGACAAGCATGTTCCTCTAACGGCACGACTCCATAAGTTGTTTGTAATACCATTGAAAAAAAAGGAAGAAAATCGATTCGGTTATACGCGGGGCCGTGTAAAATTAGGTACGTTGTTTAATAAAGACACGCAGAAATAATCGCGTCGAGAAATGTCGGAGCTGCGGCGTTCGTAGAATCAAAAACTTGCGCACGTTCCAAGAAAGAAAAGCGTTATATTATACAGGCTTCCTGCACGTTATGCCCACGTTTCATAAAATATCGCCTCTTATCAACCTTATCTACCCGATAGTCACGTGACGTTAGATACAGTCCACGCGCATTATAATATTCGTTCTGCAAATTAGACCGTCGAAACCTTGGACCGTGCAACAATTAATGGCCAGGACTAGCGGTTACGGAATTGCGTGCAGGACAAACGAGTCGTGGTATAATAATCTGCCTAGCATAACGCGAATGCTATGTATTGTGTCACTCACGTGCGTCATATTTATTCTCGTGTAAGCGTGTAGCGTTGCTCTTAGGTTACCTACGTAGCGTATGTACATACGAAGAGAGAAAGAACCTAGCGTTTTCCATGGCTGCGAATCTTACTTATGGAGCAGCTTTTCTTCTAGGACTACGTTCAAGTTTCTAACCGCGCGAGTCTCGACTTTCCAAAATTTTCTATCTCGAGGCTATACCACGTACTACTAAAATCCGTAAAAATGCCGAAGACATCCGTGAAACAAACAGGCGAGAATCCAATAGCGGTAGATTCTGGGTGGATGTAAATTGGGATGTCAAGGACACCATAAATCCTTAACGAATCGTTAAAAGTACCGTTGCGACGAGGTATAAAATTAAATCGCTCGTTCCAGGAATATTTCGACGGAAAAGTTTAATTTACATTTCTAATCTTTATCTCGAAAAGTGTAAAATTTGGATTCGCGGGCGCAGCCGTTCGTTCGAAGAACCTTTCGAAAATAAATTCGAACAGCCGAGGACCCGGTAGCGGTAGATTGGTCGGATGTAAAACGAGGAGCCAAGGACACCATGAATCCTTAATGAATCGTTCCGATACCGTTGCCGCGGCCTCGGCATATGGCAGTAGGATGGAACTCGGAGTATGTGGGACGCCACGTATGGCCCCGGTCATCCCGATGAACATGTATGGTCATCGAACGTGTGTCTAGTCCCGTACGTGTACGGTTGTCTCTGTGAATAAATCCGTGCTATCATTTTCGAGCTTTCGGGCCCGATCACATTCGATAATTTTAAACCGGTTCTTCCTGTACTCGATCCCCGGGCACGAATAAATTCAAATTACGATCTTTAAGGCATCTGCGTCTCCACGGATGTCGAAAACTTGGTGGACCCGTCTGGATTGATCACGAATTTCAAGGCGAGGAAGTTTCAAAGAAGACGTAGCTCCGATTATTCTCGTTGTCGCGCGAAAAAGAAAACGGCATCGCGTTTTTTTCCATATATGATTTAAAGGTAAAATCAATAAGACACCCCGCGTATCGTGGAACGAGTCTCGAGGACAGCAGAGGCTCTTATGAAATAACAGCATGCTGTATTTGATTTCTATCTGTTGGTAATTCGATCACACTGTTGCAAGTCACCATTGAGATTCGTCACGCATGCATTTTGCCTAGTTTTGTCGTCTACTGGAAGGTCAAGTTGCTCCGAGTGGTCTCATCGAGCCAATATCAAGGAACGCTCGATGCAATCGTGACGAGTTTCTGTAAAACGTGACTGAAAACCTTCCGGTACGATCCTCGTGGGCGCGACCTCCAAAATCTTGGAGTAAATGAAACGGTGATGGTTGAAAAATGGATTATTCACGGTGCAATCTGCGAATCGATCGATCCAAGCCACGTGTGCGTTTATAAGTCGCGACTACTTTCCGCAAAGTCGATATCCTCGGTAAGTGGACACCGATCGAAAGTAATAAGTGGCTTTATTTGTAGCGAAGAAATGGAGAAACGGGCGTGTCTCCGGCTGCACGTGCGTGAACCAAAGAGAAATGTTCACCGATGCTGATCGCCTAACGGTATACGTGGATGTTAAAAAGTTGGCCAACTTTATCATCGATTTCACGCCCGTCGATTGAAATTTCAAGTTAATTCCAAAACCGTGAACCTGTCTTTCGAGTTGGCCAGCTTTTCGAAACTGGTCGCTACCGTAACGACGCATCTACGAGACTCCGAAGAGAGGCGCGAAAAATATTCACTCGGTGCACGGCGTTATCTACGATTTGTAATTTCGTCAACAGCAACTGTCCCCTTACTTTGTAAACCGTTCCGTAAGCGGATTACCGTTACACGGTTATGCCGTTGCAGGTTCAACGTCACGCTGTAAACCGCGCAGATACGGCATGCGTGCTCTTCTCTTATTGCATCCAACGCAACAAACGCTTGAAAAAATGACAAAAAATGCCTTGAGAAATCGCCGTGTAAATTTAGACATTCAACATTCGTGGACCCGCGAACAATGAGGGCTAGCCAAAATTTAACGCGATAAACAACACGATCTTTATCCACTAAATTTTCATGATTGATAACGATACGCGTCGTACGAAATATCCAAGTGTATTCGAGTAAACCTAGGTAAAATAAAATACATGGTCAGCCGTGAGAGGTGTATTTTTAACCTCTACTATAGACTACGCTATAGTTACCACGTATCGCAGTTAATTATTCTTTACGTCTATAGGCGACCGTTTCAAGAGTATGAAATTCTATCTTCGAGAGATGATGGTGCATGTCTAAGAGTTACGTAACGTAATCCAGTTTACATACCCTTCCTAGAGTTTGAAATCAATCGGAAGAACAGTTCATACGATACCTGAAAGCATTCGAGTCGCAAAAGACAAGACGCTCGATAACTTAAGGCGTAATAAGAATTATCATGTTGTCGCCTACCGACCAGACGGTATGATAATATCTAAGAACGACGGAGTCGCTCCGAAAAAAATCAAGTATCTCCCACATCGTTGGAGGAAAGAAGAAACTTCGAGGCGCAGAAACCCGAATGTAAATTTTTACAAGCGGAACTCCACGCTATTTGCCAACCCGTCAACTTAGCCAGCTTCTAAACGCCTTTGGACACGTATCCCACCTCGTGTTCTCCGCTGTAAACTACGTACTTACGAGACTGGCGTTTAAGTACTCACAAGTTGCACTAGTTTGATAATGCCGGGTATGGTTCTGAAGTAGGGCACGTTCAGTCTGATGCCAGCGAGAGGGTTCGGCTGGCCGGGTTCCGTTTTCACGGTGGGCACCTGACGCGGATTGTTGCTCGCGTTGTTGCTGGAACTGTCCATAGTCACCACGGTCTCCGACATCATATTACGCGTATCGCCAAGTGTACTGTGAAACGTACGTTGTAGTGAAAGGCACTGAACACGAGAGGAGAACCGGTAACACTTGGATTAAACACCTGTTGGTTCACCGCGGCCCGCACGCAGGCCTCACTGCTGAGTACTAAATACATATCAACCGACGACCCGCTATTCCACCACCCGATCGTCAACCCCCACCACAGTTCGACCGCTCAAGCTTCTGGATACTAATATGACCAAGTATACGGCCGATACTTTGATTAATTTCCGCCAGATTTCGAGGAGTGGAAATTTTTTCGATATTTCGACGTCGATGCGAACGAAAATTGTTTACGACTTTGATACACGTTAACGACGAGGTCTAGCGAACAGGTACATTGTAACACCACCTAAATAGATAGTAAATGCTTTTTTAATGTGTTTTTGTAGTTTCTATTATCTGAAAGGAATTCTTGTCGAGCGTGTCATAGATTCGAGCAAGACGTCTCGAATTTTGTTCCATGTACCAATGAAACCCACTTTAATTTATCTCGTATGTACATACAAATTAAACCTGTACGATCATGATAATTACACCATGGTTAATCGAGTAAGAGATTCGATTAGATAACAGGCTATGTCCATGACTTGAACTTTCAGCAAACTGAAATTTCTGCTTTATTTAATCTCTCGTAAATACCCCTGATAATTTCAGGCTCAACAGCTGGAGATTTTAGACTTTCAAATTGAGAACGTTTCGCGGGGTTATGGAAGAACGACGGCGGGATTGGAGCGAAGCACATCGGGTGTACTCGTAGCATCCGATGGCGACCCCTTTTAACCAACCATCTGCCAGGATATACCGTCACGTATGGCTTGGCAAACCAATGGATGCGTCGGTTCAACAGAATTGACGGCTCCCCCGACTATTTCCAAGAACTACATGGTATGCTTATCAACAGTACTTCGAACTTCCGTGGATTTCGCGTGACAGAGTGCTCCGATTCAGTTTCGAGTGTTTTTGCTCCAAAAAGTCGTAGAAATAAAAGGAGAAGCCTCGCTTGTTATCGATCTACGCTGAAAGGTAATTATCGATGTTTCTTCGTAGCTATAACGAGAAAACATTTCACAAGAATAATACATCCGATCGCACCCATAACAAGAACATTCATCATATTGGTATGCGGATAGTTATCAGTTGCACTCTGGTATAATGTAGCTTCGCGACTGAGGTTTGTCATCGTTCGACACGCGAGCTTATCGATATTTCTTTTATTTGTATCACCACCGAATAGATACCCTTTATAACCCTTTCGCTGCTAACCCTCCCTTACTCCGAAATTTTTCAAAACATTCCCTATAAAAATAACTGTGTATCTTTTCTAGAAAAATCTCTACAAAATGTCTGTGTATCCTACGCTCGAGGACATGAAGGTGGATCATATGATGAAGGTAGGTCAAGTTAAATGCACCATAGATTCGAGCATAAATTATGGGGATCGATACTTGAACTGTTGCACAGGCCCAGCTGCAGACAGACGGATACAATATTCCAGTGCAAAGTAATGCAATTGCACCCTCCGCACCTGCTTACTCTTCGTCCAACCCCTTGTACCCTTCGCTGGGCGATTATATGGGGTTGGAACTAACCGAGGAAGTAATCATAGAAAATATGCCCGAGTACGCGATGATGAGTCGCGCGAGTGTAAGTATGATGCAATTGATAAACCGGGAAATATCGAGCTGTCATTCGAATCTTTTTCATCAGATGACGATCAGTAAACCTGCGACTTCTGGACCACTCGCTGGTATGGTTGCTCCGATATCTGGACAATCCGTGGGCTTGCAAAGAGCACAAGTCACAAATGGCATACGAGAGGTAAGGGTCATGGATTTTATTATTTCGCCAGTCAGCTATGGAAACCCGGACACTGTCCTATGAATCATCGTTCGTTGCAGCTTCTGCTGTGCAAAGATCAACACGGAAAAGTCGGTCTCAGAGTTCACGCAGTGAACAATGGAATTTTCGTGTGCCTTGTAAGTCAAAAATCGCCAGCCGCCCTCGCTGGTCTGAGATTCGGAGACCAAATTTTGAGCATCAACGACGTCTCCGTTGCTGGATACACCATGGATCAAGTGCACAAAATGTTACGGAAAGCTGGCGTTAATGGAATCAAAATGGTTATACGCGACAGGTCGGTTATCTTTTACTTCGTCGCGTTATACTTTGTAACCGTCATCGGTTTCTGTACATACAAGTATAATATTTGTTTCTTTTTCAGACCGTTCGAGCGTACGGTAACCATGCACAAAGACAGCAATGGATATATCGGATTCCAATTTGAAAACGGAAAGATTATTGCTCTGGTGAAAGATTCCTCGGCGGCTAGAAATGGACTTCTAACTGATCATCAGATACTCGAAGTCAATGGAAAGGTATTTCGGACTGCTCCTCCGCTGCGCTTCGTCGCGATAGAGTCACGATACTAACGAAAGAATTTTGCAGAATGTCATTGGCCTGAAAGACAAAGAAATAAGAGCCGAAATTGAATCTGGTGGAAACATAATCACAATCACGGTCATTCCGTCGTATATTTACGATCACATGATCAAAAGGTATGCTTCCTCGTCGGAAGGTTTCGAGTATCGGTCAAAATTTCCCTGCTTAACCGATTTGTTTTTATTTCAGTATGTCCAGCAGTTTAATCAAGTCATTAATGGATCATTCTGTGCCAGACGTTTAATTCGGAGTAATTCCAGGTCCGTTCAAACTAAATTTCGAATTCTATTCTGGTGTTGTATCGTCCCGAGGATACACGTACCATGATTTTACTTTTTGATAATATTGTAAACGCAACATATACCTTACACATGCCTTACACACAAGTCTGTGAATTACCACTGTTACGACAAATTAGAAGTATACAAAAAAGGAATCGTATTTCTCGTCAGGATGGAAAACCTGAGCTTCCGTGCCTGTGTGCACCGTATTGGCCAAAAATCAAGATATCTTTATCAGAGATTATTTTTATATCGCAGCGACGAAGAAAAAATGTGTGACACGTCCATTGCGTTTTTCAATATCAGCGTGTAATCGTGCCAAGCCTGATTTGCCCCTGCATCAGTGCCTAATACGGACTCGATATTCATATTAGTCTGATTTGCAATATGGTTATATGTATTTATTACTATATAGGTAGATATAATGTATTTCTGTTGTTTGAGTGAATATATTATGACTCTGTTAACTTTATGCAAAGATCGAATTATAAAAAGTACATATAAACGTAGTTCGTAATTATTTATATAATTTTTTAAGTCTGTTAGAGATGAAATAACACGTAGCGATTCGGTAGTTTTCCCAGCCATATTAATGACAAAGTATACGTATTATCTATCGACAGTTAAATGAATGGATACTCTAGAATCTAACGTCTGTACCGTTAACACTTTTTCTCTTTCTTACCTTGTAAATACATTGTCCGTATCATTTTCTTGCCACCGTTATTTCTATCGTTCTATACATATATCCTATAATACACGACTACATATGTACCGATTATCGCCAGGAAACTATTGTATTACGTTTTTTATATCTCTATTGTTTACTGATGTGCCACAATTTTATATTCATTACGAATTACATCTCTAGACAAGTTAGAGCATTGTAAGCATTTAAATACAAATCAATGTACCACGAAGAGAGGTGTATACCGTTTATTTCCTACACGCCCTATTAACCCGTACCAACGATGTGTCGTTAAACAGGGATAAAATCGAGAATTTTGATAAGCGACGCGAAAATATCGGAGCAGCCGGCTGTTACATGCGTCACGCACACGCGGCTTCCCAATCAAATTTATTCAACATGGTCGTACTTGCCCCCTCTCCAGATCAAAAGAAATCAGCTGACATGTACCGACGCACGCGTACATCACCTCAAACATGGCGGTTGTTTTCCTTATCCCTTAGAAAGTGTGTGACATATTATGCCTATACCCAGTGCTCCGTTCGAGTTCTCGCGTATGCTACGGTGCTCGCAGGTACCATTAGGCTATTGCCATAAATGCGATCGGCGATCAGCGTGATCCTGTCGAGTCCGGTGCCCGACAACAAGATGTCCCATCCCGACTACGAACAGACAGCCCAAGACCACGCCGCCCTTCTTCTGTTATTACGTCCCGTGGGCACCCAGATCAAACAGAAGACGGTCACTAGATTATGCGAACGGATCCTGAAAGCCGCAAGTAGGTTCAGCGTCAACGATTCGACCGGTGGTACGAGAGAAATTCTAGCGAGATTCATAAGGGAGTACCCGGTGGAGAACAACGACTGGGGAGATTTCCAAACGCACAGGAGGCTATTGGGCTTGATTACTTTTGGAAAGTATGATAATCAGACGGAACTGAACGAACTGTGCAGGGTACACGAGAGTCTGAAGGTCAAGTACGGGGCGACGTTGTACGACTCCAGAGCTATTCTCTTCGGTCCAGCCGAATCGAATAGTAAACACGAGCCGCCACCATCGTTCACCACACCGACGAATTTCAAGACGAGGGCTGTGTTCTATGGGGATGAAGCGTGCCCCGACCTTGAGAGTCACGTGGCGGAGTGTCTCAATTCCCTGTTCTGGATTTTGGAGTCGAAACGATTAGAAAGATCGAAGGAGAAAGTGGACAGGGTGTCTCTTCTGCAGGCACCGTTCGAGAAGAAAGATTTTATAGGCTTGGATCTGGAGTCTAGAAACAATAGGAAACGATGCGTGGGTCGTATGACGAAGCATTTGGGTGATCTTTGTCTTCAGGCTGGACTTCCAGCAGACGCCCTGAGCAATTACAATTCCGCGGCTAGTATACTCCAAGCTGTTAACGACTGGCTGTGGTTAGGGGCGGCATACGAGGGATTGTGTGCCGCCTCCGTTTTAGTGCTGTATCCAAATATGTGTAGAAGTCTTCCGTTGCAAAGAAATTCTTCCCTACAGGAAGGCAGTCCAGGTAAGCAGAGGTACGTACGATCCACGCTTCGAATTTTCGTAATATTTCCAATTGCGTTTAATAAAGAGAACATGAAAACGTCTTGCTTCGCGTAGGAGGGGTTCTCAAGCTGTCGCAGCTCTGCCAACACCACCCACTATAGAAATGATAAAGACCACTATGCCGCATATTTTACTACCCGAAGATATATCGAAGAAGTATAACGAAGCGATAGTGCATTACAGTAAATATCAGTATGCTGGAATCATAGAGACAGAGGCTAGTTTTAAAGCTACGAGGATTTCGATCGAGCAGAATTGTAGTCTGCAAGCTGCTTCGTATTTACGAAACGTGGTGCTCATCAATTTCCCGCTAAACGAGCAGGAAAAAGTACGCTTCCAAAGTTCGTACGATGAAAACCTAAATCTCGTACACCTCGACTAAAGATACCCTACTTTTCAGATCGACGGATTTACTACGTTGTCCGATTTATATACGAGCTTTGGTTTCGTAAGGAAAGCATCGTTTTATTTAAGACTAGCTGCCACAAGACACGTGTCTCCGATCAATCCGAATCCAGACTGGCAACAGTGCTACAATTTAATGTTACAAGCTACCTCAGGATTTAAATTATCCTTAGATCCCGTCGATATGTCTCCCGGTAATTTTCATCCGAGTATATAAAGTTTCTTTTATCGCGCGAACACGTGGCAATCAAAATTCCTTTTATTCAGACGGTTATAGAGGTTGGCCAGTTATACAAATACAAGTGATAAACGAACTCGTCGCCGCTGCCACTCGTATGGGAAATCCAGCCCTCGCAACGAGACATCTGACGTTTTTGCTTCAAACGATGTACAACCATCTATCGCCGAACGAACGCAAAGATACCGCGTTGCAATTGCAAAACGTGTCGCAGCAGTGCGAAGGTGCCCCGGTACCCCTTGTAAGTTTCTGCATGCCACCAAATTAACTGTCGACACACGCCAAGGAGCTTAAGAGCAAAACTTATTCTGTCGGCAGGTTTTAGACTCCGGAACAGTGATACCACCCGCCAATTTAACGAACATTCCAAAGACGAAGTCGTTCGTTCTAAAGAACATGCAGCCACATCTTCAGCCGCAGAAAATCGAGAAGGTGAAGGAGGATCACGGACCCTTTTTATTCACTCCAATCAACTTTGGTTCGCTGGAACGAAAGAACACTTCTAAGAGCAAAGTTGGTGTGTACCCTCGCCAAGTCACGTTGGCCGTAATAAAAGTTACGATTCGATAGAGAGTAGTATTTCAAAATATGAAATACTTTCAGATTACTTGTGGGTAGAGGGCGATATTTGCGAAGTCTCCATGCAGCTTATAAATCCATTGCCGTTCGAACTTCACGTATCGAATATGAGGCTCCTCACGAACGGTGTGGTCTTCGAATCGATTCCGGAAAGTATCACTCTTCCGGCAGAATCTGGACCGATCGCGGTCACCCTGGCTGGCAGACCGAAAGAAGTCGGAGATCTAGAAATACTTGGCTTTAGCACCCATACTCTCGGTGTTAAGTCAAACTGTAGATTAAGATACATGGAGGGAATGGCTCATCCACAATACACCGTCGAGGTTGTACCATGTTTACCCAGAATCGATGTGGCCACGAGTTTACCTAGAACGGCCAGTTTTAGCTCGGGAGACAATATCGTAACGAGTGCGAGCGTGTCTTTGTACGGTGGAGAAAGGTACATACTTGTAGACGGTTAAATTCTCATTGCCTTCAAGTTCCCACGATCTAAAATTCAAGAGAAATTAGTGATAGAATTTCGCATATCGATACGAAACACAGTACAATTTCAATCACCTTTCCAGCGCCGAGTGTACCGTAACGATCACGAACGTTGGACAAGTTCCTATAGAAATGATCGAACTATCGGTACAATCTACCTTGGACGCAATAACCGAAGGCAAGATATTCAAGTGGAGCGACGAAAACCTGATGACACAGCTACCCCTGCAACCTGGCAGCAGTGCAAGTCTCACGTTGTACCTTTACGCAGCTACAGATTTTATAGCACCTGCATCCCGAAACGGTAGCATTTTCAGCGATCGTTTGTACCTCTGCTCCAACGCATTGTCATTTATTAAAATATATTCTCAGATGCCAGCAGCAGCGCGTATCTCAGCCCATCGAGCAGTCTGATGTCGCATTCCGGACACAGTTCTCTACCCTCTCGATTAAGTTCCCCTTCGCATCACACGAAACGACAATCCGACCTGACTTCCTCGTTTAGATCCGGCGTAAGTTCCCATTCGGGACATTCTTCCATAGCGAGCACACGTTTGCTGAAGCTGGCGGTCCCACTGCATACTTCTAATATCATCGAAGGACAACTGAAGATAAAATATTCAGGCGGTGCTGGCCTGGCGACGGGATATTGTAGGATATCGTCGGTGTTTGTAACGATAGAAATGTTACCGAGTGTTCAGATTACAAACTGGGATGTACTTCCGGCAGAAACGTAAGCGACTTTCATATATCTAGTTTCGATGCTGCTCTGCGATATCTGTTACCAAAAATCCAATATTTCCAGGCCATCGCAATTCTATCTCGTGCTCGACTTAACGAACTTGACTAATCACGAAATGGAACTGCACTATACTCAAAGTAAATGTATATACATGGAAGGTAAAGAGCCGTGTAGGATACCGGTGCCGGTGGACCGATGTCCACTTAATAAATTGTCTATGGTAATAGAACACTCTAAGCAATGTTAATAGCAGCATTCAACCAATTTTCTCCTATTTTAACAGTTGAACGGTTCGGGCGATCTTGGAGAACTACAAAAGCTTTGTTCCGAACACATTGCCTCGCTGGTTGACTTGCGTTGGCAATTGTTGGGCACAGAATCAACCGGAAAAGCAACCCTTTCTGGAATTACATTGACTCAGGATATGCTGGATCTCGTTAGAATGAGTCCTTTACAATGGGGTACATTTTTCGACTTAGTTTGTACTATCTATGTACCAATAGTATTAATGAATACCTCTCGTTGCAGAAGTGAAAATAAACGATTCGCCAGTGAAGGCACAAAACGAATTGTCGTGTACTTTGGGCGAATGTGTCAACGTTGGAATCGGAATCTGCAATGCCTTGGAACACCCGCTAAGTGACTTGATGCTTTCGATAAACTTTTATCAGGATCACCATAATGGTGTTAACAATTATCAGTTGGAAACTAGACTGTCTATAGCTGGTGCTAATAGAGTTATGCTACCTGCCGTAAGTTTCTGAAACGTTGCGATTCTACGAGTCGATCTTATGAGGAAGGTAACTAACTTTCTGATTAGTTGCAGGAATACGGCAGAGCTTATCACGAGTGCCGCGTAGTATTTTTCACCGCAGGGCAATACAAAATAGATATACAATGCAGCAGCAAAGAGTCAGCCCCGAATACACCGATACTTTGTTCCGAGCTCATAAACGCAGGGCACACATGGCGCTACATACCACCGATCGAAATAACTGTCGCCGATTCCTGAATGGTCCTGAGTTTGTAATATTTGTAAACAACTTAAATACAGCAATGCCTTGTTACGATAATTGAACGCGAAAGAATTTAAAAGAGGAAACTTTTACTTTCTTTAATAAACGATGAAATCAAACTGTTCATCCCCTGTTTTCCCTTTATCGCTCGTTCTTCGATGATTGGTTCGTGCGCAAGGTCAACGATGACTCTAAAACACAAAAGAAATGAAAGAAATCATGGATTCTTTTAAAAAAGCTTATATTTCTGTATAATATAATTTCAACGATGGTGAGACGACTTTTCAGATCGATCGATCACAGTAAAATTCTTAAAATTGTACTTTTACCATTCTCAGTACTGACATGGATCGCCCGAAAGCGATGTAGATAAAAAATTTGTTCTTATATGTGCCTATAATACATACAAATCGATCCTATGTGTAAAAATAATACTTTGTACAAATATCAACGCCCGTTCCAAGCATATTCAATGCTATCGCAAAATCATCGACAAAATGATCGGGTCAAAACTTCTACATACATACAAAAAATTGCATCTAAGTAAATCTAGGTACTCTTTCTTTAGGGTCTAAAATTTTGGTTTCTTCCCTAAAGGGATCATTTCCATCTCTTGTAGGTTTCTTCTAAATCTCTTGTAGAATTGAAGCACGGCCGTATTGGCCCATACTTGTTGACTGCTAAAATCTAACACACGTAAAGACTGTAAACTCTGTGCCCTGGAAAGTGCCACGTACGACTGTCCAGCGTCGAACACCCTCGCGAGACACATTTCTACACAATCTAACGTTAAACCCTGGCTCTTATGAATGGAAAACGCCCACGCTAATTTCAACGGAACCTGCTTTCTGTGAACGATTACCCCCGAGGCAGTTTTCAACGCCCACTTCTCGAGTTTCGCGTGATACACGACGCCCGATTTGAATTTAACTACTGGAACGCTATCTACAAAGTTTAATACTACACCCCTGGCGCCATTTACAAGACCACTCGCAACGTTCAAATTTTTCAACAGCATCACTTGGGCGCCAACTTTTAACACTAATTTTCCGGGGACGGGTAATTGTTGATCTAACGTTTTGGTCATCGATTGATCGGAATCCTGGGCCACGTAGACTTTCGACTCTCCTGTCAACTTGTTCAATTGAAACTCGTTGATTTCCTCGGCCTCGTTTACATGAGAGCATAGCCGCGTTGCTAGGATACCGTCGTTCTCGATCTTCTGTTTAGCCGTCGCCTTGAGGGTCTCCACGATATCGTCTGTAATTCGTCCGATTCTAACGCTGTTCAAGATCTTCACGAACTTCGAGTCTGATTGTCTATGAACTATTTGTAATTCGTAGTTGAAATGTACACACTTCTGCCATGCTTCGCTCTCGAAGCAAAACTTAACTTTCACGTCCCGCTTGGAAACCGGGGGCAATTGGAAAAAGTCGCCGCATAAAATTAGTTGTATACCACCGAAAGGTCTGTCGTTTCTACGGACATGCCTGGCCACGGCCTCGAGTTTGTCAAAATAATCGCCGTCTATCATCGAGATTTCGTCTATAATTAGGTACTTGGTTTTCCGCCATGCGCTGGCCGAGGAATTTCTCGAAGCTAATGCGAAACATCTTTCTAACGTGGCCGTTCCTAAACCAATTCCCGCGAATTGATGCAAGGTTATGCCTCCGATGTGGCAAGCAGCGACGCCAGTGCTGGCCGTCGCCATTGTAACGTCTGGCGGCAAAGCGGCTATGATTCTTTTCAATAGAAACGACTTTCCGGTTCCCGCGCTTCCCGTGAAGAATATGTTTCGCCCAGCGAGAACCGCCTCCAGAATTTTTCTTTGTTCCTCCGTCATCTGTCCCGCTGTTGGGTTGTCGTACAATTTCTTAGCTGTGGGCAGTTTTGAATTTTCGTCGACGCGTTTACGTTTCTTCACGGCGCTGGGCGACGGTGTCGTGATTGTCGCGCGGGATACACTAATGGCTTTTTCTTTAGCTTTATTTACTTCCGCACTTGTTGCCGGACTAATTTCCTGCAGGCCTTTGTTGGACAATAACTTTTCTCTTAATGGATTTTTCATCGATTTCTCCGATTCCGCGGTTATTTTGATAAAAATCGTCTTGAGAAAGTTAATTAACTGCGCGGCGGGTGCGTTTGACAAAAATAACGTGCAGTTTTGCTCTTGGAATTTTATGGATGCTTTTCCCTCAGCCATAAATTTATTAAACACAGAAATAGATTTCAACGGAAGCTTCGTCGTTACGTTGGCTTTCTCTGCTCGAACCTCCACAAGTAGTTCCCGAAAAGTATTCCGAATCAATCTTAGAGTCGCCGACCGATGATTCGACTTCTTCTGAATGGAACCCAGCGAATTTGTCCACTCCACGATCACAGAACACGTTACAGCACATTCCGAATCCATGTTTCACTTAAAAATTGTATCTGCTCGTGTTAGAGGTGCGGACATCGAGCGTTATGGAGTTTCGGCTACGGGTACCTGACAACTGACCTGCTCGCCAGACATTTCGCTCCGCACTGCTAGAGACCTGTTCCCCCACCACCGGAAACCCGCTGGAGCAGCTGGTCATGCTCCGTTGCCCCAAGTGCGGTACGCTATAGGTCTCTTGAATAGTTGTCCAGGAATTTTAGGACTAGAACGAGAAATTTCACTATGTCGCTAGAAACTTCAAGGCGTACCGATCTCAGGACGTCTCGATGCCACGACGTAAAAATGTGAGCACCCTGGAACTTCGTATAAACGCCAAAATGATTTAGCAAGTACCACGGGGGTGGTAATTCTTCCCGCCAAGATAAAAATATATTTCGTGTTATTGAATTATATGTATTGTAATTTCAAGATGATACCGTCGACAATCAATACATTAATTACAATGCAAATAATCGTAGACGAAAAACGGCAACTCAAGAAGGTTTCGGAGAAAACTTACAACATCGATTTCGCATGAATTATTTTTTTATCGAAAGAGACTAGTGAACACAATCATTATAATCTCGAAGAGGTTCTGGGTGTACATTACATAAATATCATTTTACCGGCACCACCGTTACAAATCGGAGTAATGTCACAGCTAGTCGCCCTATAAGGAGTTGTATGTATACATGTATATACCTATATACATATGTAATGTAATGTGTGTATATATATATATATGTATATATATATATATATATATATATATATATATATATATATATGTATATGTATATATATATACATATATTGTCTCACATCGAAACATAGAAAAATCAGAGTGAGGGTAGTGTCCCTATTCGAAGGCTTACTCGTTGAAAAAATACTGCGTTTTGTGATATGAAACTCCGCTGGAACGAGACGCGAATTTTCTTCATCGTCATCATTTATAATATTACACCGCCCTTTTTTAAACGTCCTTTTATTTTTCTATGTATTGGCCATCGATGACGCTGAAGGGAAGCATAAGCTAGAAGATAACGCGACGAAACGTTTTCCTTTTCTTTCGTTAATTTCGTTTTACTGCTCGACAGTTGTTCGTGACCAGAAAAATATGGAATTGCGTATATTTGCACAAAGTATAGGCACTGAAATCAGCTACACTGTTTTTGTTATATTTTCTTTTCTTTCATTCCGGGAATTGACCCACATCTTCGAGCTTATACTCTGAATCTCGTTTACGAGGCATTGTTACTCTAAACAGACACATTTGGCAACGGACATTTTGTTTAATGACAGTGATAATTGACTATCAGATTGCATCATACGTACAACAGAAGATAATAATTAGAACGCGGAAATTCCTAATTATCTCACACGCGAAGTTTCGCTTTCACTTTCCTTTTTCGAAGAGAGAAATTTCTCTCACCGTTAGAATAAACCCTACGAGACCCGTTGGAGGCGTGTAGCAACGAAACTTTCTGGCCACGCCATGCAGATATCGTGTATCGATTTAAATAAAAATTAATGTTCTGATGGCACACCATGTATATTTCGTTCACAATCAGACTAATCAACCCCGCTACAATCGCTAGGTACGCGGCCGAATGGTCAAGATTATGGGACCGAGTATACGTGAAAAGTAAACAGGAGTGATTCTTCGTAATGTACTGTACATATCGATATGTCGGAAAAATAAACAGCTACGAGGCTAAGGGAACGCTAGAAGAGGAAGGGAGATACCACGAAACATTTATCTTAACTTTTGTACACTGAGATGTTAAATCGACTAGCGCTACGAATGGAAAACATTGATTTTTTCGGGTGTCTGCGGCTTCTGGCTGAATATTATGAAATCTTTTCTATCTCTAGCTAATCACCTGGGAAGAAAAGTTCTCCCACGGGAAATAGTGTCGACGACTTAACGATATTGCACGAAACCCGTTGAAAACCAGAAACATTTAGCTACGCTGTAACGAAACGATTCACCTACTCGCTCGATTAAAAGATAAAAGTATTTCTCAGTATTCAGCCCACGAGATGTCGCGTTGACCTTTGCTACTTATGGATGGATTACATGTATTGGGCCTTTGTGGGCATAAAAATTCTACACGAACAAGAGACTTCCCATCGTACTTCACCATTTTGCTTCCACTTATCATTACGCTTATCGAAACTAATTAATTTTACTACGCTCGTAAATATAGTCACGGTGGAGACTTTCGATTTCATTGATTCGTCATTCTGCTGCATTCAGGTTTCGCTACGCGTTTGGATACGTAACACCAGGAAACGTTATCGTAACAATAATCCCTACGGTATATCATTCTCTTTTTCCGCGAACAGAGTAACTTTATCTATACACGATTGTACGTTCCACGTATTAAATTTTAACGAAAACGCGCTTCTGCTTTGCCGGGAGAAACCAAAGAAAAGATTCGAAACAGTCCCCGTTTAAATTACTGTTTTTTCTTAAACCTATATTACGTAGATCGCGATCGACGAATAATTTCTCTTAATCTGATATAAAAATCTAGCATCTGCGGAATAATTGAATCGTACTTTGAATCTATCCACGTCTGGCACAACCACTGCATTCATTTCCGAAACCCCCCTACGTAACGTCAAGCTTATCCGGATATTTAACATCTATTCTTTATAGTCTACGTTCATTGAGTTCACAGTCGATGGTAGATAAGCGCAGATCAGGCGAGTCTTCTTCACCACGGTAGAATGCGCGAAACCTTACCTGTTATCCGAATTAGAGTACTCTAATATCTTTACATACATGTCCCCTAGGTGTGAAAAATTTACCTTACGATTTACGATAGTGTCTAGATTACACCTAACAGATCACGATACCTCGATAATCTTTTATTCGACTTATCTATGTTATAAGTAATAGCCTCTTAAAACTGATAGGACGCGATCACTGGTACAGGACTATTTATTTTCTCGTTCGACCTACTCGCTTGACTTGCGCTTTTACTATGAATTCTCGCTGCGTATTCCGTTTCGAACGCTCATAGAACACTCGCTTTAAATTCATTGGTTCAATATGAACTCTTGATTCATATACATATACATACATATTTCATATATCGGCCTATCCTACGTATCCACTTTCCACGTACGATTAGTCTTACTCAGGTTTTGGTAAGTAACGTAAATATTACGACAAACAAGGTTCGTCAGCTTTTAATAGCTCGATTCAATGTTTACGATCTATCCGTATAGGTAGGCATGCGATCTTATTTGAAGAAAACGGAACGACTATCTAGCTCGTAATAAATTAATGAGATCAAAGAACAATAGTCCGAGATTTGTTAAATTTTCTGTCCTATCACGTCACACCGTAATTTGTCAGATATGAAAGATACTTCCGTAGAGAAGGAAGTTTAATGATTTTCTCGGGGAATACTAAAATCAAAAGTTGTCGCGTCGACGTTCGTTAAGTAAGCTCGGACGCCTTGTTGTTCTATTCACGAGATTTGGTATCGATATTGCACCATAGAACGATCATCTTCGCGTGAATATATCACAATAAAAAATTAACCAGTTATTAAACGCGTGCTAGCAAAACTCCTTGACGTATTCGATATCTACGCAACATTTCAGGAATTTTCTACTTCTCAACGAAGAAACCTTGTGACACACGTACCCGCACAAGGATCGAATTGTACGGAACGACGAACGATGCATCGACAACGACTGCGAGTAATCCAGATTCTTCAGGACATAAGAGAAATGTTACACATACATCGCTCTTATGGGATAGGCTAGCTGTCTATCCCATAAATCATCGAAAGAAAGACTAGAGTACCAAGTACATATCACCTTAGAAGATGTGTGGGGCCAGTTTCAGCTTCCATAACGAAACCGGCCTCGCGAACACCGTCACCTGTCCCTTCTCCTTCCCCCCAACCAAAAACATATAAAGTGGTGCGGGTCCGTAGCACGACGTTCCGTCTTCGTTGACGTCCGCCGCCGCTACTTTTGCACTCTGCCTTTCCGCCCTGGACGCACTGACGGCCCTTCTGGACGGAGAACCTAAATTTAGACTCTTCGGTGGTGCTCTGGGGACCCTTTTGATCTCTTGAAGTTCAAGGAGCTCGGCAAACGTCTGCGAGGCAGATCTTCCTGGCTCGTCCTCCAACACACTGTCCGGCGGACTGTTTAACATTTTCGCGAATTTCCCATCCTGACCCCGTTCGTCCATTCCCAAATAATTTGGATTACAGAATCCGAATTGGCCTTCGCGAATCGTGGGAGTCACGATTGGACGTTTGCACTTTCGGAGCCAATCGTCGTCCGCCAGGGGGTCTCCAGGACTTCTTGCTTCTATACTGGCGTAATCGGAGGTCGATTCTTCGCCCTCCTCCAAATCGGCGAATCTGACCGAAGCGGACGTGGGAATTTTCGTGGTCGGCGTTTTCGGGGTTTGGAGGGCAGCCTCGTAGAGATGAGAGCTGTAGCTTTCCCCGCGGGTGGGCTGGCAGGCTTGGTGAAGGGCTGCGAAATCTCTGGAAAAGGTAAAGGGGCGACTTTTGAAGAACGGCTATCGCGCCGAGACGGGGTATTACGAGCAGGTGTGTTCTAAATAAGATGAGCCGAAAGACTATTAATAGCCCAAAAATTACAGAAATGGCTCGCAAATTACAAAAATCGCGAAAATCGCGAAAAACCTTCAAATTTAAGGAGATTTTCGATCGGCATTCGCTCAATTTTAGAGCTAGCGATCTGAAACTTGTACCATTGTTTTAGTTAGGAAATTCTACGCCAGAACAATGTATAATAGTTGTACTTTTCGAAAATTTAATTTTTCGCAAAAATCTGAAGGGGGTAGGTCAGGATTTTTTGCGATTTTCGTAATTCCCTCGCCATTTCCACAATTTTTGAGCTATTAAAACGATCCGAGACGCTTTGGACGCGGAATCCGAAGCCGAATAAGACCGTGAAAGAATCATTTTGATATCTCAAAAATTGTGAAAATGGCGACCGATTTACGAAAATCGCAAAAAATCCTGACCTACCCCCTTCAGATTTTTGCGAAAAATTAAATTTTCGAAAAGTACAACTATTATACATTGTTCTATCGTAGAATTTCCTAACTAAAACAATGGTACCAGTTTCAGATCGCTATCTCAAAAATTGAGCGAATGCCGACCAAAAAACTGTCATAATTTGACGATTTTTCGCGATTTTCGTAATTTCTTCGTCATTTGCGAAATTTTTGAGTTATTAAAATGATCCGAGGCGTATTGGACGCGGAATCCGAAACCGAATAAGACAGTGAAAGAATCAGAACGATATCTAAAAGTTTGCGGAAATGACGAAGAAATTACGAAAATCGCGAAAAATCGTCAAATTCAACCAGTTTTTCGTTCAGGATTCGCTCAATTTTTGAGATAGCGATCTGAAACTGGTACCATTGTTTTAGTTAGGAAATTCTACGATAGAACAATGTATAATAGTTGTACTTTTCGAAAATTTAATTTTTCGCAAAAATCTGAAGGGGGTAGGTCAGGATTTTTTGCGATTTTCGTAAATCACCTGCCATTTCCACAATTTTTGAGCTATTAAAATGATCCTGGGCGTTTTGTACGCGGAATCCGAAGCCGAATAAGATGCAGAAAGAATCAGATCGATATCTCAAAAATTGTGAAAATGGCAGGCGATTTACGAAAATCGCAAAAAATCCTGACCTACCCCCTTCAGATTTTTGCGAAAAATTATATTTTCGAAAAGTACAACTATTATACATTGTTCTATCGTAGAATTTCCTAACTAAAACAATGGTACCAGTTTCAGATCGCTATCTCAAAAATTGAGCGAATGCCGACCAAAAAACTGTCATAATTTGACAATTTTTCGCGATTTTCGTAATTTCTTCGTCATTTGCGAAATTTTTGAGTTATTAAAATGATCCGAGGCGTATTGGACGCGGAATCCGAACCCGAATAAGACAGTGAAAGAATCAGAACGATATCTAAAAGTTTGCGGAAATGACGAAGAAATTACGAAAATCGCGAAAAATCGTCAAATTCAACCAGTTTTTCGTTCAGGATTCGCTCAATTTTTGAGATAGCGATCTGAAACTGGTACCATTGTTTTAGTTAGGAAATTCTACGATAGAACAATGTATAATAGTTGTACTTTTCGAAAATTTAATTTTTCGCAAAAATCTGAAGGGGGTAGGTCAGGATTTTTTGCGATTTTCGTAAATCACCTGCCATTTCCACAATTTTTGAGCTATTAAAATGATCCTGGGCGTTTTGTACGCGGAATCCGAAGCCGAATAAGATGCAGAAAGAATCAGATCGATATCTAAAAAATTGTAGAAATGGCGACCGATTTACGAAAATCGCAAAAAATCCTGACCTACCCCCTTCAGATTTTTGCGAAAAATTAAATTTTCGAAAAGTACAACTATTATACATTGTTCTATCGTAGAATTTCCTAACTAAAACAATGGTACCAGTCTCAGGTCGCTATCTTGAAAATTGTGGAAATGGCAAGCGAAAAACTGGTTGAAATTGACGAATTTTCGCGATTTTCGTAATTCCTTCGTCATTTCCGTAATTTTTGAGATATTAAAATGATCCACGGCGTTTTGGATGCGTAGTTTCATACGGAAAATGATGGCGAAAGAATTAGTTCGAAATCTGAAAAATTACGGAAATGGCGAGGGAATTACGACAATGTGGGAGAATCCCTGACCTGCGCAATGGGATAGGTCAGGGATTTTTTACGACTTTGGTTTTTCGCTCGCCATTTTCACAATTTTTGAGATATCAAAATGATTCTTTCACGGTCTTATTCGGCTTCGGATTCCGCGTCCAAAACGCCCAGGATCATTTTAATAGCTCAAAAATTACGGAAATGGCGGGCAAATTACGAAAATCGCAAAAAATCCTGACCTACCCCCTTCAGATTTTTGCGAAAAATTAAATTTTCGAAAAGTACAACTATTATACATTGTTCTATCGTAGAATTTCCTAACTAAAACAATGGTACCAGTCTCAGGTCGCTATCTTGAAAATTGTGGAAATGGCAAGCGAAAAACTGGTTGAAATTGACGAATTTTCGCGATTTTCGTAATTCCTTCGTCATTTCCGTAATTTTTGAGATATTAAAATGATCCACGGCGTTTTGGATGCGTAGTTTCATACGGAAAATGATGGCGAAAGAATTAGTTCGAAATCTGAAAAATTACGGAAATGGCGAGGGAATTACGACAATGTGGGAGAATCCCTGACCTGCGCAATGGGATAGGTCAGGGATTTTTTACGACTTTGGTTTTTCGCTCGCCATTTCCACAATTTTTAAGATATCGACCTGATTCTTTCTCTACCGTATTCAGCTTCCAATTACGCATCCAAAACGTCCTCGATCATTTTAATATCTCAAAAATTGCGGAAGTGACGAGAAAATTACGAAAATCACGAAAAATCGTCAAATTCAACCAGTTTCTTGGTCGGCATTCGCTCAATTTTTGAGATAGCGATCTGAAACTTGTACCATTGTTTTAGTTAGGAAATTCTACGCCAGATCAATATATAATAGTTGTACTTTTCGAAAATTTAATTTTTCGCAAAAATCTGAAGGGGTTAGGTCAGGATTTTTTGCGATTTTCGTAATTCACTAGCCATTTCCGCAATTAAATATCAAATTGTAATAAAATTTGACGCATGACGAATATAATGAGATGTGAGATGCTCGTAGTACCCAGACTTACCCTATTAATACTTATAGTTGGATGGAAATACTCACCGCCTCTCCTCTTGAACCTCGATCAAACGAGACGTGGGTGGATCCTTGCGCTCTTCGTTATCGCTGTTCTCATCGGGGTCCACGAATACCAATCTGGCCGCTTCCACAGGTGTGAGGACCGGGGTTGGTAGTGTTAGAGCTCGAAAGTTGGGCACTGAAATCGGGTCCCTGGTCATTCCAGAACTGCTGGCGTTGCTACAGCTGGTTTCCAACGTTTTCGGTTCAGGTGGTTTTTGTCGTCGACGGGCCAAAGTGTTCGCACTTCTCGATTTCACCATCCCTGTCGATGGCTCCACTACCTCCGAGTCCACTTGCTGAAACGGATAATAGGAATTCGCCTGCGGGCAGGCTCAATTGACACGCGGCTCGTTTATCTAAATAATCAACATTCCCAAAGACATACCTCTTGCGGGCTCTCCTCGTTATCGTCGTGCCCACTTAAAACGGAATAACTACATTTCGTGGGGTGGCTTAGTCTCGACAGATTGATCTGTGACAGTTTCGAGATTTCTTTAAAAAAACTGGGCCTGGCCGGAGCCTCGTTGGGCGATATTCTATTGCTACAGAGTTTGGTTCGCTGCTTCCTGGGTTTGGGTTTGGGACAGTCGATACTGGTACCGCTAATGAGTAATTCGGAGACCGCCAGGGCTACGCTTTCCGCTCTAGGTTGAGGCTTTGGATCCGGTACCGACAATTTCTCCCAGGTTTCGGTGCCTGCGAAATTTCCCATCGTATCGTTTCTTTCACGAGGAATAATACAGAGGGTGCGTCGGGAGGATGCGTAAAAAATTACCAAAGTGAAACCTCCATAGCTCGTTTGTAGCGAGTCCACCGCTCTCGCCGCCAAATATCAGCATACAGCTAGGAAGCCTACACGCGGCGTGTCCGTGAAGTGGTCCAGGTCCAGGTCTGTTTTTTAATTGACACCACGAGGCACTGTTCACGTCCCATCGCCAGCAGTCGCTTCGTTCTTGAAGGTCCGTCATTCCGCCGTAAATGTACATCGCGTCCCCGTGTAGGACGGCCGAGTGTTTGTGCCTGGCCGCCGGACCGGATTCGCTGGATGAGAAGAGAAGGTGCCAGGATTCGGTTTCTGAAATACGGGAGAGCGTGAGCGGGGCGAGAGAGAGAGAGAGAGAGAGAGAGAGAGAGAGAGAGAGAGAGAGAGAGAGAGAGAGAGAGAGAGAGAGAGAGAGAGAGAGAGAGAGAGAGAGAGAGAGAGAGAGAGAGAGAGACGGTGCTACGTCGGAGAGGATTGCAAAGTGTACTGAATATTTTCTTTAGAATCGTCCATTCTTCGTTATTTTACCGAAATGGAAGGCCCACAATTCCGGCGAGCTTCCACGTAAATCTTGGTAGCCGCCATAGATTAACATTTGGTCGCGATGAACTAAAGCCGTGTGGCCTCGTCGGCCGGTAGGAACTGCACAACCCCGCTGGGCTCTCACCTTTCTCCACATATTAGTCTGAAAGCAAAACAAGTCCGTGTTTACTGGCTTCGATGGGCTGGGCGAAAACATACGTCACTCGTGGGGCATAGAATTTTTTCGGAAAAGCGTTATAAAAGTTCCCGACCGGTGATAAATAAAGAAAATAGCCTAGATAAAAATGCAAGGTCGAATTCAAGCATTTTCTGCTTTAGATGACAACGAGCCTGGAAATTCTGTCATTTTGACTAGGCTGCAGGTTTTCTGAATACCGAATATGACTATAGGGTGGTCTGTAACAAAAGGTACAGAAGAGCTCCAATTTGTCACTCCCTTATTTTGCCATTTCAATGGGCTCCGCGTTAACACTCGGGGGCTGTTGGTAATTGTTCCAGAGGCGGTTCGTTGAATGCTGGATCACTATTTTCCGCATTAAAGGGTTGACAATGCTACAGAATATTCGGCAAAGTTTAATTACTACGCTGGAATTATTCCGTAAGAAGAAACACGGCTTCGGAAAGAGAGCCCGTCTCTATTGTCAACGCGAATAGAACACAGGGTCGCGCGTAAATACTACGGCTATATTTTTCATTCTGTCACCTTGAAAGTGTATTCGTGAAAAAATCTGGGACATTGGCAACGCGCGATTTGTTTCCAAAGGATCGGAACGCTTCTATGGATGTATTCTATATTTAGATCTATTAATAAGAGCGGTATGTTTGCGTACAGTTTGTTATCTGGAACGTTTATCACGCCGGTAGAATACTCCGACCTTCTATCGTTTCTCTATAAATTGTATTAACGATTTTAAAGATTAATCGCGTGCCTCGCTTCGTCGGTTTCTCCCGAGTCACCAAGTGGAAGATAAACTTCGTTGAAAGTCTAAAGTCAATTTGAAAACCCTTAGTTAAAGTGAATATTAACGAGGAGATATATCGATCCGCGGCCGTTCCTGTATTTTAATTTTTCATCATTTCCATAAAAGTAACGAGCGAAACAATTCAATTACGATCAGGCGGAAACTCTATCTCACTATTTAACGAAAATATCGCGAAAATAATTGTGAATCGTTAATGGCAAAATGTTCGCGCAGTGGAATTTCAACGCTTTGACATTTTCAGAGTACATTTGTATTTTATAATCGTGCTCTGCCCACTCTCGAGATCGAAAGAAGAAAGAACCGTCTGTAGTAAAAGCCATCCGATGCCAGGATGTTATCAGGGCCGCGTGTGTCTGAACGTATTCGAATATCCAACTATACTCTGGCCGTGGAACGGACGTTCTTTTGATGTGTAGTGGCAATCATGGGTCTTTTACCCCAGTCAGTCAATGTACGGTAAGAAAGAGAAAACACGTTGCCTTAGCTTAACGTGTATGCACGTGCTGCGCGTGTGTGCGCAAAGGAAAGAGATGGTATATAAGCAGTATAGCAGGGGCGCTGAAAGTAATTACGTAACTCGAAGTACGTGCCTAAAGTTGATAGGCCCGTACAGCTACTTGTCGCGGAGGGTTGAAATACTAGCTAAATTTGCTCATCGTCGTTAGAACCTTGGTAAAAATAATCCATGATCTTGTTAGAGTCCGCGCGAGTGAAATATTATTGGTACGGGTCCAAAAAATGAGCGGTAAAAATACAGACATAGTCGGACGACGTCTATTCTTTATTTCTCCGGAATAAATGAAACGAAACTACGATACTTTTTCCAGCTCCGATTTGCAAGTTTTTCTGCTACCGTGGAAGTGCACCTTAACGAACCACACGGAGGGAGAATACAGAAAAGAGAACGGGACGAGAAAACGACACGAAAGCAACCCCTCCGGCTTAACCAATCGGGTTTGCCGGCCGCGTTCGTAACGCGGATTTCAATAATACACAGCAAAGAGACAAGCGTCGGGGGAATATCCCCAGCTTCCGGCATGGTCCAATGATTAAAAACAAATGGACCAAAGGTAACCATGGCAACCGACCGGAGGAAAAGTTCGGACCCTACGAAAATCTGGAAAGGGATTACGTATCAGCTGCTACCCCTCGCAATTCGAAATTCCTTCCACCTGCTAACCCTACCACGCGATTTAATCAGTACCATTTAATAGGGATCAGAAACAGCTAATCGAAGTGGAATCTCGGATGAAATGTTACCCCGAGGAGTGTCTGTGAAATGTACGGTAAAAGATCTGCTGTATCATGAATTACAAATCTCTTCCTTTCATCTCCCTTGGATTCCTACCAAGGTGGAGACGGAACAACGAGAAATCGTTGACGTGAAATTGATATCTCGTCTGATGCTTACGCGGGCTGCCTAAATTTTTAACGCCGCGTAGGTCGAGGGCCGAGCCCTCGGGAGAATAAGAAGCGTTCAGCGTGCGAGGGGTACGAAACGGAAGAAAGGGCTGTTGACACCAGCTGTTGCCAAAAACTACTTTACTTAGATTGCTCTTGAAAGACCAGAGAACAGCGGTGCACCATCCCTACGTTATTGAATAACGAATCAAATTATTCTAGCCTTCCGTAACGCAGCATTGTCCTATATCTCCGTTTTCGCATCGATTTTCACCGCAGTGCATATGAAAAACGTATACGATGATGTCTACGATTCGTCGACTGTCATCGGTGTGTGTTCGTTGGGAAGTCTGTATCTTCGGGGGATGATCGCGGTACACTGTCGGTGACGGTGACAAATGATATCTCATCCCGCTTGGAAAACGCGATCGTGATGCAGCCAGTCGTTACTTCCTCCGGAGATGACGAGACATAATCGGGACGTGACTAGTCACAAACAAATTTCGAGTCGTGCCAAATCTGTCGCGTCCAGGTATTATATCACGTATTCGTACGTTCCGGAATTTCGCGAACTTTCGTTTTCGAAGTATGTATATTATAAATACGACCCTCGAAATGTTGCGAACTCTTTCTCATACTCTGTCGGCAGCAATGAGTTTCTGCTAAATGATGCCTGAAATACCGAGGACAAAGAATCACGTGCCTCCCTCGATTTGACTTCCATAATACGCGAGACGATGTCTTTTCGGTCGAAATTTCCGTCTGCTTTGTGTGTCAGCCCTCTTTTTCGATAATGATCTCGAGTTTCGTACGGTGTTACATCGTGCAAAGGAAACTCTTAATGATCTTACTCGCATGGAAGGGCCAGCACGTGTCGTCTGGGGGACGCCGAAGAAGACGCTGGAGAGAAAGCACCCTCGGGAAACCGCTAAATCAATAGGAACGTCATCGGGTACAAGTTTTACACGGGATTCGGCAGTGACACGCTATAGGGCGACCGCATTGGGAAACTGTGCTCGTTGTTCTACGTGGAGTGTCAAGTACTCCTTGGGGAGAATGTGACGGGAAACGGACAAGGAATCTATAAGCATTCGTCTACTCGCATCATGCCAGACAGATATGCGACGTCGAGTTTCAAACCCCGCGTTACGGTACGTCGTAACAAGTACGAACAAAGTAGCTCTTTGGAAACGGACGTGGCGTCGAATTGGATACGTAAAAGTTCGTCGAAATTAATATCTTCGACTGTAACGACCGGTTGGAGTAACGAGTTTAAACGAAAAGCGATGGAGCACGATATTGTCAATCAAGAGCAATATTGCCCTCGGTATCGTTTATCAAATTGGGGTTGTAGAATCCCTCCGATGGTCGAGAAGGTTTCGGGGAAGATGCCCCGAAGCTACGGGTACACTCGCCAAATCAGATCCCGTAGATTTAACTAAATCTAACTAAATTTCGCTAACGAACCGCATGCTAACCGTTTCCAAACTGAAATCCTGCATACATTTCGTTGGCGAATAATTAAGTATAACTCTGTCTAACGACTCTGCGTCCGAATATCTCTAGAAAAGCACAACATTCGCTGCTTTAGGCATAATATTACCCTGATACTGTAGACCCAGAGCGGCGTCTCGGTGCCCGCTGAAAATCCGAGTTCTCCTCCGAAAACATAAAGGCATTCCCTGTAGGCCACGGCGCTATGCTCCTGCAATGCCGGCGGACGCTCGCCCGAGGGGCACAGCAAGTCCCATTTGCTTTGCGCTGGAAAAAGAAAAGGCAAAGGGTTAGGTGAGACGTTACGAAGCCAGCCAGAAAGGAGTCGGGGCTGGAAAGAGCGACATTTCTACAGACGGAAAAGAAAACAACGAAGAGGCCAGTCTCGCGTATGGATCGGGCGGCCGCCTTTAATTTAGCGTGCAAAGGTTTTTAATCTATGCCGCTCCGCTGCATTTTAATTGCCTACTTGTATGTACTGCAAAGTAGCATATATTTAGTTGTCCCACTTTTCGCGAGGAATAAAGAATGCTGCGGTACTTAACGGCGTAAGTGATACGTTCTCTTTTTAAGCAGCGAACAAAACAACAGCCAAACATTTTTGTAAACGACCATTCTCTACAAAGCGATCCTACGAATGTTCAGCAAACGACTTTCGACTACTGTTCTAGCCGTACTACCGTACGCGGTGTTCTTTGGTAGCGAAATCTTTCAGTAGTATAAATCACGCGTTCAACCGCCCTAGCAATCTGGCAACCTGAAATAAATCTTCGAGGGCTCCTTGGGCGCGGAGAATATGAAAGGGTGGGCTACGAGGCTTAAATCTAAGCAGTGCCAAGGACGCGCGGGAAACGATGAAAAGTTAACGGCAGGAGAGGGATAGGAGAGCATCACACGTCGGACGTGTTACGCCAAAAATACGGTAGAACGGCCGGGGGTGAGATTAATCCTACAATTTATCACTCGATAAGCCGATCCACGTTTTTCCAGAGTCGTTAAATTTGATGTAAAGCGAGATAAAATGTAAGTCAAGTTTCAGGAGAATAGCTCTGTACATCGGCCGAGAAATACAAATGGTCTAGACGGCAAATAAATTGTACTTATTTTTGAAATCCTATACCACCGTCGCCGGAGCTTTGAGCAAAATATTAAAACTCCCCATACACCGCGTTCTTAATAAGATAGACGTTCTCCACCCTTCTGAACTTTCACTAAAAGCGAGTAGGGACGCTCCCCTAGTCGGAGGAAAAAATAAAGACAAAGAAAATCAGTGGGGTATAAACTTATATCATATTCAATGAACAAAGGAGAAAGACCCACAGCTTCTTTAATTGAAACTCACGAAAAATCCTCTCTGCCCGCTTCTTAACCGTAACGTCGTCGGCTTAACAGTTCTTAACATTGAAATATTAGGGGCTGTATAGGTACAATTTGGCAACCGATAACGTTTCTACGTTTTATACCTTAAGCGCATCGAGTCACAGGTCGGTATTGAAACGTGCTCAGGAACAAAGCCTATAAGATTTACGTAAGAGCCATAACGTGCCGGCTGAAGTGCTTTTGCAGCTCTTGTAGAACGGCGTACTGGAGATGCCCGACATTGATTACGTACACGTGTCGTATCTAGTTGGCTACGAAACAATACGGCCCCTTTGTCTAAAAGTGCTGTTCACAAGATGAGACCGCGGTGCTTTCGATGGAAAAGGGATTGTCTTAAAACGAGAACGGGCGTGACGTCTAAATAATTGATACCTTCGACGAACTTGTTAAGCAATTTTGTAATCGGATAAGCGGCCTGGTAAATATCTATGCGGTTGGCTGTAGTCGATTTCAAGCAGGCGTAACGAATACTTTCGGTCTGATCTCCATTAAGGGCGAAAATACCGTATGTTTCTCGAAGCTATTCGCGAGAGTGTCGAACGAAATAAAAGAATGAATCGTAATTTTGCGACAGACGATTCGATAAATAGACTGCAAATTCTACGCGGGAACCCCTTGAAATCCCCATCGGTTGAAAGCCGGACAGGGGTGATGGTGAAACAAAAACGTTCCAAGATGGAGCACTCTCGTGGTTCCCCGAGTTATCACAATATTTTTGCAAGATCGAGTATCGACAAAGCTATGCTTTTAAAACACGCCACAGGGGGCACCCGAACGTTATTTGCCCCCGGGAGACACGAGCCGCCACGGTCCAACCCTTCCGATGTTGCTTTAATATTCACCCGCCGCCGAACAATCCCCTCTGATTAATAGGAACTTCTGTGGATGCGCCGATACGAATTCTACATTGTGCGTCGGGTGAATTTCCAGCATAAATTTCACTGAATATTAATCCATCGTTCGATACGCTTAGGGTGATTCTGGTTAATCGTGCAAATACATAAATATTAAATTCGTTGATGCATAGAAAAGTGGGGAAGTTGTCTATGTATATTGGAAAATCGAACCTTCACGGTTTTGCGGCTCGCAGTACCTTGACCCTGAAACTCATCTGCAGCAAATTATTCATTGAGTTCAACAGCTTTTTAACATCCGTGGATTACTCTAACGAGGAAGTAGTTTGTGTGTCCACTAAATAAGCATAAGGAGGGATCCCCGCGTGGCTCGAATGTCGCTGTGTACTCGTGTATAAGTTGGTTCGCGTTAGCTGCTGTCAATATTGACCGAACTGACCCACACAGGGGATACGTTTTAGACCAGTGTCCACGGGAGAACGGAATTTCCACGGAGCACCAGCTCTGATGCGATCAAAGTGTTCTATCAGAATAACATAATCCGCGGAAAATTGGTCATGTGATGCACAGCAGTCCGAGAGATCTCCGTCCAAGTTTTTTTATCAAATGCTTACGAAAGAAATTTACCAAAGGTGATCCAAGAACTTCTGGACCGGCAAAATTAATAGCACGTCAGGGAAAGTTTCTTTGACGCATGTATAAACCGCTGATTAGCATCGCCCGAAGAGGGTAGCAATTAATTCGCATATGTCTGATCTCCGTGAAAACAGACCGTAATTGTGGAGTATCGCCGACGGATTTAGTTGATATACGTGGGCTTTAATAATGGCGTATTATTGATCAGACTGAACCCCGTTTAAATTCCGTCGCGCACCCTCCTGTTCCACGGGGCGGTGAGATGATGGGGTGCGCGCTGGTCAGAGATGTGTTGTATGTACCACGCTATAGCCCACTCAGACATCGTGTATTAATACCCCCTTAATAATTACAGGATTTTCTGAATCCTCCAATTTTACTTCGGTACTTCCATCTATGAAGCGGTTAATGATAGTCGAATACTTTTACTTCAAGACGCACCCCCGCCGTTTCATTGTTTCTCTCTAGGAACGAAGCTGTGCTTCCCCAGTGTTTCATTGATACTTACGGAGACAGTATCGCCAGAAATCTTTGAGAGGAACATTGCCGTTTCGTCCTCCAAGAAGGTATACGTGACCAGCAATTAGTGTAGCGCTGTGTTTACTTCTGGAAGGTGGTGCAGGCCCGTTCTCAGTGCCGGCCGCCGTAACCGAGCTCCACA
Source organism: Mimumesa dahlbomi (assembly GCA_917499265.3). NCBI lineage: Eukaryota > Metazoa > Arthropoda > Insecta > Hymenoptera > Crabronidae > Mimumesa > Mimumesa dahlbomi. The sequence continues at coordinate 567,815 of OU824124.1, forward strand.
TCTTCCTGAAACACAATTTATTGAATTAAGGAAGGGGAAGGGAACTTGTTATCTATGGTAGAAACGCGGTGGGTCTTGATTCGCGTGATTTTCCTACGTTTATCTTGTTCATGATCTTCCAATTTAATTCGGAACCGTCTAAGAGACCCTAACGCTAAACGGCGATCTAATAGATATGTCGTAAATGTTCGCGTAATTGCTTTGCTTTCCCTCGTTCTTTGGCGCGTCTAATTCTCTTAGCATAGCCTAGCTTCCTCTGTTTCTGCCATTAATTTTATTCGTGGCTTGTCGATAAAGTCATCCCTTTATCAATTATCCCTGGATAATCCAACACAATGTACTATCCACGTGTTTCACCGAGACTATCGAAATATTGATCGTTGAAATCTAAAAATCCGGAAGCTGGAAGAACGGGACGGCAACGAATAGTCGGGAGAAAGTTTGGTCCTCGCGGTAGAACGTAATGCGGTCTACAGCTTCACTTAAATGCATCCGATCGATCGCGGAGTGGTGGGTAAATAAACGCCCGCTATTTTGCGGTTGCTAGATAGATGGTACGTGTGTGTGTACGAGTATATCTACAGACGAATGCCAACGCGAAGGATCCCGGTTTTTCCTACGAGGGTGCATAATGCTAAAGTAAATATTTGCCGACTCGTCGTTCATAATTGATCGACTCGTCCAGTTGCCGGATAAACAAGAGACTTTAACGAAAACGTCAAATCCCGGACCGCATTTAGAAATCCACGGTCGAACGTTCGATAACGGGAAAGTCGATATCTTTAAACGTGTGGAAACTACGAGTAAAAAAGCGATTCGAAAAAATTAATTCAGGGAAAGCTCGAGCGGTGTTGGTGTCGGAGAAAAAAAATAAATTACAATGGTACGCTTGAAAATGTTTCCCGACGAAGTTGTGCGAACGAGAATTTCCACGCACTTAATCTTTAATGCCGGAGGTTTGTACAGCATCTGACGCCATTAGACGAATGTAAATACGCATGTCTCTGCGCGGTGGTGCTCCTCACCCTTTATTTACGAGAAAGGGTACATAAAAATGGAGAACGGTAGACTCCGGGGAGTTGGAATTTATTCAAATGTCACGTACGCGAAATGTTTTAACCGAGGAAGTAGGCAACGGAAAAATATCGAAACAAAACTCTTTTGTTCCCGAAGTCTAGTTAAAGCAAGACAATCGCATTCTTTGCAGCCTCCATGTAGTGCACGAGCACGTACAAATTTAAAGATTATCAAGAGTTAAGGTCTTGACTCGGGCCAAGTACAAGAGTTCCCGACTGGTAGACCTGAACTACTCTTTTCCGGAAGAATTAGATCGAGGTTTTCGGGGTATTCAAACGGCATTAAATCCGCATATTTCCCCCAAACTATGGTGATATTCTTGTAGGGGAAGTCCACCCGAGTAATTTAAGCCTAACTACGAGAAGATTCATCAAGCCAATCGCGAGATATTTTGATCTAAAAAGTCGAGGTTTTTGTAAGAAACGTCGTCTTCTTCCTCTCCTCCTTCTCCATCTCCATGTTCAGCCTGTCACGCAGCCCGGTGTCAATCCCTAACATATGTTTCATACTATGCGAGATAATTTTTCTGCCGATAACGTAGATTTTATATATGTAGTATATGAAATTTCCTCTCACACACATCCAGATTGTTAACATATTAAATTAGAAATGTTTGTTACGTTACGTTTTTGACATCAAGCTTCGTAAAATTAAGGGTCAGAATGCGTATTCGAAACATATTCGATCATTTTTATATCTTGAAAATTGCGCGAATGGCGAGCGATGTATGAAAATCGCGAAAAATCGTCAAATTATGACAGTTTTTTGGTCGGCATTCGCTGAATTTTTGAGATAGCGATCTGAAACTGGTACCATTGTTTTAGTTAGGAAATTCTACGCCAGAACAATGTATAATAGTTGTACTTTTCGAAAATTTAATTTTTCGCAAAAATCTGAAGGGGGTAGGTCAGGATTTTTTGCGATTTTCGTAAATCACCTGCCATTTCCACAATTTTTGAGCTATTAAAATGATCCTGGGCGTTTTGTACGCGGAATCCGAAGCCGAATAAGATGCAGAAAGAATCAGATCGATATCTAAAAAATTGTAGAAATGGCAGGCGATTTACGAAAATCGCAAAAAATCCTGACCTACCCCCTTCAGATTTTTGCGAAAAATTAAATTTTCGAAAAGTACAACTATTATACGTTGTTCTACCGTAGAATTTCCTAACTTAAACAATGGTACAAGTTTCAGACGGCTATCTCAAAAATTGAGCGAATGCCGACTAAAAAACTGGTTGAATTTGACGATTTTTCGCGATATTGGTAATTCCTTCGTCGTTTCCGGCATTTTTGAGATATCAAAATGACCCGGGACGTTTTGGAAGCGGAATCCGATGCCGAATAAGACAGTGAAAGAATCAAGTCGATATCAAAAAATTTGCGGAAATGACAAAGGAAATACGAAAATCGCGAAAAATCGTCAAGTTCAACCAGTTTTTTAGTCGGCATTCGCTCAATTTTTGTGATAGCGATCTGAAACTGGTACCATTGTTTTAGTTGGGAAATTCTACGCCAGATCTATGTATAATAGTTGTACTTTTCGAAATTTTGATTTTTCGTAAAAATCTGAAGGGGGTAGGTCAGGATTTTTTGCGATTTTCGTAAATCGCTTGCCATTTCCACAATTTTTGAGATATTAAAATGATTCTTTCACTGGCTTATTCGGCTTCGCATTCCGCGTTCAAAACGGCCCGGATCATTTTAATATCTCAAAAATTGCGGAAATGGCAAGCGATTTACGAAAATCGCAAAAAATCCTGACCTACCCCCTTCAGATTTTTGCGAAAAATGAAATTTTCGAAAAGTACAACTATTATATGTTGATCTGCCGTAGAATTTCCCAACTAAAACAATGGTACAAGTTTCAGACGGCTATCTCAACAATTGAGCGAATGCCGTTCAAAAAACCGCCTGAATTTGAGGATTTTTCACGATTTTCGTAATTTGCTCGCCATTTCCACAATGATTGAGATATTAAAACGATCCGGGACGTGTTGGACGCGGAATTCGAAGCCCAATAAGACAGTGAAAGATTCAGGTCGATATCTAAAAATTTGCGGAAATCCTGTGTAAAATGCAGTTTATGTTAATGAGCAACCAATTCCAATGTATCATTCTCTTGTACTTGGCCCATAGCTTTGCATTTTCGATGCTTTTTGTGGATTCAAGAATTTCAAGAGAAAACGAAACGGAACTCGACCGAGGCTATCCGTAAAGTTGGCCAACGTTTCGACGACAACGAGGATACGTTCACCTTATCAACGTCCGGCTGCGTTGGTGTACTTGAAATTCAATTACCGTAGCTTCGGAATTGAGTTTCGGGTAAACGAATGCACCCTCACGCACCCCAAACACGCGTACGCAAATACGGTCGGCGAGGCAATACGTTTCACCATCAGACGTACACCTACGGCTACAAATGGGATTTCCCCGTGGTATTCGTTTCGTACGCTGATGCTACAGAAATATGTACGAAGGGAAATCGCGAGATGGAAGGGTGCGAAATACTGAATGCACGTTCGCATCAGACCGGCGAGAAAAAAATTTCTAAATTACATGTGAATTCCGTTCCGACGTTCTCGCGTGTTTCATTATATCGCGCGATACGCGCCAAACTTTTGCAATACAGAGCAATCTTTGTCAGCGGAGAAAATCAAATATAAAAATAAACGTGGAAACATGGGCGGGTGAAGGACACGATTTCCAAGCGCGACGCGACGGGGATCTTTAGAAAACCGCAGAAAGGAAGGCAACGCGGAAACCGCGTAAATAAAATGTGGCCTGCAGGAAGAGGGAGAGGTTTGCTGAAACCCCGGGGTATTTCTGAAGAGTCAATTCATTTCAGTTCCCGCGCGTAATAACGTAATAGTCATTAATTTCGCCCGTTCCGTAATTGGATGATACCGAGTATACGCAAATCACGGTCGTCCCACATTCAACAGCCACGATTTCCGAGTTATAGTTAACTGCACTCCTTTTTATCGCTCTAAAACGAGAAAAATGACGAGCAATTTTACCGTGACATCGACCGTGAAGTAACGAGCCATCGACCGCCGAAGAAACGTGCAGATCCAAACATTTCTACCGATATTTGCAAGATTCAGAAGTACCATGTTCATCGACACCTCTCGGCGGATAGTTTTTCCCCTCGGTTATCTATTTGCCAGCCGTGCCGGTTGAATGTTTAATTTATGAAATTAACGAGAATCAGAATCAAGAGCGGCGTGAAACGAATCAATTCACCGCCAACTCTCTAGGTAAAGAAATTAGGGACAGAGACAGTGTCCCTCGTAGTGGGCGGATTAATTCAAATGTATGGAAATGTGATGAGTCCCCTACGTAGCCGCATGTCACGAAAACTTTCGGTGAAACACGAACTAAAAGGTTTTCAGTCACTCGTAGTCAAGTCAATGATAATGGATTTTTACTTCCTGGGGAAGAACACGGGTAAACAATGTTAAATTCTTTAGTATCGATTGGAACGCCGGAAGAATAAACATATGACCCGTACAGTGCCCAGGGCGTAGTGCAATATATGGAAATCTTATAAATCCCTCGCGAAAATACATGAAAGGGACGATGGAAGCTGGCGGCAGCGAATCTGTAAGGGAACACCTTCGTTGCTTTCGAAGCAGACGAAATATCACCCTGTCGTCTGCGCCTAAACACGTCATGCATTATGGATCGCGATGTTCATTCGTCTACGAAATAACGTGTTCGGCTATCCGCATGTGCGTGTTGTGACAACACATTTTCCCATCCTGTCGTATCGCGCATGCATTTCGCGGATATTAAAAACTTGGCAAACTTTAAATCGAAGTGAATTTCAATTTACGTAGTTCGCAAGTATTTTCAAGGTTCGAAAACTTTTTCATTACTGCGGATACTTAGATACAGGTGTGTTCATTTTGTATGCGATTGTATAAGAAAGTAATTGATATTACGCCGGCTTTATCCCGTGATGTGGTAATTCGATGATATTTCAGCCGCTGAAATGGCAATGCAAACTTTCCAAAACTAAAGACAAACGATATTTGTTACGTGACAAATGTTATCAACTTATCGACAACACGCGGGGAAAGAATCGTCGAAACGGAGGGTAGAATTTTTCCCGCAGACGCTTCTAAACCTGGTTGCAACACTTTTCGAGGGCTTTACTTTACGGAAGCAATATGCCTCTACTATACTAACTCTCGAGTACTCTGCGGGGAAGCGATTTGCTTCTCCAGAAAGCGCCGGTATCGACCGTTTTATTTTTCCAGCGTTCGACGTACGCGTAACGATTCGTCTAGATTTTCATCCTTCGACTCCCTTTTCGTTTCGAGGGCAAAGGGAATTCTATGAGAGGGGAAAGTCTCTTAACTCGAGTCGCGAGGGGGTTGCTAGCAGCTTCCGAAAAGGGAGGGAGAGACAATTTCCTCTATCGTGTCAGCACTCGCACTTCACGTGATTCCTGAATTGCACAGCTCGATGTTCCTTTCGCGCCTTGTATCGTCCTTTCGGTGAAACACAACCCCTCCGTTTTCAGCACGCAACCATTTCGGGGAACCTGGACTCTTCCTGCTTCAAAAGTTTCAAAAAACATTTATCTACGACCGATTCTACGCCCCTGGCGCTAAAAATGTTGCCAACGGTACACGACCGAGCAGCTTCTATCGACTTTCGTCGAACAGGAAGCAAAAAACAAGCGATAATATTTCCCGTGGAGATTTCAGAACGTCGAACTTTGCTCCCCTCGTTTGAAAAGCTGCTGGGAAAGCTCAGATTAAAACATGACACGGCAATTTTTCGGTGAATTCACGAACCCGATCCGCGGATTTACCATAGGCTAAACTTGCAGAGATTCTGTTTCCTATAAACTACGGAAAATTTCGAGACGTCTGGCAAAATATGTTTCGCCTATCTCGTCGCGTATCTTCTTTAACTAGAATGTCTTCTAGGTGGAATTTAATTACGAAGAGAATTCGTCGAGACACGCAACGGGCGTTCATAATAAAGTTTTCTTGGTGGTCTTTCGTGTCCTTGGGATTACGGTCTTTTGAAACCGCTACGGGGGTGAGTTTGGTCTATTTCAGGCAATCTTTTTTGTCAAAATTGTTCACGGTCCACCGTATGTTTTGTACGGATCAACGTACAAAGATCGTTAACGCATTCTCACGTGGGGGATCAAGCCTGGCTCTCATTACAGTGGGTGCACACGTAAAGGCCCACTTTTCATCGTACACCTCGTCGTGTAATCTTTTTCTTTCTTTTTTTCTGCTACGACTTTCTTCCGCATTTTTCCAGCAGCGAGCCGGATGTCGTGTAAAAGTCATCCACACCGCATGCAACGTTGCACACCCCCAGAGGAAAATACTTCTCGAATAATATGCTTCCCATACCGTGTTAATCCGTAAAGCCCGGTCGATGCGACGGGCCGAGAAAAAACATTAGTAATTCGAGTGCTACTTAAACGGAAACTTGAAAATTCTACCGTACCCAGTGATTACGAAATTTCAGGGGTGCCGTGAAAGGGGTCCCCGCGTGCGCAATTATACCGAGCGATTAATTTCGAAATATTTTCGAGCAAAGTCGTTTCGTTCGTACACGATTCGGCGTTGTCTAATCAAAAGTCCGTGAAATTTCGTAATGCAACGATACGAGCAATTTGGTGATGAGAAAAATATAGATACGTTCATTGAATATATTGGCTCGATACATCTTCGGACTATAAGAGAAGTGTGCGTCGTCGCTCGTTAGTATCGTGTTGAAATGTAAAACGTCCCTACCGGTTGACGCATGTTTTGAATGACATCCACTAGAAACCCTCCACCGTGTCACTAGTGTCACTTGCGGTGGAATCTGTGTAACCGCACTGCCTACCGCTATACGCTATACAATTCACGTAAATCACGCTATTATAAAATATATATACATATCAAGAACAACGCTGCCCTTGTATTTTTCTCTGCAGCGTCTTATTTACCGAGTATTTCTACATTTTTCTCTACTCTCTTGGAAACAGAGTTTCGCCACGAAGCAAGGAACGAACAGCTCGACAACAATGCGCAATTAGAGTAAGATTCTACCCCATGTGTCTAGCCTCGCGTCGCATCGTGTGCCATATCTATATCTCGGTTAATTATTATTAATCCCTTTTTGAACGTTACAACGAACTTCGTACAATTTTATCCCCGAACCTTCGCGGCTGATCTTTCACTGGTCGATTCACTGGAACCAAGGTAAACTTTCTTACCTACATTGCACGAGATACAACAATTTATATAACGCGATAGAACCGCGGGATGGAGAAGCGAAACCATAAAATAAAACAGTGAATACGATGTAGTGTTAAATGATAATCCTTGTTTCTTACTGTCTGCGGTATCGGTGCCCCTGAGTAAGGTATTAGGCCAAGTCGGGTTTCTACAAATGAAATTAGTCTATCAACAACGAGAAATTGCATCCCGTTGCAGGTGCGATGTATAATGTCAGCCACCTCAACTTCACACCCAGTCAACTTGAGCATCGAAGAAATTGCAAATGAGCGAAAATCTAATGAAAACTTCAAACAGGCCGGGGTGAACAGCCCTCGATCGCGAGGAACCTATCAGACACCCTACACTTAAGGAAGCATAATTCTTATGCTAACGCAGCTGGTGCTAGTTAGCGCAAGAAACAATGCCGGTAAACATAAGCGAGGGTCTCGGTACAAAAGGTGGACGGTGTCTGCAAATTTTAAATTGATTTTGCTTTGCGACCGAACGTTGTCCAGACCAGATTTTTCGTAACGGGAAATACAACAGAGGAACGTCCCGTGTTTTCAGTTCGGTGTACGGCTTCTTTGATGCTAAAGAACATAGAATATGGCACCTGGTCGTCGTTAAGCGAAGAACATTGATTTTCTGGGAGGTTAAGGACATCGTAAACTGCAGCCACCACGTGACATTCACCTAGCTCGTATGACAATTTATAAATATATCTATTTGATTCTACGTATACAATGTCCGTCGTTTACGAGCTACAATGAAACATGTTCCTCGTGGCCACGGTGTGAATATCGACGAATATTATTACCGCTACTGAATATAGCCGTTCTATATCCACTCGAGGTATGTACGTTATACGAATGACAAGAGCGTAAATTGCTCATAGAATAATAATCAATTGATAGTCGACGAAAGAACGGAGGTTTATTGACCTGGAATTATGTTTCCGGCTCCTTCGGCCCACGTTATATCTCGAAGGATGTTACCGCGCCAAAAAATCATGAAGAATAAACCCATGAACGGAGGTAATACAGAACGGTAACGCAATTTTAACAGGCTTACCTCTCTGCCCGGTAAACCCTCTATCCCGTTAGCTCTGGCGGATGCGACTTGTGACCCACATGCAAGCGATTAAACGCTACTAAGCTTCCTTCGCGCTGCTAAGAACACGACGATTAGGTTTCCAGTTGCCGTGGATGCATTATCCGAGTCTTCGGAGCGTCGTATATCGATGTCCAGGATGCACCGGGCTGTCTACCTGTTGTTCCCACCGGTGATGTACAATACGGTTCACTCTAAGGATTATTATCGGATAGATACGAGTTTAAGCACGATGCACTCTAACGTCCTGCACTATACATCACTGCGAGAACGTCACTGTGTAAGTCCCGTGAGAAAATACCAGAGTTCGATGCGTCACTCGGAACATCCCATCATTTTTCTCCCTTACCACTCTTACGAATCTCTTTTCCTTAATCCAGCGGAACACTTCACTTTCTACGATTCCTCGCCAGTGTGTCACCTCACACTCGATTCACTCGAATGCGTGATACCACGGATATCGTGCGCCTCCCTGTAATGTTCCCTCCGTACTGCGTCCGGGTCGAGCACCTAGGGACGCAGGCGCCCGAGTAACCCCCACCCTGGCATCCCCACCAGGGGTGAACATCCGAGAGGGATGACCGGAGCCTTTCCTTTCGGTTAACAAAGTAAGAAAGGACGATTCGGGACGGGGAATTTTTTGAATATAGGGGCGGGGGTGGTAGGCTGGTATCAGGTGCATCTAAGGGTATTGCATTAAGTTTTTTCGGCGACGGAGATGCTATCGACCTATCGCAGGGTGCATGCCGAATTATTATGTAATTTTTCAAGTATCTTCATAGACGGTACGGAAAGATGAAAGTTGTAATTAAAATGCCATTAGAACAGAGTTTATCGTTTATTCTGTATCTGGGCTACCATCGATTATCGACTATTACTTTACGCGTGGTTCCAAATATCGAATAGAATATTTATCGGTTTCAACAAGTAACTGGTAACCATGTACCATCGTGTGATAGAACCAAAATAACCAAAATAAAACAAACTACCTCAGAAATCTTTGCAAGTTAATAAATAACGACGGTAGCCTAGATCCAAACAGAATCCTGCGTATTTACGACGATTCCCTATCGAATCTAACGTTATCGGATCTGACTTTCTCGAATTCGATTCTACATACGAATAGGTAAATGCAACTCCACGGTGTACCGAAGCGTTTCCAATTTGCTCACGCGTGAAAAACTTGTGTATCTGACAGGTTGCTATAAAAAATACATCGCTGCAAGTGGAATGTTCCGCACCGCATCGGTTCGGAACAGTTTCTGAGTCCATTTCCATGACAGAAGAACCCTGTCAGAGTTGCACATGCGCCAGTATCCCCATGGAAACGGGATGCTAGCGTGTGAATGCGTATTGATTGCTCTCCGTTCCGCGATCTCTCGTATCTGTCACCCCTCTCCCCTCCTCTCTGTACAATCTTCTCATCCCATCGACCTTCCCCCCTTTTTTTCTTTAAATTAGCTCCGTAATGTCCCTCGGTGCACTCACCTCTCGTTTGCATGGAACCGAAATCGGTCTGGTTTGAGCGTGGAAAAGAGGTTTGTCAAATGGAAGAATCGAGAAAAATTTTCGTTAAAGGTTTGCCAGCTTTTTGCAAAAGAACAGAACGATAGATTTATGGTGTAACGATGGTTAAGCTGGCAAATTTTTTAGTCACTTGAAACTGCTATAGCTTTTTAATATCTATGGATACGAAGCTTAAACAAAGTGGATTTCGGTGCCAGTAAAACTCCAGTAAATTACACGCAGGGTTTACCGGTGGACTTAACTTATTACGGATTACCATATTTCTCTTAAAGTTTAGGTCGCACCCTGTAGATAATAACTGGATTAAGATCATGTCCCGTTTCTAGATGTCTTCGCTATTGAAACCATGCTGTTACACTTTCGTTAATTAATCCCTCGGTTAGCAGCATATTTTCCCGGAAGTTTTGAACGCGTGTCGTACTTGGATTTTTCTTTTATTTTCTTCGCTTTCTCGTCACACACGTGACAGAGGTCGTACTCGCGTCGCGTCTGTTTATTTCTGCCGTGGCAAGAGGTTCACGCGAAAACCGTAACTTCGTTTCTACCTGAGAACTTGTTTTCCTTTTTTTCTCTTGTCACGGCGACCTTTTAACTTCTGACGGCATCGGTCTCGGGGGGTATCTTAACTTTCTCGCTCCTGGCTCCTCGACTCATGCTTTATTCGAAATGCAATTTGGATAGACGTATTCGTGTGCGTAAGCTTCCACGCTCGTCCTTCCGATGCGTAGCGACATTATGAAACGCGACAGAGCAATTTGTTCCGCCTGGAAGTTTACGGTGCGACCGGACAAAATTACGCGCGAATGGTACCAATGGTGTTTCGTGATTTCGCGTTCACGTTACACCATGCCCTCGTTGGACGAAATTTTCCCATTGTGCTCCAAACAACGCAAGGTTCTGAGATTTCGAAGCCGCGAGGATGATGTTAAGCAGATTTTTCATATCCGTGGATACGGGTTCGTACCTCTAGAACGTTCTCGAAGACGTTAGCGGAAGAACTGTAATTTCGTAACAATAGGAATAGAACGATTAATTTCTACTAAAGACGAATTTCACAACCGAATCGTAGGAACGATGCGACTTTAATTAAAATCTTGGCGTGACGGTGGCAATATGGTTGGCTCACTCGTGACACTTTTATTTTCACTGCTGCACTTTGCTTTGTCACACTTTATGGTTTCAGGGACGCAGCCAACGATAGAAAACTTTACTTGAGTGACGCTCCGTTCGTCGATACGCGAAACGTTATCTTGATTATAACGCGAGCAATGCAGTTCGGAAATTGATGAAATTAGTCCGCGGTTCTGGCTGAAACGTTCGGTATTACTCTGTGCGTATCCAGAGCTGGAAATGATGTAAAATGAAAGTTCGTACCGTTCCTGAAGGGCGAATATGTGACAATATTCCATGCGTGACCACTATATAAAAAGGTGAAACTCCACGAAATAGAGAGCCACTTTTGTAGCATCTGTACGTTAGAGCGCTTCTAAAAAATATCATCTCCCGTCTTCGATACCACAACGTCGAATTGATTCGCAAGTGCAGGCATCCGAAATTGTTCCTTCGCTGGCCGCCACGATGAAGTTACGGATCACTTGCGTTTTATTAATTATCCCGACCATTTGTTACGCTCTTACGGAGAAGAGTGAATACACGCCGACTCCCGAAGTCGCGAAAAAGTACTCCACGGACGACAGACTATTGGCAAACATCGTACGCGCTCGAAACTCCTCAAAAGTACTCCATGGGAATAGTAACGACAGTGAGACGAACGATAAAAACGTGGATAAAAAGCCGAGAACAGTGATTCGTGGACCATCGGGCAGCGACTACAGAGATAAGTAAATTATCCCATAGTACACCTCAACCTACTGTTTAGCTTGTATGTATTACGAAAAAATGAAATCTGCAAGTTCCAGTTGCTGCGGGTCCAGATATAACTCGAACTCGTCGCATCGACCTGATTCACATTACAACAAGGCGTCCACGGAGGGTCCTCGATATCCCAGTCAATATGGTGAAAGAGTACCGGTCGATAGGTAGTACCGATATATCGTGTATAAAATTCGCATACGTAATTCCCTTGCACGTAAAAGCAACAATTCTATATCGTAAAGATCTACAGATACGGATGGCAAACGCAAAGTCGACCCCCAGGTTCGAACGGAAATGGAAGACCGAGTGGAAGCTACGGTGGAAGCTACGGTGGAACCTACAGCGGATCTACGTCCTACGGAGGCAGTCAGACAGGAGATAGGTAATAATTTAATTCACCAAGAAATCTGAAGTTCTTGAGCACCGTACAAACTCGATTTCGCATACACGGCAGATTTGGTTCGCGCCCGGGTTACGGAGGTGAGAATTCTCGACCCGGAAACTATGGTTCTGGAGGATATGTTTATGGTAATGGTGGCTATGGATATGGTTCTGGAAGACCACCCGGCTTCGGGGTCGGTGGTTATGGAATTTCGGGGACCCTCGACGACGGCGACGAATTCGGACCCGAGGAGCCTAATTTTCCGGAAGGAAATCCACCCCTCCCTCCACACCCTAGCATTCAAACGCAAAAAGTATGGAGAATACTTTGTAGTCGATGAGGTGGAAAGCCTGTGAATCGTGTTGTTTTTTTCAGGCTGTCGCTTTAAAAGCCCTGGCAGGCGTCGCTTTAATCGGAGCGGCCGCAGCTTTAGCTACGAACCCGGTTCTCCTACCAATTGGCATAGTATCAGGAAGAAGAAAGAAACGATCGGAATTCTCTATCAACGACGAAGATATCCAGTTGGATTACATTATGAGAATATTAAAACATAATTTCGCCAAGGTATCCTAACTGCGTCAGAGACGTTTTTCGGCCAAATTATTTTAATCGAACGTTACTCATTCTATGGATCCAACAGGTGTACTTTAACGAGACGGGAAGCAAATTAGTAATGTCCCCAAAATGCGTAGCTAGGCTGTCGTGCGAAATTCAAAAGAATTATTTATCGGATCTCAAGAAGGACGTGCAATTGTTACGAGAAATCAAAGATACGGAGTATCGTTATCAAAATTTGTACGTATAGTCGAACTGATCGAACGTCTATCTGTGAACAAGATGCAAAGCATACAAAACGTCTGATTTCGTTGCAGGATTAGAAACAATGCTCCCTCTGCAGAGCCTACGAATGCAAAGGTTAAGAAGTTAATCAAACTGGCGATCTCCGTTGCGTCCAGCGGTGGAAGTTGCAATCTATTTCAATGTCAATCCGTAAAAACTGGTTAGCTTGGTAAATTCTAGACTATTCTTATGATCTGTACTTATTTCTTTTTCGTCGAAGGAATCGCATGTGATTTTTAATAAAACTATTTCGAAACTCCACTCTGTTTGAACTTCTTGAGAACGGTCTATCGCCGCCGTAGGAGAAATACGGCCGGCGGTAACGATCGCGTCGTGGCGATTGAACTCGCCGCCACGAGTAACGTCGGCCATAACGATGACGCAACGACCATGAGATGGCAGTCGGTGAAGGTAGATTTCCCCCAGCTGGCACGAACCTCTGTGAAATCGTTAGTTCGGGCGAGTCTCTACACGTGACGTTGGGACTGGAAAAGACAAAATATAACTGACGTGTCCCTTAATGCGAAACAACGTGGCAACTCGGAATCATTCCAGTCCATGTTATTTTTTACGTATTCTATCGCGAGCAAATTCCCTGTCGCCTGGCCACGGATAACACCGTGACTGTGTAGCATAGTGTATCGGTTAGAATCTCGACTGTCAGTCTACGTAGTTCCATTTTGTACACACGGTTGAGGTTATATCGATGATAATGCCAGTAAAATCGGTCTGGCGACATTAATACATAATTCATCCAATTGTCGCGTAAACATTTCCCACCGCCCAGACATGTCGTTGCGTTTGATAAATTCTGTACGTGTCCGATCCGGAATACTTCCGCGTAGTCTTTACGGTAATCGACGATAAGATCGCTAGGAAAGTAATACAGTTCCGTAAATTTGTGGCGATTCAGCGTGTTCGGTAATCATGGGGACGAGTATACAGAAGAAGATAAAGAAGGACCTGGAGGATGGTATCGGCGAACCGAGTAACACGGAAGAGGTGTCAGATTTACGAGGTGACGAAAAAAATATAGCTATCCTGTTCTTCTTGTACCTGTTGCAAGGAATACCGTTGGGACTATGTGGTTCCATCCCGATGTTATTGCAAAACCGTGGCGCGTCTTATCGTCAACAGGTAATTATTATGTAAATCGAGGGTATAGATTGACGGAAGGCGGATACCAAACAATGATTCCGTTACCGTTATGCTAACAGGCCGAGTTCAGCTTTGTCCAATGGCCATTTTCGTTGAAACTATTCTGGGCGCCCATAGTGGACTCCGTGTTTTCCCAAAGATTTGGACGAAGGAAAACATGGCTGATTCCTACACAGTATTTAATGGGTTTCTTTATGCTACTCTTATCGAATCATGTGAACCACTGGCTGGGTAGCGATCATGAGACACCTAATATAGAGATGTTAACTATAATATTTTTTGCCCTGAACGTTCTCGCTGCCACCCAGGACGTGGTGGTTGACGGATGGGCTTTAACTATGCTAAAAAGGTATATTTTCGATTTTGCGTTGCATTTATCCGCGACATCGCAGGTAACCAACCATTGTTCCCTAATCGTCCTTGGCATTCAGATGTAACGTAGGTTACGCGTCGACGTGCAATAGCGTGGGACAGAATGCTGGCTTCTTCATCGGCTATGTACTTTTCATGGCACTTGAATCAGCCGACTTTTGCAATGACTACTTGAGATCTGTTCCCTCCAACGAGGGCATACTAACTCTTCCTGGTTCGTATAACATCAAGTATAAATTTCGTCCACCAGAGGGAGTCTACAATACGATTTTTCATCTCGTAATTTTAGGATTTCTTTATTTCTGCGGCTGGGTATTTATTGGTACAACTACTTTACTCGCGTTACTTAAACACGAGAATTTAGACATAGGGCACAAGGATGGAGAGTTGAATACCGACATTAAACATGCGTACAAGTTACTGTGGGACATTGTTAAATTGCCGTCTATCAAGACAACTATCATATTCCTATTAACTGCCAAGGTTAGCAAAACATGCGATAAAGATTGAACGATATCGCGAGAAATAAAAATAATTGTATGATATCGATCGCAGATCGGATTTTCCGCTTGCGATGCCGTAACAGGTTTGAAGTTGATAGAGGCCGGCATACCGAAAGAGAAATTTGCTCTTATAGCGGTGCTTATGATACCACTACAAATCGTTTTACCGATTATTATTTCCAAGTATACCGTGGGTTCACGGCCTATGGACGTGTACACAACGGCAATACCTTATAGGTGATTAATACGAACGGTATAAAATAGAAATTGGTTCCCTGAATCTTGGATTGACGAGTTATAATGCCAACAGGTTAGCGTTTGGTCTGGTCGCAACGTTATTGGTGTGGGTTACACCATTAGTAATGACGAACGGACATATTCCAGGCTATTACTATGTCCTGTTAATAAGTCTCTACTTCGTGCACCAGGTAAACTTGTTCAGGAACGTTTGAAACGCCGAATGTAAGACAAAAATATAATCTGACAAACTTAAATCTGATCCTAGATAACGACGAGTAGTATGTTCGTGGCGTCCATGGCATTTTTCGCTAAAATCAGCGATCCGGCCGTAGGCGGAACGTACATGACACTGTTAAACACGGTGTCAAACCTCGGAGGCAACTGGCCAACCACGGCAGCTCTGTGGTTCGTCGATCCATTAACGTTTCGACGATGCAGCACCGATCCCTCCAATGATTGTAGTACAATTTTAGAAAGAGAGGTTCGTCCAAACGATACTTGGCGGTGGTTTGCCGTAGAGGTTGGCGGCTCGAGACTTTTGATCTGTTCTAACGATTTTTCCATTTTCAGCACTGTGCGCGCATAGACAACGGTGTTTGTAATATGCAGCTGGACGGCTACTATATAGAGAGTATTCTGTGCTTGATCATAGGATACTCGTGGCTAAGGTGGGGTCGCCGGAAAATCGACTTCCTTCAAGGAAGACCGATATCCGCGTGGAAGGTGATTCTGTCGCGGAAAATCAGATAACATACTGAGTCGGTATGACAACTCGCTTACACGGTACCTGTGATCGTTAGAAAATGTTTTACAAGCTGCTACGCGTATTTAATGGCGGCTCGTGTATTTAGAGCGATCCTGTATTAGAGGAGCCTATGATTTTATTGAAACGTAGTTAGATTACGTTTCCAGATACTTGTGCATTGTCAATAGAAAAATAATTTGTCCATCGCTATTTATACGCTCTGAAATTTCAATGCATTGGTATTTTTACCATGTATCTTTACGCTTTAAAGTTGTTCAACTTGAATATTTGTAATCACGAGTCGCCACTGCGTGTACGTTAATTGCATGCTGGTTATGTGCAAGACCGTTTTCCTGCACATCTACCAAGTGTTCCAACTTTTTTGAGCGCAAGTTGTACGTCGGAACTTAACGGAGATTACATTTTTTAATTTCTCTGAAATACATATCCTTTTTTTCGAATGAATACCGTAAAACTTGAACAATTTGTTAAGGGGAGATTTGTATGATATCTGTTCACAACTGCAGCACAATACAAATGTTCAATAAGTACTGCGTCTACATGAGATCTAATTAAATCTGGCTTTTGCGATTGCTTTTATTCGGATACCTGAGTTTTATCCTTCCATGAAGGTTAGTGATTTTATTTAATATAATGTAATATATTGCACACGTTTCCGATCTGATGATATTTAATTTTAGACAGTTTGAATGTAATCATTACGACATATACTATTCGCAGTACTTGTAAGTGAATATGTATATGCATATGATGTTAATAAAAGTTTTCCATATGAACAACTTAATAAATTTATGTTTATTTCCTTGCCTCTCCCTTACTTTCGGACTTGTCAAGTTCCGCCCTTCTTGATTTTAATGATCGTACACATAATACCCAATGCCCGCATAGGCATAGTCAATGAAATAATTCATCGATCGATAAACATTACACGTGTCAGCTTTGAAACCTATATTTTATTTCATTTTCTATTTCATCTTGAAACGGGTGAAAATGGCAGTTATATACTATATGGTCTACATTTATAAATGTGGAGAACGTTAAAATATTTGGTAACTTTTTTCGTATTTTCCAGTCGTCGTTGTTAATCCGTCCTATTATATCTCACGTGCAACGCGATATTCTATCCGCAACATCCGGGCTGTGGTTCGGCCGGACGATATTCATCAGGCGCTTCTCTTACCGGGTGCACTAAAGATTTAATATTTTTCGATCCATTTTCCGTTGGCTTCGCCGTATTTTGACCCGGCTTCGTTACTACGATCGGGCCGCGATCCTACGGTAATTGTATTAACTGCTATTTTAATCACGTCCGAATCTCCAACGGTTTCGTCAATAAAATTATATATGCATAGAAATTGTTTGAAACACTCGTTAGATCTGTTTAACAACAGCATTTAAAATGAAATGAAGTATAATTACGGGTTTGCTTGGTGGAGCACTCAGCAGGTGTGTAACGTGAAGCTCGCGTGGTTCGACATTTCGCGTACAGACGATGCTGAACACTGCCGAGATCAGAATGAGTCGCACGAACATATTCGAAAATCCAGCTAACTTCCTCTTTCAACGGTAACGACTTCTCGAATGCTCATTACGGTAAACCTCCAGCTTTTATGCCCCTAGGTAACGATCGTTTAAAATGTCCATGCCACAACATCCGAATCACAAATTTGATGAATTGCATCGATCAATCGTGAATTGCGAATTGTTTGATCGTTCCGTCAAATCAATAGTTCCTTTCGAATGACCAAATAAAACGCCTATTCTTTATTACAGAGGAATTCATACCAGGCGATTCAGGTAAGTTATATCTTTCAAATAAATACTTTATCTTATCAGAGAAATTGTAATACACTGATAATTTTGTGCTTGCATCTCTGCAACTGCACGCTACACTTTAATCGCAAGTTTACTCGCACGTACGTACATATACGCCTTTGATAATTCGACACATGCATACGTTAACGTTGAGTAAGACTGTACACGTAATTATATGTATAGGTGCGCATAATTCTTTCGGTCATTGTTTGGCGAATGTAAAAAATGAAACGCACATAAATCAAGGCTCAAAAAACTGCGTATAATTTCCGGAAAGATTAACGTAAAATCTTGATGGGACTTTCAACGTAACTATTTTGTACAATACTTCGGTATACGCCGTTTGTATACACTCTATGCTATAATTATACTATGAACGCATAGATAAGTAGCATAAATCTTTGTACGGATCAACTTGTCTTGTGATTATAATTTCGCTAAAAACGTATTTATTTACCAGCTAAATATCTATACCGCTGTTCGATAATAGTCGTTGCGATATCGATATAATGTATATATACTTTCTTATGTAACATCGAATACATTTGTAATGGTAACTGGATCCTTTTTGGATCTGCTGAGCGAGACGTAGACATATCAATACATAAAACAGTAACGAGATATAACGCATATAGGAAACTTGCTTCATTTTTTTTTCTTTTTGTTCGTCAGAGGTGTTGTATTACGGTATTTCGTTGAGTTGTACGTAAAGAGTTAACGCGAATAAATTGGTGGATTAGGAACGGTCAATCCACATGCTTAGCAAATCCGTTAGAGTAATCTTAATGTTAATATTTCGCCACGAATGCGGGCGAATCTATTGTCATGTTATTTTTTTTAGATTCGTAATATCTTACTGTATAATTAGTCTATCCGTTCCCAAGGCACCATATTTCGACCCTCTTAGATCGGAACGTTAGAATTCGCTAAAAATGACAATCGTCCTGTCCGCGCTTCTAAAAGTGTTCGGATTTAAAAATATTTCGCCCTTGTCTTTCTCTGCCGTTTTGATTGCGATATCGATGTACAAGTGCCTTTTCTTTCGAGATCTAAAGGTTTTGAAATTTGTCGTCTAGTTCCTGCAGACCGGATGATTGTGCCTAAGGATCATGATCGATAATGTGATACTTTACCTCAGGACCAGCTGAATTCACCTATTATATCACCAGGAATAACATTGTTCTTCGTTATCTACGAAACTTGATACACAACAGAAAAATAAATCGATTGAAAAACAACCTTAATCTAAATCGGTCAAATCGAAAAATCGACGAAATGACTTTCTGCGAAGAAACTTGTGCGTACTAAAATAGGTACATATATTCAAGACTAGCAGTTTCTAAAGCTTCCGCTATTGTTTCTTTAACAGCCAGAGAAAGAAGAACTAATCTGCTAAAAGCTCGGTCAAGATACGTACCAAAAAACACAGTCTTGTCAATTTCGAGACCTCTCTATACATATACTCATTGTCAGTAACGTAATTCAAAGACAGAGAGACTCACGAAGGGGGATTAGTTCGGTAATAGTGTTACGTAACATTTGTATATACAAAACTCACTTAACGTTTTCATCTCCGAATCTAAAACAGCGTGTAAGCTTGATAATGAAAATTACGGTGGTCGCGTTCCGTGATTTCAAGAGTTAAGGTCTTGACTCGGGCCAAGTACAAGAGTTCCCGACTGGTAGACCTGAACTACTCTTTTCCGGAAGAATTAGATCGAGGTTTTCGGGGTATTCAAACGGCATTAAATCCGCATATTTCCCCCAAACTATGGTGATATTCTTGTAGGGGACATCCACCCAAGTAATTTAAGCCTAACTACGAGAAGATCCATCAAGCCAATTGCGAGATATTTTGATCTAAAAAGTCGAGGTTTTTGTAAGAAACGTCGTCTTCTTCCTCTCCTCCTTCTCCATCTCCATGTTCAGCCTGTCACGCAGCCCGGTGTCAAACCCTAACATATGTTTCATACTATGCGAGATAATTTTTCTGCCGATAACGTAGATTTTATATATGTAGTATATGAAATTTCCTCTCACACACATCCAGATTGTTAACATATTAAATTAGAAATGTTTGTTACGTTACGTTTTTGACATCAAGCTTCGTAAAATTAAGGGTCAGAATGCGTATTCGAAACATATTCGATCATTTTTATATCTTGAAAATTGCGCGAATGGCGAGCGATGTATGAAAATCGCGAAAAATCGTCAAATTATGACAGTTTTTTGGTCGGCATTCGCTGAATTTTTGAGATAGCGATCTGAAACTGGTACCATTGTTTTAGTTAGGAAATTCTACGCCAGAACAATGTATAATAGTTGTACTTTTCGAAAATTTAATTTTTCGCAAAAATCTGAAGGGGGTAGGTCAGGATTTTTTGCGATTTTCGTAAATCACCTGCCATTTCCACAATTTTTGAGCTATTAAAATGATCCTGGGCGTTTTGTACGCGGAATCCGAAGCCGAATAAGATGCAGAAAGAATCAGATCGATATCTAAAAAATTGTAGAAATGGCAGGCGATTTACGAAAATCGCAAAAAATCCTGACCTACCCCCTTCAGATTTTTGCGAAAAATTAAATTTTCGAAAAGTACAACTATTATACGTTGTTCTACCGTAGAATTTCCTAACTTAAACAATGGTACAAGTTTCAGACGGCTATCTCAAAAATTGAGCGAATGCCGACTAAAAAACTGGTTGAATTTGACGATTTTTCGCGATATTGGTAATTCCTTCGTCGTTTCCGACATTTTTGAGATATCAAAATGACCCGGGACGTTTTGGAAGCGGAATCCGATGCCGAATAAGACAGTGAAAGAATCAAGTCGATATCAAAAAATTTGCGGAAATGACAAAGGAAATACGAAAATCGCGAAAAAGCGTCAAATTCAAGCAGTTTTTTGGTCGGCATTCGCTCAATTTTTGAGATAGCGATCTGAGACTTGTACCATTGTTTAAGTTAGGAAATTCTACGGCAGATCAATGTATAATAGTTGTACTTTTCGAAAATTTCATTTTTCGCAAAAATCTGAAGGGGGTAGGTCACGATTTTTCGCGATTTTCGTAAATCGCTCGCCATTTCCATAATTTTTTAGATATCAAAATGATTCTTTCACTGCCTTACTCGGCTTCGGATTCCGCTTCCAAAACGCCCTGGATCATTTTAATAGCTCGAAAATTACGGAAATGACGGGCAAATTACGAAAATCGCAAAAAATCCTGACCTACCCCCTTCAGATTTTTGCGAAAAATTAAATTTTCGAAAAGTACAACTATTATATATTGATCTGGCGTAGAATTTCCTAACTAAAACAATGGTACAAGTTTCAGATCGCTATCTCAAAAATTGAGCGAATGCCGACCAAGAAACTGGTTGAATTTGACGATTTTTCGTGATTTTCGTAATTTTCTCGTCATTTCCGCAATTTTTGAGATATTAAAATGATCGAGGACGTTTTGGATGCGTAATTGGAAGCTGAATACGGTAGAGAAAGAATCAGGTCGATATCTTAAAAATTGTGGAAATGGCGAGCGAAAAACCAAAGTCGTAAAAAATCCCTGACCTATCCCATTGCGTAGGTCAGGGATTCTCCCACATTGTCGTAATTCCCTCGCCATTTTCGTAATTTTGTAGATATCAAAATGATTCTTTCACTGGCTTATTCGGCTTCGGATTCCGCGTCCAAAACGTCCTGGATCATTTTAATATCTCAAGAATTACGGAAATGGCGAGCGATTTACGAAAATCGCAAAAAATCCTGACCTGCCCCCTTCAGATTTTTGCGAAAAATGAAATTTTCGAAAAGTACAACTATTATATGTTGATCTGCCGTAGAATTTCCCAACTAAAACAATGGTACAAGTTTCAGACGGCTATCTCAACAATTGAGCGAATGCCGTTCAAAAAACCGCCTGAATTTGAGGATTTTTCACGATTTTCGTAATTTGCTCGCCATTTCCACAATGATTGAGATATTAAAACGATCCGGGACGTGTTGGACGCGGAATTCGAAGCCCAATAAGACAGTGAAAGATTCAGGTCGATATCTAAAAATTTGCGGAAATCCTGTGTAAAATGCAGTTTATGTTAATGAGCAACCAATTCCAATGTATCATTCTCTTGTACTTGGCCCATAGCTTTGCATTTTCGATGCTTTTTGTGGATTTTCCTCTACTTTAGATTACTTCTCTGTTTCACGGTCGTTTGAACGTTGATCTGCAATACTCTATACAACTTTGATGAAACGGAGCCTTACAATTTTAATGAACGAGCTCTTCGTCGTTCAAAATCGGGATTTTGTCGCTTTTTTGCCCAACGCGTAGTGTCGCACCCCATTTCGCACCCCTTCCGGCTTCCGAGGTTGCCATTAATATAGAATACGAATTCGGGCTGGCTGCCTCTTTGCTGTAGTGAACGCCGTATAGGAAGTAGATCAACATTCCTGTAAGTTGTGGTCACACGAAATGTAGCAATAAACGTAGAAATGTCGAACATATCGGTAACGCGCAAAGTATCGACTTACCAACGATCATCCAAACGAGAAATCGTAGCCAAGTAAGGAGAGACAAATGGAACATCAGGCACACGTTGAACAGAATACTCAGAGCTGGTACCAGCGGTACCAAGGGGACCCTGAATTTACCGGTTGACTGGTTTTGTTGATGCGCACCGATCACCAGCAGACCTGAAACCACTAGAGGTGAATGCATGTAGGAACAATAATAATCGAACGACGCTACGTACTTCCCACTAGCACTAGGACCACGGTCACAACGTAGAAGTAATCCTGCCAAGCTGGCGCAAAGGCAGTTTGGGAGATTAATCGAAGTAGAGGGCAAAGTAATATGCATCCTGCGGTGTAGATCATTACGCAGCCTGCCACGGCGGTTCCTGGTTTACAGCTGCCAATGAAATTTGTCAGCCAGACGTATCGTGCTTTGAGTTTTCCTGTACCCTCGCTAATGTCCAGTAGCTGAGCACACAAGATTAGCAAATGAATTCCATCGAATCGGTTAGATATTGAATGTCTTGACAGATCTTTACCTCGGACTCTACCGAAGTGACGCTGTTGCAATCGCTATTGCTATCCGCCCCTTCAGTGGGTGGTGACTGTAAGCTACTCGGAGTTCCAGCGTTCGACGCCACAGTGATTTTCTCAGGTCGATACCTCAACACGATCACGCTGGCCGAGACGATGGTGTAGGCCAGGAAGGTTCCTATCGACATAAACTCCACAAGGTGTTGCAGATCGAAGAGCAGGGCGATTAAGGCACTCACGGAGCCACTTATTGCCAGATTCAAAACCGGAACTTGGGTACGTTCGCTTACGCGGGCAAGAAAACCAAAGAGCAGACCGTCGTTCGCCATTGCGTACATGGTACGTGGAAGAGAGAACAGGGAGCCGAAGAGGGTGGTTGTCATTCCACACAAAGCGCCAACGCTGCGTACAAGAGACGAGGAAACTTTAGTCAATGACTCTCGTTAATGTTGCAAAATGTGTATGATTTCTTTATCCCCACCTGATCACGTATTTGGCCCATGGTATTCCTCTCGACGAAAATGCTTCTGGAAGTGCCGCCGTGGGATTGATCTTCCAGTACGGTACCACTAATGTTAACGCTGCGCCAACCAGAATATATCCTACGGTCACTATTCCCATGGACAGAAGAGTCGCTCGTGGTATGCTGCTGGCAGGATCGCGTGCCTCCTCGCCGGAAGTCGCGATCGAATCGAAACCCACGAACGCGTAGAAACATGTCGCAGCACCTGACAGTTTTGTTTCAATAAAATATGAATCACGTGAACGAACGTGGAGTACTCCATTGTCGAAGTAATGTATTACCCGCCAAAACACCGCCGAATCCAAACGGCAAGAATCCACCGTTCTGACTGCTCCAGTTCGTAATATCAGCATAGTAGATTCCCAAAACGATCACCAATCCCATCACACCAAGGTTGACGATGGTTAACAGGGAATTAACCGTGGCCGAACTTTTTACACCCAGGGCAAGAAGCATGGCATAAGCCAGGCACAATCCTGCTGCCAGAAAATCTGGGAAATTTCCCAGGGGTTCTCCCATGGTGTAACCAGACATTACGTGGCGAGTGTAATTGCTAATTGTTCCTCCCGCGAGCGAGTCAACGTAGCCGCTCCATGCTCTGGCGACGGAAGCAGCACCTGTTAGAATGGAGTGGGACATTTTCAAATAATTCAAATGACAAAAGGTTAATTCGGTAAATTCTATGGTTGGGAGAGAATTGTACCAATCATGTGCTCCAGAATGATGTTCCAACCAATGACGAACGCCCAGAACTCGCCGACTGTCACGTAGGTGTAAACATACGCGCTTCCGGCCTTCGGAACTCGCGCTCCGAATTCGGCGTAGCAAAGGGCAGCTAGCAAGGAAGCTATTCCAGCGAGTAGAAAGCTTAAAACCACACCTGGTCCCGCTGTGTCGTGGGCTACGGTTCCTGTTAGAACGTAGATTCCGGCACCGACCATGTGTCCTACACCTAAACATTAAATATGAAGATATGGCCCTTCGGGTTAAACATTCAAGGGCATCGGAAGGTTGGAAAATTGCAAACAAGTTTTGACGGGAACGATATTATGTTTTACGTCGGTACGCAACTGATGTTTTTCCGGTACGTGAGGTTCTTTATCGCATACCGCGATATCACAGTTGTAAATGTCCTTACGACGAAAATAGCAGCACACACGTACCGAGTAATGTAATATCGAAAGTCGACAGGCATCTTTTCATCGGTGTTTCGAGCAGGTCGCCTTGAAGCTTTTTCGTCCGATTCATTTTCGTACACAGGCCTGACATGACGTGTCCGAGAATCATCCGGCGAACGGATGGCATTTCAGGTCCTGGAAGATCAAATCCTCGTAGAATCTCGGATATGAGTACGCTACTAACAACGGCACTTGATTAAAATGCTTCACGCATATCCGATGCAGTCTATTTCCTCAGTTGTCACGAAAGCTTTTCACTTTCCGTAGCCGATGAATGAAACCGCAAACTACGACGGTAACAAGTACTTGAAAACAATCGTTTGGAAATGACACCGGAATTTGTCCCGGTGCAGGAAGTTAAGTACTTACAGGAAGATGTTTAGGGTCTATTCAACGAATGATTTACGATGAAATCGCTATGACGATGTGCAAGCTACGATGAAGAGATCACGGCGGACACTGAAATCTACGGAGAAGTCGCATGGCGCCTCCGTTAACACGCAAACTCCGACATTCGATCGATTCAGCTGTGATGGAACTATTTACGTCACTCGACCACAAGAGTATGAATGGAGAAGATTCTCTTAATCGAATGCGACGCGATATTAAAAATGTTCTACAAGGCCACGTGAATAAAAGGAAAAAAAGAGTGCATCGTTCATTCCTGACGTTTTTCCATTAATATAAGATTTAAATTTTATTTCTACCCTTCAACGAAGGGTCATACTTTCCTCGAAAATGTTTGAAGTATTTCTTAATAAAGGGCGATTCTATTTTATTATGAAATTCTTTTCTGGGTCCCATCGACATTTCTTCGGCTATCGATGTTTAACGAGAAGACACGTTATGGGTCAATGATATTGGGATTTACAAATTTGCGAAGTTATATTTTTTCCCCAAAAAGTAGAGGAAGTAATCTTTGAATTGCGGGAAAACGTAACGCGGTAGATTGTTCGAAAATTCATTTCCTGAAAAATCAATAATGAAAGTTCGGAAGAAACCGGTGATTCCTCGAGTTAATCATTCCGGGAATTCGGTATTATATTTGAAGAGTCCGCATGGAGGCAGCACCGTTCGAGTTGTTGCAGAATATACTTTACTGTTCGATATTGGAGACGCATTTTATTAAATGTAAAATAAGTTCGTAAACGATATTATTGTTTAAGGTACGTGTATCATATGCAACGGTCTGCAAGTTTTACGGCGAAGTGCGGAAAGTGATTATGTGCAATAAATATATATCAAAACGATCAAACCAAACTAGTGCATTTCACAGTTATTCTAACCTCTTGCTTCGTATTTCGAGACAAACAATAAATATTTATCACAGAAACTTGACCTAAAACATTACTAAAAAGTTGCCGTATAAACTACGATTACAAATCATCAATCTTCCGATCGTGATATCGTCCGGTTCAATGGATACGATTGTTAAAATAAAAATTTCAAAATTCTGTTCTTACTTAACAAATTCAGACACGTTAAACATTTAGAAACTAACGTAATTATTAATTCTTCACTCTATAATTGTAGAACATCTTGTAATGTTATTTCTTCCACTCGTATACATAGAACTCCATAACCATGGTTTGTGCAATTCGGTGTAATCAATCACCGTGATTGCTAATGTCAGCACATTTTAACAGATAACAAAAGAATGAGTTATCACCGTGGAGGGGGTAACAAGCCAAAGGGCTTTGGGTTTCCCGGGTTCCAAATGACCAGCACCAAGAGAAGTGGTTCCAATATACCACCTCCCTCGCCAAACTCCACCCTAAGCAAACAGGGCTATCACACTATGAACTCTATCACCGAAAATGCCTTATCCGCCTGTTGGGGTATGCCTAAAAAGCGTAGCAAGACGGAGGAAGAGTGAGTATAGCAAGCATGGCTTTACAACCGAAGAACAAGCAGATCAAGAACACATTAAAGAAACAATTACCAAACAATCAGATATTTTGAGGATGACGACGACCAACCTGCATCTTCCTTGGAGTATATCCCAGCACCTGGTTCTCCAACTTATGAATTGATGAAGAAGTCGACCCCAAAGGCAGACAGTGACAGTGAGGAAGATCCTCTGGATGCTTTCATGGTTGGTATCGACGCAGAGGTGAAGAGAAATAATTTTGAAGCACAGCTGGCTGAGGATGAACGCAAGGAAGACAAGCCAAAGGGCATTAGGGCTGATATCGACGGAGAGGACGACGAGGAAAGTTACTATAGGTAAGAATTAGGGTACCACTTTCCATCGTGATAAAGAAACGAACGTCCGCTTTGAGCTGTGAAATTTATTTTTATGACGAAAAATGAATTTCACATCTTGGGTCATGCGACTCGAGAATAAGGGAAACCCTTTCTTTAACCAAGGTATATGGAGGAGAATCCAACAGCCGGTTTGCAACAAGAGGAATCGGATCAGGAAATCGAATACGACGAGGATGGGAATCCCATTGCTCCTCCGAAAAAGAAGGAAATCGATCCCCTTCCTCCCATAGACCATACCGAAATACAATACGAATCGTTCGAAAAGAACTTTTATAACGTCCACGAGGAGATTGCTAGCTTGAACAAGCAACAGATCGAAGATCTGAGAAAAACCTTGGGCATCAAGGTGTCAGGTCCCTCTCCACCAAATCCCGTTACAAGTTTCGGTCATTTTGGTTTCGATGATGCGTTAATAAAAGCTATTCGAAAAAACGAGTACACCCAACCCACCCCTATTCAGGCCCAAGCTGTTCCTGCCGCGTTAAGCGGCAGGGATATAATAGGTATAGCTAAAACGGGAAGCGGAAAAACTGCGGCGTTCATTTGGCCGATGCTGGTGCACATTATGGACCAACGGGAACTGAAAGAGGGAGATGGACCGATCGGTCTGATTTTAGCACCGACGAGAGAGTTATCGCAACAGGTATGACAAATTAAAACGTAAGGTATGCATTCATTTTACTGTAACGCCCACCGTGTTATCGCGACTGAATATAGAACGCGGTGGAATTCGTACAATAAGGTATTCCTCGATGATAGTATGCTTGCAGTTATTCTGTAACACGGTTGGCGTTATAACGGAGATAACTGTGAGCCGTGTAGATCCACAAATGATCTGGGGATATTCTGATCGATTTATTATTGCTAGATATACCAAGAAGCGAAAAAGTTCGGGAAGGTATATAACATTCAAGTGTGCTGCTGTTACGGGGGTGGCAGTAAATGGGAGCAAAGTAAAGCTTTGGAAGGGGGTGCGGAGATAGTAGTTGCCACGCCGGGTAGAATGATAGATTTAGTAAAAATGAAGGCAACGAGCTTATCCAGGGTAACGTTTTTGGTATTGGACGAGGCGGACAGAATGTTCGACATGGGTTTCGGTAAGAATGTGTGTGCATGCGTATAAAAAAAATGTTTCGATACTTCCCTTCTAAATATAATCAGCATCCCTCGGTTTAACTTTTGTTCAAAGATGTTTGTTTCATCGATCGACGTTTCCCCTACGAAAACAACTTATTTTTATTAACCCTTTGCGCACGAAGTTTAGAGAAAGTGTGGAAACAGCCGAAGCGTGAACGCTTTAATAATTACCGCGAAAATAAGCCGGAGGGCAAAGGGTTGATAAATCGTTAATTTCAGATGGACAAAACCCCTGCGATGTAATAACGATGATTTCGTTGCAGAGCCGCAAGTGAGATCAATTTGTAATCACGTTAGACCCGACAGACAAACGTTACTGTTTAGCGCGACGTTTAAAAAGAGGGTAGAGAAGCTCGCGAGGGATGTCCTAACAGATCCTGTTAGGATAGTCCAAGGTGACGTGGGCGAGGCTAACACAGATGTAACGCAACATGTGATAATGTTCCAAAACAATCCGACTGGCAAATGGACATGGTTGTTGCAAAACTTGGTCGAGTTTCTGAGTGCCGGTAGCTTGTTAATCTTCGTGACGAAAAAGGTCAGGCATCGTTTCGATTTCGATTTTCCCTCTATGAGTGGTACAACTACGGTTTAACGATTGTCTCTCGCGTTTGGACTACAGCTCAATGCGGAAGAACTTGCCAATAATCTTAAGTTAAAAGAGTTCGATGTGTTGCTATTGCATGGTGATATGGATCAAATCGAAAGGAATAAAGTCATTACGGCGTTTAAGAGAAAGGAAGTCAGTACCTTAGTCGCTACTGACGTGGCCGGTAATTTCATTGTTCTGTCTGAGAAACGTTATGCCCTTCTCTGACAATCCACGTCCCTCTAACACACTTGTCCTGTTCCGTAGCTCGCGGTCTGGACATTCCACATATCAAAACAGTCGTTAATTACGACGTGTCGCGCGATATCGACACACACACGCACAGAATTGGCCGAACAGGTCGTGCCGGCGAGAAAGGTACGGCGTATACCCTGGTAACAGAGAAGGACAAAGAATTCGCGGGTCACTTGGTGCGAAATCTGGAGGGGGCAAATCAGGATGTGCCAAAGAGTTTAATAGACCTGGCGATGCAGAGCGCCTGGTTCCGAAAATCTAGATTCAAAGGCGGAAAAGGGAAAAGTTTAAACGTTGGAGGTGCTGGACTCGGTTTCAGAGGACGACCCGAAGTATCCTCGAATTCGGTAGCTATTCGTTTGAATTACAGCGAAGAATTTGTCGACACTTTGAACTATTCCTTGGAATATACTAATATTCATAATTCCAGAGCGGTGGCTCCACGTCACAGGGATCAAAGGACATAAGTGAAGTTGTGAAGAAATTGGAGAGACATGGCCCCGGTAGCGATCGGCTTTCCGCGATGAAAGCTGCATTTCGCAGTCAGTACACTTCACAAGTAAGTTCTGAAAATTCGAGAGAAAAATTGGCACACCAACCCATATATTTTAAGCACTACTTTATTTTTTTCAGTTTCGCGCCTCTTCCGATCACACGTGGGAACAAACTATCACACCGCCTTCGGTGATTATGCCACCCCCTCCACCGATGCCACCGATGCCACCGAAGCCAAATCAAGATAACCAGGCGTCTAATTCGGGAACCGATAAAGGAGAACGCAAGAGGGTGAGAAAGAGCAGATGGGAATAATCCGAGGGAGATTATTTTGTGTAAACTATGCAGCGATAATTACCCAAGCGATCGATAATACCGAATTGTTTTATATTATAATAAAATTTAATTTTACCAATCCGCATGTGAAGTTAAAGTACTGTCACCTTTCCCTCCGTTTCCAGACGAGTTGTACCTTTGCGTTTCGTAAGAGTAGATTTGTTGGAAAAGGGTCTTTATTGAGATATCTTCGATACAAAATTGATAGTTACTTTAAATTCTAAACGAGGTATAAGAGTATACCGGATTTAACGAAATCCTAAATAATTCTACGACATAAATTCAAGGGTTTCTTTTCAACGTTCGCCAATCGAATTCCGGATTACGATTACTATAGTATGCGGCATTAGTAAGAGGCAAAAAGTAGTATCGTATAAAGATAATCTCGTGAGTGAGCAATTTCCCTAAACGCAAGCAGCGTTATTCTCGTCGATCACGATTAATTTTTCTCGTTCCTCAGCGAGGTAGTCATTGAAAAAAGAAATCGTATATTTCGTTTCTGCACGTGTCTTGTTCGCAATTTCGAAGTGAATCATATTCTAATTATACGCATAAGGAGTCGCGACCATGATCGACCATGATCGACCATATCCGCCTTCGAATTAACCGTCTTCATTATCGTCTTATCATTTTATGCTAAAAAGTCAACGAACTTTTCCAGCAACGAGTACATATATGTATATCGTACGTGTTTCACGATTTATATTATTCCCGAATTCATTATCGGTTTATTTCTCCGCCATACATTCTACTCTTCTATTCGCACGATATTACGCGCTTTGTAAGAAAAAATGGTTCTCGCGACTCGCTTAATATGGAGATTAAGCCAAGGATATGGCTGCGGCGATCAATCACAACCGCCTTGTGGGACGCTAATGACAGGTTCCGTCGCGATTCGATGACACATAGATTGTTTATCCGGTCAAACGTTATACCTTTCATCCCGAAGAATATCAGGGACGTGGAAAAATGATCATGCAGATAGTGGCTCGATTTATTTGCTTCCTGAGACAATGATTAAGAAAGGCCTCTAAATTCAGTCTTCGGGCATTCTATTACGGTACGTATTGCGCCATGGCGGGGGTGCTTTTTCTTCGAGTTTTCTCATTTTGCCCGTTCACCTGATTCATCTTTTTACTCTCGTTCTTTCCGAATTTTTCCATAGCCCTGGTGTAGGATCCCGTGCACACCCTTCCCCATAGTCTTCGCTCTTCTTTGTTCCTTCCCTCGCTCGATGTTCTTTGTACCTCGTTCTTTCTTCTTCTGTCTTCTTTCTCCAAGGAGTTTCCAGTACCTTGAACATCCTCCCAGGATTCGTTGATATCCGATTGGACGCTAGAAGGAGTGGGACAACTGCTATCGCTGGATAGAGACGAGGATCGTACGAACGATGGTGGCACGACTAATTTCATTTTATCTTCCTCCTTCTGAGAGAAATTTGAGGGTGGCTCGCTTCGAGCTCGACAACTCGACCTGTCGTTCGCGTCCTGATTATCGTGGATCAAATTGTCGTTCAAGATTATCTTCGTTATCGACGTTCGCTTTCGTAAATTCTCTAGGTTCTCTTTCGGTGTGCTTTGAAAGCTATCGACTCTTTGCAAGATGTCTTTCAAGTTTACGTTAACGCAGTCCGTGTTGTAGGTTGGCTTTGGTCGCTCCGGCTTTTCCGTCTTTTGATTGGCTTTTCCAATTACCGTGGTTTTCTTAATTTCGCGGGTTTCGTCTTTCAGAGGGTAGGTAATATCGGAGTATATGTAGTTGGGTAATCTATCCTTTTGCCGATTGGAATTGGGAACCGAGGACCGATCCACGCATATATTTTTCTGTGGCTTGTCATTCGGTGTTTCAGTTCTGTTCAATTTCGCTCCTTTCACACACTGTTTGTACTTTTCGTCTATGGTAGTGTCTACGTTATTTCGTACGTCCGTGGCTTCCGTGAAGATAGAATCTTCGTTAATGTCGTTCGAATTTAAAATTGACCATCGATCGAAAGTTAACCCGAACTCGCTACTTTTATCTGTCGCATCGTCAGATTTATTCTGATCCCGACTTTCGATCGATTCGGAAATAGATTCGTCCTTCATTTTCTCCCTGTCCTCGTCCTCGTCGTCATCCTCGTTGCCCGAGTCACGATCAAAGCTCTTCAGCACCCCCTCGTTCTTCTCGTTTCTCTTTCGTAATTCCTCCCAATTCTTCCTCGGTTTGTAGCTCGTTTTTCGTCGAACGATTGTGCTTTCCGTGATATCTATGTCCGGTATGAAGAGTCTGAGGGCCTTGGTACCGGTGGGGAAGGTCACTTCGCTTACCCTTCTTTCCGTCATTATAGCTTTGAGACTGGACCTCGATGCCACCTCTTGATGCTTGTTGAACGCGGAAACTAGTTGGGCCACCGTGAACTTTGGCTCGTCGTTTTCCGACTCCGTGGAACGGTCCTCTTTGTCGTCGGATATTCCGGAATTATTCGAGTGGCTAGACGCATCGGAGTGTTGTCGTTGACAGGGCCTTTTGGAGAGATTAGAGTTGACGCGATTGGTCAGAGGTTCGTCGGAATCCTCGGTCAAAGTGTCCGATTCGATGGACTTGAAAGAATCCAGGTTTTCCTCGGATCCTAGCACCTGTCCTTTGGATACTTCTAAACCACTTGGTCTGCTCTCCGCTTGCGACTCTATTTCATTTAAATTTCTACCCTGGAAATTCGAGGTCTTCGCTGAAACATTCAGATCGTCGTTCTCATCCTCGACACTCGGTTCTTTTTCTATTACCCCCTTAGTTTCTTTTGGATCGTTACACTCTGGATCGTCTGTGCTTTCATTGGCGTGGGAGGTATCGATTTGCACGTCGAGCTGTTTAAAAATCGGCACCATATCCGCGGTTTTGGCACGCTCGTACGTCTTCCTTCTTCTCCTAAGACACTCCAGACTTCTATAAATATCCAGAACCCCCTGGGACTTTGATAAACTTCTCAAACCGTACAACTTCTCTCTCGACCTATTCACCGGATTCACCACCAATGGAATCGGCGTGTTTCCATTCAACAGACACGCTTGAGACTGGATCCTCTTCAAGCTTCTTATCCTGGAGTGTACACCGTTCAGGTTAGCCTGCGACCTACTCTGCGCTCTGCTTAACAGACCCTGCGTTTGTTCCTTGTTCAGCAGACAGCTCTGACTGGCGCAGCTTAGGCTAGTTCTGGACGAATTCAGGCTAGTTCTAGAGTCAGCTGGGCTCGGGAAATCGCTGAGACTTCTCAAACACATCTCGCTCTGGCTCAGCAAGCAGTCCTGCAGGCTTTGATTCTTCTGGTCTGGAACTGTGGACAGATTTGCCTGGCTACTGGTTTGGCTGAGCAGGGCCGCCCTTCGGAGGTTTTCTCGGCTGACTACACGTTCTAGGAGAACTTCCCTGGACTTTGATAAGTATCTTCGGAGATGAGGAGACGCCTGGGTGGGCGCACCTCGTAGCCAGTCATGGCGCAGGCATTGCTTCGCTGTCATTCGTGCACTGAAACAGAGGTTACCGGATTGGATAATGGGGTAGCCATTGAAACAGGAATAAAGCTTCGCATTCGATTTCCACCTACCTGGGGTCTAGCACCAAAAGCTTCGCGACGAAATCTTTCGCCTGCACCGAAACATCTTCGAAAAGTTCCTCGGGGAAGTCTACTTCCCCTAAGGATATATTTTGGAATGTTTCTTGATCGGTTTCGCCACCGAAGGGAGAGAATCCCGTTAGTAGAACGTACGTCGTTACACCAAGTGACCTGAAACGGGATATCAAGGTGTCAGTGGGACGAAAACGTGACGAAATATGCTCGTCTATCCCATAACTTACGTACCACATATCGGCCGCTAAGGTAATTGGTTCGTAATGAAGAATTTCGGGCGCTGAAATGACGAAACTTTTGTAAATGTATCGTAGGAAATGTGTTGCCTACGGTCCGGCGTTTCTAACGTCTTACGAAACGTTACGCATCCGAAAATCATTAAGTGTCACGCACAGACAACCTGGTTGAACGAACTCATTTGAATTCGTGATATCATTCGACTACGTCATGTTTATTTACACACGAAAATCGGTACCGTCGCGTCGTAGGCGTTACTGGGGGAAAACGATGGATCGTGCGTTTAATCTAATGCCGCGTGCGATTTAGTTCTGCGGCAGCGTTAAATCGATTATCAACGTATTTTCCGTCTACTCGTCGAGTCAAAGGGTAGATAAAAGTAGCATAAAGCGATGAACGATCCCCTCGAAGGCAAGTCCGAGAAGTACGATTGCAATAACTGTTCCCGTCTATTGCTAGAAACGTCAAAGACGATTAACATATTCAACGATACGATCTTAAGCGCTACCCGCGCTGGTCCTATTATTCAACGGATTGATACGATCAAGAGGAATAATGGCGCTCATCAATTATATCGTTAACTATCACGGCCTACGACCGAGAGACTCGTTAAGTAAATTTGGCACGCAATTTTTCTCGCGTAGAGGGACAATAGCGTAGCCTAGATGTATCTTTGTTCGTATGGGATTTATTTAAAAATCCACTTACGACAAAGATTCATACGCGTCCAACTGTAAATTGCATAAGCAATTAAGATTTATGATAATGATTTCTAGCCGTCTAGTCATCCATTAGAGTTTCTATAAAAGCTCATGACGATTTCAAACAGGATTACGATGTAACTGTTCTTTCTCGCGTGGAATTGTCAATGTCGACTGCCTCGCGTGCTTTCAAGTTTCTACACTTGGAAATCTTAATCTTGGGATTAAACGTTACTCCACGATATTTCGCGATAAACTCGGTGTAATTCTACGCGTAGGGCCCTACACGCGGCACCCTTAAACTTTACGATCCCGTGCCGCCACTGTTCTCGGAATAAGTTTATTAACGGTTGATATCGGGCTGCCGGACAGCACCATCGCGCAATAAGGCTAACGTGTCAATTAATATCGATTATATTTGCGTCGGTATCGTCAATTAGCGGATCCCAGATAATGATCGTTGGCAATTAAGTCGCTGTGGAGAGCAAAGTGCCGACGCACCTGACTTCGTGGCGCAGAGTAATGTCTCCTACGTCCTATCTTGATACCAATAATGCGGCAATTTATATTTTTTTACGCGGACCTAAATCTCCGCAAGGTAGGCGGCACGAGTGAAAACAAGATCGTTCTCCAGGCACGTTATTCTCCACGCTTTCATATTTAATGCTACATCGATCGTGCGATAAAGATTGCGGGATGAAGACGTACTTACCCACGTAATCGGGTGTCCCAAGTATTTCTCGGACTTCCGTTCCTTCCAAAATCACTCGGGAAATTTCAAAGTCGCATAGTTTCACGTCACACTCCGGGAAACTGCCCATCATCACCAAATTTTGTGGCTGGAACAAAATATTACATCCTTGCCTAGAAATTTCAGTCGCGGAGATATCGACGTGTGGGCTGACGAATTTCTTTAACGTTTCTCGTATCAGGAATATAATTTTAGCGGACGCGGGGTTCATTCGAATCGTCGAAATTATCTCTGCCGTATGCGCTTTCTTGTTTCACTCTTACGACCGTGTATCCGTATCGAATTTCGATTGCGAGTAGTTTCCATCGAGTTCCTGTACGTTCATCGTCCAGCCTCGACTTTCTTTTATCGGACTTCGATCATAAATACCGCCGGGAAAGATAAGAATTCTCGAGGAAGTATGTCGGAATAAAGTGCTCTTATCTTTGGCGAAGTACGTGAATGAAAATTAAAGATTGTTAATTTATTCTTTACTGTCCCGCCTCGTAAAGCACCAAAGCGTTTGGTTGTAAATGAACTTTTATACTATCGGCACGATTTCATCAAACGTTTATAATATGGTATTAAAATACGTGACGTCATTTAGAACACGATATTAACATACATTAATATTCTGGCTGGCGGGAATTACTTTCACAAACAACGCCGCGACGTGTAACTTGAAAACACCTGTTAGACGCAAGTAGATCAATTAAGATTTATGGTGCTTACAATTAGTAATGAATCAGTGGTCGATCTCGTGCGAGTGAAGTTTCCCCACGGAGATTGACGGTGATATAAATTTCTACGCTTTAAAGCTTGGACGGCCGTAAAAATGGACGTCCGCCTTTAGGAAATCCCCGTCGAGCGTTCTTCCGTCACGTGTTTTATAGATTCTCGCCAAAACGGCGGGAAAAAAGGTTCGTGGCACGACGCGGGTGGTACGATCCGAAGCAAATGACATCGATCTGAGCGACGTCGAGCAATTAGCGAGTTGATCGCGTAATTGAGTGTCGTTCTTTTACGTTGATTCGCAACGGGACGTCCTGCGTTCGTGCTACCGCAACAATGTCAAACGCCGTACGGGAAAGGCTTTTAAACAGCCCCGGCTGCGTGCCACCTCGAGTTTTTATTAGTCTCTCATTAAACATCGCATTCCATTCGCGGTGTTTACGGCGGAACGCTGTCGTTATATCTGAATTACCCTTAGGTCGTGTCGAAGATCTTTGCGAATCTTTCGATGCGAAGGCGACGTTGAAATATCAGCAACTGCGACGCTCGGGGAAAAATAATTTAAAGTTCAATGGAAGTTGTAGGAAATATCGTGTCATAGCTGGTTGAAAATACTTCTGGTATGAAAAAGATGCATATAGCTACACGCGTAAACCGTGGACTCTCCGTGGTTTGTGCTTCATCGGGAGAAAACATCGCTGGCATTTACATAAACACGGTAGATGCTGTTACGATAAATTCGAGTCTACACGGCGGATAGAATAGAATATTAAGTTTCCACGTACGATCTTCCCGCGTGGCTATTGGTCGCGGACATGATTTTTTAAGCGCCAAGTATCACGCATACGCATTCACGCTCTACTCGCGACCCGCATAACAATGCTACACTCGATCTTGAGCTATTTACCGCGATACACGTATATATTCTCCGACCAGCTACTTCCCTATGTTTCCTTATTGACCGGCGCGACCATATACACGGAGATATGAAAATGAAAATTAATAAACGACGCGTTATGTAAGTAGCCCTTGCGCCGAAGACGAACAATCGTGCATCCGTTTCAGTAGAATCTTCTTGGCTTTAATATCGAGGGCCTTGAAGGTTCTCACGTGGGCGCATCTGAATATTCAAAGTTTCTCCGGCCCCACCATGCTTCTAGTAAATAATGACAAAAGATGTAAAAATAAATCTCGGACCCCGAGATGCGTAATTTCTTGCCGCGTGTGTTGCAACCCATTAAATAATCGAGCGTCGTGGCGTCTAGCTCTTGAAACATCTACGGTCCGACATTTCTATACGTTAAAGGTGTACGTGCCATTCACGGGAGATACGACGCGAGCCAACGGGTGGTTAATTCTTAAACAGCCACGCCGATTAATTTAATTGTATCTGCGATGTTAATCGACTTTTTCTCGTTCCACGCGGACGAACGATTCGTGAGCGTCTCAGAAGGATGTCACCGAGTCCCACGCATCCGAATCTTTCAGGATGGACTTGCTACACTGACCAAACACGAGCGTGGGCCGTAACATCGTATAACGCGTCGAAAACCAGTGTCCGCTCGCCTCGATAAAAACGTACACGTTCCCGAGGAAAAGAGGCGCGAACGCTGGAAACGTTAATATCAATTTCGCGTGCTTGCACTCGAGTGGCTGCTGGGCGGTTCGTATGTTTCGGACGATTCGATTCGGATCTTTGATCCCGGGGGATGTCGAGGGATCGACCCGAGTTCCACGCTTACAGATATTCGACGCAGAGCCGAAGTCAAAGAGAAATCAATGAACGTCGCAAAAAGAACCAAGACTCACCTCGGCTCCCACGTTTCTCACACGGAAAAGTAATTACATTCTGGTTATCCGGGCAGTTCGCACTCGATGAATCACGTTTGGTTCGCGTCTCCGCGAATAAGAGCGGCTAACCTGTTCGCCGTAACTGGAGCACCGCTGGTATCTCGCGACATTTACTCGAGAAAGAGAGGGAGGGGCATAGAAATTCAATTAGCCTCGGCTTATATTTGCCTAAGGATCCTCCGATCGGCGAAACGTTTCGTGTTTGAAAATTCCGAAACGTGTTAACAGGGATTCGCGAGGTAGACGTTTCCCAGCAGGCAAACCTGGATACGCAGGCGTTTTCAAGCACGGAAATCTGTTTTCCGACGGTGCGTGGCGGGTCGAGGCGAACAATAGACCCAAATCGAACGATACGGAAGAAGTTTCCAAACCCATAGCGCACGGGAACAGGTGAAGTCGCGCTAAGTTCAACGCCCACGCATCTGCCGCGTTTCCTGCAAGCGATAACGCGGCCTGTGCCAGATCCCCGAACAGATATGCAGATGAGAATCTCTCGGAGTCTGTCGGAGGAAAAACAGAACGCAGTAACGCTGGCCACGGCCACGCCCCACGTGAATCACACCTGGTTCCTATCTGCCCGGACACCAACCTATGTCTGCCGCCCATAACTGGAGCAGCCTCTGATAACCCGCGAAATTCCGGCGAAAGAGAAAGGGAGAAATCGCGACACACGACACACGACACACGACACTCGACACGCGACGTTACGAGATTCGACCAACGGGTGGGATTCTTTCGAAGATGGGAATCTGACCTGGGAATCGAAAACCGAGCCTCGTGAAATTCGAAGGAAATTTCTCCTCCCGAACTTTGACGAAATACAAAAAGGTGAAACGATAAACCATGGGCGGTGAAACGATTACACAGTTTCTCGTTCTCATTACTCGGACCACGGGGTTCCATTCGAGATTGTAGATCGATCCCTCTTACCAGATCGAGACGTGATCGCCTAAGGTGCAGTCTGCGCCCGGAGACAATGTAATTGCATCGATTCGGCGGTACACTAGGTGCAGCCGGCACGCATACACGCACGCGGTACGTGTCGGTACATCGCGCCTCCCGTAGTCCCGTCCCGTTGCCTTTGATACGCGCCACTATATCCAAATACGGTGCTCGAGTGTTTATGGAGCGCGGGAATAATGTATCGTACGCGGCACGCACGCGAGAGCTGCAGTGGACCATGCCTCGTGATACACACTGGACTTAACGTCGCTGCTCCAAGGCTGACAGTCCTACGGACCACGGACAACGTTTCAGCCCGTTTTCGGGAGCAATTTTCTCGCGGACGGATTTCTATTCGTCCACCCGTCGAATGCTGACGATACCCGAGCGTAGAAATATTCGAGTTAAACAAATTTCATCGAGTAGAAATACCATGGATCGTGATACACGAGAAACGACTCAAGGCTGCCCGTTTGGACCCCAGAGGTTCCATGGGAGATGAAACGGTGTACGGTAATCACTTTCCAAAATGGGCGCGAACTTCTTCGACCACCAGCTACGCTTCTCTCCTTCGTATACGGTTTAACCCTTCGTATAAATCGTATATGGCGGTGACCGAGTCATCGCACGCTGCTCCGTCCTATAAAACTTTTTCGTTTCACTTTCTTTCCCTTCACGGATACGTTTCCGAGGGAACAGCCTCTAATATTTTTATACGTCGCGTGGAAGTGGTGGAACACACCGTGTTCGCGGAGAAACTTTAACGAATAGTCCGGCATAGTCGTAATTCTTCATCCTCATGGACAAATTTGCGCACGGAAAGTGAATTGATGCGAAAGAGATACAGGGACAGGTTTACGATCCACGGGATTTAACGTTCCAGCTGATTCTTAATCGCCAAATCTACTTTTTTTCAGGACTCCGTTCGAGTCGTAAGTTTCGCAGGGAATGTACCGCACGTACAAACGTACAAACGTACATACATACATACATACGCGGATAATATTTACCCGTCCGTACATACATAGGGTGCCAACGAAGTACACCGGCGCTGTGACAAAATTGAGATACAAGAAAGCTACGTGTATCACCGTTTCCTCGCTGAAATTGGAATGGTTCGTCACGATAAAACGATTAGCGTGTTATCCTCGACGCAGGGTGGTTCGCGCGGCTAAGCTTGTTCGATACGGTAATTTTGCGACACGGCTTACATGGGATGTAACGTCGATAAAAGTCAGCACGCGCTGGCAAACACCGTGAACGTACCTTGGCCGAGGATGTTGTTCCTGGCTCGACGACCTCTCGCGAATTTCTCGAGAGTCTAAGGCTGCGGTTACGCTGGGCAAATACGACGGAGAAGCGTCCTCTCTTCTTGTAATATCATCGCGAAGGAATTGTCAGCGGGAAGAAATTTCACGCGGTAGAAATTTCCGGGGTCTCGCGGGAAGGGAAATCAGAGCCGAGGTTTAACAGACGTCCCCATCTTCCGTCATCCTCGGCCAGTGTAACCGCAGCCTAACGAGAAGGAATCCTTTTATCCGTGGCGAGAAATCCGACGACCCCTCCGGATCAAAATGCACTTTACGGTACAGCCCGATTCAACTTTTTCTTCGTTCTCGTTATCGCCGAATATTTTTCTCATACGCCCACGTAGCGTTACTTTGTTGCTAACTTGTCTTGTCTGAGATGCGAAAGCTACTCCGACAGGTAAGCCGATCGGCGTATTTTCTATAGATACGACTACTATAAAACACCTAATTACGCGACCGATATATTTTAAGGACAACGTAGCTGGAATTGACATTCGCGACAGCGAAAGTGGTCGCTCCGGCGCGGAACAAGCTGAAAGTACACGGTACCGGGCTTTGTTCGACGACACGTACGAAATTCTTTCCCCTGCTCGAGTGTCCGGAGTCTCTTCGTTTCCGCGGATGTGGAAATAAAAGGCGCGGGCATAAGGCGCCATAAATTCAGTCGAAACGAGCCTGGAACAGGGCCGCGCATCGGGGTTTCCAGGCGGGTTTCGATGACTTTTTCCATCGTGTTTCAGCGAGGAGGTCCTCGTACGTGCACGTACTTATGTACATGTATCTTTTTCTTTGTCCGTGATATCGAGGTAGGGATGCGCGTTACATTATGTATCGCGCGTAAATTTTGGAATAAAGCGTCTGGCGTGGAATTGATAAATGTTGGAAATTCTAAGCGAATCGAACGAATGAAGCATCGCGATGGAATTCGATCGACGTACAATTGCACACCTCAGAGATCGTGCCGCCGACATTCCGATCGTTCGAATCCGACAACCTGTCTCATGCCATTCGCGTTACACCGGGTAATTAACGCGTCCATCTATGTCCACGAATCCTAGAAATTTCAGCCGTGCAACCGAATAGTTGACGAACTACACGACACGTGTGTCTAAATATATATTTCCACGTACGAGGAGAGTCATTTTTCCCTGAAACGCTTCGCTCGAAACGGAGCGTCTTACCGTAGGGTTTTTCCACGAAATCGGGCCAGATTTTCTTTGCTTTCCATTTGCGAAACAGTTATCCAAATGGAACGACTTCCGAGACGAGACATGAAAGATACGAAAAAGAAAATGCGACGGAACTTTCTGGCGACGGTGAGCGCCAGTTCCGGGATCCGGATATACGAGTAAGCGAGAAGCGAGAAGCGAGAAGCGAGTAAGCGTGACA
The DNA here is from genome assembly GCA_917499265.3 of Mimumesa dahlbomi. Classification (NCBI taxonomy): domain Eukaryota; kingdom Metazoa; phylum Arthropoda; class Insecta; order Hymenoptera; family Crabronidae; genus Mimumesa; species Mimumesa dahlbomi. Next base: position 609,043 of record OU824124.1, read on the forward strand.
AGTTCGCTTGGACCTTTTATGGGTCGAACTTACCTTGATGTCCAAATGGGCGATATTTCTCTCGTGGAGGTAGGCAAGTCCTTCTACTAGCTGCCTCACAAAGTGCACGACGTCACCTTCGAGGGGCACCAAATCGCCGTCGATGAGCGTCTGCAAGTCGCCGCCGGGCGCGCTGCAACATTATCGTACACTCCGATCATCTGTAGAATATTCGATGACGAAAGAATCCACAAAAAGCATCGAAAATGCAAAGCTATGGGCCAAGTACAAGAGAATGATACATTGGAATTGGTTGCTCATTAACATAAACTGCATTTTACACAGGATTTCCGCAAATTTTTAGATATCGACCTGAATCTTTCACTGTCTTATTGGGCTTCGAATTCCGCGTCCAACACGTCCCGGATCATTTTGATATCTCAAAAATTGCGGAAATGGCAAGCGATTTACGAAAATCGCAAAAAATCCTGACCTACCCCCTTCAGATTTTTGCGAAAAATGAAATTTTCGAAAAGTACAACTATTATACATTGTTCTACCGTAGAATTTCCTAACTAAAACAATGGTACAAGTTTCAGGTCGCTATCTCAAAAATTGAGCGAATGCTGAACGAAAAACTGCTGAAATTTGACGATTTTTCACGATTCTCGTAATTCCTTCGTCATTTCCGCAATTTTTGAGGTATCAAAATGATCCGGGTCGTTATGGAAGTGGAATCCGAAACCGAATAAGACAGCGAAAGATTCAGGTCGAAATCTAAATATTTACGGAAATGACGAAGGAATTACGAGAATCGTGAAAAATCGTCAAATTTCAGCAGTTTTTCGTTCGGCATTCGCGCAATTTTTGAGATAGCGACCTGAAACTTGTACCATTGTTTTAGTTAGGAAATTCTACGGTAGAACAATGTATAATAGTTGTACTTTTCGAAAATTTCATTTTTCGCAAAAATCTGAAGGGGGTAGGTCAGGATTTTTCGCGATTTTCGTAAATCGCCTGCCATTTCCGTAATATTTGAGCTATTAAAACGATCCGGGGCGTTTTGGACGCGGAATCCGAAGCCGAATAAGACAGTGAAAGAATTATTTTGATATCTCAAAAATTGTAGAAATGGCGAACGATTTACGAAAATCGCGAAAAATCCCGACCTACCCCCTTCAGATTTTTGCGAAAAATGAAATTTTCGAAAAGTACGACTATTATACATTGATCTGGCGTAGAATTTCCCAACTAAAACAATGGTACAAGTTTCAGACGGCTATCTCAAAAATTGAGCGAATGCCGACTAAAAAACTGGTTGAATTTGACGATTTTTCGCGATTTTCGTATTTCCTTTGTCATTTCCGCAAATTTTTTGATATCGACTTGATTCTTTCACTGTCTTATTCGGCATCGGATTCCGCTTCCAAAACGTCCCGGGTCATTTTGATATCTCAAAAATGCCGGAAACGACGAAGGAATTACCAATATCGCGAAAAATCGTCAAATTCAACCAGTTTTTTAGTCGGCATTCGCTCAATTTTTGAGATAGCCGTCTGAAACTTGTACCATTGTTTAAGTTAGGAAATTCTACGGTAGAACAACGTATAATAGTTGTACTTTTCGAAAATTTAATTTTTCGCAAAAATCTGAAGGGGGTAGGTCAGGATTTTTTGCGATTTTCGTAAATCGCCTGCCATTTCCGCAATTTTTGAGATATTAAAATGATCCGGGCCGTTTTGAACGCGGAATGCGAAGCCGAATAAGCCAGTGAAAGAATCATTTTAATAGCTCAAAAATTGTGGAAATGGCAGGTGATTTACGAAAATCGCAAAAAATCCTGACCTACCCCCTTCAGATTTTTGCGAAAAATTAAATTTTCGAAAAGTACAACTATTATACATTGTTCTGGCGTAGAATTTCCTAACTAAAACAATGGTACCAGTTTCAGATCGCTATCTCAAAAATTCAGCGAATGCCGACCAAAAAACTGTCATAATTTGACGATTTTTCGCGATTTTCATACATCGCTCGCCATTCGCGCAATTTTCAAGATATAAAAATGATCGAATATGTTTCGAATACGCATTCTGACCCTTAATTTTACGAAGCTTGATGTCAAAAACGTAACGTAACAAACATTTCTAATTTAATATGTTAACAATCTGGATGTGTGTGAGAGGAAATTTCATATACTACATATATAAAATCTACGTTATCGGCAGAAAAATTATCTCGCATAGTATGAAACATATGTTAGGGTTTGACACCGGGCTGCGTGACAGGCTGAACATGAATATCACCATAGTTTGGGGGAAATATGCGGATTTAATGCCGTTTGAATACCCCGAAAACCTCGATCTAATTCTTCCGGAAAAGAGTAGTTCAGGTCTACCAGTCGGGAACTCTTGTACTTGGCCCGAGTCAAGACCTTAACTCTTGATATCGTCGTCTAACAAGAGAGAAAATCCGGGCGATTCTTTTCTCTCGGATTCTCTGCCGCGATACTCACTATTCCATCACGAGGATGATTTCCCTAGGTGTCTCGTAGACGTCGTGCAATCTGACGACACGCGGCGACTGCGAGCAGAGGGACAGCAGGGCGATTTCGTGCCTCAATTCCGCGCTGCAGTCCGCGTTGAATCTGCTTCTGGAGGAGTATTTCGCGGCGTAAAGAGTTCCGGTCGACCGGGAACGGCAGCGATACACCTTCGCCCATTGTCCACTGCGCAAACGAGTTTCACGTTTCAGATGAAACGCAACGATGAAAATTCATTTCTAACAGGTTCGAAGATAAAGATGTCGAACGGCGCGACGGATTATGTTCGTCTGCCTCGTTTCACGTGTAAAACATCGTATCCTACTTATTTCTCTATAGCGAACGTTTTATTTTAAAGTCAATGTATCCCCCCGAGGCGTGTCTTTCATCCGTGTCCTTAAACCCATCGATTAGAGGAGAGGTGAATGAATGCGCGAATCGTGCACGATACGAAATTTCGCGGTTGATTTTTACGATCGCCGTCGAAGATTCCGAGCGGCAAGGTCGACGCCGCGGCGCCTGGCAAGGCTGTGCTCGTAATGCGTATCTGACGTTTTTAGTCGTATTTAAAAGCGAGTGCTTTTATACGCGTCGAGCATCGTACGCCTGGGAGTTTGTTACGCAAACGGGCGGCACACTTCTTGGTCTCCGAGTGTCACGCACACGCACTCGAGCGTTCGCGAGCGACGAATAAATAAAAAGCAAGACACTCGAAAGGAGAAATTTTTGCAAATTATACTACGACGCGAGAGCCGTCTTACTCCTATACGTATAATTTATAATTATACGTACGTCGGTATAGAAAAACCGTATGGTATTTTTCCAGCGATAAGTTGGCATTAAAACGGCGATATTCCGTCGAGCAACTCTGTAAATTTCGTCGGGAGAACTAGACGCCCTTGCGTGCGAATCAGAAAATCATCAGAAACCGGGGGCAATTTCATTCTCGTCTTTTCGTCGGTTCGAGTAACGGGGAAGTAGCAACCGGTATCTGATAGTGGGCGCAATTAACTTTAATCGTTTCCAATTTTAAGACGACCCTCGCGTACTTTCCACTTTCCTCGCCCCCTCGCCCTCGCCCGAGAGAAAGAGAAAGGGACAGAGTAAGAGAAAGACAAAGAGAAAGAGAAGGCGGTACGCAATTTTTGCGTGCCCTTTGCCGCGAATTCAAGGCTCGTTTCTAAAAGTAATTACCAGGTGTATCGTACGAAAGCGTCCACGATACCGAATCACAATCACGGTTTACTGAATCACCGACGATACCGCGTACTATATACGGCACTGTACGCATTATTCCCGACGATCGCGACGATTAAAGCGCTCGCGATTATTAAAGATCGGGGTCCCCGTGTAATCGTAGAAAATTGGATTTCGCCAATCGGCGACGGCAATTACGATTCGAATTTCAGCGCATCACCGGAATCTCGAGATAACCGATGTTTCAAATTATTAATAATCGCGAGTCCCTTGTACGTAGGTACTCGAAGAAAATTCGACGTCACCGATCGACGTTTCACGCGCGAGAATTATAATGGTCAAAGCGCGGTGGTTTTTGCCATGGTTGCTGGCGAGGTGTTGAAATCGGAGCCTGCTGGGTAATTTATGAAAATTTATTGCCGTCCCTTTTTTTATCCCGACCGCGACAACGAGCAATTAACCGTACGGACACGGGAGTTGTCGGTCGATTAACATTCGACGTTCTCGTCTCTTCCACGTCTTGCGCGGGCTCCTTTATTTCTTCGTATTGTCATTCATTTTCGAAACATGCGTTTGCGTTTCCCAGTAATTGCGGTTTACTCGCGGGACCACTTTGTTCCTCGACGAAACGGTTTCAAAGAGACACACAATAAAATCACACCTTCTTTGTTTCGTTCGATTGCCTTTTACGATCGAGACACATTCAGCGATTTAACTTCTATAAATATACTCGACGGGTTTTAATCGATGCGTCGAATAAAAGCGTAGAACGATTCGGCTAAACAAAAATAACTATAACGTCGACGTTGAACGCTATGATATCGATTTAAAAGCTGAAAAGAAATAACGTTCCTCTGTCTGTCTCGCGAACAGCAATGGCGTCTGTTTATATCGCGAAACGCCTTTATGGTGACCACCGAGTAAATCAGCTTCATTAAAGATGCAAAGACACAGGAGGTAGCTGTGCGACTGTTATCAATGCACGCTCACAGTAGGTTACCGCCCATTAAAACTTCCATTAACATATCCGATAAATATGAAACGATTTAAAGTTCACCGGTGAACGCGTTAATCAAATTCAGATGGACGTTGCGTCCTCGTAGGATCGCGCGCGCTGCGTCTAACGATCGAAAGATATTTGAAAACCTAATCATACATGTACGTCCAGGCGAATGTCAAGAATATAAATTCTTGCGAGTCGCTCAATTTTAAAAACACTGACGCGAAGCTGGCCAGTATATTTTTTTCTTTCCAACATCCACGACTACCTATCTTAACGGCTGGCAAGTTAAATCTAGAACAAATTGCCAGCTGACCTGGCGTCGGAATTAACATATTATCGCTTTCAACTGGGCGTGCTCCATTTCAAGCGAGTATTACTTCGCTACGACTTCTCGATATCTGCTCGTCGTGCGCTTGAGAGCTACGAAACAGATGGTTCGCACCAGTAGGCATGAACGGAGATAAGGCGAACGTGGAATTGACAATTGTCTCGCGACACGGCTGTATTTATCTCGCACGGAAAAATGGCAAATTAATTCTATTCTCGACGATACCGAAGCCAACAGAGTGCTTCAGGATTTCTGATTTCCTTCAGCACATATACTGGTATCCGGTAGCGTATGCTTTTAAGCTAAATTATTAGCAAGAAATTACACGTTCGCTCCCCTATGGTCGTCGGCAATCATTACGGGCCTAATTCACGCGACGATTAGTTGATGCAATAAATGTGATTAATGGCTGACACGCGGTCTCCCGTCACGTATCGCTACGTGTTTTGCTACCGTACGTGACAAATTAACGTATCACACCCTGCGTAGACATCAAACACGCTTAACTCTCTGACAACGAAAATTAACGTAATACCTTATTACGTTGACGAAACACATACCTTGCGAATGGTTTCGGGTCGATGTCGTAGTGCTCCGTGATTGGTCCAGTTTTCACCACCCTGGCCAGTTGGGCCTCCTGGACGAGGACCAGGCCCTCCTTCACGTGTTTTTCGCTCCACTGTACCCTGCATCGACCCCTGCACCTTTCGTCGCCGCGTTTCGCCTTAGCACACTTCCCGGAGGCTTGGAAATGGGACTTCCTGGCCGACGACATCGTCGGGGACTGGTGCGACTGGTAGATCATTGCAGCCGAGGACTGAGCTTAGCCTTTGGGGGTGTACACAGACGGTAGAACGATAGCAACGTTCACGGACAGTTTCGCTAGCGTCTTTCTATTAAATTTCGAAACTTTTCCAACAACTTTGGAAATTCCGCTCGTACCTGATCGAAGTTGAAACGTTCGCGAAACTACTCGTGAAGTCGCCGAACTTTTTAACCTCCGTGGACACGTACCTTTACCGGATAGGATTCGAAACTGTATGCTCATTGGTTTTTGAATTCTACTTCGAAGAGTATGTATCGTTGCTCGAGGAACGAGAACGCGGCCGAGACGTAAAGCATCCAGAATCTTCTGTGGCAGATCATGTCCTCGAGGGACTCGATAAGATCGTCAAGATTCTATCGATCCGCTGATTTCTGTAGCCGTTGTTTGTAGAAACAGGTTGGATGTCAGAAGCCACCGGTAATCCGTCGACCACGAAGTTCGAAGGCATCGAGCGCTGAAACAGAAACGGATTTGGTTAGTTGGAGGAAGAACTGTGTGGGCCAGGTTCCAAACGTGTCAGAGACATATCTGGATCGACCCGTTTCACCGGGATGTCATTTATTCGATTCGTATAGTTTTATCTGTGTTATTTCAACCGAGTAAAAGCACATGCAAATTCCACCTGGTTTTGAAAACTTTATCCAACGCGTCAACACGTACCCGCTCGATTTCCCACTCGCAATCTCGAATCCGTTCCCTTTTCACTAAAGAACCAAACGATCGAACACTTCGAACGGAAACCAACTCGTGAAAACAACTCGAATTCGAATCGGCTCACTGGCCGCTCCAGACGGTCCAGCGGCGAGCCTGGGACTGGCCCCAGCTTCTCTCTCTCCTCTCCCAAGTGGGAAGTGGACACCGTGTACACTGACGTAGGTGGAGTGCATTATGCGAAGGTGGGGATACGGAGAATACACCGAGGGACTTCCTCGAGAGTGGATTCGAGAGATGGGAAGTCGAAGTAAAAATTAATTGGAATGGTTTTTTAAGAGTTATCATCGTTTCGATCGTTGCTCGATTATACCGTCGACGGGGAACGTTTTCAACGTAGTTCCCCCGCAAACATTCCCAATGAATCTCGTATTCCAAATGGAACGATTTTACAATTTCCTGTAAAGAGAACAGGGGTGTGTCCGTATCGATCGTGTAACCGAGCCGACCTTTAACTTTCCTCGTTACGATAATCGAGCCCCGTAGGGCTATGGTAGCGGGTAATTGAAAATTACTTGGTCTCGTACCATGCCTGGATCACGAGAAGGTCCTCCAAGGTCTGGAGATACGCTTGGAAATCTTCCCCTGTCGCGATATGGATCTTAACGCGTACGGGAAGTAAACTTGTAAATATTCCGTCTGTTGCGGAACGTTGTTAATTTCTATAGGAAAAATCCACGACTGACATTCGTCAGAAACAAAGTGTTTACGCGTTTCGCGGTTTCAGAGGTCGTTGAATTTTTCGCGATTGACGGACGTTTTCGCTCTTTATCCCCCGGCGGCAGTAAAACGAGAAGCATGCACTGTTGTAAAATCGTTAATATGTTAATGAACGCGTGGGGGTCTCACCTTCGAGATTTCCATGTCCGATTATATCGCTTCTTGGAAACTTCTGCTGTCGATCTCGATTCCAGCTGGTCCTGTGCTTCTTCATATTTCCTAGTCCACCTTTGTTTTCGTTTCTTTTTCGTTGGTATAGGCATTGTTTGAATTGTTTACCCCACCCGAGCGCAAGACAACGATACCGCGTGTAAACCGGACACTCGACGACTACCGAAGATAGTCCGTGATATCCAAAGGAAACGGAATGTTTTGACAAGCCGACAGGCGTGGGAATACCAACGCGTAGAAACTTGGACGCGAGGAGATTTCAACGCGGGCAAATTTGAAATCGCCGTATAATCTTGATGCATAGAAAGTGATTTCTTCGCGTGTAAACCAGTCATGCTCGTCCTGGAATCACCTTCGAGCGGACCGTTAAGTCATCGATCAAACATAGTTGATCCCAGAAGGTACCGTTTCCCCCGAGTCATTAAAGAAAACTGTGGTCGGGTTCAACGTATGCGTGGGATCGAGGATGATAATTAGGTTAAACTCGGGATGACGTATATGAAACCGGAGAGAAAGTGCTACCACGTCCGTAGTATCTTTACTTTGTGAAACGTATTTTCTTCCCTGGACAAATAAATCAGTGATTTATTCCGCACGGTCTATCTATCGGATGAATATAGAAAATCTTCTGCGATGGTATAACCGCAAAAACTACAAGGATCCTACGAGTCCGTACCGAACGGATACATAAAGGTCTTTCCTGTTCTTTTCGAGTCTTCTCTAAGGAGAAATCGATTAGCGAGCCATTCGAAACAGTCCAAGGAATCGATGCTTTTTCTACCGCGACAAAAAAACCGGTATTATTATCTCGTCTTATAGAAATTTCAAGTATCTTTTCACATTTTCATTGTGATGCATTCCGTTAAGAACGGGGCGCACGTGTGCGATCCAGTATCTGGAAATTCGTATTCCCGAGAGTGTTCGTCGTCATATGGAAAAGGTGCGTGCGAGTATCCAACGCACCACCTGAAGTGGTGACAAGCAATTAGTAGCGACAATTAGTAGCGACGTGTTCGAGCCGCTGGATCGTGCCAAGGATAATTGCTAGCTTATTCTCGTCTACTTTCAATGACGAATTCGCATACGCAATTTTTTGCCCCTGGTGACGTTTGCTTAAAAAAAAAGCAATCTGTCGGGAGCTCCTTTGTAACGCGCAGAAATATATTTAACATATACATGCTGTAACGATTCGAAATTACGAAGCGTCGCTGAAGCACGGGTAAAATAGATTTCCATTGGCCGCGGCCGCTTCCCATAGCCAGAGAACGTAATTTCATATTTTTCCTGCGGGTTGTAAATCGGCAGAAAAAATCAGGGTAAATTCATATCGTTCGGTGTGTCTGGCTGTCCGTCCGACGAACGGGAAAGGTGGAGGTTGCGTCGATATGCCTGTAATGTTATTCATGAACCTTTCACAGGTGCCGGGAGGTATTAAACCGGAGAGAAATTTCAGTTGACGTGAATTCTATTTCGCTGTGTCGAGCATCGGTGCTCGTCACTGTCACTTACCTGTCAGTGGTGTTTATAATAATGCCGTTAACGCCCGAAAGCAATTCTTTCGGTAAAACAATCATATTCTCCGGCGCGATATCGTTTAATTATTTCTCGCGATACCAGATGCATACCGGATCGACGTGTTCCCCTTATGAATTCTTTTCGCGATATGCCTGAAAGTCGCCCGTATTATTCCTATTATTTTCAATGGGTATAAACGCTCGTGGCGGCAATCGGGCCGATCTCACGGAAAAGCTGCCATTTACGGAGTAAAACGAGCGAAGCCCCGAGGCCGTCCGTGTTCTGGCACCGTTTGAAATCAATTATCCCACCGGCGGCAATCCAATGTTCGCGAATGTGACGTCGCCGACGGTTTCTTTAATGATTTCTGTTTATAGGTCTACCCTATCGCCAGGTGCAATAAATTCAAGTCCCGCGTCATCGTGGACTTTGATGACTCGTTATTTCTGGCGTCGTCCTCGGTGTTCGATACGTTGACGTCTTCGCGGCCAATAAAATCGGGACGTCTCACTTTCATCTTCGCGGCGATGAGGAGCAACGGAGAGACGACCTTATCGTGTCTTCCGTCCTGCCGTAGAGGAAAAAAACTTTCATTCTGAATTTATGATCCTGACGGCGGGTAGTTTAATGTCGTGTTCGATTTAACCCTCGAACGCTATCTCGGAATTACCGTCGCAAGCTCGTTATCCTTGGACATCGCCCTCGCGTAGGAAATTTCTGCGCGTGGAAACTTTTACGCGCGCCGATACGTCGACCGACTCCCGCGAAAATACTTTCCAAAGGTGAATCGTAAACGCGGAACGGTATGAATTGTGAAGTCACGCCGATGCGCGTATCTGGCACCGGTTTTCGTTAGACGGCGCAAAGTGGGCGCGCGACTTCTAAATGCGTACGTCACGAGGTTGCGTGGGACAGCGCGAAATCAGAGTCAACGAGCTACGCGGTGAAAACACAGAATTCGGAGTCGCCGCGTTGCCCAGTTCGACATCGACATCCAAGGTCCCTCGGATCGATATCTGGTAACCCGTGGAAAGGGTGCTTCGAAAACGGCATAATTTTCATGCATTTCTGCATCGCGTGGCACGCGATCGAATAATTAAGAGAACGATCATGTCCCCCAGGGGAAATAACAGATATCAACGGAGACACGAGCGGTTCTTATACCATTACACGCTTTCGTTTTTAACCGACACGTAAGAACAATAAGAGGCTGTGTCGCGTATAAACTAAACTAAGCCGTGCAGCGTTATTTACACAACGAAGGAGACATGTGCCAGTATCCGCGAAGAATGCAAATTACCGACTACCATAAACGTCGGTATGATGTGTGCACACTGCAGCGACCGTAATGCACGACGTGCACAGAATGCACGTGCACAGTTCTATACGATTTACGAGCAACGAATTAGACACAATAGGAACGACCGACTCGTGTCTAATAACCGACTTACAGCCATACTTGGCACGCGATTAATGTCCACCGCTACTAGAACATTGCCAGAATTTGCAAATTCCACGGTAAGGAAGGTTTTACGACGTTAATCCTGATATCGTTAAGCTTTTTTTCTACTTGAAAAACCTCCGATCTCTTGCCGGACCTTATCGTATCGACCTCGAGGTATCCTCGTAAAAATCTCATTGCTGTCTTTACAGAATTTCTATAAGCCAGGAAACGATACGCTTTGAATTCTACGATCTGTCCGTTCTTCCTTCTCCTTTGGTTTTTTTTAATTCAATGACGTCCGGGGAGAAACTTTATAATCTTCAGAGTCTGAGAAACTTAAAAGCTTTTCGAGCGACCGTTTTATTTCGTCTGGTCATCCCGACGTTGTTTAATCTCGATCGAGATTTCCGTCGCGGAAGGATTAAATTCTATAAGGGAAGGCCTGGGCGTTTCGACGAGTTCTCTTCTTTTATTCGTCCTTAGCGGATTTCAGTGTCTTCGGGTTCCGATAATGGAAAACGCCGGGGGCGCGCGAGGATTACTCGGCAGTTCGTGGCGCCTAGAAATTGCTAAATCAACGCCCCGAGAAACGGTGGCACCTGCCCGCGACCAAATAAAGTCGCGTACTCGCCCTCACGAATGATAATTCGTTAATTAGCGTGTAGGTCAGGACGCGAATTGGCCGACAGTGGCGGCGCTACGCCGACTAAAATTTCCTATGCCGCGCGATCTCGACGCCCGGCATTTTCGGTTCGCCGACGTTCCTGAAATTTCTTCGCCCTATCATTTCTACGCCACTGCCGGAGGAAAAAAGGCACGGCGTCGCGCGAATCTTTAAACGAGCCGCCGACAAAAGCGGCGAGCAGCCTCTAATTACAGGGCAGAAACGATTCCATCTTTGTCCCGCGCTACTTCGCCGGATTTATATGCGCTGACTGTTCTCGGCTACCCTTGACTGACCAAAAATCTTGGGCTGCCCTCACACCGAGTAAACCGAGCCAATTACGGTACCGCCGAACCCTCCAAAAGTTTGACGAGATCTCCGTGAAACTTTGATAAATATCATTGAGAATTATTCAGGCACGCCTCGTCTAAAACTCGACGACTAGAAATGACGTACACGTATTAGGAACCTATTCGAGTTAATAGAGTAAACTTCTCTCGGTGTGAGGCGAGCCTTAACCCAAGTATATTACAGTGCACGTTTTATAAATTGAGTGATATTACGTTATCCTTGCTCACGAAAAAAGAAAATACGACCAAATACATCTACCGTGCCGCCATGTAATTGATTTCACTGTCACCAGGGGTTCTGTGAAATATGACCGACTTTCATCGACATATTTAACCTGCTACTTTATATTAAAGACGAAACTTTGTGTTTATTGTAAACGTCGACGATGCCTCGATCCGATTCCCGACGATCAAAACGCGCGGTTAATTTTTGAGATTCTTGAATATGCAAACTAGACGTGGGCGCCGTTTCAAGGTAACAACTGTCCGACATTTTTGAATGTGATCGCCTCGCCGTTTGATACGCACTATTATTATGTATTAAAATGGTCAGGATCCCCGTGATTAGACGATTATACGAACGCATGATCGTATTAATATCTAATTACAGTTCCTTCTGTTCCACGACTATTGTCTCGTCGTCATCCATCTGCATTTATGATATGTACGAAGGAATACATATATGCGCGTTCTCGATCGTAAGTAACATCGCGATTACGTAACTATACGGTAGACGTGAGTTATGTAATGGTATCCAAGTTAAGCGCGGATAATTATATTTGTTGCAGCGGATCGAATTGTACCCGATATTCCGATATTCCGATATTCCGATAATCGTTTGGATTCCAGCGATCGCTGAAAAACATTCCCGAAATTTCCGTAGCGGCGCGATAGGGCTTGTCTCACCTGGATACCACGTCGGCAAAAGCCAAATAACACCGTCGATTGTTTATCGCGATAGAATATACATAGCGAGGGTTTTCGGAATGAAATGTGAACACTGCGATCGCGCTGGGTGGGATCCAAACGGTTAAGATCGTAAGGCGCGAGATTCGGATCGCTAGCGGCTTTTGTCTTACGAGGCGATCTCGATAGTGAATCATCGTATCACCTGTGTGCACGGTGCTATTAATGCTCGACTATTTATAGGATTAGAAAGAATACCGACGTTCTTAGCGCACGTATCGGTGGATGTTAGAAAAGACTGGACAGGCTCGCAATCGGTTTCACGAGATTAGGGTTAGCTGGGGTAACGATCGGAGAGTCTCATGTGAATTTGCGGCATTTATTTCTCGCACGTTATTAAAATTAATACAGAATGACAGAAATATTTACAGGAGGCCTTAGCAGCTACGTACGCGATTTTCTTTCCTTTCGTAAATTAACCTCGATATTAATAATATTACAGCGATAACGTAATAATAATAATAATAATATAATAATAATAATAATAATAATAATGATAACTGAATAAATCTGGTGAGCAGGGCGCGTTCGAGTAAACGAAGAGAGAAACGGTTTCTCCCACGAGGCTCGACGAATAGAATACTACGAAAAACGGTATACGATTGTTCCCCTTTTGAATTCGTACGTCACACTGCCATCATCCAGCAGAATTAAATTGATTTACCTATCGATATTTTTCTATACTGTAATAGGTAAATAAATCTAACAGATGCAGGAATCTCGCTTTCATCGAACGCCTGTTGCCCTGTACAAATGTCAACAAGGAAATAAATGCGTATACGTGGGAAATTAAATACGGCACCTGGCAGAATCCCCATCGGAAATAAATAACGACGAATTGGCCCCGCGAAACAGGGGAACCGCTTTCAAAACCCGAACGTACGCTCCACTCGCCGGTAGTAGCAAAACTATATTACAGGTGTATTCTTTTCTTTGATTCTTAGAGGCATTCAGAAAAATCCACGCAACATTCTCACGTATACTCTCGTTGTACACACCGTACAAAAACGGAATAGGATATTATTTAGTACTTTTAAGCGTCACTTTTGCGTGATTCATCGTGCGTCTACAGGTGTACCTCCGTGTGCGTCTCGAAATTTCCTACGGACGAACGCCTTTTACTAAAATTTCAATCGAATTTCCTAATGACACCTCGGTCCACGAGGTTCCGCCTACTCGTTATATATGTATGTAATTTTTTATAAACTTTTCTATCGACGTGCTATTTCTCGTACCGATTTTCACATTCGTTCCTCCTCTCTCAAATTCTCCCCCCCCCCCTTACGTTTCCGAGGAACACGGCTAGTTCGTTAGCTCGTCGCTAACGAACGTGTGTCCGTCGGAAATTGGCGAAATTGCAAGAAAAAATTGACAAATAAATTATTGGGAGGACGACGAACGGTGTTTATGACTAGCATTTACAGAGCACTCTCTTCGGCCACGGAAGTTTGTACTCCACGAGAGACATCTAAGCGTTCGCCCTTTCCTGTCTTTCTTCGTTCCTTCGATTCGTCTCTACTGCACGGAGTCAGGAAATTCGCGATTCCATTCGCGAGCAGCTCGTGATTCGTAGCTCGCAAGTGCTACTTCGGCGCAAGACTCGTCCTCTACCTTGTTCGGCGTCTAGACAATTTGTTCTATATTTTCGGCAGTTGTTCCGACGAGTCTTAACTCGTCGAGAGGCAGTTTCTATGTACGTGTAGCGGCGAAAAGATAGCGGCTAAAAATCGAGGTTTTTTCGGTGGTGTAACGCGGTATCCAACGCTGGGTGGGCTTCGTACAATTTCTTTCTTCGATCTCTCACTCCTTTTCGCTCGCCCTTTCTCTCTCTCCCTCGCATACACACATGCACGCTCTTGCCCTTTCTCTCTTCTAAGGATGCTATCGAACTAACAAGAATTGGAGACGCCTAACTCTAGTCTAGGCTCTCAATTTCGATTGGTCAACGAGGATAATCCATAAAATCGTACGTCTAAGGCACACTGTCCGAGCCGGAGAGACTTCCTCTTGCTTGTTCGTCGAATCTTCTTAAAAATAGAAATCCGCTTCGTACGATTATCACCTTCTCATCTGCCGTGCATGCAATCTTCTTCGGATACGTGTCCGCGGGCGACGATCAAGTTTTAGCCATCGAAATTTCTGGACTCGTACTTTTCAAGGACCTCGACGTTATTTTCAACGAGATCGCCAACTTCGCAGCGGCCGCGGACACGTATCCTTCCATCTTTATTTCTACGTTATCTATACTCTGCACCAAGATACGGCGGTGTAAAACAGGACAAATAAAAAGTAGGCACTACGAATGTGCGTTTGCACACGCTCGCGTCGTCCTCCTCGCGTCTACGTATTCACCCGTGTACATACACGTACGAAGGTAAATACGCGTAGTTCGCAGTTTGCGACATGACGTATATATCTGTGCATACGAATGTACACGCGTGTATACGACCGCGTATCGGACGACATCCGGGCGCGCGATACGTATACGATTTTCTTAACGCGCTTATCGTAAAGGCACCGAAGAATATCGAATTCAGATTGCCACGAGACCCGTTCGAAACGTAGCTCTCGTAAAGTATTCCTATTCGTGACAACCGGGTCGATTGTAATATGGCTACTTGGGCGAATTCCAGGCCGAGGCACCGTGCTCAAAAAGAGTAATAAATTTCCGAAATTTCTCGATACTGGACATCGTACGCTTCGTTCGATATTACGATTTTTTCGAGGGCTCGTTTCTCAAGCGGCACGATGCATCGGCGATTCGCGTAACTTTTCTCGGCTCGAAAGGACGGTCGGTCAGTCTATTGGTAATGGCAGACAACGAGCTGCCGCATCATACTTTCTCACGCCCTTCACTCATCCAAATACCCTCTCTCGAATCTAACTCTATTTACAACCCGCGGTCCGTCGTTCTCGCTACGGACGACGGAAACCCTCGAATTCTCTGCCTTGTTTCTCGTAGAATCTCGATTTCTTTAGTATACATATATATTTACATCAAGATCGCGCCATGAGGAATCGGAAGACACGCCCCCGCCATTCGAACCTATGTACAAACAGCCACACGCGTATTCTAGTAATTACGGCATGCTTTTACATCCTCCGAGTTTCTCCGATCGTTCTTAGGTTTCTAACAAGAGAGAGAGAGAGCATTACAAAAGGAACATCTTATTTCTATCGCTTTGTTCGTTAGCTTTTGAAAAAATCTCACGACGCTAATGTAAGCTCCCTTTGATCCCCTTTCTCGCGGAACCGACAACGATCGGCCAATCGTCGGAGGAATCGCATGCAAGCACTCTTGACCCGATCATCCTCGGGAGGCACCGAAGCCCCATGACGCGTACACTGTACACCGTAGCATATGTACAGGGTCCATAGACCCGCGGCTAGAGCTCCTTTACGACGCTCCGTGGACCTGGAACCGTCGAATCCGCGCCTGCACCGACTCGCACTGCACCTCGCTGTACCTGGTGTACCTTCCAGCCCTTACCGGTTCCCTGATCACGACCAGGTTTCCTCCCCTCTCGCGAAGGGCCTCCAGACCGCTCTTACCACGAACCGTGGGCATCTTGGGTACTTTAGAATTCGACGAGTCCGAGGTGAAACGACTTAGGGCCTTGCTGACGACTCCGTTGCACTCTCTGGGCCAAACCCTGGAGTGCCTCGGTTCCCACCTGTCCGACGAATCGGTCGCTGCAAAGGGAAAGCTGGCCCTGCCCTGACTCTTTCCGTAAAGTATGAAATCTAGAGAGTCGTCCGAGTAGATGCTGCTACGGTCGCTGGAGCTGTCGGTCGATATTTCGGAGACCGTGTCGCTGCCGCTGTCGCATTGTTGCTCCTCGCCGAGGATAAACACCGGGGTGCACTTGAACACCTCTCCGGCGGGCATCGTGTGCGTCGCCGTTGCCCTTCTTTGCGTGCCACTCGCCACGCTCCCGGTACCTGTGGATTCTATGATTACGATCTCGGTACCGGAAAATTTCTGCGCGAGGGAGTCCATGTTTCGCTTAAAAGTGTCCCTGCGGTCGGGACTCAGGCCGAAGCGAATGGGTTTCGGCGAGGATTTGGATTTCGAATAGATATTCTCCGTGTGAGAGGAGACCGCCCTGGTTGTGGGCTTTGCCTCCACCTGGCATAGAGTCGTCGACGACCTCTGCGAGGGTTTCTCTTCGGTTTTCGGGACCGTCTGTTCCGTGCTGGTCTTCGTCTCCGTCTCCTCCAGCGTGGTAACTTCGATGGTGGATTCGTTTAGCGCCGGACACGATAACGGGAGTTGCGGATCGTCGTACATCGTGAACCACGAGTGTTGAAGGCATTCGGTCACCGTGAGGCGTTCGCTGAAAGTAACAAAGAAATTCCATTAATTTTACGGCGTTTACTTAACGCTATTCCTTAAGAATTCTCTGCTTAAACTAGCTGGCTAGTTTTTACGTATCGCGGCTATTGTCTCTGCGTGTAACTTGTTCCGCGTGAAAAAGAATTTATCTACACAGTTATCTGCGACCGTGTCCCGTTCGTTTCTAGTCCGCTTCGGCCCGTCTGATTTGTTTGACGGCGATGCGTTACGTGAAAGGAACGTGTCCGTGTTTTCCGACCGGTCGACAAACACTTCCGGCATGCCATGCAGGATGTCTTCGGTAACCGGCCGGTTGCGTAACGCGCATGCGCTGAAAGGCGTGGAAAAGAAGAAAAACCGGCAGAGAGGCGAGGAGAGGTGAGGTGAGGAGAGCAGAGGAAAGGAAAAAGGAAAGAGGTCCGACGATAAAGTTGCTAGTCAGATAAGCGTGGCTTTGCGAAGGAAGGACGCGGATATTCCGGATGGAGACTTCCTCCCAGCTGTCCGGCTAGGCGATAAGGAAATCTACGAGTTTTTCAGCGACCTCTTCCCGTTTCGAAGAAAGTTCGGACTCGCGGAATGTCGATCGTTTTTCCGCTACTCGCCGTTCAGGAAGCCCGAGATCGCTCCAAAGGTTTACGTATACGCGAACGTTTAACCGGCCAGGCTATCGGATTCACTAGAGATTTCGTGCGCGCTTTACCAAACGGACTTTTCCATATCGCGTTCACGTTTTATCTTTCACGAAACGATGTCTGAGCCATGGGCGATAGAGGAATAAAGCAAAGCATGGGATAAGGTATTATCGGTAGCCTACTAAGAATTCCGGCACTGGTGAAAATAATGCCTTCGGGGAAGCCTGGCACATACCTACCGAGAACGTCTACGGCTTACCTCGAAGCGAAAGAAGATAGCGCGGGGCGCGTGCATCTTGGAAACATTGTTAGTTATGTCGGGCACGGTTAGCATTATTTAGCTTCTAAGAACGAAAACAATCGCGTTAGATCGCGACATTCCGATGACGTACCCTCGACGCATCGCTCGAATGTAACCTATCGAACGACTTACTTTGGATCCTTGACCATCAGCTTGCGCATAAGGTCCCTCGCCTCTTCGGACACGTCCTCGAAGAGATCGTCCGGAAAGTCCAATCGGCATCTGCTGATGTTGCAGAACGTTTCCTGCTTCGTGTCGCCGCCGAAGGGAGAGCATCCCGTTAGCAGAACGTACAGCAGCACACCGACGGACCACATATCGGTTGCCAGGCTGATCGGCTCGTAATTCAAAACTTCTGGGGCTGAAACGAACGACGGAACGAGGCTTAATTAGTAGGTACGCGACACTCGCCGAAGCCAGCGAGACGAAGGCTGCTCGCACGGCTAGACGATGATAACGTTGACGAATCAAATCCACGAGGATACGCTAGCTAGAAGAGAAACCGAATCCGTTTTCCCGGATCCGTTTATGGGAACCGGGAGACAGCTTAACCCGTTTCGACGGCACGGTTGCCGTTAGACAGGAGTCAAAAGTAATCGCAGAGGTAATCTGCTGGCTCGTAAAAGGGTCCTGGGCACGTAGCCACGTGCGGCTTTACTGCCGGGCCGAGAAGTGGCTTGTTCTGTTCAATTATGCAACGGCCCTGTTTCTCTAATGGAATTACGCGGTACGAAACGAGCCACGAACCCGATTCACTGCACGAATGCCCGGTGTGCCCGCGGGGTACCTATTTCGTCAGCGAAACGAGAACGGAAAGAAGAAACGAGGAAAACGGACGATCGAATCATTTGCATGCTCCGGGCAAACGAATCGTTGCTTTGCCTCGTTAAGGGCCGGCATGCGGCACGTCGATCTTCGCGTACAAACGAATTAATTGCTTATAGATTTGCCTACTCACCGACATAATCGGGCGTGCCCAAAATCTCGCGAATGTCTGCGCCGTGGCTGATGTACCGTGAGATGCCAAAATCGCAAAGCTTCACGTCACAGTCGGGAAATTCACCGGTAAGTACCAAGTTCTGCGGCTGAAAAAAGCAAATGGAACAAACGTTAGTCAAACATCCACAATTCTAAATGTAATACATACTGTTGTAATTCGTGAGGGACAAAAAAAATCGGGCGGAAAGTTTAAAGGCGAACGGAGGAAGCCGCAAGATTTCGCCGGCAAGGGACAGAGCCGCGACGGTACTAATTTTCCTTTTCAGGATAATACGGAGAAAGCAAGGGTTCGTTTTAAGTGGTCCCATGACGGATGTGTTCCCGAGAGAATTCTCTCGTGGCCGTTTACAGAAACAAAGGAGTTTGTAATTTTCTTTCATAGAATATAATTAGTCGAAACACGCGAACGGCTGGAACGAAGGCGAAAGTATGATATTTCGTCGGCGGAAAGACGAAGGGGAGGTAATGGGTCGGTAGAGGCGCGTTTATCGTAGATATTCCGGGCCACGAACGAGACTTACAACAACGAGGTGTTTTCCCAGAGTGTTTACCAAGGACGCATATATACTTTGTTTCATATTTTACCGGCGACATTTACAGCAAGAATAAATTATTTCAGCGGATCGTGTCGTCGCAATTATCAGCTGGTCAGCCGCATTTGATAGCACCAGCCCGGTAGAAACATGTTTCTCGGCAAAAGCGTTCCCAGTCGCAGCTGTTGCGAGGTAACACGCATCGGCGATGCTTTTTTCGAGGGGTATATACGAGGGTTTCAGCGATCATTACATGCCCCGTGCCTACGCGATGCCACTTAATTAAACGCATTTAATAAACGACGATTCAGCGGCGCGTTCGTCACGTAATCGAGGCAATTAATCGTTCCGCGAGACCATGTACCAGCTATTTTTCCCTCTTTTAACTCTGCTCCACTTTCGTTCTCGAATAGCATTAGAGAAGGGATCTACCCGACTAGGCGAGCTGAAGAAAAGCGGAAATGACTGCCGTACGGTGCGTTTTTAATCACCCGAGAAATCATCGACCGCGCAAATGCTCGAATCGCGAGCCACCCGTCCGTTTCCTTCTACTCTGGCCGAAAGACGCGCACGCGTCCGCGACCTTCGATCAACGTCGGAAGAAGCGTAACGAGTATTAAGTGAACGACAGCTATGCGCGTCTCGCGAAAAATTATCCGTATTACCGCTCTCGTCTGTGTCGGGATAATTATCCATTTGTGGCTAAGCGTAGACGAGAGAGAATAGATTAAAAACATCTGCTGGTAAGTCGAACAGGATCGTACCCTAACGTGGCGAGTTTCAGCTGCTGGAAGGTACCTTTTTCTCCGTCGAAGCTCATGTTACAAGAGCATAGTTAACGATCGTTAAGCGTCCCAATGGCTACATGTAGTGGCACTTAATTAAAAGTATTAAATAAACGGCAATTCCCGGCGTTCGTTCGGCGCAGGTAATCGGTGCAATTAATCGCGACACTCGAGTAGTACTACGTTCACGTGGGCACAACGGGCACGTATTTAATAAACGGCACGATAATGGCGCCCTTTTAGGAGACCCGGGTTGGACGCGTACCCAAAGGGTTCTGAAAACATAATTCCCGGTCGACCTAGGTGGTCGTAAACCAGTCGTGCAACGTTGACAATAGGCCAGCAACGAACTTTTCTTCCCTCTTTTTCTTTCTTTCTCGTTCGTCTTTCTCTTAGGCTGCCTACACACCGACACCGTCGCGTCCGCGTCTCACCGTGAGAATCGTCCGGTCACGGAGGATCTATTTTCACGCTAAATCTTCTGCACGCGAGCAGCGACCCGCTTCGACGTTATCCTCGGAAAATTGAGACGTAAGTTTGTCGCGAACGACGGCAACTGGGTAAGGTCGGTGTGAAAGAAGCTTTATACGGTCTCCGGGTCTCTCTCTGCAGCGAGTCCCGCGAGCATTGTTCGATTGTTTCGCGAGGGAAGAGTTCTCCGGAATGAAAAATAGCCGAGAAACGAGTATGAATTGCGCCTAGGCCGCGCGTCGACCTTTCTTATCGTTGGATCGGTTCGCATCGTGTATCGACGCTTCGGTAAGAGTTCAAACGCAACGCCCACGCGTATTCACTCGCGATTTTAGCGCCCACGATTTTCGATCGTTCGAGGAAGGCACGGGAATTCATTCACCGTCTTGTAAATGTTTACGGCATGATTCTATGGATGCGTGACTTGGCGTTTCCTAGTGAAATATCACGAAGACAGCCACGATAGCGAGGTGACACTTGTAGCGAAACTCCGCTAGTCACGTAGCGTGACGGCAATCGATTACACGAGAGCTAACCTTTCCACCCGCGTGGCTAAAAAAAATTCGTCGTCCGGCATGAAATTTCAGATTACAGAAAATAGGGGGCACGATGTTTTCGAGAGCGTAGAGAGCGTAGAGAGCGTACGAAGAGACGCGGAGGAATCGTGCGCGGCCAGCTCGCTCGTGGATTCAGTTTGTGTGTTACGTTTCGTTATACCGAGTTACGAGTGGAACGTGACCGGACTGCATCATGAGGTGCTTCGACTTACGACGAATAACGCGATTCAAAAGTGCCTCTATAACGTCGAGGTCGTGGGTCGTTTTGTTCGCGCCCCGTTTCTTCTGTCGAAACTTCTCAACGCGCGAGTAGAGGAGAGGCTCGCCTAACGAGCCGCACGATACGGCCCCACCGCCTCGCAATTTTTCTTTCGCCGGCTCGTTCGTTGGTTTCTTTTTCTACGTCCATACGATTTTTTAGACGTCTGCCGTTCACCGATGTTGGAATATTAAGTATCGTTCAAAGAGTATCCCGTGCGCTTTCAAAGTGACCCGTCTTCGGTAATGCGTGGCGATCTATGCGGACTCGTCTACCCGGAAGTCGTTCAATAAGGAACAAAGACATTTCCATAATTAGCCATTACGGAGGCATCGTACGTCAGAGAAGTCTCGCGAACGTTCTTCGTTGTCCGTCGCGAATACGTCTCGTTAACATACGTCCCGGAAGATATCACCGAGTTACCCCCGACTTGATTCTCCTTCCGTAGAAATTGACGATCAAACAGCGCGTCAAAGTTCCACGTCTTGAACGAGGTGTTGGCAAGGGCAAAGGAGTCCCTCGATCGAGGAAACCGGACCGTAAATGTGCAGAAAAATTAAGCCGTATTACGTTTTTCACGACGTTGGATAATCGCGTCGTAAAACGTTCGACGGAAGATTCTTTTCCGAGGACTGATTAGCCCTCGCGGTGTGCGAATCGGTCTTGCCCCGCGTTAACGTAACAGGTGAGTTTCCGAGGGAAGCGTTTGCTGTCGGATGTCGCCGCTTAGCAGTCGCAAAAACTGCAGGAAGGACGTAGGCCATTAAATCAGGGCTCGTCTTCGCGAAAAAGAAACGCGGCCGGAGGTAATTCTCACGGTATTCCCCGGCGCGACGCGGCGTGCCGTTCAACTTTGTCTACGCGAGACGAAAGTGGAAGAAAGATCGAACGGGTGATGGGAAAAAAATATCCGATCGAACGCATACGTATCGAGGATCCGAGGTGAATTGGAAAGTTGAGCAAAAGGTGGACGACCCGACGGTATTATTTGCGCTCATTCGACACCGACGTTTCCGAGCCACAAACGACTCACGTAGCGGCGCGTAGTAAGCGTACGCGTGCTGATAATTGAGAAATATTCTCGTTGATAGCGAATATCGCGTTGACATATGCGTTTTATCTGTGTGCTGTCCCGGAGTAAACGAGAATCGGCCTGGGGAATACGAGCCCGCTATACGGTTACTCGAGGATCGGTTTGGCTACCGCGTTACAGCTGGCTTTCGTTAATTATTCGGTATCTTTTGACAAACGAGGAGCGCGAAACTTTCAAAAGCTTAGGAACGCGAACACGCTTCGCCGTGAAACGTTCGTCGCGCAGAAATTGAGAGATCGGCCGTTTGAAATTCGCAAAGGGGACGAAAAAAAAGACGCGTGAAAAGAAGTCTGCGGGCAGTTAGGGAGGCAGAACGCTTTTTAGCCAACGGACAACGAATTTATGAGGATCCGTCTCTCGCGTTCATTGAAACTTCCGGCGGTTGAGAAAAGGGGGAAGCGAGCCTGCGGTGCGTGGCCAGACGTGCGTATACGTGTGCGTGCGCAGCATGAATGTAATAAAGTTCAGGGGAACGAGAAAGAGTCGTTTCGACTGGCCAGTAGGCGAGCCAGACTTACACGATACGAAAATGCGTTTTCGTTAATCTACCACTTTACGCTAATCGCTTCCACCTCGTACCATTTTCTCCTCGAGCATTATCTTGTTCGACGAATTGTCGCCCACCGAGAACACGATTGCGAAATCGCCAAAGCTAAACGATTGCTAGGAATGCGATTTGATAGGCGATTCGAGCCTCCGCGTGCCTCCGCGTGCCGTGCCCGCCACCGGGGAAACCGAGAATAACCGAAGGGGCTGCGCTTTTCTCTTATCGAACGTGCAATATCGATTCCCTTTTTCCTCGGCGCGCATCGTGCGAGCGCGACGTGCCGGAAAGCGCAATGCGTTTCACGGAAGGCCATACCATTAAGAAACCCGATGACTCGATTTCATTCAACACGCCTTTCGACGAACGGCTCGATGTTACTGCACGTACGAATTCTATCCCCAGGATCTAGGGAGTTCTCCAAACGTAATGTCCCTCGGCTGATCGGGACGACGGATTACTTGCCGGTCTCTTTTTCTAGTCCGGTATAAAATTGATCTCGATACGTCCACGTTCGAATGCACCCTGTACATTGGTATGCTGGAAATGGAATTCTCGGTAGCGCGATAGAGTAGCGAGGCCAGCCAACGGTTCATTGATGAATCTCTCTCTCTCTCTCTCTCACTCTTTCTCTGTCTCACTCTCCGTCGAGGTCGATCGCCTCTTCCCGGGAAAATCCGTCTGAAAAACCTACGCGTCGTTTTCCGAGAAAGCCGCGAGTAACGAGTGGTCGATCGAGGCTTAATTGAACCGACCGAATAAACGGTTTTTCTATCGAAACCGGAATAACAATTTTCGATTGGCAGCTTCCGAACAGAAACGATACAACGTGGACCAAGCTATTATCGATAGCGGGGCAAACAGAGAAGTAGACGGTCTTTGGCGCCAGTTTAGATATCGCGTTTATTATTGTATGCTCGCCGAGGACCGTTCGACCGCTCGTTTCTTCGGCGTTCGAACGAACGTCAGCATTCCACGAGTAGAAACGTACCTGATCGCCGGATATTATTGTTGCTGTTAGGAAATAGACAGCGGAAACTGCTCGTCGACGAGCGGTTACACGTTTTCGGTGATTCTTTTCGTAAAGTTATCCGCGGCATCGAACAAACCTACAAAATTGTCGGTTACATCGAAAGAGCGATGGCGATACTTGATTCGAAAATAGATGGTTCATTTTTCGAGTAATTTGCGAGCAGCGTGAAACCGGCTTTAGCGAGCGGCGCCCGAAACCTCGTGGATGCCGGCCAAGCAGGCCTCTTGGACACGGGCCAAAGAATTCCTGCTGCATTTTTCCATTCATAACCGCGAAATCTATATTTGGGTCAGGCATATCGCATGAATTCGTGGCACGACGTTATTTTAAGATGAACCGGAGTGCCGTGTCAGTCGGCACGTTAACTCGTTCCACGGACTGCCTATCATCGAGCACGAATCGCTTGCACCGTGTGAATTTTTGGACTGCTCGCGAAACGAGAACGATACGCTGCCTCGAAACTAGATAGCGGTTCGTTGATACCAGATGCTAGGTCGTTTAACGCGCGGAATTCGCTAATTATCGTCGCTATGTTTGACGATCTAAAGCCGTGTTTGCACGACCAACAAGAAACGCCGACGGAAAAAGTCACGAGGACAAACAGTCGTGGTCGTCGTCGTGTCAACGGTTCGAGATGTTTCACCGCGTAGAAAAATGATGCATATTTCTGTGACATTCCGAGGAATATGGGAATATCAACCTGAAAACCGTGGCGTTAACTCGCTCGGGACGTCGTTACATTATGCGCGTGGCGACGCGCGAAACGACGGGACGTTGTTTTTCCCATTTCGCGGCAACAAATTGCAATTTCCGATGTACAGATCGCGCCACGCCGCGCGCGCGACACGGGCGTAGGTATACCAAGCACATGTTTATCGATTATCGGGGCGATCGATATGGGTGAGCCAAGGTAAGCAAGTGGTATTAATAATATTCCGTCGGCGACACCCGACGGGTCGCGTATTTCAGCCTTCCTCGACCTTTTTTTCCTCTTCTCTTTCATCCTTTTTTCCTCTCCTTCTTTTTGTTCTTACCGTTAACGCGGCTCGGATTATGATCGCGGTTATGCAACCCAATTACCCGAGTTTCGCAAATTGATAGCAATTTGCGGAGACGCGCGTTCCAAGTTACGCCAGGACCGCGGCCGGGCTAAATTGTAAACGGAGGGGCAGCCGAAGAAACACGGTAGGTGTGTTTTAAAGAATAATCCTGATAAATTCACCTACCGTGCTCGTTACGGCACGGTGTTAAAACGACCTTTACAACGTTTTATCGGCTCTCTTGTCCCGATAGCAACGATAATTACGCATCCGCTCGAGTTATCACGATGTTTTCGAACCGATAAGATAATTTGCCAGCGAGCGATACGCGAATCGTACCGATTAAACTACGACGGTTGAAATTTTTCGTTCTCATTTTATACGAATATTCGATGGAACACGTTTACAAGCGTGCTTTACATTCCCTGTGCCTTGTTTCGATTCGATAGCAACGGCATCGAAATGCTTTCCCTCGCGAAAAGTCCAGCTAGTCGCGCCAGTAAATGCCAACGATCGGCTCGGATAAAATTGTTTTCACCTGTCCTCGGAAGTGGAAAGTACAAGATATTCCCGGAGCCGAAGTAGACCATTCGTCGGCGCATAAAATTCTATGCGAAGCTAATCGGCGAAGGTAAATGACGAGACAGTGCACGAAAGTAACATCTTTATCACAGTCGTGAATCGCTGCTATCGAAATATTTTCTCAGTCGATTCTCGACCGAGTGGCCGGGCATTTTTGAATCGTTGACCCGCGGGGATGTATTTATTTTCAGCCTTCGCTATTCAAGATCGCGAGAACGTGGCCGAATGGAAACGATCCGACGTTCCAGAAGGATAAACGACCCTGCGCTTCCGCCGCCGGGGCAGGCTCGATCGAATTTTCAAGTTAAAATTACGCTTTCCATTCTATGGAACGCGTCCAGCGCGGCCTTTGGATTTCGCTCGAAATCAAATGATCGTCCTGGAAACGACTCCGAACGATCGGGAATCCCGACGAAACAGACAATAACGGACCGTTTCTGCCTACGAATTCATATTATTTTCGTAGCAGCCTCGAGGGAGTCTTGCAGCGAGAGATCGAGTCGAAAATAGCCCGATACACTTGGTCGGTTTTTAAAGAACGTAACGTTTCGCATAGAACCGCTTTGGAAGCTTATTGTGAATTCCAGCGCGCCCACGTTACCAAATGGCGAACGCGAAATACGTTGTGCAAGACTGCACGACGCTGTATGTACGAGGAACCGCAAAAATGCCTTCGCTACGGGGTACTGGGTTATGCATGGTTAGCCAGATCTAATGTATCTAACCCGCACCTAACCTATACCTAACCCATACCTAACCCTGTAATTTTTGAGATATTTAAATGATCTTGGGCGTTTTGGACGCGGAATCCAAACCGAATAAGACACTGAAAGAATCAGATTAATATCTAAAAAATTGTAGAAATGGCAGGCGATTTACGAAAATCGCAAAAAATCCTGACCTACCCCCTTCAGATTTTTGCGAAAAATTAAATTTTCGAAAAGTACAACTATTATATATTGATCTGGCGTAGAATTTCCCAACTAAAACAGTGGTACCAGTTTCAGATCGCTATCTCAAAAATTGAGCGAATGCCGAACGAAAAACTGCTGAAATTTGATCATTTTTCGCGATTTTCGTAATTCTTTCGTCATTTCCGTAAATTTTTAGATATCGACCTGAATCTTTCGCTGTCACATTCGGCTTCGGATTCCGTTTACAAAACGTCCCGGATCATTTTGATATCTCAAAAATGCCGGAAACGACGAAGGAATTACCAATATCGCGAAAAATCGTCAAATTCAACCAGTTTTTTTGATCGGCATTCGCACAATTTTAAAGATAGCGGTGTGAAACTGGTACCATTGATTTAGTTAGGAAATTCTAGGGCAGATCAATATGTATATAATAGTTGTACTTTTCGAAAATTTAATTTTTCGCAAAAATCTGAAGGGGGTAGGTCAGGAATTTTTGCGATTTTCGTAAATCGCTCGTCATTTCTACAATTTTTGAGATATCAATTTGATTCTTTCACTGTCTTATTCGGCTTCGGATTCCGCATCCAAAACGTCCTGGATCATTTTAATAGCTCAAAAATTACGGAAATGGCAGGCGATTTACGAAAATCGCAAAAAATCCTGACCTACCCCCTTCAGATTTTTGCGAAAAATTAAATTTTCGAAAAGTACAACTATTATATATTGTTCTGGCGTAGAATTTCCTAACTAAAACAATGGTACAAGTTTCAGGTCGCTATCTCAAAAATTGAGCGAATGCCGAACGAAAAACTGCTGAAATTTGATCATTTTTCGCGATTTTCGTAATTCTTTCGTCATTTCCGTAAATTTTTAGATATCGACCTGAATCTTTCGCTGTCACATTCGGCTTCGGATTCCGTTTACAAAACGTCCCGGATCATTTTAATATCTCAAAAATTGCGGAAATGACGGAGGATTTACGAAAATCACGAAAAATGGTCAAATTTAAGCAGTTTTTTGGTCGGCATTCGCTCAATTTCACAGCGACCTGAGACTTGTACCATTGTTTTAGTTAGGAAATTCTACGGCAGATCAACATATAATAGTTGTACTTTTCGAAAATTTAATTTTTCGCAAAAATCTGAAGGGGGTAGGTCAGGATTTTTTGCGATTTTCGTAAATCGCTCGTCATTTCTACAATTTTTTAGATATCAATCTGATTCTTTCACTGTCTTATTCGGCTTCGGATTCCGCGTCCAAAACTTCCTAGATCATTTTCATAGCTCAAAAATTACGGAAATGGCAGGCGATTTACGAAAATCGCAAAAAATCCTGACCTACCCCCTTCAGATTTTTGCGAAAAATTAAATTTTCGAAAAGTACAACTATTATATATTGATCTGCCCTAGAATTTCCTAACTAAATCAATGGTACCAGTTTCAGACCGCTATCTTTAAAATTGTGCGAATGGCGATCAAAAAACTGGTTGAATTTGACGATTTTTCACAATTTTCGTAATTCCTCCGTCATTTCCGTAAATGTTTAGATATCGGCCTGATTCTTTCACTGTCTTATTCGGTTTCGAATTCCGTGTCCAAAACACCCTGGATCACTTTAATAGCTCAAAAATTACGGAAATGACGAGGAAAAAACGAAAATCGCGAAAAATCGTCAAATTCAACCAGTTTTTTTGATCGGCATTCGCACAATTTTAAAGATAGCGGTGTGAAACTGGTACCATTGATTTAGTTAGGAAATTCTAGGGCAGATCAATATATAATAGTTGTACTTTTCGAAAATTTAATTTTTCGCAAAAATCTGAAGGGGGTAGGTCAGGAATTTTTGCGATTTTCGTAAATCGCTCGTCATTTCTACAATTTTTGAGATATCAATTTGATTCTTTCACTGTCTTATTCGGCTTCGGATTCCGCATCCAAAACGTCCTGGATCATTTTAATAGCTCAAAAATTACGGAAATGGCAGGCGATTTACGAAAATCGCAAAAAATCCTGACCTACCCCCTTCAGATTTTTGCGAAAAATTAAATTTTCGAAAAGTACAACTATTATATATTGTTCTGGCGTAGAATTTCCTAACTAAAACAATGGTACAAGTTTCAGGTCGGTAGCTCTAACATTGAGCGAATGCCGATTGAAAAACTGCTTAAATTTGGCGATTTTTCGCGATTTTCGTAATTTGTTTGCCATTTGCATAATTTTTGAGCTATTAATTGGAAGGTGGTCGGTCCATCGATCAATCTCGACCGATTTAAAATTCCGGTGGAACGAACTAAAAGAATCTCTCCGAATCAGGTCGGTATCGTAATGAATTTTCCGTGATCTCGAGGCAAGTGTCGGAGACGGGAGAAAAAAAGAAACGGCCGTCTGGCAACGAAACGACGACATTTCAGGCAGCGCTGGCAGTTTCTCAGCGCTGCAACGTTGTTCCGCGTCGCGGTCGGTGCGAATGACCTAAATTGTTATGTAAAACCGGCCGTGTAATACCGTGATCTTTGCCAAAACGCCGGGGTTAGGACGTGATTTCTAGAGGATTCGCGCCAACGCGTACCCCGGGATTCTTTGTTTTAAGCCGCTCGAGTTAGGTGGAATCGAAGAAAGTTAAACGCGCGTTACGAGGAATGCATTTAATTCATTTGATTCGATGTTTGCCGATGACGCGCCTAGATTGTTCCTTCAAAATACTACTTTCTCGTGAATCCAACTATTCGATAGAAAGCGGCAAAGAAAGCCCGTTTGGAAAGGTGGACGTACCGCGGAAATTCAGAATGAAATTTTTGCGCGATTAAATTTTCACTCCGATTGGTATTCGGTTGGCTAGATTTTCACCATCCGTTTCTTGAGAATGACTCGCGGGGAACAATGCCGGCGTCTTATCGAGTTCCCCGTTATTTATATCGCTCTCGAGATAATTTTCTGTAAAACAAAGCGAGTGACCTCGCTATTCGACTCACCTTTATGTCGAGATGCGCAACGTTCAGGGAATGCAGGAAGGCAATTCCGTCCAGGATCTGCTTCAGCAATCTAGCGACCTGTCGCTCTTCCGGGACCTCGTCTCTGTCGAGTATCATTTGCAGCTCTCCACCGGGAGCCCTTCAACCACAGAGAAAACAAGTTGTAAATAGTTAACGAGGGGCCCTCCCTCCCTCTTGAATCAAGCTGCATTCCGCGGAGTAATCTTCGCCTTGGACCACGCTTAAAATACAGATAATAGAGCACGCGCGTATTCGTACGGAAAGAACCTATGTGTAGTATATGTTCAGCTGAACCTTATCCAATAGCTGGATATCCCGATTGCGTCAGAGTACTAATGAGTTACACTTCCGTAAATATCGATTGAATTTCAAAGCTTCCGCCCGAGGTATGCAAATATTTGCCGTCGCCGCGTTCCCTAAGAAATTCGCCCGATAGATCAAAGTTGACGCTAGAGAGGAATACTTACAGTTCCAGTACCAAGACCATTTCTGTGTTGGTTTCGAACACCTGGTGTAGGGACACTAAACGGGAGCAGTTGGCCGCGGCATCCAGCACCGCGACTTCGTGAAGAGCTTCCGCCTTTAATTCCTGGGCCCTTCGTCTCTTTCTGAGAAACTTTGCGGCCCACTGCCTTCCGCTGGAACGCTCGCAGCATCGTCGTACCGTTGCGTATTTACCTCTGAAAAGAGAACGATGGGTTAGGGATGACGTTCAGCCATGGCAACGAAAGCTCGGTCGTCGTCGAGCGTGCTTCGCAGACCCGGCAAAAGTTTACGTAATAAACGAGGGTGCTTTCACCGGGTGCTCGAATTTAAGCCCCCCAAGAATCGAACGAACCGCGTTCAAGGAGCATTGGCCGAGCAACTTCGCTTTCTAGAGACTGTTTAGATCGTCGGATTACAACGAACCGCTCCGACTCGAATATTAGCTGCATATCGGGCGTCGAAAACTATCCCACCTATAACTCTCCGGCCTGTAATATACATACGGTATAGATCATTCCGTGATCTATGCGTCGAGAGCCAGAGGGGGAATCCAGGCACGAGTGTGTACGCACATCGACCGGAGATTTCCATAGATTAAGCGTAATTAGAAAAGCCTAAGGAATCGGACCTGGTCGTTAATGGAAGAGTGAAAGTAAAGCGTTTACGTGTACAACGACTTCCTCGTGCGATATTATTTCGCGTGTAACGTCTTTATTTATCAAACGGTACCGTGTAGAAACCCATGTATTACATAAAAGTTCCTAGCTTCGTAATTTCGACTCGTTCGGGATCCGGTAAAGACCGCGCGTTACGTTTGCCGGTAAAAATGCAGTTCGCGTGCGAACCGTTTACCGGTTCGACTTATTTTCGTAGACACGCTATCTTTCCGTCGATCTAGACTTTTCAGTCTCGAAACTGGTTATGGGAACGCAGCCCACTCGCGAAATGGACCCGTTGTCCGGAGCAGGTGAGAACCACTGACTGTCTAGGTATGTAGGTTGGCAAATGCCAATGCGAGCCGACGATCGTGGGCAGACTCTATCGAACAGACTCGTTATCTGCGTTCTAATTACTGGTTGTTACAGAACGGAGCCTATCTAATGTCTCCCTGTACCCTGTGTCGGACAAAGAGGAGTTGCTCCGATACAGTCGGCCTCCGAGTCTGTTATCTGCTACCGAGCTAGATATTCAATATTTCCGACGTATAGATTAAATATTGGAATATCTTGAATAATATGTATACCGTCGGGGCTCTCTCTCTCTCTTCTGTTCGACGTTAAACTTTTAACAATAACGTTTCAATTATCCGACATTGCACGGAAACGATCGATAAAGCTTCGAATGGAAGCGTTTCGAAGTTCGTGACGGAATAGGCGATTACTTCGTCGAACGAATAACAAGATTGCTTCGGGCGAGCAGAGAGAGAGAGAGAGAGAGAGAGGAACGGCAATCGTTTTCGGGGAACAGAAGATCGTGATAATTGGCGACTATCCGACTTTCATTTGTCGGCTCGTTCTAATCTCTAGGTGTAGTCGCGGCGTTGCGATAATGATACCGTCGCAGGCCTTGTCGTCGCAATGTTGAATTTACAGTTGCGCCATTACGGAACGATTGCGAACGGTCTTACAAAAAGCACGTATCCAAGAGACGTTACAAAATCTGCTCAACTTCGTGCTCGGGTTTCACGGTCGTAAATTTGCAATTAACTTTGACTGTTTCCTCGTCTCTTTCTACATCGTACGAATCCGAGGACGGCGGGTCGAACGGCGATTGCCCGTTTCGCGGGGAAACCAAACGGTGCTCTTTTACGTAATCCATGGAGGGGCGTGCGATCTCGACGCTAGGAAACAAGTTCAGAAGTTAAGGAAGTGAACGCAGCGCAGCATTGCTCTCTATGCACGTGATCTCGATTTCCCTGGTAGCCCAGGTCGAACTCCCACGCTCCGTTGTTGCCGCGTATGCACGATCCGGGCAAAGATCGCGCGCGCGCGCGAGCTCATCGAACAAATCGCATCCACCGAGCCTAATTTGTCTTGAAAACGCGACGCGGTGGAATCGCTCCAAAGGTTCGAACGCGTCCAGCGAAATCCACCGAGTTGGCGCGAACAACGCTTACTCGCGATGACGCGGATAATTCCGCGCGGCGTAGGAAATCGAAATCGTTTTTTCGGGCCGCATAGGTAACACCTGCGCGAGCCACCACCGAGGGGAAACGGTTGTAACGGGCAAAGGAAAAAAAAATAGTTGGTAATGGCCGCAGAAGCAGCTGCGCAATAACGAACAGGTGCCATGCCGGGCCGCGCAAATCGAGTCCGAATCTTACGCGTATTAGCTTGGCAATTTCACTGGCCGCTGATTATGCGAGAGTTGCATTCTGTTTTCTGGAATAATTTCAAGCCTCGACGGCGCGGCGTGTCGATAGGAAGCAACGATTTCGAGTCGAGAAAGAAAACAAGCCCGATTCGTGAATTCGAACGAGAAATCGGTCGTGTACCGTGCGGTACTCGGATTTCTCCGTGAAAATACAAAGTGCCGACAAGGAACTCTAGCGGAGGTTAATTACGTGGTCGCGTTAAGCACTGACCTTGAAAGGTTCTGCCACGAGAACCAGACTTTCGTCTAAGGCACCGCGTACAACCGTGACTCGGGCGAACCAGATTGCTTTCCTTATTACGGTTAGACGAAGAAGAAACATGGTATTTTTCATAGGAAGAGACCGGCCAGAAATTAAAATTCCGCGACGCGACTTAAAAAAGGAGAAGACGGTCGGCGAAGCCGATTTGCTCGAACGACGAGAAATCAAGGACTTGAGATTTCTCCGCGGAAATGCAAAGTCGATTCTTCCAGCGAGCCGAAACTCGTCGTTTTACCGAGCTTGTTCGCGCGATAACGGGGAAACTGAACGCTCTAAATTTAATTGATCTAATCGAGACCAATGTCCCACGTTTCGTCGTAAGTACCGGTATCTCGATATAATTGACACCGCGTCCCTAGAATTTCTAATCGCGGACCACCGGGACGCGTAACACGGCAGGAGGAAAAAGACAGCTAGCAATTACGTGCCCTCAGCCCGTAGATTTACAGTCTTCGTGATTTTTAACGAGACCTCTACGGTGGGTTTGATAAAGAACGAAAGATGAATCTCGTCTGGGAGCGAAACTTTTTTGCAACGTTAACGTCGCCGGCCGATTCGCTGGAACCCGCGGCAAGAAGACGCCGACTTCGAGGAGGTCTAATCGCGTAAACGCGACGGAGCTTCCGTCCCCGACGTTACCTTCCGAGAACGGAAAGGAATAAGTCGGATCAAAAAGTAAAACGAAAAGCACGGAAGCTGTCCAATAATAGCTCTAAAGGTTCATCCAGCGGCACAAGGTGAAGACCCAATTTTACGCACGAAAGGACAAGCGAGCCACGACTAAGGCCGCGTCCACACCAACGTCGCGTATACATCCAGCTGCGTCGGATCGTCGATCTCGTCACGTCGGAATGGTAGCGCGGGACTTTCAAGGTGTAGAAGTCTGAAAGCGATATCGCGAGTCTGGAAAGTGACGGACGAGCGTGTTGACCGTTGGTGTGAAACCAGCTTAAATGGCAAACGCTGCTCGAACGAGCTGCTCGTCTCTTTGTTCTCCAGCGGCCATCAACGTCACCGATTGTGACCAGCGGTCTGCATTCGGTGTTTACGAGCTCCCCGAACAGCGTGGAAGGCTCGAAAGTGTACCGAGGAGGAAACTGGACCGTTCCACCGTCGTGCCTCCCTGATCAAAGAAACTCGCGGTCGCTTCCTGCTTTTCAATTCCCCGTCGCGTCGATACGTTTGACAGATACCGACTGTCGGAGCGCGTTGCGTTTCAAGGCTATCAAACGCTCCGCGAATGTCACGGGTTAATGAGAAAACTGGATGTCCGTGTTTCTAAACGTGTCGTCGTCTATTGGGCACACGCTTCTCACCGTCGAGTCGACTGTAAATCGTTTCGTTAGAAGGATTTTATGTATACGATTAATTCCAGCGTCGTCGGAGGTACCGCGCAGGAGTACATACACACACACACACATACACATACACATACATATATGTAGCTAGTGTTTCGCGAAGATGCCGCGTATTCGGAATTTTTTCTTTCCGTTTCTTGCCGAGCTCGGCGAAATTCTCGGGCGACCACTTTCGTCGTGTTCCCATTGGTTTACCGTGTACCGAACGACCGCGCTTAATATTTAGTGACACAACAATACTTTCACGATGTTTGCTCCTCTTAACCGGACGGCACCTTCCTTGTTGTTTGTTGCTTCTCGAGGCACAGCGACCGTATCGAACTTGTCACGACTCGGCGCGAACCCGGACACTTGGGATATTAAATCGCCAGGAAATTTCGCGTCGCGAAATTCGTTCGAGCGACGCTTGCTTTTCGAGCTCAGGTGTCGTTTGATAATTCGCTCACCGTGGGTTAATTCCCGTAGACTTTTCTTTCCGGGCAAAGTTCTAACCGGGACTTAAAACGCGGTAGTGCCGCGAATGCTATAGAAAGTACACACTTTCACCGTGGGGTCTCTCCTGCACGATTCGCGTACGGATGCGTATTACTTGACGCGCCAGTTAATGTATCTCTTTGCCGAGTTTATATCGGTATTGACCCTTTCGAGCCACTCGGTAGCCATACGTTCCACTTGTAGGAAAAGTTTCAATTTCGAGACATCCCGAGAATTACAAAAGATAGCCGCTCGACGGGAGAAACTTCGGAATAAAGGCGAAACGTTACGAAGTCGGCCAGCTTTTCAACGACCGTGGCGAGAGTACCTTTATACGGAGCCTGTAACGCGGAAACCAGACCGACTCCCTGGCTTTCAGAATTAATTAAGCCCGGCTCCGTTGGTAATTAAAGAAATTAGCGGATACCTAGGGTGGCGTCTCTGGTCTCTCGAATGCAAATTCATTGTGCAACTGTTGCAACGGGCCGGCGCTACCAACGGTGAAATTCGTTCCAGTTGCTCGTTAGCCGATTACACAACGTTGCGCAACCTCCTTCTAATCCCGACTACGATGTTTTCCCGATCTAAGCTTTCCCGGGATATCCCCGTTTTTGTCCCCCTCGAGTCAAGCCGTCGGGCGATTCGCCAGCAGAAAAAGATATCCGAAATTATCCTGTGCAAGGTGCGTGGCAACTCGAAGGAAACACAGCGGTGCGTACAATGTCGCCACGGATGTCGATGACCCTCGAACGTATCGGAAGAAGAAGAAGAAGAAGAAGAAGAAGAAGAAGGAGGAGGAGGAGGAGGAGAAGAAGAAGCAAAAGAAGAAGGCGCAGAAGAAGGAAGAAGAGAAATAAGAATACTGGTACCAAAGAGGTGGAAGGTTCCTCGTACAAGCGGGGTCGTCGGACTGACCGGTGTGTTTAGCAGTTAGATGGCTAATGGATATCTTAAAGGACGACGGATATCTCGTTGGGCCCCACGCGACAGAATTTCAAGGCCGGGAAACTACAAAGCGCAGAAATATCAGCGAGTTAGAAACATTTCGTCCCTTGGATGTGCCAAAACGTAGAAACGATGTAAGCTAATAGTCACGCGCAAACTAGCACCTGTGTTTAGTGGACGGCTAATGGATGCTTTAAAGGACGGATACCTCGTTGTAGCGATCCCGGTGTTAGCCGATTTCCTGGTTACACCAGAGGGCAACGAGCACTTAGCGCTCTCCCTTGACCCTGGGTCGTTGATCCTACGTATACAGTTTTAATGGGTCTACGCTCGGTAGTTTTAAGTAACACGGAGTTACGAGCTTTGCGGTCGATCCACGACTCGTGGGAAGATGGGGAGGAGTTACCATTTCTGAACGACTACCGAAAGTCTAGACACCGTTGCCTAGCCTGTCTTCGAAGCGATTGCCTTCTCTACGATTTGAAATTTGACGGGAAAGTCATTATAGGAAAATGAAAGAGGGAAGCTATTAAGAGAGAACTAATTAAACTAGACCAATAAAACATCCCTCGGGCACGTAGGCAGGTCTCTCGCAGTTGAAACGTCAAGTGGAAAGTAACGCTGTGGGAAGGATCGCTTTCTTTCGAACAGTTCTTGCCTGATCGCGAGTCGATTACGAAAGAGTCGAAATTCCGCGGAATTTCATGGAATCCGGTATATATCGTGGGGTCGCCTGAGATCCGTTCGTATCGTGGCCAATTATTGTTTATCGCTTCCCGAACGACAGTTCTTACGTTTTACCCACAGCGAGGATTACGGCTAATCGTTGGCTGAATGACGCCAATTAACGTAATGCTCGCCATAAGAAGTTGCAGGTAATCGTCGGACACCGAGTCCTTTACGAATGCCCTGCGCAGCGAGTAAACCAGCGATCGTACGTCGAGGACGAGGCAAACTTTCCGATTACATTCTTTTCGTCTAATTTCCATAAACTACGCGGCAAAACTCGAAGACGTCGCGGTATACAACGTTACGACGTTGCCTTTTCCGCTTTACATGGAAAATGGAAATGAAAATGGAAAACAGCGCGTGCGAACGTTAGAACCTCGGGGTACCTGCGTTGCTCGAGTCGCGAGGCAAAATCGAAGATTCGAGGATGACCAAACAGAAAGGCGATGTAACGAATCGAGTCGGCGGTCTTCGCAGCCTTTCCGTCGATTATCGCTCGTTAACGCCATTGTGCCGTACGACTGGTATACGCGTTACGCAATCCTCGCACTTGATACGGCCTGCGGCTCTCCAGGATGAACCGAGAAAAATACGCCGAGTATCGTGGCGCTCGTTGCTGGCATTCAAAGTGTCGCTGACCAACGCGACTAGATTTCGCGGGGAGGGAACGAGGCGGCTAGAACGCAATTCCATCGAGGCGAAGACGCGCCGCGTAAAACGCAACAGATTCTTTAAACTGTATTTCTTCGGGCGACGCGACGCGACGCGACGTCGTTTTATTCTCATTACCCGAGATCGGAGTTTACGACGCGCGTCCCTCGCTGAAATCGAAATATCAAGTCCCGCGTGTTTTGTCAAAGCGTAGGAACGATCGAGCGGAGAAATTTCAAGGCTCGGCGAGTACGTATACGCAAACAACCACTCGAACTGGCTGGGAATGGTAATTTTATAGGCAGTCTCGTTTTCCACGCGTCGTAGTCCGTGACCTCTGGCCCCGGTCTTCTTCCAGCTTCCGATTCTTCACGGATGTCACGGACAGAACAAAGGAGCAGCAGGACGAGCTCTTAAGCAGGCATTTGGATTCCATGACCGACTCAGGGTCGTACACGTCCAGGAATTCAGTAAGGGTAAACGTCCCAAGTTTAAGACGCAACATTTTTCACAGGTTATAAACTCGCGGAACTCGCATTCCTCTGGTTTTTGGTCCGAAATGAGTTACCGATACACGTTAAACGGTTTCGAAAGACTCTACCGGAGGCGACCGTGCTTGAAAGTTTAGCGAATCGCGACTCCGTAAACACGATGATTTTTCTCCGTGATTATCCTGCTGGGATGTTTTGTCGAACGCGTCGTAGAGGAAGACTTTTACCATTTTTACTCGATCGACTACATTCCGTAGACGGCTTCGAGCTGTTTCATTCGAAACCCTTTGCGGTCGACGCCGCAGAATCTTTTATTCGCCGTACACCGAGGATGATTATTATTACGACAGCGGACACGCGATAGCTCCACCACGGCCAAGTAAATATATACTTTATGCAAAACCACGCTTCATTAATTACAACGAATCACGGGATACGTATTTTCAGCAAACCCGATGAAAATCACGGCTGAAAGATTTATAGAGACTCCGTTGCACTCTGTTACCGGACTTGTGCATTAAATTAATTACGTAAACGGACCATCGCCACGGTGGAAACTGCTTGGACTCCCATTATCTTGCCATTGCTAGTTTCTCCAGAAATGATATACCGTGCTATTAGACGGTAATAAACGATCTTTCCGCCATGAGCGGCGTGCGATTAGAAATTTTCGAGGTTCCGTACAAAGGGTCGGTTTTCACGCGAGACACGCTACAAGATGACCGAATACCGATTTGGTGCCGCCACCGCGGACGTATTCTCTAAGATCGTTCTAGCCAGGATTTTTCTCGACGAGAGCGCGACGAAACTTTCACGCGAATCGCGCCGCGTGGCCTTTATCGCGCGCTTAGCTAGCTGCAAGAAACGAACGGTATGATATTTAAACTCCTCCGAGAACGCTTACAAAACGATCTGTTCCCGTTTCTGTGTTTTCCTTGTTTTCCTTGTTTTCTCGCTGCCAGTTAATCGTCATCCCGGGTGAACGACTCTCTTGTCCGCCTCGGTGTTACAAATAAAACGATAGGACACGGAATAAACGACTCTAATTGCGACACCTTTCGGCTATTATTGGAGATAGTACCGTGTGGATATTATGGGGATATTGTAAAGCGCGTAAATATCGATGGATAAAAATAGCACCGCTTTTCTCGACAGGGGATCGCGAAACACCTAACGATGCTCGATGAACTTTCCGTGTAGTTTTTACTCGATCTTAACGACCAGCCAAGGCTTCCTAGTTACATTTCGCTCCGATGGAAACGCAGCCTTACGAGAGGTTAGTCCGAATTTGCAATCCAAATGAGAGGTCAAGGAGCGGACGTCTCCGCGGACGAAAACTTATCGCGGGATGCTTCTCGCGTACGAGCCTGCATCGAGGAATTCGCCATCGAGATTTCGGAGAAGCGCTTTCGAAATGCATCGCGAATTTAAATATTGCGAAACAAGTGTCGTGGTTCAGAAATACGTTTCACCGGTCCGTTAACGCCCGACCACGAACGTTTCGTCGTATTTTTATCCTGTCCCGTCTAATAGATATTTTCATTCGAACGACAGAAACTGAAGGAACGAAAAAAAGTTGCACGACGATTGCGTCAACCGGAGTATTTGTGTTGACTGAATCGCCAGGAAGATGAGAACCGTGAAAGGGAACGAATCGTGGCGGACCGGTTGATCCGACAGTCGTTTATCTGGACCGCAAGGCGACTTCCTCCTGTCAATCCCTGAAATATAGCCACGAAGGACCGGCCGTTCAAAATCCCGAATTGACGGCCGCAAATAAAGCGAACGAAAACTCGTTCGATTCCTCTTTGAGGTCCCTTCGCAACGCCTGTCCCGGTCCGGAATTAATTAAATGACTTTCCTGTCAAACTTCCACGAAAGACACACCTTTGCACCAGCGGAGGTAGGATAGGACCGTTCCGGCCCTTATTTGGTCGAATTAAGTTGATCTACGATATTTAGATGATGTAACGTCATTATGGAAATGTATGGTAAAGTTTCTGTTCTGCAACCGCAAAATTTCTGGTTACGAAACGGAGAGGATATTAGCCGCGTTAAGTATCGAGAGATTTATAGCCGGTGATTGCGAGCGTGATGTTATTTTAATGGACCCTCTTGATAAAAAACAAGACATGTCCCCGATGTGAAATTTCACATAGATTAGTGTAACGGTGAAGGCCGCGACGGTGATATCTAAACGAATTCTGCAAAATAAACGTCGATTTTCTTCGGTGCGAGCGTGGATTCGTAGAAAAATATAGTTGGTTCTAAAAGGAGACGACTCGTTTCGAAGAAGAAGAAAAGAACGCGTCCCGACGAGTAGATTATCCCGCGGTCATCGTTTAATCACGCTTCGAATTCGCGAGGGTTCTCGATTTAGCCACGGAACGGACGCGAAACGCCAATAAGGGGGCTGGTTTCGTGGTCGTCGCGACGATGTAATGCTCGTCACGGACGAACGGACGTCGACTTCCGAATCTCGCGGGCAAGGAAAAACGAGGCAAACGAAGGGGGCGCGCACGCAGGACGAAAAGGAAGCCAAAGAGGAGAGAAGAACACCCTTGGCGTCCTTCGCCGGCCGCCACAGTTTGCTGACCCGGTTTGCAAAGAGGAAAAATCAACGGAGGAGTCGAGAGCACCGGCCGAAAATCAAGCAGGGACACCTACCGGCGAAAGCGAGTTCAAGCCGCTTCTTTTCGACGCGAAGGTCGCGAAGGCTATCGAGACGCCCTTAAGGCGCGACTATTCCGACTATTCCGAGCGAACGGTCCCCGACCGCGACAATTGCACAGAATTTCCATAAACGACGTCCTCTCTCGATGAATCATAATTAGCCGATGCTGAAGATGTTGCGTTGAATCAAGGTGCGGCGTGTCCCTCCCGCATGAAAACCAAATCAAGTCGCGTGAGTCACGCGCGTGTACCACGCATCGTTGTGGTTAACGCGTCGCGGAAACGTGGGCGAAAGGAAGCGTCTGCCAGAAAGACTCGAATACCGCGCTACGCGATCTTCTCGTTCGCGAAGAAATTTGCCGCGACCGTGGGGACCATGGGGAAAAGTAGGGGAAAAAAGGCAGCCTCGCTATTCCCGAGGCTCGTTCCGAAGTCGAGAGAAAATCCTCCATACGCGTAATTAATAGCCGGTGAATTCTCACGATGAAACTTGAAACAAGTCGGCAACGTGTCGCGAGAGGGGACAGACAGTCTTATTAATTCGTTTGTCTCGGGTTTCAAGGCAGACTCACTGAAATCGTCGACAAAGAAAAATCGACGGACTCCGAATTCGGTAGTTTCGGAGGGACTATTATAAATTAACACCCACCGTTGTTGCGTCAGCGGCGAAGAAAAATAACCGGGGGAGGGAAAGAGAAAACTCGTTTGTAACCTTTCACTCGCTGCCACGTCGAGAGATAATCGTGAAGCAATCTCACCGACGCCTTCTGCGCAACGATAACGAGTTATCAGACTCGGCTAATCGGAGGTACCTTCTCACAATGGGGAACTCTGGGGTGTATCTCGTGTAAATAAGTCCCGGTTGGATACGTACCTGTAACAAACAAGAAAACGTTCACGTTAGTTTCAATCGGAATTCGCGCAAACGCTGCAGCGAGGGCGGGGATAGATGAATTAAAAAAAATTGCATTCGGTCGTCGGAGCGACACGACAAGACGCATATAGTCTGCGTGTAACATTACGTATTTTGTTACAACGAACTTGCCGTACATAGGACTAGATTCACTTTGGTAGACGCGTGTTCAGAATACAGTCCGTATTCGAGTTTAGAACAATAAAGAAAATCGTAAAGCGCGCCGCCCGGTACAAAAGCGAATAGCGGATCCTTACCGAAGTGCCGTACCTAAGTAATTGCGACACGTTTTAGTGCTTGTCACAATTTCACGTACTCGGCTTTCGCTGGCAACGACCAACGGAGTTCTAGCGACGCGAGCGAAGGTAGTAATCGTTAGTCGAGCAAAGCGATGTTACGTCACACGACCGAGTTTCTAGCATCCGAGCGACGACAGACAATTACACCGAGACCCGACGCGATCGATGATTCCATTCGACTTTGTTTCATAGCTTCCCGGATCGCAAAGTTATACTTGTTGCGGGTTGAAAAAGAATATCGATAGAGCAAAACTGCAAAAAAGGTGACAAGGGCAAAGGCGTCGGTGTCGACGACTCGGTTCGGCCACTATTCGGGAGTAATTTCGGACCCTTCGGATCACGCTGGGTTTACAATTGGACCACTTGTTTCTAAATTTCCCCTCACGGGTCTGTGTTTAATTCTCCTCGGCCGTTTCTGAGAATCAAAAGCCCCCTCCGTCGCGAAAACGTTCTCACGAGAGGCGGATGTAGATTATTTCGCGGATCTAAAAATAATGATAAAGTACGAAACGAATGATAATTGTTTATTTAATGCGAACGCGGCGAGGCATTCCATGGAGGCATCTGCTTGAAAGGGGCAGACGTTTGTACGTAGATGGTATGTGTATCGTGTATACCGCCATATACCCATATTTCATGGCTCGGCCTTTGGCTCGGTGCATCGTAGAAGAGTTCTTTGTCCGCCAGTTGCACCATTAGTGCACTTTCGTTTTTCTTCCGCGGCGTAAAAGAACGTCAGGCGCACTTTATTAGTCACGGGATCGTGATTAAAAAGTCGTGATGCGTCTTAGGAGATACGGACATCGCGGTACACGTCGTAGCGGGCCCAATGATTATATCGGCCTTAAAAACCCTTCGGACAAATTTACGTCGAGATTATGTAATGAACTGAAATCATTTACGATCGCGGCCTGATCAGCCCTACGAGGGAAATTAATCGCATTACACGCATCAACGTACGAGCTACGTAATTACGAGACTGTGTAATTTCTATTAGTTGCCAAGAAAAATGACTTTTCCGCTCTCTACCGGGGTGGTATCGTTATATACCATGTACTGTTTCGTTCGACGTAAAACACACCTGGATCTCTCGTCCGTTTCTCTCGCGAACGGCTACCTGCGGCTATCGCGAATATATATCCGTCGCACGTAAAGAAGAAATAAATTCCCAGCGGGCCGTAAAGAAATCGGTACCGAAGGCGTGTACACACCATCGCCTTGGTAGCTCGCCAACGAGGTTAGTGGGATTTGAGATTTTCGATAGCTCCTTCCTACCATAGCGTAACGTGCCGAGGATGCACTCTCCTCTCCTCTCCTCTCCTCTCCTCTCTCCTCCTCCTTTTTCTTCTCTTCTCTGCTTCTTTTACTCGCGTGAGTCCCGACGAGCACGCGTGCACATTCTCCGCGGCTCTCTTTTATTTTCCACCGGACTTCTCCCTTGTATAGACATTTGCATTTAGACGTAATCGGTTTCTACGGTTCGAGCGTCTCACCGAACGAAACGATGCTGCTAAGCGTACGATCCGATACACCGACGAAAAGTCTCTAGTCGGCGATTTTCCACGATACTTTTGGAAAGGGGCAAACGATTCGTCGGTGGTTCGACGCGCCTTCGTTCGTCTAGGCCGGGGGCGATCCGTCGAGTCAAATTATAAGCCGTTCCAGGTCCCGATCGAACGGTCAATTGCCGACATTATGTAAATATTTTCCTAGGAAGATGGCAAGATTAAAACAGGCCGGTCCACGGCGCAGTAATGGAACAAGGAATTCCAATTAACCCTCATAAGCTCCGTATGAGGTATACGCTGCTCTCGTCCTTATTATTTTCCATGTTCAACAACGCTCGGCACACAACCATCGGAGCCATTATGGTTAATTCCGTAATAGAAAGAAAATTCGTCTCTCGATAAAACTTAAATCGCCGTACATAGGTATGGTAAAAAAAATCGCCGCCCAATAACGTGGTTCGTCCGGAGGTTAATTTAATTGCAATAATGCATAATTCATAGCCGGTGGAAATGTAATAGATTCCAGCGATTATGCTTACACGGCAATTATCGCGAGCATCCGGCCACCTCGAACTTGGGCGTAAGAATCTGTTCTTACGATAAACGTAGCCCGTAGAGGGATCGTTGTTTCGACAGAACGACCGACTTTATTGCTCGAGTAATCATATTTATGTAGGACTGTGTTACTTCTCGTATCGCCGTATTCTTCCGGGGCT
Source organism: Mimumesa dahlbomi (assembly GCA_917499265.3). Lineage (NCBI taxonomy): Eukaryota > Metazoa > Arthropoda > Insecta > Hymenoptera > Crabronidae > Mimumesa > Mimumesa dahlbomi. Next base: position 652,411 of record OU824124.1, read on the forward strand.
TCGTTACCATTACGAACGACTTTGGCATTACCGCGGCCGAGGTCTCGAGCACAATGCTGCGAAATGATTTGCAATTGAATGCAAGGCTCTCATCCGTTTTCAGGCCGGATGCGGGTCTCGCCTCGCGCCGGATGCGGTCCCTTCGCCATCGACGCTGCTCTTTCATCCACGACCGAACTAAACGCCTTGCCGTTTTACAGCGAGACCGATGAAATTCTTAGAAAATCCTACGTATGTATACGTCGAACACCGACCGAAACTGTAACGGCGTCTTGTTCGTGGTACATTCGCGCAATTCACGAAGAAATTTAATAGCCGAGAAACGCGTTCGCTTTTACTTTTTCGATCCGCGTGGCAGCTGGCCCGTTTTGCTTCCCCGTTAAGTGAAACGCCTACGCGTCTCACCGGTCGAACGATATGTCTTTCTGGATTTTTTAATAGCAACTATAAATCACCGCGCCGTCGGTTCCCGAGTTGAACCGTTCGCTCGGAAAACTCATTAAGCCTCTCATTCGATGGACAGTTAAGTTCGGTCGAGTTAATAACATTCCCGTTTATTGTCTCTGTTCTCTCTCGCTCTCTCTCTCTCTCACCCTGATGCTCCGTCGCTCTCTTCTTTTCTCGCGGTAGAGAGAAACGCCGTTATTTATGACACCGCCACGATAACTTCGCGATGCAGTAATCGGTGGCGACGGTAACGCGTATCTTTTTGCAAATGGAACCCAAAGGCGAGGGCAAGCTTGTCGCGATTTATTAAGAGAACGACGCGAACGATTTTTCTGCAATTTTATTATCGACGACGTGCTCTCGTAAACAGAGCCTTAAAGGTGAATTAACGGCTGCGTCTAGCGAGACTCTAATCCTGCAAAGGGTGCCGACTGGCGTTGAAACGAAGGGGAACGGTTTGTGCCGTCGTAATTAACCAAGTCATGCTTAGCCGACCCGCGTCAAGGCCGCTCCGGTTCGATATATACATTATACATATACATATACATATAATAGAGAGAGGGAGAGTCGAAGAAACTCCGGAACTACAAATTTCACGGAGACAAAGCCAGACTGCAGAATCGAAATGTCCGTTGTCGAAAGTTGCGCAAAAAGCAATCGCCTCGCGTGCACCGATCGATCCGAATGAATGAAATAATCAATTGGTATGCAGGAGAACGGATCCCCCGATTAAAGAAAATGATATGGGAGTTAATATCGGCGCGCTATCGTTCCGCCCGAATACAGACATCCGTTACGTGTTAGACTCGTGTAAGAAGTTATATCGTTCTACCGTTCGACGTAACGCAGAACGAGGAAGTACTGTTACTTAATCGATAATGCATTGTGTCTTCCAAACTGAGCGCGTAATACGAGGGATCTATCGAATGGAAAGTACGGTAATACCGTGGTATTTGTAAGCCGGAAAAAAAATAAGAGCCCGATCCTATTCGATATTTCGTGATCGAGCAAATGGTGGTGCAAATCGTTCCGTGCAAATCGAAAGTATCGGAACGGTGATCGTACGACCACACCTTAAAACGATACTTTTGTAACGGCATTATTTTGCATTGTCAACCGGTGTATCTTAGTCATCGTTTTCGATCGCTCGGGGAAACGCTATTAAAGACCGGTTAAGACGACGTAATTAGAATCTGCCGCGCAGTACGGTTCGGAGTATCGTTTGCTCGTTGCTGAAAAGGTGAGGAAAAAAAGGATATTTGAACAGCGAACGAAACGTCCCGCGATATATCCGCGTCTACGACGCGCGAACGAAGAAGAAACGGAAATATCGTGTATGCCGGTAGTGGAAGACCGACGTTTAATTACGCGAGTTCGTTAAAAACGATCTGGCCGGGCACGCTGATTGATACGGGAAGGTAGGCCCCGTTTCGAGCGAACCGAACGGAAAACCGGTTATCACTTACCACCGATTCCCTGTACCGATTCGAGACCGCACGAAAAACAATCGGCAAAAATTAAGACGGCTATCCCTCTGTACGCCCGTTGCGATAAACTTAACGATGGCGAAACTGCCGAACGTGTCGACGATTTGTAATTACTTATACCTATACGTTACACGTAATTACGATCGAGTTAAATGCTACGTATAAATTTCGTGGGAAACGAAGGAAGCCAGGGGAGACGGCAGAGACGGTCGATCGAGACGGGTCGATGGTATCTTTCCGTGAGTGATATTTAAAGAATTTCATTAACGCTTCTGTATCTGGTGTTTTGGGTAGCACGCGAATAAGAAGGAAAATATTACGCTCTCCATCGGTATTGGCAGAGATCTAGGTTATCGCGGATTGCTTAACCGCGTTCGCGGTCTTATCCGAGCAATAATTTGTTCCTCGGAAATGTGCAATTTTACCGCTTTCGATTCGATACTGTACGCGATAGTGCAGCCAACCGATGCGAATGTACTTACATACGAAACTGCCCGCCTAATATAACGCACCGCAATACCAGACGACGCAACGAGACTGTATAAATACTAATCGGGGTAATAACCTGCATTTGCGGATCCGGTGTTCCGATTTGTTCCTCAATTTTCCGCGTTCGCGTCGAGTCGACGTGAGAAGCGGCATTTTCACACGTCCTCGTTGCTGGCCAGTGGTCGATGGGAAACCGAGACGAACCAGAAGCCAGCGTTCCAGCCTGGGATCGGCGTGCATCGCGAACCACGCAGACCTCTATCGATGCAAAATTTCACGCGGAATACCACCAACACGATCGAGGGGCGAGGCCTCAAGAATCGCGCGAATCGTTCGACACACCGAGCTACAAAATTCGCGGCTCGTTAAAATTGCTTTCCTAACGACCTACTTAAAATCCTTCGTATCGATCAACGTCGACGGATCGGTGCACGTAGAGTACGCGCATGATCGATACATGTAAATCAATTAGTTGCAATTCAATCGGCTCGACCCTACGATTCGCTCGGGTGGAAACAGCGGAGGAAGAGGAGAAGGAGGAAACAAAAACAAGGGAGGAAAAAGATCGGTGAAGGTTTTAACCGCCGAACCTGCCTTCGGAATAGCTTCACGCATGCTTCCCACGTGACTCACGCAGATACGCATCGTTCACGAGCCCTCCGAGCAACCTGCACGCACAATGCGTGGCGAACGACGCCGTTTGCCGCGGCTATGTTTGAACTGCACCTTATGACTCAACGGAGTCACTAACCTGCCGTCCGCGCTTTTTTAAACCACTTTTCTGTTTCCCCCAACGTTTCTACCCTCTGCTTCCTGCCCGAGGAACTCGCCGCTGAAACGTCGGTGCAATTAACGCTATGAGAATCAAACTTCTTATCGTCGGAATAGCCGAGCAAGAAAGATCGATTTCACGCTAAAACTCGCTGCCTAGAGAATGTCGGAATACCAACATCGTTCCGGGAAGCACGAGTAAGAACTCGTAACCGTAACCGCAGGTAGCGTACGAGCGGGGATTTCACGAGTGGCGCAGGAGCATCGATTATAAATTTACGTATCTATGGACGGTCACTCGATCCGTCCTGACGTAATTCAAGGTGCCCGATCGAATCGTCGCGTTTCGAGATTACGAAACAAAAGTAGCGTTCCTTTCTCTCTCGTGAGTTTTGATGCACGAAACGCGACTCGGAGCGTGACTCACGTCGTGATTCAACGTCGTCCGTCGGGCCCGGTCGAAATTCCTGGGCATAAGCGTGCCCTCTGCATACAAAAGGGCCCCGAGGCGTGAGAACCTAATCCGAAAACCGCGCGACCAAAGCGTCCAATAACCGAAGGAAAGTTTATGGTCGTGGAGGTCCGTCACAGCGGTACCAGCTTTAGACAGGTACAGCGGTGGTTCCAATAACGGCACCGGCTCAACTAATCTCGTAATAAAAGAAAGGTGGCATTGTCTTTAAATTAACTTACCACCGAGATTGAAAACCTGACCGACCGCCGGCGAATTATCCAGGTATAATTTACAACGACTCGGATATTCCGTAAAAATGTCCCTCCGGCGGAATGTCGTAATTTCCACGGTAAAATAAGGTCGTCCGTAAGAGCACGCCGCGTAACGTACCGTATGTATGTACGTACGGGCATACGTAGGTGCGACACGTTGCACACGAGTCGCGAGATCCATGGGGGAAGGGTTATTATTTCCTCGTCCATACGAGACCGATACCTAATCGCGTTTCGAAGGAAACCAAGGCTATAAATCAAGTTGCTTTCAGAACTGGTTACACGGCGTGGACATGCTCTCATTAATACCGCACTTCGGTCACGGTAATTGGACAGTCCTGGCGAGTATGATCGACAGCTTTCGGGCTCGTATTGCGGCCCTTCTAACCCACGCAGAAATATCCTGCGTTGACACGAGGTCGATCGAGAAATCTGCCACCGTCGCCAACGACCACCTCGGTTTCGCGTCGCTCGCCTTCGCCTGGAAAGGCTGTTTCTCCACCGTCTATCTCTGCGTAGAATCGAATCGATAACTCACCGTCGCGTTACGACCGTGTTCTTTTCATCTTTTATTTCGAGCTTCCATAGACTGAGAATCGTACGATAATTATCGCGGCGGGAAACCGCACTAATTGGTCGGTTTCGCCGCTTACGTAACAGAGTTTTACAAAATTCTCGTTTGGTCACAGTGTCGAGGATCCTCCTTGTAATTCACCGCGATATACATCTTGCAACGGTGATGTCCGTTCCCGTTACATAATTAGGTGGAATTATCTGGATCGGACCGCGAACCAGCGGAAAGTTCCTTCCGATATTTATCCGCGGTTTTAGCGTTGCCAAGACCATCGACTGTGATCGATACCGCCGTTAACTGGGCCAGTAAATCATTCGTTTCCGAGCTCGCTTTTCCGCGGAGACGGTTCGACGTATAATACCGTGTGTCCGTTGCGTTACAAACCTCTCGTGATTTATCACGGAATTGTTCCACGAGTTATTGCCCTAACGTGTACCGAACCTGTCCTCGGTGTTCTGCATCCGATTTCCCTTCGTACTCGGCAACGTACTTCGATATTTCGTTCCAATTATCACTTTGCCCAACCGCAGGGTATCTCGGCCCATTTCGCAGGTGCCCCTCGACGTGTGATCTCCCCGAGGTAACCTTCATCCGTGGACCGTTACGTGCCCTGCCGGGCCCGGCGGGCATAGCTATTCAGGTCTCTGGGTCCCCGAGAGGACACGTCTCCTCCTCTTTGTCTCTCCGCTCCGACTCTCTCAACACTGGTAGCCGCGACACTCCCAGGAGATGAATATGCATCGACTCGAGATTTAAACCTGATCCGAGCTCCTCCAAAGATGACGAGTTTCGACGATAGGACCCCACCGCGCCGGGATACGTCGAAAGAGACATTGGAAAATCGAACGCAAATGTGGATTTCGGTTGGATTTCTCGTCAACCGCGGCTCCGGGACATCTCCCGTTTTCCTCGTATCGATGGAACGTTAACATTCATCGACGAGTTCGCTCGGGGCACGAGGCGAACCAGGACCTTTGAACAAACGAACGATCAAACTGAAACGGGAATCGACGAGTAGTCTTGTTTCGCCTTCTCGCGTGACCGTCGGTCTTCCGCAAGTAGGCCACGTGCAAAGTAGGCCTCCTCACGAGCCTGGTGAAGACGCGTCGTGCCCACATCTCGAAGACGGACCTCCTTCGCATCCAGTCTCTAAAAACGTGTATAACGTTTCTTTCGAGCAAATACCTCGGCCGGATAATGGGATCGAAGGCTAGAGTCCTATCCGAGTTTACTTCCACGAGACAGTTCGAGGGAACAATGGACCCGACAGAGATTTTTCGAGACTCGTTAAAATATCCCCGTTTGGAAATATCTTTCCAACGAAACAACTACGGTCTAACCGATGTTCGGTTCTATTCATCTTTTACTCTCGAGGCCCGATATCGGGAAAGACGGATGCAAAAGTTTCGGTTGCAACGAAAGATGCACTTTGTCGGATATTACAGGGCCGAAAGGCGGTAAAGGGAGGGCTTTTCTTTTCTGGCTGTGATCCAGCAGACTCTTCGCGGGGCTTATGGAAGAAAGAAAATGTTTGGTACAACAGGGAGAAAGAGAGCGGGAGAGGCTCGGTCAGGATGTTGGTCCGTTTCACAGGAAAGGCAGTTTTCGAGCGAAATTCCAGAGGGATTACTCACAGAGAGACACGACACAACCGGACTACGCGAGTAAAAGGCCCTGGCTGCGGTTCTTTCAGGTAGAGAGCGTCGAAAACAACGTTCCATCGGTGGAGAGAGAATCTCACCGACAAAAGGTGAAACCCTCGACGAGGGATTTGTTCGACGGAATGCCTTCCTCGAACCCGAGGAAGGGCTCGCGGAGTGCTTTTACCGCGCCCGTTAAAAACTCATTCCCTTTCGTCGTTTTGCCCTCGTTGCCTTCCCGTCTCGGGGCCTCCTCTGGGTCGAAATGTTCGAAACCTATGCGTCGCTGGATCCTCCAAGCACGTGTTCCAGCTGCTCTACGGGGAAAACTCGTTTGGGAAACTGTTGAAAATCGTATCCGGCGAAGGAGACGTTCGAGAGCAGCGACGCACCCGTTCGCAAGTTTAACCTTTCGATGGGTGGCCCGAAATTCCGTGATTTCGAGTGGTCCACGCGGGAAACGGGTCCTCGGGCAGCCGAAGGCAAAATTTACTGTGCCGTCCGATCGCCAGAGGTGTCACAAAACGAGTTTCGTTTTATTGCTGGCCGCCGGTCGCCCCGCATCCGTTGCCTACTTCCTCCAACGTGCCATCTTTTATATCTTTGAGCACCGCGCTTCCGTCTCTACCGGGACGAAATACCACGTGCGCGTATCCTCCTATTGCTAGAAATTCGCAACGGCTGTCGATTTGGCCAGCTTTTACAGAGGGATTCTCGCGGGTGACAGTTTTTACGGTTGTTAGAGCAACGCTCGCGCTGAGTAATCGTACAAGTATTTTTCGGTCTCCGGTCTTGGCAAACTCCTATCGTTCGTTAAGTGGTTAGGACCGGTTATCTGACCGTACTAGTCGCTAACTCGATAAGTCCACGGATCGTGGATTCAAGGTCCACGAACGGAATTCCGTGTTTGTAAGTTTGACAGCTGTCGCGCGATAAGGTGACGAGATCTGCTCGCGATACGCCAGTCGGATCGGTAGGTAACAACGCTTCGGGCGAGGGCTACTTACGGTACGTACTAAAGCCTGGCAGCAGCTCGGCGTTTTATCGCGATGCGTCCCGAGCCCGGAAACGACGCGGGAAATCTCTGCTTCTCGTTACCGAAAAGTAATCTTGTCGAGCGGAAACGCGACTCGCGTGAGCGCGCGCTTATGGAACGAATTACATACATACGTGTCTCGCGTGCGTACTCCGGAACGCGTTGGCCGCCTGAGAAAATTTCGACGGTCCCGCGACGGAAAGAAAATGGTGAGGAACGATCTCGATGAAACAGAGAGATCGAAAGGTTCGGCTCGGCTCGCTTCCAGATTCGTTCGGCCTGGCGAGGGCGCGACAGCATAAATATAACGTACGCGTGTGCACGCATTCTCTCGCACCGCGACAGGAGCGCATTCCTGAGGAGTGTTGCATTAGCACTGGCGCCAGAGAGGAGAGACTCTCCGCGAGGAAAAACAGTTTTTTGCAGTTTTACCAAGCGTTCCCGCAAGCACTTGCACGCGCGAGCGAGCGCGCAAACATGTGTGCGAACAGGCTTTCTCGACGATCTAACGAATTATGATATTTCTCCGTGAGTCAGTCACGCTAGAACGGGTACATATACCAGACTCCCTCCGGTCGGGAGCCAAAGATGATAAAAAGTTCGCGAGGGTGAGCCCATGACCTCCTCGAATTTTACCCTGAGTCGGTTTCTCGGAAGACTTGCCAACAAAGAACACAGCGGGATATCCAGGGTGCGATGTTTAGTCATCAAACAGGATATCCGATTAAAATGCCAAAGACGAGAATAAGCAAACCGCTCTAAAAATAGCCGGCAGCGGTTCGTTCCCTCCTGCTATTACTGTTCCTGCCCTCTGCCGTTTCTGCTCGCGCTTTGCTCCGCGGGCCGTTGTTGCGTGTACGCAGACGGTGACACGACATACGCTGCGGGTATATCCGGGGCCGTTTTTGCGACAGTGACGTTATAAAACGCGTGCCGGCTCGGACGCACGCGATGCATCCGTCCCGAATGCGAGCGAAAAAATGATATAGACGTAATCGGCCCTGAAATAACTCTGCTCGAAAACGCGAGATCCGCTATTGTATGCTAAAAACGTGGAGGGGTATCGGCGAAACGGACAGGCGACGATCGAAAAGGCATGCAAACGGTGAAAGGCGGTAAATTTCACTCCTCGATTCGTTTGAGATTCCCTCTCTTTCTCCCTGGTCGGAGACGCTTATATGCCGATTTCGCGGCGCTCGGATCCAAGAGGTTTCACGTCAACAACAGGCGACTGGTTTGGCTTCGCTTTTTAATCCAGTCGATCTTCGCGAGCCGTAAACTCGCGAGCTGGTATCTAGGTTTCTAGAGCTGTGACAAAAGGAGTCGCGCGCGACCGGGGTTGACACAACCCTGTCCTTTCTAGTTTCTAATCCATCGACGAATCGGTAAAACTCCGTTCAAGGCGATACTCTCCGTTACGCCCGCCGATCCGATTATCGGTTCACAAAGAAAACAGATTACGTGCTCGACGACGGCGGCTCGCGTGACGTATCGATCGTTAATCGGTCCTGACAAACGAGTGCAAAGCCACCCTTTAGCGACACCCATGTAACCCCACGCGCGTACACAGTCCAATTAAAACCTACGCCGTGTGACACGCAGTTTTCTCAGCCGGATAATACGCTCGTACGCGTTTGCACGCGTGACGATGTATCGAAGGTGAGCTGTCGCGCCCACGTGGCGCTTTCGAGGCTGCCTTTTAACGGCGTTTAACGAAGAAGCGGCCCGTACCCATTACTCGCGATGACACAATAACAACAACGACAAAGGCCGTCGCCGAGCCGCTTACGCAAGGCCGCGTGGAAGGTAAGAGGCGTCACGATTCATACCTCGCGCATCGCGGAAACACCGAGCGAATTAGAAAAGTCGCGAAAAATCGTTGTCTATCCCCTCTCTTTCCACGCCATTTTCGCAATCCTGTAATCCCATTTGCGCGCGTTTAAAGCCCCGAAATTCCTTTGTCTCCGAGACGATACGGATCGATAAGAGGAAGTAGATTTTCTTGGTATCGTTGGATCAACGATCAAGAGAACGCGCAGTGGGTTGGATCGATGGATGCGAGGCTGCGCCGAGGCGGAGAGGAACGTTTAAATCGGCGCCACGTCTGCGGCCTCGACGACGTTCACCGTCCCCGCAGGAGAAAACTGTGTTAACTAAATGTAATTCAACGGTAAGCGCCGATTATCCGCGTGTTCTCGACTCCGTAAAGTCGAACCGTTTTCCGCGTTCGCGTCCTGTTACACTGTTCGTTCGTGAATCCACGCGAGGCAAACCATCCGCGGGATCGGGATAATCGTGGTATAACCGCGAGGGGTTCGAAACCGCGTTTGTTCGTCGGTCGAGAGTATCGGCTTGGAAAAACAGTTTATACGAGAGACGATATCGTTCCGAGTGGACTTAAATTACCGCTCGTTTTTAGTAAAACGCTTTGGTACCGCGCTGCGAACACGGCGAGATCGGGGCCGTTATTTCGCTCGACCAAGCGTTAAATAGTTCCCAGCGTCCGCGGAGCGATATCCGAGGCTCTTATTCGCACCGAATAGAACACATTAACACGATCGTGCAAATGTGTAGCATTAAGTAAGTAGCTGTGCCAGGTAGCGATTATCGAGACAGAAACTCCGGGGCGGCGTGGTTATACCTTACGCCTATACGCCGTAGCGCCAATAGTTGCGTTAGAGACAAGTTAAACGGCGTTCCTTCTCATTGAGCACGATTGCGTACACACCTCGTTAGATTAGCTGGAAAGGTGAAGGGGTAACGGAGCGGGGGTGTATTCCAAGGTCTTTCTAATCGACGTTATCCCCGAAAATCCAGTCAACGTCCGTTCCAAAGGCGTCTCGTCGGGCAAACGGGTTCGAGCGGCAGGATTTCGCGTACCTGTTCGAAGTTTAATTTTATCGCCGCGGCAGAAAAATGCATGTTTTCACAAGGGGAAAGTGAAACCGCTCGTTGCGTGAAACATGAAAAAAAAAAGTCTCAGACTCGAGGAGACGATGGAAACCTGTAAGCTGGCGCCTGCTAAAGGATGATTTCACGAGGAGGCCAATAATTACACGGAATCGTAATTATTAAAGTGCGCGGAATCGTACGAGAGGGCCCGCGAGCGACGTACGTACATACGTCCGTCCGTCCGTCCGTCCCACACGACGATTTCACGGCATCCAGGTCATCACCGACTGACCATCCCACATGAAAATATCCCGCGTATGATGCGTCTGCGTGCGCGCCCACGATATCAGGAACTAACGATAGTCCGGTGTTGTTGCGTATCGTTAAATATCAACGTTCTCTTTCCCAACGATAAAAGAGAACAACAAACGGATACGAAATACGGGGACGATAGTTTTTAGAATTCTTTGGCCCAGGGGTGGATCGACCCTCCGCCGACAATGGAGATTTCGATGCTAGGGAATCTTACGAAGCGAGCCTCGAGTCGGCAGGATTGTCTCCGTGAATTTCAGGACTACCGCGATCTAACGCGTCCGACGTTGGTGAAAAATAGGTTACGCGTTTCGTATGCATTAATGTATGCAAAACCATTCGAGCTATCGGAAGAGGAAACGACGAGATCGTTCGATTTCAACGACCAAGGAGTCGCCTCTCCTCGAGAAACGAGGACACGTCGCAGCCTCGTTAATGGGAACGCAAAAGTGTACGGTTTACGAACGAGGAAGCGACAGTTAGGCAGTTCGTGTCATCGTGTTCGGTACACCATAGACCTTTCGTCTCGAACGGGCCGAGTGCCCGTTTCCGATCTACTTTCGCGACATTGGATTTTCACCTTGTTCTTTCCACCGATTCCAGCCAAAGATCGCCACGTTCTTTAGACAAATAAACGTTCGCGTGGTTCGATGACGTACCGTTTCTCGCGAGATCGACGAATCTGGTCAAAAAACAAGGAAACAGCTGCACACGCCCGCATCTCGGCGAAAACATGTTTTTCTAAAACCACACCGAGCAGATTTTGCTCGTCCGTCGATCGGCCGGTATATAGGAGAAATTGATTTCGAAATCGACCCCCGCCGCAGAGACGACCGCAGAAATTCGCGACTGCAATTGCAACCGGAGACCGACTTCGGTGCTGCCCCAGTGGTGCGCGTTCAGTCGCGATACTCTAAAAAGCGATACGTTCGAACTCTCGATCGATTGAAAATAATTACATTCAGCGACGGCGATCCGTCGCTAGGAACTTTCTAGCCGCCGTCTACGGGCCCCCCGTTAGATCTGCAAGAAATTGCGAAATCTAGAAAACGTTCCAATCGAGAAATATCGGTCATCGTCGATTATCGGGAAATTACGGGGGAAAAAAGCAGGGCCGACGATAGTTTCGCTGCAACCTGTGGAAAAAATTCCATCCACCGTGGGCCGAAAGGACGCAGTTACAGCACTGCCAATATCTTTCACCGCGCGGCAATAAACGAAGAGGGCAATAAATCGAGCGGAATAACTGGCCACACCTGTACACGGTATAGGCACTAGGTGGACACGTAAAAGTGTCTCTCGTGCATGCTCACCCCCCGCGCGCGAGACAGCCTGCTACGGAACTTTTGCAAAACCTATATTTTAACCCCGAGATGACACGCAAACGCGTTTCACGCAGAATTCGCGCCCGGCGAAAGTCTTCCGACGAAAAATCCCGAGGAAATATGAGTGAAATCGGCACGACTATTCCGCCCACACCTATCCGCCGTTTATTTCCTTCAAGTTTGACGTTCCTTTGGAATGCGGTGCACTTACAATGGAATGTCATATCCTATTTCACGGTTTCAGCTACCGCAGGTGTGACTCCGAGTTTTACTTCCTTCGTACCACGTTGAAAAAACTTATCCCAGCTTCGCGTTTCAGCAACGTTTCGTAAGCCTATCTTTAAGAATCCGATGGAACGTCGTTTAAGACTTTCAATCGTCAACTATCGTACGAATAAAAGAAATCAAAAGTCCCGTCGTCGATCTTTTCCCTCGATCCTAAAAATACAGGGAAGCGAGTAAAAGAAAATCGCAGCGTTTTGTCCAATTGCTTGTTCTTTCCTCGGCTGGAGTCCGTGCGTGCTGCGGATTGCGTGCGAGAAAACGCACGCAGGCCAGACCCGTCAGCTGTCAGTCCTCGTTTCAAGAATGTGCGTGTCGAGGGGAACGAATTCTCGTGTTTCAGCTGACGAGCGCTTCTGTTGCCAGGCCGGGGAACACGCCGGGGAACACGCCGGGGAACACGCCGGACAACGGCGCCCGGCTTTTCACGGCAAACCTTGCTTTTCTTTCTTGGTCGCGCGGACGGAACGACGTTGCGAAAATCTGTCGGGCCGCGTCCCGATCGTTTCGCAACGTTCCGCGGGCGCGAATCTGTTGGAACGGCAACATTTCATTTCCGTAGGAACGCTGGACGGCGAATTATGAAAAGGAAAACACGTTTGCGCGAGCACAGAGTCATACATATTCGACGAGGCTGCTCGCTTTCCGGAATGGTGAATTTTCACACGGTCCGTATGTTTTTCGATCCAGCGCGGCGAGGATTATGCGCGGCCGAACGAGGGAACGCGTTTTAATTGCGGCACACGAGTTACGCGCGAGACTTTCACGCCAGCTGACGTCATTGGTGTAACGTCGAAACGGAGATCGACGTTACAGGACGTGCTCCGCGGATTCCTAACACGGCGTTTCGTTATCGTTCGCACAAGGTGCATTCGTCACACGTCGAGTCACCTCTTTCGGCGAACGAGCCGCGTTGCCCTACATATTTTACGGGCCACGCGTCCCGATACCTCGTCACTCGTCGAATATGCCGAAACATTAGGAAGAAAGGGACGACTCGTGGAATCGAACGACAAACGAGAAAAATGCGTTTCCCAGTCGATCGAAGGGTTAAGAGTCAAGGGTGTCCCCCCGTCGAGTGTGGGCTCCCCTTTACAAGGGGACCATGTGTCGGATCGTTCCCGATCGATTGACCCGCATTACGTTACAAGGGCCCCGTGCAGCTGGTCCTGCCGTTTACATCGTACATGCTCGAATCTGGGACAGGGAAAGAGGTAAGGCGATACCGACGGACTATATCGATCGTGGTCAAGCGGTTGTGCCCCGAGGGCCACAAACGCGCCCTTGGGATTCCTATAGGCGTGGGTGCTCGACGAGTATTTTTTTCTTTTCGACCGTAGACCATCGCGGTTTACTTTGCTTACCGGTCGATCGAGCGTAACCTTGTTTCTTTTATCGGAGTCTCGATTGGGATCTTGCAAGTGAATACACGTATCGAGAGACGCGATAAAAATCCTGGCGAACGCGGTGATGCGTAATTTTTGCTTTCCTCGACGAAACGATCCTCGATTGAGATCTCGCTTATTGTCTAGAAAAGAAGCTGTCGAACATCGACGATACATCGGAGAAAAGCATTCATCCGTAATACCGAGAATATTACCTTGAAAATGAGGGAAGAGTAGTTACGAAGATGAGGCCTCTCTGCCAGCGGTAATAAATATCTTCCTACGATAACCACGTTTCTCCGAGTAACAGCAGTCGTACGAGAGGCAATAATAGCCTTGCTAATATGTTGTTCTTTCGTCCGAGTACCACACGCGTAACCGCTCGAAAGAGCTAGAATAAAAAGACGCGGTGTCTGTGCAAATCGTCGTGGTAGAGTAAGGAATAAACAAGTAGCACTTAGTTAAGCGTAGACGCGAGTTCCCCGTGAATCTACCTATGTATTCCTATGTACGCGGAGACCTGTACATATATCGTGGAGTAGGCGACAGGACGAGGAACCAAAATTACTCGTGAGAAGTAGAACACGATTCACGCCCAGATATTTCAGGACGTAACGAGAGAAGTCCGGATGCGATTAATCGCTTTACCCCGTTAAAACGAGGTATCCACTTACGCGCTTAAGGATACCGGCCTCCCCGTTCTCTATAGCGCTAGGAGAATCGAGATAAGGGCGGGTGTATCTTGCGACACGTTAGAAAATGCGGGCAAGGTTGTTCCCTTTCCAATGCACACACCGCCACAATGGATACGCGGAACCGCAACGACCGACGATACTGTTTTACCAAGTAGGACGCGTCGGAGCGCGATGGCCGGACCGAGTTACTTTCGAACGATTTCTGGACATCTTACGGTGTCGGAATAGCATCGGGAACCAGTCGCCGATACGTAGCTGCGCCACGGAGAAACGACGAAGAGAATATTTGCTAGAGTCTCTAGAGCCGCGCGGATAAACTTTGCGAGGAAGAAATTTCCGCGAGGTCGGCGTTCCCTGGAAACTGGGAAATCGGTGGCGATTTATTGGATCCATCGGTATAGTTATCAGGGAATCTAAGGTTGCTCGAAGCCGAGTAGACTCTCATCGATTTTCCCCGAGTATTCCAGGACGGGTTCTTCGAATCCCTTTTTGTCGAGAACGAAACGAAATGCCGATCGATTCGTATCGTCGTTCGCAGCGTCGTTCGCTCGAGTTGGCCGACCTTCACCCGGCTACCGTCGCCATTATGCTCGTTACACACCGGTCGCGGTTGTAATTTACGGTTAACCGAACGGAAACCGAAGGGGAGCGACCGCGTTGTAACGAGGTCGCCGCGTATAGGGTTCTTAACGAACAAACTGCCGACTCTCTCTTTCTCCCTTTGTTACTTGGGCGTATCTTTGGTGACATCGCGTGCGAGAATTCATCGGGAGGCCTCTCTTTTTCCTGCTCGCTTTTCACCCAACCGGAATAAGAATAATAACGCGGAACAAACGTTTCGCGTTAATAGATTTTAAAGAAACTGCGGGGAACGATGATTCTCAGCGAGCCAGGCAAAGGCGACAAGCCACCAGCCTCGGTTCTCCCTTCTGGGAATACGTTATTCTCGTGGAAAGGTATACCACAGAAAGCATCGAAAATGCAAAGCTATGGGCCAAGTACAAGAGAATGATACATTGGAATTGGTTCAAATGTGAGCAAGTTTGATTGATTTCAAATCCTGTGTAAAATGCAGTTTATGTTAATGAGCAACCTATTCCAATGTAACATTCTCTTGTACTTGGCCCATAGCTTTGCATTTTCGATGCTTTCTGTGGATTCTTTCGTCATTTCCGCAAATTTTTAGATATCGACCTGAATCTTTCACTGTCTTATTGGGCTTCGAATTCCGCGTCAAACACGTCCTGGATCGTTTTAATATCTCAATCATTGTGGAAATGGCGAGCAAATTACGAAAATCGTGAAAAATCCTCAAATTCAGGCGGTTTTTTGAACGGCATTCGCTCAATTTTTGAGATAGCCGTCTGAAACTTGTACCATTGTTTTAGTTGGGAAATTCTACGCCAGATCAATGTATAATAGTCGTACTTTTCGAAAATTTCATTTTTCGCAAAAATCTGAAGGGGGTAGGTCAGGATTTTTCGCGATTTTCGTAAATCGCTCGCCATTTCTACAATTTTTGAGATATCAAAATAATTCTTTCACTGTCTTATTCGGCTTCGGATTCCGCGTCCAAAACGCCCCGGATCGTTTTAATAGCTCAAAAATTACGGAAATGGCAGGCGATTTACGAAAATCGCAAAAAATCCTGACCTACCCCCTTCAGATTTTTGCGAAAAATTAAATTTTCGAAAAGTACAACTATTATACATTGTTCTACCGTAGAATTTCCTAACTAAAACAATGGTACAAGTTTCAGGTCGCTATCTCAAAAATTGAGCGAATGCCGAACGAAAAACTGCTGAAATTTGACGATTTTTCACGATTCTCGTAATTCCTTCGTCATTTCCGTAAATATTTAGATTTCGACCTGAATCTTTCGCTGTCTTATTCGGTTTCGGATTCCACTTCCATAACGACCCGGATCATTTTGATACCTCAAAAATTGCGGAAATGACGAAGGCATTACGAGAATCGTGAAAAATCGTCAAATTTCAGCAGTTTTTCGTTCAGCATTCGCTCAATTTTTGAGATAGCGACCTGAAACTTGTACCATTGTTTTAGTTAGGAAATTCTACGGTAGAACAATGTATAATAGTTGTACTTTTCGAAAATTTCATTTTTCGC
This sequence comes from Mimumesa dahlbomi, assembly GCA_917499265.3. NCBI lineage: Eukaryota > Metazoa > Arthropoda > Insecta > Hymenoptera > Crabronidae > Mimumesa > Mimumesa dahlbomi. The sequence continues at coordinate 668,599 of OU824124.1, forward strand.
AAAAATCTGAAGGGGGTAGGTCAGGATTTTTCACGATTTTCGTAAATCGCTCGCCATTTCTACAATTTTTGAGATATCAAAATAATTCTTTCACTGTCTTATTCGGCTTCGGATTCCGCGTCCAAAACGCCCCGGATCGTTTTAATAGCTGAAAAATTGTGGAAATGGCAAGCGATTTACGAAAATCGCAAAAAATCCTGACCTACCCCCTTCAGATTTTTGCGAAAAATTAAATTTTCGAAAAGTACAACTATTATACATTGTTCTACCGTAGAATTTCCTAACTAAAACAATGGTACAAGTTTCAGGTCGCTATCTCAAAAATTGAGCGAATGCCGAACGAAAAACTGCTGAAATTTGACGATTTTACACGATTCTCGTAATTCCTTCGTCATTTCCGTAAATATTTAGATTTCGACCTGAATCTTTCGCTGTCTTATTCGGTTTCGGATTCCACTTCCATAACGACCCGGATCATTTTGATACCTCAAAAATTGCGGAAATGACGAAGGCATTACGAGAATCGTGAAAAATCGTCAAATTTCAGCAGTTTTTCGTTCAGCATTCGCTCAATTTTTGAGATAGCGACCTGAAACTTGTACCATTGTTTTAGTTAGGAAATTCTACGGTAGAACAACGTATAATAGTTGTACTTTTCGAAAATTTAATTTTTCGCAAAAATCTGAAGGGGGTAGGTCAGGATTTTTTGCGATTTTCGTAAATCGCCTGCCATTTCTACAATTTTTTAGATATCGATCTGATTCTTTCTGCATCTTATTCGGCTTCGGATTCCGCGTCCAAAACGCCCAGGATCATTTTAATAGCTCAAAAATTGTGGAAATGGCAAGCGATTTACGAAAATCGCAAAAAATCCTGACCTACCCCCTTCAGATTTTTGCGAAAAATTAAATTTTCGAAAAGTACAACTATTATACATTGTTCTGGCGTAGAATTTCCTAACTAAAACAATGGTACCAGTTTCAGATCGCTATCTCAAAAATTCAGCGAATGCCGACCAAAAAACTGTCATAATTTGACGATTTTTCGCGATTTTCATACATCGCTCGCCATTCGCGCAATTTTCAAGATATAAAAATGATCGAATATGTTTCGAATACGCATTCTGACCCTTAATTTTTCGAAGCTTGATGTCAAAAACGTAACGTAACAAACATTTCTAATTTAATATGTTAACAATCTGGATGTGTGTGAGAGGAAATTTCATATACTACATATATAAAATCTACGTTATCGGCAGAAAAATTATCTCGCATAGTATGAAACATATGTTAGGGTTTGACACCGGGCTGCGTGACAGGCTGAACATGGAGATGGAGAAGGAGGAGAGGAAGAAGACGACGTTTCTTACAAAAACCTCGACTTTTTAGATCAAAATATCTCGCGATTGGCTTGATGGATCTTCTCGTAGTTAGGCTTAAATTACTCGGGTGGACGTCCCCTACAAGAATATCACCATAGTTTGGGGGAAATATGCGGATTTAATGCCGTTTGAATACCCCGAAAACCTCGATCTAATTCTTCCGGAAAAGAGTAGTTCAGGTCTACCAGTCGGGAACTCTTGTACTTGGCCCGAGTCAAGACCTTAACTCTTGATGTCCGTGTCTACGAGAGGAGAGGAGAGACGATGGTAAGTTTCGAGACGAGCGTGGGCGACGAACAGGGCACGGAAGAGCTGGTAATCTGATTTTCGAGGATACGGCTCGTTTTGTGAGACCAAGGGCTGATCCACGACGGTACGAAAAACGAACAAATGTGTCCTGGTCAAACGAGACAAAGAGATTCAACGTCTCGGGGTAGGAATTCGGCCCACGCGGAAAGCTTTCGATGTCCGACATCGTTTCCAACCCTCAATTACTATCGTCGAGTCGAGGTTGATCACGCTTGCATTCGTCCAGCGTAGTAGTCGCGTTGCCCAGAATTTAAATACGGACGTACGCTACACAGGATCGAATTGGAAAGTTTTCTCGAACGGATCTGCCGTTTCCCAGCTCCGAAACACGTTCGCGTCGTGACACAATGATCTGGGCCAAAGGTGTCCCAGTGGCTCGTGACCCATAGATCATCGCAATCGCGATCCAGCCCTTCTCCTGACTCCTAGGTGTCGTAACATCTAAACCGTACCTCCACCACCATCGGTGCCGACCGTGATAGATCTGGGCCCATAAATCATTGCGGGACATTTCTCGCGCGAGATCTGCTGATTTTCACAGCTTTTCCCCGTGCGTTTCCACCATCAGACTTGGACAAGTCGAACAGCGTTTTAACGTCTCGTTCCTTTGGGATACAGATTGAACGCGAATCGATAATAAATGAGGTCCGGTTAAAATTGCTTGTTAGTCGTGGAATAGTCGTCGTGTGACTATGGGTGGCTCCGAGTCGAACACGATCCGCTGCGAGAGAGTTATCGATCGGATGAGAAGAGCACGGTGCGGTGTGCATCGGGCAATGATCACGACGACCTTGAGAAGAAGGCAACGTTTGTTCGATGCAACGGCATACCATCGTATTTTCTCACCCGTGAAGATCGAACCACGGCTACCATTTTTTCAGGATCGAGCCGAGACCGTTCGGCACCCGAGGCAGGATAATACCAGCCATCCCCCGTTCCACGAAAAACATTCGGTCTGCCTGAGAAAACATTCCCTCGTTTAATCCGTCTTCCATGTCCACTAGTTCCCGTGGCTCTCTGCGATTTAGGTGTGACACCATCGAGGGCCTCCTAGCCTACCGGGTCGTCCCAGGATTTTTTTCACAGTTTTTTTCCTACCGAGTTCGCGACGATCGCAGAGAGATCGCCGTGGCGAGCGTTCCGATCGAACGGCTCGATAAATATAATTAAGGCGACGGGAAACTGAAGAGCCCCCGACACGGCCTCGGCACGACCGCCTTTATCATTGCCCCTATCTGTATCGGCCGATAATCACCGTCATCGCGGCCCAAGGGATGTTAATAAGACGTCGTGCGCGGCCAGAACCCGATTCGAGTCACGACGTCCCGCGGAACGAAATTAACAGCCGATAGATCCGATTGTCAAAGCAGGAAATCTCGGGCAAGAACAGAACCGAGGAACGAATTCGTCGAGTCGACGAAAATCCGAGCGGCGGTCGAACGGAAGGAAGAGCCTACGTTGAAACTCGAATTACACGCAGAACCTACACATCCTTGGACGTGAAAGAGGAGCATTGTTATGTTAACTGAAAAGACGTGCTGGGACGGATCCTGAAAAGCGAAAGACGGAACGGTGCGAAGGGAACAGCTGGCGCTTGTCTGGACGCAGCTGCGTCCTACGGGACGAAACAGACGTAAAACCCCGTAGACGAGGGTGAGGAAGAATGTCGAAACGGAAATCGTTTGGAAAAATCGGTCTCATGACAGTGCACGCGTCGCGTTACGCGAGTATCTCCAGATCCACTGATATGTACGTATTCCTTTCGACCAACGTCCTTAACTGTTTCGAAACAAAGGCCGCGGGAGTAGCCCGAACCGGACACGCGTGTCATCTTTTTGCGACTAGATGGACTAACGTACCCCGGGATCTCGTTTTCCCCCCTCGGCGGAAGGTCATCGACAACACTCGAACAAGTAGGCAGCCAAGCCGGCGCACTAATTGCAAGTGCCGTTACCGTTACTTTCCAGATGGCATGCCCGTTTCTGTCGCGTTACCTCGTTCGTAACCGGACCATTCCCAGAGAACCAGAGAGATCGAGTTTTCCTGCGAGATTCGATCGTTTCGATGGCTGGCATTTAAATCGTCCGCGGGAACAAATATTTTTTTCCTAACGCGCGCGAAGCATAGACGATAGAAAATTGACATCATCCTGGACACGTGCGTTAACGTCGGTTGCTTCCTGTACGAGCAGGTGTTACGGTTGTACCAAGAGAATTGTAATTATAAAGATGCGTACGAACGATGGATCGTTTTCGCGTGATTTTCTTGGCGATCGTTTTAATAGGTCTCGCGTGGCTGCCGCGTCTTTCGAAGCGGATCCATTGTACCTTTTGCACCTTTTCTAGCTACGGTCGCGAGAGCCGGAGGTTGCAAGGTAACTACCTATAAGGGTATAAATATCGAGTGGCAAGTGCATAGCAGACGGTCTCTGCATACCCCGTCCGGCCACAGGCTATTTTCAACCCACGCTAAACTCCCTCTCGCTCTCCCTCTACATCCCCCGGGCCGGTGTCTCCGTATACTATGTATATTCTAAGCCGCGACCCGCTGCCGTAAAAAACCAACCCGCGGTCACCCGCGGTCTCCCGCGTGTCGATTCGAAGGAAATGCATACGTACACGGCATCGTTGAATCCGTTCCTCGAATCACCGTTAATCAATCTCGTGGCTGCAATTTCATTTATTACATCTCGTATAGACATCGCCAGATGTTCCAGTCCGACTATTCGGGCTACGGTTTATGTAGAATACCACTATTTTAATGTGGAACGACTCACGGCCGCGGACACGTCGGATAGGTGGACGAAATTTCCGTTAGATCTACCTCGCTGTCTGCCGGAGACGTTCTTTCCGGAAGATCGAAGGATATTTGAGTAGGATATGTGTGCGGTCCCGAGTACACGGACTTGTCGATTTACGTAAGGAAGCACTTATTCCGTGAGTCATTCTTCGAGACTGAATTATCCGTCTCCCGAACTACGGTACGTTACCGTAAGTTTTCTCACGACTCTGTTTCTCTAAGCAACGGAACAATGTTTATCCAGGGAAATACCATAGGTATGATTCATAGGTGTCCGTCCGTGTCACGACTTGGCGGCTCGTGAAAAAATCGACCGTGGTTTCTTGTTCTCTCTCTCTCTCTCTCTTTCTCTCTCTGTCGCTACGCTCTCCGTACGTATAGTTTACAGAGCGCACATCACGCGCCGCGTATCATCTAAAGTATAAATAAGCAGTCGGTTAAGCGTCTTCAATGAGGAAATTACGGAGGTACGCGATGAAAAATTGGAGCACGAAACGATGCTCGAAGCTCCGCCATACGTGCATCGTTAACGATCGTACTCGGAAATCATTAGTGAGTCATCGAAAGGATCGAGGGAGAAGAAATTATTCTAGTGACCTATGCGATGATCCACGAGAAACACATTAACGTTTCATCGTCGGATAAAACGACGGACGCGAGTCTTTGTCGTGCGGATCAATGGTCGGACGTTTCAGCAAGAAACGGGATTCTACTCGCTAAAAGCGATGAAACCCTGAAACGTCTGGCAAAGTAAATCGATATGAAATGCTGAGACCGTGACGAAGACGAGAAACGGCCGGAGAGCCGTGAAGGCAAATGTTGTAGGCAATAAAGCGCTAGTATACGCCACGAGTAAGTATCGATTACGCGCGCAGAATCTCTTAATTGGTGGGAACGAAATGGCGTTTGCCCGCGTTTATTTACATTCGCGAATGTACACACCGTACGCGGATATAGCCATAATATTTATATCAGGACCCCTTAGCCAACGTTTATGGCGTCGCTCGAACGATCCCTGGTCGGAGGACCGACGGAAGTCGAGCTACTTTACGTCTCCTATGTTTTTACTCGATGCGCGTTCGATTCGGACCGTAGAATACGTACATGTATGTATGTATGTATCCATTATCTATCGTACTCTTCGATAGAGCCTCTAACGTGCGATCCGTGAGAAAAACAAAAACAGGCCAAGTATCGAGGCTACGGATTCAGGACGTAATTCATATGTCGGTTAATATACGTGCGATTCGTCGGAGGCCATTACGTAACCGAGACTTTTTCAAAGAATCGCATTTGTTTGCATTCCTTTCCTTAATAATACGTGCATGCTTATGTGACGCTGCAACCACTCCAAAGTTAGACAAACAATATCAAAAGCCGTTTCTTCGAATAGCACGTATACCATACATACACCCATCGACAGGCCCGATCGAAATTATCGGTGGTCTCGAAGGCTGCATAATTAATCAGCCGACAGGCCGAAGAACAGAATTAATACGGTATTTTTTTCATTGGAACGAAGTAACAGCTTCAATCGCGACCGTCGGACCGAGAAACTTTCGCGGCTAAGTTTGCAAAACGTACGCAACCATTTGTCCTGACTCCGCAAACATTTCACGAGTAGTCGTCGAATTACAGTCGTTTCGGAAATATCCTATTGACAAACTATGCTGACTCGCAGCGTTCGTGACAATGTTAAAATAATTGTTTCCGTGAGAGAAAAGCAACTGTGTACACAAGCATCAGGTTCGATCGGAGTTAAAACAAGTCTGCGGTGAATAAATATAGAACGCGCTGGATGTTTAGTGCGCCCCTATTATTTTAAATATTCCCTACAAGTTTTCACGACTGGTGCATCGATGATTGACGGTTGCATAAATCTTTGTAACAGTCAAAGCCTTTTAGAAATATCTCTGACGCATTCGATCGTTTGCACAACACGTAATAATAGTATACAAACGTGCAGTCGTGTTGGATGGACCGTCGAAGAACTTTGCGTTGTCGATTTATCACGAAATTTTATCGGGCGGTAATCGCGTCCTTTAATTACGTTCCACTGCGATATCTACGATCTGATCGATGCATCGCGTGTAAATAATGCGAACCGTGTTAGTTCCTACAATGACAACAAATAGCATGGCCGCTGGCCTACATTATCGCAGATACCAACGAGAATATCATTTGCAGCACTCACTACCTACTTCGAGCAATCGCCAAACAAAAGGATAGCAAATGAAAATGGCACTCGAGCAAATCGAGGATGAATGCGCGATTGGTCGTAACCGTAATGCAATTTTTTCAATTTTTACCATAAACAAAGTCCATTAATCTCAGCTGGAACCTGTTTCCGTATCTTTTGTACGATAAAAAGTTCTTTCGCGCTATCTGGTACAAGAGGATCGTAATCGTACAAACAATTATTTATCTATACGCGTAAGTAGAAAACATCGGGGTAAATTAAAGTCACGTTTTCGCGATGGTATTCAATTGGGACGGCCTTGGGCTAGTTACGACATGGCTAATTTTGTAAACATCGATACATGGTGTCACACGTGACACGTGCCTCATTGTTGCTAGGTAAGTACTCGGTGGTTTTATGTATCCTCCCGCGCCCGGTTTTACAGCGGTAAAGTGCTACATACTCCGTTACAGCGAGAACTTGGCGTCGCTCGAAAAACATAGAACAGACGGAAATGGAACATGAAATTTCGACGCGTTAAAGTCTCTACGCTTTCCAACTCCCACGCAAACCGTTCGGGATGTCTGAAAAAAACGTGTATTTTCGTATGCATCGACCAAATAATAGCCACGAACCTCTTAATATTAGAACCGATTTAACCGTGTCACACGACGGCCATTCGACCCGATTCGAGGATTTCTCCTCGACGTGTTCTTACGACCGGGACCCATCCAGGACACGCGGAGAAGCATCTTTATGGATGGCCCTCGACCTTGCACAGTTTCGGAACGTTTCGAACCGCCCCTCCTTTTCTTACTCCCTCTTCTGGCCAACGGAATCTTCGGTGAAAGAGCCGGTAGACCGAGGTCGTAAAAGAGTATCGGCGAAGTCTCGACCTCGATCTCGCGGCAGGGGCACTTTCTTTCCTCGAGAGGGCCCAGGGCCGAGTTAAGGGTGTCCCAGGCCCTAACCAAACGATCCCATATTCCCAGCATCCGCCACATTTTCCAAACCCACGTCCACCTTCCCCTTCGCCATAGCCTTGTCTCTCTAGGTTTCCAGGTACGAGAAATTTAATGGATATCGGATCGCGTTGGCTGGAAAATGAAGACCGATTGTTTCGGAGTAAAAGGGACCGTGGACGTTGAAACGCTAACCGGATTCGAAACTCCGTTTACGTGTTTCCGCATGGAACTGTACTTTGTACTTTTCTATTAAGGAATTTTAATTACCGATCCGCGGAACGCGTGGATCGGTGACCTCGCGAGGTCGCGCCCGCGGTATGCGTTGACCCACGAGAGTCGGAAGCGTAGACGCTGTAACCTCGTTACACAAAGAACCACAGCTCCAGAGAGTATGAGAAAAACAGCGAGAGCGAGAGAGAAATAGAGAAAGAACGAGGGAGAGGGAGAGCGAGAGAGCGAGAGAGAGAGAAAGAGATAGCTAAAGGTAGGGTCGAGAATAACTCCTTACCGTGCGAAAGGCTGTTCCTCGACCTCGTACAGCTCCTCGAGGGTCTGTTTCGAGAGAAGCCTCTCCAGTCTCTGGGGCGTGGGAGCGAGGTGCCCCGGGATGCTGGTCGTCTCGAACAGGCTGTCCGCAGTCATGGCCGCCGATGTGTCAAAAAACCCACAGGAAAAACTCAAAAACTGTGTGTGCGGCGAGATAATCCCAAAAATTCTCCGTATCCCGGAGTTTTAGCAACGTACGGTGTAATTTTACACGTACGATTTCACTTTTCAATATCGCGATCACCAGATGTACAATACCGGTTTACGAAATATCCTTTGCACGTATAGGTAGACATGTAAGCAACGGAACAAGACGAGGGATCGGAGAAAAGAAGTCACCACGTTTTTATCAAAAGAAAACAAAGCAATAAGGGAAAAGCAGCGAAAACACGTTACTGCGTCAACGTAACGAACGATGCACCATGTCACTGACTGTCGCACGCATCTCCGTTCCCGAGCTTCCGCGAATCCTCTCCGTTTAAAATGATATTTTCCTCGCAGAACACGCGGACGCGAGTTTCGCGAGAGGCACGCGCTATAATCGTGCGAGCCTTATCACGCGCGACCACTTCCCGCGACGGTTGACCAACAATTGAACCTTCCGCCGCGGCGAACCTCCCCACCTCCGGGAAACGGCCGGCCTGGTGGGGAGGTCTATCCCTACCGTCTCGCAGTATACTTTGCGGTGACAGTACCGAGCCATCCCGAGCCCCGACGAACCGAACCGAGCGAATACAGAATGCACGCGGCATGCAGCCGACCACTTCCTCTATGCAGCCGATTCAACAGGATTTTCTTCGAGTTTTTTAACCCGTGAATAAACAGATAAAACAATTGGATCGCGGGAAGGTTAGAAACAGTCCGAACGTTTCGACGATGGAGAATTTTCAATGGAATTATTATCTTGAGAGCATCTATGTCTTCAACCGTAGAAATCCGGGGGCGGAGGTATCAACGAGTAGAAATTTGAAGGCGTACTCGCGAATACGCATTGTCTTGTATTAATAGAAACAACGCTTGGAGAACGGAAAAGCGAGTCGGTTCATTTTTGCGAGGCAGGACCGGAGATTTCAATGCCAAGCTCGGAGGATGATTTTCGAAGCTCGCTCGCCAACGGTCGAGAACCGTCGAAATCGAAATCATTCGGGAAGGTAGGTTAGAAGGTAGGTTAGAACAACGATAACGAGTAACCGTATCGAAAGCTGGCGTGGCAAAATCGAACGGCATACGATCGCTCGAGTAGACGGAACTTACCTTGGAGACCTAGGCGAACAAACGCGGCATGAGCGAGCGAGCGAGCGAGCCTGTAAAGCATGGCAGGATCTTGTCAACCACCGTACATGATTATGGAGACCGAGCATGAATAATTGAATGCATAATTTATCGGTTTCGCGGGCGAAAGAGGGGCAACCGGTGGTCTGCGAAAGAGAAAGAGAGGGCATCGCGGAGTCGCGGCTATGCGCGCCTCTACATTATAGATCTCCTAATAAGTCGGTGCAGCTTCCAATGCCGAGATAAATCAGGTAATCTCGATAAGGATAACCGTTGTCTCGACACGGTAACTATGACGTAGCTATCCCTGTTTTGTGGGATAAGTCGCCGGGCCCGAGCGATAAGCGAGACCGGCAGCGCTGGAAACCGAGAACGAATTAATGATTCACGTGCCGGCATCGTAACTTCTTCCTTCGCCGCATGAAATTCTACGTGGTTTTCATTTAGACGAGAACGCGCGAACAATGGATCGACGAGATATCGCGTCACGGTAAAAGTGCGATCGCGATGGGAATAATTTTCACCGGTAGACCGATACACGTAATATCCTATTAAGAAATTGACCGGTCGATGAAAAATTTCGCGTTTCGTCTTCGTCTGTCTTGCCCACGACGTGGCTAACGCTGAATTAAACTGATTTCTAATGTAAGACGTCGAGACGCATCAGAAATATCTAGCTCTACCAGAACCAAGTAGGTTACGGATAGCAGAGAGGCGAGTTTCAGGCGGTTAGCAACCTTTCGGTGCCAGAAGCTGGTTTTCCAAGACTTATCTGAATCCGTCTAAACGCCTGACCACCCATTTCGAACGAGATCGCGACTTTTTCTTTCCTCCGGCGAGCGAGCGAGCGGACGAAACTGCTTAAAAGAGTGTTAGACGCGTACATAGTTAGCTGGACAACTTCGGGACGATCGTCGGGCTGGTTATCTAGCCGTTGAAATTGTTCGCGTTTTGAACTCGCAATGCCACGGAATCCTCGCGAAGCCTACATATTTGTTGGATACGTATCGTATCTTAATGATTCCTCCTTTGATTCTTCCGTCCATTTATTTTCGAATATCTGGCTTTACCGATTTCACGCCGGTCTATAGACAAATGGATGGTTAGAATGTCAAGATGCACGGTTTACAGATTCACGGATGATAAAACGTGTACGCCGGGATACGAAAGGAGACCATTACTTTGCGTGCTGCACTGTATAACGACAGTGATAGGTTGGATTTAGAGATCGCTCGGGGTTCCGGAATTTTTAAGCCTCCGATATAATCGAGATTTATAGATGTGAACCGCCACGCTATTTATTCTTCGGTGGACGAAGAAGGATAAGGACGCTCGTATCTTCTTGTAGATAGGAGAAACTCCAAACGTTTCTGCTTGCATTTCTACGTTGCAGGAAGCAATTATTCTTCGATTAATGTGTAACTCTTTCCCTGAAAAATCACGTTTCCGCTGATCGTCTTCTCCCGTGCTTCGTGATATCGAAAGCTGAACCGCGTCGTGCAGAAATATCGTCGAGATTCCGCAGCCGACAATGCCAAAATATTTTGAACGATACTTGAATTACGTTTCTTTTTCCCTGGAACAGGATGTTGTTGTTTTACGATGGCCGTGCTACCAACGGCCATCGCTGGCCCGTTCCGGTGGAGAACTGAAAATACGTGGAAAAGGGTAGACTGCGAGCGAATATGTATAGCATACGCAGCCAGGGTACGATGGAAGTTACGGCAGGTCAGCTGGAGGGGTTAAGAATTTATCGTGAAAGCGACGAAGCGTATCCCACCGGACGTACGCGAATGAAAAGTGCACTCGAAAAGGGTTTTCAGGAGAACAGGTGATTCATCGCGAGTATGTTCGCACACGACCAGTTTTCTAGGATAGCAATCGTAATCGATGATCCTGCCGCAGGATCACCCGCGACATCGTCGCTTTCGAACGTTTCCTCGATGATGATTCCACGGATATTCGAACCATTAATACCATCGGCAGCGCGATTAGTTTTAATTTCAAATTAACTTTGATCGATCGATTTCCGTCGCCGCTACGTGGTAAGATTTTTCACAGCTCTAAAGGGTCATCGATGATCCGATCGAAGTGAGCGACGTTGGGCTGGATCTTTCTCTTTTCCTGGCACGAAAACTGCACTCCTCGCAAATCGAATACAAAGGGGCAATCAACGGAGTCCCTTTCATAGCCCCCCTAATTCATCCTCACGCGATTTCCAGCGTATTTTCTCAAGGGTAATTTGGCACGATCCCACGCGCAAGAACCCGAAGGTATGTACGTGTCCACAGATGTTAAAAACCTGGCCACCATCGCGGAGTCAGCTTTACGACGATGAATTTGAATTTCAGGACTTCTCATGAATTTCAAACACCGTCTACGAACTTGCTCATTATTTCAACATCTATGGCCACGGACGTACCTTAAAGTATATGAATCGGAATCGGTCTACAGTCCCAACGTGTACATTTCCTGCCGCTCCTCTCTAACGGGTGTCCAACAAAGTCCCCTTGCCAACGCATTCCTTCGCCTTTTTGTCTTCGAATGTCGATCGTGAGGACACAGCTGACGCGGTCAGCCCGTGGTGGGGGCTCCCGGTAACTTTCCCTCCTACGCATCCCTCTCGGACAGAGACGGAGAGTTAGGGCCGAGAGAGAAAGAGAGGAAGAGGAGCGGGCATGCGAGAGAGCCTTTCTAATCCGTCCGAGTTGATGTTTTCGTAGCAGCTAGTATATGGTAACGGAGTGGCTGCCTAGCAGAAGGGGCAAGGACGGCCGAGGCCGAGCGACTCGCAACACGGGAAGAGAGGAGAGAAAAGAGAGAAATAGAGAGAGAGAGAGAGAGAGAGCGAGAGAGTGTGTGTGGCTTAAAGGGCGTCACACACGCTCCGTTTTAGCCGTCATTTTGCCCGCGCTGGCTCGAGGTATGCGGCTACGTTCGTTGAGATACACATCTGTGGATGTATCGTACAAATGCCGATCATTTTCGGCAGCAGCTTCGATCGCGCGGACTTTGATCCAAATCCAAAGAGTTCTCGGGAATCAAGATCGTCGAGATTCCCAAGGCAAAGGCTGCGTCCGTTGCACGCGGAAGCGAATACATAGATTGAAAACGGCCAATGTCCTTTCTCACGTGCTTCTTTCGACGGAAAGAGCTCACGAACACGTTGGAACATTGTAGGCAAAGAAGGATATTATAATTCGGAGCAGAAGAATAGATACACTCCCTGGTACCGTGTTACCGAATGTCCTAGATCCGTGGCATACATTATTATCGTTTATCACACGAAGATCGGTAGCCAAATGGAGGCCAACGGTAGCTATAGCCGCTTCGTAAAAGTTTCAAACGTTTTCAGTTGTTTTTTCGTAGCCCGGTCGCTAATAAATTTCTCCGCGCGAATCAGATATTCCGCGGATAGAGTTTCTCTGGCTCGAATGTTACAAAATTCGTATTTTGTAGGTACGCTCGAGAATAGAATATTAATACAGAGAAGAGCGATAAGTTAGGTTTGCAAATATATGTGACGTAGACTCGGTGCGTGGGCTTTCACAGGCATTATGAAAAGCTGCCTTCCCTATTCGAGACAGGGATCTTTAAAAGCGTCGAGTATCCGCTCCGGACACCTTTTGTCCGGCGCTGCTCGCCACGCAGCTTCCTTTTCGGATTTGCGCGTCGCGATAAGAATCCCGATGCCGGAACATTGTTCCCCGGATAGTGGCTCTAAAAGCCCGTGGTTTGCCGAGGCAACGATCTTCCGTGTGATCTTCGTCGTAGATCAGAATGCCACGTTTCCGAGGAAAGCGGGGAGCAATTTGTCCCTGTCGGTGAAGATAAGGGGACGATGATGCCCCGACGGAACGAACAAATTTGTCTCGACGCGAGAACCCTTTAAGTTCGTGGCCCCTTTCCCTCGTTTACGAACGAGCAGATAACGATGAAAACGTTGTTTTGTCGGCAGCGGTTTCGCTGATGTGCCCCGTATCAAATCGTTCGCGTGACCGAGTCAACGATTTAAATTTTAAAGCACGAACGAACAAAGGGAAACGGAACGTCCGACGGTTATTAATCGTACATTTTTTCCTCGTTCGTCCTGTTCAAATAACGATGAATAACAAGCGTTAAGATAAATACGGTTTCGCGCGGCGAACGAGACGTTTTGCGCAGCTGCGAGAAGAATTCGTGACATTTCTCTGACATTTGGCTTTTTCGCTGTTAGGCGGTGAACCATTTGAATTTGGATGATGGAAGTCGGGTAGGGCTGGGCGTACTCTGAACGGGGCTATAAATGAAGTCAGGATTAATGCACGTCTGCGCCGCGTTCGTAAACCAGGAGCACGAGTTGCTCCCCACCCTCGTGTGCTAAGATTTATGCTGCCATTCGTGGCAAAAGTTATTGTTCCCATGGGGCTTTGTGTGTTCCCCACGTGTTCGTAAACACTCGATAAACGCGTATGCCGCACACGCCGTCGACGTATCGATGAATAATACCCGACGATATAAACTTTAATTTTCTCCACCACTTGTAACAATGCGAAATTTCCAACGTTTCTCCAAAGTATTCATCGGGAGGCCGTCTATCCTCTCTCTATCGGCGGCGACTCGTTCGCCTGGGAGAGTTTTCTACCTCGGTGTACTTTACTCGTTATCTGTATTCACGGCACCCTTGCTCGAAACTAAATTCATCTGACAGGAAGTTCGTGATGATAATCTACGTACCCGAGGAAATGAAAATATTGTGGGAATCTTATACATGTATATCCGATGGCGTCGAGCCATTAACGAAAATACAATCGTCCCGCCTACGACAGGATGCATGATTCTCCGATACAACGTGCTCGGCACTCCGTAAATAAAAATCCCGACTGACTCTATCCCCATCGTTCGTTCGTTCGTTCGTTCGTTCGTTCGTTCGTGTTTTCGTTATACCGGAAAAACGTTTCGCTAGAGCCGGACTTTGCGACGCGTGCAAATGTTTTCAGACGCGTGCAAACGCACCTAACGCGAGGGTGTGGAAACAGGGTCTCTGTAACTTACAACGTTAGCCTATATGCTTACGCAATACAGATCACAGATGCATCTTGCACCGGTGTGCCCTGTATTTATAAATATGTGCGTACGACACGCGTGCCGAGAACCGGGAGGGTGGCAGGCCGAGGATACAAAGGACTTAATTGTATTGTCCGGCGAGTCGCATGGATTACACGGCCGACGGTCTGGAAACGGAATATGTGCGGAAACATCCGGTTGTCCCCACGGGAGGAACCCGCATTGGAAACGTCACTGGAAATTGCTTCGACGAAATTTCTATTGTTATTTACGAGGTCGTTCCATTAGGGATAATTGTAATTAACTGAAATTATATAGTTTCTATTTGCTAAGTGTTACGTGGTACTCCTCTACGCGGCACGGGAATAGAGAATGGTCAATTTTCTGTTGTACGACTCGTATTCATTTGACGCAAGGTAAACCGGCATTAATGAGAAAGTTTTGCCGCGGACATAGATTGTAGCTGACAGGAAAGCAACGTGCTATCGGTATGGAAAAAAAAAATTGTCTCTCGTTGGGTAGAGATCCCCTTTGTCGAACCCTCGCGACATGCCGAGACGACGCGGTATCTCTCGTCAAAGCAAGGGAAATGCGTTTATTCTGGCACTTTTGTATCAAAGACCTCCCAGCCTCTCTGTCGGTTTCACTGGCAGATGCATGCATATTTGGTCGATACTGGCTGCCAGAGGTTATCAACGCGCTTCGTCGTACGTTACAGGTACCTATGCTTAAAAGTACCGTCGCGCTCTTCAAGATCCTATCGTTGCTCGCGAAAACGTGTGCGCCACTTGAAATATCGATGCTCGAGAGATTCGACGCCCCCAAAGCTCGCATTGTTTGAAATTGCTAAGAAAAGTCCAAACCTGGACTGCAATTGCGACGATATTCGGTTCGTTTATGGACAGCGGTTGGGAACCTTCGATATCTTTTCGTTTCACGGAATGTTCGCATCAAAGATAGAAACGTTGGACGAATTCCAGAATTCTGCCGCCGTCGCAAACTAGTAGGTTCAACGAATGCCCCTCTCCCCCCTCCCTCGAACTTTTGCCGCGTCGTTTTACTCCAATAAGCATCGAAACTTTGCGATCGTGTAGCAACTTCGACTTTCGACTTCATCCCGCGACTCGTGCCAAGGTTAATATCCGCTTGAAATTTAAAAGGGTACTTTAAACCGATTGCGAAATCACCGTTTATTATTCTTATTCAAATGAAACGACAAACTGTCTCGGAGTAATGACAAAGTGATTTATTATTCGTGCAAGGAGGACGTGACTCTCCGTCCACCCGTTACTGTTACGATATGACGCAATGAAAGAAATCGGTTGAACAATACGCGCGCGTATATATAACTCGGTAATGAATCGCCATTATATTTACCGGAAGTTGACTCTCCACAAAAAGATTTACACAGCGAAGAAACATAATTATTTACACCCCTTGGCATTCGACTCACGGAACGGATCGTGTCTCGGCGTAAACTTTCCACATGGGTGAAAAAACTCGTCGATTTTCACCATAACGCGAACACGTGTACTTTAAAGAAGGCGGCAGATGTGCGAATCCATAGGTCGAACTATGGAACAATGCGAGGTGCCTGCAGTCCGTCTGGCATAATCCGTTCCACGTGTCCGTAAGGGGATCCCTTCGGTGCAATCGGTGCAATCGGTGTAATCGGTGTAATCGGGGGCGTAACTCGCTCCAAGATTACACAAGACGACACGTTTTCCACTTAAGCTAGCACACGAGGGCCTACCGTAATACATATCCCGAGATAGGCCGTAGGGTGAAAAGAAACCGAATCGAAACATTGAAAGTTCGACCGATAAGAGCGGTTTGGAGGCTGCGTTCTATTCATATTCGACGCGTGGTAATTCTGGGCTTATCTGGTCGGGCCGAGTCTAGACGAGGGTCACGGTTAGAGGCAGATTTTCTTCGAACGATAAAGAACCCCTGGCCGTATAATATTCGATATTACGTTACGGTGTGAAATTCGCGACGCCCCGCAAAATTCGACACGAGATCTCTACGGATCGAAACATTTCGAGGGAAGCTCGCCGATTCGATTCTACCTGGACGCACGTGCAACGGGATGGCAATTTCTCGGGGTGTAATTAAATCGTACGAGAGTATCCAGTCGAGTTTCGTTAGATATGAAATCGTCGGACGTAGAAACATCGGCGGAGAGTTAACCGCAGCCTGTCACTAATTCACTAGCACGTAATTCGTCATCGGAGTTTCCTAGGCAGAGAAACGTCAGAAGTTTTGTCACGTACGCATTAGCATCCGTTAAGCAAGTTAGTTCTTCCCAGTATTTATGCGGCGAGTCATTATGCAGACCCAATTAATGTGAATACTCGCTTCTCCCGAACACATGCAAATACACGACACGCACGTTACGCGAGTTATTCGCTGGGAGCGCGAGTTATTCGAAACGACCAGCAAATTGAGAAAGTTTCTTGCTTTCAGTCGGAAGTACTTTTGTAAAATGAAAACGAAAAATGAAACGGTTACGCTCTGCCCCGTGATTAGATGTCCGTTGATAAGAAATTCCCGATAGAAAAGTAAGGTAAATAAAAAGGTAAGTTTCGATTCAATTTAAATTTCTTGCTAGGTATTTTCCCACGTCGGGGAAGATCTTGATCGCGTTGCCGAGCGGGTGGGCTCGTTATTTCCACGCCTCGGGATTCCCAAACGAAACTGGACAGGTTGTCGAGGCCGGTGCATATAATTTCCCCCGAGCTAGCAGATTTCATTTGTCGCGTTCCTAAATCCTCGGGGGAATGGTTCTCGTCGAAATTGAATTTCGTGAGCGCTCGAATCTGTCGGTTTCGTTCGATGAAACTTCAAAGCCTAGAAATTTCCACGGACAGAGACTCGACAGAGCCGTACGTTGGAGTGGAACGGAAACGTCATAAGCGTAATGTCACTCGGGTGAAACTTCTCGTCGAGTTGGCAAATTTTTTAACATCCCTGGATAGACGTACGTACGTATGTACCTTTAGGCAGCTCTTTGCTGCGTGTTCCCGATAACCGGCAATCTATTTCCGGCCGCACGAGCCACAGGCGCCAGACATTAGGCATTCCACGTCCGTCCATTCGCTGGCAGTGTGATCGGTTACTGACTTAGGCAGAGGATATATAGCATGTGGTGTGCAACTCCCCTGTCACTCGGCTCGTTTTCCTATTAATTCCGCGCGGCTCGCAAAGGAAGTGCGCTGGAGTCGGATATGTGGCGCCATGCATCGCCGGGAATATCTCGCGTCTGAATCACCCGGCCCGTTTGCCTTAAAGAACGTCACTTTCTTTGATGCCCGCTTATCTTCTACGTCCACTCGGACGATTGATTTCGTTCGCCGTTCGTGGCAGAAACGCTTAACGTTCCTTCGCGTGAAACGGGGCCGTTGTTTCGCACCATTGGAAATTCGAATTCTCTGCCAAAGAATGGAAATCACGATGGACAGGTTACCGAGGGAAAACGAACGATACGTGTCGGTATCGATCGATGTACGCGAAATCGACGCGAGTTTATACGAAGAAATGCAGTCGGCAACCTAAATAGGGCGTCGGGACGCCGATGACAGTATCCCGAGCGCGGCGCTTACAGCTGGCAGAATTTGAGCGGGGCATACTCATCGTCCCACCTAAAATTACGCAACCGCATTTAGCGAGGTGATTCAACCGTAGGGCCAGAGCCAAAGGCGAGCTACCTATGCCTGGCTACCTATAGTCACACGTGGGTAGGACGCACAAGACACGGGATGCGCGATGGAACCATCGAGAACTATGTACATACATACACAGTCGGCACCAGAACCAGAGAGACGATAGATAAAGAGAGACAAGAGCGAGAGAGAGAGAGAGAGAGAAAGAGAGAGGGAGGACAACCGTGCACGCGTAGTGATTCATCCCGCGGAACGCGAGAAACACGACCTAACCGCGCCGCTGTCCGTTAGAGAACCGTTCTATTTCTATTTCGGGCCGCGACCGTCCATTCGGTCTGTTTGTGACCGTTAATAGAAGACTTCGCGGGCCCGACCGGACACGATTCCATTTCTACCGGTATGCCTAGCCCTTAGCCCCTCTGGATGCTACCAAACGCGCGATACACAGCTGCCACGAGTGTCGCGAAAACCGTGCGACTTCGTCACCTATGCAAACTTGCCCGACCGTGTCCCGTTGGAACGGGGGATCTCTTTATATGGCGTCCCGATAATATTCTGTCAAGTCCACTTATTTTTGTCGTGCTATGACACACTCGGAGGCGCGAGAATCGGATTCGCAGCTTCTCGGTCGATTTTATTTTTGGTCGACAATTTGGCTAAATAAAGGATAGGCGAATCTGGACCGTGAATTTAGATTCCAATGTGGTTAGTCGACGTCGAATATCTGTCCGCTTACTAGCCGTGAATATGTATTTGCTTGGTCGTCGAAAAACGCTTTCTCACGGCGTATCCTTTCGATGGATCGCGTTATTCCTATCGCGTTGCGTGCGATGAAAATCGGTATGTCACGTACGGCTGTTACGGCAAAGTTTGCGTGTTGCCCGCGGAAAAGCGCAACAACATCGGATTAAATTTAAATGACCGTCCCACGAAAACTGTTGCGCTCCATAAGGAAGCCCGGGATACGAAGAAGGGAATGGGAATCTCGTTTAATTCCATGCATACCGTTACAATAACGTTACCATAGAAACGCGTAAGACCACTTTTCCGCGATCTTCCGCCACCGGTACGGCCTGTTGCGCAACGATCTTAACGTTCGTGACTATAGCATCGCATACCCGCGGAGAATATTATATGCAAATTATGTCATCGGTTTTCAAAGAGACGATCAGCGACTGTCCTAGACTCTCGAGATCATCGAGCATTCTGCCCTGGCGCTGGCTATTTTCGCCGAGAATTTGGCAGGCCGCGTACTTGCCAAGTATTCTGAAAGTTCTATTAACCTCGCAGCTAGTGTCAAAGATCGCTGAAATTCTCCGTCTACCACGGAAAGCCTAGATATCGATTGTTCCAGCGTTTATCGTGGACGAACGCGCCACGGTCGGGAACGTCGGGGAACGAACATTCTCAGAAGTCGAAACACCAAAACGACGAGTAGCGCGTAAACTTCCGGTTTCCTGGGTGGTTCGTAGGTATCGCGGCCATATTGGTAACACCGATCACGCGCCTGGTTTCCGGTGATTGGTAGCCACTCTAAAGCCTACGCAGCTTTTAGGATAGTCGAGGAACGCATAAATCAGACGAAATCTCGGCCGAGCGCGACGATTCACCGCGGGATCGTGGCAGCGATATTCCCGAAGACTTCTCGGGGAGAACGTAAAATGAATTTCAATCGTCCGCAGACCGAAGGGAAATCGGGCTTTCAGCGTTCCAACGAGCGTGGACGGTGTAGCCGCTTGCATCCCGTTCAGATTTTTCTCGATAAAGGGACGACATTTGCATGCCCGGCGCATGAATCACGGCCTAATAAATATTTATTTTATGCGAATCGCTTAACCGCGTTGATTCAGGAGAGCCGAGCCTAGGCGACACGCTTATGCGCTGTACCGCGGTCGAGCAATTACGAACATCAGTCACGGATACGGGGGCGTGACTAATTCCGTTAGAATCTTGCGAAATGTGTACCGTTTAAAAGTGCCCACAGGGTATTCCCACATTTTCGCGACAACAAGAACCAGAGGATTGTTTAACAAAGGCTTACGAACGTGGATAGCTGGTGTAACGCGATAACGATTTCTGTATGCACGCTCTCGTGGAATTTCCGAGTCGACACGAACGAACGAACGAACGCACCGAACTCGCGTGTAATCGAAGCAAAACCTCTGTCGCACCTGGTGCAGCTGGCAGGTGGCTGTTTGGTACAACAAGTATGCGCCCGGGCGCCTGATTGGCTTCGTCGGTGGAAATTCGAGCAAAAATCGCGCGTGCCTTAGCATCTGCCTCGGATTATTCGGATACGATCTCTCCTCGAGGACGCCCAGGTGTTCTATTCGTCTTGTCCCGATGTTTCGTCGTAGCCTCGTCTTTTTTCGCGTCTGTATCAACAAAGTGAAATTTGTACGGCTCCCCTGTACTACGGATCGCGAGACGGGTAAATTCAGAGCATACATCGTAGGGTCGTGAGGAGAGGTTGCCTAGGGCTCGCGTCGACAGCCGGACAGGCCCTTTAATCGACAGAAATAAGAGGGGAGGAAGAGAGAAAGGGGCAGGACTTATGTAACGACCACGCGCAATTACGCCGCGGGTCCCTCGCAGTCTTCGTTTGTTTATCTGCCCCCCGGTTTATTAAACCAACAAGCCGATTCAACGGGGGCTACACACTTTTTACTCATTCGCACGGGGCGTTATGAACCCCACTTGTTATTTTCCACTGCGAAGCTGATTCATTTTGTGCTCGCGTAATCCACGGTTCAACTTCGGTTACCCCCTTTGATTGTTCGCGACTCGACACACGTAATTAGTTGCGTAACGACCTAAGCCTTTGATTACGTATGCGCCGACAAAAGTTTCGATCCGACTACGGAGGCCCGTATACGATTCCTTTTCTTCTTTTCTTTGCGCGGAATCGATTAGATAGCGGTATAACCGGAGCGTTACGATCTCCGTTCGTGAAAGGAAATCTCTGTCTCTGTGTTTAACGAAATTGCAAACCGTTCGAATCGTCTTGCCCTCGATTAATACGTTTGTTCTATATTTAACGTGACACGAGACACAGGACGGAATTGTCAGCTTCTAGGGCGAGACGAGGGTCCAGCAAAGATAGGTTTTCGAATTTATAGAGACGCTCGGTTGGCATAATCGCGAATGCGAAAAAGGGGATCCTTTATATTCCCTCCCCATTGCTTCCGCCAATTATTTTCTCGTCAAGGTTCTCGTACGGTTATAGGCTAGTTCATGAACGAAAGTGCCGGTCGACAACCGCGATACGCTCGCACGCCGAGAAATAAGTTCCCCGCTGGACTAACTATTAATAAGAGAGGCCGTTCAATTGGGTTTTAACAGCCGAAGCAATTTCGTACGATCTAATAGAGGATCGTTAAAGGTCTGCGTAGACACCTACTTAACCGGCCATTTACCGATGCCGCTGCACGCGAAGGAATTTATTGTCCTGCTCGCGGTACTATGTTACTATACAGCGGTCCAATTTGCGATAAAATATTTACCATGCTGCCTGATAAATGCCGGCATCCGCGGTAATGTAAGCGATGCGATAATGATATTTTAAGCACAGATCGTAAGCCCTCTGCCGACCATTTGTATCCGAGCGATACTAACTCGCACGGAACCGCTGCTTTTAAACCTACTACGGAACATCGTGTGTCGGCGTACATCTTTCCATCGTTCCCTCCCCCTCCTCAACCCCCCATTTAAATATCGTTCCCCACGGAAATGAAGAAGGAGAAAAAAATATTCCGTACCCTCGGAGGATAGGCGGGTACGTAGATACTCGTGTCCCGTACGCGCGTACGTTGTGGGTAGATACGTATGTACGTATGTACGTATGTATGTGTGCGGCGACTCGCATTAACCGAAATCATCGCAAATTACTTTTCGATGGGTTTTGCGCTGGCTTCGGGGTAGGCTGAGCAATTTTACGAATGGCTCGACTTAACTATCGTTAATAACGTTACGCAACTTGTTACGAGCCCCGTGATTTTTCCGGTTCAGGACCGGTCAGGGTCACGAAGAGCTTCCAGACCCGATCTCGAGGGATGCGCCTGCTGGGATAATTAATATAATCCGTATCCTCCCCGAGGTATCCCTTATTTATCGCGAGCTTTCAAGCCAGCGCTAGCGTGTAATACCGGCCGGTGAAATATACTCGCCATAATGTTGAGTATTTTATAATCGCGACGGTGGTTGGCGAGGCTGTAACCTTTGAACGCGGCGCAGAGTCAATGATTGGCTTCGCGATGATGCTTATTATCGGATTGGTCGGATTGGAAAGCGTTTACGGACGAGCCTCGCTGGATTTCTCTGAATTTCGGGCCACGAACGCAACGGTAGTTCGCGAGCAACCCCGTGAAACCCGGCGTAGATCGTCACCGTGGACGAACCGTATCCGAATCCAATTTCGCCGTCGGAGAAACACGTCAAAGCGCGGCGGGTCCATCTCACGGAGTATTATTCCGCGCGAGCACCGTTACACCGTTACGTCCGTGCCGGCAAAGACAGTTTCTATCTGTTAGCGGGCAGTAACTCGCGTGAGAAATCATATACGCGGGACGTTTAATACTTTACGTCGCATTATGTTGCGAGAGCCTTTGATCTCGTCCGTTATACTCGTAGCTGCACGTACGTACGTACGTACGTATGTACGCGGCATCCCTTGAAATAATAGGCCTCGGTAAAAGTTTGAGAAACGAACCGCACGTACGACTCTACGGTCCATTTATAGCGTGCTGATTTCTTACGTAGATTCGCTTCTAGCATTGATCAATTATTATAACGTTCTCGTTGCAGATATATCGATGATCGATCGTCTCATCTTTCTGCGTTTCTCCGACCGGCCGCGGCCCCTGTCGGTGCGATAAATATTCAACGGGTACACGAGTAAATGATCGCTGTAATCTTCGCTCTACAGGTTGCTCCTTCGATCGAAACATACGGAATGCACCAGCTACCTGTAGAATTCAAACAGATTTACTCTCCGTTCCGACCGTAGACCCCATTGTGCGAATTATTTGAGAAAACTGCCAGTCACCGATATTAATACCCGTCTTGTAACTGCCCCGCGAATTATCACGATGCAACAGGTAGCGGTTATTTCCTTCGAACAAGCTCGCTCTAACGAACAAGCCGTCGTGTTCGATCCTACGACGGAGATTTATTTACGGAAACCAGGGAAACAAAAAGAAAGTGGAATATAAATTTTCTACGAGCCCCGTTCGTGCTACATGGAAATTTCACCACGTATCGCTATCGATACTCGATATCGCGTCGGAACGGTCCTTCCGCATATTCAAGATGGAAGAAACTCAACGTCAACGACCGTTTCTCTGGATTCGAGACGTTTGATCGCCACGATATCGAATACAATTCCATCTGAAACCTTGATGACGCTAAAGTTGAAAAAAATGATCGATCCGCAATCAGCGTCGATCGAACGATCGTACGTTCGATCCAGAGTTGCAAGATCGGTCACGCTCGCGGACTATTACGTTCACTTTCTGTCGCGGTACGAGCAGAATTACAGGGTTACGATCGTCGAGAGCGTTAACCGATCGAGTTGAGACAATGTTGTTCCGAGCGCAGTTTCCGGGGTTCAAAAATTGATCCAGTTCCCGTAAAAGTATTTGCGAGGTAACGGTACGACGATTTACCTTCGGGTCTGTTACAGGTAACCGTTTTACCGATGATTCCTCCGCTTCCGGTTGCCTTTGGTTCGATTCCAAGTCCGATCGACGCAATTTCACGAAGAGCGTCGGTCGTAAAAGAAACGAGTGGATAGCAGGGCTCGGGGTCAAGTACGTAGATCTCACCCCTGTAACGGTACGAATTTCCCACACGAGTCTGGCATTCCGCGAAACACTTCCTACTTTGCAATGCAGAATGGAACTCGGTGATTCGCATATGGAAATGAACGGTGGATGCGCGGTCAGGTCGGCGAGCGAGGCGATCGAAACCCTCGAGATATTCCGTTTCGTTGATCTTAGAAGATCCCACAGTTTTCACGAGACTATCCAACGGAGTACCCTTTCTGGAATTGGGTAATATCGGCGGTGGTGGTCGTCAAGATGCAGGTAATTCGAGAATATTCACCGTAAAACGCGATCCATCCGGAAGTACGAAACGAACGATTTCCATGGAAACGTTACACCGTTCGGTTATATCTGATTTTATCGAGGCGAAATTACCGAAGAGGCCAATGACATCGCGAACTGTAAACATAGTGGAAGACAGGTTCTCTACCAATGATTTTAACCAGCTTCGCGTTGCGTGCTTGATATGCACGTGATCTCGCATGTAGATTAGCTACGCTCTATCAATTCTAAGAGAGTTCCATTTACTTATACTTATTAGACCGTGGGTTTCGATATTTTTCGATTGTAATTCAATATCCCGTATGATCGTCCGCGTGGCCCTTCGCGTCGATATCCCTTCGCGTTTCCACGCGTCTTTCTTCGCGAAACCGATGGAATTTGGGTAAAATTCTGGCCGCAGACGACGCCGCCGCCGCTCGGGTGTTCGACGACATCCGGCGACGGTGGATTCGTTACGGTTTCCTTGCGTTCGTTGAAAAGATACTCGATACCGGGACACGCCCCGTTGTTCCCGGAGACAGCTTCGGACGTGCAGACACGTCCGAGTGCGAATCGTGAAAGGTAAGTATAAACTGTCGCCACCGAGCAGCACCCGACCGAGCCTACTCGCGTTGAATCCGATCGTCGATCCCGATGGTTCCCGAAATTTCCATGCTCGAACAAACGGAACGATTTCCACGGTACCGCAAGGTATTCTCGTCGGGTAACGATCCGTCTTGGAACGTACCCGGAAACGAAAGAAACCTAATTGCCTCGTTATTCGATGAATTATCCGTGTTTGCGATGCGACATTTTTTCTCCGGAATGCACGTAGAGGTTGGCACATACCGCACCGCGAGATTTGCTCGGCGAAGCGTGTGCTGGACGATGGTACATTTAGATAAAACATCGATTAAAAGTATACGGTGGAACGGAATGGTAATTGAACGAGATGGATTAATAAGTAGGTTTTTCTGACTGACATCTAACGTAGATCAAATACTCCGACAGCAGGGAAAAAAAAAGAAAAAAGTTCCGACGAGGCGGCGCGACGGTTAGATAAATCTCGGTGACTTTATAATGATAATTAGAGCGAATGGGTCTTTAAGTAAATTGTGTACACAATTCTATCTGTCATCGTCTGGCGCGACAGAAATTGTAGCTGCGTAAACGACTCGATTATTGTTGGTTAATGTGTGTTTAGTATAAAACGCGTAGACCGGAGCTCCGACGGTGACCGTATCTTTTCTAAGGTCTCTTTCTTCCAATTTCGAATGCAAAGTTCCTTCATCGGAGTGGTCGGTGTTTAAGTGCTGTGTGTTATTGCGGCATAATGTAAGCGTACGAGGACGCGGGAGCGGCACTTTACTTCGGTTAATGGCAATTTCATCCTCGTTTGCGTAGCTCGGGACACGTCATTCGTTCTGGCTGACACCTAATCGCGACCAAAAGTCCATTACCATATTCATAGAATCTCATTATTATTCGCGCGCCTCGTTCTCGTCTGCTTTCGCGTCGTTTATTTTCTCCCTATGCCTCTTCTGCGTGTGATTCCTTTGCCCCCCGAACAACGATCCGCGACGGGGCTACGTATCGAGGAACGTTACTAAAAAACCCACGAGGAACGGCGTTCGAAAGCGTATAGAGACGATTAAAAGAAAAGTACGCCGTCTTCGAGTTTGCAGAGGGACTTCCGTCCTGACGTTTCTACCTGTATCAGCGAAGGTCGCTGCTCGTCGGTTGCTAAGTCACGAGGGAATAATATTTTCTTAACCTTCGAAGATTTTCTCCCGGAGGACAAACTCCCCGAGGACGTATCCTGCGCGCGTACGTGCTGCCGATATCGCCGTAAACGAAAGTGAAAATAAATTGCTCGGGACGGTTCCAGCAGAAATTTGCCGTGCAATTTGCTCCATTCATGGAGCCGGTCCTTCGGACACATTTACCGAAGGTGGTTCCGAGTGGTACCCAGCCGGTCCTGCGACCAGCAACTGCAGACACCTAAATTACGCTCTTTCCCCTTTCCTTGTCGTTTCCACTTGGCGAGATTCAGCCTCTTCAGGAATGCGTTTGCTCTTCGTTCGACGAGGACAGGTATTTTCGCGGGAAAGGAATGCAAAGGTGTTTAGTGCCTAGTCGATCGTCGACCGTGAATTCATAGAGAGTCGTAAGTCGTAGGCCAGATCCGATATATTTTCCGTGCAAGTCCGCGTCCCATCAGAGTTCCATCGTAGATTCTGGCCGGACTGGATCGCTCGAGCCTTAGGCCAGTCTTTAACTTTTTAACCGTCGCTCGCTCGAATCGCGAATAAATTAATCGGGTGGCATCTATGGTATTATTATGTTATTACCGTTTGACTTTGTACGGCACGGTCCAGCTGGCTTTCTTGTCTATTAATTTATCGTCGCGGGGCGCATTCTTCTACGTGCGCGTAACACCCGAGGCCCCCTTCTCGGCCTCTATAAACGGATGCTTAATAGCCAAGGTACCTAACAAATAACGATTACGAGTCAAACTTCCCAGCGTTTGCATCGGACCACGGCGCTACTGTCGTGAATATTACTTCTCGTAAAGTTTGGTGTCACGCGCGGGAACCGCGGTTAAGCTCTTCACGGGTGTGCGAGTGTATCCAACTGCGTACGTCGAAGGATGCTTGCTCGTTCGGGATGTATATTAAGCAGTCGACGATTATTTTCTACGGTGCGAAGGATAAAGTTCGTTCGGTTGGTCGGAGGGGATGGTCGATTGGATGGAGGACCGACGAATCTCCGGATCGTTCCAGTTAACAATAAAAGTGTCTTCACGGATGGACACGTGTGTCGCGTGGGAGACACGCACGTGGTATGAAAAGTCCTCCCGGAGGAGTTGGAACCGCATTCCAGGTGGCGTCTGGCGCCAAAAGCGGTTCCCAACTGCAGCAACTTGTTAAAGCGTTATGTTAATACGTCCAGTTGACTGGCCGGCGCGACGAACCCTTCTTTCGAGGAAGAAATGCTTTGTACGTGTAAGATGGACGTGGTATACATTAATTATCGTCCCAGGTTTCCGCCGATGTATGTAAAAGGCGATCGACGCCGGGAGCTCGTTGAACCAGTTTTAGTTACCACATTTATACCGTCGGCCTGAACGAATCATTGAATTTCTCCGTCGAACGGTACGTCTTTTGTTTACTCGGGGAACCGTACGAGCGAATCTTTCGGTCGCGATAGTAAAATCGACATAGGTGGTCCGACGTAAATCTATGGCTCCGTACCGGTTATGTAAGAAAACCAGCGCGGAGTGGACAAAGACGATAATGCGACGACACCGCGTTACGAGTGAGAATTCAGTGGAAATTAAGTCACGCGGGTACATGAATTCGCAGAAATTAGAGACGATGTAATAAATTTCCTCGTGTCGCGCTAGATATACGACGACTAATGTAACCGCCTCTTCTTCCCCGCGGACGGTTTAATCTTTCTCACGCGAATACGCAGGAAATTTCGCCGAGTACTCGCTCGTACGTACATACAAGTATAATAATCCGCGGTGAGCGCGACAGCGCCTCGGTCCAGTTTATGATAATGTAAATGCGCACCGGCGGACCCGTCCCGGGCGCACGATGAAACGGACTGCGTTGGAAATAGAGATTGATGAGACGGCCTCTTTCCTGCGTGCGCGCCTTTGTTTAATCATCCGCTTATCATTTATCATTCGTTTAATGCCGTGGGTAGGTGGGTAGGTGCGTCCGGCTAGGTGATTAAGCGTATTGTCGCCTGCGAAAGAATCACGTGGTATGTACGTTGCGACGTTCAGATACCGATGATTTGTACCACGTACCTTTCATTAAACCCTTTCTTCGGTTATCCCATTCAGGGGACACAAACGCGTATCGGGAGTATTAATCGATAACGTCGAAGAAAAGTAACCGGGGGTATATAGAGATGCCAGGGTCGACGTCATCTTTTTCTGAATGTCATTCGAAAAAATCGATATTAAAACGAATGCCCCGGGGGATCGGTCTATCGAAGTGGGACCCTGCGGACGTGGGATATAATAACGTGGTTTCGCGAGGGAACCCGAAAAGGAAATCCTTTTCACGCGAATCGGGACCTTGCTCGCCTTTCGGGTATCAAGGTGCGCTCGACAATTTCGCTTTTTGCAGTCGGAGCTCATTGCGGGAGCGTTTACCGCCGCGAGCAAGGTGAGATATGGCTTTGCGAGCTGGAAATAAGCCTAACGCGCGTTAACCTACGTTTCCCTGGATGTTTAAAACCTGCCTGTTCCCCGACCACTCTCGCGATAGCGAAAACACTAGTACGTTGAAATTGAAATTGAACTTCGCGATCGTTTAAGTTGGCCAGCACTTCGACGTAGCTTAGGACAAGCATTCACGTACGCACTCGCGTACACGTATACACCACATGTGCATGTAGGTGCGCGTATATGCCATCTGCATCGATGTTACCCCCTCAGATTCCAAGATACCAATCCGGTTTATGAGCCTCGGATAGAATCCGCTGTCCGCCCGTGGATAAAAATAGAAATGCCTCTCCCAATGTGGGATTGAGTTGTCAGACAGCTGCCCCCTGAACCACAACGCGGTCCTCGACGAGATAAAGGGAAAGGAAAAAAGGAAGAAGGGAAGAAAAGTCCACGGCGGAAAGAAACAGAGTCGAGAATTATGACGAGGCACGGATGACGAATTGCGGGTGATTACATCGTTGGACGGTCGCGATCGTATTCCACCATACTGTGCGTACAAGGCGATTCGAGAAGGTGCTATTGTTCATTCGCGTTTGCATAAGAATAGCCGCCGGTGGATTTCAGCAAAAGTATCCTCCTCGGTTTCAATGATATTGCGAATATCGCCCGGTACCACGCACAAGGTAACAGGATAAATTAATGAGAAGCAAAGTGTCGTGCAACCGAACCGGAGTCGTTAAGATCGCCAGCTTTGAAAATTTATTAACGCAGACGATACCGATAGTTACCAAGGACTTACGTTGGGCAAGAGTCGTAATTTTAGGCGACTCCACTTTTTTTTTTCGAAGAACCCGAAAAGCGGGATATCTGTCCGACTACCTCGTTTAATTCTTATCTTTCTAGTTCACGGCGGGAACTAGTCCTGTTAGAACCGTTTTGTTTCTACCGGTCCCCAAGAATTTCTTGATTACCGCACCGTTAGAAATTGATGCCGAAACTGTTAGGTAACGGGCTAATGGGAGAGTAAGGGACGTCTCGAGACGTGGGACCCAGTTTTACACGAAACTGTCCTTCGCTGGTGGAACTCGTTGGAGCCTCGCGACGCTACTCCGATAAATAGACAACGTCGTCCACGTTAAATCCTTTGTCACCGGCCCGGACCACCCGAAAGCGTCGAAAAATTTCGCACGCTAACCCAGGCGGGATTTAACGAGAACGACCCTATCGATAAAACGTGAGAGCTCTGGCACGATTTTTCATGTATTTTAGTACGCACGTCCCTAAGTGGAACGAGACCGAAATGGATTATGACCGGCATGAAAACCTCTTTTTTCCACTGGTCGTAACTTTCGAGCGAGTACAGCTGCCGTCGTCGCTTATGAAGGAAAAAGGAAAACGATCGCGTGGTTGGTTGCATCCGTATCGTTTCAAGGACACGAGTCCTGCATCGCGGATAACGAAGATTCCATTTGGCTTTCTTCTAACAGGAGATGAAAGGAGAGGATTGCCTTTAACCATTGCATCGGACGTTAAAAATAACCGTACCGGTACGCAAACATTTTTGGTACCAAGGATATCGAGAGAGGAGGATACAGCCGTGACCCTTTGGGATGTTTTCCACGGGGCAGCGAGTCGACTCGAGGTCGTCGAATGACGTTTTCCATTTTTTCGTTTTTATTCTTCGTTGCAAACGATTCGACGCCCCAAGGATGTTCCTTTACGCTTTATTACTTTTGCTCGGTAGTACCTTAGCGGAGCTTACGACCGAATCGATGACAATTTCGTAGCTATTTCAAGATTTCGCGAAGCTATACGAACCGCGGATGATTCTTTCGGTCTTTGTCGTCCGCACGGTTTACGCCTGGAGTTTTCGAATAAATTTCCCCGCGAAATGGTATACTCTTTTATCTTGGGCGACCTTACGGGACCCTGCTCGTTTTCGTTGGTGGACGATCGCAGTGGTAGAGTCGGAATCGTTACCTTATTCCACGACACCGCCAAAGAGAGCCAGGAATATTTTATCGTTGTCGCAGGGAGACTCATCGAAAAGTAGGCAGAAGACGACCTTTCAACGCCCCCGTAGGACGTCTTTTTTTCTTCGCGAAGCAAAGAAGAGGTAATGACAATGCCGAGCGGATGTACAATGGCGCTCGCTGGATAATGACAATGTTTCAGGCTGAATGCCAAAGAATGCCGGTTGGATAGAAGGTCGTTGCCCGTACGACATTCGCGCATTCGTCCGTAATTGTCATGCACGAGACATTAGTAAGTCGCGGACGATTCCCAGAGCGACGCATTCCATTATCCGGCCTCTGGTACCATATATCGAGAAACCCTCGTTTTCACTGACGGAAAATAAGAAAGACAGCCTGGGGGACCTCCCCTTTGGAATTCATTATTACGAGATCACGGTGGAACCGAATCACGAGAAAAGGATCCTTTACGCTCTGGTGCGAGGTAAAGAAACAACAAAAAAGATAAACACAGCTTGCGCAGTTTATCAGGAATGCCGAAATAAATTATTCATTCGCCGGGGGTAATAATGGCGAATAAATTCTTATAATTGCGTGCAGGAAAGGTCGAACAGGTTTTCCAATAACGTAATCACGGCACAAGATACGGCTAATACGGTAATTTGGCATAAATGGCAAGTGTGGGGTGTATCTCTGCATATTCGTACACGTAAATGTATACGTACGTGTATACCGCGTGTAAGGAACCGCAAAAATGGCTTCACTGCAGGGTATGGGGAAAAATATCAAATAAAAATACGATCAAGTTACGCGTACAGCTTGGAATGCAAACATAGAGTCACGAAGGTTTCTACGTAGATTCCCGATGAAGTTTTTAACGTCCGAAAGATCACCGCCGATTTACAAAGTCCGCGCACGTACCAATTAAAATCTACAATTTAATTTCATCCGACGTTAACGAGGATGGCACGTTATGTGTTCCGAGCGTTCATGGGTTGACGGTTGGTTGCGTAAGGGTTTCGTGCATAGATGGGGCTTACCCACCTGTAAGATCGCGAATAGATACTTGGTATAAATAAACGTCAGTTTGCCTACCCGGTTTAGCATCGTCAACAGTCGATCCGCGGACTCTCGAGGCACGACGTACTGGTACATGTAAATTTCCCTTAACCGTAACGCGTTACTTTCGTTAGATCGACGCAGAAACATGCCGCGGGAATGACGCTGGAATATGCCGGGTGCTCGTGCCACAAACGCAGTAGAAATTTAAATCTGCCTAATGGCGTTCCCTCGGTATTTGCCGACAAAGCCGCGGGTGCCCACGGTCCTAAAACGGAGCTGCCTTTGTTGCTGTTGTTGCTACAGCCGCTTACTTTTGCCCGACAACCTGTAAACCCTGCTCGCCACGGGCGACAGGATCACGGCGCGTGACACTGTTGCGTAGCGTTTGGATCGATTGGAAACGACCTAGCGAACCTTCGATTATCACCGATTTTCCGCGTGTCCGACTATCGCCAACTCTCTGCCGTTCCAGTCCAATCGTAGAAGTTTGAAAGGTGCGCGTTACACTCGGAACGTCTCGCTCGTAAAGCAAACGGCTTGCTTAATAGATCGAGCGGATAATTCACGACGCGGCGGCGCGATGCAGTTTCGCGTATTCGATTGCGTTATCGTCGTTTCACGGTAACGCAATAAATACGTTTGCCGAGAAGTCGCTCGTTCGTTGCTTCTGACGAGCGACCAAACATGGCAGCCCTGAGTTACGTAGCCGCGGAAAAGCGTAAGATGAAACTTTGTCGCTGCAGAGATTTCTCACGCGATTTAGATCGAAATGACATACGAACCAGTCCTACGTCCGGGAACGAATGGAAAGATGTTAGTTTATAAACGCGTTTCGTCGGAACGAGGTTGCACGGGGGAATTTTTTGCAAAATCAGTATTTATGGCACCGTTTGCCAATCGCGTCGGGGCCTATCGATCGAAACTGAAAGGATAATCGTTTCGAAGCGAGAGCCAGCGCTGGTGTGAGCGGAGCCTTAGTCGCGTGCGTTACGTGTACAGAAACGGCTGGTAGATGCGGATAAATCGTGGGGTGCACGTGAATCGCGATCGTTCGTCATCGAACGACCGAGTCACAGCGGTTGGTACGCTTAACACGAGGCGGAAAACTTCCTCGGTGGGGTAAGAACGATTCCGAACGCAACGTCCCGTGGCGTGGATTATGAACTAAATTGCTATTTAAACAGCAACTTTATCTGAAAACCTCGCGAGCACGTATTACGTACATAAGTTTAATAGGAACGAACCGGGGATTTTTCTGCTCGACGCGGGTAGGCGAGTACTCGTGTGAAAGTTGGCGACATGTGACTTTAGGCCTAGTACATAGTCGGTTACACGGGCTTCTCTATGTACGGGACCTAAGTGTTCCGTAAAGGTTGTCCTGATTGTTTCCCCACGTAATAAATATATCGATACCACCAAAAATTGCGCAGTTACCTATTGTTACGAGAAAACAAAGCGTAACTCTTGTCTGGCGTGGTAGTTGCGCCGGCTCTTTGTGCCCGTGTCTCTTACGCGAAAGGAGTGAGGCGCGCTCGCAGTCTACACGGACCGCGGCATTGTGACGACCTAATAGGAAAACACGCGGAACAACTCGCATTCTTTCCTCGCTAGACAGGATTGCGCGTCTCGAACGGCGAGAGGGAACGACAGAGGGAACGACAGAGGGAGAGGAAAGAGAGAGGAACATTGCCGGTTGCATAGTCGAACGTTGCACCCGATCAAAGGGAGCCAGGCTGCACGCTACAAATCGAACTGACAATGAGCGAAGTCGGATCGAAACGGAACCCTGATAAACGCGGTAACATCTGGTATCGCGTCGAATTGTATGGAAATAGCTGACATTAATCCGGCATACGACCCGATTACACGGCTTTGCCGAGATAGTCGAGACGTCGCGTCGCGTTCCCGACGCGAACTTTCCTTCTGGGTTTCTAGCTGTCGGGAATAATCATATTCGACTATTCTGGAAAGATCAGATGGATTACGTAACGCGGGTTTGTTGGAGAAGCGTATCACGAGTTCTGGTGTAATTCTACGAAAACGATTCAGGCGAGATGGGGAAGATAAGACGCGATTTATCTGACCCTACGGCGATCTAACTTTTTTATGGTAATAACAATTACCCTGGTGCATGGCCTGATTATAGCTGGACGAGTTTCTTCTTCTCGGAGACGCGCTTAATTGCCGTTAATTAATGCGTCCTGACTTATTGAGACCATTTGAATCTGCATGTTCGTGCTTTAGGCGTAACGATTTCACGAATAACTATCAACTAGCTCCTGTAAATATTGCGGAAATGTCGAGCGAATGACAAGAATCGAGAAAAATCGTGAATTTAAAACAGTTTTTTGGTCGGCACTCGCTCAATTTTTGAGATAGCGATCTGAAACTGGTACCACTGTTTTAGTTGGGAAATTCTACGGCAGATCAATATATAATAGTTGTACTTTTCGAAAATTTAATTTTTCGCAAAAATCTGAAGGGGGTAGGTCAGGATTTTTTGCGATTTTCGTAAATCGCCTGCCATTTCCGTAATTTTTGAGCTACGAAAATGATCCAGGACGTTTTGGATGCGGAATCCGAGGCCGAATAAGACAGTGAAAGAATCAAATTGATATCTAAAAAATTGTAGAAGTGACGAGCGATTTACGAAAATCGCAAAAATTCCTGACCTACCCCCTTCAGATTTTTGCGAAAAATTAAATTTTCGAAAAGTACAACTATTATATATTGATCTGACGTAGACTTTCCTAACTAAAACAATGGTACGAGTTTCAGATCGCTATCTCAAAAATTGAGCGAATGCCGACCAAGAAACTGGTTGAATTTGACGATTTTTCGTGATTTTCGTAATTTTCTCGTCATTTCCGCAATTTTTGAGATATTAAAATGATCGAGGACGTTTTGGATGCGTAATTGGAAGCTGAATACGGTAGAGAAAGAATCAGGTCGATATCTTAAAAATTGTGGAAATGGCGAGCGAAAAACCAAAGTCGTAAAAAATCCCTGACCTATCCCATTGCGCAGGTCAGGGATTCTCCCACATTGTCGTAATTCCCTCGCCATTTCCGTAATTTTTCAGATATCGAACTATTTCTTTCGCCATCATTTTCCGTATGAAACTACGCATCCAAAACGCCGTGGATCATTTTAATATCTCAAAAATTACGGAAATGACGAAGGAATTACGAAAATCGCGAAAATTCGTCAATTTCAACCAGTTTTTCGCTTGCCATTTCCACAATTTTCAAGATAGCGACCTGAGACTGGTACCATTGATTTAGTTAGGAAATTCTACGGCAGATCAACCTATAATAGTTGTACTTTTCGAAAATTTAATTTTTCGCAAAAATCTGAAGGGGGTAGGTCAGGATTTTTTGCGATTTTCGTAAATCGCTCGCCATTTTCGTAATTTTTTAGATATCAAAATGATTCTTTCACTGGCTTATTCGGCTTCGGATTCCGCGTCCAAAACGTCCTGGATCATTTTAATATCTCAAGAATTACGGAAATGGCGAGCGATTTACGAAAATCGCAAAAAATCCTGACCTACCCCCTTCAGATTTTTGCGAAAAATTAAATTTTCGAAAAGTACAACTATTATACATTGTTCTACCGTAGAATTTCCTAACTAAAACAATGGTACAAGTTTCAGGTCGCTATCTCAAAAATTGAGCGAATGCCGAACGAAAAACTGCTGAAATTTGACGATTTTTCACGATTCTCGTAATTCCTTCGTCATTTCCGTAAATATTTAGATTTCGACCTGAATCTTTCGCTGTCTTATTCGGTTTCGGATTCCACTTCCATAACGACCCGGATCATTTTGATACCTCAAAAATTGCGGAAATGACAAAGGAATTACGAGAATCGTGAAAAATCGTCAAATTTCAGCAGTTTTTCGTTCAGCATTCGCTCAATTTTTGAGATAGCGACCTGAAACTTGTACCATTGTTTTAGTTAGGAAATTCTACGGTAGAACAACGTATAATAGTTGTACTTTTCGAAAATTTCATTTTTCGCAAAAATCTGAAGGGGGTAGGTCAGGATTTTTTGCGATTTTCGTAAATCGCTTGTCATTTCCGCAATTTTTGAGATATTAAAATGATTCTTTCACTGGCTTATTCGGCTTCGGATTCCGCGTCCAAAACGCCCCGGATCATTTTAATATCTCAAAAATTACGGAAATGGCAGGCGATTTACGAAAATCGCGAAAAATCCTGACCTACCCCCTTCAGATTTTTGCGAAAAATTAAATTTTCGAAAAGTACGACTATTATATATTGATCTGACGTAGAATTTCCTAACTAAAACAATGGTACAAGTTTCAGATCGCTATCTCAAAAATTGAGCGAATGCCGACCAAGAAACTGGGTGAATTTGACGATTTTTCGCGATTTTCGTTTTTTCCTCGTCACTTCCGCAATTTTTGAGCAATTAACATGATCCGGGACGTTTTAGATACGCAATTTGAAGCGGAACAAGGTGGTGAAACATTCAGGTTGATATCTAAAAATTTTCGGAAACGGCGAGTGAGGAGGAGGATGATAAAGAGGATATGGAGTTGCAAATGAAAGATTTAGGTCGTAAGAAGCAGTAAAAGAGAATCTGGAGAGAATAGGTGTTTGAAGCAGGAACGGAGGAGGAAAGTCTGGTTAGTGGAATGTGGGCTTTGGAATGGGAAGAAGGGGATCACGCCGGGATGGAAGTAATTGAAAGGCTGGTCCGTTTAAATAACCATCAACTGTAAACACGCGTTAGATCTTGTCGCGTAATTGATACTCCCTTCCACGCACCCCTTCGTACGTACGTACGTAGATACGTATGTAAACGAGTCGCGACAAAGTCAGGATTCAAACGTTTCCGCGTATCGATGCTCGTGGCATTTCGCGAACGAATTCTTTCCTCTGGTATTTACGTAAGAAAATATATCGAGGTTTAACCTCGTCGATGAACTACGTTACGACATCTGGTTCACATTCGTCGATTACAAACGTTCCAAAGAATACTATATCGCGACCATACGCCGCGTTGCGTCTTGGTATCGGCCAATTAATTCGCATGAATTGAAAGCCAGATAAGAGATGTTCATGATCGTCCTCGATCCGAGTCTCGACCGTAGTTTGTACTTTAAACGATCTTCAATGTTCGGCACGATATCGTTTGACGTCAGTCGCCTTTTCTAGCTAACTCTAGTCGAATCAACCTCGCGACTTCAAAGAGGAACGATGCAGATAAGATTTCAGCGAACGCATTCCCGAGAACGAAGGTAGATCGCTGATCGAGCGAGAAGTCACGGACTGGTAACCCCGGTTTCTGAAATCCCTGCAGAACCAGATACACAACGTCTACACACGTTCGTGTTCGCGTAATAACGTATCAAGCAATCTCCGCGGAATCTTCCTGTTTGCCTCGCGTCGAGAAAGCACGAGCCTGCCTTCGGCAAATTGCCCGTCGTTTTAACGAAGGCGTTTCATTTCGTCCCGCGGATTGATTCGTTCCCCGGGGAACCGTCTCTCCTCCAACGTTGATTACGCTCCGAGTGCTGATAGAACGGGAAACCTTTCTACCCTCCAGCCGGATTACGTATCTTTTGCGAAACGATCGTTTCGTTATCGCCGAGTCTTTGCGATCGGTTGCGTTAACTCGATGAATAATATTGCTCTTCGGGCACGTGTACGCAGATGTCGAAAAGCCTGGCTAAATTTAACACCGGCCAACGGAAGAACGGAGAGAGACACCCCGGCATTTTTCTCGTCCAACCTGGTATGCGAATTACCGCGTAATTCGATGCGTCATTACCGTCGGTAAATGTTTGTTTTTGAAACGGTATGTCGTATCCGGCGTTCACCGGCGTTCACCGGCGTTCACCTGCGTTCGCCGCCGCGCCGGTGGAGGCGATTAGCGGCGGAAAAGTTTCGCGCAAAACCGCGAGCGTGTTGAAACTTTGCGACGCGTATCCCGGTCGGAATTAATCGGGACGTCTACCCTGTAGGATGGATGCATCGAAGATCGCGTAGGTTCTGCTTTCCAGGGATTATCTAATAGCGCAGAAAACTTGTTCCGTAATACTTGCCGGTGACTCGGTGGTCGCTTTACGATCACCTCTGTAATTGACGATCACCCGGAACATTGGTTGGGTGTGGTAAAAGTCTGGGCGATTTTCAAAGAATCCTAGACAGCGCGCTCGCCAGTTTCTCTTACTTCGCGAGAATGGATCAACCGAAGGAAGTATGCCTCGGACGCGAGGCATGCCCGTTAATAATCCGTCCGTGCACACGTTCATTACGTAAACTTTTCCGTCGTTAAAGTTACCCTGCTCGAAATAACTCGAACGAAGATGAACGAGTGAAAGCTGAAAAGTGACCGTTTACCCGTAGCTATGTAAAACAACAATGGCCGTAGAAGCTGCGTTAAGGGGAAATAGGAAAGAAACAAATTGATCGAGGGCTGGAACTAGTTAGGGACGACGTTTTTCGCGAGCCGTATGCTCAGTGAAAGCAGAGTATTATACCGCTTATACGCCGGAGCGAAAGTGTCGCGTCCTCGTGCAACGTTGCCAGCGATGGAAAAGAATCGTTCCAGTACCGCTAATCCGACCAATGATATACCGTCGTCCATTATCCGGTTTTTCATCAGCGGAATCGAACATTCGAACGAGATTCGTCGTAAACAATTCACACCCACGTAAAGAAAGGCAGTTCCACGTACAAACAGTGGGTACCAACTATTCCTGTTCCATCATTAGATATGATTTATTTTAAGAGCGTAAATCCCTCTTCCTGTTCCTGGTAGAAACAGCCCACTCGGGCGTCGCGATTCTTTGTTTCCACGCGCCTCTATTTCGGAATAATTCCACGGCGACGAGAAACTTTCCCGAATTCGTTAGTCCCGTGACGGTGGTTCGTATAAAGTTAAAGTTCGTTCGAGATCTAACGGATTCTTTTTCTACGCTCGGTACAAAGGCAACCGGAGAAGTGATCTCGGTAATAGCAGCATTACTTTACGCGATTCATTCCATTCTTTCGCTATGACTATGACAAATGAGCTGTCCCATGGGACTCTGTAAGGCTACCTCCGCGTGGGGAGCAAACGCTATTCCCATGCCAAGGACATCGTGCGCCGTTTCAGTTCGAGTACACAGACTTCTCGGTACACTTCCTGGATTTCAATCGTAGGAAATAATTTATGTTCTGGATCCAGAACTGGTACCTATATGCAAATCCGCCGAACGATACCCGCGATTAATCGTCAACCACTCTCGTATCGTTCTACGATCCTAAAGAAGGCGTCGCCTCGGATAATTAGCTCGCTGTCGCACCGAACCGCGGCGGTGTCTTCGCGCGAACCAGACTTCTCACTCCCCACCGGACACCGTCGAAACGGAAAAACGACCAGTACGCTGCTTTTCCGTCATATTCGTCGGGCATTTTATGCCAGGCAATTTACGAGACTGCGCGTTAGCGTTCCAGCCTTTCTGGGACGATCCATCTTGCGATCTTATCTGCCTCGAGCAGCGAAATGCTCGACGTTGCTCGGTGACCCGGCCAAGAATGCCGGGGATTTCTAACAGCGGTCGCAATTAGCGCAATTAAGCCACTGACACTTATCGCGGGAGGCCGATAACGAGGAATGGAATTCAGGTGACTATACCCGATACTCGGGGGTACGAGGATAACGACCCAAGTAGATACACCGTCTGGATTCTTTAAACTTCTCAGAGAGCCTGCGAAATCGGATTAACCAGCCGGCGAATCGTTCATCTCTCGATTGTACTACGTTTCCGCGTCGAGGTTACGTCACGTCGAATCCAATTACGCGTTTCCAATTCCGAAATTGCCAAATCCCGTTGCGTCGAACGGCGGAAATGGAGGAGGGTCGATGACTCGAAGATGATTGCGCGAAACAAAATCACAGCCGGTCGGACCGACGCTCGGAGCGGATATTTATTCGAGGGAGTAACTTCGAGTGATTTTAAAGATGGGTATTTAGCATCGCGAATAATTATTGTACGGTGTGCGCACCTCGTTCGTGGGAAACGTGACTCGTAAGTTACCGACACGTAAGTTTTATAAACCGAGAACATGACCGAGAACCCCGTGGCGCGGCGATAGACGATCGGTCTTACGACTAAATTTAATGCGACTCTCCTGCGGGGGACATTATTCACCGACGGTGGTTATGCTCGATTATAGTAGCGAGCGTTAACCACGAACATGCGCCACTAATTGTTAATTATTTTCTTCTGCGAGCGCGCTCGCTTTCGTTCGTCGTGGTCTTATTAACCGAACCGCGATTGTCCGCGAACTCTTTCTCGCGTCATAAAAGCGAAAACGTTTAATCGTACGGACGATCCGTCTCCCCATGGAAAAACCACCCTGTTTCCATGTACGATCAGTCTTTCTAATCGCCTTCTGCGACAGGCAGAGAATAAAGCGAGATATTCTCTCCCATGCGCGTCCAGGAAACCAGGAAGTTTGAGCCCACAACTTTGGTATTTATATTGAGATTCACTCGCGTAAAAATACTTGAATACCTTTTCGTCGGAACTCGGTATGCGCGTGTCGCCCCCCTCCGACCTTTCTCCAGGGTAATAAAAGTGCAAGTAGGTTATCTCGGAATCCTTTAGCGACCGATCGCGACAGGGAAGCGGACGGAAAGACGGCGTTCGTCTTTTCGTCACGGTGTCACGCTGTCACGCTGTCACGAGTTTGGGTCTGGAGAACGGTTAAAGGTGACACGATCCGCAACCTTTGTAGGCCGGCTGGCTCGAGCGATATCACTTTCGCTGGCAGCAAAGCAGATTCCGTATCGTTGACCCGTGACCCGCCTTTCCCTGCCGCACGATGTGACAACGCCGTGATGATAAATATTCAATTCGCGTCGTGACGAGAGCGCCTTTTGTCTCGTACATACTACCCGGCTTTCCTAATTAATTAATTGTTCGCCCGGAGCACGCCGGCAGAACGGCTGAGACTTCTTGCCGTGAGCCGAGCACCGACTTCCTATTTCGAACTGGAATTTCCCACGCAGGACTTTTTCTACGGGAGTTGAAACGATTTACTTTTCACCGGGCATTCACCTGAGCCACGTCGAAACACGCCGTAGCGTGGAACTAGACGAGGAGGATTGGAAATTGGCAAGTAAATCGCCGGCAGCTCCGATGGCAGGAAACGTTCGATGACTCGTCAGCGTTGTTTTCGGTATTTTTCAGGATTCCACAGATTTCCATTGGGCAACGTATTTTTACCGATCTCTTGTTTACGTCGATTCGTTATCACTTGCTTTTGCAGACGGCGTGGCATCGCGCGGCGTACACGCAGCTGTCGTAAATCCAAGCGGGAGTGACCTCCGACGTCGTTAAAATTCAATTATCACAAAGTTAATTACGATTTTCCGCTTGCCCGTGACAAATTACTACTGAAATCGGCTTGGATG
The DNA here is from genome assembly GCA_917499265.3 of Mimumesa dahlbomi. Taxonomy (NCBI): domain Eukaryota; kingdom Metazoa; phylum Arthropoda; class Insecta; order Hymenoptera; family Crabronidae; genus Mimumesa; species Mimumesa dahlbomi. The sequence goes on from OU824124.1 coordinate 709,500, forward strand.
CGTCGATATCTCTTCGTTTCATCGGTATTAAATAAATAAATAAACCGACGATCGAACGACATAGGGGTCAAAGAGCGAAAGCTTGTTTTCTACGCGGTTTAAAGTCCAGATTTCGTTCGTTTAAAGGGAACCCGCTGTTTTTCAATTTACAAGCAAACTCGATATTTCGCGGACGTCAAGGAAAATCATTGAACCGTACGCTTTCGCGCGGATGAAACGCATCAAGATTTTCAATTGTATGATTAATTGAGCGGTTATCAATTTAATGGTACGTATGCAGTTAAATGCGTAATTATTATCATTACGTTTCTCCGCGTGCAGTAAAAAGTGAAGATGGTACCCAGCGTAAGTTCAAAGCAGAGGGTTGATAAATTGAACGAGCGTACGTGGCTCGGAACCGTAAAAACCGATAATAGCCCACTACATATTATATCCGCGTTATTACTTGCCGTTAATTGAAAATACGAGGCACGTCGCGCTTGATGCGCATGGAATTACGTCGGAATATGTATATTTTCGACTCTCGAACGAAACAATTTTCCACGCGAATCCCCCGATCGAACGGCAAAACGAACAAGAAGTATTTAGTTGACTCGTCGTAACGTTCGGTCTCGAATTCTTGATCCCTTAGGTAATCGATTGATCGGAACCGACCATAAAGGAGCGCGCAGCCGTTACCGGGGCTCGCAGGTAGATACAATACGTATATCGTTGAGTCAGAATCATGCACAATGGCAGAACGATTTCGGTGGACTCTGTTTCACAATATTACGGAGGCCCGAGTTAACACCTGATAAGAGATATCTGGCACGCAGGTGCGTGCATCGGGCTAGCGAGAATAGGTACGTGTGACACCGTGGCGGTATTGCGCGTTCACACGTGAACTGGTTTCACACATGCCGGGGCACGTGCAGCCACGTATGTACGCCGCGCGTGCTTTTCTCCCCTGGAAATAACTCTCGATCGCGTGGGCAATGCCTTATAGGTATTGTGATCGTCGATTGCAAAAGATCAGCGACCTCTTTTCAGACCGACTGCCTCTGTACGCCGGATCCTGGCTTCGATGCTGACGATTTGCGAGCGCTCGATAAAGATCTTCGATCAAACCGCGGGTACCCACGTCGAAAGCGGACACTTTTTTCTCCCTCGCATATGCGAGAGGTATTTTTCTTTCATGATAACAGGGGATGGACGTGCAACGTAGCGCAGCAAGTTTGTCGCGCGATATCGTACATTTCTAGCCTGGAAATTTCGCCGACAGCTCGAACTCGCAAACTTCTGAAAGTTACTTTCCTGACGGATATCACGGGTACTTTTCCACGGAGAAAAAAAAAAGTATCTTCGATTTCACGTAATTAGCTTGGTGCTCGAAGCAACGACTCGTTCCGTGCGATGGTACGTGGTGGATCGCAGACGGTGCATACTTTCTCGTGGCAACAGGAAGAAAAGGGTTAATGAAACCCACAGGCAGTTCGAAAGGGAGAGAAAGGAATGGAGAAAGACAGGACCCGTAAAAGAAGAAGAAGAAAGAGAAACCCAAGTTCACAGAGGGCCGCAGGACGAGGGCTCGAGGAGGAAGAATAAAAAAAAGAGAGAAGGGAGGGAGAGGGGAAGAGGGAGATGGAGATGGAGAGAGAGAGAGAAAAAGAAAATGGAGAAAAGGAAAAGGAGGATATGAAGGAGAGAAGGGTATTAGAGTCGACCTTGAAGAGAGCCTTGCAAGGCCGTCACGCTTACCTCCGGACCGTCTCTCCGTCGGTGTTGCAGCTTCCAGCGTCCACACGGACCGGATCTCACCTGAGATGCGATATGGAGAAAGCCTGCGAGGCACTGTCGTCTTCCGCACGTCTTGTCTTACGGATTCGAAATCGATCGGACGGACGGACGGAAACGGGTCTGCGGAAAAGAATCGTATTCCGATGCGACGTATCGGCCTGTGGAATAAAACCTATCTGATGTCATTAGAAGGGGATAATTGTGCCGGTACCAATTGCGGATACACCGGTACAGGTTAGTCAACTTCGAAGGCTGAACGATTTTCCTTCGGTTCGTGAAAGGATGTAAAGAATTCTCTAGTCTCCCAGCGTCCATTATTTGCTTCTTTAATCGTTTACTTCGATTTCTTCTTCAGCCTTTCCCGTCCTTGGGGGACACATCGAGTTCCTCCGGAGTTGTTATACGAGTACATCGTGATAAAATTTATTATCACGCCTTGCTTATTATTAATCGCATGACAAAGCACGTTGGTATGTAGCGATAACGCCTCCGCGGAGAATATACACCACGGTTTATGTACATATGTATGTACGTACGTATGTACGAAACGTCTATTATTCCCGGCAACGTAAATGCGACAGGTGTTTTTCATCCGATCAAAAGAATTCTTTCTCGGTACGGTCTCCTCTCTCTCTCTCCTCGCGCGTATCCCTGCATATTCGTGCATACGAATAAGGTTCGGGCATTGTGCGGCAAAAAATTATGCGGTTCGGCTCCGTTCGGAGACGCACGTTTCACGGTAGCGTCTCGTTTCGTTAGACAAAACGTCCGGAAAACCACCCGCGACCCGTCCGCTTTTTACGGACGACGAGTTCTCTTTGTTTCATCGGCTCGGCCGTTCCTGTCGATATTCCCGTTCCTTTTCTTAAACGAATTCTTTCAGCAGCGATGACTTCGCGGTGGTTCCAACCGCGACCAACCGCCTTATGTAGAAAATACAAACGTGTGGTTAGATGCGCATCAAGCTCGACTCCGCGACGAAAGCAGCTTGTAATTTAAGTTTCGCTCGATGATGTAACGTCGGCTATACCACGATTCATTATACCAAACGCAATAATGCCAGAGAGATTACACGGTACGCGGCCTGTGACGCGTTTAAAACTTTACTCCGAAGCGAACCGCGTGGCTTTTACGAAATTTACCAAACGCGGGCAACTTTCCGGCAACTTTCCGGCAACTTTCCGGCAACGGGGAACGACACCGGCTTCTCGAGGCATGACGCGGGCAAATTTCTCAGGCGAATTATCAGCAAATATGTAAACATCGGGCGACCGGTATCGGAACAAACGCAAGAATATCACGGTCTCTAGAAAAATGAAATCAAAGAAACGTTCCGTATTTTCGATTGGCGTGACGCACGCGGAATGTTATCGCGTGTACACCATATTCGGCAACACGGCCGGCATGAAAAGAGTAAAATAGATAAGGTTAAGCAACGCGATCCACCGCGGTTTTACGTGGTCGTCCGCGATATGCAAACGCCGAGACGAAGCTACTTATCGAGTTTCCTTATCGGCTGGTGACGTTGGCAAGGTCGCGCGACGTCCTCGCTTCGACGGCAGGCGGGAGGTACGAAACGGTCGCGGCTATGTACGCACATGCCAGCGATTCGCGTAATCGGCGTGGGAGGATAAATAATAGCTCGTCATCGAAACATCTGTCAACCGGGCCGGCTGCCGTCGCGCGACGTACGAACGAAAGAACGTATCGGCTTTAACGACTCGGCGGTCCGGTCCCCCGAGGTTAATTGGATTTTAAATTACACGGGGTCCCATTGCGACGATCCTCGAGGGTACTCCTTACGATCGCGATTTGAAAAAAACGAATTGTTTCGACCAGGAATGTATATCTTATCCGACAGCGAGGACGTGGTATACGAGCGAGCAGTCGGACGAACGCCGCGAACGTTAACCCTCTTCATAAATATTCGTTAATTTCTAATAACTATTCCTTTTAATTCCGGCATAACTACGGCAGGAGGAAACCCGGGCAGATAATAGCCCGTGCCTGTAATTACGCGGCGGATGAGCTTAGTCGGGAGCGTTCCCCGGGGTTAACGATGAAACTAACCCCGGAATACCGTGGATACCGCGTTAAGACGACTTCGAGCCACGATGCCGAAGGCTTGAGACATTTACCCCGCGAAACGCCGCAACTAAATTCATAAAACTAGAGTATAAGGAGCTCGATTCGAGCGTGCCAATGCGGTAGGTGCGTTCCAACGGCTTAGGAATGTTTAGAAATAGGAATACCGAGCGAATCGAGTCGACGCTATCCCCGCTTGGCTATCGAATCCGTATCTAAGCCTGTACATAAGTGCATACGTTCGTTCCCGTATATACTTTCGATCGCAGCTATATATATGTATATACATATATTTCTCCTCTCCAGCGTGAACTATCGATTAATCTAGTCCGAGTGCTTTGCTCCTTATTACTCAACGCGTTACTCAATTGCTCATGTAACAAGGCCAGCGAGCGAAGCCACCGAAGCCAGTGTAAGACCGCTTTTTGTCGGGGGAGATACTCGATTCGACTTTTATAGTATCTCCTTATTGCGTCGAATAATGACGTGAAACGGCATAACTGCCTGGAAGTCGGTGTAACCTCGTCCCAGGAAATAATCGTAATTTTAGCTGCCTGATCCGCCGACCGTACACGGCTACCGCGACGTTCCAAGTATCCACGGAAACTTTACGGCCTAGAAATCGACGCCATTGGCCGTCGGATTCGAAGATTCTAGCCAGCTCGGGGCGAATTCAAGCCCATAAGTGGTTGGCGTCCGTAGAAGCCGGGACCGGCCGCGGCGGCAGGTTATGCAAGATTTCGTTTGTTCGAGTTATTGGTCTGCCGGCAGTTTATTTGTCGGGCCCGTTCGGGCACGGCAACACGGCAACGCGGCAACTGCGAAGACGGTCGCCCAGGCACGAGCAAGAAGTAAAGGAGAACGTCCTTGCAAGGCCGGGCGCCGACGCCCGACTCGGGCCTCTCTCTTTCTTTCCCGATCTCCCCCTTGCACCCCGCCCCTTCTCCCTGCCCAGGTACGCGCTCTCTTTCTCTCTCTCTCTCTTTCTGTCTCTCTTCCTGGCTCTCTCCCTCTCTCTCTCTCTCCTCTAGCTTCTCCAACCGATCCCTCTCGCCATCTTCGTCTATATACGTTTCCGTCCAGCCTCTGCGATCCTTCGACTGCACCTCCGCCAGTTACACGCCGGCGTGTAGCATCCATTCTACAATCCTGTTTGCTTATATAGAAAACTGTCGTCTCACCTATCCGGGTGTAGTTACCAACATGCATCCTGCATTCCAGCGTGCCCCGAGGACGGGATAAGTGCCGAAGAGCATTCGCGGGTTTCGCGTGAGAAAACCAGGGGATCCGCGTTGATTCTTTCTCGGACAATGAGGATTGATTTCGTCGAAGACGGGCTCGATTTCAGTCGAATCTCCTTGGAACGAGCGAGTCACCACGGCGGTGCCCAAAGTCCGCGGGATCCGGTGAATCGATCGTAGCTTAGCGGAGCGACGGGGGTGGGGAAAGAGTTTTCTTTCGTTCAAAGAAGTCTCTTGGTTAAAAGATATCGGGGCGGGGGCGTAAACAGACTCCTGTCGCGCAGTCTTTTCTTTTTTGTCGAAGCAAATTCGCAGACTCAACAACGGTAATGTCGCCGAACGACGAGCCGTCGCGAATAATGTCTCGGGTATATCTGTGTCCCTGTCTCCGGTTAAAAAATTACCCGTGGGCGCCCGACCTCGGTTCCACTTCGTCGGGAGATAACTTCACCGACGATGCTGCTTCTATAAATACGCCGTGTGTTCGGGGGGAAGGGTCGAATAAGGTACTCACGCCCATTCTCGAGGCACCGGTGTCGGGGCGACTGACACGAGCGATTTTGAAAAAAAAAGGAAAATGCCCCGCCATCGGTAAAGCGTTCTACCCGATCGATTTTACCTACCCATATCGCCGCGAGCCAAGAAAAAAGACGACGGAAAAAGAAAGGAAGGAGGAACTCGATCGGAATTCGCTCTGAAAAACTTTTAATTTCGTTATCATTTTTCGCATATTCGACCGCACGCGCGACGCAACGCTCGCAATCTTTCTACGGAGAAAAATGCTGTAGAGCTGATCGAATGCAACTTGACTCGAACATGTTCGACGTACCTTATCCTTTGTGACGTGTCGGAGCTCGTTACTCGTTACGGTTCTGTGCTCATGCCCGTGTCATCTCACTTAGATACTCGAAAGACAACCACAGGGGGTTCGAGATTTCTTCAGGGGAATGTAGCCGCGAAGAGATGCATCAAGGATTTATCCAGCATCGATCGTCAACGATCGATCCGCTTTTCTTAGAAACCGTGGGAAAGATTCTCAGATTGTTTCCAATGTTTTCCACCGCATGGATCCAACGTTGTCCGTACATCGATACGCGGACTATTTACTCGGTTATTTAGGACAATTTGCGGCAGGATGTTAACGAGGTGTTAATGTACCCGGACGCAACGGTCGTGTCTCGACCGTAAATATTTTTCGTCGTAAAATACTTGCGCGTTCGATGCGTGTCACGTACCGGCTCGGCTTAGCGTTGCGTCGCCCGGTGTCGGCTGGCGGTTTTTCGCGTATATGGCAAAGACAAGTTTTAAGAAGGTAACGTTATTCTCTGGCGTTCGTTGAACGACGCGTCTCGCCCCGTAAACTTGGAATTCCTCTATCCGGCCGGTGTTACGCATCGCGTGCGTCAAACGTTGATTAACCGAATGGCACGTTGCGCGCTCGTTCTTTGCGCGTTTCAAAGAAAAATCCTACGAACGGCCAGGTTTGGCTCGTGTCGAGGTCGTTTCAAGTGCGAGCGGCATTACGAGGGAGGTCGTTTCCCATGATTCACATAATAACAGCCGCGAAAGATTTTCGCGCGTATTCCATGATTACTTCCGTCTACCCTCGCTACTTGATAAAACATGAAATAACACCGTTGTGTAATAACGTTGCTCGCGTCGTCCATCTCCGACTCCGCAGGTACGTGTATAGACGCGTGTATGTACATACAAAAGTACGTGGTGTAACGCCGCGCGATAGAAATAGTACCGCAGAAAAATCTGTTGAATATTTCGTGGGTGTGCGAGAGAGACGCGCGGTAGGTTTGCACGGCGACAAGTGGGCGAGGAGCCTAGCTATGAATGCCGGGCCGGGCCATGCAACGCGCTCGTTCATGCGGCCCACTTCGTGCTTCCTCGCCGCTGGTGTATACATATAAATGCGCATGTGCACTTGCAGCTGGTTGCGCAGTGCATGCTACTCTCGAAAGCGTGGGCGGCAGTCCCGATCGATCGACTGTGGTAGATTAATATTTCATGCGTTGCCAAACACCGACCGCGAGCGAGAGACGCTCGGTCGCATCCTGGTGCCATCCCGTCTCGTCTCCTTGTCTCTGTCGAAAAGGACGACGAACACGAAGACGACGAGGCCCCCGATCCTGGGCCGCGTATCGTAAATACGTCGATCGAAACGATGAGTTTAGCCGTGCGGAGAATCACGTTCGAGGTCGCTTATTTCAGGGATCGGGCTGCGGTGAATAACACTTCGACGCGGGGCAAGTTACACCGCTAGATCGTCCGCGGATAATAAGTATGTGATTTAACTCGTGTCGCTGTAACCTCGCCAGGTATTCGAGCACAGCGCGAGAATACAGAAGACGCGCGCGACCCGTTCCGCGGAACATTACGTATTGCAATGAGTTTTGTAGCCAGCGATGCATAAAATAGGAACGAGCGGACAACTCCGTGTTTCAGATACGTTCCAGGGTAGCTTCGCATGCTCTCACGATCGAAACGTTATGCGCGTTTCTGCCGGTGGACGCCGGCTTCGCTTTGGAAACGTCCTCGAACACGCGATCGAGTTTCTTTTTCTCGCTCGCGTTCCGATCGTCCGACCGGTCTTCCGGAAATACGTATAATGGATCCATTCGGTAAAATATTTAAAAACATTCGTCGATATCGCGACGCGATAGAAAAATAAAAGTGACCAAGATATTTACGTAACCGCTTCTTCCGATACAAGCCCGAACGTATATCAGAACTTTACACCCACGCTGACGCGCACTTTCGTTACCCGTCCGTCCCGTTCTTGTAATTTATTACGTCGCGGCACGGCCATGATTCTCCCGAATTCCTTTCCTGCGTAACCAATAATATTTTTACACGTTGAAACAATTATTCCGAGTACTCGGGGAATTCATCCGAACGAAATTCTATCGGAACGATTTTCGGAACGACCCGGAAACGATCGTACGGTTTAGGAATTCCTGTAAGTGGTCTTTCGTGTTGCTCGATAGAATAAAGCCCGTGGAATTCCGAAAGTGGCGCATAAATTTCGCGATTCGTTCGGGCAAATATATACCGGGTATATCCTCTCTGTTTCCATTTACCGGTTCACACGTTCCTCATCTGCATTTACCCGATATTCCAGACAACTACAAAGTGCGACAAATTCACTCCCGGCAGTACTCCCGGAGATTGATGTTAGTTTCGACAGATTAGAAATCATCTTTTATTACGAATATTAATAACGTCATCCATTAGCCCCGCTCTCGACGCCCTCCCCGATTTCCCGGCCGACGTATCTCGCGATCGTTGTCGGTGGAACCACCTCGACGAGGGTCCCGATATTAATGCGCGTACAAGTTTTCCGGATAGGCATCTTCGCGACCTGATAAATCGTCGGCTGCTCGATGCCTCGATACGCTCTGTAATTACGGCACGTAACGAAAGTGTTACGTGTAGGTGCTCTTAAAGCCTTGAGGCCGAGCGTCAGGTATCTAAGGGCGTGCCCAGACCGAGACGACTTTTATTGTCGACGATATCATTGACCGTATCTGCCGTGATTTTTTCCCAACGAATCGATGAAAAATCGAGTCACCGGTGCTCGATCGAAGCGAACGAAAGGCGTGCGCGCGCGCGCGAGCGACTCGATGAAAACAAAACAAACGAAGAAGAAAACAGGATTTTTTCGAGCGTGGATTATAGAAAGAACGCAGCCAACGTAGCGTGCGGCTGCTCTTCGGCTCCCTTAATTGATTGTTTCTTTTGCAGTCGGGGAGCCGCGATTAAGATCGAAAGTGACAAAGAAATGGAAAGTCAAGACCGCCGGATAATTTATACGCATAATAATACATACCGAGTGTTGCGCAGAGACTAACTCCCGTTAAGAGATTCCCTCGTGGAATTTTAGCTCGTAAAGCCAGGTAGTATGGCAGTCATTAGGGTTTTGCTCGTACACTTGACATTGATAGCTTTCTTGCTTGTTACTTAACGCGTGAACTTCCAGTCGAAACTACCGGGAGAAAAGGGGTTATTAGCGATGCGTTTCGGGTGGTCGCTGACGCGATCCGACCCTTCTAAAATCGTTTCGGCTTCATTTTTCTCGCCAAACGATCCGATCGCGCGTATCGACCGTGCCTTACCGGCGATACGACACGTTCTCTCGGCTTGAGCGTATAAAGTCGACCGCGACGTAACTTCTCTCGCGAATTATCGCGTTGCGTAAAGGTCGCCGTGATACCGTTTCACGTTCCGATAACGCTAGGGCAAAAATTCGAACCCCAAGGTTCCAAGAAGCTTATCCCACAATTCCGCGATACTGGTAAATTGCTCACGTATGTGCGCACATAATATTTTTTGACGTTTACACGAGATAAGATAGCCGTTTCGATAAAGCGAACATTTCCTTCTTCCTGGATACAACCCTTTCGTGACTCATCCGTACGGAGTAAAATAACGTTGCGCGTACATGCTTCGTTGCATGTACCGTTAAGCTATCGAAATCGCCTTAGCCCGCCAGCGAACTAAAACATTTAAGACGGCACTTCCGAAGGGTAACAGATATATTCGTAAATTCATAAATTCCTGCGCACCGTACGTACACCGCACGATAGACTCTGTAATAGAAGATAAAGATAACAGAATCTCGAGAGCGAATCTAGTTCATCTTCGTTAAAACCAGGGATATTCCGCGAACGATAGCCGCCGCGCATAAACTCGAATCAATGAAGACCGTACGTGTCGGGGTGGGCCGATAAATAACGATCGAACCGAGAACAATTATAGACCGTTTACGATACGCACCGATAACGGCGACAATCGCGACGGGACCAAATTGATTTATGCCCGGTAACGTTAACACGCGGTAGCACGCCCGGTCACCAATTGACCGAGTTCGTCGAATGACAACGCATCCAAAGTTAGACCTCGAGATTCGCTTCGCAAAAATATCTCGCAGCGAACTCTCTGTCAAACAAGAATCCCGCGTGTGGTGTCGCTTGCGATGATATCGACGTACATACCTGTATGGGTGTACGTACGTCCATACCTGTACAGTCGTAGGATAAGTAAAGCATCTGTCGCGTCCCGGCGTTGACGGTGCATAGAACGGTGCGCGACTAGATCACCGTCCGCGCGTCCACGTATGCACGTATCCGTGTATCTAGGGATTTACACTCGAGCAGGATTTCTCGGGCGAGGATGGCTGATCTATAATTAAGATCGTCCGGTGATCTGCGGCTTGGCCGTCGGAGACGACCACTGGATCCTGTGACGATGCGCGCGTGTGGTCTCCTCCACGGGGGATCCACGTATCGCGTTACGTAGCCTTACAACGACGTGTCCCGGACACGATCGATCGGTCGTTTCTTTTCGAATCCACCGAGCTTCGATAGCTGGGTACACGTTAACCTACGTGTCCATAGACGTTAAAGAACCTGGCGAACCTCGTCGTCGGTTTCACGAGCGTGAATTTCAATATGAATTTCAAAGGCTCGACGAGGAATTCGATTAAAAATTCATTACGTGGAACGCAACCCTAATGTTCCCGGCGTTATACCGTCCGACTGTAAAGTACCGCTTCCACTTGCAGCGATTCCAAAGTCCAATTACAGTATCGCGATGCACGAAATAACCAATGAAATTAACGCGATACGTTTTCCTCCGACCTAACCGTTCGATCTACTCTCCGCCGAGATTTTTCGTTCGATCGATCGATCGGTCGTCGTTGATCGACTCCGTTGCACGGTTTACTCTCGTATCTGCCAGTCTATTAGGTTTTGCGCAACCCACGTCGCACGGTATTTATCGAGGTCGAGTCGAGCCATGCTCGAAGCGTGGGTCTTAACCTGTCACAATTCGATCGTAATTTTGCGATAAAACAGCATGCCGCTCTGGAATTCAGCAGGGTGATCGGCCACCAGAGAAACCGATTTCCCTTTACCGCTGCGACGGTTTTCTTTTCACGATAGAGCTTTCTTCTTTGAAACGTAGCTAAATATCATCACGTTTCTTCGGTCAATTTCTGTTTCAGATTTATATGACTGGTCGTACAACGCATCAAAGGCGCATCAAAGGCGCATAATGGTCGGTCGCAACATCGCGCAGACATGCGTGCCTTCCACCCTGAGAATCGTCCACATGTCCGAGAAGCTTTGACGGCATACCTGCATGCCTTATCAGGTTGCTTCTCCCGTGATATAAAGATCCCTTTCATCTACCGCGGCTAATCTGTTTTTACGTTTCTCCGGCATGTAACGTTCGCGAAATAACTCGGGGAAGTGCGGTTATCACGCGATGGCAATTTACGCAATTTTCCCATGGTCTTCGCTGGTAACACGACTATCGTAAACAGTAGTCGTGATACCCAGGTATTCTCTGTCGCTGAAATCTTCGAGGAATTAACGCCTCATTATCTCCCTTGCTTTGAAAACACTTTGCAACTGTACCCGGTATTTATACCCTCTACCGAGGATTTTCATTTTCCTTTACGCTACTCTGTATCTTCTTGCCTTCCCGCCAGTCCTGGCTCGTATTTCTGGGAATTTCGTTCCCCCAATAATCGTACGTTTGTTGTCGAGAACGATGTCGTCTCCCCCGGGCAGGATTTCTTCTTCGATCGACCGATTAGCCCGTTGACTCTCGCACCCATCGAATTCCGATTCTTCTCGTTCGGAACGACGCAGGTCTATTATCGTTCGGATGAGACGATCTTACGTTTTAGCCGGCTTAAAGCCAAGGCGTTTACGTTCACCGGCTGATCCGGTACGGGTTTGCGTGTCATAATCGATACGCGGCAAAACGGGTCCCGAATATCCTGCGGGATGTTCGTGGAACAGATGTATCGAGGGGATATTGAAATATAAAGCGTTCAGTGAAATGGCGTGATTAAGGATAATAAATACAATGTAGCAACATCGATCAGCGGCAATTACCGGCCCCGATGCAGAAGATGCTAAAGATGCACATAAATTTGATTCGGCGTATACAGCGAACGAAAATTTACGTAGAGAATTGAGTGGTCGGGGAAGCTCGATTATCGGGTTCTCAATGCCAACGAGGTACATAAAATGTTGATTCCCTCGCAACTTTACATACTCGATGTCCACGTAATTCTTTTTCCTTTTCTCTTGAACGTTGCTCGTCCTAATGCCAATCGTGTGCCGAACGTACGTCCATAAAAACCGTCTAATGAAAGAGTTTCGGCCAAGCATAAATGATTTGTAATATCCAGTTATTCGCCGAAGGCTTCTCGATTAATGGCTATCACGGAAGATTGCCCGGTGATTCTACGTGGGGGATCATCGTACCGCGTAACTTTTAAATACGGAAGGAAACTCGGTGGTTACCGTGCGCCGTGCGCGCACCAGACGGCAAAATCGTATTCGATATACATATTTAAAGATTTCTCGGTATTTCCTCGTACTAGAAAGCTTCCACTCTCGTTCACGGTATCTCTACGGTACTGTACGCGGTACGCGATATATCTGTGTCTCGTTAAGTCGATTATCCAATGCTGTACGTTCTACCGTCGTGACTTTGTCGCCGAGTAAAATTCATCCGGCCCGTGTAGAAACGTACGGAACCCCTGGCGAGCAGAACAGTGGGAGGATGATGATACACGGCGAAAGAAGAGGCTAGACTATAGATACCGAGGATCTGCTTGCTAAAGCTGCCTCGAGAGATCAATAGATCGAGCTGCCAGATCCGTCGATGGATTCGCATAATTGGACCGGTGTACGCTTAATGAGCACGTGGAATTATACCGGGTTGTACGTTACGCTAGGGCCACGCAGGTACATATACCGAGATTCGAGTAAAATTCAACGTAACTTCTCCGAGGAGAAAGAAACGGCTCGGGAATCGAGTTAAGCGTGAGAATTTGGGACGTCGGCAATTAGAGGATACCTTCCGCGATCGCTATCGCCATCTCGTGAGAATGGAATCTAGAACAGCCGGATCGAGGGACGGAGCCGTCGTTATGAAAAAAAGCAATAGTCACATTTACATCGAGAGTTTGATACGTTATGTCCCGACGCTGCCGACCGAGCGACATTCCTTTCCAATCGAATGTCCTTTCACGTATGTATACGATCGAACGTAAAATGTAATTTCAATGAAGATCGTAAAACTAGCAAACGATCTAACGTTGAAAAGCGAGCATCGAGAGCGAGAAGGAAAACTAAGGGCGTACGTCGAATCGACGGCATAGGATAAATTTGTCCCTCTCGGTCGGAAGAAAATCATGATTCGCCCCATGGATGGTGAAAAGGGAGTCTTGCAAGGTGTAGCGAGGGCAAATTAGTCGCGGCATCGTAAAGATACCTTTTTCTCTTGGAACGATGACTTAAGGGCACCCTAAGGACGTACCAGGCGAGTGATATATGTGTGTAGGTATATCGAGCGTATGGCGGCGCACTCGACAGGAAGGGAACACGGTGCACCAGTGCTGGAAGGGCTCATCAACCGGCTCTAAAGTCTAAACCTCCCCTTTCGAGGCGTGCAGAACGTGGAACGGGCGCGGATTGCAAATTACTGCGACAGCTGCAGCTGCCGCGACGATTCCTACCTACCTACCTACCTACCGACCTACAGCTACGGTAGATCTTCGCGTGCGACTGCGTATCGCCTCGAGCTACCTCGTACAAGTCCGATGAGTGCTTCCAACTTGCGTAATTGTTTATAGAGTCCACCGAGCCGAGGACCGGACCGAGCGACGCGGCGAACGATTTTCAAATTCGAACCAGAGCTTCTCTCTACGTATGCACACGCCTATGAACGCGTCTACGCCAGCGATAGAAGAGTAAAGGGCAAGAAAGTATAGAGTCGAAGAAAGAGAAGAAGAGAAGGAGCAAAAGTACTGTTACTCGGACAAAGGCTGCCCACGTTTACGGTCAGGATGCTATAAAGGCGCCTTACTCCCAGTGCACACCCAGTTCTTCCTGCAGTTTATTGCTATTGGAAACGGTTCAGGAAATCTCGTTGCCGCGTAATGCATTTACGGAATGACGCTTCATTTTTCCGCACGTTCTCGTATCCTGTCGATGCGACGCTACACGCTGTATAAACCGTTATCGAATCGAGTATGCACGAATACCTATGATTGCACGATATTACTCTTCAAACTATGTATATCCCCTTAGCTCCGAAACGTATCTCAGCCTGAATTTCTCGACGGATTCTAGCGTGAATCGATAACGGGTTAACGCGACACGAGATTAACGGCGTGTCGATGATTGTCGGTTTCCGATTGTCTCGCACCGATCGCGTGCAATCAGCGAGGAAACCTCTCTCCGGAGAGAGCCGTGGGGCGCGAGTCGGCAATTTATGGATCCGTCCAAGGTCTCGAGGTCAATCGCGAACCGCATCGCCTGTTGTTTCGATCGTGCCTCGTGCTCGGAACCGATGGTGTTCCGTGTAGATCTGTCCCGCAAAACCGTTTGAAATTCGCCCGCGATACTCCGCCGTATCGGAGAACCTTGCCAGAATTCCGCGACACGAAGGCTTCTTCGTCTGTTTCTCGTACGGGACGAAACCTTTTTCAGGGAACCGACTCCTCGCTTTTCTCCTCCTCACTCTCTCTCATCTCCGTCTCCATCTTTGCCAAGTACGTGGCGGCAGGCGAACAAAGAGAATCTCAAAAGGAGAATCTCGTGTTCGAGAACGAACGAGACTGCGCTCGGCGTCTTCTCGCGCGAGATATTTAGTACCTCGTAGGAAATTAATTTATCTATGATTCGAGAAACCGATAAAAATAATTCGGTCGGGTTTTTAGTGGAAGCCTTGAGCGCGGCTCCCACGCATTGCTCGGAACAAACGAGATTTTCTGGACCACAAGGTCTGTCGATCGCGTTGCCATACTTCTTCTTACCGAGTTGCTCGGCGAATTCTTTTTTCTGCCGTTCGATTATGAGACCGCTCTCGGGTCGGAGACGTCCGTATAGGCGGGCTCGTTGGTCGTACGGTGGCGCGGATGAAAATATCTTTCCTCTTTTTCCACGGTGATGTCCCGACAAGACTGGTACCCGTCGTCGCGCCACGGCGAACGTGTAAACAAGAGTATTCCGACGAGGTCAACGTTTCTCTCTGCCGAGCGGGCAGAATTTCGAGCGGACGGGTTTGGTCGTGAAATCCAAATTACAGCAATCAGTGTCCAAATGGAATACCCACGCGCATCGCCAGATTAAGACCCGACGGGACCTGGATGCTAACATTAAACTCCGGCGCCTCGGTTCGTGTTTTCGACCTCGTTTAGTCTACGCTTTTACGTCGTGTTTTATTCGTCCGCGTCGCGCCTTCCAACGCGGCGATTTAATTAACGCGTCCACAAAGTATCGCGTCGCGATTACCTCGAGACTATCGGATACGTTTCGTATGACCCGCGAAGCATCGACCGGAGAGACAGCGTCGAACCGAACTCGTTGCAGCGGTGTCAGACGCGTTGATCTAGATTTACGACGACGCCGCGCCGGTTCAGGGGGGCTGATCGGCAACGCGGCCGGCTTAGTCTCCGTATCTGCGAGACAATAAATTAATTTTCTTATTCGTCGATCGAGTCGGGGGGGAACGCGCGAGCGAACGATATTATTCTTCGAGCGTATATCGGTCGCGGAACGAGGAATCAAGTAATCGTCCGTCGAATCGTCCGTTGGCTCGTTATAAAAGGAACCTGTTTATCCGTGGAAAAGTATTAAAAGCGTGTAACGTACGGCGGCCGGTGAACGCCGAATGCAGCTGCGGATAGTAGTATGTCGTCTCTCGCCTGTATCGGATTCCGCGTAAGAAAAGTCAGATTCCGAGATTCCCTCGGTTGGCTGGCTGCGCATTAGCGTCGTTTTCGGTCTGAAATACAACGTTGCGGCTCCTTATTTTCGCGCTCGGCGTAATCCTGGCCGGTAAGTTCGGCGGTTCGCGGCGTTAAATCACGATAATCCTTAGGCACGATCTCTCCGGGAGCCCCGGCCCGGAGGATATTTTCGTTCGGCAGCGTCGCCGGGGGAAGCCTGGTAGCCTGGGGGGTTCGTTTCATTGTTATCGCGAGGTCTTCGGGGTTAGCACGAGCGCGGCGGACCTGAAACGCGAAACCGCAGCGTGTTAACTCAGGTGGAGCAGGTATTTGACACGTCGATGCACAGTGTCGAAGGCTATGCCTCACCTTGGTAACGCAAACACGAACACCAAACCCGGCCCGACCCGTGTCTACGTGAGTACGCGTGCGTGTGTGTGTTCTTTCGACTGTTAAGCCGTGTATGCCAAGTGAAATATGTTACACCCGCATATGGGACACGGATCTCGCGTTACACGTTGCCTGTACCGCAAGGTCACCGATAGATAGGATCTAGCACAGAAATGCGGCCGACGACGAGGCCTGTTAGACCGCGTCCACCTCGTGCTTCGAGTACCGAGTGTCTCACGGCGAATCGACCAACCGTCTCGTCGTGGTACCACCCTTCGTGCACGCCCTTTCGCGTCGGGCGGACAATTATGAAAATATCGAAATATCGGCTAAAGACCGGATAAAAATTTTCAAAACTCGATCCACGGGTAACCGGGACTCTATATCGTCACG
Organism: Mimumesa dahlbomi; assembly: GCA_917499265.3. NCBI lineage: Eukaryota > Metazoa > Arthropoda > Insecta > Hymenoptera > Crabronidae > Mimumesa > Mimumesa dahlbomi. Next base: position 726,150 of record OU824124.1, read on the forward strand.
CGGAAGAGACCGTAGGATAGTTCGTTAGCGGGACACTGTGTATATACGAGGAAAGAATACCCGGGATGACCAAGTGCGAACGTACCGTTACGTCCGTCGGCTCGTAGGGCCAGCCGTCATCGTTTCTCGATCATCGCGCGTCAACATCGATTTAGGCCAATTGCCGCTGCTCAACGATTTACGCTTCTCCGGTGTTAGATACGTCATTCCGCCAGAATGAGTCTGTCAGTCTCGCGGATTCGCTTCTTCTCTTACAATATCGTCGTGTGGGATAATTACAACTAGAACGTCTTTTCCGCTGACAAGTATCAAAGTACACCGTGGTAAAGGGAGGGAGAGAGGGAAATAGAGAGAGGGAGACGACTCGTCGATCACTCGGTCGATTACAGAGATACCGCGAAAGCGAGTGGCAAGAAAAGGCGGGCAAAAACATTCGAGGCACGGACTCGTGCGGAGGCGCGAAACGAATGATTTAATGGCGGGAGCTGGATCTATCGCGTCCCAGCGGCGCCATTGATCCTGCCTCGCGCGAAATGCGAGGGGCTAAGTGGCGTCGATCGTGAATCCTCGGGAGTGACGGTTCCCTCTTATCACCGGGGGTTTCGGTATGATAGTTCGTCCGGTGGATTATAGGACAGATCGACCCGTGGCATCTGGCAGAGACGCATTGCCGGTCGCGCCGCTACGAGGATCCTTTATCCCTTTGGAACCGTCCGCGTCGGCGCGGAATCTCGCGAAATTCCAGGGGACTGGACTCGCTTCGCGGCCGGACAGAAATCTATGTAGAGACGATTCGGAGGCATAATTTGTAGTCCGGGGACGGAGTCCGCGTTGATTACTCGTTGCCGGAATGAAAGGTGGGCGGACTCGCGACTTTGGTATGCAAAGCATTGTGCGGCTCGGAACTTGCAAAACAGATTATTTATACTATCGTTCCACGGGATTTCGTCGAAGCGAGATCCCGATCGTTGGATTCCAGATTATTCGAAGGGCTGTTCGTGCAACGGGCTTGAAGCGACAGGGAGAGAGAACGTATCCGATTATACCGATGGAACGAAACGCTATTAACTTTTCTCCCCTACAAATAGCTAGTCGGTATTTAAGACGGATATCGCGAATTCCTCTCCGGTTTATCCGGTTTATCCGGTGAATCTCGTCCTATACCCCGTCGTAGATACGTTCGAGGAGGTGAAACCGCAACAACAGCGGCAGCAACAACGGACAGCCAATAAGTAACGATGGAGCAGTAACTTGGTCGGACAGTGGCGTTGCACCATAATACACGTCGGGTGTATACAACGCTCGGGCAACACCTACAAATAGAAGTCATAGAACAAGCCTGGGCCCTGTTGCTGGCTACTTTACGACTACCAGGGCCCGGAGTTCACGCCGTGGCATTACTTCCGAACCATTAGGCCGTGCACGCTAAGCCCTTCTCGATGTACACCGTTGCTTCGTTCCGCGGAATCGCGGGACTTTTTCCCTAATGGAAGAAAATTCCTCCAACGACGAGAATCCGCTGAAAATTCGCGATCCCCGAACGATAAACGTCTCGGCGATTCCCGCGCAATCTATGTGGAAACTAAATTACGTAACCCGATGCTATAACTGCAAGGGCCCGTAATTAAGGAAAGTTTGTTTGCATTTATTTAATATCTATATATCGATACGATATAGGGCCGTACGTTACGTTCGGAGGCCTTCCGCTCGAAATTCCAATGTGCACCGACGCATAACGCTACGCGGTGATTTGCATATTTGAAAGTGAACGAGTGACTTTGCCCGAAGGGAACGAGTAAACAAAGGCACGAATAAGTTGACTGCTTAGCTTCGGAGTAGAATTACGTCCGGTTTTCTAGGATAATAGATTTTTCAACGTGTGACGCAAAAGCTTAGAAAAAGGAATCGTGTTCCAGGACTTTCACGAGTCGCTCCGCGCTTAGACGTTCCTTCGAAAAAATAGGACGAACGAAAGCGAACGGTAGGTTGACCGCACCGAGAACATCGGAGGGAGCGTAACGCGAGAGTACATAGTCGTACACGATATTCCGAGTCGTAACGTCACCCCGGTCTTACGCAGGATGAACTCGAGCCACGCGTCCGCGGAATCTTACGTTACATCCCTAAATCCTGATACGTTACGTCATGGAACGTATTGGCTCACCAGTCCCGTAGGTGCAACTTTACGCGGTAGACCCTGCGACTCACCGTTTCGCATGACGCAATCGTCGAATGAGTAACGCGTTGCTTATTTTCATGCGAATTAAATCGTACGCCGAGCAAAAGGAACGATCTATAATTTCTACCTTTTGAAAGACAATTTCAGCTATCAAAAATTACCAGAACGAAGGAGACACCGAACGACGACCGATTTAACCACGCAATATGATCCATGGAAATGAGTTACCGGGCCTCGTGTATACGGCGTATCCTCGATTTTCATTTTCGCCTGCAGGCACCATCGACTTAAGATACCACCAAATAAACCAGTCAACGTCTCGGACGGCAGCGTACCGGTGCATACCACCGCGTGGCCAGGTCCTAACAAGTACGAGCCTAAGGTAACACGAGAGGGCCACCAGCGTCGCGAGAGTCTCCGGTTTCGAATTTGTCTAAAGTAATTAAAACCCCGCGCGAGCAGAGGCCTTGCCTTGCCTTGCCTTGCCTTGCCTTGCTTCCCTTGCCTTCCCTTGCCTTGGCCTGCCATGCCGCACGTTATGTCTGCGAATCGACGTCCCTCACGGGGGTGGTTGTTCCTCTTGGCGTACACCAACCCCAGTGATGTTTGAAAACAGCTATGGGAAGTGGTTGCCTTTTCTAACCTGAGTTATAGGACAGCCGAGCCATACGTACGGTTCGCAACGTAACGTTAGAATGTTGCAGCCGGGGAAACTCGCGGGATTTATCGTTATCCCGTATATTGTCCGTGTAAAGTGGTTACTCTCACGCGTGGCACGTTTAACTCACCATTTGGAAAAATACCGCGAATATTTAACTCGGTATTGCGAAAACGTTTACATTTATTTGCGGAGTAATCGCAGCCGAAGACAACGATCCGTTTCTGTGATAACTGCGCTTCGAAGTAAGACATTAGGAAGAGAATGATAACCGAATGACGCTTCGTATGGCTCGAATAAAATTCCTGTCCGGAGTATGTTATCGAGAATAAACCGGTATGAAATAAATTTGAAGATGGCGATGGGGGTTATCGAGGCGATTTCATGCGTGTTGCGCACGAGCGAGTCCACGGAGTACTGCAAATATTAGCATATCTTCTCACAATAAAGTTAATGGTCTCGACCAGTCAGGTAGGTCGTATCCCGCGAGTGAGACAGGTATGCACATTTGATAGCGGAATGGTGCTGCTGTATATTCGTCTAACCCGACGACATTCTATCCTGGGAAAATAGCTCGTGTCGCTTCCCCGCCCTAACGTGTCACGCGCTAAAAATATAGGGAATCGTGAAAAATTTCCTGAGATATTTTTTTTATAACTTCAGCGTAACGAATTGCCGTCCCGCTATCTTCAGCACCAACTTCGAGGATTACTTTAAATACGTCCATTATCTTAACGCGATTTAGGTATATACATGTATGCGTCTACCAAGTTGCAGAGCAGATGGTTGGTTATACTTATCGGTCAATAACCGGTCCCTGAAAGCTTTCTTAGACTTCTCTGGAATTACTGCCGCTTAATTAGTTAGGTGCATCGAAGTAAGACGATTAAGCGGTCGGAGAAAAAGAAGAAGAAACAGCTCCACCGTAGGAAGACGGCAGCAACGACCTGATCGAGAGGCAAACGAATACATTCCGGCTGGAATTTGTTAAAAACATCAGCTTTTATCCGTGATCTAAAAATGCGGAACGGGCTGACAATGGTGACCGAGGAAAAAGATCGTGGAATAAAATAAGCGCGGCCACCTGTTAAGCCCGAGCAGCGTTCGGTCGTCCAGGTGGGGTACGTGATGTCACGTGCTATATCTCACCGTTACGCCGGGGATTGTATGCAGAGGAGGGATCCGATTGTCTCCAAATTGAGGAGCACTTATCTCGGCACGTGACTATGTATCGTCGAAAGACAAGCGCCTCGTTTTTTTTTACGTTCCGCTGGGTATTGTCTTCTCGCGGGACAATCGTGGGTACGATACAACGTTTTCGGGGTTATCGGCGTTACCACCGAGAATAAAGATGTTCGGGGTAAAGAGTCGATAGCGACGGCTGACCACGAGATACTCGCGAACGGGACTACCGAATTTGTAAGCCTCGACAAACGATCCCGCCGCGTCGTAAACCGTCGCGAAATCGTATTGTATTTATATCACCGCGGTCCTTCGAAGTCTGGGTGAATCACGCGGCCGACGGATTTCTCCGTAGATCGTGAAAGTTTTTTTCCTGCGGATGTGTCGGGCGAACCTGGAAGTCGGATATCCGACGGGTGTAGGGAAGGGGTCAACAAAAATTGATGGGCCAGAAGTCGTGTTTGAGACATCGTCGCGTCGCGTCGGTGCGATCGGCACGCCCTGAACCACGTCCGGCGTAACGCGAACCGGTGTTCTCGGAACAACAGACTCTGCCGGACAAAAGAAAGCCGCGCTATAAACGACGCTATGAAATCCGCCGTTATGCGGGGACGAGCGCTCATTTGCCTCTTCGATCACGTATACGTTTAATTGAATTTAAAAGCGGCAGCGAATTTAACGGTTCTCGTGCCGCGAGTTATCTCGGCAACGGCGATTACGTGCGGAATAATAACCTTAGCGTTGGCAACCCGTGAATTAGTTTCACGGCAACGAGATCGCGAACGCGCGCGGCGGATATTCCGCGGAATACAATAGTTTCGCGGGATACGCAATCCCGCGCGTGTGGGCCGTTGAAAAATGGAAAAATCTCGAGAGCGAGCGGCGGCGGTCGGGCTCGCCTGCGCGAGCTGGACGCTTCACGCGTAATGATGACAAATGACTGCGTAAATCACGAGACGGTTCCGACGGCTTGAACGATCAAACATAACCTTTGGAGGGGCCACTGCCCGAGATGGATCCCGAGATGGATCCCGAGAGAATCGGACGACCGCCTGCATCGAAGAGATGCAATTTTTTCCCTACCCGAGATAACCCTGATATTTCGTCGACGAGAATTTTATAATCGAGGATCCTTTCCAGTGGAAAATGTTGCCTTTACTGGAAACGGTACCGGGTTTCTATCGTGTTTCGTCCGGTAAAAATAAACGAATGGGGGTGGGGGTGGGGGCATCTCGTTGTAGGCGGACGTGGCGCGATTATCGAAGGTACCTCGCAGATGAAGACGTCACGGTTTGACGGGTCGACAATGGAGTATAAATTACCGATGGTAGTGAACGATGATGACGGTGGTAGCGCAACATGCATCGTAGAGAGTGGGTGCATGTGTGCTCGGTTCCTCGGGTTTTCTACCATAGGCCTCGTTGGAGCGTCAACGAGATATCCATGGGCTCCGAGCATCACCATGGATTCCTGGAACGCCTACGAAACGTTCGACCTCTGAACACGACGAGCCACGATCGAAGAGGTCATCGTGGTACCGAGGCTCGACCTTCGTGCCCGACCTTTCGATCGAGAGGACTGTGAATTCATGGTTAAAACCATAGGTCCCTTGGTACAGGGACGGGACGATGGTCGGGACTAAACGACGATCGCCTCGGAGCATCGTACCCAATTACAAGAAGAATCGCCAATCAGGAACGAGCCTTCACGTTTTTTCACCTTTCAGCTTTTAATCCTCGAAGTATACTCGTCGGGGGTTTCCAACTTTTCGGAATGTCTAGGCGGATACGTGGTCATACAGAAACGTTCGAGGGTGCAGCCCTGCTCTTCCACGAGGCTCGAAATATCTTCGGTACGGAAGGAAAAAAATATTTAGTCGACCGGTGTACGACGATCGGAAGAGGATTTTTTTCAAAGAGTTTCGGAGCGTCATAAACGTTCGACACGTACAATCTCGCGTGTAGTTTTGCAATAAATCGTAAACGGCTGACTCTTTCACACGATCCACACGTTGCAGTAAGCGTGGGCAGTTCTGGTGTGGCAATATGGCGCCGTGCCCGGCCGTCCTTCCGTCCCACCTGGATATATAAAACGGGCATTGCGGTTAATTAACGAGCATTACGTTAGGTGCCAATCTGCATAATTACCGGCCCGCGCGCTGCGTCGAGTGCATTCATCATTTACATCGTATCACACTGATTATACGTCCAAAGGAATTTCCACCTTCCAAACCAGGAGGGATTATAGCTTTATATTCGATACGTATCGTTAGACGCAGCGAGCTTTCGGATATCGCACGTAACAGAGAAACGAGCGACTATATTCCGTTTCTTTTCAAAGTATCGCTCGGGCAAGTTCATTCTTTCGATCGGGAATACTCGCGGAGCGGAAGGAACGCTTTGCTGTAATTGTTGTAGAAAGTGAATCGCGCGAATCACGGAGATTCCAGGTAGAAAGAGAGAAAAGAAGAAACAGCGAGAGGGACCGACCCCCTTAAGCAAGATTCCTACCGGTTACTGCCTTACGTCTACCTGTTATTGTAGCTACAGGGCTGCATTCCAGTTGAATCTAAATGCCTCTGTCACGGCTCGCAGTAACCCTAATGGCAGGAACACGATGTTCCTGCTTCTGGGCGAGCATTTTCTGCGGGTGCATTACCTTGAATTCGTACGAACGACTTCTCGAGTTTCGTGTCGAACTTTGCGCTTCGAACACGTCGAAACGGTTGCTTTCCTCGAAACGAATCTTTCTGCCTCCAATTACCACGTGTAAACCGCCGACAACGAAGATTCGTTCGATTTATACGTTTGTCCGACCGATCATTGTCTGCCCTCGCCAGGGCGAGTATTGGACGATAAGGAGATACATCCCTAAATTAACCATGTGGAAGCTGCTAGCCTTGTCGCTGATATCGGAACAATCGTAATGATAAATCAAGCCGGTCCGTGGCGAGATATCGATGATAAAAGTCTCTACACGAACGGGACCACGGGATGATGCCTTGGCAGGCCCATAACGCAGTTTCTGATAACGAGAACCTTTCTCGAGTTAATCAGGCTCCCCGTGTAAGGGCCGGGTTATCCCGGTACATACACACAATGCTCCAAACGAGTTCGCGGACCCGTCGTGAGCGGACCCCGACCGACGGTTCTTACGTGACGACGACATTTAGATGGCCGACCACCGATAAGCCGGAGAAAACTGGAGCTTCGGCTGTAATAAGGGCGGCCTCAAGCTGCGCAACGATCGAGACAAAGCTCAGGGGCAAACGAGGACTAGACCACGAGTCCCATAAACGGTGACTAATGCGAATGCGAGACAACGAACCGGAGAGAGACGTATGGAAGGACGACAGAGCTATAAAACGGTGAACGGATTAAAGTGTTCGATTAAAAAAAATACAACGACAACGACAAAGGAAACGCTTTCTATCGAATAAGTCGAAGACGATAAAGCGAATTCCGGTTTGATTGTTCTGGATGGAGCAACCGTGCGTCGTGGTCGACGCCTATGGGCTTGCATCTACGATGTGATCGCAATTAAGGTAGATTTGCGGGAACGCGATTAGCCAGAAATGCTAATTGGCTCGGAGAGGAGAGGAAGAACCGTATATTGCGCCACGCGAAAATTAGAAAGGCACTTGCACTTCCAATTGCGATCGCGCCTCCATTCTCACTGACGAGAAAACTGTGCATGCCCGTTTCCTACACGTATGTATGTATGTATGTATGTATGTATGACGCCGCGACGCGACGTCTCGGTTTTGTTCGCCGACTTGTGCAAGCCGGTCGTTTGTGTCTTCGCGGTGATTCCTTAATTACGGGAGCGAATCAAATTGAATGGCGAAGGTAAAGCAATTAGACGGAGGCGTAACTAGAAAGACCAACTCGAGTATACCGAAGCAGCGGAGAAACTCTGGCAATTTCAATGGAAACCTCTGGCGTGCGTCGCATCAGATGTTGCTTGCACGATGAGATATAAATTTACATATTATATAGGGAAATTATCTCTGACGCAAGTAGTCTAATTCATCCGTACCTCGACGCTTCTATTCTATACGTACGTAAATACGTATGTACATGCATTCAGGTACCTATCCCTTCCTCCGTTCTATCGACGAACTTTAACTGTCCATACTTTCTTCGGCCTCGATCCCCCCTGCGGGAACTTCGCTTACGTATCGCTTTCGCAATCATTATTAGACGTTGTTGCGCAAGCGAGAGCGCTCTGTCCTATATGAAATATCGCCCGCATTCAATCTCAGCCGCGGATACGTTGTAATTAGCGTGCAAGACACTGCGTGGAAGCACGGTCCCTAACGTAGCGTGAATGCGCAATATCGCGGCTCGCAGGACACGGGCCGTCTGCAAAAATCCAGATGCCATTTCAGATAGGTGCTGGCAGATTCGCCACGGCGTTACACCAACAGCGGCTGCAACTTTACGACAGCCACGCGGACTAATCTGTACCCCCGGCCTGCTCCTAGTCAACTATTTCTGTCTCTTGTATCACGTTATAATGCCTGCCCCGCGACTCTACTTTCCAAACATCGACGGCTGCTTAACTTTCCCGTTTATCGGAACGATTTTATTTCTCATTCACCTTCGTAATTCATGGTTTCACGCGTCGATGAGTCGACGCGCGCTCGAGAAGGTATCGAGAAACAATCTGATCGTTCGCGAGGAGCAGATGTGCCACTGGCAGATGGTCGGCAACGAGTGTTCTCGGATTGCCTCGGAACACTATAATCAAGCCACTAAAAACGAACTCTACTAAACAACCTTGTTATTCTTCTACGAAAGGGAAAGGAAACTTGTCCTTCCTATCTGCTTTTCGTATCGATAGGCCGCGCAATCCGGACTTTTTCAAGAAATTAGCCACCGTCCGGTCGTGCCTCGCGTTCCGTCGCATCAGCTTTCTAACGACAATGTAACGCAACGTTGGCACGTTTCACGGAAAACCAGTTAATTGTCATCGGGCTAAAAGTTCGTAGGTTATCTTTCATCGCCGACCCGTCGACGGCGTGTTCATCGGGTGTCAACGTCATGCGTGCTGTGCACTGCAGCGCAGTGCGGTATAGTGCAGTGCCAACTCAATTAACGCGATCGCGACAGCGATAAATCGTTTTGCCTCCTTCCACTTCCATCTCTTCTCGCTTCTTCGTGCGAACACGATTCGCATTAGGAGGATGAAAGAGCACGCGACGTGCGAGAAATGATTTTTGCGAGCTCGGAATAACGCTCGAGTTTAATCGAGACGATTCGTCTTTCATCGACGGCGAAAAATTCAACGCTGTCGGCGCAACGCGAAGAACCGTCGCGGAAGATGAAGCGAACGAAAGGAGACACGCCAGGAATTTCTTCTATTACGAAATCCGTCTAGATTCATCCCACGATCCGCGTGGTGTCGTACCATTTGGAACAATCTGGTTAAGCGGGGGCGACAATCGTGCAAGACGAGCGTGTTTAAATATAGACGCCAGCCGGGCTAAGTTTATCTTTATTGAGGTTTATGCCGGTTCACGATGCGCCGTCGCATCGACCTCGTTGCTTTACGACGTAACGTAGACGCGTCGGTAATGTGCGGCGAGCACACAGGTCGTTTTATGTCGTTTTACGTCGTCTTATGTCGCGTTAGTCGTTATCGCGGCACTTCCGCGAAAAAGACACGAGATGAAACGAATCGAGTCTCGCGGGTTCGCCGGGCCCGCTTTCAACGTTTCCACCTTTTAATTTCGCGACAAGAAAAAAGGCCTCCTCCTTCGCAGTCGCTGGGATGTGCTATCGCAAGAATAAATTTGCCAAAAGAGTCCAGGACGGTGTCTCTGATACCGGGAATCCGTGTTCGCGTGACAATGCAATTTCTACACGGTGATATTTAACGAATGACACGTTTAAGTGCACACCGGTGCACCTTTATTATCCGGCTTTTCAGAAAGGGCCAGCGTATCGCGTTTCACGCGGTCTCTTATGTAAATGCAGATAAGCCGCGGCCGATTACGCGAAATAGAAGGTATAGGTGCGTACAGTCGCGAGTGGTATTTCGCGCGAGCAAAGATAAAGGGAATCGCGTGCGCCGGGAAGCAAACGCGGCTGAGCTATCGCGGGAAACAACCCGCCAGGGGCTTTGTCGAGGTATCGCCGCGCCGGGGTACCTACAGGGTGGACTAAAAAGTACCGCGCGTCCTAAGGTTCGTCGAATCGTTCGGTACACGCGCGATTTATTTAACGAGCGACAAGTAGGCAACGCGTAAACAAGCGTTAAGCGCGTAGGCAGATTGCCTACGTTAGAAAAGGGAGCGTCTTTCCGAGAAGTTAATTCAGCTCGGAGGATCACGAACTTTCATGTACGAGACCTTGCGCGAACACGGCAATTGCCTCGTGACTCGAGATTCTACGTAAGAATTAAACCAACGATCCCGTGGAACGTATCTTAATCACGTTAGTTAGCTGTCCGACGATTGGTTTTTATTCTTCGTCTGTCCGCTCTTTTCGACGCGATTTAACGTCTCGTGCGTTTCGAAGACGTTGCGTCGTAACCAGGTCTACCGAAAGCCGTGGCCGCTAAGTGACGGTTCGTTAACACTCGGCTCAAAAGCAATCAAGAGTTAAGGTCTTGACTCGGGCCAAGTACAAGAGTTCCCGACTGGTAGACCTGAACTACTCTTTTCCGGAAGAATTAGATCGAGGTCTTTGGGGTATTCAAACGGCATTAAATCGGCATATTTTCCCCAAACTATGGTGATATTCTTGTAGGGGACGTCCACCCGAGTAATTTAAGCCTAACTACGAGAAGATTCATCAAGCCAATCGCGAGATATTTTGATCTAAAAAGTCGAGGTTTTTGTAAGAAACGTCGTCTTCTTCCTCTCCTCCTTCTCCATCTCAATCTCCATGTTCAGCCTGTCACGCAGCCCGGTGTCAAACCCTAACATATGTTTCATACTATGCGAGATAATTTTTCTGCCGATATCGTAGATTTTATATATGTAGTATATGAAATTTCCTCTCACACACATCCAGATTGTTAACATATTAAATTAGAAATGTTTGTTACGTTACGTTTTTGACATCAAGCTTCGTAAAATTAAAGTTCAGAATGCGCATTGGAAACATATTCGATCATTTTTATATCTTGAAAATTGCGCGAATGGCGAGCGATGTATGAAAATCGCGAAAAATCGTCAAATTATGACAGTTTTTTGGTTGGCATTCGCTCAATTTTTGAGATAGCGACCTGAAACTTGTACCATTGTTTTAGTTAGGAAATTCTACGGTAGAACAATGTATAATAGTTGTACTTTTCGAAAATTTCATTTTTCGCAAAAATCTGAAGGGGGTAGGTCAGGATTTTTTGCGATTTTCGTAAATCGCTTGCCATTTCCGCAATTTTTGAGATATCAAAATGATTCTTTCACTGGCTTATTCGGCTTCGGATTCCGCGTCCAAAACGCCCCGGATCATTTTAATATCTCAAAAATTACGGAAATGGCAGGCGATTTACGAAAATCGCGAAAAATCCTGACCTACCCCCTTCAGATTTTTGCGAAAAATGAAATTTTCGAAAAGTACAACTATTATACATTGTTCTACCGTAGAATTTCCTAACTAAAACAATGGTACAAGTTTCAGGTCGCTATCTCAAAAATTGAGCGAATGCCGAACGAAAAACTGCTGAAATTTGACGATTTTTCACGATTCTCGTAATTCCTTCGTCATTTCCGTAAATATTTAGATTTCGACCTGAATCTTTCGCTGTCTTATTCGGTTTCGGATTCCACTTCCATAACGACCCGGATCATTTTGATACCTCAAAAATTGCGGAAATGACGAAGGAATTACGAGAATCGTGAAAAATCGTCAAATTTCAGCAGTTTTTCGTTCAGCATTCGCTCAATTTTTGAGATAGCGACCTGAAACTTGTACCATTGTTTTAGTTAGGAAATTCTACGGTAGAACAACGTATAATAGTTGTACTTTTCGAAAATTTCATTTTTCGCAAAAATCTGAAGGGGGTAGGTCAGGATTTTTTGCGATTTTCGTAAATCGCTTGCCATTTCCGCAATTTTTGAGATATCAAAATGATTCTTTCACTGGCTTATTCGGCTTCGGATTCCGCGTCCAAAACGCCCCGGATCATTTTAATATCTCAAAAATTACAGAAATGGCAGGCGATTTACGAAAATCGCGAAAAATCCTGACCTACCCCCTTCAGATTTTTGCGAAAAATGAAATTTTCGAAAAGTACAACTATTATACGTTGTTCTACCGTAGAATTTCCTAACTAAAACAATGGTACAAGTTTCAGGTCGCTATCTCAAAAATTGAGCGAATGCCGAACGAAAAACTGCTGAAATTTGACGATTTTTCACGATTCTCGTAATTCCTTCGTCATTTCCGTAAATATTTAGATTTCGACCTGAATCTTTCGCTGTCTTATTCGCTTTCGGATTCCACTTCCATAACGACCCGGATCATCTTGATACCTCAAAAATTGCGGAAATGACGAAGGAATTACGAGAATCGTGAAAAATCGTCAAATTTCAGCAGTTTTTCGTTCAGCATTCGCTCAATTTTTGAGATAGCGACCTGAAACTTGTACCATTGTTTTAGTTCGGAAATTCTACGGTAGAACAACGTATAATAGTTGTACTTTTCGAAAATTTCATTTTTCGCAAAAATCTGAAGGGGGTAGGTCAGGATTTTTTGCGATTTTCGTAAATCACTTGCCATTTCCGCAATTTTTGAGATATTAAAATGATTCTTTCACTGGCTTATTCGGCTTCGGATTCCGCGTCCAAAACGCCCCGGATCATTTTAATATCTCAAAAATTGCGGAAATGGCAAGCGATTTACGAAAATCGCAAAAAATCCTGACCTACCCCCTTCAGATTTTTGCGAAAAATGAAATTTTCGAAAAGTACAACTATTATACATTGTTCTGTCGTAGAATTTCCCAACTAAAACAATGGTACAAGTTTCAGACGGCTATCTCAAAAATTGAGCGAATGCCGTTCAAAATATCGCCTGAATTTTTCACGATTTTCGTAATTTGCTCGCCATTTCCACAATGATTGAGATATTAAAACGATCCGGGACGTGTTGGACGCGGAATTCGAAGCCCAATAAGACAGTGAAAGATTCAGGTCGATATCTAAAAATTTGCGGAAATGACTAAAGAATCCACAAAAAGCATCGAAAATGCAAAGCTATGGGCCAAGTACAAGAGAATGTTACATTGGAATAGGTTGCTCATTAACATAAACTGCATTTTACACAGGATTTGAAATCAATCAAATGTGAGCAAGTTTGATTGATTTCAAATCCTGTGTAAAATGCAGTTTATGTTAATGAGCAACCTATTCCAATGTAACATTCTCTTGTACTTGGCCCATAGCTTTGCATTTTCGATGCTTTTTGTGGATATCCATACCATTTTGTCCGTTCCCCTTCCTCTTTGGATGAGCGCTGGAACGACGTCGACGACGAGAGACTGGACGGTTCCGTCGGACAGGATGGGAGGCAATGAACCTGTTCCTGCTAACCCTGGAGGCTCGTTATCGCCGTCTACTTCACGAACGACGCGAAACTCTCCGGTCTGTGCTCTGGAACTATGACGAGGGCAATGACAAGGTTCGTCCGACAAATAGGAAATAAGTGAAACGCGTAATCTTTCTCCTTACCGCAAGATCGCTCCTTCGGGCGACGGATGAATACGAAGTAAGAATACTCGAGAAGAGAAAGAGGGAGAGAGAGGGAGGGGAGAGTGCGTGGTCGAAAATAGTTGCTCGTTGATTATATTCGGAATCGTAAAACAAGGCAAATCCAATTTACGGTATCCGCTTCACGGCTTGTTCTCCCATGGCTATCGGTTCAGCGCATCTCTCGAGGTTCAAAATCATCCTGGCGTTGACAAGGCTTGTCCATCGGTAAATCATTGGCTCTACTCGGTTGGCCACGAGCGGTGACATGTTCCGTAGCCCCCTATCAGGACGAGTCTATTAAATCTGCAACAGGACGGAATGTGTGCCGCGGCCATTACCATTCCGCCAAGTCGTAAGTTATCTTCGCTGACAGTGGGCGCGCATAGAAATGTCTTCGGCCGTGATACCTTCTGATTTCTTCTTCTTCTTCTTCTTCGTCTTCTTCGTCTTCTTCGTCTTCTTCTTCGTCTTCTTCGTCTACTCTGTTCTCCTTGTTGTCCCTCTCCTCGTCTCGCTATGCTCGAGAAGCCGTCTTTGGTCGTCCTGTCAGCCGCCGGCACCCTTTTCAAGTCCGCGGACCCGACGTACTTGGACCTCTTCTTCGATTGTCAAACTGTTAATGAGTTCTTACCTTTTTCCCCTCCGCCTTCGCCTTGATTTTAAACCCCTCGGTAATCCGAGTCGCGACACGATTGACTGCTAACCGAAGTACAGAGTAAACTAAGGCGTACAACTTTTTTTACGCAGGGCGTAAAAAAGATATGGAAGAGGAACGCGTGGAACGGAAGAAAATAGACGTGAAAGAAGGCAAGGGTGGAATAACGTAAGAACTCTAATTAACGTCCGAGCCGTGACGTTTAACGTCACGATACGAACGCAAGACGTTGTTTCGCAAACTCGTGACGAACTCCATTACGTTGGCTCTTAGTTAAACCAGTCGGCAATGGATTGGAACAATGTTCTATATAAATCTGCCACGTGGTAGAGGGCCGGTGGTTTGCCTGGGGTACCGTGACGTACCGGTAATTCACGTTCCATTCGTGTGATAATCTTCGTAGCCGCGCATAAAGGGATTCGACCGTAGGTTACTTTTCTCGGCGAAGGTCGGCACTCGGCATTCGGCGATCTTGGCGAGCCTATCAAAGGTATTCGAACGTGAAGAGGGACGCGGCGGGTCGCGGTGGGTAACCGATTCGTATAAAATTTGCATCGCATTCCTCGAGGCAGCCCTTGGTAGTACCGGTAGTAGTGGTCGTGCATCGTAGGTAGATCTTTCGGAAGATCTCACCTCGGCACCTCCGCGAAACTCGCGGACACGAACGTAAAGAGAAGGAGGGGAGCGGGACGCCGGACAAGGAGAAGCAGAAGAAGAAGAAGAAGAAGAAGAAGAAGAAGAAGAAGAAGAGGGGCTAGTGGAAGAAACAAGTACGAAGGAGAGGACCGAGATGAAAACGAAGACGGTGACGACGACGACGACGAAGACGAAGGGGAAGAAATAAAATTCGAACGGTCTTGGGCTCTCTCGGTCTCTTCGTCTCTCTCTGTTTTCGAGTCCTTCCAATTCTCCGCTGGCCATAAACGTTTTGTTGCAGTCGGATCGCCGGCAAGTCGAACGGTAAATCAAGATGGCTGCTTTACGTAATGGAGTTGCACCGGCCACATCTTAATTAGGAAAAATCTGGAAGCACATCCGTTTCCAGCTCGGCGATCGTAGGCAGAGTTAAAGCACCCATTGCATTCTCATTAACCGTCTGCTTTTGAATGCAGCCTGTATGTACCCCGTGTACAGCGAATCGCTCGTTACACTATTTATCTGGAGCCTCCGTTTCGCGGAAAATGGACTTGTGTTCGTAATAATACGACCACGTACGAGCTGTTTTGCATACCATCTATCAGACACCTTTTCTATCGTATACGCACGCCTACAAAGATGCTATTGAACGACGCCAGCGTGGCATACCCTTTGTTACATTAACAACGTACGAAACCTCATAAATGTCATCGAGTTTATTAAAAAATGAAAGTACCGTTAGGATACTTTCCAACTTGCGTGTATGTATGCGCAGGAATGCAAAGTACGAAGGAAAGTAAACACGAATCGGCGGAGAGGCTTGTATCGAAATCGCATCCATCGAATCTCGTACATGGGATCGTCGCAACTTTCACTGTTTCCATTTCCGTAAATGCGACGCCGAGCGCAAAGACGTATCGAAAGGGAGAAAAAAAAAGGAGTCGCAAGTATTACCACCGACGAGTTCCGAGGATCACGATGACCACGACCGGCACGACTCTGGCGATTCTAATGAAATGCATCGGCGGAATCAATAATTCATATCGTCGGTATGCAGTTAGGAGCCTTGGGCGTTCTGCGAATGCCTCGAGCAGGGCCCATCGGGAATCACCCACGGCTATGAAAACTAATCTATCGCCCGTGGCCGTTTCTCGTATATCTCACGACCGCGACAACGCGTCGTAATCGATGCCACGGCTGCCCGCGAGATTATAAACCGCCCCGATCGTTAACACGAGAGCAGCACGTATCGCGAGACCTTCCCGGCGTCGAGTTCACACGTTTCACAGGCGATCGTTCCTTGTTCGAACGTCGAAAATGTTCTTAAACGTCTGTCACTCGCTCCTGAATCGTGGCAGCTGGTTCTCACTCCACGCAGACGGCAACATGATCAGTCTAAATTCACGTGAGACAGCCAAATACGCGTCCTGATTGAATACCAGCGATGAGCACCGACGCGAGTGACGAGGTTCCGTGCCTCGGACGTCTTCGTCGAGAGGTACGAGAGGCAATTACTTCTATCCTAACCTTCGAGCTAACCTTCCGCTCTGTTCTCTCGCAGGCCTTTAATTGTTTAGAAACGTTTCCAAGCAAAATCATCGAGTACAATGAAATCGTCAATGCCTACATGCCGGAATCCATTAAAAATAGCAACAGCAGCGACGGCGTTGTCGGTCGAAAGGCTAGATGTCAATCCACCCTGTCGACTGTCAGAAACTGTGATCTGACAAGTACCTCGGAGTTCGATGGTAATTTCACGCGGATAGATATCGCGGAAACGCTAAGCGGAATATTTTCATTCACCACGATTCCCGTAGTTACGAGTTACTACTCACTCTCGATGTGCGATCGTAATCGTTTCCGTCATGGAATTTGCAAAAGGAGATATTATCGAACGCGCGGTATCGCCGGGTCCATAACGCGCAGACGACCCGGACCACTTGGCCAGCTTTTAGCGTTTCTCGTTAGCCGTTTGACGACCTGTACAAAGAAGATTGTCATTGCCCCGTCGCAATTCATCGTCGACAGTATAATTTCCATGTTCTTTCATCGGTAAGCACGGAAAGTCCTCCTCGAACTCTCCGCAACCGTATTGTCACGTTAATCGCGATACTTTCTGCAAAGACGTCAAGTGAAGAACGTACAATGCGGACCGTCGCCGACCTGGACCAGTTCTCTGTCGACGTACGTGACCACCGTTAAAAAGGACGATTCGCCTATCGCGAAACTCATTGAAATCATGCGATCGGCGACCATACGGCTTATCAGTGACACCACGATCGTAAGCCTCGGACTACCAATCGTATCGTCGGTGGAAAAATAATGATTTCGTTCTAGCTGAAACGATGGCTTCAAGCCGTTGCTCTGAGCAGCACCGGTGAATCACCCTCGATCGAACTGGCGAACGCGACCCGCAGCATCGAAACCATCGACGGATGGGCCTACGAGCTCTTCTTTCATCTCAAGTACCTTCGAGTGAACCGCGCACGACGGACCACCGACAAAGTAATCCTTAACGCTAATTGCGGCTCTTACGCCCCGCTACCGGACGCGGAATCTACTTTTATTTTTTTCAACCCAACCGGACTATAATGATACCTATTGATTTGATACTACCGCGAAATCATCGCGTCCGATACGTTTCTTTATCCCTTTATCGCTGCCTCGAGCAGGATTGCGATGCTCGTTAATGAAATAACGCATTTCTACAGGCGATCGAATCCGAATCACGGTCCGACGACGATATGACTCGTATCAACTTGTGGCATCGCGTGGTCCAGCTCCGCGATAATTACATCATTATGTACGAAACGCTAAACAATTACGAGAAGATTTGCGATCTGGATTCGTCGTCGGGGGACCGTCAAGAGGTCTAAGGAACACGGTATTGGGAAAAGTCTAGGAAAGCTGGTTTTTCGAGGAGCATTAATATCGAGTCGTACAACAGGTTTGAAGTCGAGTAGAAGGTCCGTCGTTGGTTGAACCTCTCGCCCGTTTGTTTCGACACGATAGAGCTGACATGGCACGCTATTGTGGCTAACATTTAGACTTCGTGCCGAGGAAGGGAACGCAGACAGGCTACGGGATTTTTATTTAGGCGAGATTGCACCACCCGACCTGCAGTCACCACTCGCTCCATCGACTCTTTTCCTGCAAGTAATAGCCTAACCTACTTTGGCGGTTAAAACGTCAAACCTTTTTTTCCACAGCGATGCAATACTATCGAGAAATAATATCTACGATTGCTCCGATACAGGAACAATATTATTCAATTATAAATACAAGAGTTGGAAATTTTCTATAACCGCGGGCCGTTCATTAACGCCAGATTCCTCGTGTTCCGTTGCCAATGGTTCTAAGGTAAAGGTTGTTCGTAGAACCGTGGAAAAAAAGTGAAAGGTCGACGTGCCGAGACCTTTCTGGTGTCAATGGTCTGGAGACTCGTTCGATTCCGACGAACGAACGAACAAACGAACGGTACGGACGCGGTAGCATTGTTAATCAATTTATCAGTGTATGCGCAGCGCGTGCATTTCAGTTTCAACGTTCTTCGAGATCGAGGCTGATTCATCGGACGTGAGTAGCACTTGTCATACGTGGATGAGGTCGATACCCTGGTAATATCGGTAAGCTTTTCCGACGAGGGGCTAGTCAACGGCAGACGCGAGCGGGCACGTTAAAAACTCTTGAAATTAACCCAGATTTTATGGAAATGAACATTTTTCAGCGCGTTTCGTCGTCGAGAGGTGGACCGTCGACTAATATACGTTTCGAGTAGTCGTAACGAGAGAGTCTCGAGAGTTTTCTTCGCGAGTCAAGTCTCCCATTCCCACAATAAATACAGCGGCAGATCTCTCTTTCTCTTTTGCTTCGGGGGAGTGCCGGCAAGCATCCCAGCGGCTGCTGCGACCGTACGATTACCGCACGACACCGTGAAAAAGTCAATGTTACCTTTGCACGTCGCGAGATTTCCGCGTTTATTATTAATTCACAGCGCGTCAGGACGTGGATACGGTTGATTCGTTTCCGCGGGGAAATATCGAGTCGTTTTCAAATTACTCGTACGTAGAAACGTGGCAACGTTTCTCGAATGTATCGATCGACTCTCCGGCGCCACGGTTTATCGCGATCGCGACAAGAGAGAATGACGAATGCGGCTAGTAAATCGGCACGATCGGTTTGCCTGCGAACGATCGACACGCGCTAAAGGAACTCCTGGGCTCGGAATAAACACGGCCGGCCAGCGGAAATCGTCCAGCTTCTCCGCGCGTGAGATTAAAAAACTAGAGGGAGAGAGAGAGTAGAGAGAGGATGGGAGGATAGAGAGACGAAGAACGTTCAAGCCTCCGTAATCGATCTTTACTCGGGTAATCTCCGGAGGAATCGATATAGATGATGTCTGAACGCATCGTTCATGGTAACGTCATTACGACACCGATACTGAAACCCTTGGCAAATACGGTTCGATCGCGAAACCTCCGCGGCGATAGCTAACGTTACGATCGATATAAATCAGAAAGTGAATGTCGAAAATTATTGCAATCTGTTGTGTCGATCGACAAATCTGGTTGTACGCTTGTCGCCGCTGCTATGTGTATCGAACTAATAACGCGTACGAGTACTTCTTCTTCATCACCCGCGAGAGAGATAGATAGGTCGCGGTCTGTATAGGCGTGCTATCGAGGCAAACAGGAAAGCCTGGAAAAGGAAGTGTAGTGGAAAGTTCGCAAGCGGTCACGAAGATAGCAAATGCTTTTCCCTATAGGCGGATGGGTTAGGTATCCGCTAACAGGCTAGTCAAAGGTAAAAGCGTTAAACGAGTGCTGACCCCAACTAACCTATGATCTTGGTTGATAGTTGATCGCGAGTTAAGCCTCGCTCCATCCATAACAGCCTCGAACGAAATCCTTCGTGTGGCTCCATCGTGCGAACGAACGGTAGTCACGACTCTGATTACGAACCATGTAAAACACCGTAGAACCTCTGTGCGAGGGGCACGGAAAACAGACGGGGGAGAAAGAGGGGGGAGAGCGAACGAGAGGACCTCGTTACACGAGAGAGCGTCAAAGTTAAACGCTTCGGGGTAAATCATAATTAGATCCGAGTCGATTTCATCTACACCACCTATTGTCGTGCTTTAATCAGCCGTTCCACGCCCTTCGCGAGCGTATAACGAGTTTGCGATTTCTTTCGGATTCCCCTGCGATAACATTGATTCCCAGTATTGTGATTATTTTGTAAAAAGAAAGAAATAATAGAAAATGAGAGGATGCATCTGACTTTCCGCGAGATGCCGTCGTATACCAATTATATTATATGTAGAATTGACGAGGCGTTGGAGATGCTCTTACGTCTCGAGCGCAGACCCGAGGATTGTGCTCGTAAGATCGTAAACGAGACTACTAAGATCCGCAAGAACCGTTAGAGTTAACGATGACTTCGCTTCCCTACCTCGTCGCGATCTTTACGCCTTGCAATTCCACCAGTGGATATATGTATATCCACGACGCTACGGTAGCGCGCGGAGGTGGCTAACAAGATGAACGATCCCCCGGTTAGACGACAACGAAAGAACACGATCGTAAAATTTGCTCCAGGTTTTGCGACACACGTTCCGTCTCGCCGGAGAAAATTTCACCGAGACCTTCGGTGTCGCCTTCCCTTGAAAAATCTTGCGGGTCAACGGGTCAACATACGGAAAAATAGATTAAACATGCCTCATCCGATTTCCCTAATGGCGAATCAACTAGATAAATATGTATATGTAGAATCGCCTCGGTCTCAGAGACGTAGAATAAAACAAAAAAGTGGGTCGAGTCTCTGTACGTGTCGCAGTCACGAATACACTAAGACCCGATGTATATACGTACGATCGTGTACACATCGTGTTATCGTTGCACGAACTGCAAGCCTAACCGGTGGCCGACAATGCTTCGTTGCGGGCGTGCATCGAGTTTTATGCAACGACACGGTAGAAAGGAAAATGATTTTATAATAATCACCAAGGCCTGCACGTTGTACCCCTTTTCTGCCGTGCAGCGAAACAGAATCGTGGGTGTGTTCCCCGGGCATGCTGCTCGGGAACAATGTGACATTATGGTAAATGACTGAGGCCATTGTCGTCAAGGAACGCTTGCTGTGTACTGTTATGTTCCACCTAACATGCCTCCTTTCAGACCTTTCCGACCACTTGGCTATCCCTTGCGTTACCAACGGACAACAAAACTTTATTACTTTAAAGTTTAAACGATCCGTCAGCGTTGTTGGCCCCCTTGCCATCTTCCCCCTGATCGAAAAGAAATGTATTCCATCTATTCGATAGCAAAGGAAACGAATCCGCGGATCGCTACGGCCGAGTTATACTTTCTAAACGACGGCCAAGCGAGTAGTTAAACCTCGATTCTTTCGTGTCGAAAGCGGAATAATTTATAATCCAGGAAAAGCTCGCGTGGATCTCGGGTTTCAGCTGGCCGTCTAACCGCACTCGCGTGTCTTCATCTGCTGCGTTATACGCAAGAGCGGTCACCCAGAGATCCGTATACGTTGTCCTCGTAGCGTACGCGATTCTGCTCTAAGGCTGGCTTCACACCATCTGCATCGAGTCGTGTCGGGTCCAGTCCAGTTAATTTGAGGCAAGTCGAACGGACGATACCACCGGAATCTTTTGGCCCGTCTCTGTAAGGAAGAGCGAAAGTTTCGAAAGGGATACAAAGCTGGAAACTTGAAATTGACATATGGAAGAAATAGTGGCGCTGTGAAACCCGCTTGATTCGATCCGCGAAAATATAAACCGTGGAACTGGCGACCGATCGCCAAACCGACTTTCTTACTTTTGCGTAACGCTGGTTTATTGCTCAATTAATTGTGAGATCATGAACACACGAGTCGACGTAAATACGTGCTCGTGACTCGTAGGGGTACGCGTGGAAAACTATAGGAAATCTGGCAGACTGGTACACTTTCGACATCCGCGGTATTCCGAGTATATTTCTTGGAATCGCAGGGAAGTTATTCTTCCACGTAAATCATGGAACCTACGAGCGTCTCGCTTTTCACGCGTCTCTCGTCAAACGCGGCGGCGGCGGCGTCGTCGATGAATTATGCTTTGAGGTTTGCACGCTCGAAAATACCCATTTCCACCCACATGGATCGCAGGTTTATAAACACGTTGATACCTCGGCTATTCTTCGATTCGGTTTCGCACGGTTTAAATGTCGTCCTGTTGAAAAATGCGTCGTGGTTACAAAGTAACCTACCATTTAAGATGTAATGTAAAAATGACATGTAAATCGCGGCGTAAGTATCGTACTTAATAGCAAGTAGGTAGAAAGTTTATTGCGCGAGAACATTACTATTCCTATTATGATTAGACAGCATTATTATTATCGCTGTTATTATGGCGGACCTCGGAGGCTATCAAAAGTTGATGAAGGTAGCCATGCGGTAAGCCGCAATGTACCGTGCACTCCGACTCATTGACAACCTATATCAGTAGCCGTAATGCGACGTGATGCAACCTGAATTTATCGAAACGGTGTGTCGTAACGGTGATTCTCAGCTAATTCGCGTCTCTCTAAATTCTATCGAGCGGGATCGATTTCTATTCGGTACGTTATTTCGTAAATCCTCCGGCTTCTAACGGAACTTCGATTCCCGGCGAATAAGTGATTTCCGATACCGAACGTTATAGCAGGTGTCGTCGCGACACTCCCCGAATGACGTAGCATCTTCGCTAATAAATTATCGAATCAGCGGTAATTGTTGCCCACGGTGATACGGCAACGATATCGACCGGATCGATACGTACCGTTATCAATGCCTTATCGAAGTAAGTAGTCAATCTGCAGTTCTAGAAGGGTAACGGTGAAAAACGACGACGTCGTGAAACGCAACACTTTCCACGTTACCGAGGAACGCATTGCGCAACCACAGGTGTATATTTCGCTAAATGTTCGTAGAAAACCGAGTACCTTGGGGTCACGCGATGACTTTTATTCGTCGGCAAAATCTGCTTCCTGATTCGAGGAGCTTTTACTGACCGAGAATCGCACCAGGCAATTTATGTATAAGTCTAGCAAATTACCGGTAGAACCTGCCGCTCCGGCGTGTGTATTATGCAAGAAAAAGAAAGTCTATAGTTTCCTGCAACTTCCAGGAAAGTAAACAATTATACGAATACTTCCCCCGATCGTTGGAAACCAGACTTTAGTAATAGTAATTCTAATACGCAAAACAGCGTTCCCCAAAAAACGTACTTCAAACGAATATTTGGAAAAGAAAGCCGTGACGAAGAAATTTAGCGTTATCGTGAAATTCTAGACAATTACAGTTGCGTATGTCACTTACACATTGTACAGCGATACTGGCTAACCGTTTTAAGATAACTACGCGAGAATTCCCCGTCGCGATACGACGCAGAGTTGCTTGGGATACACGATTATGCAAAATTGGTATTCGCAGCAGGGATTCGTGTGCTGATCTTAAATTACTCCAGCCCTTCCCGGAGGGACATTTGCGTCTATCGCGTCTTACGATTATTCTCAACATTTTCATTCGTAACAGATCAAATCGAACGTAAGCGTTTTTAAAAGAAACTTTGCAACGTTTGATCGTCCGATATTTCTGAAATTTCTCCGACTGGCAAGTAACTAACGAACGATAAATTTTCCTTACACATTCGTGACGTCAAAAATCCACCTCGAGACTAATATTAAGTATCGCACGTTGTATTATTTAAGTGAAAATTGATTATCCTGTCTTCTGGGTAATTTAATTAACATTTATCCTTTCCCTGTGAGCGCTGCTATCGCGGAGTCGATTTAAAAATCACCTTCCCCGTGAATATGATTAAAATTAATAATAATAATTCCCATGAAATATGATCGTGGTGCGTGAAAATTTATTACGAGTAAATATTCCGGACTGTGCGATATTGACGATCGAATGTACGTCGATCGGTCGGCCGTGGCACGTCTAATAGAGTTATATCTAAGGTGGAACAACCGGTCTTATGTACATACACTGTACAAGAAAATCAAAAGGTGAAGATGAAACAGAGGACTCTATGACCGTAAATCGTTTGTTAAACTATTAACGATACTTCCTTTAACGGTTCATCACGCGTACAATCTTAACGCTATTACCTTTCGCTCCATTAGCAATATTACGCTCGATATCTTTCACCGTCCGTGAGTTCCACGCATTGATATGTCATCGCTGGAAAACCTTTCCTCGTCCCTGGTTCAACTGAAACGTAAACAAGGGGTTCAAAGAAAAAAAAAGGATCGTTGGTCGCGCATGCACCAGGCTAATACGAATCGGTGTTTCGGGATGATGAACACAGTGGAGCGGGGTCGGGACGGGAATATGTATGTATGTATAACCCGGCGCGAGCGCCTTGGGCGCCAAGCTCAGCCCTCTCGGCCCTCCCGGCCCATCCGGCCAAGTTCAAGGATGCCTTCGAGGTCTCGGTTCTCTGTATACGAGAAACACTCTCCTATACATAGGGATTCGAGCAACGATGCCTCGAGCAGATACATTGTTTCGAGTCTACTATTGCTTGGCTAGCTCGAACGACCGTTGCGCCGCGAAGAAGCAAAAAATTCGATCGTGTTCGACTATTACATTGGAAACGTACGACTTCCAGTCGTCACGGACGTCAAGTTCAAGGATGTCATCGAGGCCTAGCGTCACCGTGGACCCGTACGGGCTATAAGAGAGGATCGTTCCGTTCGTATCGTGTTCTCGAGTGAATTCAAAGTACGACATCTGAACGAAGATAGGCTGGAGGATGGAAAAATGGAGAAAATCCTTTAGTAGAGCATTGGCTAACCGGTCAAGGTGTTACGTTACACGAGTGGAATGTTACTTTATGGTAGCGGGAACGCGCGAGCGCATGCACGTACGCTGTTATGAGCAAAGTTTGACAAGACCCGGATAGACGACACGATACACCGTACAAAAGCGAGAACACGTACCTACGTAGCCTCGCGTAAACCGACTATAAATTCTTCGGGTAAACGAGACGCGAGAGTGCTTGCCAATCCGTCGTGATGGAGTAAAAACCTGACACCTGCTGCGGGTCACTCGTGGTAGATTGCTTTTGAAACGCATCGGGTGCAAAGGCATCCGCCTTCCAGGGTTTCCTTGGCTAACAGTTTTTTCCCTCCAAATTAAGGATCCGCAAGAATGTCCGGGCAAAAAAGTTGCCCGAGGTTGTGCACGTGTCTCGACGGAGGACGAAGAAATTTCGCGGGTGTAATAAGACGATAAATGCAAAGAGAACGCCGGAGGAAAACACGCGCGGGCGAAGGGGGGAGGACGTGTTAATTGCTGAATCTTAAGGTAATCAATAATTTAATTACGAAAGGGTAATTGCGAATACGTCCCGCTGATATCGGGAATGTTTGGTAGACCGTACGTGGACTGACGCGGACGATTAAGAGGGAACGTTAATTTAATGCGTTTGCGTGGCTAACCTTGGAACTCGAGACTCATAGACTTATCATGATAATGTGACATCCAGCATCTGGCTCTCGATTCCACGAGCATGACTGAGAGAAGTGGAGAGATTTCAAGTACGGCATATGGAACGAGGGTAGATGGAGAGAGGGTGGAAGTACGTGCGGGAAACAGGGCGAAGAAACGAATAGGGCAGGGCTTCCTGCAGCGTGATATACCTCTAATAATAGTTCTCCCTATCTTTATCTATCCTGGCAGACTTACATATATCGTGGCACATTCGCGTACGTGTAACGTCCTCGCGATCTCGGATCTGTGTAACGCCAGATGAACGACGCGGGAGAATCGATGAAAGAGATACGGGAGTTCGCACGCGCTTCCAGCCGATTCTTTGGCGATTAATACGCTTTTCATCTTTTCTTCCTAATCGCGAGAACGGAGAACAAAGAACGAAGAAAAAAGGATAAAAAGAGGGGTATTCAAGGTCGAAACGATTACAAGAATACACTCGATCATTCCGACATTCGTAAAGGCTATCGTTCGAGGGTAATCTCGAGTATCGGTTACAGAAGGCGTGGTTGGAACACGACGACAGAAGCCTGATATTAACGACCGAAACGTTTTTTATCGATCGCACGTGTAATTACGATCGTTAAGATTGTAACAAAATTGTACTGCATTCGGAACGACCGATAAGACCGGCGCGCGTTTAATTATCGAGCAATCGAACGAAAGTTGTTAACCGCTGGTTGGCAGAGGTCCAAGGAACGCGGAGCTCCAAATTTAGGCGGATTCCGGGCTATTAATAGCAGAGCCGGTGTACTTGGCATAATCTCGACGCGACGTGGAGTCCTGTCAAGTGTCCCGATGATTGTAACCAGGAAATTCTACAAGCTCTTCTTGGTGTGTGGCGAGCGTACGGAACGTTCCAAGTTGCGGCGGCCGGGTTGCCTCGACGTATCATCCTCGACCTCGAGAATATCATCGGATCGCAACGCGAGGAGTTCGTTGCACTCGTTCGAGCGCTGTCACACCTGACAGCATGAATTCCCGACGAACGAAAAATCACCTTCCACACAGTGACGAGCGTGGAATCCGCAAGGTGTAGATACCCGAGGAGAATATCGAAACCACACGCTTGGTTGCTGCCACGCGACATTTGAATTTTTCCGAACGAGAGTTATCCTCGCCCTGGCATATCGGTAGGGGCGACGGACGCGTGGATTCGACAGACGTTTGACGAATCACAATGAGATATCTAATAGCGTCGCGATCGCAGGGCCAGGATGGAAACGGGGGAAAAGATGATTCCGTTGTCCGGTGGAAACGTCTGGTCCGCGGACATTAATCTCGCAGGGGGAAGATATCTCGTTACCACGGCACCATAAACAAGTCGACCTCGTTGCAGTCCCGACGCATGAACTACGCCTTTGCCCTTAATGGCTCCTGGCAACAATGCCTTCGCCTCGGCCCCGAACAGGATCTCTGTGGAAGATCGCCCAGGCGCCAATGGCGATGATGTAGGTGGATCTGAATGCACCGGAGGTAGAGAAAGAGGCGGATAAATAGTGAAAGGAGAAAAGAGAGAAAACTAGCGGAGGATATCTGGCGAGCTTAGGCGCAGCCACGGTGCAAAGTCACTGCACTCCTGTGCCCCGTTGCGCACCGCCGCGAGAGTCCTGCGCAAAGGAGGCGCATTGCCGAGTGCAGCCGGTTTGCTGGCTCGGGATATTTTTCATTGACAATAAGAGAAAATAGGATATACCCCGTCCGCTAATGCCGGACTTTGTAAAAAACTCGGCTCAAACTATTATTAGAACCGTACTTAAATAAGATTATGTGGATTGTAGGGACAGGTATGCATCGCTGACGGTGCACTATCTTCTCCTGTTCTATGCAACTCCCTGCTAGATAACTCTACCGGTAACGCCATAACGAACCGACTTAATATCGTACCCGACCCTTGGCCAATAACATGTTACGATCTATCGAAATTCTTTCCTACGCCCTTCGACTTTAATCAAGAGTTAAGGTCTTGACTCGGGCCAAGTACAAGAGTTCCCGACTGGTAGACCGGAACTACTCTTTTCCGGAAGAATTAGATCGAGGTCTTTGGGGTATTCAAACGGCATTAAATCGGCATATTTCCCCCAAACTATGGTGATATTCTTGTAGGGGACGTCCACCCGAGTAATTTAAGCCTAACTACGAGAAGATTCATCAAGCCAATCGCGAGATATTTTGATCTAAAAAGTCGAGGTTTTTGTAAGAAACGTCGTCTTCTTCCTCTCCTCCTTCTCCATCTCAATCTCCATGTTCAGCCTGTCACGCAGCCCGGTGTCAAACCCTAACATATATTTCATACCATGCGAGATAATTTTTCTGCCGATATCGTAGATTTTATATATGTAGTATATGAAATTTCCTCTCACACATATCCAGATTGTTAACATATTAAATTAGAAATGTTTGTTACGTTACGTTTTTGACATCAAGCTTCGTAAAATTAAGGGTCAGAATGCGTATTCGAAACATATTCGATCATTTTTATATCTTGAAAATTGCGCGAATGGCGAGCGATGTATGAAAATCGCGAAAAATCGTCAAATTATGACAGTTTTTTGGTCGGCATTCGCTGAATTTTTGAGATAGCGATCTGAAACTGGTACCATTGTTTTAGTTAGGAAATTCTACGCCAGAACAATGTATAATAGTTGTACTTTTCGAAAATTTAATTTTTCGCAAAAATCTGAAGGGGGTAGGTCAGGATTTTTTGCGATTTTCGTAAATCACCTGCCATTTCCACAATTTTTGAGCTATTAAAATGATCCTGGGCGTTTTGGACGCGGAATCCGAAGCCGAATAAGATGCAGAAAGAATCAGATCGATATCTAAAAAATTGTAGAAATGGCAGGCGATTTACGAAAATCGCAAAAAATCCTGACCTACCCCCTTCAGATTTTTGCGAAAAATTAAATTTTCGAAAAGTACAACTATTATACATTGATCTGGCGTACAATTTCCCAACTAAAACAATGGTACAAGTTTCAGACGGCTATCTCAAAAATTGAGCGAATGCCGACTAAAAAACTGGTTGAATTTGACGATTTTTCGCGATATTCGTAATTCCTTCGTCATTTCCGGCATTTTTGAGATATCAAAATGACCCGTGACGTTTTGGAAGCGGAATCCGATGCCGAATAAGACAGTGAAAGAATCAAGTCGATATCAAAAAAGTTGCGGAAATGACAAAGGAAATACGAAAATCGCGAAAAATCGTCAAATTCAACCAGTTTTTTAGTCGGCATTCGCTCAATTTTTGTGATAGCGATCTGAAACTGGTACCATTGTTTTAGTTAGGAAATTCTACGCCAGAACAATGTATAATAGTTGTACTTTTCGAAAATTTAATTTTTCGCAAAAATCTGAAGGGGGTAGGTCAGGATTTTTCGCGATTTTCGTAAATCGCTTGCCATTTCCACAATTTTTCAGCTATTAAAACGATCCGGGGCGTTTTGGACGCGGAATCCGAAGCCGAATAAGACAGTGAAAGAATTGTTTTGATATCTAAAAAATTGTAGAAATGGCGAGAGATTTACGAAAATCGCAAAAAATCCTGACCTACCCCCTTCAGATTTTTGCGAAAAATGAAATTTTCGAAAAGTACAACTATTATATGTTGATCTGGCGTAGAATTTCCCAACTAAAACAATGGTACAAGTTTCAGACGGCTATCTCAAAAATTGAGCGAATGCCGTTCAAAAAACCGCCTGAATTTGAGGATTTTTCACGATTTTCGTAATTTGCTCGCCATTTCCACAATGATTGAGATATTAAAACGATCCGGGACGTGTTGGACGCGGAATTCGAAGCCCAATAAGACAGTGAAAGATTCAGGTCGATATCTAAAAATTTGCGGAAATGACGAAAGAATCCACAAAAAGCATCGAAAATGCAAAGCTATGGGCCAAGTACAAGAGAATGTTACATTGGAATAGGTTGCTCATTAACATAAACTGCATTTTACACAGGATTTGAAATCAATCAAATGTGAGCAAGTTTGATTGATTATCCCTTTCGGAAAGAAGGAACGGAAGTCGTCGCTAGAATATCCTATCGTGGCGCGTACCTAACCGCGTTGGGCAAAAATATCGGCGTGTGTCTTTAAAAGTTGAAACGGTCCGTTAATGTCTCGAGCACAGGTTTATCTTTTGTATCGCGGCACCGCTGGCACCGCTCGCGCTTAAGCCTGCCGCAAGCTCAGCCCGATGTTCTCCTCTCGCATCTGACCTGGAGTGCTTCTCCGAACGCGGAAGCTTGTTGCGGGGGAGTGCACATGCAGGATCGCGTACAGCCGGCCTCCTCGGAAGGTCGTGCCATTCAACGGCCGTTCACCCCTCATCCCTTTCTTTTTCCAACTTTGCTCTTCCTCCTCTTTTTCCTACCTATCTCGCGCATAGCACCCGCTATTGTTGCCACGTAGTCCACCGAGCAGTCGGTTCGGTCGGTTCGGTGAAAGAGATTCGTGAAAAATACACCGAACGATCGTCGTCTATTGTCGGCCGACTTATAATCTCTGGGGAAAGGAACTTTGGAAAATATGTAGAAGGATTCTTTCGTTTGCATCGAGATGGGTGGTATGGAATCGAGTTGCGAGTGGAATGTAAGTCATGGCACAGGGTGCAATCGTATCGAAGAGTTTTATAAGAGAGGCCTGGCGCGGAGTCGATTCAAATTCAACAATCCTTTCGGGATAAGAGATACGTACGTGTGGGCAAAGTAGGTGCATTTACAACAACTATCTACCGATACGATTAGTGTCTCTTAACGCCTTCATGCTCGGTATCCCGGCAAATGGTCTTCGCGCGGACATTCACCCCTCGTCCTTTTGTCCTTCTGCATCGTTTTATCTTCCTAACGCATCCTCCTAACCGGTCCTTAGAACGTGCTGATCGTCCAAGCGGACGCCTAAGGGGACGAATTCAAGGAGGTGACAAATCATACGTACATACATAGATGCCACGGAATTTTTCCCGCGAGCTAAAGATTTCCTAATTAATCGATATTTTCACCGTTCGACATCGGTGCGGAGAATCTCGAGACCAAGAGGATTCTCTCTAGCAAGAGCACTACGGGAGGAATTCGACTCGCGGATTTTCTCACGCGCCTTGCCAGCAAGACGAGTTCTTCCTTTGACGTTCTCGTTTACCAGAAGCGATTTCTCTTCTTAATCGCGACGCATGTCCTCCGGTCTTCGTCCTTGGGCAGAAGAACGTACACGATCGATACTACGCAATCCTCGATAACCCCTTTGATTAGAAGAATTCAAGAAGAAAGAGCCAGACGGCGCCAGCCGGCGGTAACAAAAAGCGGTCGTGTGAGGCGTTCTAATGCTAGAATGCCAATCCGCTTATGTATTTCTAGACGGTAGAACCGTTCGGTCCGGTCGGTCGGTCGGTCCGTGGCTACCGACAGTTAGACGAACGCGTACGCGTACGGCTCTGCAACAGGCCGATCGATCTAGCCTCGTTGAAACGATTAAAACGATTTTGCGGCATAAAAGCTGCATCGTAAAAGTATCCGATACCCGATCGAGGGAATACATCGAAAATATGTTGTGAAGCAACGACACGTGAGTGGAATCGATCAAACTGGCCGCGTCTACTTAATACGCGATAACGAACTCCCGGTCTCTCTGTATTTACGTCAAATATTTCCTATGAAACTATTGCTCGTTAAACTGTCCCATTTAACGTCGTCTCGCTGCCGATACCGCGAGCGAACGATTATATTTTTAACATTTCACACGCCGTTAACATGGACGTAATTAAAGCAATTATCGATAGACGCCACGTTTCCGATCTCGGATGGACAAAGATCGCCGAGGCGAGAGAGACGGGCACAGGTGGGTTGCCACTATTATGTCGTGAGAAACTATGCGATTAATTTCCTGCTCCACGAGTTACCGGCGCTGCCGACCTACGAGTTGCAGTAGCAAGAACCACCTATGTACGTCCAGATTCTAGATGATGCTCCCAACCCGACCAACTACAGGCATCTATCCGGTTTGCAAACATCCTATCCAAAACTCACTTCGACCGCGTGACCCCCACGATCGTGTCCAATCGAATATTCGTCGGGAAATCGATGAAAATCAGATCGATCGATCGATCGATGCGACAGGATGCGCAAGCGCGAGATAAAAGCGTGATTTTCACGATCCGGACTGGCCGTGGCGATAGCAGCCACCGATGGATCTCTATGTACCGGTTCGATTTACGTCGAGTTAAGTGAATAACTCACGGGACAAGACGGTTACATCAGAAGAACGTGGCGCTTATACGGCTCGCATTATTATACCGCTCGCCGTGGCTAAGGTTGAATCGTGTTGGAACGTAAGAGAGTTTAAGACTCGCTTAGAGAGGATTTGCGATAGGCAACACCCGCGCCTCGCTCCCTCTCCCCCCTGCCCCCCTCTCGCTCTCCCTCCCCCGTGGCAAGTTCGCAATAATCCTTTCTGCCAAAGAGTTGCCAGCTGCAGTCGTCCGGTGCCTTGTCTGCAGTCGGCGAGCAGCACACTTGGGAACACCATGGCGTGTCGGGAATGCGGAAAGGACGAGTTTCTTCTACTTTTGTTGCACGTACTTACCTACCCGGTAACCTGAGACGTGGCGATGCGGTGGCTCTTCGAAAACCGCGTCCGCTTCTAGGATCTTCGAGACTAGATTGTATTTGTTCTTATCAGATCCAAAGACTTCCTCCTCGGTTAGGCTCGGTTAGAGCCACTCTCGGCTTTTGCTGGACGTCGCTGCTACACTTAATAATAAACGAACGAATACCGTGGGGCACGGTATAGAAACCGGTACGTTTCTTATAATTAGAATATCACCGTTAGAAGCTAACAAGAGTTTCGATACGTGGACGCCAGCGCGATCGTACCGTAGAGGATTGCCACGGGGAAAAGCTTCGTACGCGATGCCGCTGCACTCGATCGTTCGACTTTTCTTCTCTCGTATAGTCTCATTGAAACTCGACACCCATTTGTTTCAACATCTTTAGTACTGGGCAATCGTAGATACCGGACGATTTGCAGCTATATTTCCAGCTGCGCTCCTCGAGGTATCTTTATCGCTTTGTTTTCGAGGTTTGCAGCATCATCGTGGCCTGCGCGAAAACTTAGACGAACGTTTACGCGCGGCACTCGTCGATTTACGCGAAAATAAATGCGTCCGATCCCCGTGCAGACGTCCAACTCGCTCGTAAACCAATGGTCTATACGACGGATCGCTGCCACTATTACGATCGCCATTAACTATTTTACGGGTTTATCGTGGCCCGATCTCGAGAGTACCGTGTTTCGCTTCGACACGGAGCATCACGGTCTCTCGTGCTTTACGAGCCATTGTTTCGATTTTTCCTGCGTGGACGGACCAACCAAAGGGGGCAACATTTTCGGCATCGAAGTAACTCAAACATCAGCCAAGGAATTCGTTGCATTTGCTTTCCAAATGATTCGCTCCGTTTTAAAAAGACTCCGCGGTCACTGGTCAAAGGACCGCGCTTAATACTCGATAGGTAGTATAACCGGGCAAGATCGTAAATCACCGGAGGTTTACCTCCCGCGTACGTCTTACAACAGTTATCGACAATAACGATCGGTATGAATGAGAGCACGGAGGAGACAGAGAAAGAGAAAGGAAAACGGAAGGGACCGAAGGCAGAATTTCAAGTCCGCCGGCCCGTCTTTAGAATTCTTTAAAGATTCTTTGTGGCCAGCCCGGTTCGAGCACCGTCATTAGAACACTCTGGAGAGCTGTATACCAGTCGCAATCAACAACGAAGTATAAACATTTTCGATGCCAGCATCGATGTTTGGAAAAACAATTTCGCAACGCCACTTTTCTCTTTGGTAAGATGATATTTGGTGTGACATTCGTGCGTGACCAAATACACAGAAATGTTACCAAATCACGTACGAGACTGCGAGACGCACGATGAGTTTAATAGTTTATGACACGAATCGACGTATCGGGGGCATAACTCCGTGGAAACGGTGTCTTCGCCAAGAGCAAGAGCCTGCGAAACGACGGAACATGATATCAACTGTACTTCGGACTGTAACGATATAATCCATTACCTCGCCGAGTGCGATATCCTTCTTCAGAACGGGAATGGCCGCCTCGAGTAGTTTGCATTCGTAGTCGCTGAGCGGCGGAATGCCCAAATGTCTCTGAACTCCATCTGGACCCAGTTCCACAGGCGCGGCAAAGTAGGTGATTTCTGGTACAACGCAGGAACGAACGTAGGCGCATTCAACGATTCCACTCTGGTGTCGCAAGGCTAAATCACAAATAATAACGATATGTATCAAACGATCGACAGGCTTACACCGATCGATTCCAACGTTTCCGACTGCACGGAGTACCTTTGCAGAGAGATACGCAGAATCTGGCCGCAGCGAAGGCCGTAGCGAACGAAGACATCTCTTTGCCTTTACTGATCTTCAACATTTCGTTGTCGGACAATCGCACGGCATGCGTCAGTCTGTGAACTTCTTGCTAATTAATGAATCGACAAATGACTCTTTTCAGATATGTATAACGAACCTGAGACAATTTATTGCAAGGCTTCGTATGCGAGAAGATCGGTATACAGGTTGTCGAAGAACTTCCACCGATAATAGGGACCGTCACACATTCCGGATCGATACCAAAAACTTCCGCCACAAATGTATTCGCCCTCACACAGTTCAGATGAATAACACCGAACAGGCGATTATATTCGTATATCCCAACTCTTTTGAACATTTCTGTCGCCAATGGTATCAAGCTGTTTATCGGGTTCATTGCTACAGCGACCATAGCCTACGGAAAATAAAATTGCACTACCTAAATGAAATTATGAAACGTGTTGCATCATTTTTATCTGCCAAGGAAGACACGGGTTAAATGGCAACGGACCCAGCACTGATAGAATACGACTCGGAAGTCGTACAGCCTCCCAGTTATATAGTCGTTTCACGAATTTACGACGTA
Organism: Mimumesa dahlbomi; assembly: GCA_917499265.3. Taxonomy (NCBI): domain Eukaryota; kingdom Metazoa; phylum Arthropoda; class Insecta; order Hymenoptera; family Crabronidae; genus Mimumesa; species Mimumesa dahlbomi. Next base: position 760,659 of record OU824124.1, read on the forward strand.
AAAGCTTTCGAATCCACGAAAAAAGACGAAACGCGAAGTGAAACGCGTCACGGCTATAAAGGAAATGGAAGACGATCAACGACAAACATCCTTGTCCTTGTCGAGACTGTCAAGAGGAATGTCGAAAACAGCCAGCTCGTAATTAATGAAGTTGCGAGGGCGTTAAAAGCCGAGGCCAACCGCTACACATAAGAAACGATGGTCGACCGCGTATAAAGCACAGCGCTCTGGCCATTATTCGGTCGCATAACGCACTTTCGCTGTCGCGAATACATTTTCACGAGCAACATGCTAAAGCGTACATAAACACACGTGTGGAAACACCTACGATCAAATATTCGGGAGCCCTCTTACGTAATGGAAACCTGATTAAATTCTAGCCACGTTAAGAAACGATGCTTTTATAAAACCACTTTGAAAGTGTCTCGATCCCGGTCTGGTCGGTAACTTTTAACAGTTTTTAATCTGTAAGTTCGAACGATTGTTAAGTTGGTTTCGCCGAAATATAGACGTAGCGACGACTCGTTCTAGGAAGTTCGAGATTGGAGCAAATGGCTTAATTAGTACTTAGTGGCATAACGGTAATCACAGTTAATTGAAGACGATGATACCGCGGATGCGTTGCCTTAAAGAATCATCTTCCTAGCGATACATTACAATTTCACATCAACGTTAATGTAAAGAAATTACCGCTTCCTATCCGCTATCGAGTTTCGCAACAGTACGTTTTGTTATTCTTTTTCCAGACGCTGGCAATTACGAAAGTTCGGTAGGATAGAACACGGAGTGACCGTAATGATGCAAAAAACATTAAAACATCCTACGTGATATCACGAGGAAGGCGCATTGAAAAAAGACCCCTCGTGTAAATGTCGATTTGCATAATATTTTACCGACATTGTCGTTAACTATCTTATCATTATTATTATTATTATTAACATCCTCTTGGACTTACTCCGGGAGAGAATCTAATGACACTAGGCAGCAGGTCGGATAACGTATTAGCGTTATTTCTCAGGATCTCATCCGGATTAGGTTTCTTCTCGAAACTTTGGTCCCCAACGATCATTACAATTTTTGCATCGTGAAGTATATGTTTCAAGCAAGACTCGGAGGGGCCGCACGTGATAACCTTGCACTTCGTGTCGATATAATTTAACTCCAAAGCGAGACCGTAAGTGGATTTACTATCGTAGACAGCCAGTTCGTCGATCAGGCTTGATTGTTTCAGAAATAATGAGAGGCAGCTTCCTACAGACCGATTATGTACATAAGCAACAAGTATAACCTATGATGTACAAGTTATGTACCTGTTTTACTGGAAGCACCCAGAACTGCAACTTTCATAGATTTCGAGGAAAAAGAATCCGCCCGTCGGAGATTCCATGTCTGCGAAAATTTCACTCTTTCCGTAATCATAGGAGATACGATTCTTCTAAGTGAGAATTGACGAATTTTTTCATAAACAATACGTGCACGTACATTTCCAGATACACGTATCGTAGAAGCAAACATACTGCAACATTCTTCTCGTGCAAGTACTACAAAAGATACTGAAAGACTGTTAACATTTTCCGTTGGTTATTTAGCGAATTATTACGGGGGAGATCTGCATGACATTTGTAGAAACAAATGAAGGCTTGGGTACGTTGAAATTCAAATATACGCTTGGAAGAAAGCAAGTTTCTACAGCGAAGCGTATGAACATCTTCAATGACCCTAGACCGCATCCCTTTTAGTCGCCTTTTACGACAACCAGGGGATATCGTGGGTGATTTTAACCCCCGACCCAGACGGGGGGACGTGTGAACGTCGCCGTCACTAATTCTCGTAATGTGACTTAAGTCTGTAAGGGCGGCAACCATGACTAGAAAAACACCTCTGGTCAAGGAAGGTCAGTCCGAGCGTTAAAGTACATTACATCGTTTGAAACCGCAGGCAATGGCACTGGGTAACCGCGAATTCCGTTTTGACGCGTTCCACAAGTTTGCCGTGCAGCAAACAGCATATGATCGTAGAAAATCTACAACTTATACGATTAGTATGTAAATTCATTGAAATTTCAGGATGAAACTTCATTGCAGTAATTTGGACAGACACGGAGTAAGTATTTTAGCAGAATATTACGAACTACTTTCATATAAAGTTTAAAAATCGACATATGCAGTTTTGTATGCGAAATTAAAGCTGGACGGCATTCCAGAACCAAGTGTCGAGAGGACGATAAAAAAACAATTTATGATCTGGTAACAGGGCGTGTCCATACAAGGCAATTAAAGCGTTTGATCATATTGAAAATATGGAATCCTTCTAGATAAAAATTAAAGATATATTAGTTTTTGAGTACCATTAGAAGCAAAGCTTTCGAAAGAAGTTGTGCTTTCTCTTTCAAGAGCGTGCACGTTTGTGCATTCACGTTCGCTTCTCACTATAAGAAATTTACAATATAATAATAATAATTATCAGAATATAAAATATGATATATTATATTTGCTAGAATCGAATCATATTTCAGTTTTTCGCCAACTATAAATCTAATCCTCTTTGAAAGATCCCCTTTGAAGCTGGCAAACATTTCATCGAGGGGCGGTGGTGCCATCTTTAGTATCCGATACAAGTGCCGAATGGCGTTAACGTAGGAAACTTTGTTTATCGATCAGTTTAATTTACCATTATAAAATCTTGGAAATAAAGCTCTATCAGAACCTAGTTCGGAACGTCGATATAATAGCACATAAGACTGGGTATATAATAGTCGTCGGGTAATCCAGACGCCACGAAACGTTCACGTTCATCCGGAATACCATTTTGCGTCAAAGTCAAATTCATATCGAGATCCTTCCCTTCGAACTTCCACGAATAGCGCATTCCATTCGCATTGAAGTTAAGCGCCCGTTCTTGAATACGTTTTATACTATCCTCCTCGCAAACCTTTATTAAATTCCCTTATTAATGCCCACTACCACCCAACACGATTTTTACGAAAAAGGCAAATAACGTCACCATTATAACAGCCTGCGTTCCGGTGAGGGTGTTCAAAATTCTACAGGGTCGCGGGTTTTTGGTTAAATAGCCCTTCTTGTACTTTTCATCGAGCCACCAGGGACACTTGTCGAGGGGGCGCCAAGTGGTAGCTGGCACCACGCAGGAGGTGGCATCGGGTATCGGCCCGTGAGGACAGTAAGGCACCAGGACACCGGTAATGGGATGCACGTAATACTTGATGTCGTTTCTGTGATGATCGAACCAATGGCTTATATCTTTGCCAGCATGGGCCAGAATCGGTTTGATTTCTCTACTTCCAGACCAAGTCTTGCAGAGAGTGGTTAAATCGTACACCACATAATTGTGTGACACCCAACAATCGTTTGGAGTATTATGTACGACGACTTCGGTCGGTAGAAAGTAATCGAGTGTTTTGCAAGTATCGTATACGATATTTGCCAATGTTGCGCAAGTGTTTCTTTCATACGAGATAGGAAACTGGGCCACGGATGACATTTTACGTAACCGAAGATATGTATTCTTGGTCTTATTCGAATTTGTTTCGAATGATGTTCACTTGAATTCATATATCGATTAATATATTATAAATCCAGATAAATCTTAACCGGTTACAATCAGGACCACCTTTCAGCAATTCTGAAACCATTGGAGCTTTGTAATCGCGTAAGTTATCAATAAATGAATTAAAGTATATGATAAAATATTACTGTTCGAAATATAAATTGCACAATCCATGATTTTAACCATCAGACTCATGACACGAGAAGATTTAGATAGTGTTTCTCAATGAGGTCAACAGAAACAATTTTAAAGCCAATACTTGCCATAGAAATTAGTGAATAACAAATAAGTGTCTTCCTTAAGATTTTCCGAAAAATGCTGCTCAATAAATGCAAACATTTGCTAACTTCATATTGTTCCCATCCCATGAAAGATCTAGACGTGTTGCGCAGAGATCTCGCGTGCCTAGAGATAGAAGGTCTTTCAAGGAAAAATCTTGAATGACGAAATAACAAAGATGTAAGATAGAATGGAAGAAAAGCAATCGATAACGGTAGTATTCTTGCGTAATAAAATACAGCTGATTCCACAAACGCTCGATTCCCCTAGGAACTTTCGCGTTGTACCGTTGGTTTTCTCCCATGCTTTCGAGCTGAAGGCAGTCACTGCATTGTGGCTATTGCAGGCGATTGAATGGCTGCCTCGTCCAAAGAGTGCACATTCTGTTTTGCTGTAATTAATTTTACGTTACGTGGTGATTTGCGCGTGAAATATTCTCCGCCTCGTATAATTTGGTAAGTCTTTCGATACATCCTGACTGTCTTCGTTAAACGGATCCGCGTAGCAGGTGCCTCGCCGTAGCACCTTCGTTTCTGGGAAACGTGCTCATAAAATTTACGGCCGGTTATTTATTTTTTACTGAATATCGCGTACGGCACCGTATCCTTCAAAATCATCCCAATTATTCCTCAGATTTTCTGAAATATATAGATACGTTGTTCACAATGGATACCCAAATTGGTCTTAATGTGCCTGATGTACAGTAGTTGTCAGGACTTGTACTGGTTTATGACATACTATTATAGTACCTTATATTTACCCATAATAATATAGTCAGTAATAGCAATTTTTATCGATGCGTGGTGCAATTTAATATTTGCACGAACTCGACAAATAAAAATATAATATAGTTTTGCATAGTCCTAGAGAATATTTAGAAGAAGAATATGTGTTCTGTTTCTGGTCATTTGTTTTCAGTAGAATTAGAGGAACATAAGAGGGCAAATAATTAATACTCGATTAATTCCAATAATATTAAACAATTTCTATGCATAAATAACCCTGTAAAATTGGCTCAAAGATAAGTTAGTGCTAATTGCTCCATCTCATGAATATATATGTATCCCTGTCAATATAGTACTAAATCATCATCATTAAGGGGGATGTCTATCTTGTTCCTCTCATAATACTGTTTGTCTAGTTACCTATATAAATGTAATACTACCTCAGGGTTCATAAAAGAACTATATTCATCTTTATCATTCTCATAAGAGCATGAGCCTTAGCAAAAAATGATGTTTAATAATAGCACCACCCCGACCTTTGTAACATTCTTTTATATATTAAGCATTAGCATCTCCATACTACAGTAGCACATGTTGTTTGATCCAGGAAATATGTTTTTATCTCACAATATTGCAGTTATACACTTGTTTAGAAATATCTTCGTTATACTTGTATTATAAACCATTAACTCTACAAATGTCTAATTGTAAAGATATAAATTATTGACGTTGAATCCTTATAGGGTTATTGACATCATCACAGCAATAGTACTAGCAATATACACAATTTTGAAATGGAAAAGAGCGCGGACGGGTTATTGTTTCGCGCAGAGAGAAATAATGGGGCTGACGAAGGAGCCATGGGTATTGCTGGCATTGATGAAAGAGTGGCCATTTTGGATGCTGGTGCACAATATGGCAAAGTGATAGATCGGAAGATTCGTGAACTGAATGTTCATAGTGAAATTCTGCCACTTGACACACCTGCGTTTACCCTTCAGGAGAAAGGATATAAGTAAGAATCATACAACTTTGTTGAGTTAATAGAATTTTATCTAATTGAATGAATGGCAATGAATTGTAGAGCTATCATCATTTCTGGAGGGCCTAGTTCAGTATATGCGGAAGATGCTCCTAGATATGATGCAGATATCTTTCGAATAGGAATTCCAGTACTAGGTATTTGTTATGGGATGCAAATGATGAATAAGGAATTTGGGGGTACTGTTATCCGTAAAGAAGGTCGTGAAGATGGTCAATTTCCAATTGAAATAGATTCCAACTGCCTCTTGTTTAAGTAAGTGAGTTTATAAGCATCTACATTGATGGAAAATTTTGTTTGCAAATGAATACCGATTTAATGATAAATGATATAATACAGGGGCTTGGAAAAAGAGCAAATGGTACTGCTAACACATGGAGACAGTATAGATAGGGTGGCCGACTGTTTTCGTACTACTGCCAGATCGTCAAACTTTACAGCCGGTATAGCGAGTGACAAAATGAATTTATATGGAGTACAATTTCATCCAGAGGTAGATCTCACACTCAATGGAAAGTCGATGTTGCACAATTTTCTATTTGGTATTGCCGGTCTTACGGGTAACTATACGCTTCATGGCCGAGAGACACAGTGTATTCAATATATTAAAGACACTGTTGGCAACAAGAAGGTTTTGGTAAGCGTTTCGTACATATATACGTAATCGTAAAGAGGCAGGAATGAATTGTTATTTGAAATCAATCAAAAATAATGATGATCATAGTTGCTGGTGAGCGGAGGTGTGGATTCCACTGTATGCGCCGCCCTGTTGCATAAAGCTTTGAGCAAGGATCAAGTTATAGCTTTGCATATCAATAATGGCTTCATGAGGAAAGCGGAAACACAGTTCGTGGAACAAAGCTTGGCACAACTGGGAGTTCGATTACGAGTAGTCAACGCTGTACATTGTTTCATGCAAGGAACCACATCGGTCCCGTTGGATAACGTCCCTCCTGTAGCAAACGCGAATGCGATTAACAATAAAGGGATATGCGGCACGGCAACTAGTCCGAGGACCAGATTAACGAAAATCTTGTGTGCAACAACCAATCCGGAAGAGAAACGAAAAATTATAGGAGACGTTTTCGTAAGAGTAGCAAACGAAGCGATGGCAGAGATGGGTTTAAAGCCAGAAGAAGTTTTCCTTGGTCAAGGCACTCTAAGGCCTGATCTCATAGAAAGTGCAAATGCTATAGCTAGTGGTAAATTAATCTGTAGAAACATTTTCTCCCATATTTCAGAGAATTTGGAAAATTGAGAATTGCCTAAGATATAATTATTTGTAACAGGTAAAGCCGATGCTATAAAGACTCATCATAACGACAGTGAGCTCGTAAGGGCATTAAGAGCACAAGGGCACGTGGTAGAACCTTTGAAAGATTTCCATAAGGATGAAGTGAGACAATTGGGATGTGAACTGGGACTACCAGCTTCGCTTGTTGATCGTCATCCATTTCCTGGTCCAGGACTGGCCGTGCGTATTCTATGCGCGGACGAACCCTTCATGGACAAGGACTTCTCAGAAACACAGGTAGCATGCATTCACGGAGATTCTGTTTCAATTCCGGCGATCAGATTTACAAACCACGTGATTTGATTCAAGGTGATAGTTAAAATAATGGCAGAGTACGAGCAAATGCTTCAAAAGAAACACGGATTGTTAAATCGCGTGGAAGGTGCGACTAGCGAATCCGAACGTCAGCATTTGCGACGAGTGTCGAGTCGTCGTCATATCGCCGCAACACTCTTGCCAATACGTAGCGTAGGAGTACAGGTACTGTATATCATTGCTGTGGTATACTAGGAGAGGTAGAGCTCGAGAATTACAGATATTCCTTAAAAATTTGTTTGCAGGGGGATCGAAGAAGTTACAGCTATGTAGTAGGTTTATCTAGCGAAGAAAACGTGTCCGAGGGAATCGAATGGGAGGATATGATATTCCTTGCAAGGCTAATTCCACGCGTATGCCACAACGTGAACCGCGTGTGTTACATATTTGGACCTCAGCTTCATCATCCGGTGACAGACATCACGCCGACTCATCTTACATCAAACGTGATAGCCACGCTCCGACAAGCAGATCATTTAGCCAACCAAGTGTTAGCCGGTAATGGCTGTATGGGAGCGATCAGCCAAATGCCAGTAGTTTTAATTCCGATTCATTTCGATCGCGACGCCGCTTCCCGGATACCTTCATGCCAACGTTCAGTTGTTCTTAGGCCGTTTTGTACTAATGATTTCATGACTGGCACCCCGGCTATTCCAGGCAACGAATTGCCGATACATGTAAGTTGATTCGCTATTGAGTTTCTACGAAAAAATGACTTACCTAGATAAAGTTTATCGAAGTAATTTTATCATTACTTTTTCCAATAGGTGGTGAAGAAAATGGTGACCGAAATATCTACGGTATCCGGTATCTCGCGCGTTTTATACGACCTAACATCTAAGCCGCCGGGAACCACTGAATGGGAGTAGTAAACGCTCATCCCTAACTCACCCCTTTCTATTTTTTCACCATCCCTGCGCGTAACGACTACAAAGTAAAAAATATATTTAAAAATATATATATATTACAAAAATACGTACGAATTCAAGGTTTATGACTTCTTACCGATTTATATGAAACCTACGAGCAAAAATTCTTTCGAAAGCATATATTCTCGATTGTAAATTAATATGTTATCTAAAAAAAGGTACTGATACTGTGTTCAATGAAATTGAAGGTAAGTATCATGTTTGTTTGTAAATAGGTTTCTTATTAATCTCATTGTAAAAATATTAATTTATTAAATTCCGAAAATTTACATAACATCACTGTTACACTGCAGAAGATTGCATCTGATTGGTGGTACCATTAGATTGCTGTTGTACTCGATCTGCATATAATGTTGAACGTGTTTTACTGTTTTCCTGTATGCCCTATGCCAAATGCAATTTCCAGTTTTTGTCATACATCTAAACAGACGACCGTACGATAAGTTAATGTATTATGTCTTGAATATCATTTTTATTTATCAAACGTAAGCGAGTAAACCGATGTCTATTCCTTAAACCCTCTGTGTCATATTACTTAATATCCACCTGCTATAAGGGTGTGTAAAAGAAACTTGCATAAATGATAGATTACCTATGCATGGTTTTTAACAACACGTGTAAATCTTCGATGCGTTTCTTTTCTGGAAGCATGCTAAGAAATGTTGCAAGCGACAAAAAGTCTACTTCATTTACGACTTTAGCCTTAATTATCCATGTTTGTATCTGCATCTTTACCTGTAAACGCGATATATTATAGTTTCATCCCTTTTCTGAAATCAGTTCAAGAGTTTATTTCGAAATTATGATAAGCATGCATAATATTTTTTCTTTCATCATAAAGAATTACGTTTATATTAATGTGAGTACTCGATTATCATCCCATCGATATTTATCGCGAATGCATTATGTTAATACTATTTATACCTGTTCTAAAGGCAGATTAAACAGATGATTTACGAGATTAATCAAATTCTCTTCATGTTCATTTACACTTTCAATGTTGTCCACAATAGTACGATTATGAGAACGAATAGCTTCGGCTTCTTCTGCAGTAACTTTACTGTTTATGGTTTTGGCGCCTCTGTCAAAGTCTTTTATAGATGTTATGTTAACATTATTCCCCTTTTTCGATTCCTCGAATGCGGTTTTGTTTTCCATATTTTTAAATACCGCTTGCGTGCCCTTTTTCTTATTAGTATTTTTAGTTGATCCCGATTTGGCATTCCTAACACTCTTTACTTTCCCAGCACGTTCTATCCTCTTACTTGGTTTCAACATGTTTGCGCCCTTCGGTAATTTACTACTGTGAGGTGCTTCTTCGTTTTTCTTAATTACCGAGGAGCGTTCCGACTTTTTAACTGCGCAATATGCCTGGACGTCGCGCCTTAAATCTTCCGATAGCGCAGCTAAGAATTCAGGATCCACTTGCGAAAAGGATATATCCTGTTCAGTTTCTCGTATTGCGGTACAAACTGCGTTATTCGTCATAGAAGTACAGCTATTCGCACTCGTTCTAATTTCAGTTGTGTCTGTGCTTGAAGCATTTTGATTTTTCTGCGCGCTATATTCGTTTAGTATTTCATTGCGTATATCTTCGGGCAATTCGATTAAAACAGTCATATCGATTTCTTGTAAGGCCGGCATATCTACTTTTCCTGATTTTCCAGAGCTGGGTTTTGTATGTTTAAAGAAATTTTCTTGATGCGTTTGTACAGTTTTGTCTGATTTCTTCTCATTACTTTTCGCTACAGTTGTACTCTTTACTTCCGCCTTAGATGACGTACTATCTAAAGTGTTTTTGCCTATTGTACCTAAAATTTCGTTTCGTATATCTTCCGGAAGTTCAGCAAGGACTGACTCGTTCATATCAGACGGAATATGAATATTTTGTTTGTCTGTAACTTCTGCATTCACCGGAAACACAGTAGACTCGAGTACTTTGCAAGTTTCAGAACTTTTACTTTTTATTGACGCTGGTTGTTTCGAGAAAAAGCCTTTTAGATCTTTCGCCGTCGATGATGGTCCAGCCTCTGAATTCCTTGGAAGCTGTATTTCATTATGATTATTTGATCCTGTAGATTGATGCGTCAGGTCACTTTGTTTCATTTTACTGACAAACGACGCTAAGCTTACATCGCGTGATTTATGTTTAGAGACATCTAATCTGGATATCTGTATGCCGATACCTCTCGCGTCTTTGGGCAATTGTTGCAATTGTGACCATAATGCGAGGACCTCTCTACAATAAGTGTACGACAAATAAATATTCTTTAATACATCGCAAGTACCCGCTACGTACGTACGAAGCGTATGTGTAAGCCTACGTTAGGTAAACTTACTTTGTTATAATGTCAGCATCATTAATAGGAGCGATGAGATTTTTTGACCGTGTCATGTACTCGCAAAGACCATGACCCATAAATTTTTCAGCTTCCTCTGGTGCATCTTTCGATCTAACCATGAGTTTTAACGTAATACACCTGCCCTTTGCATTAGCTTTTTTTAAGCGACTGCAAACCTCCACGGATAACTTTTTTAAAAAGCCTATTGCATCATCATTACTTTCGAATCGAATCCCGTAATTAACTTCGGCAGAAACCGACTTTCTGACGTGTTCTACATTAAGCTTTGAATGATCTATACCACGACATACATTGTACAGAATCTCACCAGTTTTCTTACCAAATTCTTTTTGCAATACCGATAAAGAAACTTCTTGTAACTCTGCGCACGTGTGTACATTGATACTATTTAATTTGTATGCAGTCGTCCCTCCAACCCCTTATTTAAAACACATATGAATAAATCAATCTATACAAATTGAACTTAAATATTATTTACCCATTCCAATTTTGAAAAAAATACCTGGTAAGTCTCGCACGTTAAGCGGAGCAATGCACATTGCGATCTGTTCTTTTTTAATATAAAATTGACCATCAGGTTTAGCCTTTCTTGTTGCCAGTCTTGCTAACAATTTACTATTTCCAAATCCCGTGGAGACGGGACAACCAGTTTTATGCTTTATTTCTTCCCTAATAATAGTCGCGAATTCCAGTGGTGTTACGCACGATTTCTTCAGTATTTTTGTACAATCCGCATACATCTCATCGCAGCTGACTGCTTCAATATCCAACGTATATGACGCTACGGTATCATACAATGTGTAAGAGACTTCTTTATAGCCCTCGAAGTCGTATGGTATTGTTTTTAAATTTGGGCAAAGCTTCAGAGCTTCTCCCAAAAACATCCCGTTTTTTACTCCGGCTTTTCTTGCTTCATACGAGCAAGATGCAACCTCGGATAATGAACCGCGTTCATCATCATTAGGACCTAGAACTTCGTTTGATGTTTTTTTACCCTTTGCGTGAGTTACTGCAACTGGCAACCCTTTCAATTCTGGTTTATCCCTAAGACCTACTGATACAAAAAAGCAATCCATATCTATGTGCATTATCACAGGATCTTGATTAATCTCTTTACAATCATCTGGATCTAGTATCTCATCATTAAAGCTTAACTCAGAATCAGCAAGTGATCTGACTAACTTAGAGTCTTTGTACTCTTTCAACCGAGCCAAACCTGGGAACTGCCCTGTACTTTTATCCCTTAACTCATTTACATATTCCTTGAATGTTGCTCCCATGGTAGCAATATAATGAAGTCTAGAGTGATTATAAAATTCTGAGAGAAATTCTGTATCCTTTGTGGAACGAGCAGCCTTTGCATTAACTGTCTTAACTGGATCTGAACTACCTGCATTTATTGTCACATCTTTTGTGATTTTAACTGTCTTATCACAATTATCTTCCAGAATGTTCAGTTCATTGTCAGTGCGTGTTTTGTTATGTCCATCCAAATTAACGTTTGTCTCATTCTTTTTATTGTTTACTACATACTGTAGTTGAGGCTGTACGTCTGTGCAGTTTGAATAGAGCAAGTAATTTTGAAAATTTAATACTTTGTTTGCCTTTATACTATCTGTGATCCATTGTGGTTTACATAGAGGGAGTGGATTCTTGCTTTTTCTATACATTGTTATCTTACTATACGGCAAATTAGATGCAATTATATGAGTTGTAAGACGAGGCCTCATATAATGGTGATACACACCCCCATGTGCCATCATCAAACGTCGAAGTTCATCTGCTGATGGATCAGTATAACCATTTACAAATATAGAAATTCCTTCAAATAAATTGGATGCATCTTGGAACTCTTTATTCGCTTCATTTTGAAATTGTTCTTCCAACTTTGCCTTCTTTGCTTCCATATATCCACCCTACAACCATTACCCTTAGCAACAAGTGCTTCAATTGGCATGTCAAGAAGATAACTAACTTTTGCTTACCCAATCTTCAAATCCATTTTCCCCCCATGCTTCATTCTTCTTTTTTTTAGACATTTCTAAGTACTTTAAAAGGTCTTAAAACTTTGAGAAATACACTACATCTTCTATTTATAAGAGACCGAAATGCTTTTCGAGGTAAGAGAAGTTAACTCAAAATAGAACAAATAATTTTTCCTAAGCATTGTATATGAAATCCAGCATTTTCTCTACGCGACCTCCGCAACATTATGAAACGAAATGTCATATAACCTTACTGAAACACGATTCTTGCTCCGACATCCTTATTCCACTTAAGATTCTAATTTATGAGCAGAATATTCGCACAAGTTTAAGTACACAGTTTGAATTGTCGTTATAGACACAACGAATGCATAAACAAGAAATTGTCCCTGATAACCGATTCTCAATACCATGTAAGAATTATCGCGAGCGAATGTAACGAGTTGCTAAAGGTCACCTATCTCACCTCCATTTTAATGCCTATTTAAGTTCCATACAGTTCTTAGGCTGCGATATTTATTACGCTAAACTAATAAGTGATCGGGATGAAACGCCATTTTGATACAAAAATACATTCTTTATTCAACAGGCTATTATCTGTAGATCAAATATTGTACATGTAAAACTGTTGCTACACTCTTTGTCTGGTACCAAACTTACAGCAAATATAATGATGATTTTCGTTATATTTCAACTATACACGAAGCTATATAATGGATGTATTCAAACGTATTTGCGCTAAAAAGTATTGTAGAAATATTAAAAAATAATAGAGTATAGATTTGACTAAGGGAACAATAATTACAAAATAAGAGTCGTGTCAAACGAACTCTGCCTCTAAAAAGAATGTTCGTAGAATGTATCGTTTCTGTATAACATATATCGAAGATTAGGACACGTAATGACACAAACACACGATTATTGATGACAGAATTTGTCACACATATATCTCTGATTCTATACAATTTGTGCATAAGTATTTAGTAAAAGGTAGAAGAACGAAATTATTGGTAAATATATTAGAAAATCCTGCGTCGGAAAATGATAAAATACGTAACATGCGTATGTTACAACAAAACTAAACACAAGACGAACAAGAAATACAAAATTACTAAATAATCATTACTTTAAAATACTTTTGGAGATTCAATTTCATGGGAGGCATATCTATGTATATATGTGTGTAACAAATTTCATCTGAATATTATTTTTTACAGTTATGCAAGGTATGTTTTGTATACTGTGGTCATTTGCTCCAGGAAAATGAATGTTAAAACAGTATGTGGACCTAAACGAGCATAGTATGGAAAGAAGCCTTTCCATAAAGCAAAGATTCCCTCATTTTTGCAAACTTTAACTATCACATTTATTGCACCTGTAAATTCAGGTTTACCATCCACAATTTTCATGTTCTGAATCCTGTAAGAAATGAGAATTCTCAGTGGAATAATAGCTATTGGCAAATGCTTGATAGATGCAAAAGCAAAAGCAGTATCAGCAACTATGCCTTAGTTTCAGCTATTGCTATCAATATCAGATTTACCTTGTCTTAGCAATATCAACAGGCATAGAGGCCGCAGTTGTTACTAAACCAGCAATCATGGAACTTACAAAATGCAATGTAATGCCCTCTTTAAAGTATCCTGATCAAACAGAGATAGAAAAAGTATCTTAGCATTCCTGCCTAGCCATCAATTTGATAAGATTTAACGATATCTGTACAAACCAGTATTGACTAAAGCCTCTTTAGCTTGAGAATAGGAAGCTAACTGGGCTGCATTTACAACCATGGCACGTCCCATTGTTGGAACAGTACCTCTCCACAATGCAAGGAAACCTTCCTCTCTGACTATACGGATTAGTGCATTAAACACATTCTTATAATTCCGTCTCTCAGCTAAAATATTATTGGTTCAGGTGATGACAGGTGTTTGTCTATTATTGACTAGATACGAACAAAGTAACACAATGGCATACCAGGTGGTAGTCTACCATCAGCAGTCATTCTAATTAAAGCAACCTCGGCTGGAGTGCCTACAAAGGCGCCAACACAGCCAGCAGCACTACCTAACAATGCTTTTACAAGAAAGCTGGGTTGACCATCCTTTCTGAATGTGTGAAAAGACAAAGAACAGAGAGGTAATATATGCAATACATTTCTACCTATTGCAATTGCATCTTGTTTAACTTTCCGATTGTTTTTTCAGCTATACTTACGAGGCAACTTCAAAGAGCCATGTATATATACCTAGTCTGGTAGTTGTATATGTACCTTGACGCAATAAACCAGCAGATAAACCTGAATACATTGCTAAAACACCCTCATTTTTTAAAATGGATGATATAACATTTGCTGTTGATGTTCTTGTGCCACTCAACTGCATTCTATTTTTTATTAAATCTAGTGGCTGCACAAAACATGTTGCAGCCATGCTATAATAAGAAAATGTGAAAGTTTAAAAGATATTCCTGGTTAATAAAATTGGAATGCAACAGTAGTATTCTGACAAACTTTAGTCAAGGATAGCTAAAGATGTAGCCAAAAACCAAGTACAAGGTAAAGTTATTTTTAGCTTGGAAAAAAAAGCATCAGAAACTTGAGGCCTTTACATAACTCTGAGATAACATTACATTTTTTAAATACAGGATGTAATTTTACTTTTTAATTAAAAATATCTCTGTACATTATGATTACGATTTGTTAATTTTTTAATGCAAAAGAAAACACCTAGACAATTTATGTTATTTTCTGTGTGAAGCATCTTTATAGATTTTCTGATTTGTTTGTAAATTGCAAAAATGTAATTTTTACAATAGATAAGATTAGAAAGAAGTGTGAAACAAACCCAGCTGTGCCACCAATGAGGAACTTTATTGAATTTGGCACTGTTTTTGTACTACTCATTTTGAGTGTTTTTTTTAATCACTTGGATTGTTTGGTCGTCTGTATTACGAAA
Source organism: Mimumesa dahlbomi (assembly GCA_917499265.3). NCBI lineage: Eukaryota > Metazoa > Arthropoda > Insecta > Hymenoptera > Crabronidae > Mimumesa > Mimumesa dahlbomi. Next base: position 776,115 of record OU824124.1, read on the forward strand.
ATTTTGAAAAAATTTAATACACTAATGAAGTGTTAGTGCTCCGCACAAAGTACTGAAATGGAACGCAACCCAAACGAAAGTTGGGTATGGACTGATCACGAGTACTGTATGTCGAAAGATTATCAGACACTCGTTACGTTCCATATGATTTCATCCTGTGTCTGTCGTCACTGTTCATCACACGGATTGGTTCTCGATCAAATGTGTGAGTTTCTCACGCATTACGAAAACTCACGTGTAGTAGTGTGAGCAAGTAGTGACATCTAGAAAGAATCCGTTTATTTTGTAACTAAAAAGCTTGCCAAATTCTTCCATAAGAGTGTCCTTCCCCTGCGTTAATTTGTTATTTTGATGTTGCTGATGGCTCGATTGGACGCGGGAAATATAAAATAAAGTGTACTATTATTATACTAATAACACAGCGAGGGGTAGGATAAGTCTGTCATATGACGGTAAATCGTGCCCGGGAATTGAATTACTGATGTGATGAGACTTCACTGTCGTGAAGTGGAACAAACACTTAATTCATTTCACACTTTCCAATCAGCAAAACTGCAACCAAAAGGTCGAAAATTCATCGATATAGTGCAGTTTTTCGTTCGGCAATCACTCAATTTTAAAGATAGCGATCTGAAACTGGTACCATTGATTTAGTTAGGAAATTCTACGGCAGATCAATATATAATAGTTGTACTTTTCGAAAATTTAATTTTTCGCAAAAATCTGAAGGGGGTAGGTCAGGGTTTTTTGCGATTTTCGTAAATCACTCGCCATTTCTACAATTTTTTAGATATCAAAATAATTCTTTCACTGTCTTATTCGGCTTCGGATTCCGCGTCCAAAACGCCCCGGATCGTTTTAATAGCTCAAAAATTACGAAAATGGCAAGCGATTTACGAAAATCGCGAAAAATCCTGACCTACCCCCTTCAGATTTTTGCGAAAAATGAAATTTTCGAAAAGTACAACTATTATACATTGTTCTACCGTAGAATTTCCTAACTAAAACAATGGTACAAGTTTCAGGTCGCTATCTCAAAAATTGCGCGAATGCCGAACGAAAAACTGCTGAAATTTGACGATTTTTCACGATTCTCGTAATTCCTTCGTCATTTCCGTAAATATTTAGATTTCGACCTGAATCTTTCGCTGTCTTATTCGGTTTCGGATTCCACTTCCATAACGACCCGGATCATTTTGATACCTCAAAAATTGCGGAAATGACGAAGGAATTACGAGAATCGTGAAAAATCGTCAAATTTCAGCAGTTTTTCGTTCAGCATTCGCTCAATTTTTGAGATAGCGACCTGAAACTTGTACCATTGTTTTAGTTAGGAAATTCTACGGTAGAACAATGTATAATAGTTGTACTTTTCGAAAATTTCATTTTTCGCAAAAATCTGAAGGGGGTAGGTCAGGATTTTTTGCGATTTTCGTAAATCGCTTGCCATTTCCGCAATTTTTGAGATATTAAAATGATTTTTTCACTGGCTTATTCGGCTTCGGATTCCGCGTCCAAAACGCCCCGGATCATTTTAATATCTCAAAAATTGCGGAAATGGCAAGCGATTTACGAAAATCGCAAAAAATCCTGACCTACCCCCTTCAGATTTTTGCGAAAAATGAAATTTTCGAAAAGTACAACTATTATATGTTGATCTGCCGTAGAATTTCCTAACTAAAACAATGGTACCAGTTTCAGGTCGCTATCTTAAAAATTGTGCGAATGCCGTTCAAAAAACCGCCTGAATTTGAGGATTTTTCACGATTTTCGTAATTTGCTCGCCATTTCCACAATGACTGAGATATTAAAACGATCCGGGACGTGTTGGTAGCGGATTTCGAAGCCCAATAAGACAGTGAAAGATTCAGGTCGATATCTAAAAATTTGCGGAAATGACGAAAGAATTACGAAAATCGCGAAAAATCGTAGAATTCCACCAGTTTTTTGGTCGGCATTCGCTCAATTTTTGAGATAGCGATCTGAAACTGGTACCATTGTTTTAGTTTAGTCCAATACCTCGTCTGTGCTACGGACGAGAGATAGGAGGGGCTTTTCGCGGTCGCCTGTTTTTAGGGGTAGAGGACCCTTTACCATTTTAGTGTCACTCGCAACGTTACCATTTCGGGTTCGAAACTGGGGTGGACGTGGATTAAGAGTAGAAGGAAGCTGTAGACCTTGTGCTTGTGTTAATAATCGAGAGAAAGTACTGAAGAATAAAAGACAATGAATATATATCGAAGTAATGAATATATTCGAAGACATAGGTCGATTGCTTAAAAATTAAGCAATTGGCGACCAAAAAAATATTTTAATTTCATGATTTTCGAATGACTAGTAGTATAGTAACACCATAGTAGGTACAAAGGAGCAAGATATACGTTATCTTTGTCTAAAGATAGATTAACTCTAATTGAATATTAATTAAAGAAAAACTAACAAGAGAAATATATACCCTATTCGTAGCCAATTTGCTCGATACCATTTGCATCGAAGCGATACGTTCCACCACGACTACGTTACAGCTATTGGTGGTTACATTTTCGAAAAATAATAATGAATTTCATTATCGATCGATGCAAATAATATCGATCCAGGTCTCACCACGGGGAGGTTGCTACGAATGGAGACCCACCCTATCCACGGCGCCCATCCACCCTCCTTTTAAAAAATACGAGCTTGATCTTCACTTTCAGATGGAAAATGAAGATATCACGCGACCGCGACGCGGAGCTAAAAACCATGATCTCAAAGACACGTCTGCCAATGAGATCAGGATCGAGAGGGTATTGAAACATGTTTCAATATCACTAATACTACCCATCCCCATCACTCGCCAATTCTCCGCGTTACAATAAAAGTGGACAGGTGAAGAGAGTGAAAAATGTTGACCAATCAAGAAAAGCATCTTCATGGCAAGACTAACGCGGGTGACTCTAAACGTTTCCCATAACTCGACGGCTAAACAATTTACACACTTACACGGTGGCTCGTACAACGGTCTTGAAAAGTATCCATTTCACGTGACTTTCGCCGAACCATGGTTAATCCATACGAAGGGATTAACGAAGGGCCGATTTACAGGAAAGGGCCTCACGAAAGATTCGAACCAGAGACACATCGAAGATGAAATATATCCGAAGATATAGATCATCACGTCGAACTGTACACCGATTAAGCCATATCAGTCTAGACGGTCCGATCGCTACCGGCTACACTGATACGTCCACCAGTGTACAGGCCCCCAGAACGAACACGGGCTCACCTTTCCAGACAACACTAGGCCACCCAAAGTATGGACGGAACCATAACCCGACGAAAGACACGCTCCACGAACATATCGCAAGATCGCGGCTTAACCAGATAGCCATGAGGCTATTTGGCCGACAACACCGTTTCTCGTGTTGTTTTGACGTAGGGGTATGACAAACGCGCAAGTGACGAACAAATGACTACTTGGAAAAAGTAAAAATTGGAGGGAAAAATTAAAGCTAGAAGTTGAAGCTAGAGATTGAAGATAAGAGTGAATTTAATAACGCGAAACGAGCAAAGAAGTTGCGTTCTCTTGACGATCGACGGAAAACGAAGTTGAATTGGTGCGTGATCTCCCCTTAAATTAACGTTTTGTTCACGAAAATGACCAAAACGTCCCTATTAGTCGGCTCTTACGACAGGTAGGGAATGCCGTGGGTGTATTCTTTCCCCGACCCACAGGGGAATGTATTTTTCATTTTCTAGGTATTAAGATTACTTCAATCGGAAAGTTAATTTGAAACTTGAAATAGAATGGAAGGAAATGAAATCGCGACGCGAAAGCATTTTTAATATCTGTCTCCATTTATCACGCTATTAAACGTGGCTAAATGACGACATCGTTAAGTTAACGCAACACTAAAATCAAAATTGGATGAAGAATGACTTACTTATTCTACTTAATCTAAGTTTGAGTGAAAAACTACTTGTTACGCTTGATCTATATTACTTAACATAGAAGATATAAATGAGTATATAGATATAAATTTCATTACAAAAAATGCGTGTTAAGCACGCCGAAATAATTATCTTTTTACGCGATCGCGAATATTTCTGCAAAACTGATGAATTAAAATGAGAAAATTCTCTGGAAAACCCGGCACGTAAAAATAATGTTTTATGAGTTCACGACCGCTTTGACTGATCATACTTTAATACATTAAACTGAAAAATGATCGTTAACGCGAAACGATCTTAAAAAAGATCAAGTTTATTTTTGGCTGAAAAGAAAATCGTGTATAAGATTGCAAGCTATTATACAAATTAATACATTCTAGAATGAAATGCAATTTATAAATGACATGATGGCAATATTCCTTTTAATAAATATTTGGGACATGGTTGTTTTAAAAAGCATCGTACCAAGTCGACGGCGTACGACGCAATTCGCGAGTCACTTAGCTGCTTTAAAGTTTATGATATTTTTATATTAGAAAAATCGAATCGCGTCTATTTGATGATAACAATTTCGAAACTTTCATTGAAATATTTATATTGAGAATAAAAACTACGTATAACTCTTTGAGAAAGTCTCGTATATTAAATTTAAAAAATAGAAGTTTATATTTGTTAGTATAATATATGTATATACGTTAAATTAAACAAGTAAGCTCATAACTTATCAATAGAATTTGATCTTTATTAAATATTATATCATAGAATGATTCGATACGAAATTAGATAATATTGAAATTAATAAATGAATTCTTAAAAAGTCACAATTCTCTATGAATGTTTAAAGAATCGTGTGTCAACAAATTATCAATAAATTCGCGAAGTCAGAAGTGCAGCCAGTGGTGACAAAAAATAACGACCCGGCGCGGATGGCAGTGTGCAAATTTTTTTCTATCTGCACACTGTTTCATACTCTACCCCTCTGCTTTTTCCAAAAATTCAATTTATCAAATTTACCGTAATCAAACGCTGAACTTTAGCAATGACAAGAAACTCTTGAAAATTATTAAATAATTTTTTAAAACTGGACTCTTACGAAAAATGTTAAGAATATTTTAGTAATTACTTAAATAACTTTTAAAACTCTGTTTAATTATAAAGATATAAATAATGACGCTATCAGAAAAAAATGTAATATGAAATGTAACAAATATTTGATTAAAAAATCTTTTTAAAGATATTGAATAAGAAAAATGATTCGAAAAACTTTAATGCAGATCGGGGCAGAGTCTTCGCGGGGAGCTCACCTCAACCCGCGGAAACTTATCAAATAAATAGTAGCAAGTAATAGCGAGCATAGTGACTTAATAGTAACGGAATGACCGTCCATTCCGGAATTATCAAAATTCGACATTCCAAAATGGACAGCCATTAAGTATCCTCTTCGGCACATAGCCTCTTCGGCGTAAAGCCTCTTCGTTCTTCGGGACACAGCCCAATCTAATTCCGCAAGAACATTCGGAACCACATTGTAATAAAACCCTACCCGAGCCTAACATCGACACTAATGAGGCTAACACGTGTAGACAAGCACAACTGCAGTCAGTGCAAACGGTTAGCCAGTTGGACGAATGTTCAAGCAGAATTTGCTTAAACTTAAAAAAGACAAGATTATTATCCTCACATCCAGGTGCATGATATCACTGGGGCCCTAATAAAGTCTAAACAGTGATTCAGCCCTGGCCCTTCCTGCTTAAAATTAGAGCACACATACCAGCAAGTGACCTACCTACCTATGCTATATCTAAAAAAAATGGCAAACTCAGGCACACCAACACACATCACTCCACGGTTCTCACACAAAGTCGGTGCTTTCCTCTACGAGAGACGTCCCGGGACATCTCCGACACCGACTCAAACCCCACACATACATTCAGTTACGTACCTTTTTGCTGAAATCGACTCACAAGGCCAGCGATCATTGCGATTTATTTAGACTATTAGAATTTAAGTTTTATTGGAATTAATTTAATGAAAAATTATCTACGTGAAATGTACAAGTAGAAAACTAGAATTAATTATTGGATACAACAATTACTATAGTCACCGATAATGCTTCTGCATTTTGACTCGAATTGAAAATTAATTTAATTTAATAATCTAACATTCGGAAAAAAAGACTCGAGTAGAATAATGTAAAATTGCAAAACAAACAATTTCTAAAAAAAAGATAGCTCTCAACCGACGCACGATCCACTAAAAATATTTATATTATACACAGTCACACTCACACACGTGTGGAACGTACGTCGTGCACAATCGCTAACGCTTAAGAGTCGCCAAAATATTCAGATTAATTAAATAATGAGCCACGTTCACCGCCATCACCCATTCGTACAGCACCTGGGCCCACGAATGAGTTCAAGCCAAATAGGGACATGAACGTGGCAATTATAAACTAGTCTTGATGTGTGCTGAAAATCCTGAGCTACAAAATGATTATTAAACTAGATCATCTAACGGACTAATCATTCATTTAATTCATTTTATGTAAATTACTTGAAAATATATTGATTAAAATGACTCGAATATAACTGCATTTAATAATTGAAAAAATGAAAAGAATAAAACTTTATTTCAGAAAAATGTGAACATCTTTAATGTATGTACTTAAAACTTTAGAATATTAATATATAGAAAAAGATTTTATGTATGGATGTATAAAAGTTGAAATGATGAATTGAAACCCTTGGTTGATTCCTTATTCAAAGGGGGTATTCTAAATTGTGGAGAACGTGTTCAAAATAAAATCCTTCGAAACCAGAATCAACCCATCGCGAATTGGTCTTCTTGTATATTTAAAATATAGAATGAAAACATCTTTTCAGAAAAACACGATTATAAAAAATATGGAAACTAACTGAAGTTAAATCAGTACGAACATCGTACGTTAAAATGTAAAAGTCAAATATATGAAACATTTTACACACGTGCTTTTATTGATATTTAATTTACGCTACTGCGAATGTAGAGAAATGAAGCTCGAGGTTATTAATCATTAATTTGTATTCGAAAAAAAATCACCCGTGAAGCTAAACTACAAGAAGACGCCTGCCTGAGCTAATTAAATATTCACAATTGATAAAAATGTGGTGTTACTATCCACAAGTATAAAGTATCAAATACTTTATACTCGCGGTCACTATGCTCGCTATAATTTGTAATTACAACCAATCACACGTGTCGCTTCGGACCTTTGCGTCCTACGACATGATTGAGTGATCAGAGGAACCGTAAATTTCTCCACTCACCGGTCGTTGAGTTCTTCTGCACCTTTGTAGAGTTGTTCTCCATTTTTGATTGTCCAGATCCTGTCCACCTTTGGTTGTCCAGGTCCTTTCCACCTTTGGTTGACGAGTTCCTCTTCTCCATTAATGGTAGGGATGATACTGCGACTGGTATGTCTGCTGATGATGTCTGTAACGTAAAAAGAAGAGATTCTTTATAGTTTAACTGTATTTCATATCCAATTCTTTCATTTTACATTTTTACTCGACTTGGATTTCAATATTGAAAGTTTCACTCGATCTTTAATTTGAAAAATTGAAAGAATAATTCTAATTTAATGATATTTACCTGCTGCCTGATGCGACGACTCCCGATGGAGGTCCTCTCCGCAGCTGCTGCGTACCTCTAATATATCGCGACGAATAATTAAAAAAAAAATAAAAATAAAGAAAGACTACACTCCCGACCGTAATTATTTCCGGCGAACTAACTGACTCTACTTTCCCGATTGAAAAAGATGTGAGAATTTCGCGACCGATTTTTACGTTGTAGCAGTCCATTTTCACAACATCCGGCGGTTTTAAGCACGCGTGTATCGAACAAGAATAATTTATTAAATTCGCAAGAGCACTGATTCTATTTCGCGAAATAGTTTTCCGCGGAGCAAGTGACTCTAAAACCGCATTGCGCGCGGTCACAAAAGCTGAAAATAATCTTCTTTTTAAGTCCCAAGTATCGTGATTAGGAATATTGCCTTTGTCCTATATTTATATAAATTTAAATTATTACAATGAATATTGTTATTCTTCAGTGAAATATTTCTCACTGCAATAGTTTCGATTATTATTTAAAAGTGCACAAATGATCAGTCATTGCGATAGTCGACGAATCAAACAATTAAATATTTATAATGTCCGTTTTATGATAAATTAGCGAAACGATGATTGCATTCAATCTTACAATACCCTTCGGAAAATATAAATTCCAGTTATAGTTAAAACGTGAACAATGGTAGCTTCGATCAATGTCAAGTACGTAACAAGTAGTTTTCAACCGCTGGGATGCCCGGTATCTTTGTTTATGTTTACGTTACCGAACGTGGTGGCCTTCAGCTACCCCCAGAAAATTCCCGATGTGTGCTGCACTTATCTTCATATAGTTGCCTCTGAAATTAAAAACAAAAATAAAATTAGAATTACACTTCAAATGTTACAAGGTAAAGAAAGGATAATGTCAACTATAAAAATATAAAAATTCCAAGTATATACAATGAATTTAATGAAAAAAGGAATCAAATACCAATTGTTATTAAAAATTATTAAAAATAAAGAAGATATTTTCCAAAAGTTATGTAATTATTTGTTTAAATCATATCGGCAACAGCTGACATAAAATAATGTAGATTTGTAATATTCCTTTTGAATACGGTATGTATTACTTATAATATCGAATCGAAATGAATTGGACAAACAAAAATGGTTTAAAGTAATGTGATATACCTTGTAGAGCAGTAGAGAGCGTCCTTTGATTATGTCTTAACACCACCACAGCTTATCGAAGAATGATGCGTGTCCGTGTACTTGACAAGGGCAAATCAAATAAACTTTGGGTAGAGGGGCCACAGCAGGTAACACGGCTTGAATTTTATTCGACCTATTAAAATAAAGTAGATTATGCATAAAAATGGTAAAAATAATAAAAATGTTAAAACCATAAAGTTTTTTCATATTTTATCGCTACCAATTAAACATTTGTACAGATTTTGCATGCAGATAGAAAAAGTTCTAATGGACATTTCACAAATACAAAATAGAATTGATAGAATGAATATGAATTGCAAATTGTAAGTGGAAATTGATAAAAATAAATAATACTTTTCCAAAATTAAATATTTTAAATAATTATACTATTTCCATTAATCAAACTGAAGTAAATCAAAAAGTATTCGAATATTATTTTAAAAGTTTAAAAAGTTTTATAGAAATTAATTATAATACAACAACATATTATCCACAATTAATAATGCCCGAGCAACAAATAAAATGTAATGTTACTGATCATGACGAATAAGATTGAAATTAAATGAAATGTACCTCGAAAAATTCACCGGAGCGCGTTAGTAGGACGTGTTGACTCTAGGACGTCCTATCGTAGACAAATGGTTACCCTTGCACTTGAGAATGTCAGGTCGAGTGTATCAGAGGTCGGTTGTACTTGATCCGCTAAATCACAACAATAAAGATAGGAATAAAGGTACAGGCAAGCCGGACGAGTATAGACAGGTACAAGCGACCTTAAAAAAGTATAAAAAAGCCACTTACGAATAGTTTCACGAAGTTTCTGCATAACTATCGAAAGTATTTTCTCATTTTTATCAAATTTAAATCGTAAATACGATATTAAAAGATGATATTCCGATATCTGGAACATTAAAGACGAATACAAAAATGAGCTATACAATTATATATTCACGAGAAATACAACTGCGTCATATCGTTATATTTAAAATTTTGTTATAACAAATAAACATTCTTTAAATAAACAAGTTAATTAATCAATTATCCCAACTATCAATCAAAAAATTCAAAACCTTAAAATAATTAAAGTAATGGCGAATAAAAGTACAAAAATTTTACCTGTCACTTTGAATTCTGATTTCAATAATTCGAGAATCGCCAATTTTGAATTGTCAATTGTTTCAACCAGCCAATTTTTCAGTGCCGCATAAGAATCTGAACGTAAAATATTACGAATAAATAATATTTGAATACGCAGAGCATCGTATTTGTCTCGAAAGATACAGAAAAATAGTATTTTTGTAAATACGAAGATTAAGGACCTCGAATAGCCCAATGTCGCAACAAATAAATTCGGAGAAAAAGAATCGAGCTCGATTCCAGGAATTTGCTTACCCCTAACGTCCTATTGTCCCACCTTCCACCGTTTGCGTTTATCTTGCAAGCAATGTACAAGCTCGTAGAAAAGAGACGCACGTAATAATAAAAGATGCGGATGGTTCGGTGGACAGTCGTCTTCTGAGACTTTGCAATAGAAAAAGTTCAAACTGCAGTTTGCAAGATTTTCGTGGCCTCTGATTGGTCCGTCGTCGAAACCGTTTCTGTCACGTGACACTCTATGTAAAAAAAATTTGAACATACGTTACTCCTACGATTTCGATGTAATATATTCGTAATTGAATATTTGTTTTATTCGACATTTTCGAACGATTCTAATTATTATTTCATAGAATCCCATACTTTCATAAAATTTAAATTTGAATACTTATAATTTTATATAAATTACTTGAAAATATACTGAATCAAAATGATTCGAATATAATTGCTATCGATAATTGAAAAAATAAAATTCAATAACATTTTATTCTAGAAAAATGTGAATACCTTTAATGTATATATCGAAAACTTTTGAATATTAATATTTTAGAAAAAGTATATATTTAAAGTGGGTATACTATATTATAGAGAACGTATTCAATGTAAAATCCGTCAAAACCAGAATCAATCGCGAATTCGTCTTATTGCGTATTTAAAATATAATTGACAAGATCTTTTTCTTCTCAGAAAAGCGCGATGACGAAAATATAGAAATTACGACTTTGAACAGCCGATTGCCGCAACAAATAAATTCGGAGAAAAAGAATCGAGCTCGATTCCAGGAATTTGCTTACCCCTAACGTTCCATTGTCCCACCTTCCACCGTTTGCGTTTATCTTGCAAGCAATGTCGTACAAGCTCGTAGAAAAGAGACGCACGTAATAATAGAAGATGCAGATCGTTCGGTGGACAGTCGTCTTCTGGGACTTTGCAATAGAAAAAGTTCAAACCTGCAGTTTGCAAGATTTTCGTGGCCTCTGATTGGTCCGTCGTCGAAACCGTTTCTGTCACGTGACACTCTATGTAAAAAAAATTTGAACATACGTTACTCCTACGATTTCGATGTAATATATTCGTAATTGAATATTTGTCTTATTCGACATTTTCGAACGATTCTAATTATTATTTCATAGAATCCCATACTTTCATAAAATTTTAATTTGAATAGTTATAAGTTTGCTAAGTCTGTGAGTCGTAAGAATATGACCAACAAGAATATGTACTGTTCTCCATTTCGTATGGATTATTCGATATCCAGTGTTAAATTATGCACGGATTTAGAACTGTCAGGCAGCTAATAATATAGGTTTCTTATGCGAAACATTATTCGTAAAATGAGACGTCGCACCGCAACATTCTAATTATTTCAAATTTGCTAATTTTGTACGTACCTTCAGTCTAAATTTCAGTCTAAGTTTTAGACTCTAAAACGTTTAAACTTCGAATGTGATCGCATTTACGAAATTGTGACGTTACGCGAGCGTTCGGGTTTCTTCGGAAATCGTCGGATTTCTTCGTTTATTCAATTTTCAAACACTTATAACATTGTTGCTTCTGCGAATTGTACAAACTAAAAATAATTTTATATATAGACATGGATCTGAACAATTTACGTGCAAATGGAAAGCAAATTATCAAAATATCGAATTAACTATATATCCAATACCTCGTCTGTGGTACGAGTGCAACCGACCGTGACCGGCCGACTCCCGGAGTTTACCTGGCGTGACTTTGACACGGGCACGCATCAGTCTCTGTTCAGCGGCCGGGGGGGGAAGACGTACATACTCATAGGAGCTCCTGGGTGGTTTCCAACGTATGTGACATCGTTTTAGAACATTTATCTTTGTTCAATTCATTTATATTCTATATCCTATCATAGTATATACGTGTATACCATACACATTCAATACATTACATTTAAAATCATGAATCGAGTCTACTTTTCTCAGTATGATTTAAACAAATAATTTTTCAACTTTTTGGAGAATACCTTCTTTATTTCTATTAATTCTTGCTTACTATATTATCATAATTTAATTAGTTTTGCTTATGAATTTCGCTGTTTGTACTTAGAATTTGGATAAATTTGTGACTGTTAATTCTTATCGTGTTTTGGTTTCTAATTCCAGGTACCACTATACAAAGAAGCCCGGTTACCTGAGACGTAAACAAGAACACAATGGACATCGCTTGCGGTCAAAGCCTACTTGTTAACGCCCTTGACATTGGTCGAAATTAACATTGTTCGCGGTACATCTACAACGGGAATTTATATTTTCCCGTGAGTTGCGTTAGATTGAATCGAGTCATCGTGCCGTTTATTTTTCGCGAACCGGATATAAGAAATATTTTTCTTGCGAAACGTTTGAGAATATTTCTACGAAACTTCGCGCCGGTTTATTAAAGTATACATCTTTTCGCGTCGACTATTGCGTTCACAATTTCATTTTACACCGAAGTAGGACAATGGCAATATTCCTAATAACAATGCTTGGTAATTAAATTGAAAAATAATTTAACCGAATATCTACATTTTCCGCGGTATACGCGTTCGCGATGTATTTTATTTTCAGCTTTTGTGACCGCGCGCAATGCGGTCTTAGAATCATTTTCTGCGAGACAAGTATTTCGCGAAATAGAGTCAGTGTTGTTGCGATATTAATACATTATTATTGCTCGATACTCGCGTGATTAAAACCGCCGAAAGAAATGAAATTCGGTCGCGAAATTCTCTTAATTTTTCCAATCGCGAGAGTAGAGTCAGTTTGTTCGCCGGACATTTTTTCGGTCGGGAATATAGTCTCTTTTTTTTATTTTTTTTTTTATTTTAATTACTCGCCGCAATGAAGTAGCGGTACGCAGCAGCTGTGGAAAGGATTTCCATCGGGCGTCGTCGCATCAGGCAGCAGGTAAATATCAGCAAAATCTACTTTTAATTCTTCTAATTAACAATGAAATTACATTTTGGAATATCGAATTCGAGTGAGAATTAAAGACGAACGATGTGAGGAATGATAGACGGTTAAACTATAAAGACTTTTCTCATTTTCTGTTACAGAAGACATCGCAACGATTTCGCTGGCCGAGTGCAATGCGGTCTTAGATTCACTTGATCCGAAAAAGTATATCGCGAAATAGAATCAGTGTTGTTGCGCTATTAGAAATTATGTTTGTTCGATATACGCGTGCTTAAACCCGCCGAAAGAATTGAAATGGACTGCTACAACGTAACATATTCGGTCGCGAAATTCCTGTATACTTTGAATCGCGAGAGTAGAGTCAGTTTGTTCGCCGGAAATAATTTCGGTCGGGAGTGTAGTCTGTTTATTTTTCTTTTTTTTTCTTTGAATTATTCGCCGCGATGAAGTAGAGGTACGCAGCAGCTGCGGAAAGGATTTCCATCGGGCGCCGTCGCATCAGGCAGCAGGTAAATATCGTCAAAATGTTCTACTTTTACTTCTAATCCACAGTGAAATTACATTTTGAAATATCGCACTCGAGTCAGAACTAAATACGAACGATTTGAGAAATGATAGACGGTTAAACTATAAAGACTTTGCTATTTTTCTGTTACAGATGACTTCGCAACTACAGAGCCGGTCGTAGTATCATCTCTACAATCAAAGGTGCAGAAGAAATCTACGACCGGTGAGTCAAAAAACTTACGGTTCCTCCGATCACTCAATCATGTCGTAGGACGTAAAGGTCCGAAGCGACACGAGTGTATTGGTTGTATTTTATTTGAGTTTGCGAGCATAGTGACCGCGAGTGTAAAGTATTTTATACTTTACATTCGTGGGTAGTAACACCCCATTGTTGTGAACATTTAATTAGCTCAGGCAGGGGTCTTCTTGTGGCTTAGCTTCACGGGCGATTTTGATGTAATTAATTTGAAGGTTCGATACCCTCGGCCTTCATTTAATTGCATTCGCGTTCGCGTGAATTTCATATAACCATAGAGCATTGAGAAAAGATAGAAAGAGTATATACGAATAGAAAGACAAGTAAAGAAGCAAAGATAAGAACAGAATAGGAAGATTGAAAAAGGGCTAAAAAGATAAGAAAATTTATTCGAGTTTCAAAAAATCATACGAATTAATCATACGGTGAATCATACGAATTAAATTCAGTCAGAATTTGCATGTTTTTCGTGGCCGCGTTTCCTTTAACTTGTAAAGTCCTTTAAATTCTTGTATTTGAAATGCCCAAGAAGACCAATTCGCGATGGGTAGATTCTGGTTTCAAAGGCTAATTTTGAACATATTTGCATTGTTTAGAATATAACTTTGAATAAGGAATCACCAAGGTTTTCAATTATAAATTCAAGTTTCATATATATTTTTTTTTCAAATAAATTTCAATATTTTAAAGTTTTCAATACATATATTTTTAAAGTTTTCAAAGTTTTCTTGCACGAGATGCAATTTTTTCACTTTTTCAATTATTATTCGATATTACATTCGAGTCATTTTATAAAGTATATTTTCAAGTAAATTCTATAAAGTCAAAGTAACGATTACTAGCTCGTTAGAAGATCTATTTCAATAATCATTTTATAGCTCAGGATTTTCAGCACACATCAAGCCTAGTATGTAGTTGCCACGTTCATGTCCCTATTTGGCTTGAACTCATTCGTGTGCCCAGGTGCTACACGAATGGGTGATGGCGGTGAACGTGGCGTATAGTTTTAAGAATTATAATTATGTGGCGGCTCACAAGCGTTAGCGATTGTGCACGACGTACGATCCACACGTGTGAGTGTGTGTGTGAGATAAATTTATTGAATATTTCGTGGATTGTGCGTCGGTTTTGAACAATCGTTTTTATTGCAAAATCGCGATTAAAATCAGCTTGCATATTTTTACGATTTTACATTCTTCAACTTAAGTTCGATTATATTTCGAACCTCAGATTATTATATTCAATT
The DNA here is from genome assembly GCA_917499265.3 of Mimumesa dahlbomi. NCBI lineage: Eukaryota > Metazoa > Arthropoda > Insecta > Hymenoptera > Crabronidae > Mimumesa > Mimumesa dahlbomi. The sequence continues at coordinate 791,154 of OU824124.1, forward strand.
ACTTTTCAATTAGAGTCAAAATGCAGAAGCATTATTTTTGAACGTAGTAATTATTTCAACTACGAATTAATTACAAGACTTTCATTTCTATATTTTACGTCTACAAGTTTTCATTAAATTCCTTTCAATAAAGTCTAAATAAATCGCAATAATCGCTGACCTTGTGAGTCGATTTCAGCAAAAAGGTACGTACCTGAATGTATGTGTGGGGTTTGAGTCGGTGTTGGAGACGTCCCGGGACGTCTCCCGTAGGGGGAAACACCGACTTTGATTGAGAATCGTGGAGAGAGTGTGTTGGTGTGCGAGAGATTTTTGCCATTTTTTAAATATAGGTAATAGGTAGGCAGGTAATTTATTCTCTGGAGTGTGTGTGCTTTAATTTTAAGTAGGAAGGGCAGGGCAGGTACCACTGTTTCGACTGTAGGCAACCAGTGATATCCTGTACCTGAAAGTCAGGCTAATAATCTTTTCTTTTTTAATAATAAGTAAATTCTGCTTGAACATTCGTCTCTAGCGGCTAACCGTTTGCACGGACTGCAGTTGTCATTCTTCTGAGAATAAGCTGTTAACTTGTCCACACGTGTTAGCCGCATTCTCTTGTCTGGATAGGCGCGTGTTAGGGTTATACCATATTATGGTTCCGAATGTTCTTGCAGAATACAGGTTGGGCTCCGGCCTGAAGCAAGAAGAGGCTTTACGCCGAAGAGGCTATATGCCGAAGAGGCCCGACAAACTGTCAAGAAGAGGGCAGCAACTAATGGCTATCCATTTTGGAGTGTTCAATTCCAGAATGGATGGTCATTCCGTTACTACTAAGTCACTATGCTCGTAGTAGTTGTAGAGTAATTATAGTTGTAGTAATTTGAAGTAGTTAGTACCACGGGTCGAGGTGAGCTCCCCGTGAAGACTCTGCCCCGATCTGCATTAAAGTTTTCGAGTCATTTTTCTTATTAAATTATTTTTACAAGTTCCAAGTAATAGAGTTTTGCATTAAAGTTTTCGAGTCATTTTTCTTACTGAATTATTTTCACAAGTTTTGATAATAGAATTTTCATTACAATTTGATATTAAATTCCTTTCAAACTCAGTTATTATTTTTTTCATTATTGTTAAAGAGTTAGAGTCCAGTTTTTGATTATTATAAATTTGAGATATTAAATTTTTGAAAAAAAAGCAGAGGGGTAGAGTGTGATAGAATGAAGTAGTTAGAAGTAGTTAGTTCCACGGGTCGAGGAGAGCTCCCCGTGAAGACTCTGCCCCGGTCTGCATTAAAGTTTCGAGTCATTTTTCTTATTAAAATATTTTCACAAGTTTTATTCAAAGAATTTTGCATTAAAGCTTTCGAGTCATTCTTCTTATTCAATTATTTTCACAACTTTTCAATCTAAGTCATTTTTATTCATTATTGTTAAAGAAACCTAAAGATTTTACTTATTGAGATATTTTCTGAGAGTTCATTTTTAAGAATATATATTTTTGTCATTACTAGAGTCGAGTTTTTGATTATTATAAATTTGAGAAATTGAATTTTTGAAAAAAGCAGAGGGGTAGAGTATGATTCAGTGTGCAAACTTTGCACACTGCCATCCGCGCCGGTCGATATTTTTTGTCACCACTGGCTGCATTTCCAGTTTCGCGAATTTATTAATAATCTAAAATTCAGTATCTTTGAGTGTCTCGGAGACACTTTTTCTAATGCCGTATAGGAATTTTATTATCTAATATAAAATCAAAAAGTTAAAGCAGCTAAGTGACTCGCGAATCGCGTCGTACATCGCCGTCTTTGTACGAATCTATTTAAAAACAATCATTGAACCAAGCATTTGTTAGAAGGAATATTGCCATCATTTTATGCATAAATTGCATTTTATATTAGGATGTCTTATTTTGAAATTCTTTTCAGCCGTAACTAAATTGGATCTATTTAAGATCATTTCGCGTTTGCGATTAATTTCTATTTTCGCGTATTATCAGTCAAAGCGGTCGTGGAACTACGAAACATTATTTTTGCGCGTCGGTTTTTCGCGAGGAACTTTCGTAATTTAATGTATTAGTTTTGCGGAAATACTCGCGAACGTGGACCAAGAAAAATATATTCGCGCGCGCATCGCGTATTTTCTTTCAATGAATTTTAGAGTCATGCGATCACTTATTCTCTATGACGAAACCCACGGAAATAGTAAACAAATTTAGTGTTGCGAAAAATTATGTAAATTCGGTCGTTTCTTTCCATTCCGACCAATGTTGACCGCGCGTGACAAGTAGTCTTTTCTCCCTTTATTAATTATAGACTCAAGATTGCGATACGGTAAAATTACAATAAGTAAAATGAGCTAATCACTCTTCTTCCAGCTTTGCTTTTAGAATCGCGTTAACTTAGAGAAATCGCCATTTACTCACCTTGAATGGTTTGTTAAATGGCGAGAAATCTTTTTTTGTGCCGCGCTTCCATTTTTCTCGATTCTATGTAAACTCGCAAAGTAACTTCTAGCTTATAGTATTCCAATTAATTACAAAAATGTAAAACATGATCCCCTGTGGGTCGGGGAAAGAATAGACCCACGGTATTCCCTGCCTGTCGTAAAAGGCGACTAAAAGGGACGTTTTGATCACTATAGTGTCAAAACGTTAGTTTAAGGGGATATCATACGTCAATTTCACTTCGTTTGTCGTCGACCGACTAGAAAACGCGACTTCTTTGCTCGTTCCGCGTTATTAGTTTCTTATCAATTAAACATTTTTACCTTCAATAACATAGTTTCAGTTTTTAACTTTTAACTTTTAACTTCAACTTTTACTTTTAACTCGTAGCTTCAACTTTTACTTTCAATACTTAGCTTCAGCTTTCGATTTTTAGCTTCAGTTTTTTAAACTCATTTTAATAGTAGAGTCACTTGCTCGTAATTTGCGGCGTTTGTCATACCCCTACGTTAAAACAACACGAGAAACGGTGTAGTCGGCCAGATAGCCGTTGGGCTATCTGGTTAAATCGCGGTCCTGCGATATATTCATGGAGCGTGGCCTTCGTCGGATCATGGTTCCGCCGGTATCTTTGGGTGGCCTAAGGTTGTCTGGAAAGGTGAGCCCGAGTTCGTTCTGGGGACCTGTACACGGGTGAACTGCTATTTGGCGGGGTATGGGACGTATCAGGCTTATCGGTGGCGGCCGGACCGATTAGCCTGATATGGCTTAACCCGTGTACAGTTCGACTTGATGATCTATATCTTCGGATATATTTCATCTTCGATTTGTCCCTGGTTCGAATCTTTCGTGAGGCCCTTTCCTGTAAATCGACCCTACGTTTATCCCATCGTATCGGTTAACCATGGTTTGGCGGGGGTCCCGGTTCGTGGGTACTTCTCAGGACCGTGGTACGAGCCACCGTGTAAGTGTGTAAATTGTTTTTTCGTCGAGTTATGGTAAACGTCTAGAGTCACCCGCGTTAGTCTTACCATGAGGTTGCTTTTCTGGTTTGGTCGACATTTCCATTCTCGTCTATGTTATTTGTTTTATTCGCGTTTCGCGGGAAATTGGCGTTTGATGGTGATGGGTTTGTGTTTGTTATATTGAAACTGGTTTCAATATTTCGGCCACGATCGCATTGATAGACGTATCTTTGAGATCGTGGTTATTAGCTTCGCGATCGCGGTCGCGTGATATCTTTACTTTCCTTCTGAACGTAGAGATTATGTTCGTTATCGTTTAAAGGAGGGAGGATGGGAGCCGTGGATAGGGTGGGTCTCCATTAGTAGCAACCTCCACGTGGTGAGACCTGGATCGATATTATTTGCATCGATCGATAACGAAATTTATCAATATTTTTTTGTAAGTCCGATGACCTATAGTCGTTTATATTGAAATGTATCGCTTCGATGCAAATGGTATCGAGCTAATTGGCTACGAGTAGTATATGTATGTATATCTCGTGTTTGCTTTTACTACAGTCAGAAAAAACCTAAATTCAACCAGTTTTTCGCTTGCCATTTCCACAATTTTCAAGATAGCGACCTGAGACTGGTACCATTGTTTTAGTTAGGAAATTCTACGGCAGATCCACCTATAATAGTTGTACTTTTCGAAAATTTAATTTTTCGCCAAAATCTGAAGGGGGTAGGTCAGGATTTTTTGCGATTTTCGTAAATCGCTCGCCATTTCCGCAATTTTTGAGATATCAAAATAATTCTTTCACTGTCTTATTCGGCTTCGGATTCCGCGTCCAAAACGCCCCGGATCGTTTTAATAGCTCAAAAATTACGGAAATGGCAGGCGATTTACGAAAATCGCGAAAAATCCTGACCTACCCCCTTCAGATTTTGGCGAAAAATTAAATTTTCGAAAAGTACAACTATTATATGTTGATCTGGCGTAGAATTTCCTAACTAAAACAGTGGTACAAGTTTCAGATCGCTATCTCAAAAATTGAGCGAATGCCGAACGAAAAACTGGTTGAATTTGACGATTTTTCGCGATTTTCGTAATTCCTTCGTCACTTCCGTAAATTTTTAGATATCGACATGAATCTTTCACCGGCTTATTCGGCTTCCGATTCCGCGTCCAAAACGTCTTGGATCATTTGAATAGCTCAAAAATTACGGAAATGACGAAACAATTACGAAAATCGCGAAAATTCATCAATTTCAAGCAGTTTTTCGTTCGGCATTCGCTCAATTTCTGAGATAGCGGTCTGAAACTGGTACCATTGTTTTAGTTAGGAAATTCTACGGCAGATCCACCTATAATAGTTGTACTTTTCGAAAATTTTATTTTTCGCCAAAATCTGAAGGGGGTAGGTCAGGATTTTTTGCGATTTTCGTAAATCGCTCGCCATTTCTACAATTTTTTAGATATCAAAATAATTCTTTCACTGTCTTATTCGGCTTCGGATTCCGCGTCCAAAACGCCCCGGATCGTTTTAATAGCTCAAAAATTACGGAAATGGCAGGCGATTTACGAAAATCGCGAAAAATCCTGACCTACCCCCTTCAGATTTTGGCGAAAAATTAAATTTTCGAAAAGTACAACTATTATATGTTGATCTGGCGTAGAATTTCCTAACTAAAACAGTGGTACAAGTTTCAGATCGCTATCTCAAAAATTGAGCGAATGCCGAACGAAAAACTGGTTGAATTTGACGATTTTTCGCGATTTTCGTAATTCCTTCGTCACTTCCGTAAATTTTTAGATATCGACATGAATCTTTCACCGGCTTATTCGGCTTCCGATTCCGCGTCCAAAACGTCTTGGATCATTTGAATAGCTCAAAAATTACGGAAATGACGAAACAATTACGAAAATCGCGAAAATTCATCAATTTCAAGCAGTTTTTCGTTCGGCATTCGCTCAATTTCTGAGATAGCGGTCTGAAACTGGTACCATTGTTTTAGTTAGGAAATTCTACGGCAGATCCACCTATAATAGTTGTACTTTTCGAAAATTTTATTTTTCGCCAAAATCTGAAGGGGGTAGGTCAGGATTTTTTGCGATTTTCGTAAATCGCTCGCCATTTCTACAATTTTTTAGATATCAAAATAATTCTTTCACTGTCTTATTCGGCTTCGGATTCCGCGTCCAAAACGCCCCGGATCGTTTTAATAGCTCAAAAATTACGGAAATGGCAGGCGATTTACGAAAATCGCGAAAAATCCTGACCTACCCCCTTCAGATTTTGGCGAAAAATTAAATTTTCGAAAAGTACAACTATTATATGTTGATCTGGCGTAGAATTTCCTAACTAAAACAATGGTACAAGTCTCAGGTCGCTATCTGTAAAATTGAGCGAATGCCGTCCGAAAAACTGGTTGAATTTGACGATTTTTCGTGATTTCGCTTTTCCACAGATGAGGTATTGGATAGACCACTCATCCCCATGCTTTTCGATGTCACTGATTTTGAGGGCTCTAGACTCTATCCAATACCTCGTCTGTGATAATGGTTTTGCAACGCCCCCGTCAGAAAAATAAAGATTCAAAAAATCGTATAAAGTTATGCAGACAAATCGCAAATTTACTTAAATAGTTTGAACATTCTGCGTGGTTGTCAGAAAGAGGAACATCAAGAGATTACACGTAAGTTGCTCTTTTATGCTTTTTCAAGGTCGCCCCGACAAGACTGAACCTGGTATTTCCATCTTTATTGTTGAGGCTTCACGGAACAAGTACAACCAAACTTCAAAATACACTCGACCTGACATTGCCAAGTACGCCATTAACCTTTAGTCTGTGATAAAACGTCCTGGAGTCAATACCTCTTCATGACACGCTCCGGTCAACCTCCCGAAGTAAAATTCATTTATTACTCATACATTATTAGTACTGAGTAACACACCGATTGATTGCAATTGCATTAATTAATAGAGATTGATTAATAGAGGCAGTAGAAATATATTAAATATTCAAATTTTAGAAATAATTATATTTATTGTTATTAATTTGCAATCGCGATTTGCAACTTAATATTTAATATCAAGCTTATAAAATATAGTTCGAATTTGTACGATGTTATAGTCAAAAGTTTTCTTTATTTGTGCAATATATATAATTGTTTAATTGTTAGCAATAAATCCTGAAAATGCTACGGTTTAATAACGGTCCGCTCGAGGTTAACATAGATTTTATTATGTCGTAATAGATCGAAGAAATTCGCCGGCGGGTACCTACGTAAGAGTGCAACCGACCGTGACCGGCCGACTCCCGAGTTTACCTGGCGTGACTTTGACACGCGCGCGCGTCAGTCTCAGTTCAGCGGCCGGGGGGTGAAGACGTACATAATCATAGGAGCTCCTGGGTGGTTTCCAAGGTATGTGACATCGTTTTAGAACATTTATCTTTGTTCAATTCATTTATATTCTATATCCTATCATAGTATATACGTGTATACCATACACATTCAATACATTACATTTAAAATTCTTGAATCGAGTCCACTTTTCTCAGTGTGATTTAAACAAATAATTTTTTAACTTTTTGGAAAATACCTTCTTTATTTCTATTAATTCTTGCTTACTATATTATCACAATTTAATTAGTTTTGCTTATGAATTTCGCTGTTTGTACTTAGAATTTGGATAAATTTGTGACTGTTAACTCTTATCGTGTTTTGGTTTCTAATTCCAGGTACCACTATACAAAGAAGCCCGGTTACTTGAGACGTAAACAAGAACACAATGGACATCGCAGCGGTCGAAGCCTACTTGTTATCGCCCTTGACATTGGTCGTACCTAACATTGTTCGCGGTACATCTACAACGGGAATTTATATTTTCCGTGAGTTACGTTAGATTGAATCGAGTCATCGTGCCGTTTATTTTTCGTGAACCGGATATAAGAAATATTTTTCTTGCGAAACGTTTGAGAATATTTCTACGAAACTTCGCGCCGGTTTATTAAAGTATACATCTTTTCGCGTCGACTATTGCGTTCACAATTTCATTTTACACCAAAGTAGGACAATGGCAATATTCCTAATAACAATGCTTGGTAATTAAATTGAAAAATACTTTAACCGAATATCTACGACATTTTCCGCGGTATACGTGTTCGCGATGTATTTTATTTTCAGCTTTTGTGACCGCGCGCAATGCGGTCTTAGAATCATTTTCTGCGAGACAAGTATTTCGCGAAATAGAGTCAGTGTTGTTGCGATATTAATACTTTATTATTGCTCGATACTCGCGTGATTAAAACCGCCGAAAGAAATGAAATTCGGTCGCGAAATTATCTTAATTTTTCCAATCGCGAGAGTAGAGTCAGTTTGTTCGCCGGACATTATTTCGGTCGGGAATATAGTCTCTTTTTTTTTTATTTTTTTTTTCTTTGAATTACTCGCCGCGATAAAGTAGCGGTACGCAGCAGCTGTGGAAAGGATTTCCATCGGGCGTCGTCGCATCAGGGAGCAGGTAAATATCGTCAAAATGTTCTACTTTTACTTCTAATCCACAGTGAAATTACATTTTGAAATATCGCACTCGAGTCAGAACTAAATACGAACGATTTGAGAAATGATAGACGGTTAAACTATAAAGACTTTGCTATTTTTCTGTTACAGATGACTTCGCAACTGCAGAGCCGGTCGTAGTATCATCTCTACAATCAAAGGTGCAGAAGAAATCTACGACCGGTGAGTCAAAAAACTTACGGTTCCTCCGATCACTCAATCATGTCGTAGGACGTAAAGGTCCGAAGCGGCACGAGTGTATTGGTTGTATTTTATTTGAGTTTGCGAGCATAGTGACCGCGAGTGTAAAGTATTTTATACTTTACATTCGTGGGTAGTAACACCCCATTGTTGTGAATATTTAATTAGCTCAGGCAGGGGTCTTCTTGTGGCTTAGCTTCACGGGCGATTTTGATGTAATTAATTTGAAGGTTCGATACCCTCGGCCTTCATTTAATTGCATTCGCGTTCGCGTGAATTTCATATAACCATAGAGCATTGAGAAAAGATAGAAAGAGTATATACGAATAGAAAGACAAGTAAAGAAGCAAAGATAAGAACAGAATAGGAAGATTGAAAAAGGGCTAAAAAGATAAGAAAATTTATTCGAGTTTCAAAAAATCATACGAATTAATCATACGGTGAATCATACGAATTAAATTCAGTCAGAATTTGCATGTTTTTCGTGGCCGCGTTTCCTTTAACTTGTAAAGTCCTTTAAATTCTTGTATTTGAAATGCCCAAGAAGACCAATTCGCGATGGGTAGATTCTGGTTTCAAAGGCTAATTTTGAACATATTTGCATTGTTTAGAATATAACTTTGAATAAGGAATCACCAAGGTTTTCAATTATAAATTCAAGTTTCATATATATTTTTTTTTCAAATAAATTTCAATATTTTAAAGTTTTCAATACATATATTTTTAAAGTTTTCAAAGTTTTCTTGCACGAGATGCAATTTTTTCACTTTTTCAATTATTATTCGATATTACATTCGAGTCATTTTATAAAGTATATTTTCAAGTAAATTCTATAAAGTCAAAGTAACGATTACTAGCTCGTTAGAAGATCTATTTCAATAATCATTTTATAGCTCAGGATTTTCAGCACACATCAAGCCTAGTATGTAGTTGCCACGTTCATGTCCCTATTTGGCTTGAACTCATTCGTGTGCCCAGGTGCTACACGAATGGGTGATGGCGGTGAACGTGGCGTATAGTTTTAAGAATTATAATTATGTGGCGGCTCACAAGCGTTAGCGATTGTGCACGACGTACGATCCACACGTGTGAGTGTGTGTGTGAGATAAATTTATTGAATATTTCGTGGATTGTGCGTCGGTTTTGAACAATCGTTTTTATTGCAAAATCGCGATTAAAATCAGCTTGCATATTTTTACGATTTTACATTATTCAATTTAAGTTCGATTATATTTCGAACCTCAGATTATTATATTCAATTACTTTTCAATTAGAGTCAAAATGCAAAAGCATTATTTTTGAACGTAGTAATTATTTCAACTACGAATTAATTACAAGACTTTCATTTCTATATTTTACGTCTACAAGTTTTCATTAAATTCCTTTCAATAAAGTCTAAATAAATCGCAATAATCGCTGACCTTGTGAGTCGATTTCAGCAAAAAGGTACGTACCTGAATGTATGTGTGGGGTTTGAGTCGGTGTTGGAGACGTCCCGGGACGTCTCCCGTAGGGGGAAACACCGACTTTGATTGAGAATCGTGGAGAGAGTGTGTTGGTGTGCGAGAGATTTTTGCCATTTTTTAAATATAGGTAATAGGTAGGCAGGTAATTTATTCTCTGGAGTGTGTGTGCTTTAATTTTAAGTAGGAAGGGCAGGGCAGGTACCACTGTTTCGACTGTAGGCAACCAGTGATATCCTGTACCTGAAAGTCAGGCTAATAATCTTTTCTTTTTTAATAATAAGTAAATTCTGCTTGAACATTCGTCTCTAGCGGCTAACCGTTTGCACGGACTGCAGTTGTCATTCTTCTGAGAATAAGCTGTTAACTTGTCCACACGTGTTAGCCGCATTCTCTTGTCTGGATAGGCGCGTGTTAGGGTTATACCATATTATGGTTCCGAATGTTCTTGCAGAATACAGGTTGGGCTCCGGCCTGAAGCAAGAAGAGGCTTTACGCCGAAGAGGCTATATGCCGAAGAGGCCCGACAAACTGTCAAGAAGAGGGCAGCAACTAATGGCTATCCATTTTGGAGTGTTCAATTCCAGAATGGATGGTCATTCCGTTACTACTAAGTCACTATGCTCGTAGTAGTTGTAGAGTAATTATAGTTGTAATAATTTGAAGTAGTTAGTACCACGGGTCGAGGTGAGCTCCCCGTGAAGACTCTGCCCCGATCTGCATTAAAGTTTTCGAGTCATTTTTTTTATTAAATTATTTTCACAAGTTTCAAGTAATAGAGTTTTGCATCAAAGTTTTCGAGTCATGTTTCTTACTGAATTACTTTCACAAGTTTTGATAATAGAATTTTGATTACGATTTGATATTAAATTCCTTTCAAACTCAGTTATTATTTTTGTTCATTATTGTTAAAGAGTTAGAGTCCAGTTTTTGATTATTATAAATTTGAGATATTAAATTTTTGAAAAAAAGCAGAGGGGTAGAGTGTGATAGAATGAAGTAGTTAGAAGTAGTTAGTTCCACGGGTCGAGGAGAGCTCCCCGTGAAGACTCTGCCCCGATCTGCATTAAAGTTTCGAGTCATTTTTCTTATTAAAATATTTTCACAAGTTTTATTCAAAGAATTTTGCATTAAAGCTTTCGAGTCATTCTTCTTATTCAATTATTTTCACAACTTTTCAATCTAAGTCATTTTTATTCATTATTGTTAAAGAAACCTAAAGATTTTACTTATTGAGATATTTTCTGAGAGTTCATTTTTAAGAATATATATTTTTGTCATTACTAGAGTCGAGTTTTTGATTATTATAAATTTGAGAAATTGAATTTTTGAAAAAAGCAGAGGGGTAGAGTATGATTCAGTGTGCAAACTTTGCACACTGCCATCCGCGCCGGTCGATATTTTTTGTCACCACTGGCTGCATTTCCAGTTTCGCGAATTTATTAATAATCTAAAATTCAGTATCTTTGAGTGTCTCGGAGACACTTTTTCTAATGCCGTATAGGAATTTTATTATCTAATATAAAATCAAAAAGTTAAAGCAGCTAAGTGACTCGCGAATCGCGTCGTACATCGCCGTCTTTGTACGAATCTATTTAAAAACAATCATTGAACCAAGCATTTGTTAGAAGGAATATTGCCATCATTTTATGCATAAATTGCATTTTATATTAGGATGTCTTATTTTGAAATTCTTTTCAGCCGTAACTAAATTGGATCTATTTAAGATCATTTCGCGTTTGCGATTAATTTCTATTTTCGCGTATTATCAGTCAAAGCGGTCGTGGAACTACGAAACATTATTTTTGCGCGTCGGTTTTTCGCGAGGAACTTTCGTAATTTAATGTATTAGTTTTGCGGAAATACTCGCGAACGTGGACCAAGAAAAATATATTCGCGCGCGCATCGCGTATTTTCTTTCAATGAATTTTAGAGTCATGCGATCACTTATTCTCTATGACGAAACCCACGGAAATTGTAAACAAATTTAGTGTTGCGAAAAATTATGTAAATTCGGTCGTTTCTTTCCATACCGACCAATGTTGACCGCGCGTGACAAGTAGTCTTTTCTCCCTTTATTAATTATAGACTCAAGATTGCGATACGGTAAAATTACAATAAGTAAAATGAGCTAATCACTCTTCTTCCAGCTTTGCTTTTAGAATCGCGTTAACTTAGAGAAATCGCCATTTACTCACCTTGAATGGTTTGTTAAATGGCGAGAAATCTTTTTTTGTGCCGCGCTTCCATTTTTCTCGATTCTATGTAAACTCGCAAATTAACTTCTAGCTTATAGTATTCCAATTAATTACAAAAATGTAAAACATGATCCCCTGTGGGTCGGGGAAAGAATAGACCCACGGTATTCCCTGCCTGTCGTAAAAGGCGACTAAAAGGGACGTTTTGATCACTATAGTGTCAAAACGTTAGTTTAAGGGGATATCATACGTCAATTTCACTTCGTTTGTCGTCGACCGACTAGAAAACGCGACTTCTTTGCTCGTTCCGCGTTATTAGCTTCTTATCAATTAAACATTTTTACCTTCAATAACATATTTTCAGTTTTTAACTTTTAACTTTTAACTTCAACTTTTACTTTTAACTCGTAGCTTCAACTTTTACTTTCAATACTTAGCTTCAGCTTTCAATTTTTAGCTTCAGTTTTTTAAACTCATTTTAATAGTAGAGTCACTTGCTCGTAATTTGCGGCGTTTGTCATACCCCTACGTTAAAACAACACGAGAAACGGTGTAGTCGGCCAGATAGCCGTTGGGCTATCTGGTTAAATCGCGGTCCTGCGATATATTCATGGAGCGTGGCTTTCGTCGGATCATGGTTCCGCCGGTATCTTTGGGTGGCCTAAGGTTGTCTTGAAAGGTGAGCCCGAGTTCGTTCTGGGGACCTGTACACGGGTGGACTGCTATTTGGCGGGGTATGGGACGTATCAGGCTTATCGGTGGCGGCCGGACCGATTAGCCTGATATGGCTTAATCCGTGTACAGTTCGATTTGATGATCTATATCTTCGGATATATTTCATCTTCGATTTGTCCCTGGTTCGGATCTTTCGTGAGGCCCTTTCCTGTAAATCGACCTTACGTTTATCCCATCGTATCGGTTAACCATGGTTTGGCGGGAGTCCCGGTTCGTGGGTACTTCTCAGGACCGTGGTACGAGCCACCGTGTAAGTGTGTAAATTGTTTTTCCGTCGAGTTATGGTAAGCGTCTAGAGTCACCCGCGTTAGTCTTACCATGAGGTTGCTTTTCTGGTTGAGTCGACTTTTCCATTTCCGTCTTTTTTTTCTTTCTGTTCGCGTTTCGCGGGAAATTGACGTTTGATGGTGATGGGTTTGTGTTTGTTATATTGAAACTGGTTTCAATACTTCGATCATGGTCGCATTGGTAGACGTATCTTTGAGACCATGGTCATTAGCTTCGCGTCGCGGTCGCGTAGTATCTTCATTTTCCATTTGAAAATGAAGATTAATTTCGTATCATTCGAAAGGAAGGGAGGACGGGCGCCGTGGACAGGGTGGGTCTCCATTAGTAGCAACCTCCACGTGGTGAGACCTGGATCGATATTATTTGCATCGGGCAATAATGGATTTCATTAATTAATTCGAAAATGCGATGACCAATAGCTGCAATGTATGCGTGTTGAAATTTATTGTATTGATGCAAATGGTATCGAACAAATTGGCTACGAATGGAATATATTCTTCGTACGACGGATTTTTATAAAATTATAGTATCTTGTGAAAATAATATTTGATAGAATTTTCCAAATTTTTAAATACAATTTTTATGAACTTAAAACAGTTTTTCACTCGCCATTTGCGTAATCTTTTACATACCAATTTGAAACTTCCACTGTCTTATTCAGTGGATGTCTCAAAATTTTGGCAAATGGCGAGAGAAAAACGGAAAACGTAAAAATTCCTGTATTCTATAGCTCCTTCCTAGTATTAATCCGTGTTCATCTTAGCACAGACGAGGTATCCTATCTCTCGTCTGTGATCCTAGATTCAAACCCAATATGGTACCGCTGGGAGTCACACTAAAATGGTAAGAGACCTTTGGAGGTCTAAATCCGGTGCATTTCAGTAACTTTACTATAACTCTAATTACTGAAACTATGAAATGCAGATATGCATCCAGGATTGTTGAATGAAATGAACATTTTACATATGTGTTTCTATATTTGTTTTTATTTGGTATTCTTTATAATGCGAGTGAACAAAGGATGCCAATTATATGACGCACACTGTACAATAAGCATTTAAGAATATTTACAAATATCTCAAAGGTTTCATAATAATACACTGGCCTTTTTGCGCATTGCTTTGACTAGGTATTCTTTTTGTTCTCACTAAAAAGATCTATAATATGCATATGTGTATGCAACGATATTTATTCGAAACGAAATCCTTCCGCCAAATGTTCGCGGGATATGCACGGAATACAAACAGAAGTCTCAATCATTGCAGCACAATTCGAAAGAGCCTTGATTTGCTTGTTAATATAGAAATCTTCTTTTAACATGGATACTTTCAAGATCTATTTACTCTCAGACACTTAGTTATAAATATATTCCGTTTCTTTAGAATCACACATGTCTCTCTTCGCATTTGTACAATATCAGTATCTTCAACCGATTTGCAATTAATCGACACTTGACGCCGTTAGACGTTACCCATTACTTTTGCACGAATTTTTATGAAAGATGAAGTTTTCGAACATCCATTTACATGTTTATACGAATTCGAGCGGAGAGCCATGGGCGTCAGTCTCGCAGAAATCGGTTCTTTAGATTGTTCTTCTTGATATTTTAAGAGTGTGAAAAAAATAAATCTTTATTTTAAGGCCGTCGATACAAAGTTTCCTAACTAGTTCGGTTAAAAAATTCATGATAAAAAATTTAATTAAGTTCAGCTAAATTTTTGATAATTTGATATTTCCTTTCATCTTAACGTAAACTTATTAACTAAGTCCATACAGGGAAAAGGTAGATACATGTATGTACATACATTAATGATTTACAAGTTTCCGTACCTAACATGAACGATACGAAAATTTCTTTCCCTTTCTTTGAATTGAAATTATACAGTCGAACAAATGGAAATTTCAACAATTTTTTCTTCAAATATCGACGAATTTATGCGCACTTAAAATGCGCGATACGAGATGAATATTTTTTGTGCTTATTGACATCTTCGTACATGTCTGAATGACAAATATTTTCCCTCATAGTTGCGAGGGGTGTAAAAAGTAGTAGAATACGTGGAGTAGATTAGGTAACATTACGATACGTTTAACTTGAATTATAAGGTGAGGAGCATAGAAATAGTATAACAAAATATATGAAATATTTATAAAACAGCTGCCTCCATTGACATTTGTGAAATCGTGATACTATATGTGATGTTAAGTATTTCCTTCTGTCTTCTTCAATGCTGAGTTGTGTTTTGAACGATTATTGGTCTTCGCTTTAATGATATTCGTCCATTGAGTTGTTCGTTTAGAAACACGCATACAATTTATATTATATCATGAATCTTTAGGAGCGTTTCCAGCAACCCATCGACGTTTAGATATTATTTCCCGCACATTTGTTAAATGTGTTAAATGCTTATGTATGTATGTTTACGCGAGTCCACTCTGGCTATCGTAGAATTTTCACAAATGACGATGAAAGATGAACAAATACAATTGTGCATGGCCAAAGCCGTGCCTTATCACATATTTTCGATAGCGATTTACTATTTACACCGAATCGGTTTAAGAAGTATGTACTTACAGGTATGAGATGTACACTTGCACGATACGGTTTCGTATAATACATTCACTTCGAACTTATCAAGTTTTCTGTTCCATCTATGACGTGTTGTTATTTCTAAGTTGAAATTAACGTTCTTTTATATATACATTACATACCTCATGTATATTTATATATTCTTTATGATAATAGATGTACGAATTACGTCTACTTTCGATAACTACTATCTAATTTGGACGTCGGCGGAATACATCGAAATTTCTTGTGCATATTATTGCTACGCTAAACTTTAAAGATACGTTTCTCATGGGCTTTTAGCCTTTTCACTTAGCGAAAGACTCTATGATATTAATCATTCGATAGATTCTTCTAATACCTATCGAATGTTCGTAGATGTTCTTCAGCGGGCCTTGCTACTGCCCCAGATTTCACAGTGGAACCAGTACGAAAGAACATTTCTGATTGCAAGATCGAAAATGTGTTTCGGATGACTTAAATAATAGAATTTTGCTACCTAGGTTTACTCAATCACAGCAACATGTATGTTTATGGAATGATTCAAGCAAAATTTCTTTCTGAAGAAAAATAGGTTCGAGGTACTTATTTACATCGGTATACGAATCTTGAATATCCACCTTAGAACAGTCGATAAAATATACGTTTTACGATAGAAATATGTTTCTAATCGTTATTTGAACTAAATTGTTTTCGACACACATGTCTCATAATTCGCATGTATTTAAAAGAAATTTTCATGATTGTACGCGTGCGTTGACGTATAGTCGTCGTTCAGATAAATATGGGCCAAATGTTTTCACTCAAACAATCCCGAACGTTAGAGAGAAATTAAGATATCTTTGTCAGTGTGATATTTTTCGAGGACGATTGAATTTTGAACAGTTTCAACAGGAGAAAGGCATACGCATCTGCGGATACGATATGTTTGATAAATTTTCATCTTCGTTCGGCAGTTAGGTATGCCGAGAAAGGTACGTTTTAGTGGTCGTGATAAAAGTTGACAGTTTATCGAGCGAATGGTATGGTGCGTAGTATCTTTATCTAGCATACGTAACACTCGCATCGAAGTCGATTATTAAATAACAACATGGACGACACCGTCTGAAAACTACCGTTTCTACTCTTCGTTACCTTTTCGTGTTTCGAGGCTACTTTTCTGGTTGGCTTTTCAGCCACTTCAGCCGAATCAGATCGAATTCCAGCGAACGTGACTCGGGAAGTCGGTCCAGGGTATTGAACGCCTGATACAAGGACGCGTTATCAGCATCACCGGCGCTAAACCGATGAGATAACTTGTTATCTGGATCCCAGGTAGAATTCGACGATCTGTGTAGACGGGGAACCAGTCGTTCTTCACGATTATTGCCGAAGAAGCTTTCGGTTCCTACAACTTTTGTAAAACCATTGTCGCAGTGAGTCTCAATGTCAAATAACAAAAGATTTCAACGTTTACCTGGCGAGTGAGCTGGTGACTGCGGTGGTGTCCCCACCAGAGGTGACAGTGGCTCGTACGGCGGTGGTGGTGGAGAGGAAGGCGATGGGGTCGGGGATGGAGGGGTCGGTCTTAAAATAGTGTCAGGGTCCAATTCCAAAATCCTTAAAACTCTCTGAGGATTTGCTTTGATCCAAGATTCAAAGATGTCCGCCGGCCAGTCCGTTTGCGTGGACGCGTCGGAAACTCTCGTGGGTGGATCCCAGCAAATCGCGTCCGGTGGATGAGACGAACTTCTTGCTAAAACTCCGCTACCGCGAGTGGCTGGCATTGGCAAGTTTGGATTACTCTGCGGCGAACAAGCCAGCATTTGCAGCGCTTGAATGGCATTTCGAACCTGTGGTCGAGAGGAAACATTAGTCAATTTTCTCACTTTCTAGACTTTTCACAGACGTTACGTAATAATTGCTCGAGAATATACCTCGCAGCTTAGAGTGGCGACGTCCTGATGTAAAGTAGAAAATTGCGTGTCGAGTCTTTCTACGGAGCCCCGGATATGTTCTCCCATAGACTCTTGCGCGACCACTTGCGCCGCTCTGCCTCTCACTAGGACACCTCTTCCAGGTCTCCTCCCTTCTCGGTATTCTTCCCTAATGGATGAATATAGTACGTTTACTAATTGCTAAGCGAAATCTCAAAAAAAATAGAGGAACAAAGCTCACCTGAATTTCGCGTGTCGAGGACTGGACGATGTGTGGAGGGGTGATTTATTTGGGGGCGACAGGGGGGAAGTTTCACCCTCCTCTGGCGCGTTTTCATCGTCCTCGCTAATGGAGGGTAACGTTAACGATGGTCCGTTCATGTCCGACTCTTGCTGCGGGTTTGGAAGAAAAACGTCCCAATTTATTTTCTCGATTCTTCCGCGGCAGGAAAAACTGTAGCTTAGTTACCTCAGCCTCGTATCCTTCTCGTAGATTGTACGTTAGATCGTGTAGTATATCGTTCGCGAATTCTTGCTGGTACTCGGGGTACAATCGAAGTACGTCGACTAGGCCTTGCATATTTATGCACTTTAAGTCACAGTAAGTCAGTGCCTTGACGTCGCAGCTGGATTTCACTATGACATCGGCCGGATTCGAGCTACCTGTTCCTTGTCCGTTGCTGCCATGGTGCAAGTGAACGTTTATATCGCAACCTACCAAGTCTCCTTTCCCTTGAAGCCAGAGATGAGAAGAAATGCAATTGTTTGTGTGAGTTTGAAACAAACGCGGGATTATCGAATGCGTGGATATTCGGTCGTCGTACCTAAAATCGCCACTACCATTTTATCTTGGACTACCTCCATAGAACCATTGCATAGATAATAGATATAGGAGAGCGCATCCCCTTTGTGTATTAGAAATTCGCCGGGAGCGCAGAAATTGCTTCTAATATGAAGCGACAGCAATTTGAGACAACCCTGGCAAGCAGCTTCGAATATGGGCAACTTTAAGATCTCGCGGTGCAAGTGCATCGAAACATCTCCCCTCAGCTCCTCGGGAAATTGTTTGAGGGTCTGTAGGGATTAAAGC
The DNA here is from genome assembly GCA_917499265.3 of Mimumesa dahlbomi. NCBI lineage: Eukaryota > Metazoa > Arthropoda > Insecta > Hymenoptera > Crabronidae > Mimumesa > Mimumesa dahlbomi. The sequence goes on from OU824124.1 coordinate 809,546, forward strand.
TGTGTATTAACACCCGCGCGACGATGGTATTATCGTAACATTCCGAATACCGTTCGCGACGATCTCGTTCCTGTTACCTCGTGTATATCGATGCCGTGATTTAGAGACCACATAGTTTGAAAGTAGTCTTGCATTCGCTGCTTCAATTCTTCGGGTATTTGATGTAACACTAAAAAATCCTTCAGATCCCTCAGTTTCGTCTGATAGAGAGATCTTCTAGAGTACATTCTTTGAATAATCGCCGTTACGTTACCAAATACCACGGCGTGCATCAGAGCTGTAGCATATACATAATTCGTGTCACGTGCAATTTGCAAATATTCTGTGGCGTAAATTTACATGAAATTTATACGATATTAATGAACATTATTTCGCTTCGGTATGCACATATGCAAATTCTTCGATAGCAAACAAGCGTATGGCACCTATTCACTGATTGCTGAATAATTAATAGATAAGTAATCATCGTTGTATAGTCTATAGCGAAATTTTATAGAATAGCTTTACTAACCGCCAATAAGCATTGTGCAAATTGAGAAAAATTTCTCGGAAAACGTGTTGGCCGATACATTTCCGAATCCTACGGATGTTAGGCTACTGCATGTAAAGTACAATGCGGTAATGTAGCTCTCTGCGTGTGTCACATTTTGCACAGAAATCTTTAACCTGTCCGCCAGAGTATGAATCCAACCTGAAACATTTGATCTACAATTAATCTAACGATACGGACAAATTGTTCCCTTCAACGTGAAAATCAAATAATATTTGTCCGCTATCCGAGATTCCACACAATTTTTGCCGACGTTAGGTTGAAGTTTCTCAAAGAAGATAGAATTCTCTACAGGTAGTAGATCCATTGAAATGTGTGCAAGGAGGATTCGCGAACGTGCGGTCTTACGCTGGATAAGGAATTGAATCTCTACGGTTTACAGTGTTGCGCTTGACGGTGGTCTTCCATATAGCTGTACGTGGGCAGACGTAATCCGCGTCAAATTTCTTCGTCGTGCGTTTCGATAAAGTATCGTTATTAATTCTTGCGAGCGGATTAAACGGAACTGGGTTCGCAACTGTGCTCGTTGCAGCAAATGTACATCCGTGTTTAAACGACGCGCTACAGTTTCGTTAAGAGGAAAGTTTGCGGTGTAACTCGTGCATAATTCCAACTTTCCAGAGCAACCGTTTCTACCTAGAATCCAGATTCGAGAATCCGTGGCTCTCCGAAGACAAGTTCTTGGGAACGAGCCGTGGGGGACCAATCTGTATATCCAAACATGTAACTACACACAAGACGGGAAATCCTACGTGTTGCCACGTCCCAGAGCAACAGGCTGGTCCTTGTTTAAGAGTTATGAGTACTCGGGTGAAGGGAATAGAAAATAACATCGCGCGTGTAGGACGTACAATTCTTCGATCGCGCCTACGAGTAGTTGAAGACACGTATTTCGAATGAAACTCGTAGAAATGTAAGATTCTTTTGAAGTGAGATACTTACCCAGATCCCAATCGCTGTCGTTCCTTAGTCTCTCCTTTTCCGCGATAACGAACCAAACGCAAGCCAACCAATGTGCCACCAAGATAAAAAAGAGCATTAACATTGTCAAAATGACGGCGCTGTATTGCGAATATCTGTCCATCTTTTGCAGCAGCCGAGCTAGTCTTAGTAGCCTCGTGAGTTTTACCAAATGAATGTTACCGTGCCCCGATTCCTATAACGATTCCATGTTCATAATCGTAAGTTAATACAAAACAGATTTCTGGGCTGCACGGAATTAGCTGCAATTCGAACGGGCTCTCAATCGTGCTCCCGACGTAGTGAGAATAATTTCGCAAACGTAATCGCGGAGCGGTAATGCGTTCGCTTTCTGGAAACGTTCGGGTGGCAACAATGAACATAATTATGAGGTTCTCGCGTGCCACGAACTTAGAACGCGACGGGTGATTGTACCATTCATCCGCGGTGATACCGTCGATGAACTTCCGGATGCGTCCGTGCACCGAAGAAAATAGCGACGGGAGAAATCGGTACGTCGTTTCACGCAATGATTCGTCGACCTTCGGCAAACGAACTCTATTCAAGACTCGCGTCTTGATATCTCGCGGGGCGGACTTGTTTTCTAGGTATCTCGCCGCAGCGATATCCGAGATTCTTTCGATTCGCGAGAGAATAAAACGTACCCGGGTTGAAAACGTTATTTCTGTAAAGCAGCTCTTTGAAATACGGGGGATCGAGTTGCGCCTGACGAACGTATGAATAGCCAGGAACTTCGTGGCGACGGTGCCAACTAATAACGCGAAATGTAAATTGCAGTCATAAACTGGAGATTGGTTTAAATAGCTTCGTAACTTGGAAATTCATGGCAGATGCAAACGACGCCGGCATTATTACGCGGAGAACTCGAGGAATATGCTATCGAACTTTCAGCAATATTGTGGTCGATATCATTGCCAATATCTGCATATTAGTATGATCCGTTCGTGTACTCGGGTATAGCTGTGCACTAGTCTTCACGATTGCGATCATCCGTGCCTTGCGGCTAATATCGTGCTCCGTTTTTGTCAGAATCTCAACGGTTTGCCAATGGAGATAAATACTTACCTCGCCACTGTAAACGTCAAAGGCATAGAGAAAATCAAACGGTAATGCCGCGACAAGATCCACGAAAAACCAGCCTTTCACGTAATTCAATGCGATACTTTTACTGCTGCTGACGACTTCACCTTTTCTGCTTACATACGTTGTTCGGAAGTTCAGAGCTATATCTACGGAAACGTTAATCATCATTTCATTACATGTATTTCGGCAATGGATATGAAAATCGTCTGGAAAGCAAAGTTTCCTGGCATTCCTAAAAACTTGTCCCTAAACCGAACTGCAAGTGCCCTTAGCTCTTATTCGATCAACCGTTCGTGCTCGAATCGTAGCGAGTTACTTTCTTGGAGCGTAACGGGTGAAAGGTCGTCTGATTTCTAAAACCATCCCTCGAGAAACTTGGGCCTAGCGTTGGCACAGAGACAACCTGCTTCTCCAGTTAATAGTCGTTTCGAGTTTCCCGCAGTGGAAACACATCAGGACGCGAAACTTCCTGCCTGTGTGACCAACTCATTCTAATCCCGTTTGCAAATCGGATTTCATCCTCTAAATTCCGACGTCGTGCTCAGTTACGCACCGGGAAATCGGAGATTCGATCGAAATTTCAACATATTTCGTTTCTGAATGGACTCCTGATATTTGATCTATTTGTTAACAAGATTCTGCTTTGGCCGATATTCCGCGCTTGGATTTGGTACAAACGATATCAATGAATCGATTACTTCCTTCGAACGATCGAAGGGTTCTTGTATGTGGGAAGACGTGGGAATGTGCGAGATGTAACTAACACGTTTTCTACCACGATTGCCACTTCTGGTGCAAGACTCGATTTCGCACCTGGCCAGTAAATGAATGTATCGAAAGTAAAGTAAATTTCGCTGTGTTCGCATCGGAGAAAAACTGCCTCGAGTGCTGGTAACTCGAAACTTGACGATGAAGCTGGCGAGAGGGAAAGGGAGGATTGCTCTCGGTTTCGATCTAACGAGCTCCTCGAGTCACCAATTGGATAAAGAGAATACTACCCTCCTTGCTCCCTCTTTGCTTGAATTATTCTAAAGGGATGCCAACCGATATATTGCGAAATTCGAGACTCAATTATTGTAAATCTCTTTCAGTCAAATACGCTTCCGATCGATTCGCGAATTCTGATCGAACGAGATTAAACCTATCGTTTATACCTACCGATTATGAAGAGAGCTTCGACAGCGACGTCACTGCCCATGGTAGGCCTATCGGTATTAATGAAACTGGCATTAAACGGGACGATGATAGCCACGTAAAACGTGGCCAGGAGTATTAGCCAGTCCCACCATGATTTCAGATAGCCGTAATGACTCAGAATAAATTGAGACTTTTTTAACGCCGTCGTTTTATATTCCGGTAACGGTGCTGCAGTGGAATGCAGAAGATTCTAAAATAATAATATAGAAAGAGTAGCGTCGGGTTAAATCCCACGTAGAATGGCGTGCAATCTGTTCATACAACTATTTGAAATTTGTTCCGAGGATTTCATCCTTCGTCGTTCTAATTTTCGCTGTATGGGATGGGAGTTTATTAAATGTTCGTGAAACACTCACATTGTTCAACTTAATTTTGTGTCTATTGTCCTGTTTGTAATGGCCTGACAGTTGGTAAAGGACAGCTCGACTTCTTCTTCTACCGTAATTAGCCGGTGGTGCCTCAGGGTCCAGATTACCATTCGTATCTGGAACGCAGTTTTACCGTCGTCTAGTTCGCGTTTATTCGTGTACACGCGTTCAAAGCGAATCTAACGTGCAATCCAAGCATGAATCCACTATCGTTCGGTAACGGTTGATCGTTGACGATGAAATCGAATTTTCATAAGTTTTGTACAATTTCCACCAGGTTCGTTGTGTTGTTCGCGTACAAATTATGTTTCATCGGAGCTACCGAGTGAAACGCGTTACACGAATACCTTTGATCCTAGCAAAAGGCATGGAGATTTTCTACAGCGACTTTATAAAAAAAAAATACGTGCAGCTGGCGTGACGAATAAATTCTGCGAAACATTTGCTCGGGGAATGGAAAATAAGCTGGGCGATACGGTGTTGGCAGATTAATTTTGTGCATCGTGGATGTATCGTGTCGAAAATGGGGTGTAGCACTACTTTGAAGTGCAGCGTGTTTTGCGTGATCGCGGTGTAAAAAGCACGAAACGTTAGTAGACGTCGAAAAAGTACGTTGGGAACGTTTAATCCATACCCGATGTATGGTCCGTGCTCGGATACTATGGAATGCAATTCATCAGTGACGTCGATCGAAATGCATTCCAGAGAAAATCGTTTCGTCAGACTGAGTTCAGCAGCGAAGCTTGGCTAGAACTCACCACTATCATGTAACTCACACAGCTGAAGGTTCTTCGTATCGGTGATATCCTTGTGGGAAGCCAGAAATAAGACGACGTTGCCATTCTCGTTTTTGATCGGAACAATGTCGAGCAAGCAATCGAATGAGCTTCCTGTAGACGAAAGTTTCGTGTAAATTCATTACTTTTTCTAGACGGAAAAACCGAATTGCTCGCGGACGATTTTCCTATCGAGAAAATGGTTCTCTATCTCGTTCCAAACTTATCAAATATTTTTCTGGGACAGACATTTAAAAAGTGAATCATTTTTTCAAAGATTCTACCCTCGAATTCGCATCTGTGATCATCGAGTTACGTAAATGATATCTAGATCTGTCAGGAATAGTAGTATAGAAAAAAGATTTAGGTCATACTAATAAGGCGCGGTTGGTCCGCGATGTATCTCAAGTCGAGGTTGCTCTACTGGAGAGGGTCGAGTTAAAGAGTGATGGATTCCACTACTGGTAATTGCCCTCCGTTCTAAGTCGCAAAGCTTATACCGAGGATACGTACGTATGTCTCCGAGTTCTTAGGAAACTAACACGTTACGCGTATACATGGGAGACTAACCGTTCTTCTTGTAGAGCACGACTTCCATCTTCAGTTCGGTCTTGCTTTCGAGGCTCTTGTCGATCATGGCTTTTTCCTCCTCCTTGGTTTCCGGGCCGTACAGGAATTTGCAAGCGCAACCCTTTTGCATGATTTGCGCTCGCGCGAATCCTGTCAGCTCGCAGAATCCGTCGGAGCAGTAGACGATCGGGTAGAGCGCCGGAACCTGCGCATTTCCCAGCACAAAGTTGCTGTCTGCAAACAGAGCAACGTTTTCTTTTAATCCGGTACCTTCGAACGAAGAAGGTGATTATATTCGGTTTTCCAATTTCCCGATGGAAACGCCCGGTGAAAATGTTACACCGGGTTAATATATGTACATATAACTAGCTATCGGTTTATCGTTTCACTGCGCTTTCGGAATGTTAATATCGATTTTATGTCTTTTGATAGAGTGTGCTAAAGTTGCGCTGATACATCAGATCAGTTAATGGGGGGAAAAAAGTGAAAAAATCGAGGCACGTTGTAAACAAGATTTCGATAGTTATGTGTATGTACGTCTACGGAAACATGCATGATGCAAGTGGTCGATGCATGACTGCATCATTCGCTACGGTTCATCGGCTGGTAACTTTGTCAACGTCTCTGACGTCACAGTAATCTCTCAGGGTAATCGCGATACTATTTTTAATTTTACGATCACCCTTGAGACACTTTCATCCCGTCTCAGGTCGGTATAATTCTTATTTCCCACGCTTCCGGATCCGCTGGGAAACAAATTCAATAACCCGCCGCATAAAAAGATATTCGTCCAACACGAAATACTTGTCGTTCGTGTCGAACTAACTTTCCTCCGTAATTCTGACACGGTTCACCGATGTCGCGTTAATACGTTGTGTTTGTAAAATATATGGTAGCGTGTTATTCATTATGGGCACGCGTTCAAGCACTGCCCTACGAGGGTGAAGTATTAGAGAATGGGTCATGGTGATCGACGATCAAGCCACCCTTTCCACGGGGCGGAAAATGAGAATTAAAACGTGTGTGTGACAGGGAGTTCGGCTACGAAGGGTTGCAAGATAAAAATACGATTCAGGACAAAAGATTCCGGATCTTTCCATGTTATTCGGTATACCCGATATCAGCAGTTTTCGTAATTACGCCAATTACGCTTGGACAATTCGCTTTCCCTTAATCGAGGTTGGAAGATATCAAAGGTTTTTGCGGCTCCATCATCAGGATGGCTAATTGAGCTCTGAGTTCAGCACGATGATTGGCACTTGAGTATAGGATGCTGAGTTAGTGGCCCCATAGAATGGAGAGATTACAATTAGCCATTTACTCACGAACTGTAGCTACGGTTGTATTTAGTTAGATTCATTTCGTTATCCGTTAAAGGGAAGCACCGTATGATCGGCAACCTTAAGAGTAATGAATTACCGATAGAAATGCGCAAGTCACGCTAAAAAATCCATATCAAATAACACATTTTAATTAATACAGTCTGCGGCTACAATTACGTGTGCCGCGCGGATCGCTTTAATTTTGCATGTATTTAACCGTACGCAGTACGCATGTGAAATCATCGTCTGAATCTCTAATCGCGGAGTATATAATCAAGCAGCATGTGTGGTCACGACAACGACAGCGTTTACGATCATCGCATCAGCCGCTAAAAGCGGTGTAAACGGCGCTACAGTTTCACAGCAGTCTGGACAAAGACTAATGGAGGCAGTTGTGTTCGCCTGTACGTGTAAATTCGTACGTGCCGAACACATATTGGCATCTGAAATCTTGTCTGGGAACGGAGAAACCGCAGTTTCGCTTCATTTCGGAATTAAAGCGAACATAATTCCGAGTTTATACTGTTTGTTAAAATGAATTTCACAGATTTGCGAACTGTCGTGGAAACTTAAAACCTAGAAGAAATGAGTTTGAACGACGATAAAAATTCTTCCATATATATATTTTTTTTCCTGTCCAATCAAACGTTAAATTACCTCCCTTGTGTCCACGTTTTCATTAAACGCCAGGTATCAACGAAAATTATTTCATTAAAGTGTAATTGAGGTTTATGATTTAATGGTCGAGGTAACGATATTTCCGTCCACGGTTTCATGGTTTTGTGAGTAGTTTTTCACGTCACGGTCAGGCGACGTAGTTGGTAATGGGCAATTGCTTTAGAACGTAGATTTATTTTTAAATAAATTAAAATAGAACTTCGTTACGCGGTGAGGAAATATTAAAATCTCCTTGTTTTTGCCGGTAATATACTAACGTCGTTCAAAGTTTCGCGTTAAGCAGGGTTTGAATAATTTATCTCGTTCATTTATTTCTCTTCCCTCTTGAGAACCTTGTAACTGTAGATTCACGGGAAGGGTTAAAATATACTAAATTTCCAGGTGATTCGACAGAACCCGGTGCTAATCTGTTCGACCGGCAATTAGTCGATGTTTTCGGGGCTGTAAACGAATTAAAACTAGCCGAGCCCAGTTTCGCGTTTCCACCTGTTAAAATTGAAAAGCGATAATTGAGTCAAAAGGCCCTCTTCGTATTTCCCGGTAACCTCAGAATAATTAAGTGAATACGGCGGTGTGTTGCCACAGCCGTTGTAGTTAACGCGGTAGAAATTATGTCACGTTACATGCGTTGGTTAATTAGATTTATAATACGAATCGCGTTTGCGATTTATGTATGCGTATGAAAAGCGCTTCTCCATTTTCCCTTCTCGCTCGTTCTCTCTGTCTGTCTACGTTGTTCGTGTATTATCCCCGTTATATTTAATCTTCTACTTCGCTTTCGCAGATCGAGTAAACGCGACGGATTAAAAAAACGTGATTTCCCGCTATAATTTTCTGAACGTGCCGAGGATCACAAGTTCACGTGGTTAGGAAAACCACGTGTTAATGTTTGCCGAGGATGATACCGTGGTCATTACAGATTAAAGAGTGGTATTACACATGCATGACGACCTTGCGCTTCCCATCACGTATCGCGGATTTCGGTAAGCACACTTCTAAACAAAGTACACGCTCGTGTCTGGTTTATATTTCACGTAAAATTCCGCTACATCGAGGAACAATCTCGGCCAACGAAGGTACAGGTAAAATTATTCCAAAACGAATTTAATATTCATCGGGGCGTTAATCGTAAAAACTACACAAACATTCCCTGATCAAAAGTAAGTCGTAATCACCATAAGGATCGGTTGAAAGCGAGAAAACACTTGACGGAAAATTTATTGGTAACTGCGGTTCTGGTAAAGTATAAAGGGTTCCTGGATTAAAGGTGAAAGGTTGTTGTTTCATTCGCTCGAAGAATTCGGTTCGTTACAAGAGCCGAGCGGTACGCTTCACAATGTTATCATCGATGTAGCATATATGTACGCTTTTGTTTAGATATCGCATGAATAGCTTCATATGAAACCCTTCATGTAGAGTTAATTACATTTGGAAGTCGGTATGTTTTTGCATCGCGCACTCCTGTAGATGTAATATTCTTAAAAGGATCGAGAGCACTCGTACAAGTTGACCTCCATTGCAAGGACAGACGCTGATCTCCTTAGCAGTTCGCAGCCGCCCGAAAATGTTCTCGGGGCTGCTAGAAGAAACTTTCATCCCGGTTTTAGCACTCTCGGAAAAATCTTTCTGCGTCGCCTCTCTTTTTAGTCCGCAGGCCGTTGCCGAACTTTTCATTTAACGTGTCCGGATACCGTGTGTTCTGTAATGCAATGTCGGTGCATCTATAATATTAATATTTTTCCGTCGATACAACAACAACCATTCAGATTTCCGCAACGCGAACACCCTCTGGACGTGACGAATCTCTCTTCAAATAGAAATGACATTTCGTATTTGTAATCTTCGCTCTCCGACGTAATTTAAAGAGGAAGACCGAGAGACTCATTACCAACGGAACTTTATCACCGATGATTGAGGTTGGTGATGATGATAACCTAGCAATTTCCACTAAGGTCGCGGTATACCGTTCTCTTTAATCAGATTTCTACAAAATTTCGAGTACGTGGGATAATTATGGCAGATAGACTGAAATAATTCACGTTCCGCAGTTTAAATTGCTTCATTTGAAAAAGTTGGAAAAGTGTAAAAGAACACTTGAAGTTCAAGCATCCAATCGTTAACGAAACTGCACGAAGACTTTTAGTTAATTATCGCCCGTGATTCAAAGCGTATCGACTTTCAACTGAGAATTTTACGAAATGGAATTACTCGTGAATCCACGATTTTCTCGAATGCCATGAGATTAGAGCCGTTTATGTACTTTGCACCATACGGGTCCGGTTATTCACAAAAGTGGATATAGAAACAGAAAACAGAAAAAAATCGAGATTTTCATTCGAAAGGATGCTTTCAGATAAAAGACGGTCTTCGTCCAATCGGTGGAGTTTGGCTCGATAGCCTCCTTTTCCCCCACAAGATAGGTCTCCCTTTGCTTCGGAATACCTTCCTCGGTGCGGAATATCGAGAGATTAACCCTGGCAGTATCAACCCCGATGTCTAAGGGAGCCGAATTCGTGCTGTTGGCTTCTCCCTTGATATTGCGCAACTTAGTCATTCGAGGCATCCTCAACAAAATTGCTACCCCACCGTTCCAGAATTTTATTCACCACAAAGTTATACCTACGGACAGACTCTTTTCATCGTCGAAGCGATGATTATATTCCGTCGGCGACGTGAGCAGCTGACCTTTCTTTTTTACAAATATTCCAAAGGCCCCACCTCCTTCTATCCGACCGTTTCCTCATTATTTGCAAAGAATCTTGTAATATACATACCTATCGACGTATACATACATATACATACATACGTGTAATAGAAACCATCCGTAATCTGGTTTTCAGTGATTTCATTTTCCATGCAATATCGTGGTTTATATCTTATGAACCTTCGCGGCTATTACGGTAAACTGTAAACGATTTATTCCTGTTGAAAGCAGTTACGCGGTGGAATATACTCTCATTATGCTCGGAAAAGCGAAGGAATAGAATTTGTGACCAAGATCGATAAACGTATGTTCTTTCCGGGGACCAACTTGCGTCATTACCTTTCGTCGCAGCGCTGATTGTCACGATAAGATAAGTGTCATCGATATTGAGCAATCATTAGGTTCGCCTCGTCGATCAATACTTGAATCACGATAAGATGAATGCATTTCTCCGGGCAACATATTCAGCTGCAGTTTCATTCTCGAAACGGAAATTATTCACGTCGTTTTACCGCGGAAACACAGCTGCGTACCTTTTTAATTCCAGGATTAATCTGATTGTATGTTTAATAAAAAAGATATTCTCTAAAGTAAATAGACGTAGATTTGCCTCTGAACCGCGCAACGCGAATTTAGAACAGGTTAATGAACACACTGAAACCCGATGTCCCACATAATTGCCATAGTCTACTCTTTCTCACGATCAAAGTTCCCTCGCTTTCCGCTTTTGGATCGCTCCAAGGGGTTTCCCTGCGGAAAAGTGGATTTTCCATAATTCTCTATATCCCGGGTTAAAGTGCGGTCGATATCGGTCTCCAATCTGTTCTAATTATTATGCAATTACCGAAGTTGAAAGTTAAAGAAGTAATATCGTGTGCACCTATGTTTCTCGTTGCCTTTTAGGTATCCAGAAATCGTTCGATAAATCACTTTCACGTTTGTGGAGAGATATCCGAGATTGTTCCACTCGTGCCGATCGATTCGGGATGGGATTCGTCTCACCGTGCGAATTCTCACCTTTAGTCGATATCACGTGTCAATCAGAAGTTTCAACATAGTTCCTAGGTATAGCAAACGTCTATTCGTTTGCGAGGCTTATGATATTTACCATTGTGTAGGGTTGCAATGTAATTAATTCTCGGTGACGTGCAGAGAAGTTACTGGTAGCTTTAGATGCTTCGTTTATATTTGCGTTTCGGTTGATAGGCTTCCTGTTTCACGTAACTTCACAAATCTGATATATGAATAATCGGTACGAGTAATTAATTGAAACAAATGTATTCGTTTGGAATACGTAAAACACCAGCTAATACGTTTCTTCCGTTGTTCCAGTTTATTTCGCGTTTTCGAGAGTGACGTAACATTTTCGAAACAAACAGTTATCAGTGTCGCATTTATTTTGTAACAGACGGCTCTATTAGGAAAGCGGGCGTTTTGGGGTCACAGTGCGATATGCAGTTCTGAATTCGTTGAAAGTGCACCGAGGTTGTATCGCCGTTGAGTCTACTTGCAAATCTCGTGACAGGTATAGCGATTCGAAGTTTCAAACTGTCAGAGATATTGCGCCGCGTTTTTGCTATCAATTTTCCATTTACAACTGTTGCTCTTTTTATCGGTTCGCTCCACCCTTCTGGAAATCCCAATTTTATCCAACATTCCATGAAGAGAAAAAATTCGCAACCCTCGAGCGCATTGGACGGTACGATTTTCTTCTGACGTCGACGTCTGAGGTTTCCTTGGTTGATACTACTTGAATGAAAGTGATTTCGCCGGTGACATGTCTGCTTCGTTTGAAATCTTTTCGTTTGACGTTCCGTAGAGGACCTCTGAAAAGGATATTTGGGAAATTTTGTTCTACCTTTCTGCGGAATGCCTCCCCCGAGGTATCGGATGATAAATCAAGCGTCTCGCGGGGAACGCAACTTTTTTTCCGGGTCTCCCGAGCTGATTTAAATCTCGTCGTGAAACCGCTCGGGCTTTCTAAATTCGTAAGCCGTGACAATTATCGATTTCTTCCGGCAGAAGGGAACCAAACAAATGATAGAAGATACCGCGAGGAATAAATAGGTCATTCGGTACGTGCAAAGAGATTTCTTGACCTCTCCCATTCTCCTCTTACTTGCCTCTCGACATCCGCTACTTGTTCTCTACCACCGCGGTCTGCTTTATTTTCTAAAACGAAGTATTTTTTGCCTCGAGGTTGCAGAAAATTGCAACTTGCATACCGCGGCAGAATAGTCTCCACGATGACTCCAGGGAAAATTAAGAAAAGTCTGTCGTGTTCTTGTGATAGAAAACGTCGGGGATCGTTGTATATCGGAAAACGAGGAAAGGATCTAATCGTGACGGTGAGCTTTACACGATCGCTCGTCGTCGTTTCATCACCTCGCGCTTTCCATGCTCGAAATGCTTTGTCATACCCGCAGCAGTACATCCTATGTGTACCTTAAAACTTATATCCACCGCGGAGGTAGGTACAAGCTTCGAGCACAAGTGCGGATATACCTGTGTGCCTGTGGACTGAAAAAGATTCGATCATGCGCTGCGTTGTAGTTCCCCCTCGACAACGGAAAGAAAGCACAAATCCCGGATTACCGAGATTACTAATAGGTGTACCAGGGAAGCTGTATGAAAATTAATTGAAAATCTCTCGAAAGCCGGTCGAATTTTCGCGATAGGATTACCGATTAATAGAAAAAAGGCATTCGCGGTCCACGCGATTCAATCTCGCGCGCTGATTTTATCATAATATGTATTTGCTTAATGGAATTATGCATCGTTACCGCTCGTTATAACTTCGAGGGAAAACCGCGATCTGAATATACTTACCACACGTTGTAGCTCGGATGAAAAGTACGTTCGATCGTACGCCGACGAGTAACGTTAACGACTGGGAATTGGGAACGTCGACCGATATGTATCTTTCTACTTGTTTCCAAGCTTAATCGAAAATAATAATCTTCGTGGAAACATTCCCGTCGAGTCGATTGTACGTGTATAAGTACGTTAAATAAAAATAGACATCCTGCATGGAATGGCATTAATATTTGACAAGTTCGTGGCGTGCATCCTGAGGGCAGGGAATATTTTTGTCGCGTCTCTGAATGGATATGGCAATCGAATCTAGCAGGATCAGAACGCAAATATATGCAGTTGGAAATAAAGTCGATTTTCACGGCGCCGATGTTAGATTAATATTCCATGGTTCGTCCGGGGTCGATGGACCTGGTAGTAAAACGCGAGGGCATATTACCGGGAATTCACATGACATGGCCAAGAGGGGGCCGTGCATCCCTTACGCTGAATATTGAAATACGATGTCGTAACGGCCGTTGGAAGCACGCGCTGCTTTATTTGAACTTACATCGGGAGAGGCGTTAATATTCCCCTACGCGTATACCGAACGAAACCTTTCTGTTGCTCTTGCCGTAGAATATTTACGTCCACGATTCTACAAATAATCGTAAGTAACGTTGAGAATTTTCCAAAGAAGATATTTTCCTCGAGGGTGGCGTGAACCTAAAGTCGCAACTCGGGAAGCTTTGAGATTTCGTTGTTTCCTCTCGAGCGCTATACGGGATCGTTGACGAAATCAGGCGAGAGGAATCGAGTCGATCGAAACAGAGAAATTGGCTGCCGTCTTCCGATGGAGCCCGACGCTTCGTATACGCGTCGTTAAGTTCGATAACGACGTAAAGTCCCGCGAGAGTTCGAGTGACAGGGAACTTGCAACTAAACTTGAAAATTTCTTAAACTTTCCTCGTCAAAGTTCCTGCATAATTAACAGTTCCTCTCTTTTCGAGACTGACGATTGTATCGCGTAAGTAGACGTTTCAACCGACCGAAACGAGAGAATTGTTTACGCTGCGATTCACATTTGCAGAAAACATTTGGTAAGCTTTCACCATAATGCCCGCAGGAAAATTCTATAAAATATCAAGTGATGTTCTCGAGTTCCACAGCCTTTATTCCGCTAAACTCTTCCCCTGAAGTGCACTTCTGAGTCAATAAAAAAGCCGCAGATAGACGTGTAAAACTCTGCTAAAACGAATATTCCGATTGGTCCTCCACGAGTCTTGGTCAGCAAAGACAAACGAGTGTTTGAACAGTCGTCAACCATCCTTTACCCCAGTTGGCGATGCGCCAAACACGCTCGGAGAAAGAAAGAGAGCGCCAAAAATATCCTCGAATAGGTACTTCGGGCGTCGTTAACGAGCAATTATTTCCTTTTTCTACCATCGAGTTTATACGATTTTCACGGCGAAAAGGTCCCGAACTTTGACATATGTATACATGTAGCAACACGTATATGTCGCTGCATTTCGAGAAAAAGCTTTCTCGTCGTAAAAACTGCCGAGAAACCGACCCGTCTGCGTGGGCGTTTCTTTCACAAAAGACTCTAACACCCTGTTTTCGCGATATTCCGATACCTGGAGGGATTTTGATATCTTCCACCTGGTCTTTGTAGTATCCGACTTATCCGCGATTCAGCAACGCGAATCTTCTATTTCTGTACTGAAAATTAGAATGCATCCTGTGTAAAAGTTAATTACGCGTCGATGTAATTCTATCATTTGTACTTCAAACTCTGGAACATGTTATTACGTTTAATTATTCGACGCGACGAGCAACGAGTGATTATACATATTTCCCAAGCAGTCCGACGAGTGAATCGATCTCGTTTCATCTTTGTATTTCGTGACAGGTGTTGGCATGAAATTAATCCGATTTCTTCCGAGGATAACACACCGTTACGTAACGATCCGTCGTGACGTATAACACCTGCATCCGGTCCATGCGAAATATCGTAACGATGGGAAAATTTACATATCCGCACGTGGGCAGAAAATAAAGCGTCGTTAAAAGTAAATAAGCTCGACCAAACTGAAATCCTGCAATTAAATCTAAATGCACCGTCGGAGATTCGTTAGACTGACACGAATGTAATTCCGTCATCGTCTCGAAAAGATAGGAAAAAATGCGATTCCATTACTTTTCAAGGACGTAACTTTTCTGTAATTCTCTTACGGCCACGATGAGGACGATCCGTAGGCTCTTTCTCGTAATTAGATTTTTCTTGGTTCGTAGGCCCGAAGTTTATATTGGTATCGGTCTAACTCCGTGCCCATCGAGCGAGACTTAACTAAAACGCGGCCCCCAGGGGTAGCCGACGGATATAGGCAAACCTATGGCTTTCCGGACAGATCGTGTTTCGATGTCGTTCACGTGACGGATGTCGTTTCAAAATCAATCCGATGCACGAACGAATAATTTATTCGGTTACGTAACGTCTGTGTCTGGGTCTAAATTCTCCGTCCGGCTACATTGAACTTTTTCTTCTATTTTTATTCGGCTTAGCAACCGGTGTATTCACAAAGACGTATTAATCGATGGTAAACTTTTCTGCTTGCTCGAATCGTGCCAGGTATAAATTACAGGAAAGTACGAGCTATAAAATTCCGATCACGCGACGCCTAGCTACAGAAGCGGTTCGCGTAAACTTTTGCGAGGGTGTAAAAGAACGAATCGTAGCATCTCGCCTCTTTCGATTAGCCTCGATCTCGACATTCGAAGGCAACCCTCGTTTGCGCGTCGTCAATAGAACGAAACGATTTGTCAATACCGGTCGTCGTCTACGGTAAATCGTATAGCTTACGATGGAAAACACCCCCCTCCCCTGATTATCTGTGTATCTTTCGTAAAAAGATCTTCTCACACGGCGATTTCTCACACCGCACCCGATTTTCAAACGATTTCGACGTTAGTACGTTCGATATCGATTGTCATATAGGTCCTGTGGTTTCCAGTTTCGGAATTTCCATCGCATTTAGACTACCATGTGTTGCACGATTTCATGGTACGCTCGATGAGGCTGCAAATTAATACCGAATCCACTCGCAATACTTGTCGCGACCGTTGCCGTTGCCGAACTAATTTCTGTATCAATATTATGGATCGTAACGTTAACAATGTGCGAGAGCAAATTGTCTCAGGACCGATAGGTCCCAAGTGGATTAGAGTCGAAATAATTACATCGTTCGGCTACGCACTGCTCCACATTTCGTGGAACAGTAGAGAGTACGATCTGACGGGATCAGACTTCCCAACACCTACGGATATCGTGACATCTTCCCCCGGGATAACGGGGGTAGTTACGATCAACTTTCCCCTTTAGACTACGAGCATTCCTTAAGTCAATATTCGGGTAGGATAGAAATGTTATCTGGGATCAACGTTATAGGTGACGTAACAACAAAAGCCATAGTTAGATGGATAATTCTAGTTAGAATACTTACGGGTTCCATCGAAACGGGTTGCGATAGTATCTAAGAAGGTGTTTTGTGGGGCGAGGAGGCCCTTCCTGACCGGCATTGGGGCCGCCCCGCCGCGCCGTCAGGCGCAGGAATCTGAAAAACGCAAAAGAAAAGATGCTTATAAAATTCATGACTGCTGTCGGCGAACTAGATTTTATTCGCTACGGCCTGAAAATGTATGGAACTAGACAAGATTTACATCCTTGCCCTGATACGTCGCTCTTCGAGCGAAACATGAAACATCGTGCGCAATATTTCATGTGCCGTGATAAATGATTGCGCGGAAGAGCGGTAGGAATTATTTCTCGAGATATGGATTATTATTATTCGATGGAAATTATACGGAGGTACAGATTCAGTTACCGCGAGCGTAGAATAATCTTGCACGGTGATATACGGTATAGGCTTTTGATTATGTCATAGCTTGCGTGTTGTAACTTTTTCTTCAGGGATATTAATTGTCATTCTCTATTGTGCACGATGCTACGACAGTGCGCGTTGTAAAAGTTCCATAGTAAACGTTGTAAACTATTGATATTTTTGTACATGAATCGCGGGGCCTGACGTAAACGATAGTTCTGTTGTTTCCAATAAATTTCTTGCATTCTGCGAGTAACGTTCTGTTTAATTTCACACGTTTCGACGGAAAATCATTTACGGAAATAGAAGCTTCGTCGGGGATCGTTCGAGTCAGGAATATTGAATGCTTTTCATTATTGGACAGTTCTATTGTTACACGTGTTGTTTTATGGTATGTGCATTTTCTGGAATTAATCCAACGCGAGTTGTTGTATTATATTTAAGGAACACTTGGCTGTTCATTGTTCTTGCAAATTACACTCTTGTGCGGTAGGTACACTAATATATTGCAATTAATCATCATTGGATAATCGGGATAATGGCATGTTCACGTTGATGATCCTTTTGTCGCGTTGCTTTATTGTACTCATTTTGAAAGCACATGCATCGAACAATTGCGAGAGCCTAGAATATTTTTGGCGTGCACTTCGTTGCAGAATGAATGAAACTACGACTATTTTCGGAAACAAAACGCAAATTCTGACTGGTTCAGGCGAAAGAAATATGGAACAAGGTTAAACGTTAATGACAAGTCACGGATTTATAAATAGGAAACGATACGGTTCGCGACTTTCAAAAATATCGTCGAGTGCGTACGAAGTATTAAAAGAAATCGTACGTATCCGAGATTAGACGTGTACATACGTACTTCTAATTAATCTACCATCAAAATATATTTCGATCATTTTTAGGCGTACTCTTATCGACTTTTAACAAAACTTATAAACCCTTCGTCCACGGATTTGAGTAATTGCCAACCTTTTATCTACAACTTGCTCATACCGTTCCATGTCTCGAGAGATGTATTTCCATTCTTTATAATGTCATCAGAGCCTTCCGTTTGATATCACAATAAAAATATCAGCACCTTATCTTCCGCTTCATTTGTGGCATAGCCGTCCAACCCCCTATAGTGATCCCAGAAATGTAACAGGTGTGAGAGGAATCCATAGAGCAGGATATACTTAATACATCTTTCTTCCCCTTAGAACTAACATTTCCCTTGACCTCTTACCCTGATACAACTAAATAGGAATGATATTATAATTAACACAGTGTACCCCTTGATTCGTGCTTTATTTCACGCTTGGTGGATTTTAATATCCATTACCAACGTGATACAAATTTCACTCATAGTATAATTAACGAAATTTAAATTTATTTACATTTCCACCGTTTTCTCCTCTGTTTCCAAAACGAACAATTCCATTGCAAACGTTTCAGCCGAGATAGCACAAAAGTATAAATTTTCACCCCCCCAGAGATTCGAAGGGGCAGAGAAATTTCTCGCATGACTAGATACTAATTAACTAACATACTTGCTACGTGATCTAAATCCTCGCGTATCCCAAACAATAAATTATCTCGCGTCGTAACATTCGAATTTGTGAGCCCCGGTGGTAAACCTGTACTTACCAAATCGGGAAGTAGTTTCGAACTCACAGTCCGTGCATCGTGACGCACTCTCGCGCGTACGTTATCCCTCGAAATCCTCACACTTTACACGATTACTGATATACCTGTCCCGGCGGAGTGTTGAACCTTCGTGATACACCGTTCGCTGGCGTTCGCGTAACTGAGTCCTGTCGGCCCGGGCTGCTGACTTGCGCCCCGCGCGACCGAGCAACATGTGGTAAGTTGAAGGCACCCACACACGGGGAGCGTCTTGTTTGTGTGCGGGGTGCGAGTGTGAGGGATAGACGAGAGTGTAACCCCGCACGCAAGCGCGGATCGGCACCGCGTGCGGAACAGGGTCAAGATTCTACGTTTTCTGGAATCGCAGTTTTCGGGACAATTGGAAATTGGGTCGTTTTTTCGAGCTAATAGCCTTATACCTGTCTGGTTGGGACATGTAAAGGGATAGCGGTAGGTTTTCCAAACAGAGTTTGTACGTTCTGTAATCCGGCAGTTACGATACAACGATCGATTACGCGAGAAAAAGCCCCACGGCGGTCCCCCCCCCCTTTTTTTTTATACAGGGGTAGGAAATGTGGGTGGCTAACCACGAGAGGTCAGTTCCGTTTTATGTATTTATACGGATTACTGGGGTATGTAATTCATCTGTACTTTAGCGATTCTGCCAAGTTTCCCGTAAACTTTTGTGACACTGACGAATCACCCCGACGAGATTTTCCTCGCTTTAACATGTCCGACGAGGTGTCGGTACTTTTACAATTCTATCCACGAGACGCACAACGAAGTTGATAGAGTTTAACGGGATATGTATACCGCAGTCTTCGATCAAAAAATATTTTTCATGACATCGTAGAGCTTGCAGAGGTTTCGATCAATTCGCACGTCTGTGTTTCCATTTATTTCCTCGTTTATCATCCGTCTTCCTGTTAATATCTTTTGCCGCGGAGCAGAGGGTATTAACCTTTGCAAACGTGATATTCGGGGAAATTCAAGTAGAGGAAACTGTATTTTCATCCAGTCGAATTTTTTTTTAATTAGAAAAGGAACAATGAACGTCAGCGTGGTTAAACCATTTTCCGCAGATTCGTTTGCAGTAAAACAGAAAAAAACGGTTATGGAATTGAAAATACGATATAACTGTTTCACGTAATACGGGATTTTGCGGGAAAATAAAGTTCCAACGAAAGATTACTGTTGACGTTAGCTGTATATCACTTTTGTGGACCAAACGATACAAAAATCCTTGAAGACTACTTAAGAGGTACTTGCGAGGTCTGTGACGTTCTCACAGAAACATCTTCCTTATTTCCGCAAGCTTCCTTCCTTAATGGAATAAGCGAGAGACATTGGAGGCTTTTCGTATAATATACCATACGTATATTCAGGTTACCACAGATGTCTAAAAGTACGCTTTATACGCGGAGAGGTATAATTTCGTTATTCCGTCAGATGTTTTAATTTCAACTTGAAAATAATGGATTAGGTACAGCTACATACGTAAAGTCGAAAACTTAAAGTTTGACGAGTTACGTATTCAACTCCGGAACGTAATAAAAGAAATACGTTCCGTTCCCTTAACGCTCGTGGTGGAAAATCTGAAAATCCGATATAACATCAAATATAGAATAATATCGTACGCGATGTGGGCATAGGTATTATGTGTTATAAAACCGGTGATATTCGAGGATATTGAATATCCTCGTGCATCGACCAGCTATGCAAAGATATATCGTTTATATAAAGAAATTCACTGTTTCGTTTCCTTTGGAGCACACGCCAGCTGGAAGAATATACGAATTTCCCTCTCTTTCACGGCGCCAAGAATTCTCAAACAATTTTCCAGCATGCAAATCTTTGATTTTATTGAATTCTCTTCACAGAACGAGAGTGTTGATAAAAATGCATATTTTATGATCGGTTTTATTCCTCCGATTATTTATGAGACCCAAACAATTGCTGTACGTGTACGTCGAAGCGTAGACAGGGCAGCAAAATTTTATCCGCATTAAACGACCGTTAAGCAAAGCATTATACTGACAGCAGCGGTATAAGTAGAATAGATCAGTAAATACAGCGACTTAGCGGAATTAATGCAGAGGCAGGTTCGTGCACCGACTTTTCGTCCCGCGAACGACAAGGTGGAATATATTTGCAAATTCGTATGTCTAACTATAGGGATAACATTGAATGAAACGTTGACTCGGGTCAGTTTCGTGGTATTGTGTAACGTGTGTGCAGCGCCGGCGAAGGAGGTCGATGACTGTATTCGCGTGTTAGTCCCTCGTGAACGAGGCATGCAATCTGCGGGCGTTCCCGATATAGATCTTCGTCGCGGAAAAATCTCCATAGGTTGGTCGGGGTTTTAAAAGGGCGCACTTAACAACGCAAACGTATAGCGGTTATACCTGGCAGCTACCTGTACGCGTCGTGGAACGTTATAACGTAGAGCGTGGCGACGCGTAGCAACGAGAATCAAGGGATCGGGGTTAATCAAGAGCAATGGTGTCTCCATACCCGCCAAATGGATGTTTACTGTTCAACACCCGTCCCTCAGATGCGTATTCCGTCTACATTTTATCCCGAGAGATACTTTTCTCCCTGAGACCCTCCGGTTATGACCCCAAGGTGACATTCTCGAAAAAAATTCTTTCACCGTTTGCTCGCCGTGAAGAAAAACAAAAGTTCGGAATCTTCTGTCTAGTCGTTGTGTGTGTGTGTGTATTGTGCGAGGGTAAAAAAGAAGAATTTGATGTTTATGTTTCCCTTGGACATTTACTTATCGATGATATTCGCGAGAGTTGTAGAAAATGACAGATTTTTACGAATAACGAGGGTAACGTTCTCTATACAGTATCCGATCCCGGTGACGTTCCACGCGAGTCGATCGGTACTTTTCTGCGAACAAAAAGTAGCGGAGCACTGATAAACGTGGCGTGTGGAAAAGGCAAATCCGCCTCGTCGGCCTATTTTTCAGTCACGAATCAAGCGTTCGCGGCAATGTGCTTGATAGAGCAGACCACACTTTAGACGTAATATCAGCGAGCTTTTGTTGATGATTTCCCATTTTCCACAAGAGAATGGATTTTGAGATATCAATCTGAATCTTTCACCGTCTTATTCGGTTTCGAATTCCGCATCCAAAACGTCCTCGATCCTTTCAACAGCTCAAACATTGCTGAAATGGCGAGCAAATTACGAAAATCGCGAAAAATCGTCAAATTTAACCAGTTTTTTGATCGGCATTCGCTCAATTTTTGAGATAGCGGTCTGAAACTGGTACCACTGTTTTAGTTAGGAAATTCTACGCCAGAACAATATATAATAGTTGTACTTTTCGAAAATTTAATTTTTCGCAAAAATCTGAAGGGGGTAGGTCAGGATTTTTTGCGATTTTCGTAAATTGCTCGGCATTTCTATAATTTTTGAGATATCAATCTGATTCTTTCACTGTCTTATTCGGCTTCGGATTCCGCGTCCAAAACGCCCCGGATCGTTTTAATAGCTCAAAAATTACGGAAATGGCAGGCGATTTACGAAAATCGCGAAAAATCCTGACCTACCCCCTTCAGATTTTGGCGAAAAATTAAATTTTCGAAAAGTACAACTATTATATGTTGATCTGCCGTAGAATTTCCTGACTAAATCAGCCGTACCAGTCTCAGGTCGCTATCTCTGAAATTGACCGAATGCCGATCAAAAAACTGGTTGAAAATGACGATTTTTCGCGATTTTCGTAATTCATTCGTCATTTCCACAAATTTTTAGATATCGACCTGAATCTTTCACGGTCTTATTCGGCTTCGGATTCCGCGTCCAAAACGTCCTGGATCATTTGAATAGCTCAAAAATTACGGAAATAACGAAACAATTACGAAAATCGCGAAAATTCATCAATTTCAAGCAGTTTTTCGTTCGGCATTCGCTCAATTTCTGAGATAGCGGTCTGAAACTGGTACCATTGTTTTAGTTAGGAAATTCTACGGCAGATCCACCTATAATAGTTGTACTTTTCGAAAATTTAATTTTTCGCCAAAATCTGAAGGGGGTAGGTCAGGATTTTTTGCGATTTTCGTAAATCGCTCGCCATTTCTACAATTTTTTAGATATCAAAATAATTCTTTCACTGTCTTATTCGGCTTCGGATTCCGCGTCCAAAACGCCCCGGATCGTTTTAATAGCTCAAAAATTACGGAAATGGCAGGCGATTTACGAAAATCGCAAAAAATCCTGACCTACCCCCTTCAGATTTTTGCGAAAAATTAAATTTTCGAAAAGTACAACTATTATACATTGTCCTGGCGTAGAATTTCCTAACTAAAACAATGGTACAAGTTTCAGGTCGCTATCTCAAAAATTGAGCGAATGCCGAACGAAAAACTGGTTGAATTTGACGATTTTTCGCGATTTTCGTAATTCCTTCGTCACTTCCGTAAATTTTTAGATATCGACATGAATCTTTCACCGGCTTATTCGGCTTCCGATTCCGCGTCCAAAACGTCTTGGATCATTTGAATAGCTCAAAAATTACGGAAATGACGAAACAATTACGAAAATCGCGAAAATTCATCAATTTCAAGCAGTTTTTCGTTCGGCATTCGCTCAATTTCTGAGATAGCGGTCTGAAACTGGTACCATTGTTTTAGTTAGGAAATTCTACGGCAGATCCACCTATAATAGTTGTACTTTTCGAAAATTTAATTTTTCGCCAAAATCTGAAGGGGGTAGGTCAGGATTTTTTGCGATTTTCGTAAATCGCTCGCCATTTCTACAATTTTTTAGATATCAAAATAATTCTTTCACTGTCTTATTCGGCTTCGGATTCCGCGTCCAAAACGCCCCGGATCGTTTTAATAGCTCAAAAATTACGGAAATGGCAGGCGATTTACGAAAATCGCAAAAAATCCTGACCTACCCCCTTCAGATTTTTGCGAAAAATTAAATTTTCGAAAAGTACAACTATTATACATTGTCCTGGCGTAGAATTTCCTAACTAAAACAATGGTACAAGTTTCAGGTCGCTATCTCAAAAATTGAGCGAATGCCGAACGAAAAACTGGTTGAATTTGACGATTTTTCGCGATTTTCGTAATTCCTTCGTCACTTCCGTAAATTTTTAGATATCGACATGAATCTTTCACCGGCTTATTCGGCTTCCGATTCCGCGTCCAAAACGTCTTGGATCATTTGAATAGCTCAAAAATTACGGAAATGACGAAACAATTACGAAAATCGCGAAAATTCATCAATTTCAAGCAGTTTTTCGTTCGGCATTCGCTCAATTTCTGAGATAGCGGTCTGAAACTGGTACCATTGTTTTAGTTAGGAAATTCTACGGCAGATCCACCTATAATAGTTGTACTTTTCGAAAATTTAATTTTTCGCCAAAATCTGAAGGGGGTAGGTCAGGATTTTTTGCGATTTTCGTAAATCGCTCGTCATTTCTACAATTTTTTAGATATCAAAATAATTCTTTCACTGTCTTATTCGGCTTCGGATTCCGCGTCCAAAACGCCCCGGATCGTTTTAATAGCTCAAAAATTACGGAAATGGCAGGCGATTTACGAAAATCGCGAAAAATCCTGACCTACCCCCTTCAGATTTTGGCGAAAAATTAAATTTTCGAAAAGTACAACTATTATATATTGATCTGCCCTAGAATTTCCTAACTAAATCAATGGTATCACTCTCAGGTCGCTATCTTTAAAATTGAGCGAATGCTGATCAAAAAACTGGTTGAATTTGACGATTTTTTGCCATTTTCGTAAATTTCTCGCCATTTCAGATGGCTATCTGAATTGAGCAACATATTGACCGACCCTACGAATATTCTCTTGGTCAAAAACACCGCCTTTGGTTTCTTCGTTTCTTTTTCATCGTGTCTCTGTTTTCCTTAGTCTCGGGCGAGCACGATTTCTCCGAGACCTATTTTTTCAAACGACTTTACCTCCGCATAGTCCGCGTGCTTTACTCCGTTCGATCGTGCTCAAATACGTTTCTTCGGATTCGACCGTTCTCCGAAACGAAATCCTGCTTAAATCGAACGAGATCACGACGTTCAGCGAACTGCAGAGTATGTCTATTTGTTTCTATTTTATGTCGATGCAACGTGGAGACATGTAATCCGCGTTACAGTAACATCGACCGGTAGTCGAGTCAGAAGTATTCCGATGTTCGGGAACGGAGTTTCAAATTTCAATATAAATTGAGTTCGGGCAATTTCCGTACACGTACGCACATACGTACGAACGTAGATTAACGAAAAAAATGCAATGGCTGGCAACAGAGAACACGGACCGATACGTATGACGGTATCGACGAGTCGGTGAGAAAATAATCGATAGAAAACTGTCCGTGTTGTACGAAAATTGTCAGTGTCAGTGGGTTATCCGGGCAGCACGACGTACAGACGGCGCGTGGTCACGAAGCAGGGTCCATATAATCGATACTCTACTACTTCGAGTGCCCGACTCTGTAGGGGGGGATGGAGAAAAGGAGACGGATTGAGATAAAAAAGAGGCAGGAAGACCGGAGTCGCAGCTCGAAGGGTACTGTGCCGCCCTTTTCCCTTCGCGTTTCGTTCGCGCGTCTCGTCTCTTCGTCCCTACGGAATGTCGGAATAATGAAAAGTCGTTCGCACGAACGACGTCGAAATTAACGAGCTCGTCCTTTCGTGCTTTCTCTGTATTTTCTCATTCGATCTTTTTCTCCTCGTTCCAAAGAGAAATCTAAACCCGTCTCGACCATTTTTTCATAGGGAATTTCTTTTTCCTTTTTATTTTTATTCATTGCCAACGAGATAAGCCTTACAAACGTGTGTCTGGATGAGAACCGGCGGTCCATGCACGAGACGTATTTTTATGACGCGTGAAATTTATCACCCCCTGCAGAAACGGGTTGGACAAACGGTAGGATACCTGTGTAGCTAGACGTTTTCATAGGTTACTTTTCCTTTAATTTTTATTCCTACCAAAATGGTATAAAGCTGCTCGTATAACTTGCCAGCTCGTTTAATTAAACTTTTGAAACGTCGCTTTAATACTCCGGCTGGAAATTACGTACTACAGAGGACACATTGTTTTTTCCGACTAACGCAGTAATAAGGGAGAAAGACGAATATTATGGTAACCCGATACTCGTTAGAATTTGTCAGAATTTATGAAAATTAGGCCGCGTATTTCCGACGTTCGTCGCAACAACTGTACGTCTCTTTCGCTCGTGCGAGCACGCGTCATAAATTTTCGTACCTGTGGCAGGGTAAGACCGAAGAGTAAACGCAAATTCGATGGAGCCTTATGCATTATTCAAGATAAATACGAACTGCGAAGATTGCGTTGAAAGACAGAACACGAGCTATCGAACCAACAAGGATAAGACATAATGCTGCGGGGAACTTTGAGAGAACTTGAAAACTTACGTTAATTTACGCTTTCGTGTACACGGGCATAATTAAAATTAATTGAAATCCTAGCAGGATCATAAAATTCAGATGGACAGTTATTAGACCGTTAAATAATTACCGATTTGATAGTTCGCGGTCGCGCGTTAGGGATGAATATTCAAATTGTATAAAATTCATTTTGCCACAAATTTGGTGATAAAATATCGGGTAATACAATTTATCAACGATGAAATCTCATATGCATGCACACGTACTTCCGTGGACTTTAACCTTTATCGTTTGCATTTCGAAATGTCTTCGTTTTATGTTTGTCAACGCACGGTGTCAGCCTTTTGACTGCACTTCTGGGTCGAAGAGAAATTGCTCTGAGGTTAAACCTACATATTCACAGAATGAAGAACATATTATACCTTCGTTCAAACAGTACGATCGGTGTAGAGAAGAATTTTCTATGAGCTAGATAACTGCAACGTTAAACATCTTAATCGTTCCGACAGACAAGATCTTTTGCCGGTTATCCAAATCAACGTCTTCTTTGATTACATTTTATTACCGAGCATATTTATTATCGCATACTAGGGAAATGTTTGTTTACCTTTGCAAATGAATTCGTCACTCTCTCTCTCTCTCTCTCTCTCTCTCTCTCTCTCTCTCTCTCTCTCTCTCTCTGCAAGATAAACTCTGTTTTGATTAAAACACGACTTTGAAGATTTCTAACTTAATCTACCGTAATTACGGTATTACTCATACGATACTCCGATATCGTACCATATATCTTATGATTATCGTATCGACATAAATATCGAGTACTCTATTATCCTCGATTCCAGAGGCGAACGCGCTCAATCTAGTTTTGGTATCTGCATCGGCTAGTGAGGTCTTCAGGGTTCCATTTGATTTTTGAAACAGGTAGCCTCAGCTTAAACTCGTGGATAACGTGAGCACATCTCCTATGGGTTATTCATCGCAGCGTAGGTTTTCTGGGGTTCTCGATTGTGCATTACAACCCGATTTTCTTGATCTATTCTCCAAGTTTACGGTGCCAGGTGCGATGGCCATAACGACACGAACGGCTGCCGCATTGCCGATGTCGTGCCTGCCGTAACTACAGGGTACGTGTACCCCGACCTCCGAGTCTCTCAAGGGGTGGACGACTTATCGACCTGGTCCCAGGCCAGGCCTACCACCTTTATCTCATCGGTACTCCAATCGCGACCTGCTATGCGCGAACACGGTATCATTCCTCCTTGAACGCCGCTTGTCTTTGAAGTGAAAGGGCTTGGGGGAATACGCCGTGTACAATCCCCACATTCTAAATATGGAGAAGAAAGTCGCGCACTCCTCTTGGATACGAAATGAATTTCTCGATAAGACTCGGGGAATGTATATTTTTCTAACGAAATCGATTCAGTAGAGTAGAGCGTTCCGAAGGTGAAGGCTTCTCGGGTATCGAAAGATTCAATGTATATTTTACTCTTTAGTCTGCAACGAGGGGGGAGTAGCCTCGCAGTCTTCGACAAGAGGCCCTTGTCCTTCTAGGTCGCCTTTCAGAGTGTTTTGCGAATCAGGCCGCGACCCCGTCGCCAACGTTCACCGCGATCTAGCGGTGTTGGTGGTGGTGATGGAGGTGGTGGTGGTGGTGGTTGCAGGGGGGGCTGCGCCACGAAATTGGAACGTTGCATTTGCGTTTCGCTGGTGTGACGTGACGTGGCAGGGCATCAATAGGAATAATACGAGGAACTATGCGATGCAGCCCGGTACATAGACGCGGAGTGTAACGACCTTACACCCCCGCAGGTGGGGATCGATGGGCTCCAACTCCGGGCAACCTCTCATCCGCAGCTCCTACACACTGCTTCCGCCGTGGCTTGTCCCACTTTTCCGTCACGTTTCACCACCACGATGCATGTACATAGGGTTTGCACCTCGCGACTTGGGAGTCGGGACTCGGGAGCAAGGTATTTTCTAAACCCGAGGCTGATCGATTCGACCCACGCTGAAATCCGCTACGATATACATGCATAAGCTTCGTGCGGTCTCGTTTTGATCGAGATTTTATTCCGTAGGGCTGTAAAGTATTGAGCGATAGAATTTTAGGATAAGAGAGCAACGGGGATGTATGATTAAGGGTAAATTAGGTTCATTTTCTTCGTTTACGTTGTTTATTCTAATTTTGCTCCTTTCGTGTAGATTACGCTGTTATCGTATCGTGTGCATATTGGTATTGCGAACAGCACTATAGATAGTTTTGTTATCATGAAACTTTGTTTTTTTTTGGGAAAAGCAAGTGCGCGATCTATTTCGAAAGAGAAATTTAACGCGATATTGGATTTTGCGATCTTAGGGCTGTTTCATCTACATACCGCGAACTTGATATGCAGAGTGTTATTGCGAGCGTTGCAAATTTGTTTCTGTTTCTCGTGCTCTCTAAGAGTAATCGCACCAAGACCTATAAAATATTAGTAAAAATTGATTTTTAAGAATTTTAAAAAATAGAGAGTAGGTTTCTGCATTTGCTTGTATCCCGTTTGCTGTCCAACATGATAAACGTTCAAAAATCCTTGCTGCAAGAAACATTCTTGGCTAACTGTATTTCTTGTAGAAAGAAATGTTTAAAACTTATTATACCGATGTCCTACCGTGACTCAACATTCACTTAAAAACGGATTATATCTGATGTGTCTATGAGATTCTAATTAAACAGCGTATGTGGATCGGTGACGCATGCAGTTAGTTTCTAAATATGCGTAAAGAAAGTGTAATGGAATAATGGAAGTATAAGATTGACATCGTTATTACATGCTACGAAGTAAAGAATTTTGATATTGATATGCAGTGTGTATCGAAAAACACATTCCGTTACTGCTATAATTATATTCATTGTAATTACGAACAGTCTAGAATAGCATGGAAACATGATCGTATTGATTCGTATTCGTTTTCTTCTAACACCAATTCTCTCATATCGTCATTCTTGTTTCAGTGCTCATATAGATCAATTACTAAAACAAAATTATCACATAACTCTAAGTAGAATTTAGGATTTTGTATGTTTTTTTAAAAAACAACCAGCCTTATATAAATAATCTGATCAAATCGTTTGCGACGTTCAACGTATCGCTATTATTAATCGCTATTACGTACTCAGCGTTAAAAATTATCACATGTATGTTGCCTTAGCAGAACTGTTGACATCTACATATCAAGATCGAATATTAAATCGTTCTTAAACTCTGCTTTGACTACATCTTTAGGAGATTCGACCGGTTCGCTTGATATCCGTTTATGCAACGGAACCTTGTTACCGGTCTTCGCTTTCCCTATTTTAATATTGGCAGTTCTCTGTTGCTCCGATTGTTTATCTCGGTTAAGTATCGGTTTTGTAGCTTCAGAGACCTCTTGCTCTGTATTTTTCAGATTCTGCTTGTATTTATCTCGCTCTTCAGTCTCAGAATTCTCACTCTCGCTCAACCTACGTTCATGTGCACGCTTTTTATTCCGAAGTTTCCGCTGGTTCTTTTTCCGCTGGCCAAGTATACTCGAATTGGACCTGAAGGCATAATTATGTTACATAGAAACGGATCGTCATTAGCATTGAACGGATTCATTGTGTGAATGAAACGTGATGGTACCTGAATAATTGTCTCGACACCACGTCATTGAATCGTACTGTTTTTTTCAAACTGGAGCAGTCTGATTCTGAATATACGTCTTGTATCGAATCGTAATGGCAGTCTACGGACGATGCCGGCATGCCGTTTTCATCCGCACTTGATTCGGATACAGACCGTGACGAGTCAGTACGACGAGACTTCAATATTCCTTTCGAAAACCCACTCGTAGTAACACCGGTGGTAGCTAATTCGTCTCCACTACTTTCCGAAATGGATCTGGTCTTCGTTATGACATGCCTACGATTCGGACGACGCTGTGTTTGTCGTTCATCCTGCTGTTCTGCCTCGTCATCCGAATCCTGTTGATCCGAGCGAATGTTTACAACAACGCTATCATTTTCTGCCCGAACATCGACCTTCTGATCACTTTCCATTTCGACATCATCCGTCGCCTGGAATGGAACACATGTTTAATAACATTTGATTTTATAAGGAAATCATTAACGAAGGAGTTTCTTACCATTAATTCTTTTAATTGATTCTTGAACGACGTTGCCGTAGGGAAGTCTTTTTCCTCCATAAATTCCTCGTTTATTCCGACATAATATTGCGCTAGATTTTCGCTATTTTTTAGAACAATAGTAAACACCACATTATTGTCCCACGGTTCGATCGTAAGGGACTCGGGATCTACCGTATCTTCCGCTATCTTTAAACACAGTGAATAGTACTGTGGAAAAAATCCTGCTCCAATCGATGCTAATAAAACATGCAACCCACAATTATTTCGTAAAATTCTATGGTGAATGGAATCTGGATCGACGTTTTTTACATTTACCGTAATTGCTAATTGATTATCGTATATATTACAATTAAATGCTGGCAGCATGTACTTAATGCTAGAATTCATAAATGTATCCATAGATTCTACACTGCTAGTCCGTAATGCTGTATCAGAGCACTCCTCCAGACTACTCTCTTTTTCTAATACTGTAGCTGCGAGCATATTCTCACATTCCACCACTAATTTAGGCATAGAGTCACTCGTATGATTCGAAGAAGAATCCTCTGTGGAATCTTCGGATGGCAGTGGTACGGGACTACTATGATCACTATCAACACCACTGTCCTCTCTGGTGTCCATTACTGGCACGGATGGTCGTATAATTGGCAATGTCACAATTAATTTCTTGTATTTTGGATCAAACTTAGCATTACCACTATCAGCATCCACACTGTAGGATAAAGGCAGTTCCAATAGATACTTGGCAGGTTTCTCACTCTTTAAACTAAGGGAATGTTCCTGCACATCTAGAGAGGCATCGGTGGCACTTTTTAATAGGGGTAAATCTATAGTAATAACTAATTTTTTGGGTACTGTGGCATTCATCCTTGCATCTTTGCTTAACGTGAAATCTTCCATCTCTATGTCAGACTGATGTTTTATAGAGAATTTCGGAGTAACATATTTGGAATCCTCCTCTTTACTCTTGGAATTATCGTTAAAATACATGGTAGGAGGTGGTGGACGCTTAGGCTTCTTCTCCAAACGTTTCATTTGCTGTTCACGACTGTCATCATAACTGGTCATCAGCTTCTGATAAATCTCTGGGTCTATATCCATTTCCTCCTGCGGTGGTTTCTCACATGGTTTCCTTATAACTGTAGGATGAGAGACACCCTTGTAGTTCATCTTCGGAAATTTCAGATTCTTTCGATCCAACTTGACCTAACAGAATGATAGAGGACGATTAATGATCGACGAATGATGAAACCCATTCGAGCTTTGCAATACCGACCTTGAAGTTATTTTCCACGCCGTCCATCGCTGTGTTGTTGACGATCTCTCGGAACTGGGCATTCTTAGACGCCAAATAAATCGTATCGGGATGAAAGACCACGTCGAACACCATGCAACGTACGTATTTTTTGTCAAGGTCATCGCGGGGGGGTATTAACGTATATGGAATGGACCATTGGAGTCCGCGGTGTCCTTCCTCGAAGGACGGCTGGCTACTGGGCCTTGCCACGATGTCACTTTTGCTAATGTTCAGGAAGCATTTCTTCTCCCCGTTCACACTCGTCTTTATGACGTAACCAGGTTCCGGGTTAACGAACGTAACGTCGACGCCCCGTGCCTTCTCGAGTTGTGTGATCTCTTTCTCGTAGGTCTTTCTGTTTTCCGGATCGGTCACCTCCTCGGCGTACTCGATCAGCAATTTACGAAATTCCTCCTTCTTCAGGCACTCTGTCAGATTCTTCAGCTCTTCCTTGGTCACCTCCAAATTCTCCCAGTCGGTTTTACGTGTCTCGTGCGCGTCCATCTTACGAAATGATGCGTGTGTTTACAAATAAACGTTGTACATGGTAGGTAGAAAGATCGCGAAGCACTCGTGTACCACGTGGATCGCTGCGCCACTACGCCGGCCGGTCGAATAGTGGTCGACCGGAGAACTACGTCATGCTAAATGGCGCGAGCGCGCCACTATTTCTCTAACGATTTCTTCTCTCCTCGAAATATCATTCGAAACGTGAGTATTTACCCAATTTCTCACCAAATCTGTACGTTGCGTGGCAACGCCGAATTACAAACACCTAGGTCACTTCTTGACGAAACTCCGATCCAATCGTTTCATTCATTCCCAATTCAACGTTATACTTGACTACGTTTCCTTCAAACGAATGCACCTTTGCCCCAAAGATCATTAAAAATATCAAGGCACGAGAATCCTTCGTGAGGAAATCCTCCTTTCACCAGTCTTGCGCTCCTGCTAACACCTGGCCTCGCTGTATTATTCAAACACGGTAAAACTCGGCAGAGTTTAAGCATTAACTCGATTCCTTCTATCGAGCCAATATGTTTTAGAGAGGATTGGATAAAAATATTTCATTAGACGATCGATGGAATCCTCGAAGAATAATCTCGTGGCTTTTCTATCTCATGAATTACGAATACCGTGTCGGAAAGTCAAGTTTGCGCTTTTCATGGGGTAACCAGGGGAGGGGGGTATCCAGAGTTAAGGTGAAGATGTGGGGATCAAGCGGTATGAAGTCTCTGACCCACTGACATTCTCCTCAGTCACTTGGTAGACGCAAACGCTGATAATTCGAGTGGATCGAATGTGGCTGATCAGGATAGTCGATCTGTTGTTTAAAAACGAAGGTGACCAACCATCAGAGAATTCCAATTGGTCGTGCATCAATTAGAGATGCGCGTAAATCGTGGTCT
Organism: Mimumesa dahlbomi; assembly: GCA_917499265.3. Taxonomy (NCBI): domain Eukaryota; kingdom Metazoa; phylum Arthropoda; class Insecta; order Hymenoptera; family Crabronidae; genus Mimumesa; species Mimumesa dahlbomi. The sequence continues at coordinate 842,326 of OU824124.1, forward strand.
GTTTACCACCGTAGCTGTTTGTTTGACAATCCTTCTCATTGTGTTCAATACAAAATCGACAATCGATCTCATAAACAACAATTCGGCAGTCGGTGACGAGGAACATTATGCAGTCGATCAGGAAGTCAGTAATGGCCAGGTGAATTATTTAACACTACGAATTACGAGTAATTCAGGTAGTCTATATTGACACTTTATCTCATTGATTCCTGAAAAGTTAACATCAGAAGTATAGTACATGTTGAAAGAACTGCACCGTGCAGTGCACGTTGCAATATAAGAATGTATTCCATGTAGTGAAAGTGCGTCGGCAGAGGAAGTAATTGTTGGAAAGTGATCTTATTTTTTTCACAATTTACAAACGGGTTTTCTGCGGGACTGCGTAACGTTGTATTAAGTATTACTGTAATTCAAATTCTCGCATGCTATTGATCATTTGGGTTTACGGCTTTCGATTTACATTAGTTAAGACGGGGCGGTGATATTAATCAATTTCTACCCTTGTTATAATTTACACGGCAGACGTATCGATACGTGACGCCTTCGCTCGCGGAATTAGGTGCACGTGGGACTTTGCCAAAAATGAACAAAGACATCCTAATGCTAACACGTGTGCCCGATGCTGGAGCGGAGCTCCTCGTGCTGATTTTACAGCGATTGCAGGGCTACAACGCTTTTAAACACATTCGTCTGCCACCGGGCGATCATGGACTTCTCACGATATTACAGGAGGTAAATTCATGAATGGACCAAACATGGTAACACGAATCTATCAACGCGGACGGCAAACAAAGGTCTCGTTTCCTAAATATAACGATTCTGTTACGAAATGCTTCACGTATAGAGTTGTTGCATCTCCGATGCATGATTCATAATGGCATTCTTTGAATCGTTGGTAGTTGTAACACTATACGGCTGGTCGTATAGTTGCATTATCATTTCACCTATGGAAAGTCGATACGGCAAGGCTCAAAAATATGAATCACCGTCTGATTCATTGATCGTATTAAACCATGAAGGAACTTGTATCGCGTAATGGTCATTGCACTCTACATTCACGCTGGAGTCAGTTTTCGGTGTTGCAATCAAACCTGTGCTACTTTCGTTTGTTTAATTAAAGCGGCACAGTTGACAGGAATTCTGTCTTTGGATACATCGGGGAAGCGTGAAAGCAAATAGTTTCGATGTCATCGATAAATTTAAAATGATATCAAGTTTCAGCAAAGAACGAATGTCCTTTCAATTACGTAATCTTTTGGATGCGTTTTCTTTGCGTCCGTAGCTAGTTTCGACTCTGTAAAGAATCTATAATGAATTTTTTGTCTGCATGGAATATAGTCAAAGGAATGTTTGTATATTATTCCGCAGGAATTACTAGTAGAGGAAATTACTAGTATCATCAGGCAAGAAGCGATTCCATTGACATTTGACGGAGACGTAAGATTTTTAAATTTTTCAAAGTTCGGGCGACAGGCTCCAACATTTATCTCTATAGTGAGAAATCCTATAGACTCGCGCAACGTGTTAAGGTAATAATAAACTCCTCGCGTTTCATTCTAAACTTTTCTAATGCTATTAATTATTCATTCAGGCGAGAAGTTAAGACCTACTAGGGGCTTGGTGTAATCGGTTTATCTTTATTCTCAGGTATAGAGGGACGCGGGAGCTGTTACATAGAGCCATTCCACATTTTTGCGGACAAGACCCTCGGTGTAGGTAAGTGTTTCATTTGCCACCTCCGGGGACAAATATTTCGCGAAATGAAGAATTGCAAATTAATCCTCAGAGATGGTAATAACAAATGGGCTTTAAAACGAGCGAAAGCAAACGTTATCGAGTGGTATCCCGTTGTCGGGATTCTAGACTGCCTGGAGCAGTCGTTAAGCGCCTTGGAAAATAAATTTCCATATTTCTTTCACGGTGCCATTCGTACATATAAAAAAATTCGTAAGTACATATAAGTGAAGGTAGCTTTAGCAACATGTAAGATAACTACTCAATAATTCACCCAGCATTGCTCTCGTTACTTTTTCCAATACTCAGGACCGAAAGAAAAATATTTTTCTGATACCTTGATTACCTTAAAGTCAAGGGAAGAAGAAGTTCTAACAAAACTTCTAGCGAATGAAATCGAATTTTATGAATGGTTACGATTTCGACTTTTGAACGAAACTTCCGACAATGGTTGATGATTATCAGTGATATCGGAAAATAGGAATCTTAGGTATTAAAATCTTTTTATCATGGTTGAGGGCGCAACAACGGAATGCCATATCCATAATACTTAGGTATTCTATTATTATGCCAAAGATATAATACATAAATGTATTAAATATCGATAAAATAAAGTGATAAATAGTTTCCCCTTGTACACTACTGTTACAAGTTGTTGGATGTACATAGGACACATGGTTCGGTAACATAATAAAATATATTTCTCTCATGTATGTTGCGTGTACGCACAGAAGATCGATGCCGCATTTGTAGCAAAAGGTGAAAGCACTCTGAACCTCGAAGAGTAGAACTCGTGGAGCCATCTACGGTGGATGAAGCATTCGGAAAATGCTTATATTCATGATATTCATGAAGAAGGCGCTGCAAAACTTGAAATCTCCTTGCGTCGGTAATTCAGTTTTCGGCCACGAACCGTCATTGATTACTGATGCGTGGGAATTGAATGAGTTTGGTTCTGCGATGTTCGAGATAAGAATCATTTTTCGTACTAGAATGGTCCTGTTATCATTTAAATCTTGAATACACATTGATGACTACCACATATGAATCACTATTATGGTTTATTTACATACAACAGTATTGAAGCATGAAAATCAAAGTGTATACACTAGGATCGTTTAATGTAAAAAAAGTTACAGTTACCAACATCAATGCCGTCATACTTTTAATTCCGAGTCATGCGTTTTCCGACTTAACGAGACGGACTTGCCCTCAATATGGGACAAAGTGCTTTTTATATCAGAAGGTGTCAGATCGAATATGATCTTTTTCAAAAACATTAAAGCGCAAAAATATTGAAGCGGGAAATTGTCAAGGCGTAATAGTTTCAGCGCATACAAAACTCGACGCGACGAAATGTCGAAGCACTCGGTGAGAAATAACAGCCCCGATATAAAAATACATTTTGCCATCGTCATGTGGTATCTGTTAGTTGAAAAATGGAGCGTAACAAAAGTCTCAGGGTGTATTGGTAAGCGAGTTCGATCGATTGGCGCGTGGGAACACGCAACAGGACAGGAGGATCATGTTGATGTACAGATGAACGAGCAGCAACATGAGAAATGCGTGCCATCACTTCTTTTTCGCGTCTTTCAGCCCGGCACCGGCGTTAAACTTGAAAAAGATTATATCCCCGTCCTCCACCACGTAGTTGCGACCTTGCTGTCTGTACTTTCCGGCAGCCTGCGACAAAGAAATTCGACGAAAATAAAGGGATATATGAATTAGGTTTAATAAGGTTTACCTTCACTCCTGATTCGGAACCTTCGTTTTTAAAGTCATCGAATTTCATCACCTCAGCCATAATGAACCCTTTCTCGAAGTCCGTGTGGATCTTACCAGCGGCCTGAGGTGCCTTCGTACCTTTCTATAATCAGACACATACGATGTTTTCGTTTTTCCGAACAATTAGGAATGAGATAGTTAATATAATACAAACCTGAATTGTCCACGCTTTAACTTCATCGTGTCCAGCCGTGAAGAAGTACTGCAACTGTAGTGCTTTGTATCCCTGGATAATGATTTTGTCAAGCGCGCTGAAAGAAATTTGAGAACGATTCTTACCAACAATAATCTTACAATGACAAGGGCCGCTACACGACGAAGCACGTCGTATTTAACAAAAAAAAAGTAAATTTCGCGGTGGGAGAAGGAGGGTGGTCGAAAACAGGATCGTAGAATATGATTGTCTCGAACCGAATATCGTCTAATGACAGGGTACGTGGAGGGAGAAGCCATCCCGTTCTGTGGGCCCCGGCGGACTTCGGGACTTCAGAGAATACACATAAAGCTGAACGACTTAATACCGCAATTTTATCATTCTGACTCAGTCTGGGACCTACTTCGGTGCCCCGGTTATCTGTGGTCTCGAAATAAAATCGCGGCATCTAGAACTCCTCCGTTTGTCCCCTGTGATTACCGCGTGGACCTCTGTTTTATACGATCGTTTCGAGGGATTCACCGAATTTGCCAAAGAATTTCGTTCTCTTACCATCGATAAGATAGTTCTGTGTGGTGTTAGTAGCAACTTAATGATCCAAATGTTCATCGTTTTCATGTTTTCACGCAATTTTTACGCGAAACATCCAAATAATCAAGCGTAACGCAACGTGTATTCGTGAATGACCTACTAGCCAACTGAACCGGTTGACCCTCATTCCACTCATACCCCGATTATAGTGGTGCCCAGGAGGGCAAGCGTAGGTTTTATGCAATTTTACAAGAATTTGAATAGCCGTTCGTAAAAATATAATATGCGCCGCGTCGACGAAACCGCAGCGTTTTATTAGTCGTCCTGCATGAGAATGGGAAGCGACTAGACGTCGAGACAGAGGCCGGCATTATTATTACCGTTAGTAGATAACTCGGTGCATAGCTATATGTGGGAACCCAAAATCCCATAGGGAAGTTTTACGAATTTTTAAGAACTCCTCTCCCTCCGTTCCTCTTGCCTCTTCGTCGCCCTTTACATGTTCCAAAGTATATGCTGTTTTAAATATTCACAGGGAAGTGGCAGGTGGCCCTTTCATTTGCAAGTATAAGAACGACAGAGTGTAAGTTTAGAAAATTTTAAGTTTTCGGAGTATACGCACCTGGTAACCTTTTGTTCCTCAAAGTATTTTGCACGCTCCGCGTCGTCCATATCGAAGATTTTATTTTCAAAGTAACCGCTGAACGGAATTAAAATCGCACCGGGATCGTTCTTGTCAACCCACTCCTTTATTTTAATTAGCCTGCAAGAGAGAAAATAATATTGTGCATCAAACTTATTTCCCTCTAGCGAACGAATTTCAGAACTGGAGTAATATAAAGTATCCAGGCTATTGGAAAACGAACGAGATACGTTTATCGGTGAACCGCACATTTCCATAATATTATTCGTAATTCTCTATTTCCTCGTTGAATGTTGATCGATATATAATACATGCGGTGGATATGAATAAATTTGTATACCCACTTCAATGGTATGGTGCAAATTTCAAAGTACACTACTGGCGGTAAACGTAAATCGATCGTGTTTATCATAAATTCATAATTTACACACCATTTGTTCTTCTTACGTATGTAATCCTTTTCCGATAGATTAACTAAATAGATAACAGGTTTCGACGTGAGGAATAAATATTTATTGAGTACTTCAATCTGTAAGAAGAAGGCGATATTAATATAAAAATTGATCCAGAGGTACTTTATACTCTAGAATGCAAATACATTTTCTTACATCGTTGGCGCTCCAATCAGCGAACCGAATGTGCTTCTGGTCGTCCACCATGACGCCCTTTACTTTTAAAAGGGTTTCCTACACAGACGAAAAAGGAATTAGTAACAGTTGGATATTTCTAGGCATTCAGATAACTGCGTTTTATAGTTTGTTTTCTACTCCGTGAATATGAGTCGGTGTGAAAGCTGCTTTACTTGACTTCCAATCAGAAAGGACCGTGGTTCCGCTACGCTATATTCGAACTGTATGAGCACGCGCTATCGAGCGAGATAATTCCGTGATCGAACCGTGATTAGAGGACTGTACACTCGGCTCCATTAGAAAGAGAGAAGCGGAGAGAGATACAGGGAGAGATAGAGAAGAAGGGTGCGGGAGAGGAGGTAGGGAACTCTGGCAAAACTTTTGGTAAATTGCAAAGTCTAGAATGAGGGAGAGATCGGAAATTGCCGTGGGTCAATCCACGGAAAGAGGGTAATCCGATTGATTCGTTCTAGGAAGTACTCTGCCGACCGAGCTCTCTTAATTTCAACGGTAATTTCGTCGTTCGGGCGCGCGCAATATTCTCGTACTTACGATAATGCCTTCTACTCTTTTTTATACCGGACCGAAGGAAAAGAAGTTCCTCAAGATAATTTTCTTTTAAAGCAAAGGCTATTGGAACTTCTAGGTGCAGACGACAAGTGGGTTGCGCATTTGCGAACACGTGAAACAATTTTCTAGGAAGTTCTCTAAACGTTTCGAGGTATTTCTTGTGGTTTGTCATATTGATACGTCACCGATCGATGATCGATAGGCAGTAACTACATATAACAATTGTAACGCGGGTAATAATAGAGGGTATATCGAATGATCGCGCAATTCATTGGCCCCTGGGATCCAAGCGGTTAAGCACGAACTGGGGAACTTACATATTCGGGCTTTAGTTTCTTGTCGTTGCCACGGACGACGAGTTTCTCCAATTTCTCGAGATGTCCGTTCAAAAACTCGATGTCTTTCAGCCGTAACTCCTCGCTGATGATCTCGAGATCCCTCACGGGATTCACGTCACCCTCCACGTGTGTAACGTCATCGTCATCGAACGCTCCTATAACGAGGATAATTGAAACGAATTACTGTAAAAGCCTAATCGCTTTGCGAACGATAGTTCGATAACAGTCCCGCTGCTTAGTGGAATCTGGGTGAAGGTGTCGAGGGCGAGCTGGTAAATAAATAATGATGACCGCAATAACGCTGATATCAGTCTGTCGTAAGGAAAATTAGTGCTAAATGACACGCGATAAACAGTGTGTGCGTCGTTAGTTGTATGTGACTTATTTAAAATGTGAGGGAAAGTGTAGCAGGTGGAAATACAAGGCAAGAAGACTAGTGACAAGGGATATAAATTATAAATTTTTCGTCAGTGTCAGAACCGTAATAACGCGGCTCTCTTCCAGGAAGATATTTACCGATGGTCGTAACGCATATCTGTAGGAGTCATAAAGTACATGTGCGTGTTGCTAAATAAAGTCCGCATCCACGATTGCATGTGGAATATGCGGAGGAGGCAAACATAGTGACAAACTAATCTCGCGATCTCATCGACGATGTTTCCCTCCCCTTTAGCATAATTGGTTTTATCGGTAGTCGTTTGTCAAGAACAGCAACATCGTTATTATTTCAACTACTAGCATAGTTGTTTCGCGAAAAATATGGAATTGTACGATTGTTTCATGTATAGAACGGAATGACTTACGACAAAGATGAAATATTCCATCGCAGGCATTGATGTGCGAAAGGAAACTGTTTCCTAAACCCTGCCCTTCGGCGGCACCTTTCACGAGACCAGCGATATCCACCACGTTCAGGAACGCTGGAACCTTGCTGAAAACACGCGAAAATCATCTCTTTCGCATACGTAACTTAAGGAAATTTCACAAATTATTGGAAGTTAAAGTTCGAGGGCGCGTGTCGCCTCGGTGCACGCATGTAGAATTGAAACGACGACCCCGACAGTGACAACGAGGTGTATTTAAATGCTAATGCGAGTAGCCTCATTAAACAATTACCTTTTGAAGGGAGGCGTCAGTGAAATGAACAAGGGGGGACTAGCGTGTCAGCCGGCTTTCATCGAGGATCACCGAATCATTCGACACGTGCCGCTAGTGGCGAGATTGTGCTACCATTGCCTCGCTAGACACGAGAATCAAAGGATTCTCTTTGATCTCACGTTCGCATTTTTAATCTCTTTGAATTAGCCGAATTGTAAAACGTGCACGTGTCTCAAGACAAACTCGATTTCCATTGCTCTCACCGTAGAATCGAGTTGGCCGTGGCAAGTAGGTGCGCTGTATATTTTTTCGCTAAAATATTTATTCGATAGCGTATTTTCCACGTTAACCGAACGTATGCTTTGCGTTCTGCCCCACCCACTATTTCGCAGGCTGCTTTGTACGTTCAATCTCATCGTGTCAACGAGCCAGCGTGATGACGCGCTCAACGGTAAACACGGCTTTCATCGACGGTTACCTGTGCTGATGGATACCGCAGCACGTACAGTGGTTTCCACGCGTTTCAGAGACTACCATTACCACAGCTGACCAGCTTCCAACACACACCCTTCCGGTCAAGCTGATTTTTCCTCGATATTTCCTTCGGAAGGTTGGTTCTGCTCGCACGTCGGTAAACGTGGAAATAAAATTTTTGCCCGCACAATGTCTTGCACGTTGCAAGGCAAATAAGTAAAGGGCTATGAAAGTCGGCCAATGTTCAGCAGGGACTTTGTGTCGCGTAGACGAATTTAGTTCAATCTGCATTGCAGATCACGTACCGTTCCTCTCCCACCCCATCCCCTACCTTTCGAGGATAAAAGCGAAGAAGTATGGAAATGTCAACGGTTATTCCAACTCGTTTCCCTTTGCGAGGGTGCATTCCCAGATAGCTTTTTTTTCCTTTGATAATACGGTAACGTATTCGTCGACATTTTTCGTTACGGTCATACAGTATTTGCGTAACTGCTTACCTGGCTGGCTTGAAGTACTCGCACAAATAATCGAACCTTGCATCGGGCACGGGCACGCGACGTGCTGAAAAATTGACGAGAGTTAGACTTGAAGTAATACGATAAGGACACTGTTTAGGAACTTTCACCACGTTCGTAGTTCATGAAAATAGCAAACACGCTAGTGTAAATAATTTGGTATATTCTGAGATTAGAATAACTGTTTATTACATTACAATATAGGACTTTACGATTACTTATGAATAGGGTTCAACGTTATGGTCTTCCTAGTCGGAATGTTCGTCGGAATCGCATAGGTTCTGCGTCGGTGATGTCCGACGGAACTTTATATTGTTGATGATACGCGACGAAATTGCCGACATTAACGACATATCTGCGATAAGTTTGTGACTCCTATAACGCGGTGGGTTTACGTAAGGGTTCAACTTCGCTTTCATTGTACGAGTAGCTACCTTGATAATCTGATCACGACTTGCCATTCGCTTGCTAACCGTTTTGTAGATTTCCACTTCTTTCAAAGTATACGACACGTTAAGGACTTTCAAATAGATGCCCAGGTAAATTGCCGCGGAAATAGACGGCGATAATCCTGGTATTTTCGGCCGGAGTATCCCAACTTGATTCACACCTTCGACTATTAACTTTGCCACGGTTTGCTCCAAGAAACCTAGATCCGGCAGATTTTTTACGTCAACCGGAGATAAAGTTCGTGGGAATCTTATAGAAACGCTCTCATATTTCTCGTACTGCGTAAGAAATTTATCGCGACAATCTTCGGAACAAAATAGATACACGTTGTCCCTGTGTATTACGCCCAAATCTGGTTTTCCAGCTACTAATTTTCTCTTGGGAATATTCTCGACGTACGTCACCAAACAGAATCCTCCAGACTGTAGACGTCTTCTCCAGCAAGAATGGTCGATATCTACTGTTTCCATTAAAATTCGAGGCCGTTCTTCTGGCAGAGATGCTGTATTCGTTGGCGGCAGGTGTCGCAGTGGATTCATTACGAACTGCTTCACGTGTTGTGGACAAATCCAATAGAAATATTCGCGAAACTGAAAGAGCCCTTTCCCTCGTTGCCCGGGATCCGGAGCTTTCATCGTTTTGTCGTGAAATAAGCAGAGAGGGCAAAAGAATTCGTATTTGCTCTGTCGCTTTCTAAATTCGTATGGTGAGACGCACAAGGAATTCAGACTATGTACTTTATCGTAGTCGCTTTCGCGGAAATACGATTTGATTCTGGAAAGTCTTGATAACACCTCATCGTTCGCGCTTTTCCATACGTACCAAATAGTTTTAGTTGCATCTATGTCAATTTTGTTTTGCGCAAACTTCCTCAGCCAGTCGCGAAATTCTCTCTCATCGGCTTCCCACATTGTATAGCGATGTTTTAGATAACTCGGCGAGAATATTGGTGGTTTTTTCGTTCCGTTGGCAACGTTGGACAAACATTCCAAACAAAATTCGCAATTGGCTTTAAGATCAAAAACGATCATGGGTTGAAGACCGAGGACTGTCAGTTCTTCGTACTCTTTGCGATTCTGGGGGAAGCCATCTAATATAAAACCTTGGGAAGTAGAACTGGGATCGATGGAATACATTTCGACACATCGCGCTAGAGATTCAATTGGAACGATGTCTCCTGCCCGCAGATTTAATTCGGCAACTTGTGCCGACTCGATCCAGGGATAATTTTTCAGAATTTGCCGCACAGCTTTGCCACGAGTTATTACTTTCATGCCATATGTTTCCGCGAAACGCTGAGCCAGCGTGGTTTTCCCGCATTTCGGTGGTCCGATAATGGAGATTCGAAGGGGAATAAGCGGAGCACAAGAATCTTGTTGGAGGTACTTTAAAGGGTTCCTCAAGAATGCGGCAAGAGCATCTCTGCCGCCGAGGAAATAAATATATTGCCGGTGTAACACAGGGTAAATCTCCTGCTGCGCTTCCAGCGGTAGAAACATCTGTAGGGGCAGTTTATTTTCGTATAACTGTACAGGACACCACCGGCCGAAAGAACTGAGGAAATAGTACCCACAATCGAGAAGCTTCTCCGCTGTCTCGATGTCGATGGGATACGTTTTCTCGAGAACAGATTTATTCCGACACACGTAAGGATCGAGAATTTGCATAATTTCCATGAGAACCTGTGATACGCTGTTCTCTGCATCAATTCGTATCCACGGTATCGATTTCTCCGAGAACGCACTTCGTGTTGCATCCAATCTCAGCTCATCGTGATCGTACATTTCCACGCATCCTTGGGAAATCCTTTCCTTTGCTATCTCAATATCTTCCCAATCGGTAAATAACACCGGTTCGGGATGCTCAGCCTTCCAAGTGTCTTCGAATTCCATCCTATCCAGATCTGCTTCCGCCGAATCATCATCCGACGAGGTTTCGTCATGGAATGACTGGTCTTCGTACTCCGTTAACGTCGTTGAAGATTCGTCTTCGAACGCTGCGGCACGTTGCATGCGTCTTTCCTTTCGTCTCTTTTTCACCATTCTATCTATCCAGATCTCCCGGTTTTCCAAATAGACCTCCATTTCCTCGGTGTATCTTTCGTTCTCGAGACGTTTCTCCTTCTCTTGTTTCGCGCTCCAGTATTCTAGTAACAGGGGCATCATTCTCCCAAGCAATACATTTCTACTACACTGAAGTTCTATTATCACTTCGGGCAATGCGTAATGTTCGCGAGCGGTCACCAAATCTGCGGAACAGCTTGGGAAGTTATCGAACACGATACCACACTGTCGGTAGGGCTTTTTAAAAAATTTCAAGAGACAATTTTGTAGCATTTGTTCAGGAAGAAGTCCTCCGTTGTGCCAGTAGCGACGTACGAAGGTCTGGATCGTTCCTGGATCGCTGTTGTACTTCTCGTCGTGTAAATCGTCGGGCAATTGCACGTCCTCTAGCACAACTTCTGGCGAAACGATAACGTCGTTTCGCGAAATTGGCAGCATTCCCCGGTCACTCATGTAGGAAGTGAAACAATTAAAATAGTCGATGTGTGCCAGGCCATATGCACGAGACAGTTCAACGCTAACGGTAGACTTTCCAGAACCCAATAGTCCTAAGATACTTATACGAAAAGGTGGAATCGTCTTTGGTGGTCTTACGAAAGGAATTGAAAACTGTCTGGGGTTGTCGATAAATTCTTCTAGTGCTTTTGTGCTGCAGAGAAGATAAATTTTGTCCATGAAGAGCGCACTGAAATCGTCTTTCGCATCCAAAAGAATATTGGACTTGGACAACGCGACGGGACAGTAACGATTGGTGTCCCCGAGACGACGATTATCCTGGACGGTACCGAATTTTGATCTTCTCACATCTTCATCGTCTTCCCCAATATTTTCTACATCTTCTGTCATTGCGGCATAGTCCATTAACTCGTTTTCCCTTTCTTTCTCTTCGTCAGTCATGATCGTTGCTTTATCAGCATAACGAGCTTGTATACGTGGAACAACGTACTCCGAAATATTATTAATTTTACTAACATTACATTCTATCAAATTTTTAGCGACACTTGCCACCTCTTCTCTCAAAGCTTCCCAATCGGAGTGGAATTGTCTTACATGTCTGACATATTCTGCAAACCCTCCGTCGTCTTCTTCCTCTTCCTCTTCTTCCACGTCTGGTATAGTTAAATTTGAAGCACTTGAATCGACGTAAATGTTTCCGGACTCATCGTCTTCTTCTCGGAATGTCTGGTGCAAGTGGTCCTCAGTCTTTGGAATGCTATGCCATTTATTCAACAAATATGCATACGGTGCCTCGTCAAATAAAACGATCACGTCTTCAAATGTGATTTGCGACTCCTCGACGACTAATTGCCATGTTTTAATGTCCGTATACATCCCGTTCACGATGTAACCACCGTCCCGCAGCAGTCCCGTATCGATTTCTTCGTCCAATACATTTTCTATGCTCTGTATAATAATATCAGCCTTTTCCGTCGCTGTTAGATAAATCGATTCGTTCCCTATCAAGTTTTCCGCTTTGCTCACATCTATCACCGTCCCTTTGAAAATGTTTGCCAGTTGTTTCGATAACTCCGATTTCCCAGAGTAGTTAGGGCCAAACACGGCAATTTTACACGTCGACCGCGGATTGAACGGTAATAGGAAAGTTCTTGGATTTTCGATGAATAAATGAGCAGCCTCGGGCGACGAGAGGTAGAATATTTTATTCATAAATTGCAGCGCATGTTTCGATATTCCTTCCGTGGTACGTCCCTTGGCCAATTCCACCGGGCATAGAAATTTCCAAGAGGACAATCTCCAGGGAAATAAAACCGAAACTATATCGATGTTCGACAGATCTCGAAACGCTTCTTCGTTAGTTCTGTTCTCGATTTCATCGATCGCCACTGGACTTACCGGCGATTCCCCCTCGAGTTCTACTTTCGCGTCCATCAGCGTCCTCGGAAGAATAACTCGCGGTATGGGAAGGGTGCGTAAACGTACGCTAACAATTTCAAACATTCGCGAAACTGGTGCGCGGCTATCGACACGTATAACGTTCTGTGGGTTGTGTAAAAGAATCCATTTATCGATCGCAGGTATTGCGACGCGTTTATAAAGATTGCATTGAAATTCCACGTTCGATTTCATGTCGGCGAGTCGTTTTACTAAGTACTTTCGGTGGTCTTCGTCCAACATTCGATCCTCTTTCATGAGCTCTTGAAACAGTTCGAAGGAAATGTTCACATCCGTTGCGGATCTATCCCGTGAAAAAAGATTTTCGAAATTTTTACTTAATTCGGAGAGACTCGTGTCTACAGTGTCCCCCGATACCGGATCTAGACGAAAGAATTCACGTTTCTTTACGGCATCCTTGTGCGGACACATCGCGTAGATAATTATTGAAGGTTTTAAGCGCCACCCGGTGAAGATATCGTGGATTTGATCCGCAATAGAATTCTCATAATTAGGCCGTACTCTACACGATTCACAATGGGGCTTAACTTCCATTCCGTCGTTTAAAAGTGTTTCATCGTCTTGATCGACCCGGGATGTCGCGTCGCACACGGTGCGAAATGGAAACCCGAAAACTTTGGGAAAGTCGTGAACCCAGTTTTGCTCTTCCGGACTAATTGTGCTATCTGGATACGAAGAGTGATCGAAATCTATGTTATTTAGGATAAATGGTAATCCCTCCACGATATAACCTTTATGGAATACGTCTCTTTTCTGTAATCGAGTTTGTACTAAATTCATAATGATCTCAGGGCCAAGACATTCCCCGGACTTTAATATTTCTTCGAGAATTCGTCCCTTTTCGCTTCCGTGGGCAATTTCTTGTTGAATAAGCGACACAGGCGAAATTAGTACGCAGTTCCAGGAATCAGCGATCATAGCCGCGAGTTTCGTCGCGTTTAAATCGGGTTTCCCGAAAATAACGAAACACGTCGGCGCTGTTTCCAAGTACTTTCGTCTCGCTTCGACCTCGCAGTACGGATCACGAATTACGTGAGGATCTGTCGGGGCTTCAAAGTGTGGACGAATGTCGCCATACTTTCTTGGTTCGCACGTAGTATCGAATCTATCGAATGGATTTGTGTCCTCGTGAAGAGCGTAGTACATGTTAGGCTTCGGGTACACGCACTCGTGTGGCGGGGGCCAAGGAACACTCTGGTCTTTATAGCCATGGCCCTTAATGAAGGGTAGGAAACTTCTCTTAGTGATATAAGATGTGTGAGCGTAAAACTTTTCACTGCGATCACGAAGTTTCTCCCGGTTTTTACGATTCGACACTTGATCGCACATTACCGTCGACGTACAGGTTACAGGGGAAGTATTTTATTAGGTAAACCCGTCTTTGAGGTTCGATGCGACACATCAAATGTGAAGTTAGAAACAAGTGACGTCTATATTAGTAGAATATTGCAAAAAATACAACCTTGTACGCGGAATAGAGTAAAGGGACATTCATAAAGCATGCACAGCAAAATACAGATACTTATTTTCATTGGGATCGATGGTGCAGAATGGGAAATTCTCAGCAGCGGCCTGGCTTTTGGTGAGAACATTGAAGAAGGTTGATTTCCCTACGTTCGGTATGCCTACGATACCAACTTTTAGATTGGTACCCACACGCCCGATAAGAGGTTTCCGTTCGGGCTCCTCAGGTTTCTTTGGCGGCATTCTATGACAAAATAGATTGGTTATTAGCCTTTGTAGCTAGCAAGTTCGAGTCGTTGCTACGTTCAATGTATGTACAAGCGGCCCCGTGGTCTGGAGGACGCGTTTTTCACGAATATCCACCGGGGATCAAGAGTTAAGGTCTTGACTCGGGCCAAGTACAAGAGTTCCCGACTGGTAGACCTGAACTACTCTTTTCCGGAAGAATTAGATCGAGGTTTTCGGGGTATTCGAACGGCATTAAATCCGCATATTTCCCCCAAACTATGGTGATATTCTTGTAGGGGACGTCCACCCGAGTAATTTAAGCCTAACTACGAGAAGATCCATCAAGCCAATCGCGAGATATTTTGATCTAAAAAGTCGAGGTTTTTGTAAGAAACGTCGTCTTCTTCCTCTCCTCCTTCTCCATCTCCATCTCCATGTTCAGCCTGTCACGCAGCCCGGTGTCAAACCCTAACATATGTTTCATACTATGCGAGATAATTTTTCTGCCGATAACGTAGATTTTATATATGTAGTATATGAAATTTCCTCTCACACACATCCAGATTGTTAACATATTAAATTAGAAATGTTTGTTACGTTACGTTTTTGACATCAAGCTTCGTAAAATTAAGGGTCAGAATGCGTATTCGAAACATATTCGATCATTTTTATATCTTGAAAATTGCGCGAATGGCGAGCGATGTATGAAAATCGCGAAAAATCGTCAAATTATGACAGTTTTTTGGTCGGCATTCGCTGAATTTTTGAGATAGCGATCTGAAACTGGTACCATTGTTTTAGTTAGGAAATTCTACGCCAGAACAATGTATAATAGTTGTACTTTTCGAAAATTTAATTTTTCGCAAAAATCTGAAGGGGGTAGGTCAGGATTTTTTGCGATTTTCGTAAATCACCTGCCATTTCCACAATTTTTGAGCTATTAAAATGATCCTGGGCGTTTTGGACGCGGAATCCGAAGCCGAATAAGATGCAGAAAGAATCAGATCGATATCTAAAAAATTGTAGAAATGGCAGGCGATTTACGAAAATCGCAAAAAATCCTGACCTACCCCCTTCAGATTTTTGCGAAAAATTAAATTTTCGAAAAGTACAACTATTATACGTTGCTCTACCGTAGAATTTCCTAACTTAAACAATGGTACAAGTTTCAGACGGCTATCTCAAAAATTGAGCGAATGCCGACTAAAAAACTGGTTGAATTTGACGATTTTTCGCGATATTGGTAATTCCTTCGTCGTTTCCGGCATTTTTGAGATATCAAAATGACCCGGGACGTTTTGGAAGCGGAATCCGATGCCGAATAAGACAGTGAAAGAATCAAGTCGATATCAAAAAATTTGCGGAAATGACAAAGGAAATATGAAAATCGCGAAAAATCGTCAAGTTCAACCAGTTTTTTAGTCGGCATTCGCTCAATTTTTGTGATAGCGATCTGAAACTGGTACCATTGTTTAAGTTAGGAAATTCTACGGCAGATCAATGTATAATAGTTGTACTTTTCGAAAATTTCATTTTTCGCAAAAATCTGAAGGGGGTAGGTCAGGATTTTTCGCGATTTTCGTAAATCGCTCGCCATTTCCATAATTTTTTAGATATCAAAATGATTCTTTCACTGCCTTACTCGGCTTCGGATTCCGCTTCCAAAACGCCCTGGATCATTTTAATAGCTCGAAAATTACGGAAATGACGGGCAAATTACGAAAATCGCAAAAAATCCTGACCTACCCCCTTCAGATTTTTGCGAAAAATTAAATTTTCGAAAAGTACGACTATTATATGTTGATCTGCCGTAGAATTTCCTAACTAAAACAATGGTACAAGTCTCAGGTCGCTATCTTTAAAATTGAGGGAATGCCGACCAAAAGACTGGTTGAATTTGACGATATTTCGCGATTTTCGTAATTCGGCCGCAATTTCCGTAATTTTTAAGCTATTAAAATGATCCAGGGCTCTTTGGACGCGAAATCCGAAGCCGAGTAAGATGCAAAAAGAATCAGATCGATATCTCGAAAATTGTGGAAATGACGAGCGAAAAACGAAAATGGTGATAAATCCCTGACCTATCCCATTGTGCAGGTCAGGGATTCACCCACATTTTCGTTTTTCCCTCGCCATTTCCATAATTTTTGAGCTATTTTAGTGATCGAGGTCATTTTGGATGTGTAATTCAAAGCCGAATAAGACAGTGAAAGAATCAGATCGATATCTAAAAAATTGTGGAAATGCCGAGGGAATTACGAAAATCACGAAAAATCGTCAAATTCAACCAGTTTTTTAGTCGGCATTCGCTCAATTTTTGTGATAGCGATCTGAAACTGGTACCATTGTTTTAGTTGGGAAATTCTACGCCAGATCTATGTATAATAGTTGTACTTTTCGAAATTTTGATTTTTCGCAAAAATCTGAAGGGGGTAGGTCAGGATTTTTTGCGATTTTCGTAAATCGCTTGCCATTTCCACAATTTTTGAGATATTAAAATGATTCTTTCACTGGCTTATTCGGCTTCGCATTCCGCGTTCAAAACGGCCCGGATCATTTTAATATCTCAAAAATTGCGGAAATGGCAAGCGATTTACGAAAATCGCAAAAAATCCTGACCTACCCCCTTCAGATTTTTGCGAAAAATGAAATTTTCGAAAAGTACAACTATTATATGTTGATCTGCCGTAGAATATCCCAACTAAAACAATGGTACAAGTTTCAGACGGCTATCTCAAAAATTGAGCGAATGCCGTTTAAAAAACCGCCTGAATTTGAGGATTTTTCACGATTTTCGTAATTTGCTCGCCATTTCCACAATGATTGAGATATTAAAACGATCCGGGACGTGTTGGACGCGGAATTCGAAGCCCAATAAGACAGTGAAAGATTCAGGTCGATATCTAAAAATTTGCGGAAATGACGAAAGAATCCACAAAAAGCATCGAAAATGCAAAGCTATGGGCCAAGTACAAGAGAATGTTACATTGGAATAGTTTGCTCATTAACATAAACTGCATTTTACACAGAATTTGAAATCAGTCAAACTTGCTCACATTTGATTGATTTCAAATCCTGTGTAAAATGCAGTTTATGTTAATGAGCAACCTATTCCAATGTAACATTCTCTTGTACTTGGCCCATAGCTTTGCATTTTCGATGCTTTTTGTGGATAGAATTTGCCGTTGCCGATAGCTTGGAAACGTGACATAACAGCATGCAAAAATGGGCGCGTAGATAGAGGCGTGGTATCAGTTTGCACGGCTAGAAATGAAAATGATCGCGGCATGGTCCGGGAGCCACGCCCTTAGTTTCCGAACCCCTTGGTATCTTTAAGAAGAGAAGGAAGGATCCTGCACACGTTTCAGCTATATACGTGTAGTGCCCCCGGCCTGTGGTGCATTTTAAGCCGGGTTCTTGAAGATCGGGTCGCTTTCTAGCGCTCGGGGTGACTAATTATATTAATGCGGACGGCACATCAAGCGATTGCTGTATTTACCGCGAGATTGCCCCCCTCGTCCTCGAACGTACGGCTCGCGACGTATCAAAGGAAGCAGATACCAGACGGGAGACGCAGAGAGGAAGAGGGAAATCCAAAAGGTTGCCGGAGCGGGGAGGGGACAAGGATTGCGAGGATGCGAGGGAGGAGAGGAATATGGCGGGAAAGGGGAGCCCACGATTACTGGGCAGCAGAGCCGCGAATCACCGGCATCACGCCGAGAATCCGCAATCGCGCCTCAGGCCGCCAATCCGCCACCGGCTTCGCGGTTCCTCTTCTCTTTCTCTTTCTCTTTCTCTTTCCCTTCCACTTATTCCTGTTCCTTTTCTTAACCACCGCGCCCTGTCTCTTCCTCTGTCCGTCCCTCTGTGTATACCCAAACTGTCGGAGTCTCCAGAACGGTTTAATGTGAAACCGCGGCACCTCTCGTCGTTTTTCATCACGGTCCCCAGGAAATTTGCAAATTACGATAATGGGCAAGCCGCGGGACCCGCCTGCGATGCTACTCGGAGCCGCCTTGGCGCCGCGGCGAGTCCTTTACGACCTCGTCGAGCCGTGTCTCTTAACGTTAATCCCCCACACCGACAAACAGGGGGAAAGAGGAGACGAGGTAACTTGTGCCCATCACTTTGAATATTTTCCGCAAAGCCGAATGGAAAGAGTAGACAAATTCCAAGAGAATATAATCTTGTAACGTGTATACGTAAACGTTGAATTAATTCTGGACGGGTACGACAATTAGTTGAAGGGAAAACGAAGCGGTGGCTGATCGGAGCGACGAGGGTAAAATCTGGGATATAAAATCCATGTGGTTGAATTCAAATGGCTCGCGCGCTTTGTAATAGCCGTCTCGATTGATTGGGGGAGCTTCAGTAGCTTCCGTGGCTCTGTATAGTGCTGCCGCGATCAAAGGTTCGGAGAACCAAAGTATAAGCAGCACACTAGAACTTAACCTTACTCTGCCAAAAGGAACAATCTGATTTTCAACTAACTACTCCCTTAAAATTAAAAGTCTACTGCAATCTCGTTCCCATACTAGTTTATCGTTCGTTCGTGCGTAGATACGACGCATCCGTCGCTTTCGTCTCAGCTACAATACATCGATTTTGCATGCACGTACGTTACCTGCCTTCTCGAAAGCTACTGAAACACGTTTTTTTCTAAGACTGGAACGATTCTCACACACTGCACAAACATACCAGCGTTTCGGGCTTTAGCAAATACCTTATAAATTTGTCCTATTCGTCAAAAAGTAAATATCACTGCACAACTCGTGGCACGGAAAGGTACACGGCACGTTGGTGACGAGACACGTTCCACCGGCCTCTCTCCTCTGCGAAACAGAGCCCTGTATTATCAACCGAGCGTTGGTATTGCTCGATTCTGAAGCCCAAGACCATAACTAAGATGAAAATAAATCATTTTCATTCCGTTTCGTATAGAAATCTCCGTGGAACATTGCCTGTGCCGAGAGCACGGTATCGAAAGGGTTAACATATGGTGATAATGACTCGAGACAACGTACAAGGTATTTATTGCTATTACCGTGCAAACAACACCTGGCGGGAGATGTTGCCGTATCAGGTGACAATGCAGTTACTTTGTTCGTGTAGCGATTGTATCGGGAATCATTCGAAGGCACGCATCCTGACGGGATGACTCGAAAAGTTTGTGTGTTCGTGACACGTTGTCTCGGCTCGGTTTACACAGCGTACACACGTGTCTTGGAATAAGGTATAGACACGACAGGGTACATATAAACCTACGTCACTGTAATGACGATGATAATGACGCAGGGATTTAGGATCTCGCGTTGCATTGCAAATGTAATCCGCACGTAGGGTCGCAAACGTTGCTGTAGTGGAAATTTTGTTAAATTCACTGCAGTAACGAAGTACTTTGAAAAGTTGTTGCGTGCTCCACGGCATTCCAATTTCGGGGGCTGTGCGGCACGTTAGACTCATTACCGTGTAAAGTGAAATCGGTAACAGCCTTGGTATTCAATCGCGTTAGGTACACTCTACCTGGTTGGTATGTTGATTAGTCGAGAGAGAATATTTGAAAATTATTTGTGTTTCGTCATCTCAAAGGGGCGGCTAGTGGACGAGCCTGATCGTGATTCTAGGAATAGCTTTAGAAAATGAAACGCTACCCCTTTAATTCCTTGTAGAAAAAGCGGCCATCAAAGAGGGTTGATTGCAATGCTTTCGCGGAAACCATAAACACGCACGTCGCTCCTCGACGAATTTAGAACCCTTCGAGAATTGAAAAACTCTCGCGTTTGAAAGAATCGATTAAAATCTTGCCGTCCCGGTATGTCAGAAAAACACACTACCGATACCAGAATTAAAGTATCAATCAGCGGGCTGTAATCTTTCGTATATTATAGAGAAATTACGTGTTTAATTCATTATGCGGCCACAGATTCGTACGGATAATATGTACGTAAGGAAAAGTGTTCCGCTTCGAATTCAGCACGCGATTATTCGAGTCTAATTTGATGGTGTGCGCTTGCGATGGGAACGCACGTCGTGGATCACCGGAGGGCCGTAATTCGAAGGATAATATTAAGATTGCCGCAGAATGAAATAAAAAAATGACCATATGTGTTGCCTGATGTCTGCTCCGGTGGCGCCGTGAGATCAGCCAACGAAAGGACCTGGCGACCTTCGATGGTGACTTTGCTCTTAAACGCAAATTTCATCTCGCCGTTTCCAAAAAATATCTCTCTACTCATTGGATTCCTGAAACTCGAAGCTTTACAAATCGTACCTCGTATAGACTGGACGAACATACGATCGGGTTAACCGCCGTTTCGTTTAGTCAAACGGATATCTAACGTTAAGCCGTCCTTGTGGCGTGTGATTATTTCAATTATTTTATTACGAACCGTATCAATCTCGGCCCATATAATGCATATAATCAGGGGGCTATTATTTCGCGAGCGTACGGTCGATGGAAAGGGCCTTTCCTCTTTCTACGGTCCATCGTGCACCGTCTCGACTCGCTCGTTTTCGTGATATTGTAATTTGGAGACCGCAAACCCGCTGACGTCACTGGTGCACTGGAGCATCTTGCCGGCGCGGCACTGGGTTAAGTCTTCCTCTCTTCGATTTTCTTATTGCCCGTCAATTTCGATCAAACGCATATTAACGGACCGCGAATTATAGGGATTTCGTGAGATTAGATATGCACCGAATTGAAGGATTGCATTACTAATTTCGATGCGCCGGTCGTTACGAAGAGATTTATTCACCCGTCGGCCACTGTCATGTAACACGATTTCGATGGATTTACGTCGGACTCCACCTTTGTATGGAAATTTCCTTATGCGAGGGATAACCATTTCTGTGAAATTGTTTTCATCGGGATGTGTTTCCCATCGTTTGAAAAATCGAGCAGTCTAAAGGCAATTATTACCTCCCGTAGTTTCCTAGCGAGCAGACAATCCCCTTTCGTCCGATAAAACGACTAAACTCGCTCCGGCAAAAGAATACAAGTTACAAAAGAAACGACATTAAATCCCTGTTCAAATATTACACACCTGAGGCATTCATTTACTTAGAGGCGATTTTAAACCGTGGCATTTCGCGAGTCGTTTCGTCGTTATATTTTCGAAGACGTTACATATATACTTTTATTGCTAGAAGAAGTGGAAGACGGATCGTAAATATATCTCTGGATAACAGGCTACGCGAAACGAGGATTGCATGCGATGAACGAAGAAACGATTATTTACCGCGAAACTTATGGTATTTATATTTACGATGAAATAATCTTCCAATTAGGTGGAACATAAAATTTGTATTCGTGTCCCAAGTTCTTTGCGTTATTGTACACCAGGTGCATCGTGGGACCATATTAAATGGACGGCGGATTCTTCCGAGTATCGTGCAGCAATGAATATCGATACAACAAAGCAGATCGTAGAATTCAATTGTACCGAGACTTAAATTTCAACTACAATGCCTTTCGGATCGGGTTAAAGTCGACTGGAGTCCAAGAAAGAACAGAAGGAATTACTGGTACATAACGATGTAGTAATAACTTCCCGACAACTCGGATATACGCTAGCAACGGTCCATCGGCTGCATTACGTGCTCATAAAACGCGATGCTGCTGCTGCTGCGTTGCATCCGCTGTTCCATGTTTTTACGAGGCAAATGAAAGATTATAGGATGGCCGGTCTCGCTTTTCTGAGCTCTTGGTGCATCGTTTAGGGACGTTACAAATCACCACTTTCTTTCTTCTTTTGCATATCCATATTTGGGACAAGGCTGAGGATAGAATTGAGAATCGCGAAGGGAGATCTTCGGGTGAACGAGAGTAGATCTTAATGAGTCTAATTTTCATCGTCATCCAGAAGTGGTATCACGTATTTCCATGGAAAAGATGTAGATTCGTTGGAAGCTCGATGATATCCGAAAGGAGGAAGTTCTGGATGCAAGATCTCAGATGGATGTTAACACGGTCGCTCCTCCATTCTTCGCGAAGCCTAAAATTATAGCCATTCGGAAAGGCACCAGATTGCAACATTCTTGTAGGGATTGAGAGTGCACGTCTAATAAGTATTGCGTAGAGGGACGTAAGGAAGCCTTGATAATTCCTCGAGCATGTAGCCACGCAATTAAGGTGTAACGTTTCGAAGTTCTGGTCGTAAACAACGCGGGCAAAGTAGCGGAACCTCCGAGGCTCGGTTCCGCCCGTCAATTGTTACCAATTGTTGCCAATCAGAGTAATACGTGTCATTATGGCGAGAAGGTTAGCAGCAATGTGCAGCGCCCCTCCGCGCACCGACCTGATTACACCGCGCGCAATATTAATTTGCCGATAATTGCGCGGCATCTGCTGGACGCGTGCACGAGCCAATATCAGTGCAATACGATTCGTTATCTTTCCTTTTTTACCGGTCTGAACGATAATAGTTGCCTTTTTTATTAGACTCGAGTGTCTTAATTCGAAACGAGTCTTTGTAGCCGGTACTCGTGCGTGTCCTGTCGTGCGCGTAGATTTATTACAGCGATAAAGTAACGCGGAAGATTGTCACTGGATAATTGATAGCTGCTACCTGCCACCGGCTGTATTAATTATAGAGATTTAAATCCGCGGCATTGATTGTCGTAAGTTTAACAGTTCCATGCGCAATGTGGATGTTGCAGCTCAGGTATCTACCGATCTCTAAGTAATTACACACGGGTTTCGGCGGGCATGTTTCCATATTTTTGGTGCGGTAAAAATGTAAAAGAGCAACGTATCGCGGCCCTCGCGAAACCCTGCGAAGCAGGAGGAGAAGAAGCAGAAGCACAAGAAGAAGAAGAAGAAGAAGAACGAAACCAATGCGTTCGTGCATCGCGTGGCTGAAACTGAACCAACCGGTGGCCACGCCTCCTTAGACAGCCGCCAGCCAACAATTAAGATTTGATCGGCAAAAATGGTCGAGGCAAAATGGCGCTGGCCATTGAATACGTAATACCCGTGGACGAGACCGGCGGAACCGGCACAACACGTGCTTCCCCGCATCCGGACTACAGTCAGACTCGTAGCTGTGATTAGGGGGTAACTCTGCAACTTACACCGACATTTACCGTCTCGAAGTACATAAATGCATCGGAATAAGAAACATCTCGGTCTGGGATATAATTCGTAGGTTATTATTCTCTTGGGCAATTAATACTCTACTTATTCGGAAATTCATTGTTGCAAACTGTGGGAACGGTGCGAGCGCTGATTATCGCGGTATCTGTTCTTATGCATCAGCAATATCGGAGTGGTAGCATAGTTTTTCGCGTTGCATGCGCGCCTGAATTCAGGCAACCGATCGACATCGATGTAAAAATGGCTCGAGTCCGCGGGGTCGTTCGGTAGACGGCCGCGGAGTGAACCGCGATAGCGGAGGAATGGGAAATAACCCGTGGTAATGGTGGAATATTCATAGTGAAATAGAATCGGAAGGGCGCAATGAAACACAAATTGTAACCGGAGTTTTCCCCTGACGTGACGTGAGAGTAGACGTCGCGCGTGTTGCGACGCGAACGGTACATCGTTACGTAGAGCCATAAATCATATCGATAGCAACGTACAACGTTTTCATCCGTCGTGCACGGTCGTATCGTACCAATGTATTCGTGGCTAATGTAGCCCGATACGCGTAGATAGGAACGATCCGATAGGTATAGCTGTCGGTAGGTGGTTTAGATTCGCCTAACATCTAGCAATGCTTTTTCCTTATTTCCTTCTGAATTATAGGAGGCCCCCATCGTTCCGCCGACATTCCTTTTTCCCCTCGACGGAGGAAGAGTCTCGAGACCGGATTAAAATTGCAGGAGCGATTTCGCGAACTCACGATATCGGCGAAAATGCAGCCGGGGCTCTAATCATGGCGGATACACGCCGCGGTAGCTGCTACCACGTTTTACCCCTTAACTCAAGACTCTCATTACACTAATGTCCCACCAATCACGGACCCTCCACCGTCTGCACCCCCCCCCTAAACCGTCTATTTTTTCTCAATCACTCCAATCAGAATCATGCAATCGAATGAAAAAAGTCACAAAATGCCTTATGTCGAGACAACCCTACCTCGAAGCCCGCAATCTATACCTATCGATCTGTTATCCCGTACGTGAAAAGAATCGATCAGCCTCGGACGGGATGTTATTCTTTCTTCGGTCCCGAATCGACTAACGCGAACGGCGAGGTTAATGAATTCGTTACACTCGGCTCTCGCCGTTTCACCAATCCTAGATCACCAAAGTGTATACCGTCTCACCTAGAACGCGGTCTTTTGCACCGTTCAAACGTTACAACGGCCCCATCGAAGTCTTTAACAGGGTACTTGGCGAAATAGCCGAAGAAACGCTCTTTAGCATACCGGGAGGGCCAATCGTTAAGGCGGTCGTTAAGTTTATGGGGGAGCGCGAGATGCGAGAGGTTGGCAATTAGATGCCTCCTGGTGAACACTGTGATCTTCGCCACGCGAAAGAAAACGACCGTGTGCAAAGCTCCCGGAGTCTCTTTAGAAGATGCCCTGTTACGTGGCGCGCAGACGAGGAAATTGAAATACGAAAATCGTTTCGCTCGTGATTCATGCCCAACGCGTACCAAGGATTTCGGGTCCCCGTACTCTGGTATATCGGAATTCGATCCGACGAGATATCGCGCGCCAACATTATCGATCTTTCCTTCTCAAACGGGATAACAGGCATTACGTCTATGGAGTATCTATATAATGGAAAATAAATTACTCGCGCGTCGCCCCGGTCGTATCGTCTTCGAATCTAATTGCGGCCACTGTAGCGAACCCGTTTATAACTTAGTCTCTCCCTACGGAAGATTACTTTGCATCTCCTGATAGAGGTATGAATTTTTCATGCCGACCGCCTTGTAGTTATTTCCCGCGCACGCATACGTGTCACCGTTCGATGCAATCTCGAAAAGTGGTTGTAACTTTGTAATCGATCGCGATCGACGTGGTGCACGCACGAGGCGAACGAGAAAAGAAAAATGAAATTTCGCCGTTCGGGTTTCGGGCGAGGGAGATCTTCGATGCCGGACGGGCAGGCTTTACCAGGAATAATTGATCGCGCAATTTCAGCGATCTTGCGCAACGATTACGAGAATTCAAAAAGAGAGAACACCGAGCTCAAAGCGGGTTGAGGAAACGGGACGTCGAAGGGAGGGAAGAGTTTCTATCCGTGCGGTGAAAATGGCGCTGGAAGAGACGACCGACGGCAACGCGGCGACTATGGAAGGCCCCCGAGAGCAGCCAACCACTTATCATTAGCCGCATCTTCTACCGAGCAGTCGGGGTAATTGTTTCCTCCGGTTTATAGTTTTATTCCGACTCACCGGCGCGATGATATCTCTGCTCGTTTTATATTCCTCGAGGCTATATCAAACCATCATGGCCAACTACTCTTTTCTGCTCTTTCTTCCTTCTCCGATCGACTTCGCGTTCTGCCTTCTTTTCAGCATAGATGATTGCCCCGCTTCTTCTTTCTATGTATATTCCACCGTCTCCTCTTTCTTCTTCGACGTTTCACGCGGCTCGTTCGAGAATCTCTTTAATCGAAAAGTCTATTCGTAGAGTGTGCCAGGTTTTACCTATTCTTAGCGCGAATACCTTGCGGAACTTTCTGCCCTGAGTATCGGTGGAATCGATAAAACGGCCATCGAGTCATCGGAATATTCCGCTGGTGTTCCTAGATGAAGCGATATATCAAGTTTCCGAAGTGGAGCACCCGGCATCTATACTTTGCGAGTACGTTCTCCTAAAATTAAGAGGAAAAAAAAACCAGTATCATCTTTGCCAGTACGCCATCCTGAAAGGGGGTTGGTTCGCGGTGATCGTAGTATTAACCTCGCCTAGTCGCGCGATATGGAAATATGTTCGAGCCACGTATATAATAACACCTCATCGAGCGGTTCTTTTGGTAAACTGGTCGCAAAGTATTTTCGTGGAAACCGAGCGACCGCGTGCTCGTTTTGCTTGGAAATTAAGAGTCTCGCGTACGAGGGCGGCGCTGGAAACAGGGCCTATCGTTTAAGCCGGATCTCCATGCAAGATTACTGCCCCCGGGGGTAGCAATGGAGGTGGTGGTGCTGGTGCCGATATTGGTAGTTGTGGTAGTTTACTCGAAAGGCGGGCCCTTAGGGCTCTCCACCCATTCATAATCTACGAGAATGGTAGATACGCTGGCCTGACGTCATCTAAGTATTAGATTGCTGCAATGGCGATGCAGTTTGAATCTCTGAAATCATCGCCGGGAGATCCATCCTCTTTTGCGAACTCGTTACCACCTTTTCAATTTTCTATTGTATCGCTTTCTCGATCCTGTTTATATATTCAATCGAATATCAATAGATAGATTTCTATCGCGTACACGTATGTATGTGCGTCCGCGTGTACGTATGTATGTAGTATACAAGCGAAAGAATAGAAAGAATGCACGCGTTGACATGAATGCACCGTTCTTCGTGAACGCGTGCATTCTAACCCCCCGAAGCTCTAGGGGTGTGTCGTGGGCGTGATGGTTGCAGCTGCACTTCGTGTTCTGCACGCGTCTTCTACATTGTTTCTCCACTCTTCCGTACACCTACGTAGATTCCAGAAATCTATAAATCTTCGAGTATTCATCGGTCTATATTTACGTGAAAAAAAGAGTACCATCGACGTTCGAACGGTTCCTCGCGGAGGATATTACTTTTCTACGCACCCCGTCACCCCCGTATACATATATATATTTTTTTGATCGTTCTGCTCGTGACACGCGTGTGCGCACGCGATCGCCGGCGACACAAAGCCACGGTGACTAACACATGGTCCCCAGAAACATCGAGACGTGCGACGGGCATAACCGTCGACACCCACTGGTCCTGCTGAATAATAAGCGTCGTACAATGAGGAAGAACGACTGCCACCCCATTATAGAATCACCTATTAGTGGGCCACGGGGGGAGGAGCGGGTTTTGAGGGTGTAAAAGGGTCTCGAGTGACAGGAAGAAGCAAAAGCGTGCTCCGTTTTCACTTCCGGCTTCTTCGGTATCCTCTTGCCGTCTTCCAAGTTCGCCTTTGAAAACCCCTGCCACGGTCTCCGTAGCGATAGAAATAGAATGCAGAACCGCGGTCGAAGCGCGGTCCGTCGACCGAAATTTTCTATTTAATTTTATGCGATTACAGGCCCTGGTTTTCCATTACGCGCGTATTTAATCGGGAACACGGTTGTAATCGGAAACGGGAATAGAGAGGCTCTCGCCGATAGAAATTCTAATATGCGGGCGGGCTCGGTAATGACTACAATCGTCGAGAATGATACAATGGTATCTGATCGGATCGCGAAATAGGCACGTTGGTGTTTTCCAAACATATACGATTGTAGCATTGGTCCTACGACAGATGGTGCGTTCGAAAAAGCCACGTGTATCCGTTTATATGATATACAGCGATCGAAATTCGTTGGTGTAAATCGACGATGAGTCGGAAGAACCGGGTGCGCCAGTTTCGAAAGCACCGATTGAGAAATAGCCGAAAATTGCCGTGAAACACGTCTTTCAAGATTCCACATCGGTGTTCCGCAAGATGTACGTTTTCATTCTTACAGAATGAAAATCTTCCACGCCCTCGCGTCCGCTTTTCCGATCCTTGCGATATTATTATGCGCCTTCCGTCGTCAACTGGTTGCTGGTTTCGGAAGCTACTGTTACGAGCCTGTTACGGTTCGTTCTTAAAAGGAAACCGAGGAAATCCGTCACAATAACGACGAGGCTGGTCACCGGTCACGGAAATGCGCCGGCAACAAAAGGGAACGGCACATATTCACTTGCCGCAGTTGAATGGCTACCGTTGCCATCGAAAGGTTACTACTTTCAATACCGATCTCTAACATCCCAATGGAATTCCGTACTTTGAACGGTGCCGCAGTCTTCGCCGACGATATTTCCACGGCATTCAATCTGCGGAGATTAAAATTCCGCCCGGTAAATGCAGGCAAATACCAATTCTTTTTGATTAATGGAGCCGCGATTCTGTCGCAGTCATTGTTTCTCTGCGCCGCGTATAATTAACTGCACAGGAAGTATAGTACACGAACAGATTCGCGTCGTTTGTTCGGCGGAACACGGTCTATCATAGTCTTATTATGTAGAGATCCGCCCACGATCACGGATATTTGTGTACCGCGCATACAACGCGCTAAATATCCCCGGTATAGTCGTTCATGGGCATCGAATCTGCCTCGTCGGTACGTGTGCACACCGTCAAGCGAAATACACGTGTGCCATGGAAAACTTTCGCGTCTACCTCGTTACGTTTCTTGCTGGTCTGTCGCGATTCCTGGTTTTTCCGCGGAAAGCGTTTAAGTTTCCTGCTTCATTTGCGCGTTTTAACGGCCATAATACGGCGAAGAAACGTCGTTCGCCCCGCGGCTAGCAAGAAAAATGAAGTTATATGGATGTTAATGAGCATTCTCTATCGATGCTGGCACGGGCATGTGTTGCGAATTTACCTACTATCATTTGGACGTGGTACTAGACGATTCACGGACAAGCGAAAATAACGCGCTCGCTTTTTTGTAACGTCGCGCAGTAAAATATGTTTAAATCTTGGCACGAACGTTCTATCATGAGCTATCATTAAAATCAGCGGTATTGCCCTCTTTTGCGGGATAATTACACAGACCGTCGGTGTCGAGATGGCGAACAATCGGAACGTTGTAAATTTGCGATGCACGTCCACCGCACATGGGAAAGAAGAAGCTTCGATTAAACCCCCCCGCTCGTATGCGCAAAACTTCTCGAATAAGAACACGAACAATCATCTTCGTTAGCGGGATTAAGGATCGACTTAATTACACGGAAAACAGTGCCTCTTCTATCCATGAAACTTGCGTCGATGCTCGAAGATTCGCCGATCTCCTCGTACATTGTATCTCAACCACGGAACCCGACATTGGTATCCAGAAGTCGAAAGATCGATCAGTAACAAACAAACGTCCGGCTGATTACAATCTTTCGGTATCCAGCAATGGCTCATTATAGACGGAGCATAATGTGCATTATCCCCGGCCGGCGGGGATGTTCATCTGTTTTACCCTTGCCTCCGCAGAGCCGGTAACGAAGGTCGAAGGCATTCGGGTTCGTAATGACGAGGCCAAGATCGTAAATTACGACGCGGACTGCAAGGGAGATCACCCGAGAGGCAGAGAGATAGAGCGAGAGAGAGAGAGAGGAGGGGAGCGAGGGCGAGGGAGACGGGGAGAGGGGTAGAGAAAAGGAGAGCCAGTTTGACTGTCGATGAAAGGGAAGTTGGAACCGTTGCTGGCACCAGCGATTCGCGTGGTACACATATACCCTGGCAGAGGTATTATACGGTGGAAACGCAGTTTGTCTTATCGTCCGTCATCTAGCAATAGCGAGAGGAGCATTGCTTTACGACTAATGGACTTGCACCGGTAAATCACTGGGCACAATACGCTCCGGCCTGCGTACAATTTACGAGCCCTCGGTCCAGCGGCATCGATCCTCTCTCGTCCTATAAAAGATCGGGAAGTTAAAAGTGGATTCCGAGGAGAGAGCATCGCAAGGGAAAGACGTTCGGAACGCTCGGGTTGTATCGATCAATACGATCTCCGGAGTCTTTAACTCCGTACATGGGTGTTGAATACAACGGTTGTAAATCATTGTAAGCGTAAACGACCGCGGGATGCTGTTTTCTTAACACCTCGTCAAAGAGGTCGACGACAACGGGCATCTTTCGGGGTAACGTTTACCGCTCGATCTATCCCCGATACTTTAGATGTTCCGAGCCGACGCTGACGCGGAGAGGATAGAGATAATTTGAGAACGAACCGCGAATGTTTCCCTCGGACGGTATGCAAATAAAACGAGGAACAGATAAGTGTAATTACACGCAAACGTGTAACGACGGTGAATTTTGTGCAACGTTTCCGATAAAGTTACTTCGTACAGCGTATGCATACCTATGAGACTTATAATCTTGGCGATAGCGTTTGTTCGGAATAATAATACTAATCATGCGCTGAGATTTCATTTGCTAAGTTCGAGAGTTTCAATTACTGCACCGGTTGGAAACATCCGTCAATTTACGGTTGCAACATTACCGCTTCGACGATCCCGGATGCAACGGGAGATGCTTCTCGGATCCAGGCGCGATCTCATCTTAAAAAGCACTTTCGATGCTTCAGAGCGAAAAGCACTTAGGGAACGCCTCGGGTATGGCGTAATGGTAATAATAACGTTATCGAAGTTTTGTTCGGGAGGAGGACGATAAATGTTTAGCGACGGCACGGTTACGAGCACGTAAACAAGGAACTGGGGGCGTGAGTAAATCTATAAAGGAAGGAAAGATCTCACCTGCGGGCAGAATACGACAGGATGCGACGTTTCTCTTAAATCTACGTAAAACCGATCCGCCAACGATGACCCGGATTATATTTAGGTTCCTCGTCGGCGCGGAACGAACAAACCAAATTTCAGGAGATTACGTTTTACACGTCGGACGGGTATAGAAACGGCCGAACGTCCACTTCACCCGTTTTTAAGGACTAGACCGTATTGAACACGATGTATCCTTGTATAAGTGGTCAGCGATCCATTCTGTTCGGCGATGACATTCGAGAAGGTATTGTGCCCCGGGCGGGGAAGCAGCTAATTAAATTATTCCGTGCACGATTCGGCTGCTGAAATATCTGTCGGCTGCCGTTTTGTCCAGTCACCACTTCGTTCGGGAATCCATTGTATTCATCGACACTTCTATTTCTCTTTACCAATTAACGAGGGTTCGAGTTGGTGAAAGAGAACGGGCCACGAGGGATTATCTTCTTTCATTTTCACCTATTAATCGACGACACGCATTCGACTGCGCCTCGTTTTCTTTCTTTACGTTTTATGCCGCGCTACGTTTAATCCGCGGTTAATTCGAATACTTTTTACCTACGAAATATTAGCGAGTCCGTTAGGATTCGGAATGGTGGTCGTGTTCGTTCGTAGCGATCCCGAAGTAAGTGACTCTTGACTTTACCTGCAGTGGCTTCTGTCCATTAGATGGATAAGATCTCTTGCTGGTCGATTGGACCTTTACTCTCCCGACCCCAATTTGTATCTTTCGCCCATCATCACGGTACCTTTACCGTGAGCCGGCTTTGTCGGAATGCGAAAAGCGATGCTTAACTCGGCGATAAGATCGCGAAAATGTCGCACCTTTCCGATCGCGGGACGTTTTCGCAGGGCGGCCGGAATGAAGATTGCTCGGGTTAAAAGTATAGGGCAGGAATTACATTTTTCATCGGCGAAGGTATGTTCCGGGGCGAAAAATAGTAGGAAAGATTCGATGGTTGAACCGTGACTGACCCATAGGCGCCGGAATTCGTTCCCGCCATTAAAGTGATCGATGGACCATCCTGTTTGTTTATCCTTCTTTTCGTTTCAGTCCCCGTTAATGCGCAAGGATATTCGTTCCGAAGCATCATCAACTCTGTACGTAGGAAGAAAATCGCTGCGTTACGAATCACGTAGGTTTTCCTGCGCGGGAAAAGACGATGGAATATGTAATTGCGTTATTAGCAAGAACTTTGTCGTTATTATATCGAACGGAGTTTGAAACACGTTCCCTCCGAAGTCTGATGCAGGTTCAGCGAGGAGAATCGGGTAATGAGTTGGAACAGACCTGGCGCCAGTAGCTTCGTCATGGCCTTATTTCGTTAAGGCCGCTTTTTATCGTCGTCGCTTTTTACAACCCGATCGCTAGATTTTCGTAATTGCCGGCGACTTTCGAGATACAAAGGGACTCTCGGTACGAGTACCGGCGTATATATTTTTTCTCGTATACACGATATTTTCGTCCGAACGACCGTTCGTTTTCGGACATCGCGTTCGCTGTCCAATCACGGACAAATGCAATTAAAACATTGTAACTACCCCATTCGAATCTCATCGTAGAACGGATATTGATGGCTCAAAGGGTTTCGCATCGGTGTATCGTTCGATATATCTCTGTCGCAGGGATTACTATTGGATTATGCGGCGAAAATCGAGGTTCTGGATTCAGGCCGCGACGACGGGGAAGACGAGGGTCTGACTGCAGCTTCATTGTGTCGGCTCCCGGCCCTTTGCTTCTCCCGATAAAGGATAGCATTAGTAATGGGTTTTAATTACTTTATAATGAGGCCGTGATTTGGCTCTCTCCGACTGGCGCCGAGATCGGATGGTACAGAAAAACAGAGGCTGCCGTGGCTCGCGGTTTAGTGGCAGGTTGATGGCTTTATACTCGGTTTCATAAAGAACAAAGACCCACCGGATCTTGAATGAACCACTTTTTCAGCAGAAATATAAAGCAAAGCCCTCTACCATATTACTCTCCCCCCCTCTGGCCTCCTAAAAATTAGTCCGTCGTTTATTACGATACAATGCTCGAGCTGCTAATTGCGGAACAAATTACGAACTTTAAGAGAGAAGATCCGGCCGAAATTTAGAATCAATTTCAAACTCTCGAGTTTTTCAACGAGCCCCCTAGAGGAATCTTTTAATTACGATTCCCCTTTCACGTAGACGTTAAATGAAATGCAGCTCGGCATGGAAATCCAGAAAAGGCAATCGGTGTCGGACACGCGTTGATCGCGGCCGTAGCCTATTAACAATTCTGAGCAGCTCATTTAGATACCTGTGTGCCCTCGGCGCGGTGGCGTTGAAGAGGGACACGGGAGGAGAACGAGAGGAGTGACTAATGCGTCTGTGGCTACCTGAAAAAGTGACCATGCGGCCGAGCATCAAAGGATTCCCTGGCGCCGCCTGCATCCACCCGACAACGTCTTGTACCAAACACTTACACCGGACACTCTGTGTAAAACACAGCGACGTTTGCTCCTAGATAAGAAATCGAACGGGCTGGCGTTAAATTGTCACGCTATCCCCTCTATCCTGTTGTAGGGTGACAAATTAGATCATTTGGAATTGGATTCGTTTCCTTCGGTGTCACGGTAGGTATGTCCATCTACAAGAATCTCTTTCTCTTATCTGGCATCTCGGTTTAATTGTTTTCTTCGGACCACGACCATTTCGGTGCTGCGACTAATTATTTCACCGTTAGTATCCGCCTGCATTACAGTAGAATTCTTAGATTGCTAAATTATAAGGCTCGATGGTAATTTTTTCTTCTCCGTTTAGCCGGATGTACGTACATACGTATACATACTTGCTTCTCGTCTATTTAATTCGATTAATTTATCGTACGGCGCAGGTTGCGTCGCGATAAATTCCACCGCGCAAATCGAATGCAAATTGCAAATAAATTACACTCCTACCCATCATTTGGCTGGCATGCAACTTCTGTGAAACAATTTCCCTCTGGCTTCGCATCCCTATGCTCCTCTCTTTCCCTGTTGATCGCTCTCTATCACACTCTCTCTTTCTCTTTCTCTCTCTTTCTCTCCTCGCTCGTCCATCAGGGTCTCGTGTACCAATCAGCTAATTGCTCTATGAGCCAATTATATCGTTATTTAATTAATTACAAACGCGCAATTGCCGTTCTCTGCCGCCGGTTGCCGGTTCACCCTTCGGTTCTTGCTGCATGTGAACTAATTACAACCCTCTCGCCCGGTTTTCTGAATTGCCGTTACTATTACTGTCTTTCCACACGGCGGTCGCGCGCATATTCGTGATTCGTAAAGATTACGCGAAACCGCACGCACGAATGTTTTAAACGCGGCACGGTAACGTCGGGATTCTCGGTTCTCTAATCGTGTAAGGTGGAACTTGTCCGCCGTCCTTCCAATTATCCGGATACATTTGCTCTTCTTACATTAACCTGGATTAGATACATTTTCTTCGCGTGACCAAACTACTTATCGAAAGAAACCCGGGAACGCGGTGTAACAAGGTGCATCGTCATCAACGGAATTATGATTTCGATCGTGAACCCCCCCGTCCCACCCTTTATTTCATACATTTGCATTCTATTTATTCCGAAGGAAGTCCGCGTCGTCGCGAGTGTTTCTTGCGTACCGTCTCCCGTTACGAATGTTGAATATTTCAATAATTATAACTACGGTAAATTTATTACACCACCGTGGAAGACAGCCACCTCCCCTCTCTTTCATAGCCGGAGTCTGTATAATGTATTCGTAACATTGCTGCCCGGCTGGTACTGAACACCTACGATCGATATAAGTCGAAACATGGCGGCATTCAGGTGCGGTCGAGTACATGCTTCGTGTAACATTCGGTGCGTGTCACATCATCGTACAGAATCTACTTCGAAATGGCGGATAATTACATATCTCCTCTTGACCCACGGTACACGTTGTGTCAATGACGCATTGTGTATTACATACCGAGGAACCACACGGGGAACAGATTTAAAATGATGTACTTAACGACGGTAAATTGTGCAATAACGATTACGCGAAACCGTTGTGAAATCTGTATGTTGCCCCGTGAAACGCAAGGTGTTTCTTCTTTCCGCATCGTGGTGAAACTGTCGGGTTCACGTTCGTCGTTCGTACGTGGAATTGCTTTCGTTATTACTTAAGGGCGAGGACTTACGAAACACGGGAGAAAGTGGTAGCATCCCTTCGTGAGGAGCTGTAAACGTAAGCGTATCATTACCGCCGCGAAGGTACGCCCAGGCCACATCGGTTTTCCCATCAATCAGTCCCTTCGAATTGTAGACTATCAAGCGACGGGGATGTCATCGGTGCGAGTCACAATCCTGTCCCCACCGAAAACTGAAATTATCGCAGCGTCATAATTCATCGCCGGTCGAGGGCTGGGAAAATCCAAACCCGTGATTACGATCATTAGACGAGAACGTGGAAAGATATCTCCGCGTAAAAATTTCCTGCCAACCATATTCTCGCGCGTTCGTGGAAAGTTCGACGGGTATTTAACGTCCGTGGATAACGTAGCGATTCCGATCCCGCGATTTCAAAGGAACCACACCTTTCCGTGGTTTTCTACGAATTCTATCGTGAAAGCAATCGTAGAATCGGGGGACGCGCGGGGATCGAAAATGCAGAGACGATAAACCGACCTCTGGTGGACGGGGGAACGAATTTGGTACAGCATCGTGGAAATCGTAGCCGTGTAAAAAAAACCGGAGGGGCAGGGGGGAAATCGGTGGACCACAGGGATGGTATTTCTCCGCAATATCTATAGACTTTATGTCCTGTCGTAAACCGACGTGCTTTCGCCTTTCGGAGAGGGCGGTAGCCACTGCCACCTTCGACTATAAAAGCTGAGCGATCCTGCCCCTCTGCGCCTAATGAGCCATGTGTGTTTATGCGATTTCAGATTCGGCTACCGGGACCACTGCGGCCTGCATCCCGACGTTAATTGGAATTTATTAAATGCCGTTTGATTCAAACGCTTCCTCGCAGAAATGTCGGAGATTCGAACAAATTATTATTAATGTCGCGCATTAGACTCGTTCGAGAAATTTTTGGTAAAAATACTCAGGACGATGAACATTGAATTTCTCCAGCTGTACGATTATCTTGTGTAATTTAATCGGTGACCACCGCTTTCTTGCCTTCGGGTAAAGTTCGTTACATTCAGCAAAGTATCCGTGGATATCAGGAAACGCGTTTGTATCGAAAAGAGACTCAGTGGTCCGGAATTAAAGCGTACCACCCAGCGCCGCCCTGGACCACCTAGGGGTCGACAGGGGCGTTCGAGGCGTCCTTGATACGCCCCTGCGCGTGCTGGAAGAACCCCGGAGCCAGTAGCGTTATTCGTGGATAAAGATTACTCCCGAGAGCACATGTAGGATTGGAATTATCCTGGCAGGGGCGAGGGCGTGCCCCCGGACAGCCCCCCGAAACTGGAGTGAAAAGTTGAGGGACACGCGTTCGTGTGACGAAGCTGTAGCGGATAATAGAGGAAGACCCGGTCCGCCTTTTGTATTTCACTGTTCGATCTTGTTGAAATTTCCATGTTAAAAACACGAACGACCAACGACCAACTGGCGCATCCGTGGTTTGGCATTTCTTCGGCCAGATGACGTCGCGCATCTTTTCGTTCGAGGTACGAGTCGAACGATTCCTCCAACATCTGGACGATTTTTCGAATCTTCGATGCCATATGCGGAACACTTGTGAAACACCTTTCGATAATTCCGATCGAAACGCGTCGATCAATTCGAAGATAAGATTTCGAAGTTATTTCGCGCACATGCATCCGAGGGATTCTTTATTTCGGTCGTTCGCAGGGAAACGACGACGAATGCGGCGGAAATTTCGGTACGCCGACAAAAGCGGCGGAAAAAAGTCGTAATAAGGGTGGAGTAGGCGGAGTCTCATCTGGCAGGAACATCCGTGAGGAACGCGAAGGATTTTCCTTTGTT
Organism: Mimumesa dahlbomi; assembly: GCA_917499265.3. Lineage (NCBI taxonomy): Eukaryota > Metazoa > Arthropoda > Insecta > Hymenoptera > Crabronidae > Mimumesa > Mimumesa dahlbomi. Next base: position 879,268 of record OU824124.1, read on the forward strand.
CCACCGACATCCCTTTGGATATTAACCTGAATCTGTTCGAAGGAAGGAAAAAAAGAAGAAAAACGAGGGTTTCGAAAGTATAATATTTGCTTTTCTCGTTAACCCGATGGTCATTAAATTCGTAACAGATTCCCATAAGGGGTGTTTTCTAAAGACTCGAAGAAATCTTCGTATACGCAATTAATAAAGGAACCGGGCGCGCGGAGCTGTCTGAATGGAATTTGACATGTGCTCAATGAGAAACGGTCACCCAACGTACTCCGCGTGTCCTCGTAATCGGATCTCCCCATACTCTTATATATCTTCTATCGACGGACCATTCAGGTCGCCCGTTCAGCTGTTTCCGGTGGGCGTCGACGTGAAAACGGGTTCGCGATTCTTTCAGCGTCGAGACACGAAACGCAACGAGTAAAACCCTCCCGGTCGCAGACGTCCTACGGTAAATAAAAAAATTGTCGAAGAAAGGTGAGGAGAGCGGGTAGAAAGTATGCGTTTCGCGTAAAGGCAAAGGGTGCAGCGTGTTCCGGTGCGTATCAGGGGCGTAACCTTTCGACCCCCTGCAGATGGGGCTCGACGGGTGCCCACGGGTGCCCTCGGGTGCCCTCGGGTGCCCCTTGCGTCGAATTATCTGGCCGGGAGGTTGCCGCGTTTGTACCTTGTTCCGTCCGGCGTGCTGTTGCTGGACGCCGCGATGATTGCTGGTGTCTCGGGTTTCCTCGCAGCACGTGCGACCGCCCGTTGCTGGATTCGTTAACTTATTGTCTTCTCTGTTTGTCCGGTGTACCGGTCCGTTTACACCCCTGGGTCGCGCGTACGACTCTACGCGGATATCCGTAACGTTTCTTCTCTCGACGTTGTTGGCTAACACGGATGAATTTATTTATCCCGAGATCTTTCGCACGGCCGCCGTAGGTTCGCGGATGTGCGTGTTACGGGATAAAAATCATTTACTCGGCCGTGTTAATTCTGACGCCAGGAAGGATTCTACCTGACGCGAGGAATATCCACGTGCCGAAACTGCAATTGCCCGTAGTTTGAGGGGTCCGCGATTAATCTCGAGATTAAAGTGAGAAACTTTGTCGGCTGTAATTGATGTTGAGAGAGGCCGAGGGGCCCTCGGAGGTAGAGAAGGCAAATAAGAATGGTAATTATTGTAATCTCCGCGCGGTGGGAGGACAGCTGGGAGGTCCTGCTACTCTCCTCACTTCAGCCGTATCTAATATCGGACGCTACCGCGGAATTATCTTCTCAGGAGGTCCATTCCTTTAATTTGTATTATTATTTAAGTCGTCCGTAATTGAGATTACGTCGTGAATGTGGAGGACGAGGGTGTCACGCCTCGTATCTGTTAAACGGACGTCCGGGAAAAGGCCCTCGCGTTTATATCATTGCTGAAATCTATAATCATCGTGATTCTTCGGAATTAAATCGACATACGCGTCTTAAGTGATACGGAATTACCCGTTGTTATGCCGCGCGTTGATTACGCTGCGTGATAAATAAACTGTCACCCTCGACTCAAAGTGACCCACAAAGTAGTTTGTAACACTTTGTTCCGCGTTCCATTTCCATACCCCTTTTTTTCTCTATATTATTTATCGTGAGTCGATACATTTTCCAAGATATCGTCAAATATGATTACACACTTGGTACTCCTTCGCTACCTTATCATTTTCCCATTACGAACGCTTACGTCGAAACTATATAGCGTACGATAATGAAACGGGAAAACAATACATGAAATACATGCTCCATCCTTCGGCAATAGGCCTTACCCTCCTGTATCCTCCATAATTCAACGATAACGCGGTCTATGCTTATTCCCTTATCAATCCGAGTTTCCCGTAAACTCCAATTTTCCGAAAAATGCGCGAGGTTGATTTCGCGGCGCGGATGAAAACGATATCGAATCGACGGGACATCCGTCGCGTTTCGATACATCGAAACGGCTGCGCGCGTTTCAGGTGAGCTATCAGGTTGCCAGGTATCTGCCCCTGGACGCGATTGGTGGAAGAGAGACCACGCCTGCTCACCTGCGGGTAACGTGTTTCGTGGTGGGGACTGGACTTACCTGCCGTTGACGTCACGAGAGTCACGCTACTTTTGCCGCGGTTTGACTATAGTCATTGAGCATCTCCGCGACGTATTTCGGACCAGCGTACTTCCATTACGTGTTACCGAGCCGTATAGAATCGGGTCTACTTTAAAATTGATAGGAAAATTCGTTCGAAATTACGAAACTCTACGGACAAGTTTTCCCTTTGCGCTTGTTCGACATAGAATCCATCGTCCACGTAACAGGTCGAGGTACCGAGTCGCGCAAATCGAAGCCACGTAGAGGACACGTATCTCTATAGTACGTTTTAAATATAGGAAACGATTCGTGAGTTCCCTAGGAATAAAAAACTGAATGGCAACAGTCGGAATAAAAAGCAATGGCTGTAGGTTGAACGGGTTTCATGGCGCTGAGGAACGCGCGGAACCCTAACGCGTATGAAAATTCATGAGCGCCTCAAGTCAAAGGCGGTTGATATCCATATTCAGAAAATGGCGTCGTTAACATTAAACGGGCACCATTATGCGCGGCTACCAACACATGCCAATGTAGAACAGTCGCGTGCATGTGCAACAAGCCGGTTACGGCTCCCAGGGGCGCCGGTGCAACTGCGAAAGCGACCGCGAGTTGCCATGTACAGTACCTGACAAATGAATTCGGACAAATTTCTAATAAGAACCGCCCTCCTGTTACCTATTCGTAGATAACAGAGTTCACGTGGATCTATCGTTACGTTTTCAGCGGTGAAATTGAATTGGTCAATTTGTAAAGGTTTTCGCGACCCGGAACATTCGAAGGGCCCTGGAATTTCCATGCTTTCGTGCTCGTGTTTCAGGAAAACACGAAATAACTTTCCCGTTGTCGTCGAGGTCGGTGACAATCGGACCGTGTGATAAAAAAGTAATTTAAAAGATTACATTTGTCGGGTACTGTACATAGGCGTCTCTGCGACGCACACGTCTCGGCGACATTGCTGTTTGGCATGCGACGATAGACGCTGGTTCGCCCGCTATCATTTCGAGCCGTTCCATTCGAAAAGGGTGTGACTCGGCGTGTAATTTGAAAAAAGAAAACCAGAGCCCGATTACTTCGAGATTACCGGACGATACAACGCCATTAAACCACTTATCCTTTCACGGTGCGTGTACTAGCGCGTACAATAATTATTACCACCGCCACCACGTAGTTTCACCTAATATTCAATGCGGAGGCGAGAGTCGGCCATGTAGCCACGTATTACTTAGCCATCGTTTTTACAGCGACACACGTTCAATCATAATATTTGATCCCAGATCTGTGTCCCCCAGTATTTCTGTCGTTCGTTACATTTTCCGGCGATTGCCCGAGTTTTTAAAGAGTTTTTCGTTTACATTTCGTGAAACTTTGTCATCCGTTCGATAGGAATCGTCGTTGGTCGAGCTGAAAGTGTTCATCGAAAGAAGTTGCTCGAGTCAATATTGACGTACGTAGAACAGAGATAACGGCGATATTGGATGTCTCCGGATTCGGGATGCACCCTAAGCCCCTCGTCTAAGGTCTTTTACCCCCCTTTCGCTGTATTTGCCTTTATAGTCAGAGCCCCATTGTGGCATGTTCGCCGAAGCAAATGCACATCGGCAGCCGCGTCCATACGTAAGCCGGGACACTCCGTACGTGCGTGTCTATATGTCAAACGGATTCGTCTGTGTGCGACGGTGATGCACACCCTGCACACGCTGCGTGTATTTACATATCAAAGTGACGCGTTCTCGAAAGCAACGGGTAACGCCGACCCTATGAGAGACGCGACTTGCGAGACAGCGATATTGCTTCGCGATGTGAAATCGGGAATCGAAATCTTCGACCGTAGACGTCTACAGAATTGCGTAGAAACGTTCGTTAAAGGCCTGTTTGAAGAGCGGTACCTATGGCACGTGACTCGAAAGTGTTTTTATCGAGTATTAATTAAGTGGATGAACGTCGCCCGTGCGAGAGACGGTATCTGAAAATCTCTGTCTAAGCATACAGGGGGAAGTTTTTCAATGAAAAGTTATCGGTGCCCGTTGATCGGCCGACTCCTGTGCACGACGCTTACCGTAGTCAATAACATCCATCATCGTCTCACGAATTTGTCAACGATGGGCGATAGGGCGATTAGGGGCTGTCCGACTCATGGGGACCCCATGGATTTCGTCGAGATTCCCACGTCAGAAGGGTGGCAGCATCACAATAAACACTCTGATTTAACCTTTCCTAAATACACGTCCCAAATTCGATGTCAGATATCGATGATGCACCGTGAAATCATTTCCAGGGGAATGAGACGCGGTGGAAAGCTACAGACGGAAAAATATTTTCAATAAGAAGGAGTAGAAATCACCGGAATAGACTCGGTTAGAGGGAAACTTCGGCAGGGTACGCGTTCGCCTCGTGTTTCTCCGATTACAGCTTACTGGATGGGATTTTCCGTCGTTGCGTTCAATACTTTCTATAGAACGCGGGGAAAAAACACAGGCGTAGGATTTCAGAGGGCTAATGCAGCAGGCGTTCGATTTCCGAACAAAAAAGCATTACCCCGCTTCCGAGTTCTGTACCGGCAAATTAGCTCGATCTAAAACCGAACACGAGCACGTCGTTCAACGAAACGACGGAAAACATCGACCAGGTTGTTGTATCGAACGTTGTGGTAGCATATTTTTCCTCGAATTCAGAGGAAATTCATAAATTTGTTAGAATGAGACTGTAAAGACAATACGCGAGAAAAAGGATCGATTCGCAATCACCGGTAGATACTATCACGTATAGGCGTAATAACGTCGCGTCGTTAGCGCGAACTTTTAGTACATTAGAGTGTGGATTTAGCTCTCTGAAAATCAGTCGCGGCAGGTTCGCGCGTGATTAAGGATAATTAACGTTTTATGGAGGTAGCCACGGCCCGGCAGAGATACAGACTCGAAAGAAAAAAGGAACACGGGGCGGTTTAGGAGCTGGCTAACTTGTTATTCTTTTTCAGGCCGGACTGCGCTCTTGTTTCCTGCCACGATTCGAATCATAAACAGTAATTTGAGGGAGCAGGTGCACCGTTTGCAACATAGACGCGAGATGCGCTCGTTCTGACACAGGTACGGGCCCACGGACGTTCGTGTGGAAGTATTTCGTCGACGTGACTCGCCGGAACGAGGCGGAGATCGTTACCTCACGAGTCGGTAGACGTTAAACGAGGCGCGCCGAAAGATAAAGCTGTTATCGGGAAACCAGATGGAGGAACACGCTGAACTAATGTAGAAACGAGCATTGTTTTTCCCTATGAATGCGGACAATGTCTCGTCTTATTAGATCCGTTCTATCGATTAGAACACGTAAACTCGTGTAGTAAAAGTGGTATGACTGCATATCGAATGGCAATGCGAAATCGACTGAACGAGTAGTTGTTGTCTCTTTCGTAACTCGCGGCTAACGAGTAGGAAATTGTTGGCCGGTGAATTTTTACACGTTTGCGAATAAATTAAGGTCTATCTGCTGCACGGTCCGAACGATCTAGGGCCTTTCTTGTTTCCCTCGACGATACAACGTTCGTGGCACGTATCCCGGAACGCAACCGTCCGGATTATTCGGTCGATTTGTCGAAAGGATACGTCGCAAGTGTAAAATTTTGCCATGCATCTCTGGGTTGGGTGCAGTGGCTCCGGATCACGGATGATCTCGACGACCTGCCGGTTCGGGGTCAAGGTAGGCCTTCGCCAATGGGTTCCCGTCGATCGAATACAGAAAATCAGCGGAACGACTTAATAAGGCACGATTGCGGGACGATTGCTTCACCCCGCCGCTGTGTGACGATTTGCATACACGATTATAGACCGCAGAAGGTTGAACAGAGGAGAGGAAAAAAAAGGTTGAATTCCTTGGGAGAGGCAGGTCGAGGCGAAATGCCAAAAATGTGCCTATATCCGCTTGCATAGGCTACCGCGCTTCTACTTGTACGTATGTATCCGCGATTACGTCGCGGATAAAGTCCATTTGTAACTCGCGCAGCGAACACCGTAAACGCCGTTTCAACGGAATATCCGACACCGTGTATATCAAGGTTTGTCTTCGAATCGACGACGGGGATACGATTTCTTTTCCTACGATTCGTTGAACCGCCTCGCGATCGCTTTCGAATGGGAATAAGGTTCGATGATACGATGGTTTTGCAAGCGTGTCGTCTAAAACAAGTGGGAATGAGAATCGTTCCCGTCGTTCCAGCGGATACGCCGCGTATCACATGAATTAGAGTCGGAGGACGGCCGTTTATTAGATTCGCCAGTCGGAGTAATAATAACTCGATAATAATTTCGTTGCAACAGGGTATAATGACGACGCAGGGGAATTAGCATGCGCGGAGGAGAACGGAGAGCACAGTTGGTTGCGCTTCTGCGACAAACACGCGATACGATGCCGTAACTTTGGACCGGGATTTTACCGTGACCACGTCCGTACGTTTTGCTACGATTCCGAGCGAAATTCTAGCCACCCGGAGAAATCGTAACGGCTGGTTTAACGGTCGTCGAACGCTCGTTAAACTTCCTTAATCGCGAAATAATTACGAACGCGAAGAACCAGATAGAATGCGGTTGACCAGAAGCCGGTTCGGATTCATCGAAAGAAGCTGCGTTTCCTCGTCTCCGGGTTCGCGGATGTTCAAACGTCGCCGGCAATCTTCTGCCGTCAAGTTTCGCGGCTTTTCAACGTCCACGGAATACGGACGTACGTGGCTCGTTAACGAGCGTACCTCGTTCGCGAATTCCTCGCAGGGACGGGGGCGAACGAGAGTAGAAGTCGATAATCAATTACGATCGTGAAACGTATACGTCGATTACACAGCGTACAGCGCCGTGAGCAAATTTCAATTACCGTGCTGCGCCGCCGTTCTTTCACTTCTCCCGGAGGAATTATCCACTCCGCTCGATTTCCACAAGTACCGGCTCGATAAGATCGTGATAAAGCTGAGTGCACGGGCCAGAGGGGAGGGGTGGGGGTGGGGGATCTCTTTTTATGAAAAAAGGTCGAGCCACGTTTTATGCAACGATGCTGGGAAAGCATGAAAGACTTATTCCCGACGAACGGCGGCGCGAGAGGAAGATTCACCGCGAATTTTACGGCTCGAAGACGGTTGCGTGATAGAAAATGATTACTCATCGGTTGTGCAACGAGCGACTAATCTATGCAAAACAGGAAAAAGAATCATTCGCCGGACCAATGATTTATATTATTAAACGCATCCTGTTTCATCTTCGCGATAATATAGTTTGAACGTCGATTCGGTTCGATCGATGCACCGATCGTGGGTGGATTCTGTCAACCCGGGGATACCTCGCGGATCGGCGAACATCAAAGACAAGAGGGAACGATTCGTGCGGGTCCATCATAAGCTTTCGTGAGCGTTCGGTCTCGCCTCGGATCGGGACGTGACGCGAGCGAAGCGATTTATTTGCCATCGCCGCTCCTCATTTCATGCGACGTGCCTCCGACACACGACCGAGACACGAAGACTCCACACTGTGCGATGCGCCCGGGAATACACCCTCCCTACTTTCACGTACGATATTTTCAGCCTCTAACAGGAACTCTAACAAAACTACTATTTAACGTTTCATCTATATTCCTTTATTTTCAATTCAAACGCGTCCACGTCCTTCGAATAAACGAAATGTCCCTCAATTGTCGATCGTACTAGTCAGCAGTGTTAACGGACCGATAGGCGTCGAATCAATTTCATCTCCGGATACTTAACCTCCAGGAAAAGCCAAAGCCGTACCGACATTTCCATTTTCCCGCACACTTTGTAATTGAAACGCTGTACTCTCGCTGCTCCAGGTTCTCCGTTGGCAATTCATCCGTCTCCCCGCCTATCCACGCGACCGGCACCGGGGCGCGCGGGCGAGGCCTGTAATCCGCGTGATGAGGCCGCCCGCGACACTCGACGACATGCCGCCACGAATCGGGGAGGACGAAGGGAACGGGATCCTCTCTCGGACAGGTTGTGCCGGCTTATGGATCCGGAGAACAGTTTTCTATCTCGATGCGTCGAGGCTTACCAATGCTTTCGAACTTTCAGCGATCCACTGGAAACCGGGACAATTCTTGGCAACTGTTGACAATGAGATTCAGGATCGTATCCTCGAATTCTAATCGACGAAGTTGCACTATTTTTGCGATATTCATGGATATACGTGTATCCCTATTCGGGGGATGATTCAAAAAGGGAGGTCTGCGCGTGTCGAGCAGTGCTGCCATCTCGCAGCTACGGTACCGAAGCAACGGTCGCAGGAATCGTGCAAGCACCGCGGAGAAAAGAAATTGGCTCCGCTCGTCGCCGTGGGTGCAATTGCTTTGGGAATGTTAATCGTCGGGACGACGACCCGGCCGGTGGTCCACGACTCCGAAATTACGTTTTCGGTCTCGGGGATACCGAGTGCAATACGCATTAAGGTCATCCGGTTCGTGAAAGTCCGACGATTTCTTCCGTTCTTTCTCTACAGAGAATGAACATTGTTTCTCGTTTAATTTCTAACGCATCGTTCGCGATAATTTCGACTGGAACCACGGGGGAATAAAGATCGAGTTCGGATTGAAAATTCTGATCGGGCAGGAACAGTAGCGGGGAGTAAACGGGAGTATATAAGTATAGCAAGGAACAATGCTTAGTGTTTCACAGCCTTGTACACGGCTGAGGCGCGTTAACGAGGATCGTTTTATCGACGATTAACCCTCACCCCGCCTGACCCCTGGGCCAGTGTTTGCGGGCCTCTTTCGGAAATTGGTTCGTCGTTCTTGCCAATTTCCGCAGATTGCTCTTCTCTCCCACCCCGTTACTTTATCCTGCTTCGTCTTATTTTCTTGATACTTTTCGCAAGGATCGGCATCGGCCGGTGTTCGCTACAAATTGTGTAAATTTGCCGGCTAACTATTTATCTTTATGACCTGCCGAACGATGAGTTCCCTGTGATTCTCGAGATTCTCACCGGAAGACGTTGAATGCGTCCGTGGAATCTCAGCCTCCGAATTGCCTAAAACCGAGCAACGTCGGCATAGCAGTATCTTTTTCAACAAATGGATGGTTTATCGGAAACGGAGTTAAATCGTATTCTCGCCGATTTATCTTGCCGTTTATCGAAGTCCTGGTTACAACTTCCTTCCGCTTCGTATCGTGCCGTACGTCTTCGACACGTGACCAATTTGTCAGAAACTTTCAACAATAACCGTGGGCTCCGGCAATGGTTAGGCTGGGACATTAAAGAAAGAAAGAAAGAGAATCATGCCACCCTAATCGCGCGACCCCTGCGGATGTATTAGCTTTATGGTGGTACGTGGTCGGGTGCCTGGAGCAAACAGGAAATAGCAGCGAGCTCAGCCAGAGAGCTCGGGGTCGGTTTTCCGAATGTCCAGTTTATCGTCGGCCATTTTCAGAAGCGTCCACGTCAAGTGCCCGGTTGCTACGGCCTTGGGCAGTAGTGGCCACTTATCCGCTCCCTAATGATGAAAACGAGTTCCCGAGGGTCATCCGAGTACGAGGGATTCGACCCCTCCGTCTTCGACAATCGTTACGTTTATTCTGACCAAAAGGATCCTTCGTCGCCGAATGGGAAAGGGTGAACGTGGAAATCGTAAAAACTAACCCGCGACAAACGGTTCGTCCGAGATTCGTCGCTGTAGCGCGAAGAATAGCCGCGGCGATTACCTTTGAATCTCTTTCCTCACGTTTCATTTTTAACTTCAAATCAAATTTCTGGGTCGTGAGTATATTTCTTTTCCGAAAGATTTAGGGGTGGACACGCGTTGGAAACAAGGCGAACACATGGTGGCAAACAGCTCTTCTGTTTAGTTACACGCGGAACTCCGAACAAGGCCCGAGGGACCCTTCGGATACTCGAGTATCGGAACGAATGATATTTATTGACCGAGCAAATCTGCAGTCTACTCAAATCCCAAGGGTGGTCCTTACGTCCATACCCCTCGATAAATAATATCCATGGAACGGTCATAAAGTGAATATAGCACAGATATTTATCCGAAGAGAAAACTGCTATGATTTTTTTACGATCTCGCACAGATTTTCCCCTCGCTGAGGTATCGCGTACGAGGTCACAGTTTGCCGATAAGTTATCGCATTTATTCGACACGCCGCGGGAAACGTTGAATTTCTAGTGGGCGCTCGAAAAAATACCGCAACACGATTTGTGAGCGCGGCGCTCGATCCCTTTCGGTGGTTTCCCATGAATTAGATCCCCGACGGTTCGTTCTGAATGAACCGAAGGTGAGCCATTAGTGTCCTGCTTGGTCAGATGAATGAACGGTCGCCCTTTTTCGATCCTTACGAGTCGTACAGGTTGCGCCCCGCTGAGAAAGCCGTTTCACGCAGGTTGCCATACGAACCGTAGATCTATCGACATTCGATACTAATTGCCCCTCTCTCCCGGGCTGCGTCTTTTATCAGCCGGATCCGGAAAGCTCGGATTTAAAAAAAAAAGTCTATAATATATTGTACACTCTTCGGTATCCAATGTCTGTCGAATTTATTTTGCGCCCGACAGTTTGAATAACCACGTAGGAACGCGTACGGAGAACTCCGAAATGAAAAAGCGCGTATATGAAGTCACCTCGAGCGTTACTTCTGGCCTCGCAAGAAACGCGTTTACACGGAGGGGCTGAGCCAAAGAGGTCTATTAAACTCTCGGTAATGAATGTGTCACCCCGGTAGTTTCTGCTGTGTGTGTAAGTGCTCGGTAATCATTACCTACGGGATGAAATGCTCGCCGGCGAGCATAGTCATAGATTAGTCCAAGATTTTTTATACCTTTCCCTATGAAAGAGATACACGAATTTCAAGGAAAAGACTAAAGTTCGGGAAGGCCGGATCGTATCCCGGTGTATCATAGTGATTACCGCTAGTGAACAGTTGTTAATAGCAAACAAATGGCACCGGATACGCAACGGTACCGGGACTCGATTTGTCGTTTTCTCATAGAGTACATCCGCGATGGGTTTATACCGGGAGGCTAAAAGTTCCCGAAAAAGTGTTCGGTTTTTGCGAGGCCAAGCCGCCGCGCATCTTTCAGCGATTTCTCCATCGAGCAGCACGCGACTTAATGATCATTTCGCAGATGAGACGGCCGATAAAGCCCGCGGGCTGAAAGTGCAGCCGACGATGCATGCTCCAACGTTATTTGTTACGAACGGGGTTGCGTGTAAAGAAGCATACATTCTCGGCGATGATTTATCGTCTCCTGGATGAAGAAGTCAGGTGACACGGCGCAAGGGAAAGAAAGAACGGAAAAAATAAAGGATGGAAGGCAGCGATGGTGGTGGTGGTGGTGGAACGAGGGAGAAGCGGAGAGAGCGACAGAGAGAAAGAGAGAGAGAAAGAGAGAGAGAAAGCTTATACTGCAGAGTCACTTTGAAGAATCACAGTACGCGGTTATCTTTACTCCGCCTCTACCGTTAATTGCATTCTGTCCTCACTCGAATACACCTTTTACCTTTTCTTTATCCGTCTCAAGAACGAGACGCATCGTTGCTCGACTAAGAATTTCGCAAGTAATAACGGAAAGTCGTATCGAATCGTGGAAAAACACGCTGGCGTGTATTTTCAACGTCGACCCGATGAACGGAACGGACGCGTCATGATTCTTTCGCGGTTCCCGATGGCAAAAAAGTGTCGAGTCGTTAATAAGCTCACCATTCGCACTTCCAGAAACAATTATTCGGGATGGCTGTTCGCGCATTCCGATGTATATATATCAGGACGAAGTGTGGATATGCCATAAATACTCGCGCGAGGCAGTATATCTCTTTCGCGTTGGTCCACGCCCAAAGCACATGCTGTCGGAGACACCTTCTTCGGCCCCCTCCTCGGGGACGGGCTTCGTAGGCTTCTTCTTGGGCCTGCGAGGCCGTAAACCCCGTTCCCGGATCGCCAGAAATCCATTTGAGACCACGAGCTGCCTGACGAAGCCCTGTCGCTGCCGTTTGACACCTGACCTCGACGTCGTTTCTTCTACCGTCGCCGAAAAACGACCGAGATCCCCGATTCCTTTCCATTGATGTTCCACGTTTTATGTCCGACGTCGAGGGCACCGTCGTGCGTGTAATTACATCGGGCGATATTTATTTGAAAAAAAATCCCTTGACGGCACTATTTCCCGTAGACACGGGTCAACGTGGATTCTGTAACTGTACTCCATCCGCTAAATTCGTTACTTAATTTAAGGAGCCCGTACGTACCGAATAATTCGTCGTTTCTCTTTCGTTGAATTCCTTAAAGGACCATAAACTGCAGATGGACCAGAAAGAAGGACGAACTTCCTCCTGACGGTCGCGTGACCATAAAACAAGCCAACCGCCGACAGAAATCTGTTCGTTGGCTGTGCGCGAGGCGTTACGCAGGGCCAACTTTATCACCCCTTGAACTCGTAACTCTTGCGGAGCAGTTCTTCACGCGCGTGACAACGCTACCCAGGTCTCCGTTACTCCTTTCGAGACATTTTTACGTGATTTCGGAGACGGCTGATTGGTTATTTTAGGAATCGAGCACGGTTTTCGTCTCGAACAACGAGCCGATGTACCCTGTAGCTTTACGTTCGCTGTGAATTATTCTCGATGAGACCCGGGGACAAAAGGTATACTCGGGAAATTTGTCGCGGTACGATGTATCGATCTATTTGGTTGCGTCAGGGCTATTCACTTTGCGTTTTGTATTTCCGCGAGAACGTTACGTACGAGGGATACGGTTTTAGCGGCGCGTGAAAGGAATCCCTCTTTGTTTGGCTACTCGAAAGATTTCTCGACTCGTCAATGGATTACGACGCCGAGGATTCTTCGTTGTGGATAGACACAATCGGCGACCATCGAGATGACACATAGGTTTTACTAGTATTCGCTCGAAAGGTCGTGGACCAGGGTAAACCATTTGTCATCGTGTCCCACATTATGGTCGCGCCTCTGTGCGACGATACAAATACCGCGGCTGAGAATTTCAGTTCTCTTTTAAGGGAGGTCAGCTAGTCAGGGTGATCCACGGCGAACATTGTCACTCGGTTTTGCACCGATCTGAACGTGATTTATGCATTCCGGACCGGAGGGGGGAGAACACGGGACAGGAAAAAGTAGAGAGCCGACAATGCCGGGAAAGAAACCACGGAAATGTCATCCTCTATTTTGGGGTGTGGAGTTACGAACCCCATTGCCACGGCACGGCAATAAAGGACGATCCTAGACATCCAGGCAGGGACATCAGCGCCTTTACCGTCGAGCATCTGCCAATATTTGTCATCCATTATCGCTCCAGCCTTGTAAACAGCGGTTTATGATGCGCTTGTTAAACTGCTTAGCACGTGTTACCTATGTAGACGGTATACCACACTCTGATTAGTCGGATACCTTGCCAGAAGTATCGTGGAAACTCTGGAGATTAATTTGATGCGCATATAATTGATCGTACACCGGGTATCCGCGTTACTATTTTCTTTCGTCTCTGTATTTATATCGATATATTTCACTTGGCAAATATGCCACAACGGGCGGTACCGTGCAAATTATACCCTCGCGTACCCGCTCTACATATTTCATATTTACTACCCAACGAATCATTTACGTTTAACGACCGCTTAATGAAATACACCTTCGAATTGCTCTTCCGCGGCGACCATCTGTCGATGATCGTTAATATCTTGCGATGAGTCCAATCTCAAGATTTTTACCCTGGCAACCGATCGTTAAATCCGCAGGATGCTTGAGAGACGGTCTCGTATTTTTCGCGCCCATTAAAATATTTCTGATTCGACGGTGAATTTACGCGACAGTGTGCTACTGTAACCGGAAAGGTAACTTCGGAAGGAACGAGCCTACTCGCGGTTGCCCGCGTATCCTTTTCATCGACCGGTTGTCATTATTCTTGCAAGCAGACATGGGAAGACTATTCAAATAAAAACACTTTTCATAGGCTCGTGTTGCTCGTCGCGTTTGCGAATCCACGCGTGGAAAATTTGCAAAAACAGAAATTATCGATTGAAAACCCAACCGGCAACGAGGTATGCGCCGTTTGCAACAAGTTTCTTCAAATTGAATTCACATATCGTCGATCCGTTCTTCCGAATGACTACGTGGCGAGTAAATTAACGGATTATGGTTGTTCTCGCGATTTGCGTCACAGGTTCGCCGGGTTATTTATGCACGTGTGAGAGAGATACGAGCGGTACCACCCCGACCCACCTGGGGGCGGAATCGCCTCCGCCCCAGCCGCCCCCGGGCGTACGAGGGTCGTGCCGCGCGTTACGGGATATCAGCCGAGTCTCTGACGATATATCGACGATTCCGCGGTCGTAAAGAAGAGTTAGCTTTCGAATTTCTGTAGAAGGGGTTAAGGAGATTCCCTTTAAAAATTTACGCTTCTCGATGGTTTCTACCGAAACTCACGCGTTACCGCGGTGAATCGAATTGGACGTGTATGAAAAACTGAAAAGATGAAAAGTGAAAAGTGTCTCGTATACCAGACGGGTAACACGGGGTTCGTAAAGAACAGTCGAAAGTGTGAAGGGCTGGGTAAGGGAAACGAGAAATTAAATCGTACGTTCTATGGGTGAGCTGGTCCCACAACCGGTTCGTGGCGCCATTACTTTTCCTCGGTCTTGGTGCATCCGGCATGTATATCGCGAACAATGCCTATAGACACGTAATGACCGGCCCGTATTGTGTCTCCTCGCGTTCCTCTCTCACATATGATCCCGTATGTCATACGTGCCTCGTCAGATGGGCGACTACACGGCCGAAAACCACGGCCGGAGAATCCCCAACGTTCTCAATGAATGTCGGTTACGCGTACATGCTTTTACGCTGCCTATTCATCGACGCGACAAACTTGTGGCAAGACGCGCGAACACTTTCACGTTCGACGGATTTCGTACGAACGATGGGCCGACACTCGGAGGGCAAGAAGGAGTTCAAGGGCAGAAACCCGGAGGTTCCGTGATTTCATTTCAAGTTTCGCTCGTATCGAAGATACAACGATACCACGATGAAATTATCTATGCAATTCTGCAACGTTCCACCATCTGTAGTCCGTGTCTTTACGAACGACGAATACACGCGTGTACCTCGCAGAGTATGTCTGCGTGTACATATAGGAGTACACGAAGACTTACATGTCCGTGGGGCTCAGAGGCGTGGTAGGTTCACTCCCAGGTGCGTCTCGTCCTGGGACAATGCCACGTAGGAAACGACACCATCGGGCACGCCCCGATCCGCGCGCCCTAATATTCACTCGTGTCGCGCCCCGTGTCGTCGGGGCCTGGCAGATGCGTCGATATAAAGAGAATAGAATAAAATAAATAATCCCACCATTGACGCGGACCTGGTGGACTGGGAGGGACGCGAGGGACAAAACAAAATTGCGTTATCGGGACCGTCGACGAAAACGATGAGAAGTTGATTTACGTAATCAAAGTTTCTGTCCCTGTGAAATCTTCCCGTCGACGACGAAGAGGTGCGTCGCGGTATCAGGTCGAATGCGAATTAACGTTCTAACGGATAGACCGAAACCACGTGCGGCGAAAAAAAACAGATGCGACGAGCGTTGCGGTTGGCGCAGATGATGTTGCAGATGCAACGACATGCACACTTATCGCGCAAACGTAACAGCCCCGTGTATCGACCGCGAAGCTTTCGTGGTGTCCGCGTGCGAGTGGTCGATAAGAAGAACCCGCGACGAGACAGGATACGAGAGGATATGAAAGGGTACGCGAAAGTGGCGGCGCGTTACATTGACCCATTGATGCACACGTGGTGGCTAACCGCAGACCAGATGAGAGCAGACTGCATCCTGCGTTCAGTCGCATCTGACCTAATTCTGCTCAGTCTCCGAATTTAAAAGAAAGGAAACGAATTGTGCTGGCCACGCCATTGTCCATCTTGTGTGAGTATTACGTTCGAAAGTGCATGCAACCTATATGCACATGTATGCTATACGTACGTCCCGACCTTGTTTCCAAATAGTTTTTCTTTTTCCACTCTTGGAGATTTTAGTAGGTACATCGTCACGAGATTGGACCGAGTAGGAGAGGAGAATCAGCGAGAGAGTCCTGGCGAGTTCTACGCGTTTTTGTCTTCGAGGAACAAAAGATTCCTCCGTGGCCGCCTGGGTGTTGTTCGCAAACGAGAAGAAGTTAGCAGATTTATGAAAGTTTTTGACCCCGTTCGCGGGACGGTGAAACGAGTGAAATAAACGCGAGTTTGACAACAATTGTCTGATCGCGCCTCAAAGTTTTTCATAGAATTCGGAGCGTGAGAATGAACCGCATGCTCATTCTCCTAGTATTCACAGAATTTTTCACAGTTTTCCGCTACGTCGGGCAGAGATCAGAAAACGACACACGGACGTATTCCTACAGGTTCAGGCGGGGAAACCGGAAAGGTTCGTATTTTCCCGCGGTTGGCGTCCCTTCGTTCGCGACATAGGCGCACGTTGATCAACATGTAGAACCGGGCGAGCGAATCGTTCACGACATCCGAAGCATTGTAGCGCAACGTGTCATTCCGGTAATGCGGCGTAAGGTACGAGCATAACAATGCCGCGCATATAGACGTTTAATTATCATAGAGTAATGTGTCTAATGACATACATTAGTCCGCGGGTCCGCCATATGGGGACCCTTTTGTTCGCCAGTATGTACGGTATATAATAATAGTAGCTCACGGAAAAAAAGAGTTGTGCACGCGCATGCGTGGCGAGGAAGACCAGCCTCTTCCCTTCGTCGTAGTTCTTTTTAGGTCTTTCCTCTTTCTTTCTATCATATTTTTTTTCCCCTCCTGCCTTTTTCCTTCCTTCTCTTTCCCCGGCTGTCTCTCTACGCTGTGCCACTGTGAATCATTCCGCGTGCGACTAGCGTGCCGTTGATTACCGTAATCAGTCCGTTCCTGTTCCGGTATATCGGCCACTAATTATAATCATCGATTCCGCCCGACGTCACTTCCTTGTTTTCGAGGTGACCGCGACGGTTTCGCGGATGTACGGCCAAACGGACTCGACCCGAGGCCTGTCATTCGTTCGCGCACGTTCTGGCCAGCCTACTTGCACGCAGTAGCAAACTGTTTCCCCGTCGATGTACTCCAACCACCAGGCCAATGAAATTCTCGGACGAGTCTTTCAAACGGATTCGAACAGTCGGAGAGCATCGACTCCCTGCCGAAGTAGACCGCGGCTGGACACCCGAAACCCGGCGACCGTGATCGATATTTCACGCGAATTTCGGGATAAAGAATCGAACGGCTCAGCTGGAATCGATACCGCTTTTCACGTCTTTGGCTGTTTTGTACGAGCGTGGTCAGTTCGACCACACGAGAGTGGTCCTCGAGCGGACTTACAGATTCAAGCTGGAGGGTCCAGGGTAAATAAAAGAGCACGACTGAAAAGGCCAAACAAATCTGTTGAATGAATCCCGTAGCACGCAGCCACTCGAATGGTTTCTCTCCTGTCAGCGTGAAAGTTACCGCTTGTATTATATGGTTTATCTATCGGCTATAGTGTATAGCACAAAATTTGTCGTACGAATAGAATCGAGTGGCTGAAACATTATTTTTTTTTATTGCGAAACAGAGAGTCTCGCAAGAAATGCGAATTATTACGTGGGATAGACGCAAAGGCGGATATTATACAATGAGAAACGTAAGAGGCAACTAGAACTTGCAGAAATACCCTTGCCCGCCTCGGCAAGTACACCAGTAATTCTTCCACGTTAAAATTGCGCAACGAAGGGAAAATCGAAACACATTTTCCGCGAACCCGAAAGGTACACGCGCCTTTCGCAAAATTGCCGTCATTAACGAAGTTTAACTGTCCGTCGTTCAATTTGCCGATTCGTTTTGACGCAGCCAACGATTCTTTTGCGCCTGTGACTTCTCTCTGTACGTCGGTCGGATAAATTTTATCTTACTTCGACCGATCGAACGGAGACACGCTTGAAAACTGATTGCAAGGTTCACGAGAAATGGAAACGGCCAATTTGCGTAAAATGTTTGATAGAAATTAAAAAGAACCGGGGAAGCTTAAAAAAATCTTCCGGTAATCGTAGGCTTCTAACAACTGATAAATGGTGGAAATTTAATCACGACGAAATGATGGTCGTGCGGGATTGTAATAAGTTTACTTGGGGGGCCTCTGTTCTATTCGAAAGACAGAGGCTCTTTAAGTTGGCATTGCTTCGATTACCGGGAGCTGAAATTATTGTTCATCAGGGGTTTACATTGACCGACGATGAAAGAAAACGAAGAGATTGCTTGTACACCGGTCGGGAAGCGGCTCGGTTCATGCTTTTATTCTTCCTCTCTTTCGAACTCGGAACCGATCGTCGATTACGATTAATTCCATCTCTTGGAGAGTCTAATGATATAAGCGCTATGCATTCAAGGTCTCGGCAGACGGTTCAAATCCCCGGGTAAAACTCTTAATTGAAATTTCTCCGATTGTGTTACCGAACTGGAAAATCGATTCGATTAACGACTGTCTACGAGACAGGGAATTTCTCTCGGATTCGTGGCGAACGTTTCGCGGATATTTTCTGTTTGGACTGTCGGCGTTAGCCTATACATAATCCGATCCCCAGCGGCAAATGTTTCGCGAACCGTTTTCAGTAGTATTACCTGTCACATCGGATACCGTCAGAAACAAGCGAATTTTTCCTGACGTGTCCAGCGGGTTGCGAAATGCGCGCTCACGCGCGCTAATCGCCGCGAAAATAAAAACAAAGGCGGCAGGTGGCGGCGCACAAAGGAGAAAACTGCTTTTAATTGCTAGACAATGAGACCGCCGCATGCCACACCTCGACGCATTGTCTTGCGTTTTAGTAGATTACTTACGCTGACTGATCAGAGTCAATGTCGGTGCCCCGACTCGATGGAGTCGCTCAACAATTAGCGGCGACCCGAGCTACCGGTAAATTATTCTTACCGAGAAAACCGTGACTCGTCGACCTTACCGTGAAACAACCTAGGCATTTGCGTGTCTCGAGGTCTCCGGGCCTTCGAATTTCAATCGAAAGATGTTACAATTTTCCAGGCATCGTGGCATTTCAATAGAAACCAGCGGAATCGATTGCAAAGCCGACCAGCCGCGATTTATCGTTCGACGATTAGATAAATCATCGTCTCCTTAGAGCACTCCGTGGATATTATATATTCCAGACAAAAAAGAACACGACTTTAAATGAATCAACGCCTTAGTACAATCGGTTCTCGTCTTGCCGGTTGCGCGCTCGTATAATTCATTCCACGCACGAGTGACCGCATTGATTTCTAATTAATGGCTAGATTGAAGAACAATCGGGATATAATTTTTTCGTGTCCACACAATAAAACGTCGCGACAATACAAACTTCCCCCTCGGGGGGGTTTTTACTCCGCGTGTCTCTGGAGACGCGTGACAGGGGGGCGTGTACACCGTTTCAGAAATTCGTCTTTGGGCCCTCTCTACGCGGTCTTTCTCTTTCACGTGAAAAATGCCAGATGTTTCGCATGTGGCCGACGCGCGTATAACAACGTGCACCGTGCCGTTGTTCCGCCTCTGTCACGGCAATGCCTTATTCATACTTTTGCGCGAATTCGGATCGGCTCGAGGCTGCCGACTTACGGACACGTACACAACACGGTATATCGACAGAAGGGGGATGGGTACTTACGATTCTCGCTTCCGGCATCGCGCGAATGGAGACGCTCTTCACCCTTTTTCTTCTTTCTAAAAAAAGAACAAAAAAAAACAAGTAAAAAGTCCGGCGAATGGGTCGAGTTCAACCACCGCTTGACTTTCCAACGTACAGAGATCACTGATTTTCAGAATGATTGCCGTTCGAAGTGGTTTAAAACAATTCCACCCACCGGATCGTAGGTTCGACGTAACATATATTTATTTGAGATTTAATAGCTCGTCGTTAATGACGAGCAAGACGCTGTTGAAAAACAATCGCTAATAACGTCCGTGCGGGGACAGGCATTAGGGATTCCTGGTGCCGAGAGCACGCCAGCACGTGTCTGGCGTCGAATATCAGAATATCAGAAGGGGCACGACCCGCCCCCCTTGGAGACCTTAACGATCGTCGTTATTGAATAAATCCGAGGCGTTATACGTTGCCAGGTCGACGCGCGTCAACCTCGAGGACCTCCTTCGTCGAATGTACGCCCACAAGAAGAGTGATCGATTCTGATAGACGAGCCTTCGTATAATGAGCCATCACCCGTTCGACGAGGAAGTAATACCGCGAACAAGAGACGAGGATACAATGATCTTCTGTTACACACGTACACGCGAGAGAGTGGTTGATCCATTATACGAAACGATAGAAATTCATTGGTCGTCGGAGAAATTTTCAACCGCCACGAATTCAAGTGGGCAGTGGTTCGTTGATAAATTTATATTCGAAAGATCTCAGCGGAGCAAAGGATGAAAACGTAGGAAAAGTTGGGCGGTAGCCGGCCGATACTCCGATGTTCCCGATGTCGCCATCTATTTGGCACATCCGTTCGCACCGTACGGGGGATTGTTTTTTTTTGCCCTGCGGTGCCGTAACACGGTGGAACATCCACTCGCTCGTGGCCGGGATAAAAATACCGAAGAGGTATTAGTCATGTTGCGATGGCCCGTGGTGCTCCAAGTTAGACGCGCGTGTATCCGTCCACCTCTCTTTTTCACACACCGTCGTATTCTCTCGTGTGTTAACTAGATCGCCAGGAAGCTGGGCCGCTAAATCACGTGGGACACAGACGAACCCGGAATGGAAACACGCACACTCTCGCAGAGGGAACTCGTCCGCGTACCACGACTCCTATACGTGTGCGTACGTATACGTGTGTTATATTCCGCCGCTTCGGGCGCAGACGTATCAATTAAGTCCGGAACTCGACGGCCATCTCAACTAATTTCCATCCATTCTCGACATACCTACTCGATGTGCCATGAAATTATCGGCCGATAGCTATGGGGCCCGCTACCGTTGCCATTCTTTCGTGCACCACGGAACCGTCTGATTTCGTAGTAGGAGTACGCGATGGGGTTTCCTGATTGATAGTCGAGAAGATGATTTTTTCCAATGCTTTCGGCTTCGAAATAGCACGCAGCCTGCCGCGAGGCATGTTATTAAGATTAGAGAGCCAGCATCCGTATTCCATAAATACGTTGTTGAGAGCTATTATTACCATTTATGTTTCTTATTACGCTGTACGTTATTATACCGTCACTAGGCAGTTTAAGTAGAAGTTTTTACGAATTCGGACGTTCCTAGACTAGGAGAGTTAGCGACAATTTCTGCCGGTACGTCGGAACGATTCGTAATCGAGATCATTTTTGTCCCGTTCGCGAACGCTTGTCACTTCGAATACCCTACGACGTCTCTACGAGGTGTTAATTGGCTTCCCGTGAAACGATCATTTGTCAGATTCATAAGCGAACGAGCCGGAGCCAGTTGGTTTCGTTCACGGAACGATTTATGACCGCCGCAGTCGACCATGCGACGCAGCCGGAAGTCGCGGTGCCCTTTGTTCCTCCGCTCCTTCTTATAATACCATCTTCGAGCTCATTTATCGCATTTACATTCTTACCTCCCCTCCTCTGCCCGCTCTCCCTCTCCCCCCTCCATTCTCTCGCCCACTCGAGCCGTTCAGATTATTGAATTAGATATACGGCTGAATTGAATTGATTTTCGCCAGTCATCCCACGATCCCGTAGGTACACACAGACACGAGTATCACTCGTGGAAAGAATCACGGAGGTCGAGTGAATAGATCTTACCGTAGCGATTCGTTTGTTCCACGCTAAATTCTGCCTCGTTCCGTTTCGTCGTTCGCCGGGTTCTCTTCCACGCTGGATTCGAACGTTGGGAAACAATCGATACTTTCTAAAACTTAAATTTCAGCCCAGACAGTCTTTTGTAAATCCTCGCCTCGACGAATCCTCGGATGTACGAGGAGAAACTAGGTAATATATCTTCCAGTTGTTTCCTACAGATGTTCGGGTAGCGTTATGATTAAGTGACAAAGAGAAAAAAAAACACGGACAACGTGTACCGTTGCCACGTTTGATGTTAAATATCCGGAGGTGTCAGCCGACGATAAAACGACGTCAGCTAAGCGACAGGGAGAGTTACAGAAATATGATGTAGCGATTTTAACACGTCGTAGCACACCAGAAAGCCGCGAGCCCGTGTGTGTGCGTGTATTCCGTTCGAGCGTCCGCTCTAAATATAAGTTCCTTTAAAGACGAACCGGAGTACGCGTTTTCTAATTTATTTTCCCGATACGAAAATACGTATAGCCAGATTATCGAGCCGCGCTCGCGGCAAGTGGACGCGGACCAAATTAACGAGCCTTGTGAAACGTGACGAGTAAGAGATGAATGGACACACGCGTACCGGAATAATTGATCGCGAATTGGCACCGCAGCGTAATTAGTTTCGACCCGTTTCAATTAGGGTAAACTCCCGTAACGAAGTTATTGTGGAACGATGTTGATTCACCCGTTCGGGGTAGGAGGAATATTGCGGCGTCACGAGGTCCCTCCACGAGTGTCGTATGAACTAACCAGATACTTTAATGACCTTTAACGACGAGCAATTAGCTCGAATCGGACGGTAATGCTATCGGTCTTGCGTTACAAGTTTGACCAGCGTCCCCCCGGCTAGGGTTCGTTATGGTAAAATACATAAGATCGGTGTTGTTTGCCCATTAAACTCACGGAAATCGATCGAACGGATCGGGTAAAGATTTTCCGTTTCCCTCGGGGGAATCGTGTACGTACATTTTTTCCCGAAAGCTAGGAGGTACTTCGTGTATATCAAAGCGGCACTAATTTACCGATTACTTACGCGACTTTTCGAGGGTACTTCCGACCGAGTCTGCCGAAAGCAGGCTAATCTGTTGGTCTGCCACGAGACTTGAAAAGACGCCGAACTCCTAGGACCGTGGTTCTTTCGGAGCGGCACTTTGGTAACAGGACTCGTGCGCCTCTCGAGCACGTGTGTGGGTGAGCACTTCTACGCTATCTTTACTCACGTGTCCTAGGACTTCCGCGTTGTTAACCATATGCCCCCTCGTTAGCATTGTTGCATCGATTTTTCAGGATCGCACTCGCAACGGGATTCGATAATATCCATTTCGATCGACCATTTCCGCGGGGATCAAGAGTTAAGGTCTTGACTCGGGCCAAGTACAAGAGTTCCCGACTGGTAGACCTGAACTACTCTTTTCCGGAAGAATTAGATCGAGGTCTTTGGGGTATTCAAACGGCATTAAATCGGCATATTTGCCCCAAACTATGGTGATATTCTTGTAGGGGACGTCCACCCGAGTAATTTAATCCTAACTACGACAAGATTCATCAAGCCAATCGCGAGATATTTTGATCTAAAAAGTCGAGGTTTTTGTAAGAAACGTCGTCTTCTTCCTCTCCTCCTGCCGACTAAAAAACTGGTTGAATTTGACGGTTTTTCGCGATATTCGTAATTCCTTCGTCATTTCCGGCATTTTTGAGATATCAAAATGACCCGGGACGTTTTGGAAGCGGAATCCGATGCCGAATAAGACAGTGAAAGAATCAAGTCGATATCAAAAAAGTTGCGGAAATGACAAAGGAAATACGAAAATCGCGAAAAATCGTCAAATTCAACCAGTTTTTTAGTCGGCATTCGCTCAATTTTTGTGATAGCGATCTGAAACTGGTACCATTGTTTTAGTTGGGAAATTCTACGCCAGATCAATGTATAATAGTTGTACTTTTCGAAAATTTCATTTTTCGCAAAAATTTGAAGGGGGTAGGTCAGGATTTTTTGCGATTTTCGTAAATCGCTTGCCATTTCCACAATTTTTCAGCTATTAAAACGATCCGGGGCGTTTTGGACGCGGAATCCGAAGCCGAATAAGACAGTGAAAGAATTATTTTGATACCTAAAAAATTGGGGAAATGGCAAGCGATTTACGAAAATCGCAAAAAATCCTGACCTACCCCCTTCAGATTTTTGCGAAAAATGAAATTTTCGAAAAGTACAACTATTATACATTGATCTGGCGTAGAATTTCCCAACTAAAACAATGGTACAAGTTTCAGACGGCTATCTCAAAAATTGAGCGAATGCCGACTAAAAAACTGGTTGAATTTGACGATTTTTCGCGATATTCGTAATTCCTTCGTCATTTCCGGCATTTTTGAGATATCAAAATGACCCGGGACGTTTTGGAAGCGGAATCCGATGCCGAATAAGACAGTGAAAGAATCAAGTCGATATCAAAAAAGTTGCGGAAATGACAAAGGAAATACGAAAATCGCGAAAAATCGTCAAATTCAACCAGTTTTTTAGTCGGCATTCGCTCAATTTTTGTGATAGCGATCTGAAACTGGTACCATTGTTTTAGTTGGGAAATTCTACGCCAGATCAATGTATAATAGTTGTACTTTTCGAAAATTTCATTTTTCGCAAAAATCTGAAGGGGGTAGGTCAGGATTTTTTGCGGTTTTCGTAAATTGCCTGCCATTTCCGTAATTTTTGAGCTATCAAAATGATTTTTTACTATCTTATTCGGCTTCGGATTCTGCGTCCAAAACGTCCAGAATCGTTTAAATAGCTCAAAAATTACGGAAATGGCAGGCGAAAAACGGAACGGGGAAAAGTTCCTGACCTATCCCATTGAGTAGGTCAGGAACGCTTATGATTTTCGTTTTTCCCTCGCCGTTTCCGCAATGTTTGAGCTATTTAAATGATCGAGGACGTTTTGGATGCGGAATTTGGAGCGAAAGAAGGTGGTGAAAGATTTAGGTCGATATCTAAAAAATTGTGGAAATGGTGAAGGAATAACGAAAATCGCGAGAAATCATCAAATTATGATAGTTTTTTGATCGGCATTCACTCAATTTTAGAGCTAGCGATCTGAAACTTGTACCATTGTTTTAGTTAGGAAATTCTACGGCAGATCAACCTATAATAGTTGTACTTTTCGAAAGTTTAATTTTTCGCAAAAATCTGAAGGGGGTAGGTCAGGATTTTTTGCGATTTTCGTAAATCGCTTGCCATTTCCACAATTTTTCAGCTATTAAAACGATCCGGGGCGTTTTGGACGCGGAATCCGAAGCCGAATAAGACAGTGAAAGAATTATTTTGATACCTAAAAAATTGGGGAAATGGCAAGCGATTTACGAAAATCGCAAAAAATCCTGACCTACCCCCTTCAGATTTTTGCGAAAAATTAAATTTTCGAAAAGTACAACTATTATACATTGATCTGGCGTAGAATTTCCCAACTAAAACAATGGTACAAGTTTCAGACGGCTATCTCAAAAATTGAGCGGATGCCGTTCAAAATATCGCCTGAATTTGAGGATTTTTCACGATTTTCGTAATTTGCGCGCCATTTCCACAATGATTGAGATATTAAAACGATCCGGGACGTGTTGGACGCGGAATTCGAAGCCCAATAAGACAGTGAAAGATTCAGGTCGATATCTAAAAATTTGCGGAAATGACGAAAGAATCCACAAAAAGCATCGAAAATGCAAAGCTATGGGCCAAGTACAAGAGAATGTTACATTGGAATAGGTTGCTCATTAACATAAACTGCATTTTACACAGGATTTGAAATCAATCAAACTTGCTCACATTTGATTGATTTCAAATCCTGTGTAAAATGCAGTTTATGTTAATGAGCAACCTATTCCAATGTAACATTCTCTTGTACTTGGCCCATAGCTTTGCATTTTCGATGCTTTTTGTGGATAACGAGTTTCCGAGACGAGTCGGATTCCCGGACGGGAAAGTTCATTAGCCGTCCGTCGTTCGTTTAGTGCTGTAACTTCGGCACGTTAGGATTTCGATACTTTACCGAGGCGCGTTACGTAGCTGCCTTTTCCAGCCTAAAAAAAGGAAAAAGGTCCACGGGGCGGCGTAGCTTTTGTAAATACGAAACCGTGGTGTTCCCGAATGAGAGTCGTTAGTTTCATGAGGTTTGTTAACGGACCTCGAAGGGACGCCAAAGATACTTACCGAGCCTGTCGGCCTTTTGTCCAGATTCCCGGTTCTCGCCGACTTCACAGAAACGGTATGGAATTTCAAAATGCCACCCACATTTGACCCACAATCGGTGTTACAAACAAGAATCTACTCGTATCTTTCTACGTATCGTACGTTCCGAGTCTTATTCGGACCACGGATACGTCACAGGTTGAATTAATTAATTTTCCAGTTTAATTGTGCCGACAGCGTGTCGTCACGGGTCGCAACGCCGACCTTTGCAGATGCGGCCGCCGTCCGCTGGTAAAGTATCGCCGTAGCAGCTTCATAAAGATCACCCGCAGCTCCATTCGTTTCAATTGAAACCGCGGAGGGGTGCAGAGCCGTGAAATTAATCGCGTAGCTGCGCCTTTGTCGACCGTACGCAAATTTCTATTGTCGCCACGCGTGTTGTGCATTACGTGGATTTTCAATCTTTCCTTTCATCGCGTCTTCGTCGTAGCATATTCTTTATCGTACCCTATAACGCTGTGCCTCCTCGGAACGTTAATGCATCGAATAACATTCTAACTGTATTTTACAAGCGCGGAGAGATAACAAAATATACGGAGGACGACACGGAAACTGCGATCCCGAGGGACGGAAAATACTTAGCCAGAAATATTCGGTCGTAAAGGCGCGATGATCTGCGAAGGGTGAGCAGTGGCTGGTACCGCGAGGGGGTTGCAAATTGAATAACAAACGTTCACCCTCGTTGGTTAAATCACCGAAAAAGCCATCCCTCCGGTCTTGTACGATGCTCGACATTAACCGCACCCCCGCGAACTGCGTCGCGACCCTACACGACTGCTTTGCATAACGATCTTATTTCCTAATCTCTGCCATATTGATCCCATTTACAGTATCGCTGGAAATTGTTTATGGCGTAGCCTGCTGTCGTAGTCAGAAGCCAATATCCTTGCACGATGAAATTACGACGGTCCTGCAGTTGTCTTAGTAAATCTCGTGGTATTTGCCATCCTCTGAACATTTATTGGATTCATATGTACCTGTGTATGTACGATACATACGTGTGTACCTTTCGGTGAAAATGTAAATGCAGCCATTTAAAGCAGGCGATGCAATTAATTTTATTGTAGATTATAATAGGTGCATGTACGTACGTCACTATCTAGACATTAGCGTCGCGGTGGAAGGTTGGGCCAGGATTCAGATAAGCAAAGTCATTCTCGGTAATAACGTCGAGTGCCCGAGTATGTATCGAGCGTATCCGTGTGTAGCTTTGGTCGGCCGGGGAAAATAGGCTGACAGAAATATCGCAGTCGGGATAGGCCGATGTCTAATGAAGATTTTTCGCTCAGATTATATTTTAATCATAACCAAATAATCCCAGGACAAGCATTCACATTTATGCCGTCAATTATCTATAGTTTATTCAATTTCAGAAATTTACGAATCTCGATTTACCTTATTGGCAGGTTGCGATGGTGTAGGAGGTGACATTCTGATAAATAATAAAACATCTCTGACAATTCAACTTGCGTTTATTAAAGAAAAAAGATGTACAATATACACCGAAAAGATTTATTGCAAAATACATAGGTCTTTAATACAATGGTCGGTGAATCATTGGTAGAAACTTAGTATAAGGCCAGAGGATTAGTAGATATGTTATTTTCCATTTCCTGTAACAAAAAGGAAAAACGATACGTCTTTTATATAGAATTGTTGTGTACGGATAATAATGATCCAGTAACCAACCACGACTGTACTTTACTGGACGATTTATTTTCTCACCTGTATTCCTACGTTGCATTACTTTGGATCGGCGTCGTCGTGTCGCACGTAAACTACGTTAACCTCACCTTATCCGCATCTCCACGTTGCTTTTGTTCTCTACACCGTGGTCTCGTTCAATTTCCGCGAAAAGTCTAAAGTTTCTTTTAATCTCTACTTATTCGTCTACGACATGCTCGTTTCTATTGCATAGAAATTGGTTGGTGTGTCACATACCTTCTGCTGGAACACGGTCTACATTCCAAAAAGTAAAATTCGAGAGAT
This sequence comes from Mimumesa dahlbomi, assembly GCA_917499265.3. Taxonomy (NCBI): domain Eukaryota; kingdom Metazoa; phylum Arthropoda; class Insecta; order Hymenoptera; family Crabronidae; genus Mimumesa; species Mimumesa dahlbomi. The sequence continues at coordinate 907,375 of OU824124.1, forward strand.
GTAACGCCGGAGAGTGGGGGTGGGGGGATTGATATTATGACAGGACATTTCATGGTTGGGAGGATCGGGAGCTTAACGGTCCGTGCGATATTACTGTCGCAAAAGCCCATACCCCCTTCCCCCTATCCCGTTACAGTAATTTTTTTTCCTCCTGGCATTGGCCCGCGAATCCGCCGGTCGCAAATTACTTTCGCATTAGGAAACACTTCGCGAGTTCACGAGCGAGTAACGCGCGTAGAGGAATGGCGTTGCATCGGTGGTGGAAAGTGCTTCGAAATAAATTTCTTCTTTTATGGGGTGCGACAGATAGAAGTAATTAGCTTCGGGCTGTTTGAACGTGATTTCGAATGTAGCTGGTTTTTTTAGGGATCTGGGAACGTGAACTTACTTTCGCGCAGATTTCGAGGATGAGGGATGTCTTCCACGGACGTAGTATATCCAAAAGTAGCGGCAGCGAGAGCGAGGGCTGCGATAGGACCCATAGTAACGAGGAGATCCAATGTAAATCGAGTCATCCTGTGATTCGTGACTGTTAACTTTAATTAATTTAACGGATAATTCGAGTGAGAGTACGAGTGAATAGAATTCAGCCACATCGTTACTCACAAAAGCATCATTTATTTTCTCTTTATCTCTTTTAAATGAATTTATAATCTTTATAATAATACATTAATAATAATTATCAATAATTAATAATAATTAATAATAATAATTAATTAATTAATTAATTAATTCATAATGTCGTGATATTACGTTGAATGAGTGGGTTTGATATGGGATTTGATCCGAATTCAAGTTCCAAACGTAATGACTACGAATTACATATGACGAAAAGGATTGAGAACGCACAGCAATTAAAAATGTCGATTGTATTTTTTGTTTTTACCGTTCGCTGGTCGAAGACGAAGCCCAACGATCAACGTCGTTTGGAACCTGCTCGGAAGAGAATTATTTACTTTGCATTACGATGATCGTACACGGGGCGTTATTATTTTTTTTGTTACGTTCCTCCTCTGGTTCTCAGAAAAAAAATAAAAATAATAATCGAACGTGAGGGAGGAGAACAACGGGCAAGGGTGACGGGTGTGTCAGTGTGTGTATGGTACAGCGCGAAAGTGCGTTTTTTATATATATATACATATAAATATATATATGTATATTTATATATTTATATATTTTTTTATACAACATTACACCGCTTCGTTAATATAATATCTCTCGTCACGCGCTATGTATAGTATTTACAAGATCGTTAACAAAGTCGGTGGTTCCACATGCTAGGAAGGGGATACACCCGACAGAGGTTATAGGATCAATTTCGAAGGGGTGTTTTCGTATGGGTGTGTGTGTGTGTGTGTGTGTGTGTGTGTGTGTGTGTGTGTCCGTAGGTGTGTGCGCGCGTGTTAGGGGGTGTGTGGGGCAAAGTATGTATCTAGAGACTATGTACAGGCGCGGGGGAAGAGGGCGAGGGAGTCTGCGCGGTCCCAGGCGTGCCAGGATTCTGCTGGACCGTGTAGGAATTATTTTGTTGACGCGAGTGCTGATGATGGTGATGGGGATGATGATGATGATGATTCTGGTGCTGATGATGAGCGGTATGGTGATGGGCATTGATGTTGGCGTGATTTTGAATGAGATTCAGGTTGAGGGGGTAGGATAGGGGGGAGCCCAGGGCCGTTGCGGCAGAGGAGGCTGCGGCAGCGGATCCGGGCCCCACCGGGCTCAGTGCATGCTCATCCCCGCGTGCGGATGGTGGGCCGCCGGCACGGATGCCGCGTGATGATGCGGATGATGCATTAGGGGCGGGAGATGCGGGTGGTGGGGATGGTGTGGGGTCAGAGGTGGCGGGGTCATCTGTATTGGGGTCATGGGGGTTGTCGGCTGATGGCCTAGACTGGTGGTGGTGGTCTGGGATGTGGTGTTGTTGGTGTCCTGGCCCGCCGCTACCACCGCCGCCGCCGCCGCCGCCGCCGCCGCCGCCGCCGCCAACGCTTGTTGCTGTTGCTGTGCCTGATTGGCCGGCTGCTGCTGCTGCGGCTGCTGCGGCTGCGGCGGCGGCGGCGGCTGTGGCGGCACCGAGCTGGAAGTGGGACTCTGCTGACTCCCGTTGTCCTCGCTGTCTGAGCAGGACTCGGCTGACGAGCTCCCCGCTCCCCCCTTGCCCTTGCTGCCGCTGCTGCTGCTGCTGCTGCTGTGGGTCTTGACGTGCTTCGCGAGATGGTCGCTGCGCATGAACCGCTTGTTGCAGACCGGGCAGGCGAATCTCTTTTCGCCGGTGTGGGTTCGAAGGTGCCGCTGCAACTCATCCGAACGTGTGAACCGCTTGCCACAGAAAAGCCAGTTGCAAACAAACGGTCGCTCACCAGTGTGCCACCGTAAGTGGGCCTTCAGATGCGACGTTTTCCCGTAGACCTTACCGCAGCCAGGTATATGGCAGCTATGGATGTTCTTCTTCCTGAGGTGTACTCCAGCCGGACCGAGTCTCTCGGCTTCTTGGCAATTAGGACAGTCACAGGTCGCTCGTCCTGTGTAACGTCTCTGAGACCGTGGCGACGGGGCTTGGCTGACACCGCCACCGCCGACGCCGACGCCTCCACCACTTCCCTGAGGGCTACCCGCGCCAGCCCCGGCGCTCGCCGTCGCGGCTGCGTGATGATGCAACCCGAAGCCGGGTGGACCGCCGGGTAACATCGATTTGTACGTGTCTTGTAACAGATTGTGTCCCGCCGTCGTTGCCGTGGTTAACAAATGATTCCCCGCCAGCGCGAGACTCGTCGAATAATCCGCCGAATAGTTTGCCATCTGTGCCGCGTGTACACCGACGCCGACGGTGCTGCTAACGTCTAACCATCCTCCAGCGGTAGCCGCGCCGTGAACGTCCCACCAGCCATCGCTGGCTTTGATACCACCGTGGGTCGCGCCAGGCATGGCGTTGAACGGCCAGGACTCGTACGGGTGTCTACCGTAAACCGAGCCCAGGGTGGCCCCCTCGACTTTCCCTAGGAGACTGCTCTGATGGTGATGAGGATCACTGGCGGGCTGAGCGCTAGCCGTGCCGGGGAAGTAGAGGTCGCTGCCGTATTGGGGGGCGGTGGAGGCGCACGACGTGACGGGCGCCCTGGCGTATCCGCCGGTGCTTCCCGCGCTGCTCGTCGCTGTCGGTCGTTGGCTGACGCCCGTCGTTGTGCATCCTCCGCTACCCGAGTGCTGCGGCGAGCTGCCGCTACTCTGAGGGCTCTTCTTCCACGGGTGAAACCCTTTGCCCACCGCAGCGTCCGCGAGGGGCGGCGGACTCTTGCTGCTGAGTTTGTTGCACTGCGCCGCGAGCATCGCCAGCGGTGTGCCGCGCAAACCCGGATGATCCTGAAACAGAGAGACGAACGTCCAACGTTAACAATGATACCTTTTTCTTTTGTCCCCCCTCCCCCCCCCCCGTGTAACGGGGATCCAACGATCTACCATCGGTCGGGGAAATATCGCTTAGAAGCAGGTGTAACTCGAGAATCACCGGTCGATTCGTCCGATACGATTACGCAAGTCGATAATAACAAGTTCCCGGGGCCTCGCGAATTAGGTACTTGCGTATCGATTTACCAAAATCGCCGAAGCAATCGAGGGGCATTCTCAAGGTAACGCAGCTCGTAATACCGAAATCCGGCGGTCGGTCGACGTGGCCATAATCGTGGCTAAATCGACCTAAAAAGAAATCGAGTTTCGGCCGGGGGCCCGCTCGTAGAAGAAACTTCTTCCCCCGAGGGTGTATAATGACACAAAATTGCCGGTCCTATCCTAGGAGAGATCGGAGACCGGCTGGAAGAAACGAGTCTAGGCCCCGGTTTATCCGGAGCAGTTTCATGCAAATCGTTTTCAGACCAAGTTTCCGATTCCCAGCCTTGAAACTTCTGGCTACCTTGGCAACGCGTTGCGACACCGAATGACACACAGCAGAACGTGGCGCGTCGATGGCTACCGAAAACCCTCTCTGTAGAACCGGGAGTCTGTGGCAACGATCCAGGCTCCGTATCCAGACACAGAGAGGCAAAGGTAAAGGTAAAGGCAAAAGGGTCCGCGGAAGCGGCAGGAAATTAAAGTCTGGCGGGCCGCGCGGCCATTAGCAGCCGGCGCCATCGAGGCGACACGCCCCCACGCAGTTCAACCTTGCACCAACACCAGCGAGTGCGCGCACCCTTCGAGGATAGAGACAAAGAGAGCCCTACCAATCCGTGCCCACCCCGTCCTGGGTAACGGGCAAGGTTGTCGGAGCGGTAACCACGATTGCGGTCATCGTCTAACGCGGTGCGCCGCGTTTTTCTGGGCTGATTTCTATGGGTACTCTGTTCCGAGATGTCGAAAGCTGCTACGAAATTTTCAAGGTTCCTATGTCTCCGTGCCGTCGAGTTTCTCCGGCTCGAGTGCCTCTCGAGTAGTACGCAACGGTATTACCGATACCCGTCTAGACCGAATCAATTGTAAGTGGAAACGGATAACAGCTGTCAGACCATTGCGTTTTCATTAAGAATATGTACTCCTATCCGATACTCGAAGGACGGTAAGTTTAAGCAACGCATCGAAGTCATCCGGCGTGAAGCACCTCGCTGGGAAGCAATGGAGGAACGCCAGGAAATTTCGCTGGGGGTTGGTCGTCAGGGGTGGAAGACATCGAGGGGGGTGAGAAGGGGGGAGAGGGCGAGAGAGAGTATCTCTCGGCCGGTGTACGAGCCACGCCCTCCTGAAGCTTCGTGAGTGCAGGTTGTAGGCTACGTATTGATCCGCTGGAACAATATGACAGTGGAGACAACGTCTCTCAATTAACTTCCACTTCCGTTCTCGATCTACAGAATTTACATAATAAACGGGCAGAGATTAGCCTGGTTTCGCATGGATTTGCTTTTTTTTTGTCTAATCTGGAGGCTATCGAGCGCGCAAGAACGGACGGGTAAAAACAACAGTGTTACACGATTAACTGTAAAATTACAGGTGAGCCGGCAGATACGCATCGAAAGACGGTGACATAATTCGGATCATTGCTTAATGAGAACTTGGCGGGCACGTTAATAGGGTTATTGATTAGAGCAATATGAGCTGGGAGGTCTGGGCGGTATGTAATTACACAGAGCAGAACGCAAAAGGAGTCGTTATTCCGTGCTTGCCGTACGAAGCGAGGCGCCTTAGAGTCGCCGATATACTCGACACACGGCTCACTCCGTTCCACGTATATGTATATACCTGTCCTTCGTCAATTACCACGATTCTTTTGCAGAGCGTCTATGTTTTATGCATGCCACGCACGCACGTTATACACCTTTCTTTCGTTCGCTCAACCTCGACGAGTTTCAGCGTTTACCGCGAATCGGAATATTCCTCGGGGGTATAAGCCACGACGAACGGTAAAGGGCATCGATGAACTTTTAAGCAGATAAAGAGACGAACGACAGGGAAATGGAGACGGAAGAATATTTTCGAATTTAAGGTACGAAAGTTCGCGAAGCGTAAAGTATGTACCGCGGGTCTCACTGTCCCGAGAAGATCCTGTGTTTCGCACCCTCTTGTCGGCATGGTTAAAAGAGAGTCGATGTGGGATGGGCACCACGTAGGATCCTTTGTTTTAGCCGCGTGACGTCACGCCCATCGTACCCAGCTAGGACTAATAACGCCTTGAGCTATGCCGCGCATAAATTAAAACCGGGGAGCTCCTCTTTTACCTTCGGCGCCGAGTGGGGCTACCTTCCAGGAACCTTTGCCTCGCGTAACGCCACTTCGGGATGCGGAGCGCACCTTTTTTTTCCCTGAGCCCATTGATTCTCGAATTTGTCAAGTTTGCGATTCGCTCTGCGAATCTCACGCCCTCGCTGGGGGGTTGCGTGTCGAAACGGTTTGACAGCGAGACGAATGTGATTCATCGAACGTGTTGGACAATTCTATCTATGGACTCGACTGTAGTTTGTCGTCGAAGCGTAAAGAGTCCCTCTATACATATACGTGTATGTGTGTGATCCATATAAATTTCACGATCCTGGAAGATTAACATATTGGACCGAAATTTCCAGGGTCTTCGATCGGAGTGGCACCCGTTCGATGGCCAAAGTAATGTTCCGTTAGCACGAGCCACGTGACAGCTGGACGTGGGGGCGGCTCGGTTCACACGACAGACTGACAGCGAGGGTGCGAACCTGGCAAACCATGGGGTGTCCATCCACCGGTGCTTGCGGCGAACCGCATCCGACGTCTACGTCAAACTTCTTTCCCTTCCGGAGAATTTAACCCTTGGCCAAAGTGCCCGCAAATAAACCGAGTTCAACTCCCTTTTGCCACGTCGCGTCGCGTGATTTCCTACGTGTCGATTCGGGAAACAAGTGAGCCGCGATCAAAGTTTTGAGACGAAGAAAACAATTAAAAGTATCGCTGCGAGAGGAGCCGTCGGGAGATCGGGTTCTCTTTGTGCGGTAACGGGGCTCGGGTTGAAATTAGTCGGCTCTCTTTTCTGGTTTCCGTGTAAAAAGTGACGGTCTCGAGAGCCGTTGACCGTCGAGTTCGGGCACCTGCCTGAAACGCCGGCGTGGTCGGCCTCGTGATTGGACTCAGCTGCGTTCGAGCAAATCCTACTATGCCGGTCCGGTCCACTCTTCGAAATCGATCTCCGGCCTATCCGCGAAATTTCCACCGTTATCTTCACGATGTATCATTCGGAATCCATTAAAAGATACATACGTACTTTATTTCCGGATGAGAGCGCCGTAGATTCGTATTAAAGCTGGCTACGCGGGGTAATCTTTAATGTCGATCTGCTCCATATAAAATGCTGGTTGTAAAAATAATCTGGTGCCACGGCAGCACTCGGTGCGGGCAGTTTAAACGATCGCTAAGGATGATATTAACTTAATAGCTATAAACACAGACGGAGAACGATAAATAAGCGCCGCGCGGTTTCCGAAGATTTTCATATTTCCATCTAATTACGTTTCCCGGCTGCCGAAGGAAATATTAGATACGACCTTGTGTATGTACATACGTGCCCGCTATGCGAGTGCAGTTGCACGTTAAGCGTCGTTACCATCGCGAAGGATTATGGTACGTGCCGTAGACCGAAGGGTTTCGGAACACAAATACGCCGGTTGTAAGGACCGCCTGCGATGTCGGTGATAACGTGAATGCAGGTTACTTCTAATGCTAATTATTTGTTTATCAGTCTCCGCATGCAACTGTGCCGACACGCAGCGGTGTCCCGATAAGACGCCGTAACCCCTTCGAGCTGTGTTATACCTAGGTTATTGCCTGCACCGAAGCCGACCAGTGTTTCGTAGATAGTGGTCGCGATTACGAAAACACCCGACTCACCTGCTCCCTTTTACTCTTATCAATCGCGTGAGAAAAGACGCGTCTCGGGATTGGAAATTTCTGCACGTGGAAATCATCGTCGTACGGATCGGATCGTCGCGTCGGTTTGAAAGTTCTTCGTGGATTCTAATTATTCGTGCGACTCCGGCGAACGATAATGCAACGAGTTTCGTTTCTTTCTCGCCTGGACAAATTTCTTTGGCTGTTCCCGCGCGTGGTTTTTCGAGACAAGAGGAATCGTTCGGTCGGTGAAGCGAAATGAATTTGTAAACTAACACGCAACAACTACCGTGACAAGGGAGAGAAGGTTCGCGCGATTGGTCTTCGTCCAGGACAAGATGGCGTTACTTTTCTTGTTGGTCGGTGTCTCTCTTTTAATCTCAAGCCCGCCTTTGCCTTTCGCGACAGTGCCTCCGACAAATGGATTTTTAAGTCCCAGCATCTTCATGGCTCGGCCTCGTTGGGCGTCAGTGGTGATCAACCGGCTGTCAAGAATGCCAGCGTGATCTTGGCTTCGCTTCTGGCAACGAAAGTGGGCCGTTCAATTTATTAATAAACAGTGAAAGGCTCAATTTTCACGGACGTATCCTCCGGTGTGCCGGTGAACCGTCGCCGAGTCAACGTGGTCGAGCAAATTCGAATTAGGCTCGATCGTTTCATAAATATTAGGAAACGAACGATTCGCGGGAACTATAAGGGACTTTCGGTGGAACTTTTGGGATTAATAATTTTATTCATGAGTAAAGCGGCGCTGCACCGCTACACACGAAGCCTCCCGTTAGTTCCCACCAAAGAGGAGCTACCTGTTATATCCTCCCTTCTAAATTATGTTTTTTAATTAAATCCATCGTGAGAGAGCGACTAGCCTATCCTCCTCCGACCTCCACAGCCCTCCCTCCCTCCCCCTCTGCCCTCTCCCTCCGTCCCTTTTGCTCTCTATCTCCTCCGTTCTGTGGTGGCGTGTTACGAAAGGTCCGATCGTATATCCGAAAAAGTCTACCTCGAGTAACTGTGGCCCGGGGCCAAAACAGGGAGCTACCCAAATTTATTCGGCTATCGAGGGACCAGAGATGCTTCTTCTACTTCATCCTCTTTTTGCTCTTCCGCTTTCCAGCATCGAGTTTTTTGGCCCCGGTCCCCCTCGACAAATTTCAAATCGCCCTTGGACCTAATGATTTCCGGGTAAATGGTACGCGGCACCCACGTACGAGCCTGGGCCGCGGATACATCGACACGAGTTCAAAAGTACGCGAATGTGACAGCGAAAGGATTCATGAGTACTTAGAAGAGCGGACAGCGGAAAGTATTCCGTGCGATACCGCGAATGTCAGTTGATAAAGAAAAAAAAGGAAAAAAGATTTGTGCGTGGAGGTTCGAGCGCCGAACCAATTCATTAGCACTCGTAAATCTGTCATACCCCGACAGCGTTGAATATTAATCGGACATTATCGGGCAGTTATAACTCGTACCCAGTTAACTTTGGCTACACCACTTTGACCTTCGGAATCCCATTGAAGACACACACGCACACTTACAATCCATTTACTTCCCGTATTGCCTCAGATTTTTGATAATACTTTCGACCGCGAAAAACGCGCCTAGTCGGATAGAGTGATGTTGGTAATTTATATCCATATCGTATCAACGATCTCACAGTATGCCGATCGATAAAATCATCATTAAACGATAGGTAAAAACGAATCGGGATCTCTTGGATCGGATCGTTCCTCTTTTCGGAAGGATTGATCCTGCGACAAAAACCGATCACCATTCGAGTAATAGCATCTCTGTTTTTAAACTATAAGCGATAACGAGAGGGGGTTTCGTACAAGCAATCGGTTTCCCGCAAAAATCGCGACTCGTTTTTCAGGCGTTACGTCTTCATTAGGATAATGAGGGCGGTGTAAATCTTAAGCGCCGGTCGTGGAGATGTGCGCGCGCGCGCGCGCGCTTCTGGAATATCCGAGGGACGGAAGCGGTTCTCTGCATTTGCATGAAGTAATTTAGTGGTACATAAAATTCTGCAGCCAATTAGCGACCGAGTGTCCGATCTATCGCCCCGGCTAGTCGTTCGGTTATACAGGGTGTGTCCGAACATCTGGGACATTCCTTCGCGAGCGACTCTGAATATTAAAGAAACACACCCGTGTTAAGTATTTGACGTTTGCGTTCGTTTTAGCCATCTGCACGAAACGTCGAACTCGGTTTGTCTTCTATTCGACTGTGAGTCTGAGAAAACGAGCCGCATGTTTAGAAACACCCTGTAGATCGGTTCTAATTTAGGTAAGGTGATCGCGTTGACGGGAGACACCGATTCGTTTAACGTTTCGCCAGTAGTTTCAACCCTTTTCCTTCGCTTTATTGCCGCTGTCTTTTTCATTGCCGTCGTTCGACTTTTGCCGTAAGTATCGCGGTTATTCCGGTACAGGACCACCCAACATAAAATTTTACATTTGCAGAAAAGGTAATCGCATCCCGGCAGATTGCTCCTGTTAAGTTAAATTAACGTTACGAGGTAGTAAAAGTCATGCGCGGCCGCGGACGATTTTTCCTGCCTGATTTTTGTTGTTCCACTCGCGAGATTTTATTCCCGACCGTTTCCTCTCGAATGGAATATCACCCCGCCGGACTGAAACACGCGTAAGTAAAAATCTATAGCAAACCTGAAGCAAAAAAGAAAGTGTATATCAGAAGCCAGCCATTAGCATATAGACCGAGTTGCCCGCTGGCTGTAGCGCCCGGTAGGTACAAATATGATACTCGTATTTATTAACAATATATTCGTCGCTGATACGTCGTATTTACACACTCTGCCCTCGTTTAAAGTTTATACACCTCGTGAGAATTTATGCGACTCCCCGTGTTGCGACCTATGGAAGAAAAAAAAAACTAACACTCTACACCGAAAGGTAAAACGAATCAGAACACGGGATGCGTCGGTGGACGATATGGGAAACGAACGTCCCCTTTTAATTTTTCAACTTTTTAATCGACCCTCCCTCCGTCGTTGTATCTCGTAAACACGCCGTCGGCCGTCTCAAAGAATATCCACTGTAACGACAATATTTTCCACGCCATTTATCGGGGATCTTTCGCGCTACGCTCCGCAGGATATATCAGGGGCGGAGTTATAAGCGTGTCTTTATTGTTCGGCCAGGTATGGGCCTAGCTTTTGGTCGATCATTCGATATATTATTCGGCTCCTAGACCAGTCTACCAAAATCTCCGCGCGTCCCCGTATATTCGACTCTTTATTGCCGGTGCTGCACGGTGGTCCCGGTCGGCGGCTTTCTTTCAATTACGAAAGTTCGACGTAGAATCAACGTGTAAATAGCACCGGCTCACTCTCGGGAAACGGAATCGTAGGACGATAAATTAAACCGCGGTATTAGCATTTAAACGATCGTGCGGTTCGTCCTGATGGCCGTTGATGAGACTACCAGAAATAGAAGGGGGGAGAATTGTTCTCAAGGTCGCGATGTCGCCCAGCTGCCCCCTGATCAATGTTTTAGACAGATCGAACGATGATGGATGATGAACCTTCCCGTTCTAGCCATAGGGTATGACGGGAAAAAAGCAAATTATCTTTTTGTATCGGCTGTCAACGGATACTCCAACCGTAAGAGCTTCTGACAACTGTCATTCTCGTCGAGATAGGCCTACGCAGCATCTGTGTATCGTAACGTGACGGAACACTGTCCTTTTTGAGATAGAAGACAACTCGCTAAAAAAAATTTCATCCGGACCCTCGTTACGTCGTATTATCTGCAGGATAAGGGAAGTATTGAATCGCGAGTTGCGCTAACAAGGTCCTAGCATTTCCTTGGCAGCAGTGGCCACACGCACACCGGTCTCATCCGCACGCTCGATATTATTTATTCGTTGTAATTTGCGAAACGACGAAGGAAAATGTTGCCCGAGACATAACGCGAAAGATGCTTGCAGTATCCGGAGACCGTCCCTGATTTTCTACCACGTCGTATTATTTCAAATTTCTCCCGGTTGCAATTTTAACGGGTCTGCAATTTCCACGCGGTGAAATATCAACGGTCCGCGAAAATATCTAGGGGCCACACACGCGGGTCTCACCTGTACGGGTCGATATTATTTATTCGGCGTATTTGCGAAACGACCGTTGATACCGAAGGAACGCGGCTAGAGGACGCCGTAATTTAGTCGCGGGCACATTTTACGAGACGTAAAGGAGCCGGCTGACCGTACGGTACTTGGTGAAATTCACGAACGAGCGAAATGCGCGAGCTGATAAATTTACACCGCGCGCGGCATGCCTTCTAACAACGTAAGTGCTCCTTTTACGAGGGAAGGTTACATTGAAACCAGATACGACCGATACGAGTTCGTTCGTTCGTTCGTAATTACGCGATGGAATCCCGGGCGAGGAAGCCAGACCGATTCCTCGGTCTCTTGCACCTGCATATATTTACGTTCAATTAAAAAGTCATAAACACCTAGCGCCCAGCTAAATCCAAACGAGCCTTTGCATATCGCTGATAACGCGTCCTTCGCGGACCGTCTGACTCGTTGATAGCGGACACACGTTTTATCTTTCAATCGTAAAAGCTTAAAATACCTGTATATGACCTATATCCGATCGAAGGCAAACGAATGTAGATGGGAACGAATTATGGAGGAGGTAAAAGTTTCACCGTGAAACGCTCGAGAACTCGTTTTCGTATTCGGTTGAGACAAACTCTATTCCACTGTTCAGGATTTTTCGACAGTGTCTTTCTTTCGATGACTTTTAGGATACATACGGGTAACGGAAGAACCGTTCTTCGGGTTCTCCATGCTCGCAGGAGCGGGCCGTGTAATATAGCGCCGGGCCCGAAGTGTTACTGACGGCGCTACGGCAACAAACTGCCACTAAATCACCTTTGGCAGACCGTGAACCCGTTCATCTCGGACGCAGGTGTTGCTCGAAGATCCAATCTCGCCGCATCGTCGACGGTGTAATATCTCCGGACGTAAAAACAAAAGCAAGTCAACCCGGAGAGACGCAGGCTTACAAATAATTCGACAAGGTAAATAATTTCGTCGTCGATACGTCGATGGGATCTCGTACGTTTGAGACATAATAAAAAGAAAGTTTCACCCCGAAAAGGTCGTTGCGTAATACCTATTCAGCTCGATAGATTCCTAAAGTCGGTGAGAAAAATTAGTCAAGTAGATAAACGAAAAAGCAGTATTTTCAAGGGAGCACGTAACGAGACGGAAAGTATACACTTTCTCCGAGTATGAATTATACGAGGAGTGATTATAGGTATTACGTGCATGTAGCGACCATAAACGACCGTGCCCAGCTAGAAACCGCTAAAGAGGACCGCGGAGCGCTTAATTTCACCCTCTTCGTTCGCTGGATATACTTGATAAGCGTGCTCATAAGTTACGCGATCAATTTTCATATTGCCCGTATCGTTGCGTTCGATACGGACACTATGAAAAGGGAACCATTGACGAAATTAGATAGTCCGCGGATAGTTTTCCCCGACGCTTCCCTCGGTTTTATGGAAAACACTCCTATCTAATTTCACGTAAATTCATATAATCTTAGAAACGATGATTGACGGATAGCTTGTAGAATATGACTCAGAATCGATGAACCGTGGCGTGATCCCGCGAACGGATAGAACGACGGATGATTACTCACGATTAATAGAAGCGTAAAAAGTACCGCGATTTATCATCTTCTTCGATAATTGTCGAGATAATGGGTGATCAGGAATTAGCCCGGACCGCGCCCAGACGAATATTGTCAAAGCGAAGCGATTATAGGTCGGGTTCGGAATGTTTGCCATTAAAAGCACGGATCTCAGGTAAATTGGCTCGCGTGTCTTCCGGAGCTGAGCTCGCACAATTTATAGCTTCATCGTGCTTTCGGTATTGTAGATTCCACGATATAAGCGGTGGTACGCACGCGCGTGTGTCGTGTGTACTCAAAGTTTTCCTCGTTACAGTCTATGCCTGGCCAGATTATGCAAATCGTTACTTTTAACCATACCTGAAGATTATAATAACTCTTCGGCTGTCATGTTCCGTTTGTAATGATTGCGATTTTCCGACCGATAATACCCCTTGGCCTTTTACTATACGTGCCACACGGAACGCTCGATTGTTCGCAGCTAAAACGTTCGTTAAGTTTCACGGAAATGCAATACAAGCTGCTTGTTTAAGATATGTTTTTTCCTTTTTGTTTGCGTCACCGTTTAAACGTACGCGAAACTATAATTCTTTTGTTCACCGCCCAGAACTAATCTGGGAAAATAATTAACGCGTCTTATCGGATTTCGCTCTAATTTGAAAACCCGTTTAATTCGATCCGCGAAGACGCGTGTAGGATCGGTTTATCAGATCGTCGCTATTGAATCACTCCATTAGGATCTAACCCCTAGCGAAGCAACCCCTGGAAACGATTCTCTTATCCACCCTCGGTGCGATAGGCTCTGCCGGAGGTCGCTGCAACAGACTGTGACATATTAGGCTACCCCCTGAGGACATCATCCCCGTATAAGAGGCCCATAAAGAGGGTGACTCCACTCCCAGATTTATTGTTTCGCGATTTAGTGGCCGAGCGACCCGTGGGAGCAACTGTCGCTTGCGGTTGCTCTTCGTTCACCGTCTAGTTTACGTTACGTTCGATCACGTGAGTCGTAAATATATTATAGTTCCATAAAAGATACTTGTTTGCAAAAAACTTTAGCGGTTCGGACGTCTTCGCCCACTTAGATACGAATTAAAAACTCAAGCCCGCGTGTATCGAGTGTTTCGTCGATTCTTAAACGACGATTAAAATATTTACGCACGTAATGTTTCAGGAAGGACAAAAGTTTGCAACGATCTAGTTTCACCGAAGAGAAAGCTGTTACTTCTCTCCGAGATTTATGACATTCTCTATTCCCATGAAACTTGGAAATCACAAGTTTCCCCTCGGTAAAAATTCATGACTTACGTAAAAGCCCTTTCGTCGAGGACACTTGACAAATCTCATCTTTCGCGTTCGCGTCCTCGATTAATACCTAGCGGGGACGCGTCTCGCGTTAAGTTTCCAAATAAAAGCGGGACAGGGTAAAAATAGCGCGACTCGCGACTGGCATGTGTCGTCTAATGAAGCGACCAATCTGTAAATCTAACGGGACAAAGGCAGGGGTCGTTATGCAATATGTCGGGAGGATAATTCGTGGCCCCGGGGTACGAGCGTGATAGTGATACCGACGTAGGTATCGAAATGCAAATTATCCACTCGCAAGGACGCGCGGGGAGCGAAACGTGGAAAATTGAGCGTCGATCTCGTTGACCGTTCAGGCCGGTTTTCACCGTGCTCGATCGACTACTGCGTTTTGATATTACGTAACCGCGAGCGCGATCTAAATCTAATCTCTGACATATCGTAAATCGATTCCACGAAAATCGATGGAGGGTTGAGATAATAAATTACATCGACGCACGCACGTATACGCGTCCGTATAATATGGAAATATACATCGTGATCTTTAATAGAAAGTCATTGAACGAGTATTTTAATTCAGCCGATTACGCTGCAGTTTTCTAGTACTCGATACCCTATCGAGAAACGTTTTCCCGTTAACCGAAAGATGTTTCCCGCGTGACGGGTCTACGGTAGTTTGCGTGTAATCGATTCGCCGCCGATTTCGTCGTATTCCTTCGTGTAGTTCGTTGGCAATTATCACGATAATCATTTAAAACTCGCTGGTTCCTCGTTTACCCTCGGGGCACACGCAACGATCATTCGCAAGGTGCAAGTCGGTCGTACGCATCTGCTAAAAGGAAAATCGCGAGCGCGTCTTTACCTACGGAACACGTACACATATACCGGAAGCCTTTACGGACCTTGGAAAGGGTCGTTGCTCTATACCGGTCGTGAGAGGCGAGTATACTTTCGAGAAACAACTCCAGATCCCATCCCGCGAGTCCGAGTAAAGTTCAGCTAATTATTCTGACATTTAACACTTCTTCTTCTCCTTATCCGCTCGGATGAAAGTTAGCCAGGCTCCTTTAACATCCGTAACGTCGTATATTTGCCGCATAACGATCGATCGATCCGAGGTCGACATATTTGATGAGACGTATAAATGCTGCGGATGAATTATCGCGTCCGAAGCCGTGGTAACCGAGCGTTTGGTATTTTGGTTCCGACTCCGCGGGGGTTTAGCACCCCTGCGGAGATTCCCCGCCGTTGCCACGCTTCTCCCCCTGGCTCGAGAAACGATCCGATTACACCTCAAGGTGTTTGCGATGAGAACACGCCGTGCGAAGTACTTTTCATACCGTGCTCGATAATACCACGATAATGGGAGCTGTTTGAAAAACTTAATAGAATCTCGAACGTTAGGTTCACTTCACACCGGGAGTTTCACGCCCATGAATTATGTGTTTCGATTGAAAAAAAAAACAACAAGAAAATAAAGCAGAATGTCTCGACATGCGGAGAAATATACGAAATTTGGAGCCGTCTCGATGCTCTTGGTGTGAAACCTCTTCGACGAGGTACACCACGTAGTCCATTAATTCCTGTAAGCCCGGACGGACCCGATTTAAACGTACCAATTTAGTTCGCAAAAATGTTGTATTGTGTTGAACCGAGTAAAAGTAATCGACTTAATAGAATCGCCTCGTGAAGAGAGATAGAGAGTTGTTAATAATCTTCCACTTTACCCCCGAGTTGCACGTTAAAGCCTGGAGGTGTTGACCAGATCGAGTATTGTTCATCTTTCCCATGATGGTTCGGTGAATGACGCTCGCTGCGATGATACGTCACGATAATGGCCGGTAATTCGACGTACGATCGAGGCTCGTGCGCGCTAGGAGGAATATTGTTTACAGCGATGGAGGCAGAAGAGAAGTTCTTGGCTTTTCAATTATCGAACCTCCGAGCGATACGATGATGGTCGGTGCGCAACTACACGTATAACCGTGCTCGGTAAACCCACACGCGTGTATCTACCAAATTGCAGCCACGATCTCGTATTTGCTGCACCGGACGACGTGTGGATACATGTACCTATGTATGTATGTATGAACGTACCGTCCCTCTGTCTTTTATACTTCAGACAATGCCCCTCTAATCGGGAATCTCTGCTTTCGGGAAATTCGGATTGAATTGTTTTCTTTTTTTTTCGAAATTCCCGATGCATAATATCGTAGGCGGTGTTTTTCATGTACGTATCTGCACGGTGAATTCCGTTGGCGACGATACATGGGAATAATGGCCGATAATTCGAGGTACCGGCGCTCGCGCGTGCAATACGAACATTGTGTACAGCGATGATGCGAGGTACCCAAGCTTTTCAATTATCGTACCTTACAGGATAACAACGGAGACCGTTGAAACTGCGTACGTTATATCCTGGTGCAAGTGCATCCACCCACACGTCGCTGTTAAATTGCAAGTTTAACCGTTTAATAGGAGCCGAGCAACATACGATGGAATACGGGGAAAAATCTATTCGGCTACGTGGAAAAAAGACTAGGAAACTATCAACGCGCTAATCGATCAAGATTTCTTTCTGGCGGTGAGATTATTGAAATGTGGGTTATCGATTTACGCGACCGGTTTCAACAAACGTTCCGTCCAGGTTCTAATACATTCGTTATATAGCACGGTAAAACACGTAAATCATAGGCAAAGACAGTGTATGTAGCAATAAATATATCCTTCGTGTAATGTCTTGCAACCTGCAATTCCGTAGAATTTATACCCGACTGAAAGTTAGGCAGAGTGTCGATACAAAAGGTAGAATTTATTTATCACAAATTTAGCGAGAGTCAAAGACACGTGGATGAGGTTTACGATCGATTATATCGTCGACGTATTAGCGGACAACAAATTATCCCGAGAGATTCATCTTCCGAGAACGTCGCGCCACGATGATCGACGAAAGATTTCCATCCCTGTTTCTTTTTTCCGTGATTCACATTGTACGAGACGGGAGTTATAGAATTTTGAGAATCGATCGATCACACGTAAACACGGTTCTTCGAGGTTTTCGAAACGTTCGGCAGGCACAGCGGCCATATTGTCACCCTGAACATCTGCCACTCGGAACCCCGCGCTTCCACCGGTTACGAACGAGTTTTCGAAAGGGTGTTTACATGTCGGGACTTACGACGTGCTCGACAAAAATAATTCATTAAGCCCCTGCGGTGGGCGTGACGGCAAATCGGAGGGGATTCTGTCGTCGAAGAATGGAGTGTACGCGATTTTCGGTGTACCGACAAACGGTGGTTTAACTTCGATATTTGTCGGCGAGCTACGCGCCCAGATGTCCTTGCGATTATTTGCGAAAATATCTGCTGTGCCGTGGTACGTTCGCCGGCACGATTTTACGCGAGATGAAATCTCGATGTTTTTCCGCGCAGGGGACAGAGAACGGTATCCTTCACCGCGAAACGAATGGATGCTACCGTTGAACAAAGGACAACGTTGCGCGTTTTGTAAGATCTGCGGTTTGTTAAGAAAATAGAGTTCGTCCTCCTTTAGCGGCGACATTATATTTTTCCGTGGCAGGGACAAATTAGGACGACATCCTCGTTGCATCCGGTGCTCCAGGTAAATCCTCTTAGGTCACATAAAAAGACCATGCCCTGCTTTTATCCCCTCCAAGCGTGACGAAGGTCGCATTTTTGCGACAAACTGCTCTTCACTGTGCCCGTTCGCAGTCTATTGTTGTCCTTGAAAATGTCAACGGGGCGTCGCTTAAAAGGACACTTTTACCCTACGAATCGGATTATCGGATTACCAGCGTGGAAGTGAAGTGGAGCGAGATCTCTTTCGGATCTTCAAACGCGGCGACGGAAATATGTTTTCCCCGGTGCTGCGAACCAAGTGCAATCGCTAATTGTTCGACGGGCTATAGCGGTTTCTCGAATTCTTACGTATATCTTGGTCGACGATTGACGGGAAACATTTAAAAATAGAGAACCGAAGAAAAATCGTTAGCGACCTCTGCTCCTGGTGGGATTATAAGCTTATAGGGAACTGGAGGAAGGCTATTGCATTATTATAGGAAGCGACGGGGCGCGGTGAATGTTGTCTATGAATTAATGAACAGCATGGGGGCGATGGCGATATTCCGGACGTGGACGATCGATGTATTAACTATTGAAGAAACGTCGATCGATTGTCGTCGAGAAAGCTACAAGTCTGCTTCGACCCCGAGTTACTTATAGTACGACATATTTACGAGGAAGAACTTCTATCGCTAATATACCGATGTTTGAATTGAATGAGCTATAAATCCTCGAATATCTTTTTGACATTTACAGAGAAGTATGACGGCGATGCGAGTCTCGATGCCGAGAACCTTTCATCTACCGAACGACGTGTGAAAATGCTTGCGCAAGAATAGAGGATAAAAGTAGAGAAAGGAGAAAAAGTTCCTCCTGAACTCGGTGTGTCTCCATTGGCAGGATCGAGTGACGAGAGGAAGTAGGTATCGTGTTTCCATCCCACGCATCCTGTCAAGTGGATCCTCGTACACAAAGACGAACAGACAAATAATTGGCTCCTTGGGTGCACAGGTAGAGGCCAGTCCTTTTGATCCCTGAGAACCTTGCGCAAGGACTATACGAAGGATACTCGATACATTCGGATCGGGTGCTCCGACGTCGTCAACGGGAGAAAAGAGACGTAGAAGAATAAACTGTTGGCAACATATACGTACACTCGACGCGACAGGTTTACGAAATTTAGTCGGTAATATTTATTGAAATTTCTCTGTAGCTGTCACCGACCGTACCGTTGCTCGCGGTATTTTCCTTGAAAAGGGCATCACGGTGTAATAAGCGATGTCGCGAAATAACGAAGCGTAGCAAAAAGGAAGGCCACGGTCTCGAAACGGAACAGTGAAACCAGTATGTATGTATGTACGGTAGAGATACGAAGATCCCGGCCGGCCCTTGTACTACACGGATGGATTTTTCACCGAGATTAATTTTCGGCACGGCCAAAGAGGAAATTTTTCTGCTGACTTAATTAATACTCGTGCGCCTTTCTTTCTGATGCCATGGATTTAATTACTTTTTTACCGCGACTCGTAAATCATCTCGCCGAGGCCACGGCAGTGGCGTCCTTCTTGCCGAGTCATAAAGTAAAATAAAAAATGAAAGATCGCAGCCAGTGCGCGGCCAACAAGTCGAACACGTGTTGGCAAGAGAAGTACCCACAAAAGCCGACAGAGAGCTAGGCGTGTTCCGTGGCTTTCGGAGACCAGCTCTTCTGTCAAAACAGAGCAGATCATCCAGGATCATCTGACGGATTACAGACTGGCCGACTTGATAATTCAGAAAACGGCTCCAGGTATACCGTGGCAGGATTCATCCCCGAACAATGTTGCAAATGGATGATCACCGAACTAAGGTAACAATGTGGGGCTACTGCAATTGCGTGCGTGCGCTCAACTAACGAGCTCTATGGTCTGTCTGACATAGTAGCCGCGCTATCGTAGTCAGAATTATTTTCCTAATTACGGTAACCGTTGGCCATGTTAGGAATTACGTGTAGAAGTTATTTCTTATCTAGCTAATTGCACCTTAGGATCGCCTAACAGTCGGAGGCAATTGTTAGCCGTTAGTAGCCGATTCGAACGGTGCCGTCGGGAATCTTGGCGATTCTTCAAAGTGGTTACTAATTTCCCCGGGTCGACAACATCTCCCGATCTTATCTCGCTCTCGGTCGAAAGGACTGTAACGAAGGTGACAAGTCTAACAGTAGCACCTGATCCCGGAGATCGAGTATTCCGTGCTCTACCTGGCCGGATTAAGATCCCTATCTGAATGGAGGCTGAGTAATTGACCTTGCCCCGAGGAGATCAGAGGTTGACAGCTACCCTTGTCTTAACGGACAGGTCCGGACTTTAAAGGCCTTGATCGTACAACGAATCCAACTGCCAGTTGCCTCGTAATTTCGTTCAACTCGGATCACGCGGTAACCGTGGATCAAACGATTCGATCGGACCACTTCTCAAAGATCGATGACCGATCGAATCGATTCGGACATTGGTGCTGATCGTTCCGGACTGACGTTCGGTTCGTCGAGTCAACCAGTTTACGTTTTGTAATAATGACGAAAGATTAGCGAGGGACTCACCACATGTCCATGAACCGGTGATTTAGCGATAGACTGCAGCTGCGGATAAAGTTGGCCAGCCGCAGCCGGTGTCATATCGGTCAACATTTCGTTGACGTCCTGGCGACCCGATCCGGATGTTGGCCAATTCTCGTTGCCGTCTGTTATCGCACGTAGTCTCGAATCAGACGTTCCGCTGACGTCACGGATGTCGGATTTGTGGAAAATCTTCCCCTTTGATAGGCACTACACTAGCAGATCACAGGAAGATTCGGAACTCTGGCCGGTGTAAAAGAACGATGTTCGTGAACGTCGGTAGCCGTCGGCCAGGTGAAAAAGTCAGGTCGAAACGTCGAGGGAAACCGGTTAACGTGGTTCCCGTTCTTCGCCCCGTGACAGACTGCCGGCTATCCGATCGGCTGTGCCCCGACCAGACAGGGAAATGGTAGGGAAGTGCCCAGGACTTCGGCCCCTGGGCAAAAAAGGGGCAGAGCCAGCTGGGCGGGGCTCCGTTAGAGCCAGGTGCCGCCCCTGACCGCCCTCTCGCTGTGCTTCCTCGACTTTATTTATCCCCTCCTTTATTCTCTCCCACCCTCACCCTGTTTCTATCCTCTGTCTTGCTTCCTTTCCTTCTTGAATAATTCTATCTCGTTTTCTCCGGCAATTTTGCCGTGAAATGCGCGCGCAGCCCAGTGCTGGATGGAGGCACGCGAATCGGGGTGCCCTCTCTAGAGCTTCGTCTTTTCATTTGTCCCTCTTCTTCGTGGTGCCTCTTCTTCCTCCACCTTGTTCCAGCCTTTGGTTTACGTGACCCGAACTTGTCGTATTAGGTCCCGACGTACGTACGTTGACGTAACGGTATGCGGGAGCGCTGGTATTTAAACGCAGACGTGTTCGTATCCGATGGCAGAAAAATGGTCAAAAGTCATCGACCACTTTCCACGTTTCGCCTGTAATCGTGTGATCCACTTGGTTTGCCAGATTTCCAAGTCTAGCATAGGAAAGATTTCGCCAAACGTACAGGGTGGAGATTTAGGGCACGCCCAGCTAGGGGGTGGGGCTAAAGTGTTAGAGTGTCTTTTCGCGATTTACGCGAAGCAAAAATAACGACGAATTCTGTCCTCGCCATTCCGATCGCATGATATCTTATGTTTTAAACAAGACCACGAAAAAAAAGTAAATTATGACTACGCTGGTTTTAGCCGACTTTTTGCCCCAGAAAATGACTGATCATTCGATCCATTCCGATGCTCTGTACGAGCTTCCCTTGGGTCTGACTACATCATAATGCTACTTAAGAAATCCATGTAAAGGATGCTTAGAAGGATAACGAGTATACTGTCTTATGAGCTAATGTGATTTTAATCGAGGACTTTGAATTTCAAATGTTATTGACTTGACCATATTAAACGGAACACCGGGTAGACTCTTCCCAGCGGGGAAGGGAGCAATTATGATCGTTGCGTAGCTTTCAGTGGCGTATTCCCTCATCCTTCACCCGCGTTCTATTTAATCATTTTATTATACGATACCTACACGTTCTCTTGAAACTACTCCACCATAATTGACAGGCCAGTTCTTCGGTCCTTTTCCACAACGTAATCAATTCCACTTTCCTTTCGATATTAGCTCTACACGTTATTACGTCACGTTGGAAATATTCAAATGTATTTTAGGGCAGACGACGCGGCAGGGTCGCTACGCCACTGCGCGTAGAAACAGACGGCCGCGGACGGACGTGTCGGGGTCGCATTAGGTCCTAATTTTCCATAATGGAGGAAGGCCGAGAGGCGCCACGGTGGCGAGGCGACCGTCTAATCGCGGTCCATTCATAACCGCTGTTGGCCGCGGCAAGAAAACCATCTCCCGAGTCGTGTCCGAGATTTCCGCGGCCAATTTAAACGTAATACCTCACCGGCTCCGACAAATTTCTTAATACTTCATGTTTAATAACGTTTTCGACCGCGTGGCAATTCCTGGGTGCTGCCTGTTGTCCTATTCCAGCGACGATTGTACGTTGGGAGATCCGTTTGGAATGCCGGCGGTAAAAAGAAATCAATATTCGTGAGGAAGGCGAAGTGTTTCGCGGAATGAGAACATTATCGGGTGACCACCCACGCGCCTAGGTGGCGATGATGCGTACATCGCGTGCGATCGGGCCACAAAAGGTGCGGATCCACCCCTAGCCAACCGCCACGGTTAGCGAGAAAAGGGATGTTTTACAATGAACCGACGCGGAGACGAGCGTTTTAACGCCGCTGTAGAATAGACCGAACGGCAAACGAGGGCGCGCGGGAATTATCCACCCAAGGGGGGCGGTGTTTTGTATCGCTGATCGATGCCTCCCTTCTCTAACAGAATATCGTTTCTAGATTTTTGGATAAAAATGAGACCGGTGATTTATTGTCGCGGGCATCGCGAGCCTCGGACACGCACATCCACTGCACAAATGGAAAACAAGATATACGTCCTGGTAATTTCATCGCGATCATATTACGGTTCCGAAGGCTCAGATTCGGAATTTCGAGACTGCCCATGAATCGCGAAGCACGGAAAGTTTAACGTTTGGGAATTTAATAATAAATTTCCATGGTAATGAAAAGGTGATGTTACACGCGTGTTACTTGCAATGAAATTTTATCACTGACCGATTGATTTTCTCCATCGATCCAGCCGATATCGGGCCCGTCGATGATGGATCGTTGATTGGCAGAGATGGGCAACGGGGTTGAAAGGGAAACGGGCCTGACGGGGGCGGATAATGACAGGGCGGCCTCGCGGGGCTAAGATGGTCCGCACTGGGACCAGGTTCGCCTCTTCCACGGCCATGTGGCCATCGGGAGATGCTGATGGACTAATAATTACCAAACCAGCTTCGCATATAGCGGCTGGGACCAGAAAATGAAGATTCACCTCCACAGGACCGAGACCCAGAACTATATCGTCTCGTGTAAGCTTAGTAGGCTGTTAACCGCGAGATACTTTAAGTTTAATAACTACGAGCAGTTATCTGTTTGGTCTATCGCTATCGTCTTTGATGGGATAGACGGGCTCCCATTATGTTAATACGAACACGTTAAACTTTCGACGCATCGACGACGGTAATTTATGCGCCCGTGCGTTGTAATTTGCACGTTTTCCTTTCCCCGTGGGAGATTATCGATCGTATGGAAATTGTCGTATCATTAATACGTTTTACACCTGTTTTAAATAATTGTCGTACACGAGAGAGCGAACAATTAAAAGAAATTGTTTGCCGGACGGTTCCAACAACGGTGTCAACTAGTTTCAATTCTCGTTTCATAAATCAAGCCCTCGTGCGAAGTGTATAATAGAAGAGCCACTGATAACGTGCAAACATTCTTCGAACGATATACGTATAGGTATACGATGCTTCGTTTGCCGCACGCGATTGTTAACTCTCTCGAGGCAGGCATTTTTACGATCCAACCTCTGCTTACGCGGTTGAAAAAAAAAATAAAGAAAGTTTTACATTAATCGCTGTCCGCGTAGCACCGTAAACTGATATTTCAGGCGTCTAGCTAAAACGAATACGATTCCCCGTAGGAATATCCCCGACGGATGTTACAAAGTTGACCAACCTTTTATCACCTCCGACCACGTTCGTGTTACCATTTCGTTCCATCGTGGTGTACGATTCGTCTTCGGTAGATTCTAGTTGGCGCGGTAAAAGGAGGCACGTAGAATCTCTTTGAGGCTTTTAAGGTCGGACAGCACGTTTTGCCGTGAAACAAGGCGAAGAGAAACTTGTCTAGGGCTGATTTACCGACTCGTTGCGATGTTGGCGCGGAACTCGCGGTCCCTACACCGTACGGAATAGGAAGACGTCCACAGATTTATGGGGTGTTTCACTGGGTGGAGAAGACGATCCTCCGTAATTCACGCGGTAGTCCCTGTCGACGTTATCCACGGAATTCTGGCGAACCCTGATTAACAGTCCAAAGGCTACGTCGGTCCGACTCGAAGGAATTAAGAGTGGAACTGTGCCACGATTACCTCGCCATTAGATGGCTAACGAAGTGTAACAGTTGTAAATCGTCGAACGTGGAAAGTATGAGAATCGATCGATCGTCGTTCAACAAGTAGAATCATCGATGATTGGCGAGACGCATTTATCGCACGGTACATACACATCGACGGGGGTTCTCTTCCGGAAAGCAGGACAGTCGTATAAAACGAAGGAAAAGAGCGTGAAGAATTAGTGCAAAAAGGGGGAAACAATTAGTCAGGTTGAGGACCGCCGACAAATTCGCGCGCATGTTCGCTGGAAGTTGAGATTGCAAAATGACGTGCAAACTGAGGGACGCCCTCGTCCGCCCCCTGGCAATACGGTAATCACTATAATTACGTATCGAGCCCTTATATTAATATCCCCCAGCTACGTCTCTCTTTCTCCCTTTCTTTCGTCCTCTCTTCCACCCGCCGATTCTTCGTTCGTTCGCCTTAGAGTTTCTTGAAAGTCGACTTTTTTCCAACCTTTCACGCGAAACCGATCGGCCGCGATTCATCATTCGCCCCGAACGTTATTTTGTTCGCTAATGAGCATTTTAGGGGAACGATGTATGTCGTAACAGGTTTGCGAACTCCCCGGCACGAGAGTCCTCGAGCTTTTACGCTGCCGGTTGCTCCCGCTAATGAACTTTGGTCCGCGTGCTTTCCGCGCGTGCAGACCGGGCTCCCGGGTGAAATCAGATTGCGAAATCCGATTGGCAATCGTGCAAATCGGATTTTCAGCGAGAGCTGATGAATTGGCGGTGCGTTAAGGAGAATCCGTGCTGCGTGAGGCCCGGCATTGGCCTCTTTAGGTACAGGGAGATGAACAATTAACGGAGGGTGTTCCTGGACCGCCCAGGAAGCCGTCGCAGAAGGGTGCGGATCCTGTCAAATATCAGCGATGGATCTTCCTCGATTCACGGAGTTCTCGAAATATTTCGAACGCTTTTTCCACTCGGGAATATCGTCGTGGCAAACAAAAAAACGCCACGAAGTTTAGTAGATAAATCTGAAATAATGAATTACGGATAAATTTACCTCCAAGTACTCCGTATCCGAGGCGGAGTGATGGGTCTGCTGGGCCGTGGTCGGTACCATGGACATCACGTTCTGCGGATGGGCCGGATGGGAATACTGATACGCACAATTCATATCGAAATCGTTCGGTTCAATGATACTTTCAGTTCTGAATTCCAATGTTTCTACGTTCACGCGCAGAATAATGGTATCAGCATAGCTTCGCACAGTGTATCATCGTCAACACCGATACCGTGACACAGAATTTATCGCCCGGACGTTCAACGATCATATCCCTCTGTCGCGTATTAATTTCCCGACGGAGAAAAAAGCATAAGGGCCGTGGTAGCTTCCGTCAGAGTACGAACTCTCGTGTATCGAAGAGATGCTGCGATGGAACGAGGTTCGTCGGCGGTAGCTCGGTAACCCCTCGTATATCCCGGTAATCACAGTAATTTCTGTCGGTGTTCTCCACGGAAGGTCGGTCGACCGTGGGTCGAGGACGCCCGGCGTCGCGGTGCGTCGTGTGGCACGCGGAAGGAAAAAGAGAGACTTCCAATTAGCGGAGGATCTAGAGGTGCAGCTCGCGGCGTGCAACAATTATAACTGAGCTTTTTCGTCCCCCACGAGAGAGGAATGGAGGCGGTTCCACTCTCCTCTCCACTGTGTGTTTCACATACGGAGTGCGTGTAGAGTGCGTCCGCGTTCGAGAACAAGTGTGTTACCATCGTGGAAGGTGTTTTGGTGGGGCAGAGGCAGCGCCCGCCCTCGCAACCTCACGATTGTCTAATCCTCCGCAACCCTAACAGCACCCTCTCCTCGCCGCTCTCTCTTTTTCTCTCCCCGTCTTCTACTCCCTCCATCCTACACCATCGACCAATTAAAACGCGCTACGATCACGTGGTGCCGCGGCCGTTCTTCCTGTTCGTCTTGGTTTTGTTGCTGTTTTTACTCATCCTCATCCTCTCTGCTACATCGTCTTCTTCTTCTTCTTCTGCATCTTCTTCTTCTTCTTCGTCGTTGTTTTCTTGTTCGCCCGGTGCGCTTCGATACTTCTTCGGGGTCACGCCGAGGGACTTCTTTTCAACGCTGCGTGGGAGGCGAGCGGCCAGATTACGATGATTACCAACCATGCACGAAATACACGAATGTTTCTAGCTATTTCAATATATACCGATAGTTAATTTCTTTGCGGTGGTCGCGAAGATATTCCTGTGTCGTTACTACGGGGAACAGGTTCTCCGATTTTACGGAGTCCGTGGTAATGTTCCAAGCAGCGTACACGCTTGAACCATATACGTATATATTGTACGAACGTTTTTTTTAGGTCGACGTACATACATGTTAATGGAATTCATCCAATAAAACAGCGAGACACTACAGTGATTCTAGTAATGAGTTATTTGCTCGCAGGCAGGAAACACGTGTATCCTATTCGCTTGGTTATAGTTATTTATGATCGAAGCGTTAATTAAATTTCAATTATCGTATTAAATACATTCGCCGATGTCTGTTCGGGTTAATTCGATTTGCTACGTTTAGAACGTAGGTGGGTTATCGATTTTATATGCTGGACGACGAGCCCGATATGCATGCTCGTATGAGTTATACGTTTAATTAAAAACCCGGTGAGAAAGTTGTTAGAAAAAACTACGGTATGCGTGCCGTAGATAACCGCGATAAAACTGTTTACCGCGGTTATAATGCAACATCAAGATATGCACGGTATTTATCGTAAGATACGTTCCCGTATCAATGTATAACTTCTTACCGTTCGATGAGTAGTACAACGATATAATTATCGTATCCCTCGGGATTATATCCATTATCGTTCACGCTAATGACATTGCGTACCGAGCGTAGAAATTTATCGTACGCCGCGTACGAGCGCAACAAGCGCGTCCCGACAACGTTGAATTTCAGTTTCGCGATCGCCTTGCCTTATCTTTATGTACCGTCGCGAGTTCTTTTTCATCGATTAGAAGGTCGAAACGTAACCTCCCACTAAACGCGATAAAAAAACTTTAATCGTCTCGTTAGGGAATTGGTTTCTTTCGCTCGTTACATTTTACATGCCGTATCGTTGTCCATTATATCGGGATGATTTTTAACAATCGCCCAAGGGCACCGTGTACATTCGTTACAATGGTATACGGATACCTGTGTGTGTGTGCGCGCGCTAGTGTGTTTGTGTATCGTCTGAAACCGGGCGAGATGACGGCACGTATTATAATGCGACATTTAGCCGGCGATCATCGACGCTACTTTCTATTCGTAGGCACGGCTCTATGTTACACGTTTAGTCACGCCATTGCCTCGACCCGATGGAATTTATTTCCGTGGCAACGTTCTCTCCGCGAGAAACGTATGTACGCTAAACAGCGGCCCGTGCAGCGCGCGATATTTTCCTCGTATTTCGCCGAACCAGTTTCCCGTTTCAGCGTGAATTACTCCAACTACTTTGAACTACTTTACCTTTACTCGAAAGAGGTGAATGAATGAACGAGGCGGCGTGTGCAAGAACGCTTGGGTGAACGGATGATTGCCGGTGAATGGATTCGTATTCTCCCTCGGACGCATAATGCCAAAGTATGCTTCTTGCTCTTTCTTCTTTTCCGTCTCCCATTCGCCTTGTAACTCGATACAGTGGGAACCGCGTGTGATCTCCATTCACCGGTTTGAAAATGTTGAGGAAGGACCCAAAGGATTGGCTCTAGCTCGAGGGTGCCACGCCGACAAAGTCCCTTTCGCTTCGCCCGTAGCGGATACTTCAAGGGACTTTGAGTCCACCGCGATTCATCGTTACAACGATTTCGGAAAACAATAAAAACAGAAAAACGAGTCGAGTACATCGTGAACAAAAACCACGCGTTAAACGAGTATATCACGTAGTACGATGAAATTACAGCCTCGCGTCCTGGCGGAGGATTCTTTTTCACCCCTCTACGCTACTTACGAAATGAGTGATGTTGCTCCGGCTAATTAACGATAATCGATCGAACCGGGGTACCTGGTTAACCTTTACCGTTTAGCCAGCACTCGGGACGTACGGCGCTCGACATCCGGCCAGGTGGCGCCTGACGAGTTTTTCCAAAATAGAGTAAACGCCGATCGCGTTAAGGGATGATGAATGACGGTGGCCACGACGAGATAAAAATGAAAGAGGCGTATCGATACACAAAGCCGGGACGGTTTTTTTCCAACGATGAAAAATTGTGTCGGGTGGAGTGGAGACTTCGTGCGTTCCTCGTAGGATATGAAACTGCCAGACGGATGGACGGACGGACGGACGGACAGAAAAGAACGAATGGTCGTTTCTTTCGAGCGCAAACGGACCAGCGCTCTGTTATTATAGCTTTCTCTCTCGATTCTCTTCTCTTTTCTTCGAGTCTTAGAAGAGAAGCGGATCGGCGCGGCGGTTCGAGCCGCGTTACCGACGAGAGAAAGAATAATAGCCTCCCCCTTAGGACGACCGCGGCCTACAATTAAAACTCTCGCGCGTTCCCAAGGGCGGGAAGGGCTCTCGTTGTTGCGCGCCGGCTAATCGACTCGTCCAATGTCCAGTTCGTGGATCTTTCCTTTCGGCCCCTCGCGAAAAGAAGAAATCGACCCCGACGCGAAAACGAAAAACAAACGGGGCGATTCGATTAGAAAATTCGTGTTCCACGGCGAGAACGTACTTTCTCCGTCGAGTATAAAAAGGCCAACGCGTTATACGCGTTCGATTGAAATCGATGAAACCGTTGTCCCCGGCCGTGGAACGGGGCAAAGGGAACGCTACGCGTAAGCGTAGTTCCGGAACGCATCGAACCCTCTTTTTGCCATCCGGAAAGGGAAACATTCATTTTGCCAAGAACATCGGAAAAAAGCTTTGAAATTGGGGTGGAAGCCAGTGGGCGCCGGACGACGTCACCGAACCTACCGTACAAAGAAACGTTCGATACTTAACGTTTACTACGCTGTCCGAGTAGATTTCGCCGAAGATATAAAACGCAAACAAGAAAATTCTCTATTCGAAACACAGAGATCGAGGACGAACGTTCCTCGGATGGAAGCGATTCAAAGAGATTCGTGATGCTACGAGGTGAAAAATGAAGGTGATCAGTTGCCGTCAGGCTAATAACATAAATTAACATCGGGCATGGCCATCGAATGGCAAGCCAGTCAAGAGGGCGAACGAACAACATGCCAACGGTGGCAGTTGCCCCGGTGGTTTCGCATTACGGGTTACGCGGGCGGGGTAATCACGATGATTCCGAGTCCGGGGTCGGTCATCATCTCGTCACCGCGTCACCCGCGGCCAAAAAACGTGCCACACGTCCTTAACCCCGTGCACGTTGCATCAACAGCTCCGGCCATCGAAACGGGGAGACGGGATGCGAAATGCTTTATGGACTTATCAATCATTTGGTAGCTCTGTTCGGGAATCAAGCTGCTCGGAAGGTTCTTTGAGATTTCGCCTCTGTTATTAGCAGCCGATTGAATGATTTCGCCGAGAGAATCGGATGGGAGAACTGTTTTCTGCGGTGCGATTCGTTTACATGAATATATTTCATTCGGTGGGAATCTCTTCGAAGCGCCGAAACGTTAATGAGTAGAAAATTCAACCTCGTCTGACTCGAATGGATTACTTCCCCCGTGACGATATTTCACGTCGAATCATCGTAATTTCTTCGCCGTCGCGGAGACAAACATCGAACGCAGACAGAAACGAAACCCTGGCTACCTTCGAAGCTGGAGTACAGGTACCAAAATGGCGGTCCGGTCGGTGGTGTCCGTGTACCAACGAGCTTGGTACGAAGGTGGGCCAAGGTGTGAGCAAAACGTGATATATGCTCCGTTCTCGGCTCGTGGTAGGAGAAACTCGGCACGAGTGGGGCACGTAAAATGATACGTGGGTGTAAAGTAAAATGGTGGCCGACCGCGTCGGTACACGTTCCCGATGAGAACTGGTACACCGACGACATTCTACATAATCAATGAATCGTATCGCCATCGTGTACACATTATACGCTACACGATGACAGGATGAATTATATCGTTTCTACGGACACGTATCCCCGGGGACGACGAAACGCTGACTAACTTCCACGGGGTTTCGACGAGTTCGTCGGGCCGTTTTCGCCGATCTGCGAATACTCGAGAGAAAAAAGGGGTACGCGACACGGCGCCAGATTCGCGTCTCCGAGAGGATCGGTCCCTTTGTGGGTGGACTCGTATCTACGTGTGCCCGGCGTATGAATGTACTCGCATTTTGACCGGGCGTGCAGGGGGGACCGGGGGACGACCGCGGCCGGGCCCCGAACCCGGTAATTAAATAGCTGAACCCTGCAATTAGGGCCACTAAATCGTGGCGGACCCTGGACCCGGCCAGCGAAGGGCCCGCCAGACACAAAAAACAACGTTCGAAACGTTGCTTAAACCCGCGCGAGCCGGGCACACGGATGTACCGTGGCGAAGAGAGCACGTCGCGGGGGTGGCTCGGTAATATGTGGGAACCTAATCGAGCGAAAGATGCATTAGGTTTTGACCCTCGTACCTAGACACCGGGTTAGCTTGCGAACACGATTCTACTTATTTCGAAAAAACTTCTCCTAAGGAAATCCACGAACAAATTCGTTACGGAGGAAGAAACAAAATCTGTTATTATTGCTTTTGATTCGACCGTAAAGCGAAATCAATGCCAGATTGTCCCGTGATTTACCGATTCACCGCTGTAAAAGTGGCGCCCATTGGGAAGGCAGGAACGAAGAGATAATGGTAACAAACCGTCCTTCCTTCCCGTTACAGAACGACAGCTTCTCTCCCCGGTGGATCGTGAGTAACATTTCCGTGTATGCAAAATCGAGCGTGCACACGCACCCGCAGCGTTAGATGGATGACCGAGCATCACGCTCCCCGTCGTATTAAAATATCAGAGAACCCCCTCCCCAGCCTTCCTCGAATGTTCTTTGGAGCCGCGTTCACCCGCCTCGTTGCCATTAAATCAACCACCCACCAGCCCTCGGGTTATCTTACAAGCCTATCTGTGGACCGGCTGAGATATCGCCAAGTCTCCCCCACCACCGCTACGTTTCTTGTAAATCTACGAGCCCTCTGTTCCAGCCACGTACACGCGCGTTTCTTAAAAACCTGGCCAATTTCGTGACCAGCTTTCACGCCCGTGAATTATTTATTTTAACGGAATTCGAACGGGCGCTTTGACGAACAAAAGTTGCAAAACCATGGGTAGAGTTGCAACGGGGAGAAAGGAGGCTAGGATATTTGTTGAAAAGATAGATAGATAGATGATAATCGTTTGTTCTTGGCACGAGCGATGATCTTAATAAGTACGCGTAGTAACCGTGTACCCTCGACGTTCACAGTTCGCGCCTACATGCACGTAGTTCGAAGTTTCCCTCTCCACATGGAACTGGGTAATTACCGCGCGCGCTACGGTATAATAACGAGTTTCGCCCGGGACACCCGCTATTGGGTCGCGAGTAAATACTATAATAATATGACTAATGGCGCGTTATGAATTACAAACCGGATAATGAATAAAGTATATATACGGTTTCGCACTCGGTTCCTTTTTCCCCTCTTTCCATCGTATCATTTTTTTTCACGTTTCAGCGGATACCTGTTGCCCGTTTATTGGCCTCCATTATGTGCACGTGGTTCCGCGCAATTCGCGTTCGCAAGGAAACCAACAGAAAAAAAAGACGAGGAGAGAAATAAAATAAAAACCATCGTATGAAAGGAGCAACGAAGGGGAAACTTTCGTCGAATCGTTATCGAAGGTTTTGCGAGAGAGTCCCGGAGTGATCCGACCACGTTTACCGGGAGGATAATCGCACGCAATTTCTTGCCTCTTTGCTTTGGAGCGGTTTCACACCTTCGTCGTTCCATCTCCCTCCGTCTCGGCGTTCCTCGAGCGGCCGCAAACCTCATCGGCCGTGCCGCGGCTTCGAGGTAAAAGGTTAACTTGATAACCACGCGGTAACCGCGGCCTAACCGCTGGGAAGAGTGTGTACGCCGTACGCGTCGAACTGTGCAATGCGAGCCAACACGTACGGCCAACTACCGTAAGAACCCCACCGTAAGCTGCACCGTGTTTTCCCGTCGCTACTTAGAACCCCGTGATTGCGGTCACAACGATGCCCATGCCACTTTAAACGACTCCATATTCATCCGTAATCGTTTGTACCTTGCCCGAACGATCCACGAGCGACGAGATATCACTTAGGACAGGTGAATCCCGAGGTTTCCTCGCCCGTGCAATTATATTAGCCGATATTTAACGACAAGTAGAACGAATCAACGTTAGAGCAGGCAAATATTAAAAAATTCACGCGATCAGCTGTTCGCGTGAATACATTTTTAAACGTAGTCTCGTTTGGGCGAGGGCTCAGCGATTTCGTATGTATACGTATTCACGTGTTAATATAATTCTGATATTATCGATCCGGGGTGGCTGTGAATTCATTGATCGAGCCCACACGAAACACCGCTATCGTCGATCGACAGCCAAGTTTACTTCTCGCTTTCCACTTAGCGCCTACATGACCGTACATCCTGTTGCATTAGCAGCCTATTTGTAAAGATCGACGCCACCCGCGGTCCAACAATGCCGCGAAGGTGTGTTCGACCGTTCGGCTGATCTTTCGCAGCGTGCGCCCGCACAGCGTGTGGCCACTTGTTCCTTTCGATTCGGTGACTCTTTCGTACGGTGTGCCATCTTTTCCTGGATGACCTGTAGGAACCGTGACTTCTACAATCACGCCGACTCTCTTTCCCTCGTATCGATTACCGGGGACGAATTAGAATGTTCTCGTAATCGCGGGAGAAAGATTGTGTAAATGGCAAGTAAAAAATATCAAAGTCAGACGTTTAATTTCAGACCAAATGTTTTAAGAGTAAATTCGAATGGATTGCGACATGTATGCGAAAGAACCCGCGAAACATACGCGCGACCGCAATTCCGTGTTACGACCACTCGAGGAGGTTCTTCAGCATCCCCGGCATCCCCTGCCACCCCACGAATCCTTTATCCTCCCACCCCGTGCTTCTCGACAAGAACGGTTGTACGTGGGTACGTGCAGTAATCAATTAATTCACCGCAGTGCAGTACGCAGGCATCCTCGTCCATTTTTGAGCGTGCGCGTACGTGTGGACGGACACCACCAAGTAACTTGGATATTAGTCGAGATCGAGTCTCGGGACTCACGGGATTTCAGTGGCGTCTCGTCGCCAGAGATTTTAGTGGCGCTGTCCACGGGCCCCGATACTGTCGAAGCGAGCCCCATCAGATTCTTAAATTTTAAAGCGTACAGATGCGAATCCATTGCAATTTCAAAGGTTACAGATCTCGAATGGCAGAAATCCTGTCGCGTAGAAATTTCAAAGCTCGATAAAGTACATACAAGTATTCGAATAATTTTGACGCTGGGTGCTCGAGAGTTCCACGGAACCTTTGCACGAGCCGCCACTGGATCCATTAGCTTTTATATGCGCGTAGAAGGGGTCAGTTATGTACCCACGTAGATGGTGCACCGAGATAACGATGCCGTAGCCTTCCCGATCGAAGGAGCGTCACGATAATTAGAAAATTAAATTGTCTGCATGCCCGGATTCCCATACGCACGACTACTCGGCAAAAATCCTGCCACCTGTTAATCCATCGTTCATCTTCGGAGACGAACAAGGAATTTTCTAATCAACATTTTTCCCGCGCGGCAACATTCCTCGCCGATTATCCGAATCGGTAGATATTCTGAAAGCAGCCTTCTCCCGAGACCAGTTTTCCGCGAGGATGAAATTGCCAGAGAAGTTTGCCAACCGCGAACATCAACGTATGTACGTGAAAAAGAATAGGAGAAAATGGCAGAAAGTATCGTTCGCGATCGTTAAGCGTATTAAGGCTGTCCGATACGCGGTATCGGACGAATAGCAAAAGGCAGCGGTTTCGGTACACACGTTGCGCAGAGACGAGGAGTTATGGCCGCATTCGTCTCCATTATCCGGTGAATCATTGAGGGAACGACCTAACCCCGACGTTCGAGCTTTAACAGCACCAATTCTTGTACGTCGATATCCTTTGCCGACCGACGAATACCGCCGTACCTCTATTCAGCCCGGTTATATACCCACGGCGCATTATTGTTTGCATAAACGCGATCCGTAAATCTCCCCTCGTTCGCCGATTTGCAATTCCCTCCTTCGCATGTCCGAACGCTTAAACATAAACGCGCGTACGACGTGCACGCGCGTCGCGCATATTTTACACCGAATTTTCCAACGATTACCTTAGATCCATTGGTGATCGTTGGAAACCGGACATTTTCGTAAAAATTTCCCGCGCGTGAAATCCAGAGACCACCTGCCCCGAAGATGTTATCGACGGAAGGCTCGAGTTCGTCAAACGTGACTAACGAGACGATAATTAACCGACACGTACGTGGAATGCCAGAAACGTTCACCGAGCGACTCCTCGGAGTTTACCCGTTAATCCATAAATTCTACGTTTCAATATTTCCGCGAAAAGACAGGAAAAGAGTACGCGAGATCCAGCGTTCTGCCGGTTAACTCGAAGACGTAAGACCGTTCGACGAACTCCGTAATAACTCTCATAATTCTTTGCCCCCCACCCCCTCTACCCTCTTCTTCGGGCTCGCTCGCTCTTTGCCTCGCCGCGAAACACTTTATCGATTTAACATCTTGGTACATTCCACGGCCGTGGCCGCGATGAATTATCACGCGCTTATAAAATGCTTTATTTGTCATCTCGATAATAACGGGGGAGTCCGGTAACGTTATTCAAGATCGTCCTATCTCTCTTCTCCGTTCGCCCGAAGAACAGAGATCGAAGTCAAGCCGGATCACTCTGACTTTTAAATTCGCGATACGAGTTTCGATCCATTGTTCGAGATAATAACCCGCAGCGGGCTCAGAGATTTCTTCTACCACGAGAAAGGTGTTTCTGTGATTCGTAGAAATTTGAAAAAGACTTCTGGCGGGAAAGCCGAAGGATCGATCGGTCGCGTCATCTCGTATCATTTTCTCGCCGCACGCGTTTCACTGATAAATCATCCACTTCGGTGGCTAGCACGGTTCACCTATTGTCCGTTCGAGTTCTCTCTCGTTCGTGTCGATCGGTGTTCGACGTTCGCCAATAGATTCGCCGGCGGTAATACGAGGATAAATTTCCCTGGTTGTAGCCGCGCCGCGTTATTATTTCGCGCACGTGAATTTCAACGAATGCACGCGTGCGTTCGTGCGTGTGTGCGTGCGTGCGTGCATGCAGGACGGCGAGTCTATCGGCGATTATTTATCGATCACCGAAATCACCGGTACGAAATGATATTCCACAGATGGAGTGAAATCTTTCTGCCGGAAGTCTCTTAAGTATTCTTCCACTAACAACGAGGTAAGGAGATTATAACGAGTTTACCGATATATCGTTAGATTATGGGAAATAGTGCATTTCTTTTTTACACAAGTTCCATAGATACACGTAATGACTGTTATTTCCCACGCATGTAACGTAGCCCCTAGCTTTATTTCCGCGACATTAAACTACGTGGACGTAAGAAGATAGCCCTCGTGGATATTCTTGACAATATACATCAAACTCTACGTACGGTCGCGGACAATTTATTGGTTTCACCGCGGAGAATATAGGACTCGTATTTCTGTCTCTGATCAATTTCTCGAAAAGCAAGCAACCTTAATTGCGGATCTCCTTCAATTTACACGCTCCGCTCGTATTACAAAGACGAATGCTCGCGTTCTTTCTTTATCGCCGTTCCCTCGATCGCTTGATCGATCACCGACTTCCTAAGCAACGATCGAAAACCCATTCCGATGGAGTAGTCGAAACGGACGTCTGTTAATCTCAATAACGGACACGCCAGCGTCGTAAATCCTCTGCGCAGCATCCCCTTTCTCGCGGAAATTCCACCCCTGGCTTGGAAATGTCTGCCACGAGGAAAAGTCCAAGTCGCATACATAATTTATACAATTAGCCCGGGACGTCGCCGGGAGCTTGCGCGACACTTACAAGGGTTGATATTAACGTGTGGAGAGACACACCGTGGAGCTAGGGTAACTTTGCAGACAGTTTCCGTATTGTAAATTTCCACGGTCGCGAATTTCGGCGAGAAATAGGTACAAGTTGAACGATACTTTTCGTTTCACAGGAATTTCGCAGTTTAGTCTGCCAGCGAGATATGAAAAGGAAAAAATACGTGAATATCGTCGGGATTAAAGATCCAGCGTTAAAGACAATGGAGAAAGGTGCGAGAGATCGGTGATCTCCCGCAACACCTTGCGTGTATCCACTTTGTCTGTTGTCTTCCTGGTTCGAAACGAGACGTGTGGCTGGCTGGGTAGATGCGTTGTGCGCTCTCCACGATACGGACAGAAAGGGAAAAAAAAAGGTATTCAACGGATGTCCGCAACCGCGATCACGTGATCGGGATTTTATGCTTGGTGAGTAGCAGCGTAATTATGTACAATGGAATAAAGTGAAGAAGAAGTTGGTTATCGACGTATCTTGATCGTGTTTCGTTGAAAAATTGTGGGAAATTGACTTCGCTAACGTGTAATAAATATTGATGTTAATGTTCATTACAGATTTATAATATATTCTATACATGTATGTATACATATATGCTGTTGGTTAATCGTTGCAACGATCGCGAAGCATGGGATATCATAATTACGATGGAAAACTTCTTCGTGTTCTAGCAGACGAGCTTCGCGAAGTTTTCAACTTTCAAAGCAAATCGCACGATAGTATCTCGCACAAAAACGAACCGGATACTCACGGGTACGTAGATCCTGTCGTTCACCATGTGCAACTGTCGATCGAACGGAACATAAAATAAAAGCACGATAATGTGATACCGATGTTTGAAGCAACCTTTGAAACATCACGTTCGTTCCAACGTCGACACGATTCATCGAGAAAGATCTATCAATCTTATCCGACCGTGAAATCTGTTCGTGTCGCTAAAATATTCTCTAATTCGTTTCTACGACTGAATCGCGTACGTGCGAAAAAAAAATAGTGGACGTGTATTTGCACGGACGGAAATAGAAGACGAATACATAGAGAGAATATTCCGGGATATCCGGGATATTCGGAATAGAGAAAGACACCGCCGGGGGAGCTCTAGGGGAAGTCTATTCAGCCAGGGCGAGATATATCGATACATAAACATCGATATCGGCGCGCAAATGACGGTATACGTGGGCGCTTTCGTGCAGTTTCCGTCGATCCATACGTATAACGTAGGTGGGTTTCTATCCGCTGGCCACAATCGTTGCGACGCAGCGCGCCGGACCGGCTCGACTCTTCGTGCACTGCCCTGTAATCGTGATTCGCGCACTGTAATAATTATTGCCTTCGGTCTGTCATCAGCGACATCCACGGACGTCCACGTACATACACCACGTACACCGCTCGTCGGCGACGTCGCAAGGAAAAGGGGCGAACAGGAATAACCCACACGTAGCCGTAGATATTATTGAATGGGACGGGGGTAGGGGGTTGGGGGGTGCTGCAGGTTGGAAACGGGGCTCACACGAACACGCGGGAAAAGTGAGAGCTCATCAGCCGCATATTGTGCGATGGTTTTATAATCAGCGTAGAGTCTCGTTGCTCGCTCGTTCCGCGATGAATCAGGGATGTTTCGTTCGTTCTTTTTACACGGAGGGTTGTCCGACGAAACCGCGGGTGGAGAAACGATCGAGGGAAATTTTGTTTGAAACGAATACAGGACTTTGTGGATCTAATGAATCGGTGTATGTACACGTAATACCTAATCCACAAAAAGCATCGAAAATGCAAAGCTATGGGCCAAGTACAAGAGAATGTTACATTGGAATAGGTTGCTCATTAACATAAACTGCATTTTACACAGGATTTGAAATCAATCAAATGTGAGCAAGTTTGATTGATTTCAAATCCTGTGTAAAATGCAGTTTATGT
The DNA here is from genome assembly GCA_917499265.3 of Mimumesa dahlbomi. Lineage (NCBI taxonomy): Eukaryota > Metazoa > Arthropoda > Insecta > Hymenoptera > Crabronidae > Mimumesa > Mimumesa dahlbomi. The sequence goes on from OU824124.1 coordinate 945,819, forward strand.
TAATGAGCAAACTATTCCAATGTAACATTCTCTTGTACTTGGCCCATAGCTTTGCATTTTCGATGCTTTTTGTGGATTCTTTCGTCATTTCCGCAAATTTTTAGATATCGACCTGAATCTTTTACTGTCTTATTGGGCTTCGAATTCCGCGTCCAACACGTCCCGGATCGTTTTAATATCTCAAACATTGTGGAAATGGCGAGCAAATTACGAAAATCGTGAAAAATCCTCAAATTCAGGCGGTTTTTTGAACGGCATTCGCTCAATTTTTGAGATAGCCGTCTGAAACTTGTACCATTGTTTTAGTTGGGAAATTCTACGGCAAATCAACATATAATAGTTGTACTTTTCGAAAATTTAATTTTTCGCAAAAATCTGAAGGGGGTAGGTCAGGATTTTTTGCGATTTTCGTAAATCGCTCGCCATTTCTACAATTTTTTAGATATCAAAATAATTCTTTCACTGTCTTATTCGGCTTCGGATTCCGCGTCCAAAACGCCCCGGATCGTTTTAATAGCTCAAAAATTGTGGAAATGGCAGGCGATTTACGAAAATCGCGAAAAATCCTGACCTACCCCCTTCAGATTTTTGCGAAAAATGAAATTTTCGAAAAGTACAACTATTATACATTGTTCTACCGTAGAATTTCCTAACTAAAACAATGGTACAAGTTTCAGGTCGCTATCTCAAAAATTGAGCGAATGCCGAACGAAAAACTGCTGAAATTTGACGATTTTTCACGATTCTCGTAATTCCTTCGTCATTTCCGTAAATATTTAGATTTCGACCTGAATCTTTCGCTGTCTTATTCGGTTTCGGATTCCACTTCCATAACGACCCGGATCATTTTGATACCTCAAAAATTGCGGAAATGACGAAGGAATTACGAATATCGCGAAAAATCGTCAAATTCAACCAGTTTTTTAGTCGGCATTCGCTCAATTTTTGAGATAGCCGTCTGAAACTTGTACCATTGTTTTAGTTGGGAAATTCTACGCCAGATCAATGTATAATAGTCGTACTTTTCGAAAATTTCATTTTTCGCAAAAATCTGAAGGGGGTAGGTCAGGATTTTTCGCGATTTTCGTAAATCGCTCGCCATTTCTACAATTTTTGAGATATCAAAATAATTCTTTCACAGTCTTATTCGGCTTCGGATTCCGCGTCCAAAACGTCCCCGATCGTTTTAATAGCTCAAAAATTACGGAAATGGCAGGCGATTTACGAAAATCGCGAAAAATCCTGACCTACCCCCTTCAGATTTTTGCGAAAAATTAAATTTTCGAAAAGTACAACTATTATACATTGTTCTACCGTAGAATTTCCTAACTAAAACAATGGTACAAGTTTCAGACGGCTCTCTCAAAAATTGAGCGAATGCCGTTCAAAAAACCGCCTGAATTTGAGGATTTTTCACGATTTTCGTATTTCTTTTGTCATTTCCGCAAATTTTTTAATGTCGACTTGATTCTTTCACGGTGTTATTCGGCATCGGATTCCGCTTCCAAAACGTCCCGGATCGTTTCAATAGCTCAAAAATTACGGAAATGACGAAGGAATTACGAATATCGCGAAAAATCGTCAGATTTAAGCAGTTTTTCGTTCGGCATTCGCACAATTTTTGTTATAGCGGACTGAAACTGGTACCATTGTTTTAGTTAGGAAATTCTACGCCAGGACAATGTATAATAGTTGTACTTTTCGAAAATTTAATTTTTCGCAAAAATCTGAACCCGGTCAGGATTTTTTGCGATTTTCGTAAATCGCTTGCCATTTCCGCAATTTTTGAGATATTAAAATGATCCGGGACGTTTTGGACGCGGAATCTGAAGCCGAATAAGCCAGTGAAAGAATCATTTTAATATCTCAAAAATTGTGGAAACGGCAAGCGATTTACGAAAATCGCAAAAAATCCTGACCTACCCCCTTCAGATTTTTGCGAAAAAAGGTCTACCAGTCGGGAACTCTTGTACTTGGCCCGAGTCAAGACCTTAACTCTTGATCTGACGTTGGTTCGGAGTGTAACTATCGGATTGGATGTTTCTATAAAGTTGGAGAGCGTACACGCCGCCGTTACTTACGATGATTATTACGGGAATTAATACAAGGCGAGGTTAAACGTCGTGCTGAAAGTGGCAAACACTCCGAGTATCGTATTATGGTCGGTGATTTAGTCGACGCGTTAGCAGCTGGTAATATCTTCGCGACGGGACTCACGTATCTCACCGTCATCTTTACATCTCGCGTATTTCCATACAAGAGTGGCGGCATTTGAATACTAACCCCCCCTCCTTCGATCTCTCTCTCTTTCTTTCTCTCGCTCTGCCCCTCCTTTCCTCGAGGTTTCTTCTTGCTCGAAACCAGACGGGCCCGAGCGAATTACATAGCCGACATCGGAGCGTGGCGATCTGATATCTCGAGACCGATGTAACGTTGCCGCGTGAGGCGCAATGACTGGCGAAAATATAACAATTTTGACAGCGCGTCTAATTAACGTACCAAACACCCCCTCTCTCCCTTCGCTCACGGAACCCTACCGGCGGAGGGCTCTATTGTTTACGGTTGAATCTATTTACAAATATTTTCAATGACGGTGGGCGGCTGATTTTCAACCGTAAGCTCTGCTGCTAACCCAGACCCGTGTCGTTTGCGTGGAGATATAACGGAGCGCTCTTAATGAAAATGTTCGACGGTCGTGGGTTTCACGAAAGTCGAACGATATTTCACATGCATCGATTCAACAGTGGCGAGGAAGAAGAGAGAATTCTTCCATGTGAACGAATCGTCCTGCTAGGCGAAGACCATGGGTAAAAGCCCCGGGCTATAGTGCACGAATTCAATTGCGTTACTTCCAGTAGGAACATTTTGAAACGCGAGGCAATCAGTCATCGGGAAAATTAGTCCATTATGTGGTAATTCTCGCCGCGATCGTTTCACTCGAAATTTCGTGACCACGTGAACGTTGTAAAAACGATACCCATTATCCGTTTACGTACTTTACCGTGAGATTCCTTATCGATCACGTATAACGTCGCTGACGGGAATGGCAGTTTAATAATACGCGTACGCAGTGCCGGTGTAAAAGCGTCAAAAGCTGTTTATACAGTGAATACACGTTTAATCAAATTATATGCATACTCGGTTGATATACGTTTAGCAAAAAAGATGATTGACGCGTGTGGACGAACAATCGATCATTTGAGAAAAAACATGCTAAACGGATTTCTTCGTATCCCGAGAGGAAATCGAGAAAAATCTTGTCTTCTCGTTGTCATTATTGTCGCGTAACAGCGTTTACATAAAAACCACACTCCATTCCTCTCGATTTCTCATGATTCTGGACTAATTATCGATGACATTAATGGATCGATTTTTTCCAGCATTTGTCACTCAAGACAGATTCCAATCGTGTTCCTTCTTGACATACTTTTTGTTTCTCATTTCAAGGATGCTCTAATAGGGTAATCATCCGTTCCGATTGCAATTGCACTATTGGAAAACAACGATTGCGTATTAATTTCTTTCACTCCTATGTCGGTGTATTTATCGCGAATAGTTGAGAAAAAAAATTGATGGCCATTCGAGTTTTTCGAGCATTTTCTCTATGATCGATTGCGGCGGTACGGTTCACTGTACCGCGTTGTACTCCGCTTTTCTTTCTCTCTTTTCGCCTCCTCTCCGGCCGGAGATGGACCGGTCGAGATAACGCCGCGAGGCCGGTAACTGCGGTAATTGTCGGTGATTAGAGGAGTCATAATTACCGGTCCACGTATAACGTTACCAAGTCCATTCATTCTCCACTCGATTCCCCACCGGCCTCTCTCACTCGCTCCCTTTCTCTCTCTCTCTCTCTATCTATCTATCTCTCGTCTCGTTTCTCGTTCAACCCTGAAGCCGCGGAGATTCGTTGATTTTTCCCGGGATACAATGTACCCGATGGCAGTAAAATCATTAAGCCGTACGGCAATGATCCAGACACGTTTCTGACGTATGTTAAACGACTGAATATACATACTTTGTCGGTCGACGGTGTATAATATCGTGCTTGAAACTTTCGACCAAAGTTTCATACGGGATTTGATAGGTGTCGAGGATTATCGCGCGGTTATCGCGACATCTCTTTAAATCGAAAAGAATCAGCGTGTCGGGGTTAAGTTTATACGTTCCCACGTGCAGAATGGGAGAACAATTAAAAGATACTTTAATAACACCTCGTCGAAGTTGCCTATTATGGCGCACGCGAGAACGATCGCCTTGGCCCCAAGGCCCGAAAACTTTTTCTCGGGACGCCCAAGAGTCTAACGTAAGATTTTTTTAAAGTGACGAGGGTGTTCAGTCATATATCTCCCTCGTAGCTCTACGAAAGTTTCGACGTTTGAACTGCCCACGAAATTATATGGCCTCGAACTTCTATCTTTTCAGCGTTAGATGTTTAAACGGCTTTCGTCGTTTTATTCCCTCGTATATGTATACGGTCTTTGTGTTTTGTTAATATTATCGGGAGACCGTCGACCGACGACGCGAGCATCCGCAAAAAGATGAATATCGAGATATTTTAATAGCTTCCTGGGTAATTGCCTAAATAACAAGTTACGTTTCTTGCCACATCAACGAGCTCTGGATCGATTCAACACCCACCGGTGGAAAAGTGCAATTACCGGTATATAACTGTTAGGAATATCGAAGTTACCGTATCGTACGTGTCAATAATACCACTCAATTTCCACGATAATTAGAGCTGATACGGCAGAGTACATACCAGTTACATCCTCGCGAAGGTACGACCTAATTAGGTATCGATCTGCTCGATAGATATGCCTACCCATTAACCGGTACACCTTCTATAATCGTACGAAGATGCACCTCGGATAAAGTGGCTCGAGTGCTTTAGCATCTCAATTATCGATCTCACCGTTATCAATCACCTTCCCTGTCTTTCTTTGAAAATCTCTTAGCACGTCGATCCCCAAGAAACTAGTTTTCCTTTCCCCCCTGTGGCTTACGCGTCGATTCGAAATATTCGACATTTAGAAATCTCTACGTAATAAGACACCTTACCGTACTTTTACCATAACGAATCTCACGTTGCAACGTGTCCGTGCACAGTTTATCCGTGATAAAAAGTTCGCGAAGGAAGCGAATAGAGACGTAACGGACGTACGAGGAGAGAAAAAAAAACGTCGCGGGCAATTATAACCGTACGATGTGTTAGGAGGGCTAGGTGTGTTCGGTACCCAGGTGATATCGAGTAATTTTCTCGATAATTAGATACGATACGGGCGCGAGAAGGAGAACGTGCCGAGCCTGTCTGATGCAAGGACTCTACGCGTACGGCGAACGAGACCGGATAGAAGATATAATATCGTACAGCGGGAGCAAAAAGGACTTTCCACGTCTAGTCGTCGAATTACGTGAGCCACGTTGCTGTTAACTGGCACACCGGGTATAGTCCGCGTCGTTATCTGCGATGGTCAAACGATAAGATTATGGTGGGAGGCAGCTGTTCTAGGTGAGTTCTCTGGTAAACGATATCCAGAGCCCGGCAGCTGCTTTTCTTTGGTGGTGTTCACGATGGTGTTCGTACGTGTTAATCCTTTGATTTTCTCTTTCTATCTCGCCGTTTAAAATTTCTACCGCCTCGAATAAGAAACACTGCGAAATGCTGTTTCCAACGAGTCTAAAGAGCCCGCTTGTGGTACGTCGGAATTACTTTGCGCGGGTTATTCACCAGTGGAATTTACCGTGGAAGGTATTGTTCTAACGATTTGACGTATTACGATAATCGGGCACGTTTATCGAAGCAATTCCTGTCTGCTAATAACGTCGTTTAAGCGAACTTGCCCGAAGGATCCCTCGAGTGGAACAGAGATAGAGGGAGAAAACTTGTGACGTCACTGGTACATACAGGACCGTCTGGTTTATGACCCGGGGAGATAGAAAGGAATGGAAAAAGAAACGAGAGGAGACGAGAGAGACGATAAAAAGAGGCAACGGTGGGGGAGAGAGAGTATTATCCTCCCACGCGGCTCGAGACGGACCTCAAAATTCCGCAAGATAAAATCGGCCGACCAATATATTCATAATGGCCGTTCTTGTACGTTCTATTTCAAATCTGATCTATGCACGTTTCGATGGAACATGGATCGTGAAACTTTCGAAACGAAGCCACTCGAGGTGTCGAGACAAATTATAGGCTACGAGGAAACGAGTGAACCGACCGCATCCACTTTGTTGTCATTTTTTTCATTAATGTTTGGATATGTTTATAGACTCGATCGAAGAGAGGTCCAGCGATTGGAAATTCGCCCCGATTCGCTTTCCCCCGGTAGGAAAGCATCGCTGGGCGGGGTGACGACCGCAGCCACAGCCGCAGCCACAGCCGCAGCCGCAGCCGCGGAGACCTTTCGCGGCCGAAAGGAAAATGGGATCAGATAGCGGCGAGGCCGTTTAGTATGCAGCGATGCATTCATATCAATCGTGGCATGCATATGCAACAGCCCCGGCCGTCCACGCTTTGCGTCCCGGCGCGCCACTTGCGCGACGCGTGTGCGAGAAGGCGAGAGAGCGAACGACTTTACGCCGACGCATAAATTTCGTGCGTGTAGGCATGCGTTACCGTGCAATTGTTAATTGCCGCCTTTCGGTTGCCGAGACTCGGGAATCGCGAATCTACCGATAGAATCGGCAGCCTGGGACGCGGGGCAGCGGAATTTCGGCCGGGTCGAAAATATTCTACAACCAGCTGGATATACCGTGTGTATAGTATATCGTTTCGACGCGAAACAACCCGACAGAATTTCGCAAGGTTTCCGGGTGGAAGGTGCGAGGTGCGAGGAATCGTTTCGATCGCTCCGTACCGATAAGAACGCGTCGAGGAATCGCCGCGATTTTACGGAAGGATGCCTAGAGAAGTTCGCGAAATCCGGTTCGTGGTATTCGAGCGGAGTTCGGCGAAAACTCGAAGAAGTACACGGTCGGCACGCAATCGCAAACTGCGACATCCTGCATCGCTCGCGGCTCCGTAATTATGTCGTAAGTATTTCCGCGAAATATTGCGTGCGGGACAATTTTCTAGTGCGTTCTTCTATACAATCCCGTCCTTAGGTCAATGGTAAAGAGTCTGCATAAAATATGCCGGGTGAATATTTTACAATAAATAATCCGAAGAAATTAGTCAAGGGGAAAATGAAATCCTCTGGCGAAACTCACGCAACGGAGCTGGGTACTTTTACGTCGGAAACGATTGATCGGTGTATGTACCTATTCTTTTTTAATCTCTTTTCTCCTCTTCTCTTTAACAGCCGTGAAGCACTCTCATCTTTTTTTCCTGGCCGTAACTGCGCTCACACCGGAAACTCGGCGATTTCCGCGATAACGTAAATTCGTGCACCTTATATTCAAATACCGGCGTGGCGGCTCTTATTCGACGAACCGTGCTGTATCATTCTTACCGGCATGAATATTCACCGACCGCCGCGGTATATGTATAAATATATGCCGGGCCCGTTCTGCATAGTTGAATGCCGTAGCAGCGTCGTTTTCGTACGTCGCGGACCAGAGATCGGATTAACGACGAGCGAAGTGGCTAATTGGCAGTAAGTGCCTCGCGAAAAAATAATTACGAGCAGCTACGAATGGACGGGCTCTTACGACAGTTTACGATGTAACGCTTTTGCCTAATTGGTAGATAAATGAACGTTGCGGCAAGCCTGCCCCCGGATTAATTAACGTAATCGGAATCGAACCGATTAGATTATTAATTTAATGAATTTCCGTGCCATTAACGTGATTGAATACCTCTTCGAGCCGTCTCGTGTCGTTAAACAATTCTCTGCTTCGAACGTATCTCCTCTTCCCGCGTGTATTTCACTTACCGGCTGCAACACACCAAGAACAATAGATATCATTATAATTATTGTTCGCAATGCGATAATCAAAAGAATTTCTACGAAATTCATTCTCCCTCAACGACCTCTCGATTTATCGTATTTTCGACCGAGGAGATCTGAAAAAATGAATTCTCCCTCGAGTTCTGTTTACCCCGTCTTTCGTTTCCTAGCAAAATATTTCTCCTCCAGTCTTCCACCCTCCGGTGGTCCCTCCGTTCCCCTCTCGCCCGTACACCCACACATCTCCGCGTACACAAGAGGAAGACGTGATCGATGCCCGTGGGATGCGAGGGCGTTCCTGGTGCGGGAGGCGCCCGAGACAAATGGACGTCGCGCGTCTCCCGACCACGCCTTCCCGCGGGAAGAAACTCCGCGTACTCTGTTCCACCACCGCGCTATACAGAGAACGTCAGAGACTGAGGGGGTGGAAAGGGTCCGTGTAGTCGTGGGGTTGGATTTTAAGTCTCGAGGATTTTCGGAAATTTCGCGAAAGATTCTCCATGGATGACCCGAGAGGGGGTGGAGAACATTGAGATGTTAATTCTCGACTTCAATTATATTTTTCCGATTGAACGATTCGACAAAGTCGACCGGTAATGGGGTAATCTGGGGGGTGGAGGCGGAACCAGTTATCCATGAAGGGCGAACGCTGGATCGTCTGGTAAATTCTGGTAAATTTGACGGTGTTACTAAACGATGCTTCGACGAAGTTTCAGAAGAACACTTCGAAACGAGAGTCCGTTCGAGTGCTTTCGAGACGAGGGGGACACCATTGGGGAAATTTGCGAGAATTTTTCCTTATCGTTTTCTCGATTTTTCTACGACTACCGTTGCGTTGTCCTATTACCTGAGCGGATCGATGGGACATAGCAGCTATGGTTTTAACACGTTCCAACGAATATAATAGTTTTCAAGTTTCACTTGTCACACAGTTGCCTGTCACGCGGTATGCCACGGGGTGACAATCTCTTTGATAGCGAACGTAGGGCCGGTGTAAATAAGTATTAACCGTCGTTGACGGGTCACACTGTTACTTATGTCCCACGTAGAGTGTGTACATCTAAACATAGACGTAGTAGGTACGTACCGGTTGTTATTCCGGCGCGATGCTTTCGTTCGCGAGTTTTCTTTTTGTACGAAGGGAACCACGGAGCACACGCACGACGCTGCCTATAAATAATACCGGCCGAGGAAAAATGGTAGCGAGGAAGGAGGCACGCGCGGGGATGCAAAAGGCACGATATTTAAATTCAACCGAGCCGCAACGAGGTACAAACAAGACGAACGCCGATAAATATTCAACGAGCCTCGAAAGCGAACACTCCGATGCCATCCCTAACGGCTATGCTTGATTCCTTCGGTTTTGCACTTGCAACCAACCGCACGACCGTGAATCCATAGATGTCGTATTATCGACGGATACTTTGGCGACGAAACGAACGTTGGAAATTAATTCGATATTTCGATCGAAATAAATCTCTCACCCTCTTGGCGAGGGATTCGTTCGGTGAAAAGCGAACCGACCGTGATATCAAAAAATTCACGGCCGGCGTTCACCGACTGGAATTCGACAGGGTTAATAACGAACAGCGTAATTAGCATAGACGCAGATGTCGGATCAATAGGATCAAGGTGTGCGTGCCGTCGTCATGGGGGACCAACGAGGGCGGGTTCGGAATTCAGAATCGTCGGTGATATCGATCGTCAATCCCGAGACAGGGGACGCTCCGACGGAGGAACACCGTTAATTACTTCCGTCCTCGCGAAAACGTGTCGCTATTAAAGCGAGGCTGTCGCTCTCGAAAGTTTTGGCAGGATGCCGTGAATGCGAAAGGACTTTCGGAACCCTATTTTATCGTTCCACGGCTTGGATAACAACGAATGTTCTTAATTACTTTCGCCGTGGCTGATATTCCTTTTATTTTTTGCGTTCGTCGCTGGCATGTAAAAATAACCCCGGACGGATCGGGGTTTCGGTGCGTCGTACGGAATCGAAGATGGAAAAAAAGCGAGAAGTCGATTGTAGATTTCGGTTCGACACGGGATGAGTCGCAGATCGGTCCGAGGTGCGGGCATCGTTTACAATGGCCAGAGGTACAGGACGACGCGTGAGATGCGTCAAAATTGCGTCCCATTGGCCGAACGGACCACCCAAAGCGTTTGGTCCTTGGGCACCGACTATCATCGGGAAGGGCTAACGATAGCGAAAACCTGTCCTAACAGCGGGATCCGCGAGATAAGGTGGTGAATGCAGGTGTTTAGCGCGAGGCCAGTCATCGTATTGTCATTACTTACGACTGACACCCGGGTGGACCCGGGGAGTGGTACGTCACTGATCTCCGTGGGGGTCGGACACCCTTTTAGACGTCGAGATCAAGCACCTCGACTGCCCTTTTATACTCCCTTTCCATTCAGAGAACAAAGGGAACTTCCGTAACTTGATAAATAAACCCAGACAACAACGACAACAACAACAAAATCACTGTATGTTTGTTTTGAAAAATATCCACGGGTAAATCGCTGATAAATATTCCGCGAAGCGGATAGGGGTGTGTCCTTTAGAGAGAAGGATTTACGCTGCTAATCGGCAACACCTGTGCAAGCCGAATTCATAATTTACGCCTACCTGGACACACGCGCGAGACGGATGTATTCTAGTGTGAGAAAAATGTGGGCCGCGAATATAACGCGCGGTTTCACGGATCAGGACGACCGATAACGATCTCGTTCTCGCGTACCTCCGCGTGGGTTCCTGGTTTTTTCACGCACCCAGATATGGTTCGGGTGTAGGTATCAATTCCGTACGAAACGTTCGAGCGGCGAGCGACGTGGGTGTATCGGAGAAATTTGATATCAAAGTCTGTTACAATGGATCCATTAGAATTCTACGTCGAACTGGCGATCGAGGGAGGCTTTTAAATCGGAGAAAGCGATTCCGGTAGATCGTCGGGAGGGTTCGAGTTACACGGCTCTTGAAAATCAAAGACGAAGAGTGATTCGACGATGGTCGTGGCATTCCTTTGATGCAGTAGTTTACGTGATTTACGATAGTCGGTACTTCTTTCTTTTCATGCCCGACGAGCATCTCCAGTCCAGTGTGGGACGATAATTTTCCATAATTATTCTGCCACCAGTGGGGCATGCACGTTAGGGACTCTAACGAGCTTACGTCACGGAACGAACGAACGAATCGACACTGTTCTCTATACCGTTACTACACAAATTGCTTTTCGTGTCAGTAGGACAATTACGATGGAGCACATCCCAGAGGCGATCGGTTTAGGTGATATACAGGGAGCCGCGAGAGAGCTCGTTATTAAGCAAACGTCGTTTTGCGAAATAGTTTAAGATCCGCGTAAGAAGCGTAAATCTCATCCTCGTATGTACAACGAACCGTAAAACGATTTACGAGCTATATGTAACGACGCTTTTTCTACCAGGGAACGCTTGAATTTATTAAGCTCGTCACGCGTCATCACCCCACGCGGATTCACTTCGAGGGATGCTGCGGACAAATTTCACGCCAGACACCCAAGTCACATCTCTGAAGATCAACTTTGAATAATCAATATCATTTTCTTAGATCGTTCATGTAATTTTTTAAATCTAGACGATACGATTAATCTTTCAGAGATGACAATTAAACCAGAAACTTCGTTATCTACGGTTTTGTGTCCCTTCGATGTATTTTTCTCGACACCTCGGTACAGGCCACAGGTGAGGAGCGGTGCCCCGCGTCCCGGCGTTGCTCGACGCACGCGCCACGCATCGTAACCGTGTCCCGTGTCCCGTATCCCGGCGGTCCGTGTGCGTGCGCTCGATGCGTCACGGTTGCCTGACTTCGGGCCACCACGCCCATCGCGACCACACTCGGCCATCCATGACGGGCAAAGACGCCGACGGAGACGTCGAAGGGCCGCGGAACGACGCCGCCAGAAATAGGGGAGAGAAACGCCGCCACGCGCAGTTTCAAAGCCGCTCCGGCGATTACGGCTTTTTATCGCGTTTTTCGAGCTGGATATTTGTCGGAGTTACGGCGAGCTTTCGTCGAGCATGTTTTTTACGTCACGGATTGTGGGAGTAATTCCGCGAGTAACTATTCCAGGCGTCAGAGCATGACGTTTAAGAGGGTAAACACGCACGTTGCGTCCAAGCGATTCGTTGCGGGGAATTCTCTACGGGAAAGTCTGCCAAAGTCGCAAATAAACCATCTCCTATCTTGGCATTCGAACCGCTGAACATCTTTGGTCTTAACCATTTTGTTTACGCGTGAAAATTGTACAATAAAGAATGGGAGAAATAAAGGGAAACGATAGGTAAGAAATACCAGAAGCTGGTTAAGAGAACGCGTGTACGTTCCGGCTGTGCAGGAAACTCGGAATCGGAGAGATCCCGGACGGATGGCGATGGGGAATAATTGCGCGTTTGCGCTCGTTGCGGGAGGAGGATTCCATGGCCGCCTCCACGACTCCCGGTAGTAATTATCGAATCCCTCCCCCTTCTGTCTTGCGGATCCCGCGCCCCTTATTTCTCGTGGCCTCGTGTGTTATTATTCGGTGCGTGCACCTACCGGCTAGGCTCCAGCATCCAGCATCGGTACACCGGCCTGGATCAGAAGCCACTCTGACACGAAGATTACTGGAATTAAGCCTTTAGATTCGAGGCAACGGCGATCCAAGTTCTATTCCTTCCATGTACACCGACACCTTTTATATCACGGGGGACCCTGGTCTATCGGAATTTCCCTTGGGATTCGTTCGTTCACGGATTTTCTCGCGACCTAACTTTTGGCGAGACGATTCTCGGGGTAGTCGACCCACGTTTGGTCTAATTTCGAGAGCATTTCAATAATCGATTCGCGATGCGACGAGGTTCGTGGAATCGGCAGCGTTGCGTAGCCGTTGACGAGCGGGACGGTACGACAATTTAATTGCTTAATTGGCGAGTTCGCGGCTGGGTGAACGAGAGAGGCTCCTCCTACCGGGCCCTATCTATTCGGACGAGAAATGGAACTGTCCCTTCGCCGCGAGGGTAACGGGTAGATCGGAATCATCGACAACATCTCAATCGGTCGTGGAACGTGGGAGATAGTATCGACCGTCTCACCGGATGCTGTATTAAAATTTCTCTCGGAGGTGACAGGTAACATTTTCGCATCGCCTCCGCGCGGGATTAATATGCAAATTGATACTTGTAAAAATCTTCGCGTACGACGGCGTTAAAAAAGTTGTATCGGTTAATCTTCGATGCTCGCCGCTTCTCTATGATAGGAACAAGGGTGAAAAAGAAACGGCTCCCCTCTGATGAACAAATTATGCAAAATATACGTTAGCGACGGACATTCGTAGAAACTAAAGCCTCGAACGGTGTACGTACATTCGCCGGGCAACGACGTTTCCCCATCGTGCAGATCATTTTGTTATTTCTTGTTAATCATCTCGCATAGAGACGTGCGCCTCGTTCTCCTTAATGCCAGTCCTACTACCATGCGGCGTGGAATACTAAATGAGATCGGCTGCCCCCGAGCCCGACTTCTTCGTCGGCTCGAACCCGGGGAAATGCTTGCAGGTGCATCGCGGACCCTCCTGCCGGTACCTTTTTATCCCTTTTCTCGGTCCGGAAAGTCCGCGCAATTCCGGGTCCCGCAGGCAGGCCCTGACCGAAGGTTCCTCAGCACGCGCCAAAAATGTTTGTCTTTGACCCCGGTCCCTTGTACCGCCACCGCGATCACTGGTAATTACTTCGAAAGAGATACGGATCTACCGACGGACCACCAGAAATTTCCGACAAAAATCACCGGGACCACCATGAACGTTCTGGTATTCGTAGGATCGTGCGGAATTTCCGAAATGAAAGGTTCTCCAAGATCTACTTTGTCCCTGTATCTTCGCGATGATCTCGCGATCGCTTTTCACCATCTGCTTCTGTCGCGTAGCTCTCGGTTTCCGTATCGGTAACGGCGTGTAAAGCATAAATACCCTCGCTCGACGTGGTTTCCCGCAGCTGGCTACTTTTATTACGCGTAAACGCACGTTGCACGATATTTCGAAGCGGGCAACGTGTCATCACCGTCGTGACGACGAGTCGCGTGGCCGACGGCGGCCTGTGAATATTACACACGGCCGAGTTATCGAAAACTTCGCTCCTCGATTGCGGTCATACATACGGAAAACTTTGTATTATAATATCGCGACACGGAGGAACGAAGTTAAATATCTGTAATCTTACGAGCGTCGAATCAACTACGGCCGAGTGTGCGAAACACTCGTGTTGTATTCCTGCCGCGAAGGCGTGCGGGGCGATCCTCGTGACTTTTCCCAACTGTGGATAGATCAAACTATTACTTTGCGAATAGTCATTTTTACTCGAGGCCGTGCCTCGTAACGTATTATTCCGGTAGCTGGAAATTGCGGTCGCAGCCGGAAGTCGCGTATGACGTATGCATTTTTTTTTCCTTCCATCTTCCCACAGCTGGTATTACAGTCTCCAAGGTATTACTTGATGACAGGTGAAAAAGTCTGATATGTCCGATCGATCTCTACGTGATTACCTTGATCGTAATAATCCGAACGGATGAGAAATATTTAAGATCTCGTTAGGGTGCCCGGTGAAACTCACCGACGCCTGACAAATCGTGGTTTTGTTTCGGTCCGCTTGTGAACTAACTTCCAGCATCCCCGGGGGCACATTAGGGGAAACCCCGGCGTCGAGTGCTTACGATTCATCCCTTAATCGTGGCCGGAGTCAATATCGCCAAAATCGAGTCCTGGCGCAAATGGAGTGCCTATAAATAACGACCCCCTGTGTTGTGATTATATTACGCCGGGGAATCAGACAGAGAGAGAGAGAAGGAGAGAACGATAGAGAGAGAGAGACGAGGAGAAAGTACGGATGATTCTGGACTAGACGAGGGAAAACCCTCGGTAGATTAAATCTCCGCTGGTTAGCGTTTGATTAAACTCCGGGAGTGAGCTCGATGTTAATGCTTGCGCCCGATTGCAGCGGAATTGACAGCGCGGGAACGTGTCGTAAAACTTGTGCTCCTGATTCCCACTTCTGTGTGTGTGTTTTTTTCACAGAATTCTGTTTTATAGCCTAGCTGTTAACCGTCCGCTTCGCGGCAATGGGGTGGCATTAGAATAACTCGTGTCAGCTGTTCGCCCCGATATATATCACATACATACTTATTCAAGGATATTGACAAATTTCCGCGGAATGGAAATTCTTGTTATTTCTGTAATTCCACGCTGTATTCTTGTATCCGTGAATATCGATTTGCAAGTCTATTCTTCGTGTTCTTCTGCTATTATCTCGAGCCTTAAGAATATCACGGCGGATGCGGTTCAATCTGAATGCTGCGGCTCGCTCGATAATAGTCGTTCACGAAGATGTAACGGGGTGGTTTCGCGAGGAACTGCCCCATATGTCATCGACGACGCGACGCACGAATGCTCACGGGCGTGTGTCGACTCATTCATAACACCTTCGACAGATTTGTTTAATTACTTAATTGCCTCCCTGCGGCCGGACGATACATTCTATCGTGTACGTATGTTGCCAGCACCGTCGTGGCAGATGTCGAAACCCTTCGAGCGAAAGGAAGTAGGGCCCGGCTTATCTTAGTCTCAGATAAATTTTACATCGGCCGATCAACGCGGTTAATCGTGCATCCATTGTCCTTTCCCTCGTGCCAAATTGATTCGCGCAAACGTATTAACCTTCTTACGGAATCGCGAAGCCGCAGAGGGAAAAGGAAAGGAAACGAGAGAAGAAGACGAAGAAGAAGACGAAGAAGAAGAAGAAGAAGAGGAGTCCGGAGAGTCCGAGCGAAGGGCATCACAATTAGCGCATACATCACTGCTTGAAAGGCCGCGAGGGGCTAGGAGAAGGCCCCGTACTGGCAACCTGTTATTATATACGCGGTCCGAAATACGCATGTATCACTCACGCACACGTGAAACACGTACGGCCCGTCGGTGGATTAATTCGCACGCGGCCCGATCGCGAACGACGATGGGAGGCGCGCCACTTGCACGACGAAACCCGATTTACGACCTCCTCGGCTTTCTTATATCCACGGTGTTCCATTGCAAAGACTCTCGTCCCTTTCGGAAAACCGTGGAAACCATTAACGTGACATATACAACCTCGATTTGATCGCGTAATCCAGCGCGATCTCGTTAGATCCGAACGAGACGTTCGACCTGGGGGAAAATACCTTGCAGCGTTTCAATCGACCGGAAACGGCGAGAGGGAAATCGTGGATAACTGCATAAACAGTTAAACGGTAAAAAAAAAGAAAAAGAAAATCACCGAGAGAAATATCGTAGGATGACTAACGGCTGAATCGCTCGGGTCGATTAATGGCAACATTTTTTAACGATCCACGTAATTGATAGCTTCGAATAATAAACGCGCGTATGTGCGATAAGTGAGAGAGATACGGCAAAGGAATTATTAATGCCTCCCTTACACGCATTAATAATCGATGATGCAATTCGTATCTAAGGATCTTACACCTATGAGATGAGAACGGTTTGTCTATGACCGATATAAGCGAGTCACCTAGGGAATCAAGTTCACGTATTAATTTTATATTATTTTCCCATTGATTCCGGCGAGTCCGGTGAAACGGAATAAATGAAATGACAATGAGGGTATCGTAAATAATTGATCCGCAGTTCCCTGTATTAATAACACCAACATCCAAGTACCAGGACCGTGTCAAGGACCACCCGCGACGAGTTTCCCCGACAATGCAGGGGACAGACGACACGACACAATCAGGACTCCCTGTTCCACCAGCAGCCTTGCTAATAAATTATTAAAGGTCCCCCTCTGGAAGTGACGCAGGAATATGGCGGGAATGACTGTCCCGTTTCACGATACACTTCGGATCTTAGGCGGAAAGGAGAAAAAAGAAAATATACATCGGTACGGTACCCCTGTACATACGTACGTCGATATGGTCGCCACAAATGGCTGCAGGTTTTTGTGAAAAATATAACGTTACGATTACACGTTGTCGAGAGAATATTGTTCTTCATAAAGCGATCATAATTTTCAAGCTCTACGGCCCGAGACGCGGGAAAGATTAATTGCCGTATTAATTCTGCCGTTGGCTATTTTTCATCCTTGCTACGTGCTTATGACAGGTAATTAAACAGTATTTAAATCGGACGACTAAATAAAAGGGGGGAAATTGGTACATCACTTTTAAGCCTTATCAATCTGTCTGGTTGAAAAAATTTCTATCGATAAAAATGATTCTCCCTCGAAGGACACGGCCACGTTCGCGCGCGCGAGCGCTTCTATTCGTGGGGAAAACTCGAACGGGCGAAAAAATTCGAGACGGTTGATTAGTTCGAGGCGCCTGGCGTCTTTTCCTTTTGTCTCGCACCGCCCAAGTTAAAACCGAACTCCGATCCGGCATTTTCGTCCTCCTCGTTTTCGGTTCCAAAGGTCTTTCCAACCCCTCCTGCGATCCGAGCTTCCCTCTAAGGGTAATGGCTGGCCGGAACGCGTAAAGACAATGGGGAACGTCACGGTTGGAAATTTGGCGAATTCTTTCCGGACAGTACGATGGAAAAGGGTTGATTCGCGTTTCGAAGTGGAACGAAAGTTTAAAGGAAAACTATATTTCTTACCTTGGTGCGTAGTCCAGCGATATCGGTCTTCTCGTGACGGTTAATTATCCCGATTTCCATGCCCGCTAATTTCCCTGATAGTGGCACGCGTCGTTATCTAAGTCCCGTACCAAAGTGCGCGCAATTTACACTGTCGAGTCTAATTCGGCAAAGCTTCATTAGGCCGCTGTCGAGCCCCGTACTTAGGCGACACGGGGGGTATAATCATAGTTTAAATTCGGGTCCCATCCATTGAAAATCAGTGGCTCTGACCCGCTTCGCAATCAGGATACCGGTTAGGGGGATATATGTGGTGGGTGGGGGCTATCATGGGGCATTTGATCCGCGGCGGGTCATCAATATTGCATGAGGGGACCACGAACGCGCGTACGATCATGCCAAATGCTGGGAATCAAAATAGTGACGGAGTTTATAGTTCGAGAGAGGGAACTCCACTAACCCCCATCCATACCACCCGGATACCACCCCTTCTCGATTCGTACCCGAGCTCGGAAATCACGCTGCGACCCGCGGAAATATCAGCAGCTTGGCCAAGAAATCCCTGAGAAAACTTATCGCCCGATTGCGCGTCAAGCGAAACGGAAACGATAAAATATAGACATTAGTCATATTTATACAAATGTAACCCCTTTTAATGCGACCTGTGCAGTTCCGTTCTTACGCAAGCGTACCCGGCCAAGGTAAGGAAGGATCTCGTAAAGGGAAAAACAGAGGCAACAAGAAGAAAAGAAGGATGAAGAAGGAGAAGAAGAAGAAGAAGAGATGGGACGAGTCTCGAGAACACGTTCGACTCGTACCTCATTGCAGTTGCGATACATCTGTATGTGTGCACGAGGTTTGACCACCAAGGTGGAAGGCTTGCAAAACGGACGTGGATGAGACGCAAGGAGACCCGAACAAGAAGAAGAAGAAGAAGAAGAAGAAGACGGGAAGCGTTGCAAGAAAGGACGCGCCAGCGAGCGTACTCGCCCCGATACGAAGAATCCGAAGAAGAAACGGTGAATAATCGTACGCATAGGTTATCGCCGCGCCACGTATTATTAAGTCATCGTTTCTACAACTTATTGCCCGCATAAAACTAATCGAAGCGTTAATTATTATCGTATTGAAAACGTACACGTAAAATTCTAAGGAGGAACTCGCGAGCATCGATTTAATTTCAAATAGGATACATTACTCAGAAAATGACTATGATAGATTAAGGGACAGATAAATAAGTAGCAAGCCGGCCGAGATTGCGAAAATGGAGCGAATCTGATAAAACCGACTCGCCCACACCGAATCAGTTGGATCGCGAATCGACCTCACCCTCCATCTTCCACGTCTCCCCCCACCCAACCCCTTTTCTTCATTCGCCGCAATGGCCGCGTGGTATCCGCTGCTTCTTAATGGCAAATAAACCAGGTGGACCGGAGTGGAGAACCGCTCGTGATTGCCGGATTAATTGGCTGTAGCGTGGCCGCGGTGGTAACGGAGGATGTACACGGAGGATTATTATCCGGCCGTTCGACGGAGAGTTATCCTAAACGTTCCTTCCGTGCCTCTTCCACCTCTCTCGTTCCCTTCGGTCTCTATCCGAGCTCGAAACACCACGTGAATTCGCTGGATAATCGATAGGAAATTGTACTAGAAGAATTCATGCCAGTCTCGCATATCTTGATCGATTAGATTTTTTAACGCTACCTGGATTCCAGCGCCCCTGCATCAAGTGATAATCAAATGGGAATTTGCGTGAACGTTTCCTCAAGTGAAATTACGTGTCTAGGAGGATATAATTAGAGATCGTAACCGTCGGAGGGTGCGAATCGAACGGATCGTTTTTCTCCCGATGCCTTTCGTTTCGAGCATAGTTCCAGGCTTATTTATAGCTAGACTTTAACCGCGGCACTCGCGAACGCTCGCGTTCGGAAGCTTTTGTGCTTGAAAATTTCCACGGTACGGGAATTAATACGGTCGGTGAATTTGGTTGTCGTTCCGCGAGCGATAATCGACGAAAAAAAATCCCGTGGAACACTTCGACGTCTTTCACGTATTTTCCAGGACACACTCACGTATACCACGAGACGCTCGGATGGGGAGGCAAAACGTTGTCGAAGTGCTGACGCGGTAACCATCTTGGTTTCCCTGAGTGCCGGCGGTATTCGAGGGTGAACACCGGAGGAAGAGGACTCAATTCCGAAGGGGTCGAAAGAGGGATGAAAGCAGAAACGGAGTCTGAGCGACGTGACCGCAGGAATCGATGCCCGGGCATTCCGGAAAATCCGCACAGCTGCTGACGCGGTGTTTTCGTAATTCGCAAGCCTTTCGCGGAGACCAATCGTCTTATATATTATAGATTCCCGTCATCGGTTTCCAATCAGGAATTTGCGTCGCGAAACTCCTAGATCGAGAATCCGTTTCTTTTCCCGAGGAATAAGAATTTCTTGTGAAATTGTCACGCTCTCTCGCCGATCACTGGTACGATTCAGAAAAATACAGCCTCTGGAGTCGTCACGGGATAATAAACGTTCTTTTTCCGCGTTTACGGGCGAGAAGATTCATTCCATGGGGGAGCCGACACTCGACTGGCAAAAAAAAGGAAGGAAATGAAAATGCACTCGAACCCCGAACTGATATACGATGACCCCAGCTTCCGCGCACATGTCCGTTTCATCCTCATGAATTTCATTACGTTCAACGTTTATCGATATCGTATTTTATTCGATACATGGGCCCTATCTATGCGAATAGCTAACGAGCAGATAAACCTAACATTTTTCTTTTGCAACATATTCATAGCGGAGGTTAGGTGTCGTGCAACCAACCCCGAGACATAACTCGTAAAAGGAAGGATTCCGAAGCGGATATGACATATAATTAACCGTTTTATCTTTCCTAATAAAATAGTGATAACTTACCATAACCATTTCGGTAACAACCGCGAGGATAATAAATATTTACCACTGTTATCTGCTCGGCAAATAACTGTATTACTAAATGAAGGAATGGCAGTTGAGAGTCATTAATGAGCCACTAATAATCACGAGTAATTATCGTTTAATGTTTTGTAACCGTGATCGGTAGTTAGCCGTATAAACTAATAGCAAGGCTCGCCGCAATTGCTGTCTCGAGGCAGTGGTTAATAATTAGCCTATATACATATCGAATAGGTACGTAGCACTTGAGAGTCTACGCATGAATAACTCCGACACGAGTTCATTTTTCCATCCAGCCGGGGCGCCTGTTCCCTCTCGGGATCTTTTTATCCCCTTTCGATCCTCTTCCTGAAACCAACTGTCCGAGATGCGTGTTCTCGTTTATACCAGCGTTATGCACGATGTCGCGAACCATAGTCGAAGAGGTTCATGACGACGGTCACGCGATGACACGAAATTCGTGACGTGCGTGTGTGTCACTCAAAAGTCAGCCCGAATTTCTCCGGGCAGGACGCGTATTCTCACGCATCCCGTAGTTCGAGAAATAAACGTGCAGCCGTTGACGCGAAAACTGCGACAATTTTTCACGAAGAGACTCGACAGTTTTTTTTATCGAAGATCGAACAGGCGCCACGGAAAAACAAACATATACGTATACGTATATCGCGAAAGTGTCTGTGAAATCTGTATCCGTATCCCTGACTCACATGTCCCGTTTTCTAACGAGACCGAATCGAGAGAAGATCGTCGACAGCTAGTGGATAGAAGTTTCTCACCATTGACGACACTTCCGGTGTAGTTGGTCGCGTGGTTGATATTTCCCGGAGATCCCCAATAAACGTATCGACAGATGGATGACGAGGTGGAGAAGAAACTGACGTGCCGGCCGGTGCTTCCTGGACGGGTTTCATTGAAAAATCACAAGCTGTTCGTCGACTTCGGTACCCGGCGATATCCGGTATTCCTACATTTTTTTCGCGTGACGATCCTTTGCGTAACACACCCGGGTAAAAAGAGGCATTCACGAGCGGACGGATCTCGTTTCTGGGAATTCGCGGTGGTGGACGAACGTGGGGGACAACAAGAAAAAAGAAAGACAAAAAAAAAATACGTGGAGAACCGATACGTGCATACATATTTATACGCCGCGCGATAAACGTTTCAGGCCGTGACTCAAGGCCGCGGCGTGGCAAGAAATCCGTGGATCGCGTGCTCGCCATAAGTTTTCGCTCCGTCGATGTGTATGCGAGGCCTCAAGACACATAATGACGATGCTTTCTGTCGGCTCCTCGCAAAGAGTCACGATTCGACTGGTAGCTCTGTTACGCGGAAGCCTGCCAGCGAAATATTCCGAAAGGGACCGAGAGCACTTTTTTTTTCCATTATCATTTTTTTTCCTCTTCACCAGCCACCGTGGAGTCACTTCCCATTTGCTCCGTTTTTTTCGGAATCCAAGCCTTTTTCCAAAGATAAACGGCGAACGTTATCTATCCGGATGATCCTTGCGCTTTCGGATAAGATTTTTGTTTTGTTCACCCTAGTGGTAATCCCATTAAGCGTCGGGCAAACATGGTGTGTATTAATCAAGAATAACCGATCGGCCGACCGACGTAACATGCACATTCTCGTTTACCATGGGCAGGAAAAATCCCGTGGAAACCAGTTCCAGCGGCGATAGAGATACGAGTTTGCTATAGAAATCGACAATTAACGTCGCACGGCTTATCAGGAAAGCTCGAAGACGAGCGGTCCCTATTAAATCTCCTTTTAGAGGTCGTAAACGATATTACTCGCGGGATTTCCTAATTCGCGGCCGTTCTTTTTCACGACGCGTTTACAGGCTGTTCCCGCGGGTAGTACTGGTTATTGCGTAATTAGTTTGCAACGGCGAAACAGTCGCCGCGGCAATTTCACCGTTCGAATGATCGTTTTGTCCGTTCATGTCTATAGACACGGGCATAAACGTATGACATGTGACACGACCCTACCGTAAGATTCCATTAACAATTCTATCGTGTCACTCGTCGTTCGTAACTCCAATTATTTATTTCCACGTTTACGTATATCGTCGGCCAGCGATAACTCTGACATATTTTGCGTTTTCTTTAGTTGCTATTTTCGATCATTACCATACCGCTATCATTTACCTTTGCAACTGGTATTGACAATCGCTACTAGTTTCTCTTATCATTCCGAACCATTTGCAGTCGGCAATTAGGCGACTAAGTTGCACACTTACGAGCTCGATTTGCGTCACGGCTGCAACCATGTCGCCTTTTTTCACAGGGATTGACCCGCGTGGTACCTGCTTGACACATCTGCAATAACTCCAGCGTTCGTTGCCTTCTGCATCTCGGAAATCGTTGGTAATGGAATAGAGACAGCGAAAGAAACATCACGCAAAGAAAAGAAAGAAACGCCGATGATATCTGCGGGCTCGAGTGGATGCCACGGCGTAGTTTAAATGCTTTTAACGTAAATACTTGCCGAACGTTTAACTTAATTCAAGACGACGATCATCGCTGATATGGAATAGCGAGGGACACGGAATTCTACAATAAAAGTGGAGTATAAAATTGATAAGGATTTAATCGCGCTATTTGCGCGCGGTAATTGCAATCTATCGGGCTCAATGGATACAACGTAAACACGTCACAGTCGATTAAACACCCGTAGGAACCCGATCGTACTAATTTTATATTTCCATACGTCCGTACGCGCGGCGAGATTAAAGTGTCTCTCGTGAACGTATGAAAAATAAAAGATAACGAAAAGTATGTAATCCGCGGTGAAAAAGAATCGAAAAATACTTTCCACCGTTTACGAGGGTACACGGCATAGACGCGGCCTTTTATTAAGCATCGAGACTGAAAATTTTAGGCAGGAAATCGTTCCACGCCGGCGTAGATATTACACTCGAGATTCAACGGCGGCGGAAGTGCATATCGGCGGCGTATATGCAACTGCACCGCGTACAATTACCTCGTTTTCTACACGTTGCGCGAAGAGAGAAGCATTTTCTAAGGAGATTGACGGTGGCACGAACCAGTAGAGAAGGCTAATACGTGCAACTAGGTGTACCACGGTACGTACTACATACGTGTACGTACACGTGTGTACCAGCGAAGCACGCTGGGTATTAAGTAGCGGTATTTACGGGGCCACAATTATCCCCGTTTTCATGCCGACGATCTCTCGAACAGAGGTTCGGACTTCGACTACGTGGGAACTTCTCCGAAGTTGCCTTGCGAAGCGTTCTAACTAAAACGATCGAACGTTCGCTGTTGGGAAGACGAATCGTTCGCCTATGCTAACGGACCAATGAAATTCTTTTCTCCCGACTGCGATCGTTGATACCGTTCCCATCGTCGAGTTGTGTATACGTATATATGGAAAAACGGTCGACCAAAAATAAATACCCGGCCCTATGGAATACGGTTTGTCGAATACGCGTCGACGGGTAGATTTTTCGAAAGGTATTCATGATTGTCGGACAGACGTGGGATAGTTTCACCGGTAGAACGGTCTTCGTGGAACGCGAATGGGTTGAAAAAGTCACACGAACGAATTTAGACCTCTTCGTAGGCTTAATCTTAATCGTTCCAAGGTCACTGCGATAGATGGACACGCGATCAGGCAGACTTTCAGGTAGAACGACGAGTAGTCTCGTGCTGGGGAACATTAAAACGGTGTGCACGCTTACCGGACTACTGACAGCTATGCTAGCCGAACGAGACGTAGAAGGTTTCTCTCACGTAAAAGAACGCAATAATAATCGCGAACACGATGAGATCACGAACAATCCGGCCCGTCGGATTCTTACGCAAATAAACGCCGAGACGTGGACACTTGTTGCCGGACAAGAATATTCCAGCTGGCACGCCAACTAATTTTCCCTCTTTCCCGATCGAATAGATCGAATATACTTCGGATTCGTTGAAAAATCGACGTTGATCGGACTAATCGTAATCGCTGTTACACATATGTATCGGGACTTGATTAAGAAGGCTGGAAAGCGTGTTCCTTTTCGAGCTGGTCAACGCTCCCTTTCCTGATGACACTCGGCATTCGCGATGCGGCGAGTAATTAAAACGTAGTCAGTGCTATCTGAGATCCCGCGACGGTGATTAAAGTCTGCTAACTGATGCGCCTGACGTACTCTACGTGGACGTTATTACGACCACGGTGTTCGTTCGATCGTGAATCTGCGAACCTTAATATCCACCGGGGACGCGTTAACATCGTTTCCGTTGAAAACCTCCCGATAATCGCGATACATACTTCGGATACCAGGCACCACGAGTTCGAACACGATTGCGCGAACCATAATCTCTCCCTTTTTCCGGCAAAACGTCCGGGACGTCGGGTCCCGTACCGAAGACATGGCACGTCGCCACTTTGTTCAATAAATTCATTGCGTTAAGCAATTAGCTCGGAGCGACAACCTCTGGATTCCAGAAATTCAACGGGGCCCGGCCAAGTCTTCCCGGAATGCGTTCTCGTAACAAGACATCAAGCTAATAATAAACGACTTCGGGGTCCGGGCGAAAATAAACCGGCCGACAGTAAATGTCCGGGGCCCCGTTCGTGTCCAGGGGCGGGCCCGCGACACTTTATCGCGATTTCAACTTTTCACCCCCTTCTTTCCGCGTTCGAAAATGTTCCTACCCTCGGAGTCTCGTTCATCCCTCGTGATTAAACGTTGATCGTCGATCTCGTCTGAATTATAACAATCGGACACACCCTGTAGTACGTACATACAAGTGACTGGGATACGAAAGGATTTGCCAACGAGACACCCAACGTTTCGTTGGGTTCACGATTCCTGTACAGTCGATATTCGGGCAACGTATTTAGAAAATGGCGGATAGCGTGCCTTGGGCCTGACGATTACTCAGGAATGAAGGGATACCGGTATCGCCACGCCAGAAACACGATCCAGCTGTGGCACAAGAGCTGCTGGCGCCTTCCACACCCACGTTTCACGTGTTGTCGTGTTCTCCACACATGGATTACGGAAGTTCCAAAGCTGCGAATTACATTCCATAACAGTGTCCCGGGTGTTGTTTAACGAATAGTCTAAGCAAGTTTCGATTTCAATTAAAGAAACCGATGGCAAAGAGGGGTGGGCAACACACGAGCGTCTTGTTTTCCACGAAATCATTCTATTACATTCTCGTGCCGCGAACGGGGTTACACGGTGGAAACGCGAACAACTTCTTGCATTTTATACGCGTTATTGCACACGCGAATACTTTATGCACGTATTACGCGGCGCGCGTAATGCGAGTTTTATTGCCGTTACGCGTACTGCCACTTTTCTTACTGTTGCGGGCCTCGAGGCTGCACACACACTCGCGTATAACGCGCGTGTTAAGCCGTACGAGGCTCCGGTTAAACAAAACGATGATATACTGTGCCGAACAGTATTAAAATGTGGCAGATGATAATATACTGACCGGGAATACGAAATTACACCGAGTAGCTTACAGGCGTGCATAAAATCGTTCGACACGACACGGTCACAGATATTAGAAATATTATTACCAACGGGAATATCAGGGATGAACGCCCGACGGGTCGTGGAAAAAGAACGAGGTGGAGGAGGAGGGGTGGGAGCGAAAGATGGAGAAAGTGACGGCAAAAACCCCGCGGATCTCGTGTATCGAGCTTATGTGCCGCTTCCGAGATTTCCAAGAAACCAGCCGGAAACGACAATAAAAATAATCACTTCAACAAACTGAATCCAGACTCCCCCGTGGCGGTATCCCGTTACCGGGATGCGGTAATGACATCTAATTACTTTCCACCGCTCTGCACAGAAACGCCGCTCGATTTCGGATAGTGCCGCTAATTTACGCGAGCGGTCGTCAATTAATTCAGGCAGACACTCCGCTAGAGAGACATATTCTTACCAATGGCGAGAACATGTCCCGCGAGATATCTATCCACAAAAAGCATCGAAAATGCAAAGCTATGGGCCAAGTACAAGAGAAAGTTACATTGGAATGGGTTGCTCATTAACATAAACTGCATTTTACACAGGATTTGAAATCCATCAAACTTGGTCACATTTGATTGATTTCAATTAATTACGAGAATTACGGAATTACGAGAATCGTGAAAAATCGTCAAATTTCAGCAGTTTTTCGTTCGGCATTCGCTCAATTTTTGAGATAGCGACCTGAAACTTGTACCATTGTTTTAGTTAGGAAATTCTACGGTAGAACAATGTATAATAGTTGTACTTTTCGAAAATTTCATTTTTCGCAAAAATCTGAAGGGGGTAGGTCAGGATTTTTCGCGATTTTCGTAAATCGCTCGCCATTTCTACAATTTTTGAGATATCAAAATAATTCTTTCACTGTCTTATTCGGCTTCGGATTCCGCGTCCAAAACGCC
Source organism: Mimumesa dahlbomi (assembly GCA_917499265.3). Lineage (NCBI taxonomy): Eukaryota > Metazoa > Arthropoda > Insecta > Hymenoptera > Crabronidae > Mimumesa > Mimumesa dahlbomi. The sequence continues at coordinate 972,672 of OU824124.1, forward strand.
CCGGATCGTTTTAATAGCTCAAAAATTACGGAAATGGCAGGCGATTTATGAAAATCGCGAAAAATCCTGACCTACCCCCTTCAGATTTTTGCGAAAAATGAAATTTTCGAAAAGTACAACTATTATACATTGTTCTACCGTAGAATTTCCTAACTAAAACAATGGTACAAGTTTCAGGTCGCTATCTCAAAAATTGAGCGAATGCCGAACGAAAAACTGCTGAAATTTGACGATTTTTCACGATTCTCGTAATTCCTTCGTCATTTCCGTAAATATTTAGATTTCGACCTGAATCTTTCGCTGTCTTATTCGGTTTCGGATTCCACTTCCATAACGACCCGGATCATTTTGATACCTCAAAAATTGCGGAAATGACGAAGGAATTACGAGAATCGTGAAAAATCGTCAAATTTCAGCAGTTTTTCGTTCAGCATTCGCTCAATTTTTGAGATAGCGACCTGAAACTTGTACCATTGTTTTAGTTAGGAAATTCTACGGTAGAACAATGTATAATAGTTGTACTTTTCGAAAATTTCATTTTTCGCAAAAATCTGAAGGGGGTAGGTCAGGATTTTTCGCGATTTTCGTAAATCGCTTGCCATTTCCGCAATTTTTGAGATATTAAAATGATTCTTTCACTGGCTTATTCGGCTTCGGATTCCGCGTCCAAAACGCCCCGGATCATTTTAATATCTCAAAAATTACGGAAATGGCAGGCGATTTACGAAAATCGCAAAAAATCCTGACCTACCCCCTTCAGATTTTTGCGAAAAATGAAATTTTCGAAAAGTGCAACTATTATACATTGTTCTACCGTAGAATTTCCTAACTAAAACAATGGTACAAGTTTCAGGTCGCTATCTCAAAAATTGAGCGAATGCCGAACGAAAAACTGCTGAAATTTGACGATTTTTCACGATTCTCGTAATTCCTTCGTCATTTCCGTAAATATTTAGATTTCGACCTGAATCTTTCGCTGTCTTATTCGGTTTCGGATTCCACTTCCATAACGACCCGGATCATTTTGATACCTCAAAAATTGCGGAAATGACGAAGGAATTACGAGAATCGTGAAAAATCGTCAAATTTCAGCAGTTTTTCGTTCGGCATTCGCTCAATTTTTGAGATAGCGACCTGAAACTTGTACCATTGTTTTAGTTAGGAAATTCTACGGTAGAACAATGTATAATAGTTGTACTTTTCGAAAATTTCATTTTTCGCAAAAATCTGAAGGGGGTAGGTCAGGATTTTTCGCGATTTTCGTAAATCGCTTGCCATTTCCGCAATTTTTGAGATATTAAAATGATTCTTTCACTGGCTTATTCGGCTTCGGATTCCGCGTCCAAAACGCCCCGGATCATTTTAATATCTCAAAAATTGCGGAAATGGCAAGCGATTTACGAAAATCGCAAAAAATCCTGACCTACCCCCTTCAGATTTTTGCGAAAAATTAAATTTTCGAAAAGTACAACTATTATACATTGATCTGGCGTAGAATTTCCCAACTAAAACAATGGTACCAGTTTCAGATCGCTATCTCAAAAATTTAGCGAATGCCGACCAAAAAACTGTCATAATTTGACGATTTTTCGCGATTTTCATACATCGCTCGCCATTCGCGCAATTTTCAAGATATAAAAATGATCGAATATGTTTCGAATGCGCATTCTGAACCTTAATTTTACGAAGCTTGATGTCAAAAGCGTAACGTAACAAACATTTCTAATTTAATATATTAACAATCTGGATGTGTGTGAGAGGAAATTTCATATACTACATATATAAAATCTACGATATCGGCAGAAAAATTATCTCGCATGGTATGAAACGGAAATATGCCGATTTAATGCCGTTTGAATACCCCAAAGACCTCGATCTAATTCTTCCGGAAAAGAGTAGTTCCGGTCTACCAGTCGGGAACTCTTGTACTTGGCCCGAGTCAAGACCTTAACTCTTGATCTAACTTATCAAATAAATCGTCGACGTGCGAACATCGATTTCGTGGATCTCTGTGAAACTTTCCAAAACCAGTCGGCGAAGACACGCGGTATAATCTAGATCCGTTCACCTCGGTATACTTGCGGATTTTTCAAACTACTTGTAAGTTCGATCCCGTATCGATCGCTGGTCGAATCGAATCGCGGATCGCGCGATCGCATTAACGACAGGAAGAAGATAATCTATAGCCCCTGTTTATGCCCCGTGCCCGTTTCATTCGCAGGAAAATGATCGACACGGTTTCACGTACGTTTAACGTGTACGCTTGCGAAAGAAGCGCACGATCGATAATTCGAGGAACATTGCAGCCAGATGACACGGATTGATAGCGACCAAACGATCGACAATTTATTCACGTCGCTCCTTTTACTTCGGGACCGTGTGCAGAGGCTTCTGTGTACGCTACGCTCGTGTTATACATATACATATATATATTTTTCGTACTACCGAGAGCCAACTTTGCCACTGTCGGAGTGCCCGCTATCTGCGAAATTGCCTTTTGTCATGGTTCCCTTCGTTAAGATCGCGGTCTCACGAGATGCACTTAAAACTTTTCCACGAACCGAAGCGCAGCGAACTCCGGACGATTTTACTGCTGACAATAATACCGTCTAATATCTTTTATCATAATACGAGAGAAAATTTCAATGTTTCCGTGTAAATCGGAAACGCGCGATTTTTTTTTTCATCATACGAGATACGTATCAAACAATGGTCTCTAATAATGTCGCCCCTATACGGTCAAGGGATTCGAATCTCGTTAAGCCGTGTTTCATGTTCTCCGAGCTCGTTACGTACTGTCCTTTAGAAAAGAAGAAAAGAGAACAACCCCCGGATTGTGAAACGGCAGGTTCACCTTTGATTATCGAGGTGAAGGTGTCGACAATCAAATCGTACAAAGCAACCCGGTGCGATCGTGATAAAATATAATTACTCGAATGCCGTGAAGGAGTTGCGACTTTTAAGATTGTATTATCCTGCTTTTCCTCCGTGTCACCGACCGAATCGCTATCTACCCTTAGGATTGCACGGCAATTACTTTTTTCTTTCAATTCTCCCGTTTCCATCACGAAATTCTTTTTACAATGTTCGCCCTTCGTCGGGAACGATGTCTCAATGTCGACGGGCCTGTCTGTTTTTCTGGTTCACGGTTGAGTCTTTGGAAATTGGTAGTTCTACGCATATATGTAGATACCGAGCGCGTAAGTTGAAAATCGACGACTCGTTAGTTGCTAGTTAAAGTTGCTTCGAAATTATTTTTTACGAATAAGATAAGCTCCAGTTGCACGGCGAGCACAATAATGACTGACTGATTACGTTAAACGTAACTTCCAAAAGAGACTTTTAAGTGACGAGCTCGCTACGTAACTTTGACTACATTGTAACGTCGACTAATTCTCCTCGAGTCGTAATTATAATAATGGAAGCTTCGCAACATATTCTCAACATTAAATAATTACGCTTTCTAGCATGGCAAAATATACCACGGTTCCATCGAAATGCCGGAATATTTCTACGCCGTGGAAAAGACCTCGACGAATTTTGCAAATTTCCAAAATTGAATCTGATCTTTTTAACACGTTGGCCGATCTGCACCTTTACGACGCTTAAGAAACTGCACTCAGGCACTTCCCGGTGTAAAGAAAATCCACGGCATTCCACTGATAGGATTCTTCCCGGTAAACTGGTGCGAACTTGGTATTCCGGGCGCAGCAATTATCGCATACTCCCCGGCACGTTCGGTAATTATCATCATTCTATCCGCGTCTTGCTCGTGTCTAATCGCGTAGCCCTTTCGCGATGGGGCATCAACATAGAGCCTTCCGCTGTACTTTCCCTTCTTCGGCTTTCTCTCTGGCCGTATAGGAACCTCGAAGGATCTCGGAAGGCCTCTTCGAGAGTCGGAAACTGTTCTGGCACACACGAAGTCGAGGCTCCGCAGGTAATTGCTAGGCCGACGGGTCGATAATGAGCCCTGGCTTCGGGGAACCGATTACACCCGGCCCAAGCCAAAAGCAAAGCCGGAGAGTAACAGGACAGGAGGGAGGGAACGGGAGAGCAAGTTTCTTCCAAGCGGTTTTTTTGAATCCTCTTGTAGGGCACGCCGTGGTCTTTATCCTCGAGATTATCCTCGAGACATCTCGCAATCGGATAACTCGATATAATAATAACTGACAAATGAATAAGTGAAACGGGTAAGAATATCGTTTGTCGTCGTTGGTACGCGCGATACCTACGACAGCGCCTAATGGAATTTCAGCCGAACGGCTTTGAATATCACGGATAATCGATAACGAGAGAACATTAATTTTTCTTACGCATTTATCGATCGTACCGCTACTATCTCGTTCGAACGTTGCACCTTTTTTTCTCTTCGCCCGCGAAATAACAACCGTAATTAACCAATCGCGTAAAAGGAGAACTTTCAGCGAAATTGTTCGTGGTCTTGTTACTCACGGTAGCTGTATGACACGTTCATCTAGATAAAGTATCTCGTACGATAAAGTTTTAAATAGAGATTGATAACGGAAAGTATAACGGGTTCGGAATAGTGTATCGAAGAAAAGGTAAACGAAAAATAAGAGCGTTTATGGGAAACCGATCGATCGACTATTCAATACGACTGTGTAAAAAATCGCGTAACTAATTGGTAAATTATCAGCGACAAGCTGTCGATGAGTAGGCGAACGGCGAAGGAAGGGGACAAAGAAGAAGAAGAAGAAGAAGAAGAAGGAGAAGAAGAACTTCTTCCTGCATGATGCGATGAAACCTGCCTAGATCTCGCTACCGGGATGGGAGGTAGGTGATCTAATTTCCCGCGCAGTCGTGCAGAAAATGATCCAGGCCGCGATTACGAAACGGCTTCCAGTCTTTGCCGGGGGGCAACGCGAAGGCGCCGTTTTTACCGCTCTCTTTTCGTTTCCATACAACGCGTGTAATAATCGTGCCGTAACGCTGTCCGCTTCCTGTGGACATATCGAGTATGTATGTACGCGGAAAGCCATTTACCAAAGCCGTTTCAGATAGGCGCACGTAAGTCATAGGACGTTCGGTTTGATAAGCTCGGATTAACGTCGAAACAAATTTCACGGATAATTGGAGTTTGAAGGAAAATCTACGAGCAAGTTTCACCTCCGTCGCTCGATCCGTTGATCGATTCGGAATTCGAGTATCGATATATTAACGATCGCTCGTAAATCAAAAATGACAGAATCGAAATTCCCCATCTGCATAATACGCTGATTTTATTCCGCGCACGTGCTCTGCGCGAGCCGTAAAACTTCGATGGCTCGTTTGCTCTCGACAAATTATTAATCGTGTACATAATGCCGCGAGGGAACCGTGGTAAAGAGGAACAACACCTATGTAACCCCGTCCCGCGATGTTTCCCGCGATTCGTTTCCTAATTATGAATAATCGCTTAATATCAGCCGGCTTGTAGGAACAAGCGATATCATTGTATACCGGTAAAACGGCTTCGCGATCGGCTTCTCATCTGAATATGCGATGAGAATGACGAACGTTAAAACGTTATCATGAGAAAATTTCTAATCAAGATATGTACCGATGATAACGGAATTCCTGCGCGTATACTTGATTTTGCCCTCTTCAAAAATCGTTCGAAAAATGGCCGTGTCTCCGATGCACGAGACGCTACGATATCTTTATCCCCGACGGCGTTCGCATAATCCGCAACAGCTGCGTCGATCGGCGAAGATCGGTTGCATCTGGTGCACACACTGATTTCCTTGGCCAATAGGCTGGCCGCAAAAGGGGAACACGGAACCGCAGTTTCAGTTGCGGCTGAAAACAGGGAGGCGGCGATTCGCAGGTGCAAAGTTCACGCGGCAGGGTGGACCGCTAATGAGGGTTCCAACATGTGTGTGCGCGCGCGTGTACGTGCGTGAATTTTCTGGGGGACAGGTTAATTAGCCGCTGACCGGTACTATAGCGTGTTTCTTTTTTCCACGTCCGTTCGGTTCTGTAATTCTTATCGCAACACGCCTACGAGGTATGTACGTTAAGAATTCGACTAGCGTGAACGTTTAAATATTAAATCTATTTACTTCTAATTATCATATCGCTTCGGACGATTGTCCCGGCTGGGATCTCGAATGAATAATTATTCCGTTAATTGATACGCCACGGAAAAAGCAATTTGTCTATTTCTATTTGTAACCGGTTGAAAACACACGAGCCACCATCGCGTACCCGGCGCATGGACTTACGGATTCAAATACATGAATAATGCGCGATTAAAAAAAAGAATAGATTGCACGTAGCACGGCTAATTAGCAGACACTCTTACTCATCCGATAGCAGCGAGATAAATCAGACACGTCTACTCGCGGTCTGTAGTATCGCAAATAAAAAAATTATGTATCTTCATTTACGTTGACTGCCCATTAATTAGCTACAGGGTATAAAAAAAAACGCTGTGGCTTCTTTGCGCGAGTTTGTATCAACACAAGTTTTCAAAAGAATGATTCCGCCCTGCGAACGAAAGATACTTTTCGATTCTCGCAAACCCAAAAGCCGGGTACAACCAGCACGCCACCCTTTCCGTTGGCTTCTTTATTTTTCCTGTCGGAGTTAGACGTCCCTAGTGGCGCCTCTCTCAGGATATAAATTAATTAGATTTGTGTGGAGGTGTGTCAGCCAAGTGCCGGCACTGTGTTTCTTGCCCTTCGACCGTCTGCTCCCCCGCGTTTCGACCGAATGGCCTACTCCGCTGTCCTACAGATTGTTTCAGAACACAATGCGTTCTTCGTTATGAAAAATCTATCGTATTCCCGAGATCCAGCGTGCGAGCGTTATTATTCCGGACGAATTTTCACGACGATAGAAAATAAACCATAATTGCGGAATCTAACCTGATCGGATAGCGGGATGCATGTTTTATTGGCAATAAAATCATGAGGGCTTCGGGATACATTTTTTACAAACTTAATGCGACGGGTTTCCTCGCGGTAGGAGGAGAGATTACTTCAAAGTGGAAATCTCTAATACGAACGATTACTCTGACGGAGCGAAGCAGTTGCCTTTTGAAACGGGGTATAAGTCGGCAGGTAGGTCTGCGCATAACGTATGATGTATGGTGGGCGTGAAACGGGCGTAGCAACATAGTAACGTTTATTATATCGGCCAGAACAGACTAGCAGATCTCTCTCTCGCTGAATTCATGCGTCCGGACCCAATCGTGGGATTAGCTCTAACGAAATTAGCGATATCGATCTTGCCCCCTAACAAGTAAATTTTTACCGCGGATATCTTCGAGAGAAACGATAGCAGGTTTGATTAAATCCGAAATAAAATTAAAGAAAGTTGCGACACAGGGATATTAAATACGTACTCGTTACATTGTAAACATCTCCCTCTAACAAGTAGATAATTGTTGATCACAGTATCTGAAAGGTCTTGTAAAATAATCCCTTACGACATACGAGTATTAGCAGATAGGGGAACCGGTTGATAATTACGTTTGCGAAGACACCGCGAACACTCCATGGGGACATTAATTTCTCACGACGTTTCTGCGTAACTGTTCGTTAGCGACGAGTGCCAATTACGCACGCACTCCTTGTAAATTCTTACATGTATACACCGACACGATATATACCCTCCCCGTTCGATCGGAGTCGCGAGGCGAATCACAAAGAAAACGAGGGAACGTCACGAATTCCGATTGTTACGTGTAATTTCAGGTAACGAGCGCGGTTTACGGTGAAAGAAGGGAAAGAACACGTATGGGTTAACGCGAACGGGGAATCGATTCGTACTTGCCCAGAAATTCTATCGTATAATTCCGCGAAATCCCGGTGATTCTCGATCCGACGTATAAATGAGATTATTTAAATATTTAAAAAACTCACGTTTATATTGCCGAGATGCGAGGAAGGGCTGACACCCCTGCGGCCACCGCCGCCACCAACTTCCGCGTCCAGCTTGCCGGCTCTGATTTCGTTCGACTGTTAGTAGAGCCGGCGACTTCCGGCGATCGGTCCACCGGGATATCTCTCTCACGAGACGCAGATCCGTGCGGAATGGTGAACACTCGATCGCGATGACAGCACGCGTACAGTTACATTCAGAATCATTCTTTTCAGCTACCGTGTATGTTCACTACCGTGTTCACGCGCGGTCGGGCTCGCACTGAGCTAAGTTGTTCAAGGTGTTCCCCCGCGGGTACACGACGACGCTATTGATAAGTGCAAATCTGACCCTCTTTACGCTTTGACCGCGCGGCTCACGCGACTTTCCAGAAGGGCATTCTACCGATACGTACACGTACACCGGCAATTACGGCTATATCCCGGACTAAACGACGGTTTCTCTCGGAATACAAACACTGTGACACTTTCTACGTTGTACACATATATCCCGGCCAGACCCGTGACTAAGGAAAGAATGTTAAATGTTACGTAGAGGACACACAAACGTAATTCGATTTCACTTCGCGGTCTTCCACTGTCATTAAAATCTCCCACCACCCCCCACCCTTGGTTTCTGGTCGCGTGTTACGGAGAACAAAGATTCCCCCGATTCGAAATTCGAATTCGCCTGCGCGGTTCCGCGGATCGGTATGGAATTCGGTGTCATGCGCGCCGATGCGAACCTGTTCCTTCTTTCAGCCCCTCGTCGTGCATTCCGCGGGCGACGGCGAGACCACGAGAGAAACGTGCACGGGTATGGACAACGACGACGACGACGATGACGACGACGACGAGGACGACGGCGACGAGTCGGCGTGCTGCGTATCCGCCTTAAGGGCCGTCCGTCGCGGACGCATGCTTGCGGCACGTTGCAGCCTCTCGCACTGACCGCGCGTAATACACGTAAGAGAGAGGTGCGTACTACACTTGTTCTCTCTCACTCTCTCTCTCTCTCTCCGTCTCTCCCACCTCTCTCTCTCTATCTCTGTTCCCGCGTTTTATCCTCTTCACTTGCTCGTCGGATTTCTTTCCCCTTTCTTGATTTCGTTCGTTAAAACGACGTTCCACGGTTCCGTCGTCGCGAATAACGCCGGAGAAGGAACTACTCTGGACTCTCTTTGAATCTCTTGCGTACTAACTTCGCTATCCGCGGTACTCGAACGGAGAACGTTGAACGCGAGTCTGGAATTGCCGTGGCGCCACCCCTCCCCTCCTCCCAGCCCTCCCCATCCACCTCATCTTCCAGTGTGCCACACCATGAGGCCTCCTCCACGTCCCTCCCTATTTTTCCCTATAATTTGCTCCGGTCTTTTTGTTTTATTCCCCGTTTTCGTAATCCCCCTCTCGCTCTCTTTCGGCATCTTCCTTTACGTCTCTTCACCTGTTTTCTCTCTTCTTCTTCATATACCTGTCCCCCTCTTGCATGCTACCTTCTACCTCTATCTTTCGCCTCTACCTCTACCTCTACCTCTACGTGCCAGCCATGAATCCTTGCCGGGGCTACGGGGCTACGGCGCGCCGCCCCCTTAATAGGGCTACACGGGCTTTTTCCATTCACCGTACAGCCATCTCTTGGCAAGAATACGAACGACAGGGGCCGTCGCAGTGCCGTATATATTCCAAGGAATCGCGCCAACAATCCGATCGCGATTTCAGTGACGAACGTATCGACAAATATTGTCTTTTAAGTTTGTCAAATATCCGAAAAAAAGAGGAACGGTCGGGAATGGATTTTTGATTGAACGTACGATTGTGTACGATGAATGTCTTTTTTATCATTTGATTTTTTTTATTTCAATAAAAAACATATGCAAGTTCTCTGAACGTGTAGCGAGCTGCGCGTGTTTCAAGATACTTTCCTTAGGATGATATTTTTTTTTTGTGATCGAGATCGAAACACCTGCCAGGTAGGAAATCATCTAGGTCTGCGAGGGGCTCGTTTCTAAAGTGCCTACGTTTTCGATTCATTGTACTCCTTGGGCGGGACTCACGATGTATCGTATGACAGGAAGATGTCAGGGAGGAACCTGATATACGACAAGGGGATGATTCGTTATTATGTGAATTTTCACGGTAAATCTACGCTCGGGTCCCGTGTAAAATCCATGTCCGTTCCGATCGCACCCAATTCTCGCGTCGTATTATTTTCTCCCTCCGTGTGAGGGAATTAACAGGCACCTTACGTAACGAAAAACCCCTCCGGTGAAAAGAAACACGCATACAAGTACCATACAAACAATTTTTTTCATCTCTTCGTTCGAACAATATAACTTAATTACATCTTTCTACGCTTCGTACATAATTTACAAAAATATACAATCTCTTTTCTGTACAATAATTACAACGGAGAGCGAGGAACTTCCGACGAGAAACTATTTACAAGGACGGAGGCATTTGCGGGACTCAATCATTGTAAATCCGCAATCTACCACGTTTATCGTTTCCCGAACTCTCGATTAAAACGAAAAAAAAACCGAGTCGAATCTACATCATCGGTGGTGGCGACATGTATTGCCCGACGACCGGAGGAAAACTCTGCGTGGTTGCCGGCACCGAGTTCTCCTTATTGGATTCCGTTTTGATCGCGTTCTTCCTTTTCTGATTTTCATGAGTCTTCACGTGTTTCGTCAGGTGATCGCTCCTCATGAACCTTTTCCCGCAAGCGGGACACGCGAACCTCTTTTCGCCCGTGTGCGTTCGAAGATGCCGCTGCAGCTCGTCGCTCCTGGTGAACCTTTTGCCGCAGAACAACCAGTTGCAAACGAACGGCCTCTCCCCGGTGTGCCATCTCAGATGAGCCTTCAAATGCGACGTTTTCCCGTAAACTTTCCCGCATCCCGGCACGTGACACACGTGCTGTCTTTTCCCATCGACCCCTACCTGAGCCCCGCCGTCGGTTTGGCAATTGGGACATCTACACCTGGTGCATTTTCTGCCAGATTTTCCTGGTTCCTCGATTAAAAGATGTTCGGACGGCGGTGTCAAAGGCCACTGATAGGAAGAGTCCTGCGGACTGGGAGCAAGACCCGGTGGACTCGGTGGTAGAGAATAGTGTTGTATGGGTGGTATGTTTGTCATTTGTGGCTGTGGGATGTGGGCCTGGGTCCAGGACGCTGCCGTTGGTACACTGGGCATGCTGTAGCCCGGCGGTGTTAACGGCTCGGATATTTGATTGTGCGTCGTCGAGCTCGGATACCAGTAACTCGATTGCGACTGCAGATGATGAGTAGTCAGGCCTGAATTGTACTGATACATCCCCGCGTTCCCGTAATCCATTGGCTGATGATGCATAGGCATCATCGGCGTCATTCCCGGCATCGGCGACATCGTCGGCATGCACATCTGTAAGACGAAGAAAGTCCTGGTTAGTCGGGGAAAATTTGTATCCGTAGAAAAGTATTTTCATCGGTCTAAAGCACAGTTTCAAAGTCACTTCGGATGTGGATAGATCGGTTCTCAAAAGACGAATTCAGTTTGTATAAAAATTTATATATCTCCTTTGCGGAGATATCCGAATTTTTTGTCGAGTAAAATCCCATGGACGGCAACAGGAAGCACAGTCGTCACGAAACAATCCCGGCGAATTAAGAGCACAATCTATCCACATCTATATTTACACGAGATGCATCATTACGGACCTGTTGATACTGCATCACTTGTGCCATCACTTCACTTTCTCCTCTCGCCACGATTCTTCGTTTTCCCCGATTCTTTCCACGAGTAATTATATTCCACCGCGGCGATTCCGTGTGTGTATGTCTCGCACAAAGTTATAATCCCTTTCGAATATCTCTTCCTCCGTACGGCAGTGTTCTATCAAAGCAAGAAACCCAAGAAGAACGAAAAACCGGGTAGAATACCGAATCGGAGCGCACGCTTCGAGCGTTCGCCAGATAATTGCCGGTTGCCGAGCGTGTCGCCTCGGTTTTAATAACCGAGTGGACAGGGAACCGAAGGAAGGGAGGAGGCTGAGGAGGAGGGGATGGACCGTGAATCCTGCGGTCCGCGCGCATGCGTCCTCCCCTCTACCCATAAATCAACCCTGCGTCCCGAGGATAGAGGCTACGCACCTTTTGTGGCCGTCCCTGGGGGCTGCCACCAAAGGAAGGGATCCTACGGTACTAGACACCTACGTTCCTGCGAATCTCCCTCGGTCGAATTCTTATTTTCCAACGTTTTCATGAAAATTAGGAAATATTTCACAGACTCGGCGTAAAAGTCTGCGCGAGATGAATTATTTAATAGGATGCAATGTGTAGATTGGGCGGAAAAACGTTCGATGAACTCGGTAGGGAATTCCCCTAGCGTAGAAAGTGTCGTTTTTTTTTGTTCGTTTAGCGTTGTTTAAATGCCGATCGACCTCGGGGCGAAATCATTACTTCAGGATTCGGCCGCCCAAGACTCGAGCAGCGGTTGGAGAGAGCTGGTAGGTAATAATTATCGGCAGAAACGTTGTGACGGCAGGGAGGAATAAGCTTAATCGTTCAGGTTTAATTAGTGGATAAGGCATTTGGGTTTAATTAGCGGGCCTGTGCGCTCGGTGTCGCTTCGTTTTAAACTCGAACGCTAACGTCCGCTGCCCCTGTACTACCTATGTATGTACATACCTTATAGTAATTACACGACATGAAATTGTCGTTCGTGGGAGTTACATTTTATTGCACGTGAAACGTCCACGGTCGATTGTACGCCATGAAGAAAAATACTTCGCTACGGTTTAATTTCGTGCCCGACGAACCTACCATTCTCGTAACGTCTCATTTCAATGTTCAAACGTTGAAGACTCGCGACGTCGGGTCGTTCAATCACAGAGAAACTTACGCAAAGAACCTGACGACTCTCTTCTGTCCGTTCGATTCTAGGTACGATGAAAAGCACCAACGGCAGAACGATCGCCGGAGAAAAGAGTCAAAGTAGAATTTCCACGGTATTTAGAGATTCTTTGAGTCACGCTAAAGGGGGCGGACGAGATTTGCAAAGACGTATCAAAGCGTGGCGAGGCCCGCGACCGATTCTGCTACACGGAAGCCACGTGATAACGGTGTCCAGCTTCCCGGGGATGACCGGTTCTCTTTGTGGCCGCTGTACATCGTGCCATAAATCCATAAAGGTTCCTGGTCCATCTTGGAAGGGCACGAGTACAATACCGAGTTGCACGGGGTGCACAAAGTGTCCCGGTTTATGGTGGCTGTAAAGCGATCATCGGTCGGACGAGGCGACGACACTTTCGCGCTACCGATCCGTACCAGATCGCCATTATTGCGCTTTTCGGTAAAAGCACAATAGCTGCAGGTACGGGAAAAAAAGAGAGAGAACGGGAGAAGACTCTCTGCACTTTGCGCGAGTCAACTTTCCCGTGACGATGGTTCTTCATATCTCGGTGGCATGTGGTACACGATACGATCTTCCAGAATCTTGTTTATTCAGCTTCGGAGAAACTAGTCGATAGCATCGACTTTTCGATAGACTCGACATTTTGACGGAAGATACCCTTATCTGTCCACGGAACGACGATTTCTCTCGTTTCGTGAAAGTACGACAAACTTAATACAGCGAAATAAATGTCGCGACGAGGACGGCACGTTATCACTTTCTTGCTATTTTCGAACGTTTCTGACGAAGCCGGATGATAACAGTCGGCGATGATATTAAATGCGTTAGTCGCATACCGGAAACCGATTATCAATTTCCGGACGGCAGGAAATATCATCTGACGTCACGTGCGCGGAGAGGTACAGGCCGGACCATCGATCATCCGGAATATTTGACCACAAGCAGAGCCTTTCCAGTCTCTCGGGGGGCTCGTTCTTGTTTGTGAAATTCATCGAAGGCATCGACCGCCTGGCAGAAGTACGAAAACCATTGGAAATCGAACACTGCTGGATGACACATGTCCACGGGCACCGGTAGCATGGCTCCACGGTGTCGTCGTAAATCTTACGACAGTGTCGTAGCGAAAGGGTGAAAGGTGGGGCAACCCTTCGCCCTTCCTACTCGCTTGGAACTGGCTATTGTCCGCTAATAAGCCGCTTAGCGTCTCGGCCAGGGGTAAATTGCTTCTCCGGTAAACACTACTCCCACGCGGAACACGAATCGATTCCCCCGAGAACCGGGAATTTTTCGGAAAATTTCATTTCCCTCCACCGTTATTTCTTTAACGGCTAAACGAAATTCCTGTGAAACACACGAACGTTCGGAAATTGTTGCTTTCCGAGGGGTCCGTGGAAATTTCACTCCAAAGATCTCGATGTCGGAGATACAGAGACGCGAGAGGCAGAAGAAGACCATCGAGTCCTTTGAAAAAGTCAAGACTCCGCCTGGTCATCGATGAAGTAAAAAAAGAAACGATGAACCGAAACTGCACGTTCGTGCGGTGTGTGTCTAATCGGTAAGCGGTGGGGGTGTAAAGTGCGCTTTGTGCGACCAAGGCAGAGGATTCTGTGTGCCTGCGAAAGACACGATTTGTGGGAGACATTCAGGGGCGCTGGACCGATGCAAATCGGCAGGTCGACGCAGGTCGGATTCCGGCTATCCGCAATAAGAAATCGACTATTTCTCGTATTTTACATCCGTTCGTGCATTCGGGGACTGACGGCCCTACTACGATCGTAATCAAAATCCATCCACGGGTTAATCTACCGATGGTTTTATATATCGTTGAATTCATCGATATGCCCGCGTCACGGAGTCATCATGGGAGAGCATAACCATCCGCACGAGTTAAGAGAATGGCCAGCGGCATTTTTTTGGAAAGAGAAACCGGGGAGAGGTCTAGTAACATATTTCTTCTGGACCATAACAGTCTTTCGGCACTCTTTTGTGGAAGACCGTGGGGCCAGTGCGCGCATAAACATGAGGTATCGCCTTCGGGAAGCTAATATTCTCGAAAAAGGAACGCTTTCCTAGAGTTTATCGTAACTCAGAAACTTTTATAGCTTGCTGGAAATCGTTGCTTTAATATAATCGTCGGAATCGTATCGGGGAACGCTTACTGCCTCGCACGGAAAAACGAAACTGGGAAAAGTTTCTGATCTCATTGAGTAGGTCAGGGAAGGGCCCGCTACATTTTATCGCGATGAATAATTAGTGTTACTTGGATGTTTGGACAAGCGATATCTCGCTGTTCAGGATTTCTCGACAATGTTTGTTTCAACGATTTCCTGGGATACGAACAGTTAAGTTTCGAAACCTTCTTTCTCGCTGCGGGTGAATTTTATACACGATTTACCTGGTCGAAAGCATCATTCGGGATCAGCAGGTCAGCAGTCTTGACGGATTTCTAACTTATGCTCGGATCTGGAAGAAACCATAGACAGAAGATGTTGCCGGAGAGAGGGAGAGGGTGAGCGTAGAACGGTCGGGAAGAAAAGGAGAAGAGAGACAGCTTCTCCACAATGGACCCGACAATGGGACTAGTCTTCGGAGCTAATGGAGCGAGACTTCGCAGTTTTCACACGATGATCGGCGTAACGTTGCCCCTTGCGTCCACCCTGTAAGCAGAGAAAGCCTATTTAAAGGCCGATCGGATCGTGTACGGAAGAAAATTAGCCCGACTCGCGGGCAACTCGTACGCTGGCTAATCGGGTTAGGATTACAAGGGTGTAAACAAGAGATTACACCGTTCGGTAAAGATCGTTGGTTATCTTATACGCAAACAGACGAGTTACAGCAAAAATACACCGGCAGTCTAGTTGTTTACTCGATCCACCTGTTAGAAATGCGATTTTACACGTTCCGGAATTCGTAGTTTCTTATTTTTTTTCCAGGGAACCGATTGCGTCACACGATTTCTGGGTAATCATGGTACATTTTTCTTTCTACGTTTGACCGGATCCTAAGATCCTATCGGATTGATTCTAATAATGTTCTAGCATTCGATTAGCGAGCAGGTTCTTGCACAGATTTAAATAAATGAACCTGCGGGCCGTGCTTCGTCATTAATCATTTCCTGAAGAGAAAACGTTCCCGGTCAGTGTATAAAGAGGCGGCTCCTCGAGTCGCGTTCGATATTCATTTGTTACGCGTCGTTTACAGACAAAAGACCCCGCCGGATTGCCGGCATTAATAATCGATAACGCCCGGATTATGAAAGCGTTGTTAGTTCAGCATTATGAACGGAAGCTTTATCATGTTTGTACAACTGTCCTGAGACCGACAGAACGAACATAGTAATTATTAAGAACAAAGGGGCCCGTGAACACGACTCTTATCGCTACGTGACTCTCCGTTTCATGTTGTTTTTTTTTAACGCGAAGCTTCCGCAGCGCAAGTTACAAATCTGCGAGGTGCGAGAACAAGGAAAAACCATGTACCTGCTTCGAAACGTTCGTCCCAAGTCCATAAATTTCTGCTTCGTCGTACGGGCGTAAGAATCGAGCCTAAGGGGGGCCGCCAATTCCATTCGGAACGAAATGACACCCTCGTCACAATACGACCTGTTGCGTCCGAGATGAACAAGAAAAAAAAGGAAAGAAACGGTGTGGAATAAGGACGAAGATCGGGACGCACTGTGGAAGCCGTGAGAACATCGAGTCAAAGGGAGCCGTCTTATTGTACGCGGATTCATTACGCAACCTGACTTTTGTACGCGCAGCGAGTTAAAGGGAAACACTTCTGACAAACTCGGTGCAAGCGAATGTCCGAACCGATTCTTTCACCTTTCATCGCGTAGAAATAGAAAATTCCGACGGACCGTATCAACGTTTCGGACGGTGGAGTCGAGAGACTCTCAAGTAAAAACCGTAATCGAACGCGACGATGGAAATTAAATGCCACTCTGCAAGGATTTTCGTATTATCCAGGATTCACGGTGGGCTGTGCCAAATATTATGACGCTGTACATTTCGTGGCCGCAGGTAAGTTTCCGTCGAAATATCGAACCCCCTCCGATAGAATCGACCTGTTAAGTTTGACAGAGGGGAAACGATTAGCGACTAATCCGATCGGCAGCGGATTTAGAAGTAATCGTATCGACCGTTGACGTTAGTTTCTAAAGGAGTGTATCCCCGTGAAAGGTTGCGACCGAGGGAGAGGGGGGGAAAAAAAACAGGTCGACGAGCACCCTTCGTCGGTTCATCTTTCACCGATAGATTTTAATTAGCAGGAAGCGTAGACCGTGGGCTCTCTATTGTCTCAATCGGTTGTCGGCTAATCGCTTTTGTTGTAAGGGTGCCGGGTCCAACGACGGTGGAACAAGGATCCGTAAAACTTGAAAAGGGAGAAACAAGAATTCTGGACCACGATCCAGGACCACGGGCTGGATATGATTTGTGTGCCAACCTCCGAGAACGGATCACGAGAAACCTAAACGACCGCGGATAGCGGGACTGATCAAACACATCCTGCACATCCGTGCATATATCCCACGTCAAGTCGACGAGGAATTAAAATGGATAATTGCTTCCTTCCAGAGCCCTGGACGGAACCCACCTTGGTTCCAGGTAAGCTCGTAAAAAGGGCTTTGATATAAAATTAACGACTTCGCGGATATCATCTTGACCAGCTTTACAAACATTTTTCCCGACATCTTTCCCGAATGATGTATCGAAAAAAGCGGCTCCACGAAATCATCTTTACGTCTCCTCGTAATCTGACCGGATCGCGCTGGAAGATTTATCATGAATTTGGCTATCTCGAACAAAGCGGACACCGGATCGAATAGTTCTTCGTTTTTTTTCTCCTTTTTTTGGAGGGGGAAAGAAAATTCGAACGAGTGGGTCACGGAAAAGTCGGCACGTTTCGTCACAGACCACGAAAAAGTCAGGGCCGCTCATTGGGGGACGCGTCGGAGTTTCTCGGAAGGGAGATATTGTCGGATGCAAGAGTCCCGTGGCGCATTGTGCGGTTTTATCTTTCAACAGGCTCGTTTGTTCAACCAGTATCCAGCGGCGCGAACGATCCAATGTCAAAGAATGCCGGTCCCCTTGGCAAGCAAGTGTCACTGTAACGAAAGTCGATCACCCTCTTGTTCCAATTCGTCTTTACAACTTTTCCGATAAAAATTTACCATCTAAATGTTTATATTTGCTGATAAGAATCCACGTGAATTAACACCGGTGACGATCGTTGATCGAATTAAACGGGGACATAGAAAACCACGTTTTCATAGAATTGCCGGCACGTCCATTCAGCATGCGAGAGATTGACATCGGCATATTCGAACTTCGCCCCCTGCGGCGAGGTCTAAAAATGACGGCGGCGGGGAGGCATAAAGGCCTGAACGAAGTCAAAGTCGTTCCGCCTGCGAACCCCGCAAAGCTGTTAACGGAAACTTATGTGATGCGGATGCGTTCGAGCCGGTCTAATTGATTGACATATCAGAACCATTACCGGGACGATTGTTAAACAAACATTGTCACTCGTGGATAACTGTATGCACGTACACATACACGTACATACAGGAGGAGTCTTTGAATCTTCGATCGATGCCAGAGAATGACGGATAGATCGTAAAAGTAACAGGTACATTCGAAAGAACTTTCCCGACGTCGCCGCAAGAAGAATGAAGAGTCGCAGCAGCACTGATCGCGAAGATCCGTAGAATAAACAGAGAATCGGGAAAATTGGATTTCCTTGTAAATTATGGCTAATCTGCGGCTTACACGGCGCGCCGTTTCAGAATGTCTCTTGGTGCAGTCGTAAATTATTGTTAGAGTTCATGCCTAGAGAGCCCTCGAACGCGTTGAATGGGGATTAAATCGTCGGGTACGCCATGGTCTCGCCCAGGTGTACCTGTACATTGAAATCTCGCCAATGGAAGTAGGAGGATTCGTGAAGTCATGGTAGCGCGGCATGCCACGATACCCGGCGGACATCATTGTTACCTTCTATGTAGCCAATAATTCGCTTTTACACGGAGATTACGGGTGCATGATTGTTTTATTGCACTTTCCGCGGCGCGACCTTCACGGCAGGTAACTCACTTGCGGTTAAGGGGAAACTGCGGAGCGGGGGAACAGTTGTTCACGAAGTCAATGTTCCATCGATTGTTTAGGAAAAGGGGTAAGATGGAATGTGAAACGAGCTGCGGTCGGCCGATGAAAAGAATCTAGCGGTCTTTTCTTCTAGCCGTTTTCAATATTCCTTGGGTCTATTGAACCCTCGTTTGTGCCCTATTTAAGATACGTCCATGTACGGGTTAACGTTTATAAATTAATTTCATTATTACGCTTTACAAACCGTACCGATGATTTCTATGGAAATTAACGCGATATGGTTACTTTATAGGGTTGAAATCCTATTAAAGTTCTATCTAAATGATATTTCGTGTACCATTGAAGAAGCGCAACTCGATTACAATGATATTTCAGATGGAGCAGAGAAGCTACACCGACTCCCGCCACGAATTCAAATCTAGTAAGTAACGTGCACGTTCACGCGGCGAGGCGTGGGCGGTGGACAAGGAAGCCGACAACGAATCAGAACCAAGGACGTTTCGGTCGACAGAAACATCCTAGAACCGTGGTCCCCAGCTAGGGGAAACGAGCGCTGTCGACTGTGCACGTGTCGTGCGTCAGAGAGAGACGAACAGTTGGGAGCGAGGGATCGACAGAGACGAAAGGGGCCGGCTCGTAGAGAATTTCCTTTTACCTGTGCCGTCCCGTGGTGAATCGATGTCTCGAATACATTCACTAGGCTTCGACTTGCCGCAAATTCGTGGCATTTGACGCACAGGCAGCTGCTTACTGATGGTTATTCAAAAAATTGTTGTCTGATCAACTTTGTTCCCCAAGATCACAAGATGCTGGTCTTCTGTGATATTCCCAACTTGAAAATACTTACGTTCGGCTGTCTACTGGTGAGTAAAACGTTTCGGAGTACGAGCCGCGGCGAGTATTGTCAGACGATAAGTAGCACAAATTTTGAAAACCGCTAGGAATACGTGGTGACACATATTTAGGATGCTATAAATTCTAGAAAGAGCCGTCTTCCGCTTTATTATTGGGCGTTAATTACGTACTCGGTTTACTGACACTTGATCGTACGGAAGCGTACACAGTAGCGGCATAACCTATACACGCACGTAACAAGTAACCTCCAATTTTCAATAAACAAAAGTAAAGTTAATTTATAACATTTCGCGTACACACACGAAACGACGTGTCACACATACATCGGCCGAGCAATATTGATAACGAGACGTTACGCGTTTCGTCGGCAGGATGAAAATAGCCTGGCACCGATTGATACGAAATGATATAGATATTCTCAATTGTTAATGCTACGTTTTTCAATAATTTTTCGACCATATGTCGCGTGGTGATCGCTCCGTTAATGCACGTGCTCTGCGGAACGAATACATTTGTTCGTGCTCCATAAAAATTAATGTCCTCTACGACTCATAAAAATTCAATTTTACAGGCATTTTTGCCGAACAATTTAGCAAACGATGCAAACGATGGCGCGGTATCACTCACTCAACAAAATATTGATATGACACTTGGTAAGTCGGAGCGTGAGGTGAAACAATGAGAGATTTATTTTGAAAAGATTATGTAAACTTCATTCCGTTCTTATGTTTCATACTAGCATCGAACGAATTGGTATTTATAAACTTCTACGCCGAATGGTGCCGTTTTAGTAATTTATTAGCTCCAATTTTCGAAGAGGCAGCGACTAAAGTCAAAGCTGCATTCCCTGAACCAGGGAGAGTGGTAATGGGAAAAGTGGATTGCGATAAGGAATGTGAGTAAATATAAACAAAACAAATCTGTTCTTTCCAATAATATTAAGTGAACCGCGATATAATTATTCGATTGTTTTCAGCACCCATTGCCGCAAGGTTTCACATTACGAAATATCCAACATTGAAAGTAATCAGGAATGGCCAGCCAACCAAGAGGGAGTACAGGGGTCAACGATCCGTCGAAGCATTCGAGGAATTTATTAAAAAGCAATTAGAGGATCCCATCAGGGAATTCTACGATTTAAAAGATCTGAGTAATCTGGACGATAAGAAACGTATGATCATCGGGTATTTCGACAGAAAGGATGTTCCGGAGTATGAGACATTCAGAAGGGTTGCGACGAACCTTAAAGACGACTGCCAGTTTCACGTAGGATTCGGGTAAGGACTTCGGTATTTTTGACAAATTTCCAAATTCTCTTCTCTGAACTATATCGATATTGAACCCGTTTTCTGCTTGCCAAAATTAAAATTATGCAAATCTAAATTTGGTGAAAGTACCAGATTAAGAAGCGAAGGATTGATTAGGAATTACATTCTTCCGACAAGACACCCATTGAATCGTCCCGATAACGATATCTAATAAAAATCCTACTGTTATTTCCCCTAACAAGCACTTGCTCTGCTCAAAACTGTGAAATCGGAGAGCATTTTCACTTGCTGTAAGTAACGACAGGTAGTAAAACATAGCTCAGAACTGCTTCTCTGCACGCTTATTTGGAGTTTCCCTATACTTTTCAGATTGTTTTTCCGTTTAGTAAAACGCTATACACACACCCCGCAACACGTGCACAGGCAACATAGGGTTTCTCTTACGTTTTCATCGTCACTTTTGTTCTATCTTTACTCAAATCGAATGCCGTATGCCACGATGTGTTTACGATTCTTTTTGTCCGAAATCAGGAACGCGAGCAGAGCCATGCACCCACCTGGCGAGCCGATTATAGTCTTCCGATCGGATAGAGCGTTATCAAACGACGAGGACGAGACGTACAAAGGCAGTATGCATAATTTCGACGAACTGAATATCTGGGCCCAAGAGAAGTGCGTTCCCCTCGTCAGGGAAATCACGTTCGAGAATGCCGAGGAATTAACGGAGGAAGGATTACCGTTTCTCATCCTGTTCCACGCCCCCGACGACATTGAAAGTGTGAAACAGTACAAGGATGTAGTGATGAGCACGCTCATCGACGAGAAACGTGAGTGGAATGTCTTACATCGGATCTACGTCGAGAAAGTGAATATTTAACCGAGTAAAAAACATTAATTTTTAGAAAATGTGAATTTCCTGACGGCGGACGGTTTGAAATTCGCCCACCCACTGCATCACCTGCGTAAAAGCATAGCGGATCTGCCGCTGATCGCAATAGATAGTTTTAGGCACATGTACCTGTTTCCGAACTTCCATGATATTCACGTAGAAGGGAAATTGAAGGCATTCCTGAAGGACTTGTACTCCGGAAAGTTGCATCGGGAGTTCCATATGGGACCAGACCCGACACAGAACGAAATTCCACAAGTCACCGGACAAGTGAAGGTGCCCACGGCACCGCCAGAGTCCACGTTCAAGAAACTAGCACCGAGTAAAAACAGGTACACGTTACTCAGGGATGAACTATAATAAAGTATATTAAGCTACGAGAGCGGAAAAAAAAATTAACAAGATAATAAGATTTATATAAGTTTAGTTGCGCGATTTGTTACATATTTACAGTGGTGAAATCCAAATCCGTTGTATTATTAAGGCATACGTTGTGCCGAGATTGTATCTCGTTTATCGAAACGTTTTCATTTTTTCGTAACACGATTTTACAGTATTCGCAAAAATTAAAGTTTATTTAGAATATTTCACGGGGCGGCGGTGTTTATTTGCGGTGAGATTCTTATTAATAATTTAACGAAGAAAAAACATATAATTCCAATGTAATGTCTTATACCTCTACCAAATGTTATATCTAAACTATAATCTGTAAAAAACAACACATTGATTAACCGCAGTACGTAAAGTGGAACCTTCGTAGAGGTTTCGTTTGTCAGGAAATAGTAGATTTCATTCTATTTTTACATAAAGTGTGCTTTTATATTACCTTTCATTTCCTACTAAACACGTAACGGGATAACTCATTCAGCGAATTGTTGAAATGCAATGCCAGAGATCTTATATCTCCCAGTGTCAATATTTCATGTAATAGATGTAATGTCTCCGCATGTAACGAGGACTCTAGGATAACTACGAGTGGAAATGCAAGTAAATTGTCACTGTATAGGTAGAGCATTGTAACTTATCACTTCGTTTCCTAAAACCGATGGGGAACCTTAGTTTTTCCATTACCAAACGTTACGTTTGGTTTCAATTATTGCTGACTCGATGGCTAAATGGTAAAACGATCTGTTTCACGTCGCTATGGTTCTCGATTCGACGAGAGTCCAGGGAAAAAAGAGATATATTCATAAGGCGCTCATTTTTGATACCTTGTAACTACATAATCGCAGTCTCAGTAGCACGTGGTATAACGACGACGAAGATGATGATGAAAAAGATGCTGACGTGTAAATGACGCGTAGGTGCAAGATCGACAACTCGATTAGTTTCGATAATCTCTAGTGCGTGAGTGATTGCGAAGATTTGATCGATTGTTTTGTTTGGAGTATACACGCTTCTTGGGAAAAGTATTTTAGGAAAGTAAAATACAAAACAAATATACTAATAATGAATAATAACAATTATACAAGTGAAACATCGACGAATTTGCATAATTGAAATATTTAAATACCTAGTATTTCGTAAATATATACCTATATGCCACACTAAGATACTCCTAAGAAGCATAATTTGTATGGATGATGGTATTAATTTTACTGTTAATAAAGAATTTCTAAGTCAGATATCTAACGTGTTCTCTATATGTAGCTATCGATACTGGGGTAGCAATTTGATCGGCAACATACCCAGTATCCAATTACTCACCAATTTTCCACCGTCAATTTCTCTCGAAGAAACAACACGATAGGAGAATGGATTACGGACAAGAGTCCATTATAAAATGGCTGTATTTAGGGGTAACTTGATACATGTATTACATTCCAGCAGTACACGCCATCACCATTTTATGTTGTGTTCTAATCTTACAATACATAACATTACACGTAACATGGTTTCATACATCTAACACCATACATACTGCACTCTCGCCTCAATTTCCAGCACTTCCGATTTTTATTTCCACCTAACGACGAAACGTGAGTGGTGCAGATCCATGTGAAAACCTTTCGATCGCAGGTAACGCAGTTTATAGAACGGAATATTTTCTCAAACAGGCAAGTCAACGTTTCTATTTTGTTTGGGTTTTCTCTTTCATATTTAACAATAGATCGATGGACAAAAATTATGGTAACACGTTAATATCATATTTATGATTGCCAACTGAGTTTACGTTTCTCTTCGTTCGTTTCGATGTCGCTTTCAAGCGAAAGTAAGACTGACCAAGGTGAAAGTAGGTTCGCCAATTAATTATTCTACGTTTTCTGCGTTTTCAGATTCATCATCGATAGCCGATTTTTGCCATTCCTGGTATCGAGACTTGACAAGGAAATTCTTCCAAATAATACCGTATTTCGGTTCGATAACTTTCTATGCCCGGGAGAAAATGAAAATATACGTACACGTGAATAGAAAATTGTTCGTACATGGAACAGAGAATAGAGGCTATCGATTTTTCTGGTCGTACAGAAATACGTACATATATCGCGAACCTAGGGATACCTATATTTACAATAGTATAATTGTAATGAACACCGGAAAATATTTCGCATCGAGTGTGCGCATTTCTCATCGGCACTCGCGATAAGATTAGAAATACTTAAACACATCACGATAAAAAACATTACGCTGAATTTCTCCGTCGAACCGAACATAGTATGCATTTCAAAGATTGAATAGTTGATTGAACAAGTAGACTTCGCCTGCTTACGCTTGAGAGCACGTTTCGTCAAAAAACGCAACAATAATTATTTAGATATTTACTCTAGAAAAGTAACGTTACGAACCATTGTTCCTTATCGGTGGGAATTCGACGTTACAAACGTTATTACAACTTTTTCTCAAGTAAAAATATAAATATTTCCTACACAGTGCGATATCTTTCATTGTAACCTCGCTTGACTTATAGTGTTTATACTATGATTTTTTTTGTTAATACTCTTCAAATATAATTTCACTCTTATTACACCTTAACTCTTATAATCCCTTTCCGGGCCGTGTCTCTTAGAATATTTTGCACCCCACGAAAAATCAAGGACCTATCACAAAACGGTTCTCTCACTTCGGCTTGCTATTATTTCGATATACACACGTATGTATATCCGTTTTAACTAACACGACTTGTACACGTGATCGTTTAATAAAGTAATGAAAGACGTTTTCTTATTACAATATAATTATTCATGACCATCGTCGCGTCTCGGTCGCAGTTTTTGTAACGATATTTTACTGTATCGACCTACATGCAAAAATGCGTCTATGTATAGAATCGCTTGATGTCTGGCAAAAATAGTGAGAAAATATTTCGCGATAGCAACAGCGTGTGTACGAGAGGGAAGAAGCCTTCGCCAACGAGATACAATTAAACGCGAAATAATCTGTTCGCGGTTAAATGCAGCGGCGACGGTTCGCGATTGCATCCATTTCCATATCACGGCAGAAACCGTTCGCATAACAGAGAGGAACATAGACGAAAGTAAATAATTATACACGACACAAAATCAATCGAAGAATTTCGCGTTGCGATGATTAAAGATATCAACTCGGAAGTCTCTGACACCGTCTCCGTCGATTATCATTGATTTCTATCACTTTATTCTATCACTTTATTATCTCGTACCGTATCCTTGGCCGGATGAACTTTGAACCTAGGAAAATATCGCAACGTGATCATTATCCACAATTGGTATCCCCTTGACCCTAAAGATCCCTTCGAATCAGCGAATCATCTTTCTTCCGGCTTCGACATAGTGCGTTCGGGATCTAAACGACTCGAATTAACTTCGCGGTTCGCACGTTATCGATGCTACATACGTAGACGATGATCTTCACTTGATCCTTCCAATGGATCGTTCTTTCTCTCGATATCGATGCGAAGCGCACGTTTACTCGGACAACGAATTGCGAAACGTAGATACGTTCGTTTACTCTAACAAATAATCGATCCGAGGACGCGTCCCGTGTCCAACAAAAATTTAGGATCATTGATTTCTTTTCATTGTGGGATCCTCTAACGGGACTTCCTCGGAATCATTACAACATAGTTACACTTATTTAACGATTACAATTATTATACATATCTAAGTTAATCAGGTTTCTCCTCCGTATCTAGCAAAGTACATAGAATTATTTGATTACCTTTGCATCCTTCGACTCGTTTGATATCGACTATATGTTATTTCGTTTCCCCTGTTCTTTTTTTTCTTTGTTGCTGTTGCTTTAATCCGGTCCTCTATCTGTCTTTCGTTCAACGTGACTCTCGAAATGACATTCAATAGGTCGTTCCATTTAAAAAGCCACGAGCACGCGTTTTGTCAAGTTCGATTTACGGAAATGATTGAAACTCGTTGCTACAGCCCACGAGAGGTCGTGATAGACTGTGGGGACACTGCGAGTCGGCTGAAGCAACAAAACAAACCCTTCGCCGAGTCACGTAGAATTCCAGGAAGAAGGAAACGTATCGGTGATGCCCTCGGCGGGCGTACACTTTGAGGAAAAAAAAATATCCCACACAATTGACGATGATTCCAGCTTCAGAAAATGACCATGCTCATACTTGTGAAATGAAAAAGGGAAAAATATCGTGGGTCGGTTCGCTCGCAGTTTCCCACTTCCGGTGTGAACGGAACCTAGATATCTAACACATGGAAACAAGTTCGCAACGTGATTCGCGATACACATACTTGTACACTGCGTACGTCACACGTTGCCGTATTGTTCGTTTCTCGTTTTATGCCGTGTTTCTATTTGAATTGTCATCCGAACGCGGTATCCTTATCGTTTTGTCCTAAGAATTTATACACGTGACAATTAGTCAAGTCGTTTGTACAGATATTAATAATCCACGGAATATCAACTTGAGCAAATTGATCCGGAACCAACGTATGCGCGAAACAAGGGTTTTATTTGTATGTATACATATATACATATAGTTTCTTCTTTTCTGAGGACACAACTGGATCATAGCAGGTACGCCGTGAACATAAAATATCTTATATAGTCGTCCACGCAATGTCGAACAGTGCAGATCAAAAGGAAGACTTTCGCGTACTCCTCAAGGACGTATATGTATAACAATCAATTAACGCATTAACTGGTCGTCTAGCGACGAGCAAAATATAAGTATCTTTTTTCATTCGGCCCGTCCGAAATTCGAACGTTTAATAACTATAATGAAATCTGCCAGCAGAGTATGACGATATTACAATTTTTTCCCTTCTTTTTCCCTCCTTGTTCTTCTTCTCTTCTTTTTGTACATGCACGTATACGATCACGTAAATATAATTTAATATATAGAATAGAATATAATGCAATGTAATATGTATTTCTCTCTCACTTTCTCACTCTTTCTCTCTCGCTTTTGCTCTCGCTCTCTCGCTCTCTCGCTCTCTCTCTCTCTCTCTCTCCCTCTCGATGTATCATAGGATCTGGCACGAAGAGTATTCTATAAAAATACTTTTCGGTGGGGTTTTAAATCGATGGACACGACATAACAATCCGCGGAACGGAATCGATGCATCATTCGGGAGGAAAAATAGTGAATTGTCACGGTTTCGGGGGGACAAAAATATTTTTATAGGTTCCGTAATCCGTTGCAATTAGAGACCTCGCCGATCAGCGTGATATATT
Source organism: Mimumesa dahlbomi (assembly GCA_917499265.3). NCBI lineage: Eukaryota > Metazoa > Arthropoda > Insecta > Hymenoptera > Crabronidae > Mimumesa > Mimumesa dahlbomi. The sequence goes on from OU824124.1 coordinate 1,000,177, forward strand.
AGTAATGAAATAGGTACCTATTATAAGCGCGCGTGACATGTGTGCGTTTAGTATCTCGCCGCGACGTCGTCGAACTTTGCGGAAAATTCGATCCACGTTCGCACATCTATTCCCTTACGTTTCTGAATTATGCATATACATTGTTATACAGCCTCGCGGGGTCCGTAATTGCCGCAGGATTCTGGGAATGATATATACAGGTATTGACGATATCTTGTACTTGTGGTTTTATAGCGTTTTCTCTCACTCTCTTTCTCTCTCTCTCTCTCTCTTTCTCTAGAAGATTTTATCGATAGAATCTTTGCATTTTCTCCGACAAAAATGAACAAGAAAAATCATGGGGTGCAGTGAGAACCTTCGTGCATGGCATTATCGGTATTATCATTATCGTTATTTGAATCGTAACAAAACCGATCTGACCGTTCGTCGCAATCTTTCGAGGAAAGTAGGAATTCTGTAATCGAATCGAGGAATAATCGTAGACACCTGGTTCGCGGTAAGAAATGATTGAACAGGTGCGGTAATTCGGTGAAGTGAAATGGCATAATTGGATTAGATTGGAAAGAAGGTCGACGAAAGTTTATAAAACTAAACAGCTCCTTTCTCGTGATACCTGCATCGTTATTCTCCCTTTCAATCTTTCTACGATCTATCTTGTCGGACACACATGGCAAAACGTAGGCCTTCTCTCGAGGTAAATCTCGATTTATCTTCCTTTAATAAAATCGTTAAAGATATTGTCTTCGGGACGTTATACATTACTATTTGTGTCGGCTTATCGAGCTCGTATTTTAGTTTTTTGTTATGTTTTTACTGTCAAAGCGTCTTGTTCGCAATGTTTTGCTTTTATGTTTTCGTTTTTTTGCGCGTTTGTCGTATATCCCATTGTGTTTTTTTTCGCCCAGCCCTCGGCTTCTCGAATTACACACGTTGTGCACGGCTTTAAAGCGTCACGCGAACGTCGGACGGTCGGCCAGTTCGATTTAAATCTCGTTTAGGAATTGTCGCTAACGATCGTCGGTGAAACAAACGATGCTATATGATAATCAGGTCAGAGGAAACGGAAGTTTGGACGTTCGACGCGGTACGCACGTGTTCCGGTCGAAATGTAGAGAATATCCGAGATTGTAGCGAACGTGCGACCGTCGGACAGCGTCGCGACGCCAGCCGGAAAACGACGATCGGTACATTAGGCAAGTACGTCGGATTTCTGTGGATGTTTTGTCAACCGAATCCGTGAAATAAACGGTGGCGATCGTAACGGCGTACGATTTAAACTCGATTTCGACACACTCGCGAATACCCCCAGGAGGAGGGGATGGTGTTCGCGTTCAACTTTGTTATACATCGTAGCTTACCTAGCGTACGAGCCTTAACAACGCAATGCAACGATGCGTGTCGCCTAACTAAAGAACAGAATTATTGTCTATCTCTATGTGTGTGTGAATACACCGCTTCGTGTGTGACCAACGTTACCAACGATAACAGTTTAAATTGTATTTCGCGTGCCATTCGCCGAAGCTCCGTTTTTAAAGAACGATTTCTTACGATACACCTAAGATCATTATCTTATTGTATTATCCCGCTTCTCGTCTGAATATTATTTTGTTTCTTCTATATATTTGTTAGTTTTTTTTTAAATATTTGGTTTGTTTTGGTATTTACACGCGCCTCTTTTCGACCGACAATTCTCTGTTTCACACTCTCGTTCATTCCATCTTTCTCTCTCACGCACTCTCACACTTTCGCTCGTTCTCTCTCGCATTTTCACTCGCTTTCTCTCTCTCTCTTTCTCTCTCTCTTTCTTGCTCGCGCGCGCGCTCTCTTCGTGACACTTAGTTACTCATGTGTATGTGTTTAGGATCTTCTTATTATTTTTTTTTAAAACCATAAAAATATCAATGCCAGTATATACCACCGACGTACATCACTAACGTGTATATGTATATATAATATATGTACGTATGTATGTATGTATAAGTATATACTAAATATATGAATATCCATAATAACGGTACCTCAAGATGTCTTTCTCGGTAGTAACACCATGGTATAGGTATATATAATAATTAGGTATGTGTATAATGCATCATTTATTACGTGTACGTATTTCGCTCTACGCGCTAATTAGCTACCGTTTTATCGCGAGCTACGGTTTCAGTGTGGCTTTTGGTTATCTTAAGGACCTAAAGGGGTGCACGACGTAATACGCTTGGCTTGCGGTAGTGGGGCCGGATGTCAAGGTGGATGGTGCGTGTGTGTGTGTCTGTGTGGGTGTGTTTGTTCCTGTGTACGTATGCCTGCGTGTTGTGTGCGCGCGTGTGGGTGTCTGTGGGTTTGTGTGCCGTGTGTCTATAATATCCGTACGTGTGTTCGATATCCAGGGGAGATTGCGAAAGGGCTGAGAAAGGGCCGAAGGATCTAAGCTCGCATCGGGACTAAACAACAATATGGCGAATACGATCGCGGGACAATCTGAAACTTGTCTGTATCGCGATTCGAACGCGTATATAGTTTACAAATTTAAGATAAAAAAATTGTGATTAAGAACTAAAGGGAGGATGGAGGAATTACTATTATAGTTAGAGAGACCGCCCGCCCTTATTCAGGAGGAATATCCTACGTCATTTTTTTTTTACTCTTTGATTTCCGCTTCAGATTTTTATATATTTTCTTTTTATTCTCCATTGTGACTCTCCGTTCTTGGCGTACAGCCATAACGTGCGTCTAAAAATTCTGCCACGAGTATATCATCGTTAAACTAATCTACTTGCCAACGACATTCATCTAAATTTGAAGACAGATCTTTATAGAGCTATCTCGCGTCGAGTCCCGTAGCCAGAAATGTTTAATGATCGAAAAATGTTTACCAAAATCTACCCCCCGCCAAGAAATTCGAGGGGTATATTTGTCTCGTTTGCAAGCGGATCTACGAAACTGGAGGAACAATACCGATCGATCGACAGGAGTGAGAACGAATGTACGAGAACCGTTTCGATCGTTCCAGCGCGGACCTTCGAAGCCATAGAAACATTATAGCTATCTATTCAGGGTGTCCCTGATTTGTTTTTTTTTCCCGTCAAAGGACACGTATCCGCTTGAAACAATTTTGAGTGCCAAGGAGAGTTATTCGTGTGTGTAAAATGAGACTTGGTGAGAAGATGGGGGAAGGATTCATCATTTTTTTTGTAGTTTTTGGTTCCTAACTAATGTAAATTACAATAACGATGTTCTTTTTTTTTCATAGCATTAATAGAGAGTATAGGTAGGTAGGTAAACGCTAAACAAAGCTCAGTTGATTGTTTCGGGAGCGAGCACCTCACTCGGCTTTTATCTCACGTACAAGTGTCGTTCGCTAGCTTATACTTTTTTTTTCTTATTTTTTTCTTCTGTAAAATTAATTCGAAGGAGCGAGGTGTATAATGCGTGTATGCGTGTGCAACCGGTGGAAGTCTTTCTCTTTCGCAAAGACGTTCCCGGCAAAGTCGCGATATTTATCATTGGTAGAAATCAACGGTACCTTATTTCTTTCTCTCTTTCTTTCATTTTTTTTTGCATCGCCTGTCACCCCACCGATCGAGACACATTTTCATTCAGCTATCATTCTAACGGCAACGCCAATCTTCCGACACTCTGTTCACCTGGATATTTCCAATTTCCATGCGGTGTTCAATGGCTTCCGAATGATGGCTTCGACGATGGGGTACGAGTTGGGGGGATCGCCTCGCTATCTTGGGGGAAGGAACTTCACGTACTTCTCTTCAACGACGAAGACTTCCGGTCCGTCGCCTCCTTCGCGGACGAATCGCCGAACTAATTCTTCGACGTCAGGATTGTCACGAATTCTGAACGAAAATTAGAGTCGTGGAAGGAGTGGAACTTTTATCGTCGGACCACGTTGAACGGCGGAGGATATTTTACAAATTAATTCGATTAGCTATTCATCCGGGAAACTCTCGGTTTATGACGGCAGAGAAATATTATTGGTCGCGTGGAATTTCAATGGGTGTCTCGCGAATACAAGCCAAAACGATGTTGTCTTTTCTCATGATTTTAACCAACTTGTATTTTAAATCGAGTACGCGCTCGTTAAGCTTTACTATCCGAATTTCTATTTAAGCTCGTAATTAGTTTCATTGGCGACGTCGCAATTTCGTCCGCGGCGCCGCGAAATTTCATTGACGCCGCCCGAACGATAACAAACTTTTAAGTGGCTCGAGAATCACACAGAGGGAACTCAATACTTGACGTTGATATTCATAGAGGTTCTAGGGAACAGAATTTACCTTCGTAGTTCACCATTCCGTCGCCATCCAGATCCGCTTCCTTGATCATGTCGTCGACCTCTTCCTCCGATAATTTTTCACCGAGATTCGTCATTACGTGCCGCAGCTCCTTTGATGAAATCAATCCATCGTTGTTCTTGTCGAACACTCTGCGAACAGACAAACGATCTCGCCTCGCAAACCTTTCGTTTCCATAAGTTTCCCCCGAACTCGCGGTGATATCAAAAATATCATGAATTCAGACGGAAAAGGACGTGTCTCTGCTTAATCGTGAGAATTACCTAAACGCCTCGCGTAATTCGTCCTCCCCGTCGGCGCCTTTCATCTTCTTCGACATCATTTGCAGGAACTCATTAAACTCGATGGTACCGTTACCATCCTGATCCACTTCTTTCACCATGTCCCGCAGTTCTGTCTCTGCAAATCAGACGGAAGTCGTTTGTGTAAAGTGCTTTCAACGATTACATACATGTAAATATAGATTTGTACGAATAAATTTATAAAAATTTCGTCGAAAGACAAAGACGTATGTACGAGCGGTTAACTGGATCCACGTCGAGGTAGCAGTTGGAACGAAGTCGAACGAAAATAATTGTCGTTCTCGGCGAAGGTAATTAAATATCGCGGTCTGGCCGGACAATCGGAATAGCGGTTCTCCGCTGCCGCTGGTCCCCTTTGTAATTTCCGCGTAATACATGTATACTCGGCGGCATTTCACGGAAGACATTTAATTTCCCCGTCTCGTCCCAGAAAGCGTGGATGAAGAACTCGACATGCAGTTAATTACCGACGTTTGCACGTGCGCCGAGCCGTCACAGGTCCTAGCCAGAAGCCACCGCCCCGAAAGTTAATTTTCCTTAAGCTTCGTGTCACAGCCTAGTTTTCGAGAGATCCGACCGTTAAACTTACGCCGAGCCGTAAGGAAAATCTTTCGGGAACTGCCTCCCGGGGATATTAATTCCGCGACGGGGGGCTGTACAGTTTGTACACGTTCCACTTGAGAACTTTCGACACGGCCCTCCTCGGTTCGAGGATCGTGAAACGATAAGGAGCTTTCGCGTTAAGGGCAGCACCGAATCCCTTCGATTTTCATCTCTTCGTTTTCAATTTAATCGATCATTATCTAGAAGTGTCCTAAGCACGAGCTTCGGATGGCGAGTGTCTTTCGTCGTTTGCCCCATTACGATCGCGAGCGAGATCGAATTAAAAACAGATGAGAATAACGTTCGGAACGTGGAAATTTTCCGGAGACCGTGGAAATTTCAAAGCGTTAGAAATCTGACTCGAAATTGGCCAGCCATTTAACCATCCGTTTTCCAGAGATTCCGCAAAGTATACGTATAGCTCCGCCTTCCCATTTACTTCTCGAATCGTCGTACTTAACTTTAACAATAAGAGGTCACCATTCCCAACGAAGTACCCCCGTGGAAAATCCAGGCTACCGCTTCTCCGCGACCGCGTCCTTTGTTCTCATAAAATCACCGGACGGCACGTTTTTATGGCACAAAAGCGTAACTAAGTAACGCCGAGGGCAATGATTTCACGTTACACGCTCGCATGACACGTTATCGTCAACGAGTTTAACTACGTATAGGGTTTCACGAGAACGAGAGAGAGAGGGGAGAGAGAGAGAGTGGTTTCCGTTGCAACGTCACATAATGGACAATGTAACGGCTGGTCGCCGGTTTCGATTGTCGTTAGATTTTTTGGCTAACACGCGGATGGCTTTCGTCAGCTCGTGGCGTCTGGCCAGACGTTGCCTCTGGTATTCCACCTTGTTATACGCGGCCCGTACCACTTCTATCCTGATTTACCGTAATGATTTAGGGACTCGCTTACCCGATGGCCTCTGTCCCAGGGATCGCATGACCACGCCGAGCTCCGCCATCGTGATGGTGCCATCTTCGTCTTTGTCGAATAGCATGAACGCCTCTTTGAATTCTGAAATTAACGGAACGACGATAAAATTTCATTTCGAGATAAACGAGATATACATAAGTATATATATGTATGTATATATGTAGAGCTAACGGTAAACCGTGCGCATCGACGCGGCGAAATGATAAATCCGCGTGAAACCGGTGATGAAGTTGGCTGGCATTTAGACATATGTACGTGAATACGTTAATATCGAGCAAACATCCGTTTCACGAGCACGAAAATAAGTTCGCCCAGTGACTACCGTGTGTACACTTTTCAACGGTGTCGGCATTGTGCGGCTTTTGTCCGGAATTTGTATAGATCGCTCGGACAGAATCGTAAATAACAACCTTAGAAAAAGTACCCGCGGAAATTTGGCAATAGATATACGAGGAACGGTTTGTATATCGCATTGTTGAGAATCCGCGAATTTAGATGTCTATTAATCATGGGAGCGCGCGTGTCTGTGTGCATGTTCGGCTGCGCGTTTACCAGCCGTGCAAAACTAGTAGTCTGCGGGCAAGTAGCCAGACGGGATCCGTTAGATGCGCTGTTATAAATTTTGCGAACCAACGTTCCCGCGATAAAAACTTCTGTTCTACCGTCGAACTCTTTAAAGTTCGCCGAATGTCGATGGTGACATTTAAAAAAACAATTCTGCGAGGAAATTCGCGCTCGGATGATCTTGACCACCGTCTATCCTTTCACCTGCTACTCTCGCTCAGAGGAGACGTACGGTTATGAAAGAAATGGATCTTTGCTTTTTCAATCTCTCATTTCGTCTTTGCCAGTCTTCGTCCTCGTTTCCGAAGCAAAGTGGCAAAAGTACCCCGACGGTTCTCATGAATATTAATGCAAATCCTTGGGAACCGACCAATTAATAGCTCATCGCTAAGGTTTGCACATTTTTGCTGCACCGTTTCTTACCGCCGCTTTTGTGAGCGCGTGTTCAAGTATAATAGATTTAAGAGCCGTGCGCGCTTACGACACGGTGCAAAATTAATTCTCCACCGAGTGACGAGCTTTTTTCGATCGATAACAGAAAGAAACCGGTGGACGCGAAACCGAAAGGGAAAAACGATTGTAAATTCCGTGTATCGAACACGTGTAACGCGTCGGTATTATCGATCCGTGGATAGATCGGAGCTACCGTCGCCTCACATTTTATTGCCGCGTAAACACCGGCGATGTATTAACGTGCGCAAATGAATGGGCAATTTCTCCCGCAGTCGTTTCCGCGATGGCACAATCGCGCCGATCTCTGGTCGCGTGCCACTGCAAAAAGTTGCGCGTCGCGACGCCTTCGAACCTGACTCTCGGACGCAAGGCCAATGCTCGGGATCACGTAAGCACGAAACAATGCTATGTGCAACTCGAACGAGATTAATCGTTGCCTGGTTAGATCTTAATCAGTTAAGTGTGGCGATCTCTGTGCAGAGCGGGTAATCGCAAAAAATCGTCAAATTATGACAGTTTTTCGTTCGGCATTCGTCCAATTTTTGAGATAGCGATCTGAAACTTGTACCATTGTTTTAGTTAGGAAATTCTACGGCAGATCAACCTATAATAGTTGTACTTTTCGAAAATTTAATTTTTCGCAAAAATCTGAAGGGGGTAGGTCAGGATTTTTCGCGATTTTCGTAAATCGCCTGCCATTTCCGTAATTTTTGAGCTATATAAACGATTCTGGACGCTTTGGACGCGGAATCCGAAGCCGAATAAGACAGTGAAAGAATCAGAATGATATCTCAAAAATTGTAGAAATGCCGAGCGATTTACGAAAATCGCGAAAAATCCTGACCTACCCCCTTCAGATTTTTGCGAAAAATTAAACATTCGAAAAGTACAACTATTATAGGTTGATCTGGGGTAGAATTTCCTAACTAAAACAATGGTACAAGTTTCAGATCGCTAGCTCTAAAATTGAGTGAATGCCGATCAAAAAACTGGTCGAATTTGACCATTTTTCGCGATTTTCGTAATGTACTCGCCATTTCCGCAAATTTTTAGATATCGACCTAATTCTTTCACTGCTTTATTCGGCTTCGGATTCCGCGTACAAAACGTCCCGGATCATTTTAATAGCTCGACAATTACGGAAATGGCGAGCGATTTACGAAAATCGCGAGAAATCATCAAATTATGACAGTTTTTTTATCGGCATTCGCTCAATTTTAGAGCTAGCGACCTGAAACTTGTACCATTGTTTTAGTTAGGAAATTCTACGGCAGATCAACCTATAATAGTTGTACTTTTCGAAAATTTAATTTTTCGCAAAAATCTGAAGGGGGTAGGTCAGGATTTTTCGCGATTTTCGTAAATCGCCTGCCATTTCCGTAATTTTTGAGCTATATAAACGATTCTGGACGCTTTGGACGCGGAATCCGAAGCCGAATAAGACAGTGAAAGAATCAGAATGATATCTCAAAAATTGTAGAAATGCCGAGCGATTTACGAAAATCGCGAAAAATCCTGACCTACCCCCTTCAGATTTTTGCGAAAAATTAAACATTCGAAAAGTACAACTATTATAGGTTGATCTGGGGTAGAATTTCCTAACTAAAACAATGGTACAAGTTTCAGATCGCTAGCTCTAAAATTGAGTGAATGCCGATCAAAAAACTGGTCGAATTTGACCATTTTTCGCGATTTTCGTAATGTACTCGCCATTTCCGCAAATTTTTAGATATCGACCTAATTCTTTCACTGCTTTATTCGGCTTCGGATTCCGCGTACAAAACGTCCCGGATCATTTTAATAGCTCGACAATTACGGAAATGGCGAGCGATTTACGAAAATCGCGAGAAATCATCAAATTATGACAGTTTTTTTATCGGCATTCGCTCAATTTTAGAGCTAGCGACCTGAAACTTGTACCATTGTTTTAGTTAGGAAATTCTACGGCAGATCAACCTATAATAGTTGTACTTTTCGAAAATTTAATTTTTCGCAAAAATCTGAAGGGGGTAGGTCAGGATTTTTCGCGATTTTCGTAAATCGCCTGCCATTTCCGTAATTTTTGAGCTATATAAACGATTCTGGACGCTTTGGACGCGGAATCCGAAGCCGAATAAGACAGTGAAAGAATCAGAATGATATCTCAAAAATTGTAGAAATGCCGAGCGATTTACGAAAATCGCAAAAAATCCTGACCTACCCCCTTCAGATTTTTGCGAAAAATTAAACTTTCGAAAAGTACAACTATTATAGGTTGATCTGGGGTAGAATTTCCTAACTAAAACAATGGTACAAGTTTCAGATCGCTAGCTCTAAAATTGAGTGAATGCCGATCAAAAAACTATCATAATTTGATGATTTCTCGCGATTTTCGTTATTCCTTCACCATTTCCACAATTTTTTAGATATCGACCTAAATCTTTCACCACCTTCTTTCGCTCCAAATTCCGCATCCAAAACGTCCTCGATCATTTAAATAGCTCAAACATTGCGGAAACGGCGAGGGAAAAACGAAAATCATAAGCGTTCCTGACCTACTCAATGGGATAGGTCAGGAACTTTTCCCCGTTCCGTTTTTCGCCTGCCATTTCCGTAATTTTTGAGCTATTTAAACGATTCTGGACGTTTTGGACGCAGAATCCGAAGCCGAATAAGATAGTAAAAAATCATTTTGATAGCTCAAAAATTACGGAAATGGCAGGCGATTTACGAAAATCGCAAAAAATCCTGACCTACCCCCTTCAGATTTTTGCGAAAAATTAAACTTTCGAAAAGTACAACTATTATAGGTTGATCTGGGGTAGAATTTCCTAACTAAAACAATGGTACAAGTTTCAGATCGCTAGCTCTAAAATTGAGTGAATGCCGATCAAAAAACTATCATAATTTGATGATTTCTCGCGATTTTCGTTATTCCTTCACCATTTCCACAATTTTTTAGATATCGACCTAAATCTTTCACCACCTTCTTTCGCTCCAAATTCCGCATCCAAAACGTCCTCGATCATTTAAATAGCTCAAACATTGCGGAAACGGCGATGGAAAAACGAAAATCATAAGCGTTCCTGACCTACTCAATGGGATAGGTCAGGAACTTTTCCCCGTTCCGTTTTTCGCCTGCCATTTCCGTAATTTTTGAGCTATTTAAACGATTCTGGACGTTTTGGACGCAGAATCCGAAGCCGAATAAGATAGTAAAAAATCATTTTGATAGCTCAAAAATTACGGAAATGGCAGGCGATTTACGAAAATCGCGAAAAATCCTGACCTACCCCCTTCAGATTTTTGTGAAAAATTAAATTTTCGAAAAGTACAACTATTATAGGTTGATCTGCCGTAGAATTTCCTAACTAAAACAATGGTACAAGTTTCAGGTCGCTAGCTCTAAAATTGAGCGAATGCCGAACGAAAAACTGCTGAAATTTGATCATTTTTCGCGATTTTCGTAATTCTTTCGTCATTTCCGCAAACTTTCAGATATCGACCTTATTCTTTCACTGTCTTATTCGGCTTCGGATTCTGCGTTCAGAACGTCCTCGATCATTTTAACGAGTTAAGTGTGGCGATCTCTGTGCAGAGCGCGCTCCAGTGAGTGTTGCGATAATCAAGCGATGACGGGTATAGTCGTCAAACACACTTAACTGGTTAATTAGTCGTCTGAACGATACGAGTTGGGCAATGGGGACACGTTAAGGCTGTGACGAACTCGTCTTTCGAGACTGAATTTTATAATGGATCATTTTTCATCAAAGGTAACGTCGCTCCGCAAAGAGAGGTACTAGACTTTTTTTGGTTTCGTGAGCAGTCTGGTTTCGTCGCTTGTTCTTTTTGAACTCGGGGATTTAATTATGCACGGCCTTTAATTATTCGCCGTGTCGGCGGCGGGTCGGTTATTTAAAATTTGCGAAAAGCGAATCGTTGGAATGTTTCTTTGATAAAGGTAGGCCGCCGGAGTTTGGCGAAACGTTCGGTACTCCCCCAATTAGAAAAGTTTACGAGTGTGCGGCGGTGCGGTGAGAATCACGAGCGTGATCCGTCGGTTGTAATTTGCGAGAGAGGTGGAGCGAGCCGTGAATGGGCCAACGTGTCGAACGTGTATATTTGCATTAAATTAATAAATGTCTGCTCATTGACGGTGGGGCGAAAATATTCGCGGCTCGCTGCCTCGCTGATGCTTGAATTGTTGACAAGTTGCAACGTCATTGTGATATTTCGCGAAAATCTGAACTTTCAGTGCCAGATGTGTGTTACGAAAATGTCAACCCAAAAACTGCTGGATCTTTACACTTTCTCCGACCATTTTCGCGATGACGTATTCAAGAAACTTTTCTGTCGCGTCTTTCACATTTTCTGGTATTACGGTCTACGTAACTTACCGGCGACTTGGTCTTCTGTGAGCCCATACTCGTGCTGCAACAAAAAAACGGCGACAAGAGTCACGTTAGAAAATCATGAATACATATTTTGCACGGTTTAATTATAACGTCGCATGGCAAACATCGTCGCAACGTTTCATCAAAATTTAATATGCCCCGATGACTACCCCCAATATCGTTTGTTTACACAGCGGTGCCCATCGCGCCCGAGATCTAATTAATTTGATCAAATTAACGGGGCATAATTTTCCCCGGCGATCATTACCGAGTCGCTGACGAATTCTTTTCTCTCGATGCCTCGTCGTCGCCTATCAAAAGAGTGCCGCCGATTGCATTACACGCACTCTAGGAAACCCGGGAGCGTGTCGTCGAGCTAATTAATATGTCCCGGTTCCGAGGCTTTCGGGAAAGTGTTTAATCAACTGGGCGACTGCAGGTACGCGAACTTGGCGTAATTAACGGGCTTGTCGTAACTTGCAAATTGTTCAGCGTGCCGTTACTACGTCGGTTTAGCCGCGATCTACCCGCGGCCCTGGTCGACATTGTTAAATCAGCATTAACAGACGGACGGATTAAGGAACATACTCCGTTAACACGATTACCCGAACACCGACTTATCAACGATTTCGCGAGTACGCGAGCACCTGAACGCCGAATGCATTTATCGATTTCTCCGCTCCATTCTCCTCGAGCTACGGTGCGTTTCATTCGTCACCGGCGCGGACCAAGAACTTCCACGGTGTGGAACGACTGAAAACTATCCAAAAGAAAGCCAACCCTCGATCGTGAATTGTACAACCACCGTCGGACATTCTTTTCGGAAAGCATCAACGGTTTAACAGCAGCGCCGACAACGATGACGAGCAGAGATCTCCTCGGCGAAATGGAAGAGTTATCGAAATCCACGTGGAAAGTGGGCCACTCGTCGAGAGGTTTCTGATCCGACAGCCGATTTGATTTGTTAACCGGCCAGGCTCGCGGCACTTACGAGAGCATTTCCTGCGGTCTGCCATTCAGACGAGACTTTGGCCGATTGCCTGGCAGGCTCGCCGGTGAGTTAAGGTGATAGGAAGAAGAGGCCGTGATTATTAATAATGAGCTGTTGCAATCGTCCACGTCGGACGTAATCGGGTCATTCAAGAAAACAACATATTACACGCCCGTTGAAAATACGTCGAGAAATGAAAATACCAGCGGTAAATCGTGAAAGTTCGACGGCAACTTTCCATAGGAGGGGGTAGAAATACTTCTCGTCCGACATTCCGGGATATGAGAAGCTTTTAAAACGAAATCTGCGAACCGTACTACATAACGCGAGCGTAACCGATCGCACGTGTGCTAGAAAGTTTAGGGACCGGGTGTAGTTAATGCGAAGCGTCGCGACGTCCGTAGAAATATTATAGTTCCCCGAAGCACGCACTAATGAAGCTCGCCTGCAAGCCACGCGTACCTAGTTAAGTTTGGTCGTGACTCAGGTATCGAGTAACCCAATATGCATATCTGTCTACGTTGCAACATGTGCCGCAAATGAACGAGCTTATTAAACCTAACGTACGGCGGCGCGCCGTGATTACACCTGCAAATAAATTTTACGCTATCCAATCGAGACGATGATTCTTTTCCCCTCGCAAACTTTCGCACGAGCCACGTCTCGCGTGAAAAACAGCAGAGTATGATATTTTCTAAATTATTTACTCGAATACGATTGTTCCGATTGATAAATGCACGCGACACTCTCACGCAGCAGCTTAAAACGATGTCACGCGAGCTTTCGATACTCACGGTCGTACCGTTTTTCATTATTCACGACGCGCCGTGTGATTCTGCATTAATTATAAAGTCGTCCCCCGATCCAGGGGACGATCTAGCTGTCGTTCGGTATTCCGGAGGTACGTATCCTTTCCGCGCGAGCTTTCCGGATTACGCCTATGGATATCGCCGGTAATCGTAAAGTACTGTGGGAAAAGGACAGGACTCGGACCTGGCCTTAGACGAGGCGACTCGATTCGACGCTACCCGAACCAGAGACAGGGTCGGCATTCAACTGGGTCACGTCCCGAGCACTTCTAAGAGCTGGGTATAAACTCGCGAAAAGTCAGACGAGGGAGCTTTAGGAATGTACGTGTCTGCCCGGCATTTATATATTTACCCAGTCCCTTTGAATTCACGCTGCTAACTCAAACAGACCGGCTGCTATCGCGTTCGTTAAAAGAGAATTAATATTGACACAAGTAAACTGCCACGGGTATTATGGTCTCGATTTAACCGTCTAATCCAAAGTCGCCGGTGAAATTTATTCATTTCTGGGTAATCATTCGATGATGTCCCCGCGGTACTTACACTTATTTGTCGGATGTGCCCGTCTATCGTGCTCGTGAGCCTTCGCAACTTTCCGTACGCGGTTGTATACTTCTTCTCCGTATCGGCCATCTTCGAGGTGACGTACACTTTGTTTTTGTCTTTGTTATTGTTTTCTCTGGGCGGTTAACGACGACCGGTGGTCCGTTCTTGGGGTAGACGGTACCTTTGAAATTTACATTTGTCCCACGTCAACGACGTGTCGGTCCAAGCGTCACCACTTTACCGCTTTAGAAGCGCACTGTATTAGTTTTTTCCCCTCTTCCTCTCTCTTATTCTCTTTCTCTCCCTACCTCTCTCTCTCTCTCTCTCTGCCCCTTGCTCACCGTTTAATTTTTCCTGCAGCTTTTAATTTCAAGCTACGAAGACTTCTGTGTTTTCTTTTTTGTCGTCGCGTACAGAAATTTCTACCTCTTACACGGTTTTCGCGCGAAACACGGCTGCCGCGTATCACTCGAGCCGCGCGCGACAACAGACCGGAACAAAAATAATATTTACGGACTGCCGAACCAGCAACGCCACCGTTCCGTTGTCGCGACAGCGACCGAGTCGAACCTTATTCCAAGTCCATCGTCGTTCCCAATCGTTTTTCCGTTGGTTGTTTTCGTTTCTCCTTTCGTTGACGCAAAATCAAACGCGTACGGTGCACACGAGGTACCTCGTTGTCATCCACTCTTTGTGGCACGCGCGACTGCGGATCATCTTCCGCTTCGTGAATCAGACGAATGCCAAACGCCTCCTCTCCCTTGAAAAGCTATTGTTTGCTCTAACGAGCTCTGTACACTCGACAACTTGTTCTTTGACTCTTTACGAATGGCTCTCTTGATCGTATTATTCGATGCAAATTACACTCGGTAAGAGACAAAAGCAAACGGTGTACTTTAAGACAACCTTCGGCTGTTTTTAACTTGTCAGTGGTCCCCACCCTGTTTTGGCTTTGGCTGCTTCTCTCTGTTTTAGTATTTAGGTGTCTCTCTCTCTCTCTCTCTCTCTTTCTCTTTCGTATTTTGACGGACAGTGCCTTCTGTTTTCACAACGGCAACGTGCTCGCGTCGGCGGATGATACCTCACTGCCAAACACCGTGTATTACTGGTCCCTCGGTACACGAAAACACCGAATGTGTGATCACCGAATGTCTGTCGTCGATCATTTCTACATGTTACGGTCTACGAGTCGCGTAGATCTCACCTTGGGAACGGTTTTCAGAATGCGATCCACCACCACCACCGCCACCACCACCACCACCACCACCACCGTCATCGGCACGCGATTACTAAATCAAACGCGACGTCTGGTCGGACGTCGACTGCAGTGACAAAATTGTCGACGCTGCTACAAATATTCTCGACACGTCTTACGCTGGGTCACTGTACCGTTAAATAGGTGGATTTTGCATAAATTTCATCCGTGGGAACCGACGGAACCGAGGTCTTTGTACCGCGCGAGTTGTTTATTATCGTTGTAAAACAACGGCGCTCCGACGAGAATTGTTACACGAGGATTCTCTCGTCGGAATTAATCAGTTTCTATTTAATCTATGCTCCTTCTGTTTGGCGAGAATCGCGCTTTATCAAGAAGATGAGAAAACAGTCTGGAACTATTTCTGGAGCGTCGCGACGAAAAACTTTGAGCATCTTCGTGACCCGCTTCGTCTTGTGTGTCGCGTGTAAATTTCTTAATAGTCACCACAAGAACTGACTATTTTTACGACCGATCGGATTAATGTAAACATCGATGGACACCCATCAGAAAGATTGGAAAAAAGAACTCTCCTCAATTATTGACTTGTATCCCTGACATAAATACGTTATCCCATATTTCCTCTGACATTGTCAAACTCGAAATACTTTACATATTTTCCGTAATCGATTTCATCTATACACACGGTCAATCCGTGTGTTAAATAACCACGGTATAAAAAATATACCAACGCGTTCGCTTTATGACGGACCGGTGCTACCATCTAATGGAGAAAGTCGTTCTATTACAGACGCGTCTGAGCCTGACGGACCGTTTCCACTGCTCCCTAGAGACTCGTCGGTACAGACGCACAAGTACGAGTCTGTTTTACTAACTCGTACCAGACGTCGTAATTTTGTCGAGTATACCTCGGCATCGTTTATTTAAATTCCTATTAATACCACGATATTTCACCGCAGTTTTAGCGGAAGAAATTCTTCGATTACAAACGATATACGAATGTTTCACTTACCAGATTGATGGTGACGATTAGATCGTACTGCTGTCTCTGACCCTTCTTCTTGTTCTTGCCGGTCTTGACGGACGCCGCTTTCGGGGTGACTTTGACCTGGCCCTTCTGGGCAGTCGGTTTTTGAGCAGGTTTTGCCGCGACCTTTGCGCCAGGCGCCACCTTTTGCCCGGACGCTAGCGGCGCCTTTTGACCCGACGCGCCCTTCTGGTTCACGTGGCCCACCCCATCTGGTTGTTTGCTGCGAGCCTATGGAGAGAAAAAACCATCGTTAGGTACGTCGGCAGATCTACGACGAAACAGATCCATGTTTGAATTGTCACGTGAGCGATATGGATTTTCCGGGGGGAGGGTAATCGAAGCGCGGCACGAACATGTTTCGTTTTTTCGCCGTACGTTGATGAGATACGTGATAAAAAGAGGCACACGAGCTGGGAAGAGAGAGATTCTTTTTACATCGTCGCTTCTATTATTTAACGATGTATTACCAGTACGCAGCAGGTTCTTGGTGTTCGCGCACGGTGTTTACACGGGACGATGGTTTTCGATTAACTCCGAAAACTGGACTGCAACGAGCAAGAAAATTGGAGCATGGTTTTCTCTTATCGTGAAAAGAATCTCTGTTTCGAGGGAACAGCGGCCCGTTTTCCTAAAGACGGTCGTTAGCGGTCGCGCTTTTCCACGCGGTGGAAAAACTTTCCACCGTAGATTTATGATCGGAGGCGGAATCGAGACGAAGCGGGCATGGGAATCGCGAAAAATAACCGTGTTGTTTACCGATCGGTCTTCCGGCGTTATTGCCGAAAACGAAACTGGGGCATCGCTGACCGAGAATCTCTTTTACTCTAACCACAAAGTTATCTCTGATTTCCTACCCCCATCTGTATCCCGTGTTCCAACGGATGGCGGGATCTATTCAAAGTTTCGCGTGGGATCTGGGCAAAACCTGTATTCCAACGCATCGGTCGGTAAATCCTTTTAGCGAACGACTGACTGATCTACACGCGGGATTCGAAACATCGATAGATATGTGATAGACGACTGTAAAACTTTCAAACTTAATTACACGTCGTAATTCGTACGGGTGCGGCGTATGAAGCACGATTTACGATTCGGAGATTCATCCCCGTCGAGTAATTAGTCATTCCGTCGACGAACGTCGACTTTCCATTAGGAGAAACTTTCATCCGAGGAGTTTCCAATATTTTCACTGGCATTCGAGAAGACCGCATCGAAGCGGCAAAATGCTGGGCCACTAACGAGAAGCTCTGACAAAAAGAAAAAAAAATGAAAAGTCTGTCGACAGGGATAGCGCGAAGTCAGCTGGGAAGAGGCAGAAAAAAATGCCGTTTTTCCTGTCGGGATAAAAATCTAAGGTCACGGTACGAACAATACCCTTAATTACGAGTGGAGAATCTGGGCGAACGTTGAGTCAACATTTCGAGGTCGGGGGTGTGCATCGGGCGCCATTGTTCACAGGTCCCTGCTAATGATACACTGTAGAATGATGCACGATAATTTCCGAGCTTTTAGTCATTGCGCTCCCCGGCCTCCATTGTTTTGTTTTCCAGCCGGCGGGATTTTTCGTACAAAAATTAATCGCGTGGTCTGACGATCAACTTCGGTAGCTCGGTAAACAAAAACAAACAAAAAATCGTCCGCATTTATCCGGTTGACTATAAATTCGAAAACAAAATTAGTTATCCAGGTTTCTTTTGCTTCTACCGCGCGGAACACGATAATGAATCTACTTAATGTACTATCGATCGGTATCGCCGACACAAACGAGGATAATGTATTTCACGGGTAGAAGGATCCCAGGATTAAACGACCGACCAATTGGCCGGATTTTTCAACGACTAATAAAACGCGGGGAAACAGAGAGTCACTGTCGGGACCTTCCGACAGTGAATGCGATTTCAATTGAAAAAGTTTCGATGGGTAGGCGGAATCTATAAATCGAATATCATCGTTATCGCAGAATAAATGGACAAGTTGGGGGTAGGGGATAGCCAGTAAACCGACTTCGTCCTCACGGCAGACGGTCGCGTAGATTCGAATCTCTGGGAAAACGAGTCGGATTCCGTAGCGTGGGTATCCATCGAGGGGGAATAAATCGCGTTAGTTGAAACAAACTGCCGGTCGAGTTAGAGGCGTCTATCGAGGCCACGGCAGGTCTAGGAATTGATAACGAACAAAAAAAAAATAGAGCGAAAGTGGGCCACATACTTTCGTACAGTATCTTGCTGTTTCTTTCGCGGTTGCGATTACAAACGTGAAAACTGCATCCGGACTCCGAGGACGGAGGAATGATGTCAAGAGCGGATAACTAATTGATATCGAATTAAGGGAAATTAAGATTGATGAGTTCGTCGACCGCGTCTCCGTCGATAACACGTCGGCAAAGGTAGACTTCTCGTTTAAATATAGAATGAGTCATGCGGGTACACAATTGGTATTGGACGTTCTATAAATATCTAGAGTTTATTCAAATAATAATTCAGCGGAGAGGTGGCATGCCTTGCGTGGGTGGAACTGACGAGATAATTATAGACCCTCGCCGTCTGCCGCGTTCTTACGAAAAGCACTATATCACTGGCGCACGCAGTTTGAAAAAAACCGCGGCAAGAGTTGCATTTTGCTCCCGTTTACCAGGGTCGTGGTATAACAATGCGGTTGGGAATGTTGCCGTTACCCGACGTTGCGTCGAGTCGCCCCGTTACGTAACGAGGATCGTTATAAACAAAACGGGTAATGATGCTAATTAGTAAAAATAGAACAGTGCCACTTACTTGCAAGCATACTTTCTACCGTGACAAACGTTCGTACTGAAAAACGGTTATAATATCCCCGTATATTTATACCAATTTCCCTTTGCTCGTTAACCGAAGGTGATTCGCAATTTCTTTTACGTTTCGTTAATTAAAGAAAGACGTTTCGATTAGGAATCCTTCGACGGATACGATTTCCCTGGTTCCCGTACCCAGGGGAATTTAACGATATTAAATTTCTTGGTAGCCGATAAAAAGAATCAGCGATATATTCCGCTGAGCGATGTGGTGGCTCAATGGAAAGCAGTAGTATCATAGTCTGGAATGTTTTGAAATAGCACCATCCCCACTTCTTTCCGTTTCGCTTCTCGCGTTCCCGTCTGCCTCGTATAACCGCGTTCCCCGTATATCCGAAAATTTTATTGCTTTTCCGTAAAAACTTTTTGGCAAAGCTCTCGATGGTGCATGTTGAAAACAGGCGTACAGTTATGACTTTAAGTAAAATACCTTGCATAATCTATTCCCCGTTTTTCCATCGCGTACCCTGGAATTCAACAAAATTCTATATATATAGACAGTGGGAATGTATAATACACAAGCCCGTGGGAAGAATCTGAGCCCCATCGATTATGCAACACGGTTCTTTTCCCCGTTTCACGTGACAACGTTCGGATGGAGTATCCTTGAAGCAGCCGCTACTTTCGGCCGGGTTTGTTAACCGTTTTCACGCGGAACCGTAGCATTATAGCCGGCGTTCCCGCGATGCGAGAAGCTGCGAATTTCGTCTTCTCTTAGCAGGAAGGGATTCTTCCCCTCTCTTTTCCCTTTCGTTCTAGCTCGAGCTTATAAAAGATGTCCAGCGCGGGTGAGAACGTTAGTAGAAGAACGCTGAGAGAGATTACGCAGCTTCGAGTTTCACCACGAGAGACAGGAGAATGGTTAGTTTCACGATAATCGGGTGTCAAAGAGGAAAACGAAATATCGCGACCAGTGTCCAGGCGAATCGATTCGAGGCTTCGTCGGGAAATGGCAGAAATTCGTACGGTCGATCGAATCGGAAATACTTCCTAGCCGGGGATACGGGAAATTAGCACGTGAAATTGAAAATCATCGTGACGCAGCGGAGGCTGGGTTTAATCCTGATTGCGGTGCGGTTTCTGCCGTTTCCTCGATGCGCAACGGGTTCGCGTGGTGTTGTTTCCCAGACTAATGCTGACACCTGATTTTTGTTTCAGGACGAGGAGCAAGTGAAAAGTAAGTACCTGCGTCTTGGGAAAGATCGAGAATCTTCGGGAAAGGAACTGCGGTAAAGATACCGGAGGTGACTCTCGCGAACGGGGAGAGCCATGCTCTCCCGGGTCGCGTGGTGAAATTTATCGATTCTATTCGCGCGATTTGAATTCGGTGGCGCCTCGCGTTTTATTCATTCTCGAATCGCATGTCAACAAGTACGATTTATCCGTCCGAATAAGGTCGTTGGATGTGGAAATTTGGGTCGGCGGTTCAGGTTCGCATTAACTCGCGGGGACTCCAGACGGAATCCGGTTCTCCGTGATAGCTCGCTCTCATTACGATTTGTCATTTGAACGCTGCCGCGGCCGATTACGAAGCCCGGCGAACCGCGTCCCCGTCGAATCTAATCGATTTGTTACGCCTAACCGTACACCACCCGTTCCACATTCCTATCATCGGTATAGCCGACGGAAAACTCGCGGCTCTTGCTGATGTTCTCACGCGGCACCCACGCGTTTTACGATGTGGTATCAGGGCTAGCACGTGGCCGTACCACCGCAGGCCGGATTACGAAATCGCAACACCCTTTCGCAAAATAAACCGTCGATTGACTTGGCCGCGTTATTCTAATAACAGCTCCGCGCATAACGTGTAAACAAATCCGTGCGCTACGACGTACCGAATTCGTTGCCGACGGTGTCACCTTGCTCTAGAATGGCCAGGGGAATAAATCACGATTACCGTTCTGTCGACCGCGACAAGGTGAATACAACGATGTTTATTGTTTTTCAGTGCTCAGGAGAGCCTTCTCTATGTTCGACTCGACGAAGTCGGGACGAATCGAGAAGGAGAAGGTGAGAACTATACTGAACACCCTCGGGCATACGTTCGACGACCATGAGCTCGAGGTTCTGCTGAAACAGGAAGACGACGAAGGTACTTTTCGATTCTGCGTGCACGAAACTATCGATAAATATGTATTTAGGGGACGGATAGCGGCGTGAGCGATCATCCGTTCCGATTGCCTTTTCGCATGCTCTATAGCCATTTTTTTCCCTTTTTTGGAGGCTGCCGTCAGTCGTCGGACGATCGATGCTTTCGTTCGACCGAGGGGGGCCAAATAATTCATGATATAATGGCAGAGACACGGGAAGTAACGTGTATAGGAATACGGAAGCTAAACGATGCGAACGCGAAAACTTTCCTAAACTTTTCCATCGAAGGGTGTCCGGCTCTTCGAGCGGGACGTGCAAGTTTTTCTAATCAATTTTAATATATTCGGCTATACGCTTGCTGGCATTTCACTGCTTATACATATCGCGCCGAGATTTCCACGGTATCGAGTGGCGATGTCCGCGTCCGAGGCGAACGATGTTTTAAACCTTCTGCGCGAAATGAAATCGAAAGATAACGTTAAAGTCGATACACGCCATCCCACGCTCATCGATCCACCGATGATTTTTTTTTCTTCCACCCTCACCGTTGATAGAACCATTCAAATAGGGGGAATCTCACGTGATACCGGCTGATATCTACCTCGAGATCCCCTTTGACCGGCTTTTTCAAAAGGAAGAATACTTCCCTTTAGGATTTCTACGAAGATATCTTTCCTCGAGTTTCGTCACGAGTTCCTTTATATCGTAAAAAAGAATTGGGTCGAGGCAGAGCCTTCTCCTCGGCCTGTACCTACTTTTTCGTCTTTTAGCGACGACGTCTATATCCACGGCGAACCGTCGCTGAAATGAATCGCACCTCGGAGATTTTCCTATTCAGAGATTCGTCGTCCACGCGTGCAGTCTCGTAAGGAGATTAAAAAAGACTCGTTTACTCGGAGTGCGCTAATCCCGTCGCGACAACTCCTGTCGTTGTATAGAATTTCGAAAATCCACGACTTTCCGGACACGGGAATTTATCCTTCGTACTAGAAGATCCGATCGAATCGAAACGGCTGAATTACAACGCTACGAAATTCCCTTGAAACGAAGACAATGGTCCCCGGGGACTGCACGTAGATGTACTACATACATACATTATTATGCAGATACAGTCATCACCGTTCAGTCCATCTACAGACACACATACATTCCCCGTATTCTCTAGATTTAATTTTCTAGCATACGCCTCCGCGTCCGTGACTATAGCCCCGGCCGTTCGACCGATCCCGCGAGATTATATTTCGTTCGGCGATATAAATTCCGAATTTATTCCCGGCCTTGTACAAACGGAACCGTTTGGAAGAGTACCAAGTATCGTCGACTGGGTATTTCCCATCGATAAAAAGTAACCACGAATATACGTATAGCGGAGGAGAAAACCGGGAATCTTGTTTACACCATCGTCGTTATAACTATCTCGCGAGGTGTCCGAGCGTGACGTCTTTTTCCACTTTTATTTCGTTTTTTTCCCCCGTCTAATTCGCGATCTCTCTTTCAGGAAGCGGCAAATTGGACTTCGACGCGTTTCACCGCGTGGCATCTCACTTCCAAGAGGAGGACGACGAGGCGCTTCAGAAAGAACTGAAAGAAGCTTTCAGGCTCTACGACAAAGAGGGAAATGGATACATCCCGACCAGTTCGTTGCGCGAAATTCTCGCAGCGTTGGACGATCAAATAACGCCCGATCAGATGGACGGAATGATCGCTGAAATCGACACCGACGGATCGGGCACCGTCGACTTCGACGGTAAGACTTCTCCGCGCCCCACGAACGCTTTC
This sequence comes from Mimumesa dahlbomi, assembly GCA_917499265.3. NCBI lineage: Eukaryota > Metazoa > Arthropoda > Insecta > Hymenoptera > Crabronidae > Mimumesa > Mimumesa dahlbomi. The sequence continues at coordinate 1,023,002 of OU824124.1, forward strand.
GACGATTCGATACGTTTCCTCGTTCTTTTCGTTTCTTTTATTTCCTACGTTTCTTACTTTAATTACACGCCTAGTTTCCGACAGCGCGGGCTTTCACGGCAATGTAAATAGAAAGTTATGATCGGCTCCGTGAACTTTCTTGTTACCTTTTTATACCTATAGACCTCGTTACGTTTCTCGTACGAGAGCTTGATTAAACCTCGAAGATCTTAATACCCGTTTCAAAGGCCTTTTCAAAAAACTTGTAAGGGGGTTCATAAATGGGCAAGGATACGACCTACTTGCTTTCCAGGAACACAGTGTACACGCCGGACAGGAGTCGGGGTACCGCGCGATGATATTTCCTATTACTCTCGAAAAGAATCGCAAACGACATCCCCTGCAACGATGGGCTACAAATCATATTAATTGTATTCCTCTGTCCTGCAGAATTCATGGAGATGATGACCGGCGATTAAACTCTATCACGTGCCGATTCAACGTATCAAACCACACACATACACCCAGAGAGAGAGTGAGAGAGAAGAGAGAAGAGAGAGGGAGAGACGAACGGAGGGACTGTGGATCACGTGCATTTTATTTCTACGATCTTCAAATTAATTTCGTTGATGGACAGCGAGTTTTCTCGGCCGAAAATGAAATTCCACCGAGAGGGAAGCCCCGGGTTGCGCATTTCTCGTTCCACCGGGAAACGCGTCGAAAGGGGATCACAGAAATTGCACCGGACTTCATTCAACCAGACTATTCACTCACGTTGCATTCTCGAATCATTAATTAAGTGTTCGATTAAATACTATTTTGATTATTATCCCGAGTTCTCTTTACCCTTCGACCCGAGCTATCCGGGGTTGCTGGTCTATCAATCGCGGGCTTTATAAATGAAATTAATGACACCGCGTTGCATCGGCAGCTTCCGGTAACTTGTAACGATCGGCGTAAGTCACGGAACCGTGCTGGGAATCGATGGCTCACCATTACTCTCCGTTGTCCGATGTATCGATCATACCCTTTATCGGTTTACGCGTTCAGCTTTGTCAACCGGGAAACCGTCCCGGCTGTCTTTTCCCCGGCGAAGATCGGAGATTACGTCGTGGAAATTCAGCGGACATCTGTTAACCCAATTACAGATGGTGTCCGTGTAATAATTGCCTGTCCCCCGACGGCGGATCGATAGATTACAAGGGAGAGAAACTTCTATGAGATATTAATCAAGGAATTCTGGCGAGCGAATCGCTGACCATGCGGGAACCTAGGTTTCCGTGAAAACCACTTATTCGATCAACGGACATCGACTCGCCGCGAGCTTATACCCACGGTTTCTGCCTTACACTTTGACAGTTTGCATATGTCACAGAAGTTATAGACGATAGCTAAACCGGAAAAGTCGATGGTATCGCGCAGCCCTGTGTACCAACCTATTCTATTTCCTACCGTTTCGAACTTTCAGCCAAGAAAATCCGAGGGAAACGTAGTAAAGGGAAGTCCCTTCTCGGTGAAGGTACTCGTTAACCGTGAAGCATTTCCATCGTGATTTTGTTCGATCGACAAGAAGCAAAGTGTCTGACAACGAGTACCGGTGAACGTATCACAGTCACAGGGGACAGGTTTGACAGTGGTGTCAACTTTCAGAGGGCAGTTGGATCCCGAAAGGGTGGGAAGTTCATCCTGGGTGCCTTCGCGAACCCATTCCCTTCGCCCTCGCCCCTCCCTTAACCGAACCACCCGGCCGTTTCACCCACTCAAGTTTTGTCCGAGTGTTTGCGAGCGAGACCCGGAAGCTTCTGAAGGATCAATAATTGGGGCCGACTGCAACCGCCCTTGAAAAGCTATACCGCCGATTGGTGGATCGTGAAAAATGCATGCCGATTGAAAGCGCGATCCGTGCCGCGGGATTCTGCCGGACCTGACCCGATTTTCCCTAATCCTGTTACCCTCGAACGTTTAGCCGTAATTTTCTGGACCGACGGGAGACGTAGATGCGTTTCACGTTGCTTGTTACATCCCTGGGATTGTCGTACCTGAAGTTCTAAACGTCCGTAACCGCGTGTTTTCACGATACTCGTCAGTCGAACGGGTGTATCGTGCCCGTCGAGGGTGATGGGGGAGGGGGAAAAAATTTGATACGAGTCCGGAAGTCACTTTTTCCCGGAGCGGAATGGAACACCGCGAGATAAAAAACGGGGGAAAAAACGCGTGAGCAACCCGTCGTTCGGAGTGAATCCCCCTGGGCCCGCGAGCGATTAAATCGTATCAGGGGGGATCGATGTGTGTCGACGTGACTGACAGATATCCAATATATTCCTACGGGGCGGAAACTGGATGGGGACCACTGGATGGACTGATTCAGGTTGCAGCAGGTGCCAACTGACGGCTGCGTCTACCGAAATCAACCGTAGGAAACGGTGTTTTCGGGCCATCGAAAAAGCTTCGAACGTCCCTCGTGGGGTGGGACAGAAAATTCCGTCGGAACGACGGGCAATAAAGTTGTATATTAAATCCCTTCTCCCCAGCTGGACACTTTATTCCCATCGGTAGCCGTGATTCATAATCAGACGATACTGGACATAGGAAATTAAACCAACGGGAATATCGAGCCGTGAGAAAATCTGACGGTAACGTCGGTTGATAATCATTTAGCCGGGAGAATCGCGTGACCTTGGGACGTGTCACTGCACTTACGGAACAGGGTCTAGAAACATCTGGATACGATTAATAATTAAAGCAACGACCACGACAACACCGACGGTGCAGCCAGGGGCTATCGATCGTCAGAACCCGAACCATCCTCAACGTGAACCGACCCAGCCAGAGGCTCTCCCTGCCTCTCTTATTGCTTTTATATCCGACGACTACTCGTCGGGAGGGTGCTCCAAACGAGGGCCCGGTATGCCATTCACCCGGACTTTCTTCTCTTAATCCGCGACTAGTCCTTTCGGATCCGTTTGTTTCCGAAACAGATATTCCGAAAGTGTTCCTCGTTTGCCCGTACGTTCGCGGTACGATAGAGAATCCGTTTGCTCGTCGTCGTTGCCCTAGGAAACGATAGATCGGTTGACCGCGAGAACCGGATACGACGGAACTGCGGGGACGTAGGTAATGTGAAATATCGATGCCAACAATGAATGAAAACGGCACTAAACCGTGGGCGGCATATCGATGATCTCTTCTCGACTGTTTAGTCATTGTCCCTGAGTATCTGGTTCACCGTGAACGATACAAGGGAGAAAGAGAGAAATGGAACATTAAAATTGCCTCGTAAAGCTTCCGGTTTGTGTGTCGGAGCAAATAAAAATCCTCCACTTGGTGTATAGCCGTCCGGCGTATAAATCGGGGGCCGAATTTGCGTTCAGATTTACTGGATTCCCGGAGATAAACGGCAGAGATAAAAAAACATAAAGTATCCGAGAGAGACAAAGAGAGAGAGAGAGAAAAAAAGAAAATGGGGTCTCGGTTGATATTTAATTTACGCTGACCCTTAAAAAAGGCGCAGCCGTGGCACCACGCCCTGTCGCTCGCATTGCAGTCCAGCACATCCGAGATAAAAGAAAAATAAACGATTCCGCGTCTAAATACGCTTAAGCGCCGCGAGCCATAGGGGTGCATAATTAATATGCAAAGTCGCACAGTACTCGTTGCCGGTGAAAGAAACGATGACGGAATGTCGCGGACGGAAGAATAAATTACGATGTAAGAGCAGTCTCGTTCGCCGAGCGGCTAGATGAAAAGAGCCGCGTAAATGCGAAAGATCTACACGGCATCTTTTTTTTTTGTTTATTTTCTGCTCGTCCTATCGACCGATTCCGCTGGCAGCCCTTTCAGTGAAACGTCACCACGGTGCGTAATTGCATCGAGGTAATTAGTGCGATGTTGGCACGTCCAATCTCGGTGGAACGGATACGCTTCTTTTATTTCTTCGTTTTGCGTGCACCTCTACGTTTATTTTCCACGAACCGCCGTTGAATACCGACGACGTTAAAACACGGTGGTCCGTTCCCTGCCGCTCGTGGGCGAATCGCGAGCGACCGACAATTTTCGCGATCGTGTCGGGCCTGCGGCGACGCAAAGTCTGCAAACTCGATTGCATCGCGTCGGAAGGTTTTCCCGATTGCTTGGCGAAACTTTTAGCGTGAAAGACGTCCGCCGTCGTTTTCTATACCGGCGAATACTTACTTTGTTCCTCGCGCGAGGATTCGCGCGAACCGTTTCACGGAGGGTTCAACAAAGGCGAGAGAAAAAGAAAGGAAAACGAAGGACTGAGAAGAAGAAGAGAAAAAAAAATAGAGGAAAAAATGAATATACACTGTGAAACACGTGTACGGACAAGATCATCTAAGATAAGAGAGGCGATGAAGGTAAAGGTCATGCAATCTCTACGAAACTCGTGTGTCATTAGTGAGATACTCCCTAGTGGATGTGCGTGTGGGTGGTGCATGCCACATTCAACATTCCCAGTGTGTCTGTATGTATGATAGTAGAGAAAATTATCAGCATGCATGTACCATACGCGACCGTGTACTACTCCGTTGTTATCCTTTGGAAAAATAAAGGTAAATATAGTATAAATGTATATATCAACAGTCGCAGCCGAGCCTACGTTTGTCCACTGTTTCGTTTAATACTAAAGCCTACGGTAGAACCATGGTTTTCTAACGAGACATCATCTGAAAATCTGCTCTCAACGCTATGGTGTGGCGATCATGATTCTAAAATCGTTCGAATCGTCTGGTAAAGGACCCTCTGATGTATCATTATTACAAGTATTTTATCAAGAACATGTGAGAAATCCTCGTGCTCTACGAATCTACGCACGGGCAATAATAACAATATATGTGTCTATATTCTAAGTGTCTAGCTAATGTCCAGCTAAAGTTAGCTAGTACTAATTTCTCAGCTATATGTGGATTATGTCATCTTGGTATGTACCTGGCTCAGGCTTCTAAAGCTACTTGTACTGGCGCTGCGGGCCTGCAAACACAAGTACAGTACAGGTCACCAATCACCACAACACTGCAGTTGGAAAAGTACAAAAATAGAGATATAAGACACATAAGAATAGATGGTTACAAACTAAACGCGGACACGTAATAGTATAGAGTAGAGCGTGTCCGAGATAGAGGGTGTTTCTCTTTCGACTGATTCTGCGAGAAGAAATAGATAACAAGTGACATAACGTGTACATATACCCGAGTACATGTGTACGCGAATACACGCACGCACACGCGTGTTCTGAGTTTTCAAGTAGATCCGTTGTGATTCGTTAAATAGAATTGTTGTTGATGTAAATCCCCGGCACGGGAAGTCTTTGTGCCTGTCCGGATGAAAGGACGCTCTTAACGCGATTCTAATTAAACATATTTTCCGTCCAATTATCAATGATACTTTCTTTGAACGCCAAAGACTTTCCGCACCGTCAAAGACAGCACGTGAACCGAGCTCTGGTGGATTCTGTAATACCGATGGTACACGGTATCATGAATAACACAGTGTATTAACAGCGGTGCACATTTAACATATACATATACGACAGCATAGCGTGAGTTCTCAGTGTTGGACAGTTACGAGGCCAGTTTTCGTGTCTCCCACAATTATATATATGTACATATATACGTATATACATATATATATAGAAGTATATGTATATGTGGCTCGTTTTTCTGTACAATTAAAGCATTTACGAGAAAGCGAAATAGAGACAGTATCTCGTGACAGTTTTAGTAGAAGTAGAGAAAAAAAAATGAGAAAGAAAATGAAACACAAATGTTTCGTGTTGATTCCCTCTGGAATACATGTAAATTACGAGTTCGTTCCATGGTTTCGTGGAACTTCCGTCCCGCTCGCGTTGTCCGCATGAATCTCAAAATCTGAACGTCTGCCACTCGTACCAACCCCTCGACTTTTCTAATGTTCAACGAGGGTAGTTAACGTAATACACCTTCGTGCCGACGCCGCCGTCGCCGCCGCCGCTGCCGCGCGGTTAATTGCGGCAATTAAATTGATCGTGCCTTATTCTTCCGCGTAATTGTCTGTCGGTCTCTGTACTTGCTTCGCGACGATGTAAAAGGGCACAGTGGATAAATGTAGGTCACCGACGATGTGTACGCAGTTCTCTTACTCTTTCTTTCTTTTTTTTTGTTTTCTTCGTCATAGGACTCCGACGATGCGAATGAAAAAGAAAGAGAAACGTAAGTTTTCGTTGTCGCGAATTTAACGGCTTCTTTTCGGCCGGAGAGGGCTCCTCCGTCCGGTATTGTCATTTTAATTGGACCGCGGCTTCGTTTGTGCGGGAGCCTTAATCCGTCAGGATTAAAGTTCCCTTGACGGTCTCTCTGTTCCGTTGTGGGGAACGTTCGTCGACGAGAAGCAGCGGCGTTTTGTCGAGCAGAAGAAAGAAATATTTCGAGATTCTCACGTGAAATAAATTAATGGCTTCCACCGAGAGTATTTATCTGGTGGATAGAGAATGTACTGGAGTCTCGCGACATCTGTTTTTTTTCCGCGCATTTATCAATTTCCCCTCCGGTATCGCTTCTTTTTCCATCCCTCGTGTTTTCCATTTTTCCCCCTTTTTTTCATTTGCTTCTTTCCTTTTTCAATCGAGCAGCCACGGTGCATTTGAAAAGCACGGGATTAGTCCCAGTTTTTAGTGCCGACTAAATCCTATAGCGGAAAGCATTGCCGATCAAAGAGCAATTACTCGAATCTCTTTTCAAGTTGCTCGATCAAAAGTCCTGATAAAAGGGTGTCGGTGCTCGGTATTCCCTGAGCGTAAAGAGGACGGATTCGAACGGAACTTTAAGATCGATCTCGAGCCTACGAACGATAATTATTATATCACTGCTATTTACACGGACCCGGGAGTATTCGATGACACTCTCGCGAATGACACTGATTTGTCGATTACACGGTTACGAATGAAAATCACGAGGGGAGGCCTCGTACGGAGATTTCAACGTTCGTTTAATCGTCACGCGACAAATTACTTTAACAGCGATATAAAATTCGAGTAAAACGCAAAGACACTCGCGATTACATATTCACGAGAAGAAATGTGACGAGGAACGTGAATCTCATGGCTGAAAGTCTTGTCTGAAAATCTTCATCTCCGCCCTTTGAATCTTTCATGATGTTTCGCGCCGCCTAGATAGCATTCCAAGTTAATTTAGAACGATTCGTTGTAAACGTCTGTTTATTATGCCTGCCCCGTTTACGACGATTCTACGTTACTAAGCGTGCGAAAAGAAACGGTGGGGGAATAACTGGCGTATTAAATAAACCACTTGATACGAGAATAGCACTTCTGCAAATTCCGCGATCACCTGAACAACGTTTCCCTGCGTGTTCGTCGAACAGGTGCGATTCTATGAATTGCGAGTATTCTCGCGATGTTTCGTATAATCAATGACGTCATTAACGAGATACATCCGCGCGTAATTAAGTGAAAAAGATATGATCGGCTTTGAATCTGATTAACACGGACCATCAGCGTGAGGAATTCCCGTATCGCGTAATTCTCGCGTTACCGTGTGTTTCGACTGCCTTTATATCGCGAACAAAAGTATTTTTACGCTCAATTATTCGCTCGTTAATTCGCCCGAGCGTAACACGTTCGATTTTGCCTACGATTCTAACGTGATCGCTGCTTCCGAAGGCCGTTCGTGCAATTAATTCCGTCAATCGCAACGTCGACCACGACAGATGATTCGAAATGACCGTCAACGAATAACTTTACGACGTCCGTCACCTGCGGAAGATTCTCATTAACGAATTCACGTGCGTTCGTTAGACGTGTGAAAAGCTTCGTAAAAAGAAGGGAGAGAGAGAGTGAGAAAAGTGCCACGTCTCTTTACGACCCGGAGAAAATCTAAAACCGGAAAAAGCCCAAGTAGCCCGCGTGTCCCGTCGCGAATATTTTTTATCCTACCGAAACGTGGAATGTGACAGCGGAAAAAAATATATCGACGGTATACTATTCGCCGCTATTGATTTCCAATAATGCTTACTCGTCTCGGCGGAATTCTCGTTGGGTAATTCTATAGAACGAGCTTTCCAACTCGCCTTAACGTGCCTCCGTTCGTACGATCACGCGGCCATCAAATCGGTGAGGATTTCTTGTTGGTTCTGATGTACATGTTCGACGAGCATGATTTCTCACTGCGGGAGAACCGAAGCAGACAGTTTCCGAAAACTTGATCGTGTATCACGTGGAAAAATCCGTCCGTCGTTATCGCGATAGAAGGATGTTCTTCCGCAAGGTTAGAAGAAAGAACAGACATCGACAACTTCGTTGAAATTAAATTTGTAGGTTGGACGATCCCTCCGTCGAAAAGTAGATCACGGAGAACTCCTAATTTTAATTAGTCGTACGTCGAACGCACGAAAAGAAAGACGTCGAGGGTGCTTCACGAAGAGTACCTGGAACTTGCTCAAAAACCGTGACCCACTCGAGTTCACGGATCATTAAAATTCTAGCCGGTTGTAAACGTCCGCTAATTGGGTGTTCGTTATGCGCACAGAGGGATGGGTAAATGTCAAATTTTCTGTGACACGCGACGAAACGACGACGATCTACGGGATTGTCTCGCGCAGGACTTACGAAATCTGTAATTTCCTACGTTTACGGTTGGGTGCTGTTAGCTTATTATTTCGACACGTGTTCCAACGAATCAGCGTATCGTAAAACGAAGATAGGAAAAATGGAGAGAGAGAGAGAAAGGGAGAGGGACGAGAGAAGGAGGGAGGAAGGGAGGGAGTTTCCGTGGCTCGATAACAGGAATGACAGTAACTTACGACAAGGAAAACGGCCTGGTTAACGTAAACGAGAGACGATAAAACGGTATAGACGCTCGACGTCGAGATACGCCGGGACGGTTTACACGTTGTCGAAAGCTTTCGGGATTACCGCTTTCAAGAGGTCAGAATAAAATCCAAAAGGAGACCGTGGCCTGAAAAATATCACGAGAATATTATCCGGACGATGCTATGACGTGCGTGTATATACGTATACTGTCTTCGATACAGAAGTTCGCGAAAAAAGAATTCGAAACGTTGGTCGAATTCTATTGAGTTTCAAGGTTAGTATCGGAACGTTAAAAACCTGGCCAACTTCACGATCAGTTTCACGGGAATCGTATTACCTTTCGAACGTTGGAAACTTTTCGGGTCTCTCGAACGTACCGAATTTTTTCCTTTCGCTTTGCATTTCTAATCCGTTCCGCGTTTTTTGTTTGTATCTTTTTTTTGTCGTTATTTCCCTTTTCGATGCGAAACCGGGCAAGCCTTTGTCGTTTCCCCCGGCAGGAATTTGACTTTTAAGCGGACCGATAATTACTTGGCGATGCAGTCGCTTGTCGATAGTCTCTTAATTACGGGCAGGAACAGGAGACGAAAAAGGACGAGGCCAACGGAGGTAGAGAGAGAGAGAGAGAGAAAGAAAAAGAAGAGGGGCCGCATATTCCGTTGGATAGACAATTGAACTGGCTGGATCGGGAAAGTTCGTCGTCCGGTTAAGGCGGATTTAATTTCCGGTCTGCGGTACGACGCGGCACGGTAACGAAGTTTCTTATCGGACGCTCGTTGGCTCCGATTCTCCGCGAGTGCCCATTGGCTCGTACTAAACTTTGACCGATTAGCCGTAGAGCTCGATTTGGCCGGGCCTATGCACGAGATATCTATCATCGTTTAAGCGTTGGCTATGATCTCTCGAGTATTTTATCAACCGTATTCCGTATCCAATGAAATTTACTACTATTACTCGGCAATGATTCCCGCTTTAATGGGGGGAAAAAAAATCTGAGCGACGGAATAAAGAGATGAAAGGAGCGTTGCAGCGTTATCATATTAAGCGGGCTGCGTTCAGCCCGCGGCCACTTTCATTAGTATGCAACTTGCATAAACCAGCGGGCCCCACCTCCGTCGGTATCCCCTTTTTTTGTTATTTCCCTATTCCAGCTGGGCTCTTTTACGCGTGCGAGGGTAATTAAGAATACATTGAGACTCATACGGACAAGCGTGGCTTATAAGTATCCATCAAGTAGAAATCGATACTCGAAGCTGCTTCTATTTATCGCCGAAGAGACGAGATTTGGTGTCGCAATAATTGTGCGTGTGCACTCGATGTGCCGTCAGTCACGAGGGATCTCCTGTATTGATAAATTTTCACAGATTTATGAGTTCAACTCACATTCCGCGGTTTCTAAGTCTAACGAGTCCAAGTTCGGACTTTACTCGAGCGATTTTCAATAATACTAGGAGTATCCCTCGTCCTTTTAAATCAAGTCCGTTCTAGCCTGTCGGGTGAATAGGATCTCGTCGATGTTACCTTGCTCCTGTTTCGCGGGGCGAAGTCCTCTTTGCTGGCCTTCCGTCGCTTATCCTTAAGGATCATTCTCGCCGCGGCGAACGCCATTCTGCCGACCCGCACTGTATACAGTCCCCGGATTTCAGAAAAAAGGAACACGAACCGTGTGACGGACGCGAATCACGCACAAAATTTAACCACAGCCACCGACGATCCGGCGGGTAAACACGGTTACTTAGAAAAACTAGATCTCTTTTATTGCTTGCTGCTGATCACACGGATTATTGTTGCGATATTATTCGATCTACGGGCGACGAATCGATGCGTGGTTGTACATATACGAGTATACGTGTACCGTAGATTGGAATACGCGTCGCGATCGCTATTTTTTTTATACTACGCGGTTCACTAAGAACATTTATACTTTTGTTATCACTCGGCTAGAACCATTAATTCGACGTCGTCTCCTCTCCTCGCTTCGTTCGCTCGTTGACTGCCCGTTTCTTTGTTCTTTATATTTTCCCCCGTCTGTTTTCCGTCTCCCGTTAACTTTACATCCTACTCCGCGTGACGGAACGAAGAGACGATATCGGTGAACACTATCGATTACGATTTATTAGGTTTTATTTTAGGGATAAACACAGCCTGGGATTACTGCGGATTGACTATAGTGAATTCCGTTTAGTTGCTTCGTTTCCTAATTCGAAATTGACACGACGGACGACCGACGACACGCGTCGGGACGACGACTCTTTCCCTTCGCTTTTGATTGTCGCGAGGAGCTCGACGGCGGGCTATCGCGAAAGCTCGACGAGGACATTTGCTTCTCCCGAACGTCACCGTTACTTCCGGTGGATACGCGTGACGTTTTCGTTGGACGAACGGCGGTTCTCGTTTGCTCTTTCTTTCTTTCGTTCGTTCGTTCTCTTTTACGTTTCGTTTTTCAGCTGATTTCGCTCGTCCTTCGAACGGCTACATTCCAAGGGACACGAGCCGCGGCTGATGCGTCCTCATGGCTCGATCGATCAATTGACAGCTACTGCAATTATGGCCATGGATCTATAAAGAAAGAGGGTTCGATTCCATTTGCCGCCTTGTAACTCGACGAGCCACCCCTCCCCTCCCCCTCGCGAGCACGCCACAATCGATTTCCGTCGTACAACAATGTTTCCAGACAAGGAGACGACGTGCACCGCTCCTCTGAATAATTAAACACACGTGGCCCACTACGATACTTTTGCCAGGAAATTCTGGAGATTTTAGTAGAATTTCGTGACTAACGTTACCACGCTGCTAGCTTTTCGAACATACCCGGCGAACACGTTCGCGTTTATAATTTCTAATTTGTTGCCAGTGCGAAGACGCAATTTCCTCCTTGCAGCCCCCGTGTGTAATTACAATAGATTTCCTCGCACACCGCTTCGATAGAACGGTTCAGCGAAAGAAAAATATGGGAACGATAGGAACACAAGGTGAAAAGTCGAGGTTTGCCGGAGAACGGCGGTAGAACGAGTTCGTCTCCGTCCGATTCTGACCGCGAAACTTTCCTAATTAAATTCAGTTTCCTAGCGGCCCGATACATTTGAAAAGTGATAACAGAAATGAACTTTCCCAGCCGGTCCTCGGCATGAATTTTTCTCTAAGAATCATTTCTGTCTGTTGACCGACGATCGTGCAAAACTGAACGACCGCGTTAAACGGCGACGATGTAATTTCGCACCTGGAGTTTCGTACGCGACAGTTCGATAATTCGAGTTTCCACGAAGAGTTATTGTTGGCTGCGAAACGCTAACGATCGCACGTTTGAAATAATTTGTCGCATGCCCGCATGGCTTACGGGGTTCTCCTTTAAATTACTCCGCAGTTTGCCCCGTAACAAGAAAACTTTCCCGGCTCGTCTACCCCGCGATACCCTTTTAGCATAGGTTATAATAATAATTTAATTTGCACGTTAATAGCGTGGCTGGTCTGGCGAGTTTAATTTAGAGCCGCGTTAAATTCTGCCAGGGAAAACGGGAGAGTTAACGGAAAAATTTACCCTCGTCCCTCCCTTCCGCGCCTTCGTTTCCGTTTCGTAAAAGCCTCGTCGACGTGGCCCGCGACTACTTTGTCCGTTGAGTGACGAAAAGTGACGTAAGTACCTCCAGCTCGCGATAGGTCACGGACGGTTCGCGACAATTTCGAAATTCGCGTTTGCGGCCGGATCGCAGATCCCGCCGGTACGTCGGGAGTCGAATTAACTCGGTGACGTGGACGCAATTAGAGGGAGTGTCGTTCGCATAATTTGTGTTTCGCTCTAACGAGACGAAAATCCCGTGATAAGCTGGAAACCTCGCATGGGGAATGTCTCCGAAATGGGGGAAGTTTAAATCGATGCAGCGGACCGTGTTATTCGAGCCTAAAACAGGGTCCACCGGACGACGGCTGCGGAATCGCGTTTACGGTGAAACATCCCGACAAAGACTCTTTGAAATATCATCGCGAGTCGTGGATGTCAACGTCATGAAAATTAAGAGATCAAACAGCGTCTTTTATCGCGTGCAAGTTTGAAAATCGTAAAAAGTGACGTGCAGGTCGTAATCCGTGTTTGTTAGTCGCACGAGAACGATCATTCTTCGAAGTACACATTATTAATGTATCGATTAACGTCCGAACGCGTTGCCGGGAGCTCGCGGAAACTGTTATTTACGTTCGTAACGACGCGAAGGAAAATTCTCCCCGATGCGATACGAGGGAATATAGCCCGATGGAAAAAACGTGAATGCTCCGTTAAAAACTACACGCTATACCACGGGATGTTGTTACAGATTGCGTTTCGCGGCGAGGTCGGGCACGTTCCCTGTGAATTCGCCGAATCGGTTTCGCAAAAAAAGGAGAAAAACAAAAAGAATTGCCCCGCGCGAGATACGCGATCACGAATATCAACGGATTTACTATAACGCGGAATGTTTTTGAACGGCAGAAGGGAATGCGCGTGGTACGCGCGTTTAATTTCTCAGCTATCGCTTCAGGGTTCGTGTACCGGTTACATAAATTACACTTTTTTTTATCGAGCGAGTCATTGTAATCTAAAATCGCCCCGCGAGCCATCGTGTTTCTACGAATCGTGTATCTGATGGCACACCTATATCCAGGATGACGGTAAACTATAATTTTCTTTCATTAAATTGAGTGTCGTCCTGTTTACTACAAAATTATCAGGTATAATTTCCCGCCCGATAATTGCCCGTTCTACCCATCGCGGGAAAACTTTCGTCCCCGATAAGTCTGTTTGCGTTTCCGATCCGCGAATAATTCCTGTGCCACGTATCGCCTCATTAATTACAAAACTTTTCGCAATTTTACACGGTACATCGCGATAGCACGGATCCTTGCGAGGCTGGAAGTGGTAAAGATAGTTCACAGGGGAAGCGACAGAGTAATAACGTCGATAAGAGGGTCCCATTGAAACTCGAATGAGATTTCTCGAGGACCAGTTTCATTGAAAAATTGCAATTTGCGACTTCCCCCCCCCCCTAAGCTTTCAGGAACACCCACGGTCTCGAATCGGTAGAAAATTTAATCAGGTGCGTGTATCGATCGGCAAACGAATGCCCCCTCTCGAAATTAAAATATCCGATCATACGTCTTATCGGAAAGCGGACTATAAATCGTATATGTATATCGTGGAAAGGCTTTCTTCCAGTCCATTGCGGATCTCCGTATTTTTAAATTGTATCCCCGGCCTCTATCCGCGTTCCGTCGGATGATATTCAGGAATATGGGAACGGTCGAAACGGGCGAACCGATACGATAAATGCGACCGACCAACCGCGAAATCGAATCGCCGATAACGAACTCCTCGAGAAGGGATACCTGGCAAAATTACGTCTCATCCCTTAACGAAGGGACACTCGAAACGCGCGGTCGCTGGAACGGACAGCAAGTTTTTTAACATCCACGAAATCCGTAAAACTTGACGAGACCGTCCTCGCGATCGTTATCCGTTTACAGTCGGACAGGTCGAATTTACAATTACTTCCCAGTCCCGTCACGACTCGTTCGTTCGATCGTCGGGAATCACGACGGCTGTCGTACCTCCGTCACTCGCTTAAAACTTGGTTAAATGACTACCGATTCAACGTGCGCTAGCGCTAGAATGGTGGAAGCCGTCGAATAAACGGGATTAACGTCCGTTTTATCGCGTTTGTACGTCGATCGTGTGCCGCGAAAATAAGACTGAAAACTGTAAAATCCAAAAAAAAAGAGGATGAAGGGTTGGGTTTGAAAAAAGAATGAAAAAATATATATCCCCGGGTGCCGGAAGGGTGTGGTGCTTGGATAAACGGTGTTACGTTCTCGACGTGTCACGTTTACACGCGAGATTGTCATGTCCATTATCCGGGATGTAGAGCGTAAACCCATCGGCATAAAAAGAGAATCGAACGCGACTTTACAGGATGTCCAGCCTGTTTTCCGCAGCCGTGTCTGTGTCCGCGTGGATGCAACCCGGTACACACATCGACAAGGAGAAACGGAGTCAGTGGGCTACCGATGGCGTGGGCCGTTGTTTAGGTTAACAGCCTCCAGTCACGCACGGTTTATACCAGCATGGACACACTTCCACGTCCTTTTAACCCGCTTTATCATCTGCTTTTTGCGTGTCCACCTAGCCACGCTTTGTGTATCTCACCTTCGACCCGTCAGCCTTGTTTCACCGTTCAGCCACTGTTGGAGAGAATTCTCGGACTTTTAACGTTTGGTTAAATTCCAGTAGATCGCAGAGTCAGGGTATCCTTGACGGTGAGGCTTTGAAGTTTCGTGAATTCTCGATGCGTTGACATTTCTTCGTTTCGAGCGTTTCAAGCGACAAAGTGAATTTCTATTAAAAGCCTTGTCCCTGTTTAGCTTGTCACGATTTATAAAAAACGGTCTCTCGGGGGTGCGCTCCTGAATTTGGACGCCTCCCGCGTGATGTTGCTTCGTATGGAATTTTAGATGCTTACATCAAGGTCCTTGTTGTTCGATAAATTCAGCCTAAGTGCGCCGCGGTGACATTATTACGTGCGACGTTTGTTTCACCGTGACGTTTCCTATTCCACCTAGAGATATCCGGAGGCACATATCTCCCGTTCGCCACACATGCTACGTCTACCGCTCCCCTTTATGCCGACGGTCGGGGGACGTCTAACGTTTATTGCATAAGTTTTAAATTAAGCCCCCTAATTTCCTATAGGAGGGACGTTACGTGAGAAGGGACACGCGAAAGCGACGCCGTCGTCGTCGTCGCCGTGGTAAACTGCCGGTGGTGCGCCGGTTTTCAAGAAAATTGGAAAACTGCTTTCGGAGTGAAATCGACTACCGTCTAATATGCGAACCTACCCGGGAAAACTCGTTACGCGGTAATGACTGAACAGGGAGGAGGGGGATAGAAACGGAGGATTAATATCCCCGGTGGATAACACTCGAAACTACTTGATAGAAATGTTCAATCAGTCATTTCCATCTCGGTTATACAAATGCCAGGGATACAGCGGCCGCGTCCCGAGTTCCCAGGGTATAAGGTAGGATCGAACCACTCGCAATTCTTTTTCCGCAGGCCCGGGATATTTCACTGGCTGTTCAGGATTTAGCGGTCGCCTCGAGTGGGTATCTTTCCGAAAATCGTGTCTTCCGCACATCCCCAGTCCATCTTTGTTACTCCCGCGGGAAGTTGGTGTAGAGGTAGTATTGATCACTCCCACGCTGCGCCCACTTCCACCCTCTACGTCCTCCGACCTCTGTTCTCCATCCTCCATCCTGTATCCTTCATCCTCCGTCCTTTATCCTCCCGCCGTACCCCGCCCGTCCCCGTTCTCTTCGCCGTCCTCCATGCTTCATCCTCGTTTGTTTCTATCCTCTATCAACCCTCTGTTCGTGCGGCCTCGCCTCGTGAAATACCGTCTTACTAGATTATCGTATGCAACGAGCACTCGTCGTCTCTTCTTTTTTTCTTCTCACGTGGAATCGACGGTTTCCACGATACAACGCTCGTTAAATCCCCTGACCGCCTCTCGTTATCGAGTTAATGCCTCGAAACGATATTACGCCGAGTTTACATGCTGGTCGGACAGGAAGCGGAAGGAGGCTGAGAGACAAGAGGGGGGGAAACGATTTACCAGTCGGACGAAACGGGAAAAGGAGCCGGGTTTTCTTTCCCGATGAAAATTTTTGGTTAATCGCGAGCACCGAAACGTACACGGTAGAACCCAGAAATCCGTCGGCTTTTTCACGTCTCACTTCTCATTTATTTTTTTTTGTAAGCCGCTCTTTCCCGGCATTTCACAGCCGCCCGAGTGCCGGCGCACGTTAAATCCCTTTCACCGGGGGAGGGAGAAACTTTCCGCGAATCCGCGATAGGCTTTGCTCTAACTGCGAAACTATGAGCCACCCCTCATCCACCCCCCTTCCCCTTCCTCCCCTGACCGAAATGCCTGTGAATATGAGAGGATCGAGGATTAACGACTTCGAAGCGACAAAGACTCGAGTAATCGATATACCATTCTGTCCTCCATCGAGGGAGAAATCGTTTTAAACCGCAAGATTTAGGGGAAAAATTCGAATATCAGATTCGGCACCGAGTACACGCTAGAACGACTCTCTGCGGATTACGTTCTTATTTTTTATTCGCTGTTTGTCTCTGTAGAAATATGCTCTATCGTGCTCTATCGGCCGGCGGCAAGGTAAACCGTGCGGGGTAATTATTTTTTCGCTGACATGTTTACGGAACCGACGGTCGTCGATTCGACGGTAACGGCGAATTAGCAAATTGAAAACATTAGTTACACGATCGTAAGGACGGGTAATTTATGGGTGGCGTTACGCGAGCAAGGATCTACAGAGATGTTCCGACGTTGACGGCGCTGGAGCGACGCCAGGCCCGTTGCCAATCTTACGGCGATGAAATTTCAGACTACATTTCTCATTAACATACCGTACAAATGGATCTCCGGTGCGTCGTCGACACGCGAGAACGGGCGTCGCGCGAAAAGTGAACGACGCCGTTCCCCCGATGCTCTCTGAATTTATAAAACGAAAAGTTTTTACGACGACGGTCGTCGCGATGAAAAACAGATTTTCCCGCGGCTGCCGCGAACCCGGTGAATTTAGAACGGACTAGATCTGCACCTGTTGCGAGTGACAATAGACTTTCTCCAGTGGAATTCCTTATTCTTCGTGATTCTCAGGTGTGCCCGGGGCTCGGTCGTTTCTTTCTTTATAGCGGCCGACACCGTAACGACTCCCGATCCATTCGTTATCCCTCGGTCCCTCGAGGAACAGCTACAAAATGTGACGCGACGAGAAAGTTAGCCCGTGATTGCCGGTTCCCCGCGAATTACGAAATTAACGCGTGGAATTTTGTTCGATCGAGCGCTCGCGTTTCGTCTCGACACCGTAGACGGGTCGGCGTTAAATCAAATACCAGTCAGGGGGGATCGCTTGACGGTGATATAATAAGGATGGCATATCCGGAGCAGAAGACTGGCAGGTTGAATTTAGGGCAACGTCTTCGACGTGTCATCCCGACGTCGAGGAATCCTGAAACGGTTACACGCTCTCCGGTATTTACCCATCGAGTTTACACTGGAAATCGGTGTGCGTGTACGCGTGCGCACGCAACTATCCAGGTTCACGTCCTACTTACGATATCGAACTGCGGGAGGGCAGGGCACCGCGCGAAAACCATTTCCGTCATTGACTATTTATCCGTCGACACTTTCGCGCATCAACGTTTTTCCTTTCACCCCCCTCCCTCTGAATAGACGACCGGTGGAGGAAAAAAAATGAATTACCGCGCGCTACTACAGAGTTTAAGTGTCGGCAAGCAACAGATTACACGGCGGTGCTTCCCTTTGATTAACCGCTGATTATGATAAGCGTTCGAATCTCGAAACTGGGAATCTATAGATTTGAGAAGGAGGGAACAGGTTGCGGTATGTTTGACAGGAGTCTGGTAATGAAATATTAGTGGTACCTGAATCGAGCCATCGAAATAATTGCAGTGTTTAACGATAGGTGCATGTCTACGGCGCTAGCATAATGTTTTCGCCTTCCGGGGAATTCCGTGTACGGAGGGAAAGGTAGTTGAACGCCGGCCAACTGGAATTGTATGGTCATCCTTATTACGGAAAGAGAACCCTGTAATCGACTGGAACACAATGGAAAAGGGTCGGAACGTCGGAATGGGAAGTTAAAGAAAGTGCCTATTCACAATTACCTTGGTTGATACCGTCTTTGCAATTGCCATTATTTTCACGCGACAAAGCCTACGGAGAACTGCGTCGAATTGTATCGTCGATAACGGGATACCTACGTTTCTATGAAAATCCGTCAACAAAGAAGTCGTTCCGTTCCGTTCGAAAATGAAATAAAAAAAACATGTAGGTATCTCGCGTTATCGCGATACCCGGTTGCTCGATTCTGGTATCAAGAGTTAAGGTCTTGACTCGGGCCAAGTACAAGAGTTCCCGACTGGTAGACCTGAACTACTCTTTTCCGGAAGAATTAGATCGAGGTTTTCGGGGTATTCAAACGGCATTAAATCCGCATATTTCCCCCAAACTATGGTGATATTCTTGTAGGGGACGTCCACCCGAGTAATTTAAGCCTAACTACGAGAAGATCCATCAAGCCAATCGCGAGATATTTTGATCTAAAAAGTCGAGGTTTTTGTAAGAAACGTCGTCTTCTTCCTCTCCTCCTTCTCCATCACCATGTTCAGCCTGTCACGCAGCCCGGTGTAAAACCCTAACATATGTTTCATTTCATGCGAGATAATTTTTCTGCCGATAACGTAGATTTTATATATGTTAGTATATGAAATTTCCTCTCACACACATCCAGATTGTTAACATATTAAATTAGAAATGTTTGTTACGTTACGTTTTTGACATCAAGCTTCGTAAAATTAAGGTTCAGAATGCGCATTCGAAACATATTCGATAATTTTTATATCTTGAAAATTGCGCGAATGGCGAGCGATGTATGAAAATCGCGAAAAATCGTCAAATTCAACCAGTTTTTTGGTCGGCATTCGCTCAATTTTTGAGATAGCGACCTGGGACTTGTACCATTGTTTAAGTTAGGAAATTCTACGGCAGATCAATGTATAATAGTTGTACTTTTCGAAAATTTCATTTTTCGCCAAAATCTGAAGGGGGTAGGTCAGGATTTTTTGCGATTTTCGTAATTTGCCCGTCATTTCCGTAATTTTCGAGCTATTAAAATGATCCAGGGCGTTTTGGAAGCGGAATCCGAAGCCGAGTAAGGCAGTGAAAGAATCATTTTGATATCTAAAAAATTATGGAAATGGCGAGCGATTTACGAAAATCGCGAAAAATCCTGACCTACCCCCTTCAGATTTTTGCGAAAAATGAAATTTTCGAAAAGTACAACTATTATACATTGATCTGCCGTAGAATTTCCTAACTTAAACAATGGTACAAGTCCCAGGTCGCTATCTCAAAAATTGAGCGAATGCCGACCAAAAAACTGGTTGAATTTGACGATTTTTCGTGATTTTCGTAATTCCCTCGGCATTTCCACAATTTTTTAGACATCGATCTGATTCTTTCACTGTCTTATTCGGCTTTGAATTACACATCCAAAATGACCTCGATCACTAAAATAGCTCAAAAATGATGGAAATGGCGAGGGAAAAACGAAAATGTGGGTGAATCCCTGACCTGCACAATGGGATAGGTCAGGGATTTTTCACCATTTTCGTTTTTCGCTCGTCATTTCCACAATTTTCGAGATATCGATCTGATTCTTTTTGCATCTTACTCGGCTTCGGATTTCGCGTCCAAAGAGCCCTGGATCATTTTAATAGCTCAAAAATTACGGAAATGGCGGCCGAATTACGAAAATCGCGAAATATCGTCAAATTCAACCAGTTTTTTGGTCGGCATTCCCTCAATTTTAAAGATAGCGACCTGAGACTTGTACCATTGTTTTAGTTAGGAAATTCTACGGCAGATCAACATATAATAGTCGTACTTTTCGAAAATTTAATTTTTCGCAAAAATCTGAAGGGGGTAGGTCAGGATTTTTTGCGATTTTCGTAATTTGCCCGTCATTTCCGCAATTTTTGCGATATTAAAATGATCTGGGGCGTTTTGGAAGCGGAATCCGAAGCCGAGTAAGGCAGTGAAAGAATCATTTTGATATCTAAAAAATTATGGAAATGGCGAGCGATTTACGAAAATCGCGAAAAATCCTGACCTACCCCCTTCAGATTTTTGCGAAAAATGAAATTTTCGAAAAGTACAACTATTATACATTGATCTGCCGTAGAATTTCCTAACTTAAACAATGGTACAAGTTTCAGACGGCTATCTCAAAAATTGAGCGAATGCCGACCAAAAAACTGGTTGAATTTGACGATTTTTCGCGATTTTCGTAATTTGCTCGCCATTTCCACAATGATTGAGATATTAAAACGATTCGGGACGTGTTGGACGCGGAATTCGAAGCCCAATAAGACAGTGAAAGATTCAGATCGATATCTAAAAATTTGCGGAAATGACGAAAGAATCCACAAAAAGCATCGAAAATGCAAAGCTATGGGCCAAGTACAAGAGAATGTTACATTGGAATAGGTTGCTCATTAACATAAACTGCATTTTACACAGGATTTGAAATCAATCAAATGTGAGCAAGTTTGATTGATTTCAAATCCTGTGTAAAATGCAGTTTATGTTAATGAGCAACCTATTCCAATGTAACATTCTCTTGTACTTGGCCCATAGCTTTGCATTTTCGATGCTTTTTGTGGATTCCATTTATCCGTGGAATCCTAAATCTTTGCTCGCGTGACTGAACGTTCAGGGTTACGTCGTGGGAACACGAGCCACGGAGAGAGAACCGGTCAGAGGGTGTTCGGAACACCGAAGACAGGGTGGACGATGAACGGAAAGACGGGCAGGAAACCGGAGGAGAACGCGACAGGGAGATGCATCGCGGGGAAGCACGATTGTCGCGGATTATCGCTTGAATAAATCAAGCCTATTTAAAGCGGACCCTCTTCCGAGACGAAATTGCCCCTGAACGGCGTCGACGTGACGAGGCCGCTCGTTTGTCGTCGCGCGACGGAATGCCGAGGGAGAAATAAAAACGAAAAGGAATCTTCCTTCGGCCGCTGAGAATATCGATGAATTTATCATTCCCCGTTTCCAATCTCGAACGATGATTTTTAGCTCTGTCCTTTGGAAAAACGGAGACAGGATCCGTCTGTCGTCGATTCGCTATAACTCCGAGTATAATTCGGAATTCATTTTCCGGGCTATCAATATTTCCGAATCGTTTTCTTTTTTTTATCGGAAACTTCTTTCTCCGGTGAGGTCCTATCGATTTTTCCCCTTCGCATACGTACACATAGAGAACAGGAGGAGAGGGGAGGGGGTAGAGAGTGAAAGAGAGAGAGAGGTGACAGTACATTTGAATTTCATAGGAGATCGTTTCGGGAAATTCAGTTCCATTCTTCCGCGACCTTTTCTATCCAGTTTTATGTCCGCGTCTATTCGTGCCTTCTTTTCTTCGTCGACGGTCCAAGAAGTTCGCCGGGCCTCTAACGCCGCAATGCTTCGTACGAGTCGAGAGTGTGGAAAACAGTTTCGAGACGGTTCGGTGAAATATCATCGGCATTTGTCAAGTGGACCGTCCTGGCGTGCCATTCCGCGGATATTTCTGCCGGAATTCGCGGAACCCCCGACATGATAGCCTTACGTAAATATCGTTTGTCAGAATTTTGTTTCGCGCACAGGCTTTTATTTGCGGCCTCGCGCGAATAATGTTGACAAAGGGTGAGAAATCTGTTTGCAGAGAATCCCATTCCGTAGGGATCGTTCGGGCCGTTAAGGGTGAAACGATTGTTCCGTCGTGCCAACGAGGACGCGGATCGAAATACGACCTTTTAAATGTTCCCCCTGTCCGTATTCGGATCTCGTTAATAATTTCATTTGGCAGTGAACTTCGCTGCCGAAGATCCTCACCGTGATAGAATTAGTTTATCGCGGGTGCAACGACATCTCCGGGTAGCTTTGGTATTTCATGACACGCCACCATTCATACCTTTCTATTCTCACCCCTTCCACTCCCTTGTACACCCCTTCGTCCCTCCCGAAATACTGACGACAGAAAATAACACGTTAGACCGCGCCGATATCAAAGATCTAAAAATATATATCAACCGACGGACGCGTGGGCGGCAAGACTTTTAACACTGGACGGTCCCGTGAAAGGAAGAAATTAATTTTCAGGTTCAACCGAGCGTCGCGTCCTCCCGACACATTTTACGTGTTTTGCGGTAAGGTCGAGTACCTTACGGGCACGATCGATGATCGCAAAATATTTCTAAGCCTCGTACATCACGGTTTTCAGATAGCAATCTAGCCCAGATACAGGGTCCGGATAATTAAGCCCGAAGCTCCGATGGATCCGCGATTGCGACACTTAATACCACCGGGCCAACCCATTTTATTTCTTCGAAGGTGCGATAAGAAAATGCGAAATGGAACAATGATTGTCACGATACGGGACGTTTTTAAAATAAACTTCGTAAAAACATACGACGGAACGTGATATCCGGATTAAGCGTGTTAACCCGCGAGTGGTCTGACGTTTAAATTAAAGAAAATTACCGTAATGCACGAGCGGCACGATTATAGTCGACACGCAATTCTGTTATTAATTACTATAATTTGATTAAGTGGCAACAGGTCCGATTACTCGGTGTACAACAGCACCGGTGTTAGGCGAATGTTGGAATAACGACGCAGGGATTACCTTTATCGCCGCATAGAAAATTTCCCCGAAGACGATGAAGAAAATACGACGTGATAAGATAAGCTAATATCCAAAGCCGTTTGGTAACTTTACGGGCTTCCGTGATCTCGTTATTAATTTGATACGCGAACGACACGGACAGCGAGCATACGATTTAAAACAATTCGTATCATATTCGCCGCACCGTATCTCATTATAGAAGGAAATCTGATTATACCGACTACTTTGTAAGAAGAAGCATTAACCAAAATGACCATAATCCCTCACCGCAGTTTCTAAAAGCGAAACCGCAGAGCGCGGCAAGGAGGCGAGGCATTAAGTAGAACGAAATTAAATTCATACGCCAGCTCCTCCGACCCCGGGTAGGTTTCCCATGGAAAATTAATCGAGATACCCATTCAATTTTTCCCACCATTTCTCGCAACAAGTTCGCCACGACGTCGGCAATCCCGTTAGGCCGTCTATTGTCCGTTAACGGACGTTTTATCTTGTCCGTCCAGTTACGTCTGTATTCCCTTTGATTATACCTGCCAAACACGTCAACGAAAGTTCCGCCGTTAATATTCCTCGCTTCGTTTTCAACCCACACACATCCATGCCTGGAAAGCCCTCGCCATTATTGTCGACGCGGCTTTTATCAAACGTCCCCGTTTTTGCACTGGCAACAAATCAGCATTAACAAAAGAAAGCGCTCTCGCAACGCTCCCTCGTTCAAACAGCGAACGCGCTCTCGGAAATTCAATTGCCCGGCCACCGTAAATCGGTGAATGCGCGCACAATGTTTTAAGTGCGAACGTGTTAAACACCCCGGGGCCATTATTCCACGGAACGAGACAGAAGGCCCTAAGTTCTCGTTATCGAATAACGTTCAAAGAAAACGTTCCGACTATTTCGACGACTCGTGGGCCACCACGCGTTTTTATTTTGTCTCTCAATCGAGCCCCTCCACTTGGAAACATCGTTACCTTCGATACGTATCCCGTAGAATTTCTAGAAAATCATGCATCGATCGAATTTAAATGGAATTTAAATCGTACATTCCTGTTTCGTGCAACGAAGTTAAAATTTCATCCGGGCCAAGGGAGTACTCGCTGGTTTTTTGTCTTCTGCAACGAGTATCGGGGATTAAATTCACTCGGGCGGTGCAGCGAATGTTATCAACAAATTCGAGTGGTTCCCTTGGCCAGGTCGGGATACGTGGAAGCCGGTATTTATCGGTGATTGCGACGCACGTGGTCATTTTCACCCTCTCTCAAGGAACGACTTAAGCTTGCGCAAAAATATCATGGATTCTTTTCTTGGCCAACGTACAACCGGGAAAAGGAGCCGGAAAACTTCGAGATCTATTATACTTCGGTGGTATCACCTCTCTTGTAGTTTCGAGTGGAAAAAGTAGTCTGACATGCGTGATACCCGGAAGAGAACGTCGAGATAAGATGACAAATACGTCCGTGTAATGAGTCGTTTTACTACTTCTTATCGGCATCTTAAAAGAGTACGTCCGTTAGACTGGCTACGCTATGTGATTAATAGCATCGTTACGGAGGGGTGGTTCTTCGCGTGAACCGTATTTACTCGAAATTATACGCCTCGACGTGTTTTTATTACGAGGCCATTGTTCCCCTTTCTTTTCCGGGGGATATGTTCCCTGGAAATTGGATGTGTCACGCGTACATCACGTGTCTCATTCGCAGAGTGGAGCAACGAGAAACACGAGACCCATTTGTCAAGCAGGGTTTTTAAAAAATTTATACCATTCGCGGAACACGATCTGGGAATTTCGTGTACGAGTCAAGATTCTTCCCCGGTGGACGATATAGGAAGCGAGGTTGAACTTAAAACTACGTTACGCCGAGATATTCTGGCGAAGCGAGCATCGAGAAATCCAGTAAAAGGGTTTCACGGAATTTACCGTGGTATCGAAAATCTTTAAAACGCGGAAACTTATGAAAAGCGGGGAACGACGATGGAACGGGGAGATAAAAATCAGCCACGGTTTCAGACGAATCCACAATACCGAACGGTAAAACGCGAGGGTTTTTGTCCCATTCGATAGGCCCTGGCTTTTTATCGAGGGTCTCATTCAAGAAGAAGACGTTCAACGGAGGAAATTCATTTCCTGCCGAAACGAGAGGGGCACGATTCCAGATCCGAAACGGTTCTCACTCACTCGGCAAAACGACGGGTTCGCCTGACAGAAACGATTCCACTTAATGCTATAGAACGGCACAAAAGATTCCCGAAACACTTCGTCCCCGGTTCTATTCACCCTCAGCGAGTAAAACGTTCGCAAAAAAAAGGGACCTTCCGCGAGATCGCGAAAACGGTACCCGCCATTTTCGTAATCACTGAAACAACCGTGATCATCCTCGTCACATAAGACAACCAACAAACACATCTCCGATTGTCTTCCTGATCCCGTACGTCGGCCATTCAATTTACGAGAAATATTAACCAAGCCAGCAATACCACGTATAATCATCCCTTAAAAAGAGAGTGAAAGATCCAAGTCCTACACAAACCATATATAGACACCAATTTCTGCGGATCGTGGACTTACGTGCTCGATGGTGGGCAGATGGGCCGTGACTGACACCCCCGGTGCCACGCGCCCCGCCGCCGCGGCGCCCGGGGCATCGCGCAGGCTCGCGCCCAGCTCCCCGGCCCGCCCCCGCCGGAGCCCAAAGTGTTACGGGCCTGGCGCAGGGTGAACGGCTGCCCTGGCGAGCGAAGGGTGGAAAATTCGACCATATTTTCGGCTGTACGAATTTTTACACTCTAAACGCTCAAGTTTCCAGAGCATGACAAAGACTGTGGGAAAAGGGGCGATGAGGAAGGGTGGAGGGGTGGAAATTGGAAATGATTCGAGGAAGGAAAACAGAATGAGAAGCTATCAATGATTTCGTTGTTTAATTTATGACAAAAGTCTTCGTGGCTCGGATGATTTAGAAATTAGAAAGCAAAGTGGTTCGGGTAAAGGAGAATCAGAATGTCAGGGTCAGACACAGAGCAAACGTGAAGTTTCTCGGTAATCCTGAATTCCACGTCGTTTCAAACTGTTCCGCGTGTACGGAGCGGAGGGTGTTACGGACCTGACTCAGGGTGAATGTCTGCCCTACCTCGGAACTGACCTTCCTTGCCCACCCGGCCACCAAGATACTTTTTTTGGCGTTTCGGGATTTTCTGTCCGTGTTTCACGGAACGTAACACGCGTGGTTCGGATTCTAGATTTCCAGCTGCAACGCATACCTGGAAACCGCATTTATTTCGCGTGGAAAGCATTGCAGCCCGTATCCTTGAAAGGGTTGCAATTTTTATCGCGTGTTCCGCGTACTGTGCGACCACGAATTGCCATTCCGGGCGATTATCGTTCCGCAGGACTCCTGGTGCACTTGACCGTGGTCTCGTTTTCCCAGATTATCTTCCGCTCGAAATCCGAATTTTTGAGAACGCTAATGCTCACGGCACTCGTGTGTACGTGGCGTGCACCTCGACGGCCGCGTGACTCACGAAATACACAAACACACACACACACACGGGGAAACGAAAGGTACACACGGGATGAATATCTCTTGTATGTACTCGTGGTATCTAATGCACGTGCTCAGGCATGAATATCGATCCCGTATCGATCCGCGAGTAAAATTAGAAATAATTAAAAACTTAAAAGACCGCAGGAAGGAAAATTCATAAACCTGCCAGCTATGAAAATCGTCCGGAATTTTGACGAAAGGAACCCGACGGTGTTTGTAAATAAATCATTCCTGAATCCCCGTAGAATTTGTTTAACATCAGTTACGATGAAAGTCCCGACCCGTAGAGTTCACCACGTAGGCGGAGGATCACGTATGACTGAGGAGCTAATTTTCCAGGAATTACGATGCTCGAAAATTTACGAGACAAGAGTGGGAGAGAGAGAGAGGCGGGCAGTGAGTGCCTGATTATTTAACGATACCACGTAGATTCAAGACGCCGATAACAAGCGTCACGACAAAAAGAGACTAACCGTTAGAATCGACGCAGAAGAGGCTGAGTTATGTGCTACGTGACCTTTCGAATTTTTCGCGAGGCGCGTTAAGACATTTCGGGGTAATCGGTGTGGTTGGTGGTGGTAGATGGGGGAAAAAAATTAGAACGCGACGCAGTGCAGTTTTCATTCGAGATCGTGGAACATTTTACAAAAGATGTCATTGGGGAGAGGGGAGGGGAACAACAACGAAAAAAAACGTGCGGAAAAGTCGGTTGTATTGACTGTCAAAGAGTCGGTTGTGTTACGAGAAACCGGGAACTACCTTTCTAAACTGCTGAAGCTTTTGTGAAAGTTCCTTTAGAAACTATTGACAGGTGCCACCGGCCCGGTCTGCCTGACGTGCATTACATAAACGATTCGCAAGAGCCACGGAAGCCTCTCCGATGGTGTTATTCCTCGATGGAAAATGAATACCACCTGATTTCCTCCTGCTCCGCGGCCTGACGAGCGTGACAATGGCAACAGAAACAAATACTCGACGGTGCAATCGTTCTCAATACTTGTCATTTTGTCGCGTTCTCTTTTCATACTCCACGTGTAAATCGCGACGAGGGTACACGTTGCGTAGGGACTGTCGTTTTTCATACAATTACAGCGAGTGCGATATATTCCCGAGGATGAGAAAGAGAGCTTCTAGGAACGTTGCAAGTTGTGTGCCTTGCCGGAGTGCCGGGACCAGCGTTTTCCCTCGGACTAGGCAGTTCGGAGCGAACGTTTTCCCGACGTTGAAGAGGGAACAAACACGGTTGACCCAGTCCACGGCGATGAAAGTCACCGATTCCGGCACCGACGGACAAAACCGAATCGCTGCGGGTGAAACATCCGCGTGGAAACAAGATTGTTTCCAACTGGCGACCGAACTGAACGCCAACGACAGGACGAAACACCCTGATACAGGATGGGATAATTTCTATAACTCACTGGAAACGAAGAGCCATCACACGCGGCTGGGTTTTCTTATCGTCTTTTCTATTCTTTTTCTTTCTCTTTCGACTGTAGCACTCTCGAGGATTCCGTAGGAAGATTCCGAGAGAAACGGACGTTTAATCTTTCTTAGCGAGTGCAAGTGCATATATGTCCCCTCGACCTTGATTAAAGAGAAGTAAAGCAGATAGCTCGGTGAGCATCACGCGGGAGAATAAATTGTCTAGAGTGGCGGCGGGGTTCCTTTTGAAATCAGCCCCGCAGCCGCAGAATTTGCATACATTCGCCGTCCGATCTCGCGGAAAATACCAGATAAAAGCATTAAGAAACGTCACGTGGAACGCGGTATTAATTTCTTACTTAACGGGATTCGTCTGTAATTGTATTCAAAAGTCGACGTCTTTCCGGGTAAGGGGACAGCCATCGTGATTACCGGGATGTTTCATCCGGAAGGACGTTAATTAAACGGTATCATTTGCAGAAACCACCGAGATTGTAATTAAAGTTTCGGGCCGTCGTTTACGAACCGTTCGCAGAGGATACATTCTCATTACATTTTCATAACGCGTGGGCGCCAGTCCACCAGGACGAGTACCGATGAAAACTTCCCTATAAATTAGTCGCGGCATGTTATTAAAATTTAAACGTCTACGCGAATACGTGTATACATCCACCGAGAATACACCGCGTATACATGTAGAACGGCTATGTGTATAATTTCACGAGCGCGATGCAGCGGAAGCCCGAAAGAAATAAAATTATTGCCTTCTTAACCCAGATTTTAAACCGTTACCAATCAAATTTTATACGGAAACAGTGGCCGCGACATTTTCACGATGCTTCAAACGATTATTGCGATCCGCGAGAGGTATTAAAATTCAGTAGGGTAGCGATGTTATGGACTCTTTCGATGGATTGAAATATGGCTTCTGCGCAGACCGACCTCGTTGCGAGTGGAAATAAAATTGCCGATTCTCTGGCTCGTGTTATTAAAGGCTAGAAATTACAGTTTTACCACCGCGATTTTCAGCGACGTCGTGTTTGCATAACCGACGAATAACACGCGTATTTTTTAAAACGTAACGTACGCTTGACTTCGGCAAAAAAACG
Organism: Mimumesa dahlbomi; assembly: GCA_917499265.3. Taxonomy (NCBI): domain Eukaryota; kingdom Metazoa; phylum Arthropoda; class Insecta; order Hymenoptera; family Crabronidae; genus Mimumesa; species Mimumesa dahlbomi. The sequence continues at coordinate 1,052,167 of OU824124.1, forward strand.
AACGTTTCCGTATGCGAGATATATAAACGAACGTGATACGTGGCGATTTTCCTTTTTAATTTTTGATCCACCTCGCCCAGGCTCGTAATCGATACATTAATATTCACCATGGAGCGGCTGAACGAAAACCTATATAAGGTGGGATGAAAAATGGCCCGTGTCCCCGTTTTCGCCACGTAGAGCCGAGGGTAATCGGTCTCTCAATCACCTGATGTCAGAACCACTAGGAACTCTCACTCGGTGTAAGACCACTCGAAGGTAGTCTTTTCGATAGAGGGTATATTTGCACGAAATATCAAACTTTCCAATAACGCCGAATTCTTTACACTCGACGTGACTCGACGTGTAAAATCAGAAATGTTGAAAAACTTTTGGAAACTCGTCGTTCTCGAAGGGTGGCGATGAAACCGGTCAGCTTTTTCACCTCGGTATGAAATTGCCGAGGCTTAAACGTCGTCTCGCGGTAAAATTGTTTCTTAAACGTTCCGTCCGAGTTGTATGCAAATAATAATAGGAAAAGGTTCGCCGGAGAGTTTCGTAAGTCTGCAGGTGGGATTCCGCGGGATTTGCAGGAAAGAAATTCCAACGTGGCGTAAAAGGCGACGCCGCGATACCGTACGAATTCTAATTGGCCATTCGGAGGCAGCACCCTTAGAAATTCTATGCATGTTGAACGCGCAGCTTTCCAATAACCCCCGGTGCCAGCTGCGAACGAATAATAGCCGTGCTTGCTTCGAGGAATGTACTTTCCCTTCCCGGTATCGAGAGCCGAGTGAGTTGCAAACTCATTAACGGATGTAACCGGCCGATAAGAACCGTGAAAACGAACGCCGATAGGATGATTTATCGTTGACTTTACCACTGTGTATCCGTCGATGTTAACAAGTCGGGGGAAATTCCCGTATCGAGAGTGGAAAGACAATTTTTTCGGTTACCACAGGGAAAAATCGAACAACTGACCTGGTATACTTTCCGTAAGCCAAGCTCGATTTTTCTCCGCTCGACTCGCTTGATTATGCGAATCGTAACGACCGCGCGTGTATATCTGCCGCTGATCGCTTTGCAAGCAAGCAAGCAAGCATCAGAAAGAACCCATCCAACGTCCTTGGCACGGAAATGCTTTTTATCGTACGCAAAGATGAATATTTTATGTAACGCGAAGAGGAACACGACAAAGTGTCAGGCATATTGTGTTCCCTGGCGGAAATGCCTGGCCACACAAGCTATTAATTACTTCGCGGTCTACTCTCTACTCGTTTAAACGTATCTCTTGTTTGAAACGTAGGAAAAAAAAATAAAACCTACGGGCTCTCTTATCGAAAGCAACAATCGAGTTGTAGACAGACCACGGTTGCTTTTTCCAGGTCGTCGAAACGAAGGTAATAATGAGAGTATCAAGAGTTAAGGTCTTGACTCGGACCAAGTACAAGTTCCCGACTGGTAGACCTGAACTACTCTTTTCCGGAAGAATTAGATCGAGGTTTTCGGGGTATTCAAACGGCATTAAATCCGCATATTTCCCCCCAAACTATGGTGATATTCTTGTAGGGGACGTCCACCCGAGTAATTTAAGCCTAACTACGAGAAGATCCATCAAGCCAATCGCGAGATATTTTGATCTAAAAAGTCGAGGTTTTTGTAAGAAACGTCGTCTTCTTCCTCTCCTCCTTCTCCATCTCCATCTCCATGTTCAGCCTGTCATGTTCTTATATGAAATTTCCTCTCACACACATCCAGATTGTTAACATATTAAATTAGAAATGTTTGTTACGTTACGTTTTTGACATCAAGCTTCGTAAAATTAAGGTTCAGAATGCGCATTCGAAACATATTCGATCATTTTTATATCTTGAAAATTGCGCGAATGGCGAGCGATGTATGAAAATCGCGAAAAATCGTCAAATTATGACAGTTTTTTGGTCGGCATTCGCTGAATTTTTGAGATAGCGATCTGAAACTGGTACCATTGTTTTAGTTAGGAAATTCTACGCCAGAACAATGTATAATAGTTGTACTTTTCGAAAATTTAATTTTTCGCAAAAATCTGAAGGGGGTAGGTCAGGATTTTTCGCGATTTTCGTAATTCGCCTGGTATTTCCACAATTTTTGAGCTATTAAAACGATCCGGGCCGTTTTGGACGCGGAATCCGAAGCCGAATAAGACTGTGAAAGAATTAGTTTGATATCTCGAAAATTGTAGAAATGACGAGGGAAAAACGAAAATGGTAAAAATCCCTGACCTATCCCATTGCGCAGGTCAGGTATCCTTCCACATTTTCGTTTTTGTCTCGCCATTTCCGTAATTTTTGAGCTATTTTAGTGATCGAGGACATTTTGGATGCGTAATTTAAAGCCTAATAAGACAGTGAAAGAATCAGATCGATGTCTAAAAAATTGTGGAAATGCCGAGGGAATTACGAAAATCACGAAAAATCGTCAAATTCAACCAGTTTTTTGGTCGGTATTCGCTCAATTTTTGAGATAGCGACCTGGGACTTGTACCATTGAATTAGTTAGGAAATTCTACGGTAGATCAACGTATAATAGTTGTACTTTTCGAAAATTTAATTTTTCGCAAAAATCTGAAGGGGGTAGGTCAGGATTTTTCGCGATTTTCGTAATTCGCCTGGTATTTCCACAATTTTTGAGCTATTAAAACGATCCGGGCCGTTTTGGACGCGGAATCCGAAGCCGAATAAGACAGTGAAAGAATTATTTTGATATCTAAAAAATTGTAGAAATGGCGAGCGATTTACGAAAATCGCAAAAAATCCTGACCTACCCCCTTCAGATTTTTGCGAAAAATTAAATTTTCGAAAAGTACAACTATTATATGTTGATCTGGCGTAGAATTTCCTAACTAATTCAATGGTACAAGTCCCAGGTCGCTATCTCAAAAATTGAGCGAAATCCGATCAAAAAACCGTGTCAAATTCTTGTTTTTCGACTGTCATTCCCGTACTCTTAGAATATTCGATTCAGAATCCCTTTTATTCTATGCACGATTCCCATCGTCGATTTTTGTTCTCCTGGAATTCACACATATCTATATTTTTTATTTGCACACGTATTGATTTGAAAATAGACACAACATGTTGGTAGACGTTCGTGTGAGAAACAATCATTACTTCTACGACTATTCTGGGACACTTGTATAGACGTTTCCGAGAATTGTAACAAATCCCAGCCAGCTGTGTCACCCAAGTACGTCGAACATGCAAACAAGGTTATTACTCCGTTCGTGTTATTTGTATTTTCATTGGCCGACCCCTAGACCGTGAAAATTTACCTGACAAGTACACCGCGTTCGTCCTTCCGTCATTTGGTTGTCGACTTTCACGGTGAACGAACCTCAGTGTGATTTCGAGAGTTTTTAACTGTTTAATTATGATTTTTAAATCGGTAGTGATTAATTCAGTGCTTTACGCGGAGGTGTTCGTTAATTCGAGGGCAGAAACGTCAAAGGTAAGAAATACATTTTGTCACTCGAGGATTATTTACAAGACATTCCGTACGATTTTTCCAAATTAAAATAATTTTCATTGCGAAGATCCATTTACGCGATTAGCTTTATATTTTTGGGACAACGAAAAGACGAAAGAATCCACAAAAAGCATCGAAAATGCAAAGCTATGGGCCAAGTACAAGAGAATGTTACATTGGAATAGGTTGCTCATTAACATAAACTGCATTTTACACAGGATTTGAAATCAATCAAACTTGCTCACATTTGATTGATTTCAAATCCTGGGTAAAATGCAGTTTATGTTAATGAGCAACCTATTCCAATGTAACATTCTCTTATACTTGGCCCATAGCTTTGCATTTTCGATGCTTTTTGTGGATTGGCATTTCCCATGAAATCGTTTCCAATAATTCAAACTACTCGATGTGTAACGAGATATAACTCTGAGGTTTGTCGATACCGTCCCAGAAATTTGCACAACGTGCGATTAGACGGATTTCGCGAAACGCTTGAATTATCTAGAAAGTATTTCTCGGAATGGAATTAATTAATTTTAATTGATATCGGTTCCGCGCGAAGCAAGTACAGGAAACGTGCGACGGTTCGCACTTCTGGGAAAGTGCTTTATTATTCCACTTTAATTTCGACGGGGTCGTTAAAAAAAATTGTAGATTTATCAAGAGCGGCGTTATACGCTTTCGGATTTAATTCCCAGCCGTTAGTAAGGTTTATCGCCAATAAAAAAAGTCAGCGGTCGAGTGGGATTGATACACGAGAACCGCGTTCCGCTGATAAAAGGGGCGCAGTGGTATAGCTCGACCATAGTACCGACGCGGCCGGTGTATCGAACGACAGCTTTTGTACCGACTGTTCTACGTGCTTTTACGTGAGATCAAAAGCTTTCGGAATGAGAAAAGCTGACTTACCGACCGGAAATCTGGTTCGTCGAGTGAGCGAGTCACTTACCTACAAAAGAAAGAAGTGCCGGTTAACAAAGACTGCATTAGCTTTCGTGGGACTTGCATGGCACTAGAATGTCTATGGCGCGGTAATTCGTGGAAACTAGAGGGTGAAAACCATAGGAAAACCCGGGCAATACAAACGACACATGCGACGTATCTCGGATTGTTCATGCATCGTCGAAAACATGCAAATTATTTGACAAATGAAAAGTTGATACCGGATCCGACGAAGGGGAAAGTCTCAACGAACGTAACGTTGCTAGATTTATCCGATCGATGGTGACGAGTATCGATCGAACGGTTTTATACGTAGAGTTTCGATGAAAAGTGCGTGAAATTAAAAATTCTATGCATTCAGAATACTAGGATACCACTAGGTACCTGATCAAAGCCATCTATCATAGGAAACTTGGTGGCGCGATCGATTACTCGGTGATTGATACACTAGGAAGCTTTTTTGTCTGTTGCTACTAAGAACGTTCCGGTGGCCTAACTACTATGTGCTACGGGTCCACTGGGTAACGGCATTCTAGCTGAAAAATAGAGCTCTAAATCTAGAGACGCCTAAGGTGTCTTGTTTAGAAAATTCAGAGTTTTGCGTGAAAGTTTTGTACCTGCACGACTGCCGGCCCGCGATGCGCCTGTGCAATAGAAACACACAAGAAAGATTGTTATACAGACAAGTAGTGACAGAGAGTAGGTATGTACAAAAAATCAAACAAAAGATTGCGCGACAGAACCAGAAAGACCATGAGAGTAGAGAAGTCTGACAACAAGTGGCGAGAACGGTGCTGACTGATCGCACACAGCATGCAAGTACCATCGAGTCGGACAATAATTTCAATTAATTAATTCACATCGAACGAAGTAGGACTCCCTTCCCAAAGTACTTGTTAGAAAACAACAAACTAATTATTCGGAATACAGTCTTCGGGAACTTTCGTCGTAGCTTTCGTGGCTCGAAACTTTGTTTGGCAAGCGCATACAAAAATGGGAAAAAGAATAGAAGAACAGAGAGAGTAAGAGAAAGAGAGGGGGATGGAGAAAGGCGTGGGTGGCGTTGGAGCACTGAGAATTTCTACTCCATATTCCTGTCGCACTCACCCTAATTGAGTAAGCCACGAACCTTGGCCCCCGTAAGTAGTATTGGTATACCGGCACGAGGCAATTGTGCGCACGCGTGCCCCACTCGAGATTGGCTTGTACGCGTGATGCTGCATTGTCTATTATACGAAACCGCATGCATATGAATCCCCTCCGGTCGCGGGATGTTGCTCGTATGACCATAAATTCAAGGGAAAATATGGAAGCCACTTAATCGTGCTGGAAGTTTCAAGAGCGGATCGAAGTGCGCGCAAGGCTGTCCGGTTCTTCAGGCGATTGATCAAACGCATCGGTCTAATTTTCCGCTCGTGCAAGTTCCGATAAAGGGTGGAAAATATAGTATTTATTTTTTGTTCATTCTGAAAAGGAACGGAAACGCGTCGCGCTGATAGAATAAAATTGAAATTGATATCTGGGTTTCCCATCTGGCAGGCTACTTCCAGGCGAGAATACTTTCTGACGTCTTGATTACACCCCCGGATTTGAATATCCTCGTTCGATTCGTCGTTATTCAGCTTCACGTGTGATTGCCAATGAATGTCGCGATCAACGGGATAGTCAATTTACCGTCGGCGAGGCGGGCAGCGTACGTCGGACCAGTTCGTGGATTAAACTTTAAAATCAGCTCTTTGGTTTCGCGTCCGATGGTAAACAAAATCGGGCGACTGCTCGTCGCTTGGACAAAAGCCTGGTCTCTGACAATGGAAAATAAAAACGCGTCGTACCGAATTTCCGGGATTGAAGGTGAACGATTTAAAATTTTGTTCGGCAGACGGGCCGGATAAATATCACTGTCAGATGCAATCGTGAGAAATTCGTGGCACGAAAGATTGATAGAAACGGATTCCGTTGTTCCTGATACTGTAATTACTTCCGCCTGACTACCGGTGGCTTGACTTCGTTCCATTGATTTTACGAGCTGCTTCATATCCTGGAATCACCATGGAAACCGGGGATGCTATTTCAATGGAAAACCGAGGCGAGATACACGAAACTCGTGAACCCATCAAATTTACGCGTGTCGCCTTGCACTCAGCCACCGAATACCATTCCGCGGGTCAATAGAACGTACGTCCCATGGTAACGGGACAAAAATATATTCGTCCTCCTCCGAAAGTCGGAACGTGGCGTACATCCGTCTCTATGGTGTACATATGTTTCGTCGAGGAGAACCTGGAAGTTGGTAGGATTTTACGCATGCGTTTTCTACCCGTGCGCGAAAGAAAACGGGAAACAAGGTTAAACGTTTCTTCACAAAAGAGAACAACCGTCGTAGATATCGCGATTCGAGTGCACCGACGTTGTAAAGAAGCTCTCTCTTACGAAAGATTTAATAAAATATCCTCGCGAGGAACGATTTTTCAAAAGAACTTTTGTTTAACACAAGAAAACGAAGAATTGATGGTAAATCCACCGTGGAACAGAGTCCCGATAAATTCCTCGTTACGACCCGCAGCTTTCCCCCGCAGGCTTGTTTCATTCGTGAATGAACTCCGTGGGTGGAAAAATGAGATGCGGTTAGAGTAGAGGTTGAGAATGTGCCTGAGCACTTGTTTTTCTTCACCCCGTCCCTCGAGTTCCCGTCCTCCCGACGTTTATTCTTAATAAACCGTTCACAGTTTCACCATTAACGTGAAACGGGAAACCAAGTGTATCCTTGGTGGTAACATTATAAGCGTACAGTTTCAATCCAATGTCGAGAAGCATATTAATAAAACAAGTAGGTCTTCAGATTCTTAGAAAAATCTTCGGTGTTCTATGGGTGAAACTGGTTCGTGCTTAAAAATGTCTGAATACGATTCTTACGAGAGAGCCATTAGCCTTGGATTGTTAGTAGTCCATACGAATCCGATGATTCCCATCGAGCATGGCGTATACGCTCGTTATTGGATTGCACTATTGTCCGGTGGAAATTGCAAGAACCGACTCATGGGGGATATCTGGGTCATTTATATAGGGCAGGTAATGTCAGGGGTCACGTGAGAATCGTCTCCGTGCTTCCGTCGCTTCTCTACCGTCGTTTCCCATACGTTTCCGCTTTCCTATCTCCGGAATTTAGACACTTCGGGGACCCGTGGCTTCCGAACAATTCGAATATTTTACCATAGAAATACCACGGCTCGGTTTTCAAACGTTTTGAAAATCACCGGTTTATTTCCGGAGTTCGCGTAAGTAGTTCGGGACGTCTGACTACAGGGTCGTCTCGCTGCGGACAGATAAATACGTCCGATTACCTTGTAATCGACGCAGGGACGGATGTCGAGGATACGATTCTCCGAGTTCTCTTCGTAGAATGATTTCGTGGCGATATGTAAATGACTGGGCGTGATTATCGATCGAACGGCAAACGCGATACGAGGGACAATAAGGGCTGCGGATCGCCGTCGATTGTAAAACGTTTCTCGAAGTCTGAACACCGATACTCCGTTTCCCTGAACGTGACAGGGGCTTAACGAGCTCGGGGAAACCTTCGATTTCCCCCGGGAAATCGATACAATTGAAACGACACTGTTTGCTTGACAGATTCAAAGGAACTCCGGACTGGGACTTTTACGATAATTTAATTACCCACGGCGTAGCACAATTCCTGAAAGGAAAACGAGGGGGAATATGGAAATCGACTTTTCCCGTCCGTGAAAGAAACGAAAGCTTTTCACACCCCAATCGACCGTCCACTTTAAATTCCTACGTTCTAATCTAATCATATCTCGCGATATCAATTCAGAGCGGAAGAATAATTTCACAATTCTTAAAAGTACGATATCTTCCATGATTCTCGATGAGATAGCGGGACAGCTGGCGCGAATTCAAACCGCGAATACATTCACAAGTACAAAAATATGATTAAAAAAAGAACTATTAAAACATGGCTGCGAAAGCGATTGACGTTTCCCCAAGTGTCCCGATTCGTTTCTACGGTTTATCCGACGTAGATTGGTTTTCGTGACTGGCTCGCGAAACATCGTACGTCAAAATCCAGAGGACTTTCATCGCGGCGCGTGACCACAATTATTTACATAGTCTCCGTTCCGCAGCGGGTTGTTTGTCGACGATATTGGTATCGCATATAAAAAACAGACTCCAACGAAGTACAATTTTTATATAACACGGTTCCGCGTATTCTTCACCCATGAAACACCCATGAAAAGTTGTCTTTGTTCTAATGAAAAGTGCACTCTTACACGGAACACCGTTCACCATAGATATACACACAAATACAATACATATCCGGATGCCATTCGATCAGCATAAGGGAAAATTGTCTTCGGTATTCTACCCTCCCGTTACATTCTGTCTACGTAACACGGTTTTCCATGAATAACTTCGCGAACCCGAAGGGTGAGCGTTCCATTTCAGTGGCATTGTACTAAGCCATAGAAGGAAGTTTCCTAAGTCCAGTGGGGATCGTGCCGGAAGCAGAAATCTCCTAGCAAACAGTGTGCAGGGTGGTTCGCATTTAATTCAAGGGTATGCCGAAAATCTCTGTATCAGGGTGAAGAAAATTTTGGACTTAACAACGACGCTGTTCGTACGATATACACGATGGAAAAGTTTCTAATTTATTCTGGTCGAGTCAGCTGTTTCAAAGTTAATTTCGGCCTTCGACGAATTTTGTACCGCGTGGAAGACTTTTTTTCTATATTCAACGTATATATGTATACGTGTACGTATCACTCCGACGTCCCTCCGAAAGCAAAAATCCTTAGGTCCCTCGGGAATATGAGAAATTTTATGTAGTAGAACATGATCACGTAGTAGACACGCGCAAGCCGTTCCCGTGGCAACCGCCACCATCCTGGATTTCTCACCACAGATCCTTGATAACTTGCTGAAACTTCGTTACAAATACGGTAGAAACGAAATTTGCCCGCGTTCCCATCGCCCGACGGGTTTTAGAACTTAGTTATAGATCTGTCGTTCGCCCGACGGTTTTATACGTCTATCTTAATGCGTCGCGATCTCGTCGGGCAACTCAGAGAATTCGGCAGTGAGACTTGCGAGAGAAATCACGTTCCCGCTTCAGATTCTACGTTCCGAAGAGGGTGCGGGATGGGGAGTATAAAAGAGGCGACAGAGTTTCGTAAAATGTTAAATAAATCGCGGTCTTCGAAACCGGCTGTCGGATGACTGACAGCGGTTAAAGTTCATGGGTATTCATCTGGCGAGTAAGTACCCTCGTTGCGTCATCCGAAGTCAGTATTAAAGTACCAGTCGTTCGGGTAACGACAGCGCAATTAGCGCGCCTAATGATCTCTCCCGCTGCTGATACCTCTTTCAGCCTCCACGGGCGTGGAATGAAGTTTCTCAAGTAACATGGTGTAACTTTAAGTAAGTCTCCGTAACGTCCTGCGATCTCTTCTTAAGTGGTCGAGTGGTGAATTCTCGCGGAGAGTACGCTGGAATTATCGTAATGAAAGTTTCCCCATTGAAATTCTATCGCGAGTTTTAGAGATTCTACGGGGCGACTGTGATTCGACAGAATTTTTCTACGTCGACGGACCGGATAAAAAAAATTCCGCCACGAAGATGCGATTTTTATTTTCCATTTCACCGAGCGTTCCCTGCAAAACGGAGAATCCCACGTTCCGGGGACGCCGAGCGAGTCGAGATATGAAATATCACGTTTACATTTGTCACTGGGAATTCGTGCATATTTAAGCGAATAAACAATCCCGGGTCCATCGGTTCCCGAAGGTTTTCCGTGGATCGCCCTGGCAGATCTCCCGGCAACGTAAACGCATCAAGAGTTTTATTACACCGAGATTCGTCGACGTCGCCAGAACCGTTCCTGTCCGCGAAATTCATTTCTCTTATTCGCGCGACCATTCCATTTCGTCCCGTAAACTCGGTTAAAATACAAAATAGAATCGGATGCAGTAAACCAACGAATAGAACGAGCATGGCAAAGTGCCACGATAAGTTTTGACAAAAGACGTGAAAACGATTCCGCCGTATCTTCGCGAGGGTTTCTTTTTCATTTTTCTCCCACCCTGTCGAACAAAGGGATTAATTATTTTTCTTCCATCGGATCGTTAGTCGTTTCATCGACGAAACGTGATTCACCGGGGAGAAAACGAGACGGTCGTTTAGCCGGATAATTCGATACTTCACGGCCGGAAATAACGCTCGGGCAGAGTTGGCTGCGGGATGCGAAGTATTCAAGTACGACGCTGCAAATGGGAGAGAGATCGCGCGATATAGGCCTAGCAACAGGTGGGCTGCACTTTAGGCCGCGCACACACCCGCAAGCGGCGCAAAACTGCCGGGAATTCTTAGGCCGAATTCACCTAGTTTCACTCCTGGTAACTTTAACGCGTGGAAAATTCACTCGACTCTATAATCACGGTGTGAAACCAGCCGTAAAGAGAACACCGTCTCCCCGATGTTTCTTTCACGTACTGACATACCCACGAACACACACACAGGTGTGTGGTTAGGTGTGTCCGTTAATGCACCGGTTTTTCTAAGCGGTGTTACAATGATAGCGGCGTGTCGGCAGCCGTAATATCAATGAAAGTTAATTGTGCGATTAATTAAGAAACTGTCCTATTCGGCTCTCGCGTAGCTCGTTGTCGGGTAGCATCGTTACGTGTGCTCTCACGATTATCGACGGAGAATCTCGCTTCCAATTAAATTCCGCTTAACGACCGTCCACAAGTACTTTAGCCTGGTCTAAACACCATTACGATCGTCGCACGTGGAGAATCGATCGATTTCACGTAATTCGGAAACGTCGGGGAAACACCTGTGTCGCTGACGACAAATGCTTATATAAATAAAACACAAAACTACTGTCAACCTTGACCGCGTGCCCGAAGCACGTAACAAAAACCTTCGGGTGAAAACGAGCGTAATTGCCCGGCGTATTCTACGTACATACTGTACATACGTACCTGTAGAGTTGAAAAGTTCGCAACGAGTATATTCTCGCGAGCGTGAACGCGAGCACCGAGTATTCAACAGGGGGGAGAAAAAAATATCGTTCGAGCGAAGGGAGATGAAAGCACGAGTGCCGTATGAATAATTCGCAATTCTACGTATCGTTCTACCAACGGGTAATTCTCGTCCTAACGAACCTCTATGAATATGTATCTCGAACCTTTCTCCAACGAGAATCTACATCCACATATTCAACGGCGTAGACTTCGCGACTCCGTGTTGGTCGTGCGAGAATGTGTTTCCACGCACGTGGTCGAGCAACCCGAGCGCACGTTAAACGAACATTTTCCAACGTTCACTACGTCCGAGGATGAAATTCTACGGCACAGAATATTCGGCGAGCTCTATCGATCCTTCGGCGATCGTATCGGTACGTTGCAGCCGGTGAATCCGATCGGGCAGCAACGATCTACGGATTAGTGGAACAGGAAATGAGATCTGGCCTTCGGGAGAGAATTTATATCCGGCGGAGGAGAGGAAAACCGGGGGGATGGGGGGAGCGTTTCAATACTCGCTCCTTTTTCCTATTCCGCTTTGATCGCCGCAACGTCTTTACATTTTCGCTTCCACTACGGATCTCTTGGCTTTATCCCGCGGGACCCGGCGATGAATAATTCAACGGAATGCACGGTGAAGAGGTGCCTGATGATTTGTCACGGATATACGGTCGAAAGGGCCGTGACGCGGTTTAAAAAAAACCGTCAACTTTAAAGCACCCGAGGAGATAGCCGGTGGGCATGCACCTTACAACGTCGAGAAGTAATTGCCGACGGAGGAGTCTGGCTGGATTTTATTCCTTTTCCGGACGCCGACAGTTTGCACGGTCCCACGTGACCGTTTAATTCTTTTTAAGGTACGAACCTACCTGCGTGCGTATACAAAGGAACGCTGAAACAACGGGCAATTTCATCATCGAGTATTCAGAAACTCGGGAGAGGATCGAAGCGAGAAATTCCACGGGAAAACGCGAATCCGTGGAAATAAAAACGTTTTAGAACCAGCTCTCACGCGTACCGGTGAGGTAAAACGCGTAAGACAGCGGAAACGGGCAATAAAAGGGAAAAGCCTTGTAAATTATGGAACAGCTGAAAAGAGAGAAAGAAAAAGAGAACACTGCAGAAACACGAGGGGAAAAAAGCCGAGAGTCGTTCGTTCGGCCACAACGATTTCCGGAAATTTTTCACGCCCACGGTGCGTGGGTGGAAAGTTTAATTAAACGAGTGCATAACGTGCACGGGATCGCGGTAACCCGATACCGTAGGGTGCAACGGTATTAAAATTGCTGTAACAGTTGGTCGGTAATGTAACAATTAGGTTAAAAGCCACAAAAGTGGCCGAGACGTTCAGAAAACCATTGTCATTTGCATTTTCGTCGTCGGCTTCCGCAACGACCCCGCGGAATTATGCCGCGAGTCCTACAGCATGGCACCTGGTTTAATTAAACTGATGGAAATGCAAGGACTCCGCGCGACAGGATAGCTTGCATGTTCGCCGAAGACATCGGTGTATAGCGTGATATTTAAATTTCCACGCGTCCGGTAGAAGCCGCCAGTTTTCAAGCCGTCCGATCGAAACGAAAAATACGGTAGGCGTCGCCTTTCCTTTATGGTTGGTCGAGCGCGATTAATGCGACAAAATCCGGATTCCGGCATCTCGCGTCGTTCCATTTTCCGACCCGTGCAAAACTGAAACGACGAATCCGTAAAGCTGTTGGCTATTTCACGAATCGTGCGACGTTTACGCCTCGAAATACTGACGTCGAAGATGGAGGGAAAAACTGGATATTCTTCTCTCGAGTCTCCCTACGATTAAGCCAGTCTGATTGGCCACGCACCCCTTCGCGTACACGTGTTCCCACGCTGAAAATCGTACGATCCCGTCTTTCGATCGAGACGCCCAGCAATTTCGCATTCCCGGAATAATCGAATACATTCCGGGACGACCCGGGGAATGCTTTTAATCCAGCGGACTCGTGACGATGCGCACGCCGAACGGAATCACCGATTACTTTTTCTTTCGCTCCGATTTCATCCGCGTATCCGTGAACGTTGAGAAGCTGATAAATTCAACGATTCTTAGGTTCGCTTCGTTGACAGCGCGTACGGGGAACTCGTTGCGAGAACTGCCAGCCGTGAAACTGGTATTTATCGGCTTTTAAGGGCGCACGTGAGGCGTGCCGTGTAACGCTTGTACCGCGACAAGATTTACGAGCCGATGGAAAATAATCCACGGACCCGCAGAAATAAAGTAACGATTTATCACCTTTGCAGACAATAAACCGTGACCCCGGATCGATCATGCGGAATCTTTGGCTGGCGTCGAATGCCTGAGAATTGATGCCATTCCAAGGCGAAACGTCGACTGCGTTTACACTTCGTTTATAATTGTTCAGGAAAATATTGAAAGACTATATGTATGCAAGCATGGAACACCATATGGGGTTATCCTATACCCCAAGTTACTCGGAGAATATGTTACTTTCGTGAAAGTAAATTCGTTTCAATTTTACTACCAGGGGTGAACGTGAATCGATGCTTTATATATTAATCTAGCCCAGGTCTTCTGGAAATTACCGGTGAGCCTCGCGTGATCCAATTGGATCACGGTCGATGAATCTGAATAATAAATTCAGAAGCCGTAAGATATTTCATCAACGTGACGAGTCGAGAGAGTCCATCGAAATGCCACTCGATACGGGGCTGGCTTATCGAAATAATCTACAAATTTACCAGCCCGAAATATCGTCCGGGCGATCGGATGTCCGTTCCACGAACATCTTTCTTATTGGTAGAGACGAGAAATAAATACATTTCGTTTTTTAAACAAATTGTAAGCGAACGAGACGCGTCGTTTGATTTTCGAGGAAGATCAATTGCCGCTTTAACGGTTCCACCTCTGACCTTTCCATTTCCGTGGATTTTCCGACCAACGACGTCGTGACGGTTTAACGGCGCCTCTGTAAACTAACGGTCACCGGAAACAGGTGATATTTCTTAATACCAACGTTTCCGCCCTTAATGGTGAGCGACGCGAACCCGAGCCGTGCATCCACCTCGTCCACTGTGTTTTTTTTCACGGATTTAAACCAAAAAAAATACCTCTCCGCGAGTAGTAATTCTTTGTCGTTAGCCCCCTATCCATCACCATACTACGAGACAACGTGTTACCGATCGCACAGTTTCCATTTCGTAGACAACATTTGTATGTTTTTCACATTTCCACGTTAAATTCGACGTCTAATCTTTTCTGCCTCGGCAGAAGTCTAAGAAACGGCGAAGAAATGTACGTACTTCGCGTGCATACAGGGTGACACGGTTACGGAGTTCACTTACGAAGAATAGATACTCGTCGATCAGATCGAAGCTTCTTCGGAAACTCCTCGGTAAATATTAGAAAGTCCTTTTACATTCGATCTGTGCTCTCTCGTCGGTAGTCGCCGGCTCTCCGGGAGTCTCGAGATCTTGCCCAGGCTTCGATATTCGGACTCGGTTATTCAAGGAAGGTCGCCTCTTTCGTAGAGGCACTGAATTACGAAAAAGTCGGGGAAAAAAGGAGGCAGCCGGAGAAATACACGTATCCTGGAATATCGGAAGATCGCGAAAGAGAATCTTATATACAAACAGAATATCAAGAGTTAAGGTCTTGACTCGGGCCAAGTACAAGAGTTCCCGATTGGTAGACCTGAACTACTCTTTTCCGGAAGAATTAGATCGAGGTCTTTGGGGTATTCAAACGGCATTAAATCGGCATATTTCCCCCAAACTATGGTGATATTCTTGTAGGGGACGTCCACCCGAGTAATTTAAGCCTAACTACGACAAGATTCATCAAGCGAATCGCGAGATATTTTGATCTAAAAAGTCGAGGTTTTTCTAAGAAACGTCGTCTTCTTCCTCTCCTGTCACGCAGCCCGGTGTCAAAGCCTAACATATGTTTCATACCATGCGAGATAATTTTTCTGCCGATATCGTAGATTTTATATTGTAGTATATGAAATTTCCTCTCACACACATCCAGATTGTTAACATATTGAATTAGAAATGTTTGTTACGTTACGTTTTTGACATCAAGCTTCGTAAAATTAAGGTTCAGAATACGCATTCGAAACATATTCGATCATTTTTATATCTTGAAAATTGCGCGAATGGCGAGCGATGTATGAAAATCGCGAAAAATCGTCAAATTATGACAGTTTTTTGGTCGGCATTCGCTAAGTTTTTGAGATAGCGATCTGAAACTGGTACCATTGTTTTAGTTAGGAAATTCTACGCCAGAACAATGTATAATAGTTGTACTTTTCGAAAATTTCATTTTTCGCAAAAATCTGAAGGGGGTAGGTCAGGATTTTTTGCGATTTTCGTAAATCGCTTGCCATTTCCGCAATTTTTGAGATATTAAAATGATCCGGGGCGTTTTGGACGCGGAATCCGAAGCCGAATAAGCCAGTGAAAGAATCATTTTAATATCTCAAAAATTGCGGAAATGGCAAGCGATTTACGAAAATCGCAAAAAATCCTGACCTACCCCCTTCAGATTTTTGCGAAAAATGAAATTTTCGAAAAGTACAACTATTATACATTGTTCTACCGTAGAATTTCCTAACTAAAACAATGGTACAAGTTTCAGGTCGCTATCTCAAAAATTGAGCGAATGCTGAACGAAAAACTGCTGAAATTTGACGATTTTTCACGATTCTCGTAATTCCTTCGTCATTTCCGCAATTTTTGAGGTATCGAAATGATCCGGGTCGTTATGGAAGTGGAATCCGAAACCGAATAAGACAGCGAAAGATTCAGGTCGAAATCTAAATATTTACGGAAATGACGAAGGAATTACGAGAATCGTGAAAAATCGTCAAATTTCAGCAGTTTTTCGTTCGGCATTCGCTCAATTTTTGAGATAGCGACCTGAAACTTGTACCATTGTTTTAGTTAGGAAATTCTACGGTAGAACAATGTATAATAGTTGTACTTTTCGAAAATTTCATTTTTCGCAAAAATCTGAAGGGGGTAGGTCAGGATTTTTCGCGATTTTCGTAAATCGCTTGCCATTTCCACAATTTTTCAGCTATTAAAACGATCCGGGGCGTTTTGGACGCGGAATCCGAAGCCGAATAAGACAGTGAAAGAATTATTTTGATACCTAAAAAATTGGGGAAATGGCAAGCGATTTACGAAAATCGCGAAAAATCCTGACCTACCCCCTTCAGATTTTTGCGAAAAATGAAATTTTCGAAAAGTACAACTATTATACATTGTTCTACCGTAGAATTTCCTAACTAAAACAATGGTACAAGTTTCAGACGGCTATCTCAAAAATTGAGCGAATGCCGACTAAAAAACTGGTTGAATTTGACGATTTTTCGCGATATTCGTAATTCCTTCGTCATTTCCGTAAATATTTAGATTTCGACCTGAATCTTTCGCTGTCTTATTCGGTTTCGGATTCCACTTCCATAACGACCCGGATCATTTTGATACCTCAAAAATTGCGGAAATGACGAAGGAATTACGAGAATCGTGAAAAATCGTCAAATTTCAGCAGTTTTTCGTTCAGCATTCGCTCAATTTTTGAGATAGCGACCTGAAACTTGTACCATTGTTTTAGTTAGGAAATTCTACGGTAGAACAATGTATAATAGTTGTACTTTTCGAAAATTTCATTTTTCGCAAAAATCTGAAGGGGGTAGGTCAGGATTTTTTGCGATTTTCGTAAATCGCTTGCCATTTCCGCAATTTTTGAGATATTAAAATGATTCTTTCACTGGCTTATTCGGCTTCGGATTCCGCGTCCAAAACGCCCCGGATCATTTTAATATCTCAAAAATTGCGGAAATGGCAAGCGATTTACGAAAATCGCAAAAAATCCTGACCTACCCCCTTCAGATTTTTGCGAAAAATGAAATTTTCGAAAAGTACAACTATTATACATTGATCTGGCGTAGAATTTCCCAACTAAAACAATGGTACAAGTTTCAGACGGCTATCTCAAAAATTGAGCGAATGCCGTTCAAAATATCGCCTGAATTTGAGGATTTTTCACGATTTTTGTAATTTGCTCGTGCTTTTCACAAACGAAACATCATAGGAGGCCGCGATAAAGTTGTTCGAAGGAGACGTTCGCGTCGCCTAGATTCTCTTTTACTTTCACCACGGAGCCGTGCCACGATTCTATTTAGTAGCGTAGTTTTAAGAAGTCAAACCACATTAAGCTCTTTCCCCATGGCAAGAAGACGGTGTGTACGGCGAATAAAACGTTCTACCATTTTCTCGATACGTGCCTCACATGTCTTCGAGACAAAGCTCGTTACAAGGTCGGCTCTGGGAGACGCGCAAGTCTTCTGGGAATGTTTCATGACGGATGTCGACTAATCCGGGAAAAATGTACGATTACGGTTTGATGCACGGGACAAACGTTCGAATAAACCAGTCAGAAATAATGACTGGACGATTCCGCGAAAAATACCGGGGGATTTACACGCGCTTAAATTCAACCGGTCTGCCTATTGATTCCCGGCTTTCAATTCTGTCGAGTGTATTTAATAAAAAAGCCCGTGGTGCATGCTGAAACCGAGAGTGAATATGGAGCGGCAGATTTTTGTTTATTATTATTCAACGTGGCATACATGGTTCGTATAAATAAAGTTCTATAAAATATTTGCACGTTATAAAAGAGTGGGTTACACGACCGTGGTGTGTTATTTTTTTTTTCCTCTCCCGTTGCGAATATCCGGTATCCGCGTGTCGATAGCGAATTCTCGCAGTGCATACCTCGACTTTTCATTGCAAAATAATTCCCGCAACAAACACTGCCACGTGAAAATGGAATCGTTCGACGAACGCCGCACGATAATCCCGAACAAAGTGTCGACATGCCCGGCAATCCGATTACAAGTCTGCGTGACGTATAGGGCGCATCTGAAATTCGTATCCGACGGGACGTCGAGTTTCCAAGAAAAATTTCACGGTTCCGTAGAAAGATTTCCGTAGAAAATTTGGAAACGGAAGAACACAGCGGAATAGATAGCGGGTGTTGTTTAGAAATTACCAAATTTCCACGTTTCTCCGAGCGCTCGGCGAGCTTCCCCAGAATTTTCAAGTGGAACGTGAATTTAATCATTCGGTGACACGATCTGCCTTAATTGCGTCGCGTTGCTTCTCGCACAGTCAATATTGTCGGTCCACGTTACTAGAACGTTGACAAGCGCAATATTGGCAGGCTAGTGTAGCGCTAACATTGACACGTTACTCGTAAAACGGAAAGCGGAAGAAAAATTCACAATATACAGAGTCAAACGGGGAAAATATACAATATCGTAGGGCGAAAAGCGCTCGATTCGCATTTAGAACTTCCCCGAAACCCTGCGAATAACAGTGCGAGAGAAAATAGCGTGGAAAATAACATCCGAGAGGAATTATTCTGCCAGAGGGTGTCGTTGGCTTCGTTAGAGTCCGAAAAGGTTGCCCCTGTTCCACAAAAAGGGAGAAGTTCTTGGGAACCGTGGAAAAGGTGAAAACTAATTTACCGTACACCCAACGCGTTACAGTGGCAACAAAGAAAGGAAAGACGGAGGGTAACGCTACGGGTAACGAAAGTAGAATTCGTAATCCGTTGAATCGACGTTGCGAAAATCGCGTTAGAGTTGCAGCGGCGACGACGGCGACGACGACGACGGCAAAAGCGTAGACGGAACGAGGACAAAAGAGAATCATGAAGGACGACGGGTTCGGCCAAGGACGAGTGTCTCCTGTTTTCTTCGGGAAATGAGAAAACTTCCAGGATGAGTTAGCCGTCGTCGTCGTCGTTGTCACCCAGTGAGTGCCGAGTCTACGAGAGGTGGTAAAAGGATTTTCGAGACGTCTGTTCCGTCTTTTTCGACGGTGCTTATTGACTTTCCCCCGGTTGTACGCGTTTTATAAAGGGGGAAGAGAAAACGAAAAGAGAACAAAAATATATAAAACACCTTTCCTCGCGTGTGTGCCCTCGATTTCGCACACGCGACACAGCGAGAGCTATTTTCGGAAGTTAGTCGCAGCAGCACGTAGCTTTTGTAAAATTTTGGAATTTAACCCGGGACAAGCCGCGGGGAAAAACGCGAGAAGGAGAAACGACTCCTTTGAATGTTTCAATTGTTTGTGCTACGTTGCACACCGGTACGCCGGGTTCTTTGTGCCGTGGTACTTCCAGAGACGCTTGTGTGTTAAAACGAAGTTTTATAGACTCCCGTGGAAAGCCACGCGGAAACGAGCACCCTTTGTACTTCACGTGTACGTCACGTGCAAATAAGTGTTATCTCCTCGTGGATATCTACGTAACACATTTTGATCCCGTCAATTATGTTCGGATACAAGGGTGAAACGTTACGGAACGGGATAAGTGGAAACGGTGAGAAAAATCAATGCTACCAAAGTATTTATATCAATTACGAAACAAACTATCGCGTCGAGTCGTTACGTGGCAAATGGAAATTATTAATTGCAGGTTACCATCATCGCCGGCACCGACGCCGGGAATTACGTTTTAATCGTAGTCCCGACTCTCGCGGATTTAGATTCGAATCAAGATTGTTATACCCCCCACCCCTACCCCCTCCTTCGGGGTCCACCCCATCTCGAGCAGGATGAGGTTATTACGAGTCGAATTCCAAGCCAGAGAGTTTCGCGTCCTATTCCGCGACTGCGTTTCCCTGTTTAATTGTCTATCGCGGAAACGAAATTTCTCAGATAGCATCTGAATTCAACGAGACCGGGGCTTCCAATTCGAGGGTGGAATAAACGTATAATTTCGTTCGGTGAAACTACTCGCGGACGGAAAGCTCGTTCCTCTATTTTTTATCTCGCGGCGAATAATTGAAATGTATCAACGCGGTGCGATTCGGTGTATTTTATTTCCCTGCGAGCCTCACTCTCTGCCGGCTCTTCATTTACGTGAGGGCAATTCAATTACTTCCGTATTGACCTGAACGCAACTCTACCGACGTGTGCGTGAAAAATTGTTCAGGTGCAGTGAAACGAGTTACAGGGTGGAAATAAAAAAAAAGCAGAAAATACAAACCCACCTACGGAAGGTTATATATTTACGTAGGTACATATATCCGCCCCCGGTTATTTCGTAAGCTTATCGTAGAAGTTCAACGTGATTTCGCGTCTATTAATTAATGCGCTTAACGTCGATGTCGCTATTATTTCGAAATAATGTTCCCCGACGATACTCGATAGTTCCGGAAAGGATAATTGACGACTACCACCGTAATTACGTAACCCTTGCCACGACCTTACTGACACAAGTAATTTTCCACCCCCGGATGCCTAGGAATTCTAGTCACGATGCCTTCGATCCCCCTTCGAACTTTATCAAGGGTTCACCTTCTCTCTGCGAGCACGTACACGCCTGTCCTGGCACCGATGTAGGTACCTACACCATGCAATTCCCGACGATATGAATTGCGCGTGAATATGCATTCGCATAGAATATGCATTCGAAACGCCGTCGTGTAAGTGAATAAATCTGTCAGACCGTTCCGGGTAGATTTGTGTGCGTTGGGATTTAGCCGCCCTGTACACCCATGAATTTTTGCCAACCAACAATATTTATGGGTACATTGTTCAACGTACTGCCGCGTACATAACTGCTTCCGGCTTCTCATAAATAATACGTCCGCTGTCGAAATTACCAAAAAAACAACAAAAAAAAAAGAGAAGGAGAACATACTTGTCGCCTCGGTACCAAAACGATACCGTACTCGACAAAACACACATTCCTGAACGACGTTAATATCCGTCCCGGATCATCGAACTATCCAGAAGGTGCGAGAAAATTTCAAAAAACCATCCAACGAAAAATATCTCCGTCTTACTCACCCGTCGCATGACGCGCAGAGAAAACGACGAAGTCTTCATTTTGGTGGTAATCCTGGCGGACTTTCCCGATGTTCCACTGCCTCTTCCCACTTCCTCCTTCCGCTTCCGATCGGTCGAGAGACTGCTGGGAATCTGTGTTGGGACCACAGGTGGTCGGTGTTCCCGCTTCCCCGTCCGCGCGCGCGCGCTTTCGGTCCTACGCCTAATCTCTCGTCCTGGACAGGATTCTCAGCGTTCAGGACACGCTTTGGAGCGGCTCCGGTGAGCGTCTGGCTCTGAACGGGGCTCCGGGGAAGCCACCCCGTATCGCGCGCACGCTCACCATGCCAGGGCCGCGCCTACGGGGCTACGGGACCAAGGTCGTTCCGCCAAGGCCGAAGCGACAGAGTATACCGAGTGGAAGGTGAAGTATTTTAGGTGACACTTTCGAGGAACTCTCGTGTTACCCCATTGTTCTAAATACCCATGGTTATTACGTCATCGCGGCGGATTCAACCGGAGAACATTCATGGGTTTCCAATTTCTTCCCATGGCGTGTCTCCATGGTGTACGGTATTAAAGGGCTGTCGATCGCAGATTCGTAGTTTTATAGATTTTTCAGGCGGGCAGAGGATCCTCTCTGGATCCCACGCAGCTTCCCCCATGAAGTTCCCCCCGCTGACCTTCAGCCTTGATTACTCCGGTTCGGTTAAATCGCGTGAGAGTAAAAGATATTAGAGTCCCTGCATCCTGGTTAAGTCTGGCTGGCTTATGAATATTTAGAGGGAGTCTTTAACGAACGGGAGAAACATCTTCGTGTGTGTCTTTCGTTGAAATGGATAAAAGGGTACGATTCAATTCGCACGATTAACTTGTCTCTCTCCTGTTTCACGGTTCGACCAGGAAGAAGCTGTTAAGCAAGTTCTACAGACGGACTTTGTCGAGTCGACCCCCTCGCGGTCCCTAGAACGTCTTCCTGATCACATTCGTGCGCGTCACCCGGAGCAACGATCAACAAGTGCAGTGGTTCTTGTTTACGCGATGAATTATTTAACACACTTGTAAGTGTATAAATTTCAATTAAAGTCCAAGTCTTGAACCACCGGTACTATACAATTAAGTCTCGGCTAAAAATCGTAGCTGGGAACCCCGAATAATATGAAAATGGATCAAGTCGAGCAGAAAAACGAATACTCGAGATTCCGGTAGATATTTTATGAAATATTCATTCTCATCTGCCGTCGCGGTCCACCCACGCGGAAGGGAACCCTTTTCCTGTCGCATATTTTATCATCGCACCGTCCAGCATCCGGCCTCGGACGCAATTGATTTTTTGTTACGATAAATTTCGTTATCCCCTGCCTTTTAGCGCGTCGCTTATCCGGCGTCCTTCGATGCGTATTTCCCATAGATTTCGCGGAGATTTTTATTCCAGCCTTGCGCTCCACGGTTCCGCGCTATTCCGCAGTCAATTGTCTATTGTATCCGCAACGATCCGAGGTTGAATTTTCTCGGACAGTGTTCGCGATGACGTCACTGCCGGAATAATCCTCGACTTGTTCCACTGATTCCAAGGGTTTCGTATGATTTTTATAAATGAGACGAGGAACGAGTTCGGGACACGGGGGGTTTTTGCAGAAAGACCTGTAGTTAAAATACTTTTACTATCGTTAAAGATTTATTTCATAATATTACACCAACAACTATTATTGAATTTTTATATAATAATAATAATAATAATAATAATTAATAGATAATAATTATAATAATAATCAATAATAATAATTAATAATGAATAATTAATAATAATAATAATAAAAGTAATAATAATTTCTTACCGCGTGAAAAATACGAATGAACGCTTACTTCGTGATATTGAATTATACATATATTAATTGCAATATCTTATAATTAATGTAATAATAGCCTAAAGACGCGACGCGCGTTAGAAAATATGTCGACATTGTCCGCCATATATATATTTTGTATATATGTATGTATTGAACTATATATAATTTCTTCTTTCTCTCCTCACCGTTTCACCGCTTTCATTTTTTTCGATTTGGGTCGCAATCGATCCCGCGGACGCGACTTTCTTTTACTCCCGCTGAAGATCGATATTGCATTTTCCTTTTTTTTCTTATTATTACACGCCATGTTATCCTTGGTTACTCTCTTTCTCTCTATCTCTCTCTCTTTCTTGCTGTCTCACTCATGCACTCTCACACACACACACACAAACACGCATTCCCTCTCTCTTTCTCTCTCTCTTCATCGTCATTACGTGGAATGCTCGATTGCGGCAAGTTCGTTGACCGGTCACATTTACAAAATCGTTTCTAGTTACAGCGGAAAAATTCACAGGGGCGCAATTTCTTGCGCGAGCGAAGCCTTCACGGAAGTTTATATATATACTATACTATATATGTATGTACGTTAGATACACATCAACCTCCGATCGATCGCTTTCCTCTACTTCTTCTCGCGTTAATCTTCATCATCATTTTCTTCATCGTCTTCTTCTCCTTTGTCGCATCTAATTCATCTTCTTGCCGATACCTCTTCGTTTTCTTCTTCGTCGCCTTCCTTAGCATCATCGTCATCATCATCATCTTCTCATTATCATCATCTTCTGTGTAAGAAAGACAAGAGGTACGTTTGTTACAATGATATATAATCAGGAAACGAAAGTTTCCCGGGGGTTTGCATCCACAGACGGCGAAACAACCGGGCGGAGAATTTAATGAAGTATATTCTATAATATATATGTATATATACATATATATATGATATACATATAATATATATACATATATTTGTATTATATATATATTACGCGATATATAATTGTTAATACGCAAAAAAGAAGCTCGTTAATCGTCTTATTCTTTTTTTTTCTTACGGAGCACACTCAAGAATTTGTTTACTTTTTGTTTCGATTATAATAAACTGCAAATTTATTCGCATATGTTATGTTACACGGATGGTATAACGGCGATAACGGAACAATATATATATTTATTTATTTATTCATTTTTTTTTATTTAATATATCTATATTTGCATTCTGTAAAATATAATAATACGGCGACTGTTGCGCGCTCCCGGATCGACGCGCGTCGTTCCCGAAAATTAATATCCTCGTTCCGCGTCCGGCGACCGCGACGGCCGCCGAACCACACCGCGACGCTTTCGTCGATTCCGTCGACGGCGGCTAATCTCCGGTTTCCGTTTTCCCTGAAACGTGGAACGACGCGCGTCATCCTGCTCGCATTTAATACCCAGACAATGTAGTGACAAAATAGAAGACAAGTAAGTACAACAACTATTGTAGCTTAGATGAAAATCTGTTATTGCCGGGCCTCAGACGCGGATTTTCCCTTCGCCTTTGTCGTCCGGCGCGACACGTGTCGATCGTCGAAATCTAATGAATGATTTCCATTTCGGTTTTTCTTTGTTTGCTTGTTTGTTTGTTTTTGGCAGTGACGTCTTGCTTTGGACCAACGATCCGCGAGGGGTACTTTGCAGATCCTCTCGAGATTACGAGCTCGCAATGGAATTTCCGATTGAATAAGAACTCGTAAAGAGAACCGTTTCCAGAATGGAACGGGTCGTTTTCGAGAGAGTCTCAGGGATCGCTTTTCTTCTTAATTCGAAAGCTTTCCGATTCGCAGCCGATCGACGAGAATGTTCCATGCTCGCGTATCCGGGACGACATTTAATTCCGGTGAGAGTCAGACTAACCGGAAACGATGGTGTCGTACAGCGTCTCGCGTGTACACACCGTTGTCATCGAACGTGTCCCGACGATCGGTTTTTTTTGCGGCGTCGGATGATCATTGCAACAAGGTACACGGTACCAGGTGTATCTCCCCGAATTTGATACGATATAGAGGAGAGACAAGGATACGCGTGGAGAGAAAAAGAGAAAATGTGATCGTTTATCGCGTTTGAATTCAAGGGTGTCTGAGGCCACGGCAATTGAGGTAATTTGTGAACGAACGCACGCCGTCGTTTTTATATTCATTCATCTCTTTTCATTCCTACGATCGACGACGAACAGCGGCGCTGCTTACAACGGAGGTTTTTGTTTTTCTCTTCCATTTCTTATTTTTTTTATCCCTTACGATTAAACGCTTTGTTTTCGTTTACTTTTTTTTTCTTTTGTATTTTTGATATCTTAACTACCGGAATCATTTCCATCCTTTAAATCGAAGACATGTTTTATGTATTTGTATTCGTTTTGTACTTGTACTGTTCAGCAAGGCAGCGTGTTGCACTTTGTTTACAATTACAATTATAGTCGGGCCGTGATTGTCCACGAAAGATTCCACAACGTCGCGAATTCTTCATTTTATTTTATTACTTTTTTTTGTCGTTTTTTTTCACTTCGTTATTTATTATTTATCCCCTATCGCGCGCGGATCCTCGACCGACGGGGTACGCGAAATCGTAACGTCGCGGAGAAACGAAAATCCCGTTTCCCGGACGTCGTTAATTGTTCAGTTTTCTATGTTCTTCTTTTTTTTTATTTTTGTTTCCCGAGGGTATACGATTCGGACAGTGAACGTAAAAGACTCGACGGTATGCGGGGACGATTATTGAGATCTATGCAAAAAGAGATCGGTGTATAGTGAACGCGAGACGATTTACGATGCCGCGATGAGAAAGTACTTTCGGCCGTACGTGCACGGAAGGTCCATGTTTTGCATCGATTAATGAAAATAATAATAATAGTAAGAAAAGAAACAAAAAGTGACAGAATCGAAAAATCATCCCTCGTCGGCTATTAGATAACAATCGATCTCGTCTTCCGAAAAGAAAAGACAAACGATAATCTCGGTTCCCTGGTTGTTCGCGTTCGTTTATGGTACAAGCACGATTCCGTTCGATAAAGAATTCACACACTGTGAAAGACCACGGTGGTGTGCGTGTTTGCAACACGTGGATCCTTTTGCGCTCGACGACCCGGTCTATCCCTTAATAAAATTGTGCTTCGTATCGTTAAATTACGGGACTAATGAGAACGTAGTCTTACCGGAAGAAGAAAACGCGAAAGAAAAACGGATGGAAACTATCGGACCTAACGCTTCGCGATTCAAGGAAGAAGCAAACCGATAATCGAGAAAAAGCAAACGAGAAAGACTGATTACTCACGATGTGCGGACGATTTTGTTCGCGAACGCGTTTATGTGAATGTAACGCGACGCAGGGCATCGTATTTTTCTTTTTCAGTGCAATTACACGTCTAGGCGCGCACATCGCGATCGATCGACTCTTTAAAACAAACGAACAGACAATAATAATGATAGAATTAATAATAATAATTATAATTATAGTACTAATAATTATTATTATAATAATTATAATAGTAATAATAATAATAGCAATAATAATGATTATAATAATTGTAATAATTATGATAATGATAATAATAATAATAATAATAATAATGATAAAAATGATAATAATAAGTATCCAGTAAGTCCTCCTTAACGCATTTAAACAATCACTTCGTAAAATCGCCATAACAAATCGAAAGATAAACATAATAAAAAACCAAGGAGTAACCTTACAAAATAGGCCTATATAATATTTATGCGTATGTATGTATGTATACATATATATCTGTATATATATATTTATGTACATAAGAGTTAACATAACGTGCCATCGACTCGTCGTCAATATCGTACATGTATTATTTTTTTTCCTTTAAACTAACTAATGATTGAACTATCCCTGGTAATAATAATGTCGGTAATTAATGATATAATAATAGTCATACCGATAATAAACATTACAACTGATAATATTGAGAAAAAGAAAAGAATAGAATAAAATGAAAAATTAATAATAATACACGGAGCAGAACGTAAAAAAAACAGAAGAGGTTCCGATGATATCGAAGTACACGTGGATCTGCATCTATATGGGGGGTACACTCGCAGACGATATGTAGAATAAATGAACGATGATATTCGTGGTGTTTCCTTTTCTGTGTGCATGTGTGTTATGTGTGTTACGTGTGTGTACAGAGCGATCAGACATATAATATACTCGGAGAACGAGGAGAGAGGCTAAACGTGATTTTTTAATAAATCGCGAGCCCCGCGAAAGGAATCTCTTCTCTCGTGTTTTCCTTTTTCCAACGATTGACCATAGGTCCTTATCGATCGTTCAACTTTCGCGGGGATCGCGTACAGTGGTCGTTGGTAGATCTCTCCTCGCGATCTCCTGTGAATTATGTTATTACGTTACATTAAGATAATCGCGCATACCTCCATACATTCGTCCTCCCTCGATAATTTCTTTGATCGTGCTTCCTCTGTGTTCGCACGCGGAGCTCTTTTTCTTAATTCGTACGGTTTAGATAATTTTATGATTTTGGACAGTGCGCAATCGTTTGTTCTTATCGTCGCTAATCATCGACTCGTCGCGTGTCGTTTCCATCGATCCGGGACGGTTCGGTTTTACAACTTGTTCCAGCTCCAAGCGAGATTGGAATTCTTTGTTTTTAATAAATAAGACCCAGAAATATATATTTACGTGGAGACGAGTCGATGATTCGCTGACAATTCGTTCGGTTTGTCTCGTATCGAAAGAGCGGTGCGATTACTTTAGCAAGTAATTTTTTTTGGCAGGAACGAAGTGAGGCGATTTTTTCTCCATACGTGGAAGTGTGTCGGATGTTACAGTTTTTAGAATTGTTTCATTTTTTTTGGTACAGATGGAAAAAAGATGCACGCTATGCGAGTTGTTGGTTGTTTCTTTCTTTTTATCTTTATATTATGGTGAGCGCGGGTGATCAACCGTTATTTTAATCCTAGCTTCTCTTGTAAATGCGGTATTCACTTAAAAATGACGTAATTCTTCCTTAATAACTATCGTACAGTTAATTATCGATAGACAGTAGTGATATCTTCTTCCTCTTATCATTTTTCTTTTTTTGCAATTTTTCCCTTCCGATAAATTTAAAAACTTTCGTAACAATTAATTTATACTTAAGGTCTTGTTAATATTAATTATGGCACAATATAAATATTATATTTAAAGTCTTTTTGAAGACATAATAAAAATAAATCTAAGTAGTCTTTCTGCTATGCTCGACGTTATTTTTATCAATTTCTCATAATTACATCCCTAAGCTTTTTTTCGATTCGAAGATGCATTTCTTGCTTCTCTCTCTCTCTCTTTCTCTCTCTCTCTCTCTTTATCCCTTCGTAGTTCCACTTTTACTTAATTTTTTTTGATCCCCCTTTTGAAAATAAAATTTCATTTCTCTTTTAACCGAAACCGAAGAGTGTTCGTACCGAGAAAAGTATATCCGCAACACGTTCTCGGACTCTCGTGATGATCCACGCCTTGGATACGGTTACCAGAAATTTTCTTAATCAAGGTCTCATGAGATCATTTACACGTTAAATGCATTCGAAGAAGCGGCTTCTGGAAGATTAACGGAAGAATGAGAAATATAAAGCCATAGTGGTATGGCAAGTTGTATATACCCTGCTTAAACGGAACCATAATTACGAACGTTTGTCCAAGGTGGAAAACCAAGTCGAGTCGGAGAAGGTTTCACAATTTCCCGATGCTCTTTGGTAAGACAATATCACATGATCAAGAAAAGTTTAAACCAATCGAAAAAACAGTCTAATCAGTCGATTTCCCTAAAAGTAGGAATTAAAAGAGTCTGGAAACTAGTAAAAATAAATTTGCGTCCTTAATTAAAACTGACGTTTAAAAATTATAAAAATCAGCCTTCTCGAAAGTAAATTCGCGTATCAAAGTATTTCGTCACAGCGCCAGGAAATTAGCTTGAGCTCTTCAGCTGCCGGCTCAAATGCGATACAAAGTTATTAGTTTAAGAAGAAAAAAAAAGACGAAAAAAAACAGGATAACTAACATAACTTTCTATAGCGTTCTACGTATAAAGTCCGACGGCTCAAACGGGTGAAACGGAAGCTAGAATCTACGTATGGTTGTCTCGAAAGATCCGTCAAACGAGTCGCGTCGTGAAGTATACGCAACTCATTCACTTTTTTTTACATTTTTCTGTTTTCTTTTCGTGTGATTTCCACGACGATCTCGTTCGACGGATTCCTCTTACAATTAGTCCGGTCATTCAATAGTCGGGGATTTGTACAGTGTAAAAGTACTTCGCAGACAACGGAACGTCGGCTACGATAATCGTCGGAGCGATTCACAATCGACAAGAAAAAATCCAATACGTGATACGGAGTAGCTTTTTCAGATAACAAATAACCACACATACCGCCCACACAGAGACGCAGAGCGTTATCCAACGTCCAGTATTTTTTCATTTTGTTCACACATTAATCGCATCCCATTGCCAGTACAATAATGCCTATGCCGGTTCCAGTTTTACTGTTTTCACATATTTTACGGATATCGTTTTTGCCTCTGCTCTTTCAAATCAGAGGTACACACGTTTTCTTATTCGATATTTAAAATATTTACACGCACGTGATATAGAATGCAAATAAAAATAGATAGTTTAAAATATTTTGCTTCTTACTTTTTTTTTCTCTCACCTTTCTCTCTCTCTCGCTCGCTCTCTCGCTCTCTTTCTCTATTTCTCAATCGTTAGAGCTTCTTATTTAATAGCATACGAGACAAAAATCCATGCATTAAGGTTCGAAAAAGTTTCGATAATATTTTGTATAATATTCGCTTTAAATCCTAAAACGATTAGTAGTAGTTTAATAATATTGGTAATATTCGTTTTTTTTCGATAGAAGATGTGACGCGACTCTAACTACGATTTTTTTTTCTTCATCATCATGTAAATAGTAAAAGACCTAAAGTTTTCCTTGTTTATTTCGAAGACGTTGGCACATTGGAATAGATTCTGTGTTAATTCTTATTATTTCAATTCTTTCTCTTTTTTTTGCATTTTTTTTTCTTCGTTTAACACCGTGTCAGCGTACGATGGGTCGAGTACCCTGGAGAGATATGTTATATATCCAAACACAGCGATTCGTTCCCTGATTAACGGCGACGGCTGATCGTGAGAAATAATTTATTTCAACGCGACGTCGACGCACCACCGGGAAAACTCTCATTAAACTTTGGTTTCTCGCTTCAAGATATACAAAACAAAAGAACAAAACAAAAAGAAGACAAAAAAAGAGAAAATAAACAAAAGAATTAAAAGTAATCGTAATAACAGTCAATTCCACTTTGGTATCGTACCGATTACACATTAATCACGAGTCCGCGTCTCGTTGATTTTTCACGAGATTTTCCCGGTATTTTCCTGGTGCGCTTTTCAGCTGTCTTTTTTCATTCTTTTTTTAATGTTTTTTTTTATTCTCACCGATCGGATCTGGCCCGAGAAACGTATAAAACTGAATTTTCAACTCGATCAGCGGTCGCCTCATCTATCACGGGAGCTCCGACAGCATCCAATCTAATCTTCTCGGCATAAAAGTCTCGTCTCGGCTTTTACAATAACTTACACAACACCGAACATCGACCTAATTCCGTATACTTTTTTATTTTGTTTTATTTTTCATATAGCTCTAGTATTCGCTCTAGTATACCAACT
The DNA here is from genome assembly GCA_917499265.3 of Mimumesa dahlbomi. NCBI lineage: Eukaryota > Metazoa > Arthropoda > Insecta > Hymenoptera > Crabronidae > Mimumesa > Mimumesa dahlbomi. Next base: position 1,083,048 of record OU824124.1, read on the forward strand.
GAAGGACATCACAGAATTTCCCGATATTAAATATAACCAATTAATTATTCATTTCTTTTCGCTAATTTACTTACGCCGGCAATCATAATGTGGAATTTTCATGTCTTTTTTTGGAATTAAAATTTACTTTAACCCGCCCCCGCCCTCCCCACCCCTTTCTTGTTCCCCTTCATTTTGTAGCGCCGAATATCTGATTTTTTCGTTACATATCGATATCACAGAATTATAGAAAGGTTCCCAAAATGACTAGGATAATTTTCACTAACGAATTATCTTAAGCTTTTCCCGAGTCGAAAAATGAATTTTAGGAAAGCAAAGATGTACAATAATAAATTCCGTTCTCCGTCGTGGATAAAACGATATTACATTCTCCACATTATGCTTTGGCCGGACGCGAAAAAGATTTATTATTATTAAATTTTATATCTGTATCTCTAAGAATGTATACGTAATATTTAAAAACCTCCCGTCTCGGAAGACGCCTAAATCTAAGATCGTATATTCTTTTTCTCACGGTATACTTCTCGTTTTGAAGATATGTTTGGAAACTTGTTCTCACACCCTTTTATCCGCGTTTCATTTGTCTCATCCTTCTTATTTTTTTTGTTTCATTTTCCGTTTCGTGCAACCGTCGTTAAAACCCGAGAAGACACAATTACTCTACTCGCGCCTCGCGTTAAATATTTGTTTTTTTTCCCCACTACTACGGAACCTAAGAATTAGACGTAGACGTAATTTGTTTTATCTTTTTTTTCCTTCAATAATTTGTACTTGCTCGTTAGTTATAATGGCATTTCCTTTTCTCCCCTTACGATAAAACATCAACTTTTTTTTTCTTTTTACACTGAGTTTAAACCTGAATATGTTGCGATGAACAACTTTTAGGGTTCCTTTTTAATTGTACGTTCGTTAGCATGGATGTATTGAAGATTAAAGAACAGGGCAGTGTTCGATAGTCTCGCACAAATCGTTTCTACGTACGTTTTTTGTATTTTTTTTCGTTTTTTTGTCTCTCTCACGCTCCTATTCTCCCGATAGTAAAGTCGAAACGAGCGTCCGATTGAATTTTCTTTGGCCTGATTGGATCTCTTTCGATAGTTTCTTTCCGAACCGAATGAACACGACGAAACGCAAGAGAAAAACGAAAATGATCGAGCTTGAAAAAAAAAGAAAAAAGATTTTTCGTCTATGTGTATACATGTATACGTATAAATACATACATATATGAACGAGCATCGGTCCGAGAACGACTCACGCGAATCCTAATTAATTATCTCCCTTAACTCCGTAATATTGCACATTCACCAATGAAACGCAAACAATAAAAATACATCGAACATTACACATCGAATATTTATATATGTATATAATATTGAATGTATATCGAATGAAAACGAAAGTGGAGGACGCGAGAGCTCCACTGCCCTGCCTGCCGTGGTCTATCTACGTCGAACTACTTCGTTTTTATAAAACCTGAACAAGAGAATATCATCGTTATCAATATCGTACGAATATAATATATTTACAGCTGAAAATATTACTTTTAAAGAGTTAAAAATATAGTCTGTAATTTGCGCGCACGACGGACCTGTACACATGTAAGAGCCCATATACTTCTACTTGCACTTCTATACTTCTTCTCCCTTTCGTCCCTTTCCCTATTTCTCTCTCTTTCTCTATCTCTATCTCTATCTTTCTCTTTCACACACACACTGTCTTTCTATCTTCTCTATAACTTCGGCTCTATCTTTCTTCCTTTCTTTCTTTCTGCCTTTGTCCTCACCGTCGTTCTGTCTTATATGTATACAACATTGTCTACGATTCAATATACCGTTCTACACTTCGTTCGATAAAACAACCCCCACCCCTCGTTATCGTCACTCGGCTGCTTAAAAACACATTTACATTTTACGTGTTTAACGATTTACGATTTTTTTTTTGTTTGTTTATTTTCGTTCGATTTGTGAGACTTTTGTTTGAATTTGAGCACGTTTCGTATAGACTTTGTAATTGAATTTTTTGTTTTCATTTAGGCCTAAGATCATCGATCTACGATCCCATAACATCCCCGACGACTTATAAACGTAAAGTATGTCGTCGTGTGTGTGCGCGCGCGGCCTACACGTTTGTATGCGCGCATTATAAAATTCCAACGTGACAGACGCACACACACACACACACATACATCGTACACATATGTTTTTTTTCTTTTCACGCGCTTTATGTCCGTTTTCCTTTTCACTTTTTGTTTGTCTCTCATTCTCGTACGCATATCCTACGTTTCTTGTTATTTTTTTTTTGTTTGTTTTGTTTTGTTTTCTTTTAACACGTGGTTTCCGCGTTTCCTCTATACGTGCAATGAAACTTTCACTATTCCTAAATACGCCGCGAGACATTCCTCTTAGAAAGTGATCGATAGATCTTTCCCCTAGTGTCGCGCACCACTAGCGTAAGAGAACATTTGTAAATTGACATGTTTTTCCGGGACTTTTCCGGGGACACGGTTTTAACAGACTGTTTCGCCGTGCAACGTATCCATCTTTCCCGTGATATCTGAAACAGGCAAGATCAGTAACGAACACAATCTTTTTTTTCTCCTCCCACGAACGTTCCGATCTAACGTCATCGATCCTCGAGAAATTTCCTTTAACCCGGTTCACGGTTTCGATCCCCGTAGGGACGCATCGTCGAGATGCGATTAACAAAAAGAGAGAAAAAAAAGACACTTGCCTGTTGCGTGAAACGTTGCCCAACGGAACCGAGTGGTACCGTGATCCCTTTCAAACGAGTCCCACTCTTTTTAAACGTCTTAAAACAATCATCGTGTTCGAGACCTCGCAATTGGTCGGATCCGGGGAGCCTGGCGCTCCTCTACGACATATCCGACGATACGATACGCAAAAATGGAATGTATTTTCAGCTCGCGCGCTAAAAAAGGGGATGAATTTGTATGATTCGAAAATTACAATCGTCTCGGTCGATTTTTCGTTACTCGTTTTGTTTCATTTTACATCTTCTTCGTTTTCTTTGGGTTAAATCGCAGTCTTGACGAGAATTGGGGGGGAAAATACTACCGACTAAAAACAAAACGATATAAGAAAAACGGGTTCTTAGGGTGGGGCAGGGTTGGGGGTGGCGGGTTGGGGGAAGAAATCGGAAGATAGAAGCGCGATCAGAGTATGTATGGAAGAGCGAGAGGGAAAGTCACTCTCGATTAGAAAAGAAAAGAACTATTAATTCTTCTCCAAGCACGAAGAGCCATGTTTTAAAGCTTCCCAATTGTAATAATCCAATATACTCATCGAGTAAAACCCTTCTACGTTAATTCGGAAGCTTTGTTCTCCGGGTCGCGTGCCTTGGTCCGCGTTGGCCGTCGATTACGATGACGATTGTTCTGATAAAAATGATTACGATAACGGCGCGGACAGTTCGTTGGACCAAGATACCGACGTTTTCATTGCGGCTGTTGGTGCATGCTGCCCAACACGTTCTTGATCGCCGATGTCTTCAGCAGCCTCTTCAGCATACCACTCGAACCACGATGCTGAAGACTCTTGTGCGTGGTCAGCGAGTTCTTCGTGCGGTACCTGCGGTGGCAGAACTCGCACACGTACAGGGTGTCCGATTGCTCGTGCTTGTCCTGGAAATGACGCTTCAGGGAGTAGTAGCATGAGAAGGTGCGACGGCAGTACGGGCATTCCTGAGGCTCGTTTATGCCGCCAGCCGTCGGCGGCGGCATCCGGTACATGGCAGGGGGAGGCTGAGACGGGGCTGGATGCATCCCGTTGCCCGTACCTGAAAACCGTCCGACGATCGTTAGGAAAAACCGCGACACTTCCGCTGGAAGTCATTCTGTAAGCCCAGCATCGTTAATTCGCGATTATAGTTGTCAAGATTTTGTAAAAGACAAATCGTGGGCATGTGAAGTTTGATAAAAGTGAAATCTACGACGATGCTGTTCTTACGTGTGTTATTAATATTACTGTCTGTCTTGAACGTTCGAGGGGAAAGGAACGATGGTATTAGTAAATCTAGAGGAGATAGATTAACAGGTGTTTAGTGGAAGTTTAGATATATCGGAGTAATCTATTTTGATATCGATGGATAAACGATTAGCTGACACCTCGAACGTTCGATAGAAATTCGCAATTAAGGTTTCTCGTTACGTCATCGAGACGACCTCGGCTCGGTCCTCTATGTACTTTGTCGTATAAATCCTACCATCTGTCTTTCGGGATCGATTTAGGATCAGCAGAGGTGTTAGAATTCCTCGAGATACCGGTAAACTCGTCGTACGATATTCGGAGCGTATCGGAAACTTGAATTGTAAGCGGTCCATGCGGCTAGAGTAAAAGTATCGTTAATTCACCGAGTTGTAAATTAGTCGATGCGAATCGAGATGAAGAGGACCAAAACCACCATGCCAGACGCTATGTTCAAAATGAAACAAAAGAAGGTATATTAAAAAAAAAACATATCCGTCTTTCGATTCGACGTTAGACGCGGGAGAAGATGTCGTAGAAAAGTAACTTCGGAATACTGTGAAGGCTGTGTGTGTGTATACGTGCGGTAGCTACGTGAAACAACCGGCGTCACGATATTTTTCACGAGATACAGTTTACGCACACTCTACCGACGAGATTCCAAAGAAAGAAAAATATATCGCGAACGTGCAAGAAAATGCGTTCATGCTTCTGACTGATGGTTCGAAGATAAGTCCGGGTGAAAAGAAGAACAAAAATGAAACGACGGATCGTAATAGTAAAATGCAGGTGGTTAATAAAGATTAATATGGACGATGATGTGACACTGTGAGCGAATGTGTGCGTGTGAATGCGGTTTCGTCATGCGCCGATGCGAACGGACGGGCAGCTCGAAATGACGGGCGATCAGTTGAAACTCATTCTTCCCGAAAAAGGAACGTAACTGCATGAAATTCGAAGGTTCGCCGAGTTTCATGCAACCTGTAATAACTTCGTCGACGATCGATCCCATCGTTCTCGAAGCTGCCATTCCGTGTCAGACACCGAGTACACTCGACTAAAGCTGCAAAGTGAATATCAACGTCAGTACACACCGTCGAGCATGCACACAACATCAAACATCAAAAAGCCACTGTATAATATTAAAAAAAAAGAGAGAGAAATGAAAAAGAAATAGGTAAAGCAGGAGTATACAATAAAAAAAAAGAGACAATATGCATGGACACATAGACAAGGAGGTGAATGCCACATAAAGAAAATACGTACGATAAAAAAAAAGAAGTAGAGGCAGGTAGGAGGTAGAACAGGGTGTTGTTAGTAGAGGGAAACCTGAAGCGTTATATTTCGGTAATCAGACCCAAAATAGCCCTGCTCGTAACAGTAGTTAAAAAAAAAGTAAAAGAAACCCAATCGAATCGACGATCGCTCGATTTTCCGCCCTCTTTAAACCGAATCGACGATCGATTCTGTCATTGTATCTCTATGTCCAGCGTTGCGGTGAAGGTCGATCCGGATCGATCCCGAGTCACCGACAGGGGGTACATAACGGAGCTGCGAATACCGGAAGAATCGGCGACCGTACGGTACCGGAGGACGTCGGGAGAAGGAGGAAAGAGAAAAGTTCCGAAGGACGGAGGAACCGAGATGTCGGCACGAAAGCTCGAACCGTAAGAAGAAGAAGAAGAAGAAGAAGAAGAAGATGATGAGGGTCCACGTGGGAGAGACCGGTTTTCTCTGGCATGCACAATCTCTGCGAAGAGGGGAGAACAGGGAAAGAAGGAACAAACTCTCGTATACGCGCAAGCCGAGGTCGTACGAAATGAATACTCTCTAACGGGAAAAAAAAGACAAAGTTAAATCGATAAAGAGATTAAAACAAAGTTAAAAAAAAGGGATATTGTTAACAGTAAAGGAGAATCGGGAAGATTTACAGTCGAAAAAGGGGTGTAGAAAAATCAGAGAATAAGAATCGAATTGATGTCTTTTTTTTGCTGTTGTTTTAAAACCGTGAGAAACCTCTTGATAAAAACCTTTTTCGTGTGTGGGAGGTGCGTGACCCTACCTTATCTAAACCTTCAAAAGAACTTAATGTCAATGTCGCCGGGTCTGCTCTTATGATAGGTATATATATGGGTCATCAGGGAGTTACGCGAGCAGTACACCCGCTCGCAGATGATGCATCTGTACTCCTCCTGTCGCTCGGCGTGCTTGTCGGCAACGTGGCGTTTCAGGGATGCTTTGCTGCATAGCACCTTGCCGCACAGCTGGCAGGTGAACAGCTTCTTCGCTGACTGGGTGTTCAGAGAGTTCAAGGTCATCCCCGTCATAGAGGTGAGCACTGAAACACAACAATGCACCTCATGCAGCTGCAACCCCCACACTTAATACCCTACTGCACCAAAGGGTGACGTAAGCGATAAACTCTGTCTCTCTCTCTCGCTCTCTCTCGCTCTCTCTCGTTCTCTCTGCTTCCTTCCGTTCATTCTTTCGATTCGTGCCTTGTTGTAATTCGTAATACTTTAATTTCTCACTCTCTCTCCCCCTCAATCTCTCTCTCTCTCGATCTCTTTCGATTTCTCCCATCATTCTCTCCCTCTCTCTCTCACTCCCCATCCCTCTCTGTCTTTCTCTCTCTCTCTATCTATCCCTCTCTCTCCTTCTATAGTTGTGCTCGTATTTTCCTCGAGGAATAAGATACAAGAGTCGATAGTCCGACGTTTTTGAGAAAAGAATGCCTTCGAGGGAAGTTGGTCTGGATGGTGTGTACCTTTTCCACGCATTCGACGAGGTGGGTTCGCTTCTTTTCCTAGCTACGTGAAATATATGCATATAAAAAGGGTTGAAATTCTATCGTTACATTGAAAGCACGATAAGTCCCCCAACCCCCACCCCTACCCGCCTACCGTACGAAACATTTACCCAAATCTTTCTGCTCGCGGACTTTTCGCGACTTCGCGATTCAAGATGCCCCCGTCCTCCCACTCGACCTTTTATTGTCGCGTCCTTTCAAATTATTCACGGGTTTTCTACGTCGTCGTCGTCATCGTCGTCGTCGTCGCAGTCGTCGTGGTGGTGGGCAACGACGAAGGCAGACGGAATTCAAGTCGGGCCGTTGAAACACGTCGTCTTACATGTCGCGGCGGAACCTTTCAACGATCCGTTCGACGTCTCGGGCACGATCGCGGTGGCAAATCCGCGTGTTCTTCAGCAAACCCCCTTTTCTCTGCCGCTGCTTACGGCCGCGACTCAAAACCGACGTCCCTTTTTAAACGTCACGAGATTTAAACGAGACTGAGAATTTTCTGAAAAAGAAGACGAACCACCGGGGCTACCATTCGATATGCAATGGGCGTGTACTCGAGACCGTTTCCGAGGGAGCAGAACAACAAAACAAGAAAAAAAAAGAGAAATACAGAGGGGATGGGAATGGCGCGGAAACTCTTCCGACGACGTTTCAAAATGCCTCGTCTTTAGGGGAGCGAAGTAAGAACTTTCAATGCCAGTTTTTCTTCGGACTCCTGACGAACCCACCGCGCGAGACCAAAGGCTTCGAGGGTAAGACGTACACACATAGGAAAACAAAATAGAATTACTCGTGTGTCTCTTCTGGCTCGTTGGTGTGTCTGTTATTTGTGAGTTGGGATCATCCATGTGTGCGTCACTCCCTCTCTGACTCTCTCTCTCTCTATATATATCCTCTGTTTCTTCCTCTCCCCTCCCCCATATCTCTCTTCCTCTCTCTCTCTCTCTTCTGCTAACACCCCTATGCATTTATGTATATGCAATTGAGATACACATCTAAAGAGAGAGAGAGAGAGAAAGAGAGACGGAGGCGGGAGGAATAAATAAAAATTAGAGAGGAGAGAAGAAAGAAACGGAGAAACAGAGAGAAAGAGAGAGAGAGATATCAAACTATAAAGGGTACGCCTCAAGAACGAGGCGAAGCACGGACACGGAAACGAATTAAGCGTCAATAAGGAGGCGCGGTTCATTTGTACTGGCGCATCCTCGTTAATTAAAAAAGATCCGGTCAGACGTTGCCGCTACTGAGACTTCGCGCAATCTCTACCTATATATACTATATATATATGTATATATATTAAATGTATCTACCCTTTTTCCCTCGCCCTTAGCGTACCATCGAACGCGAATGAGGCGAGGCACAGGCCAACCCTTTGTTCGATATGCCTTTGGAAAAAAAAGCTTTTTATCCAATTTCTCGAGTTGCGTCTCGTTAAACTTCAGGCAAAAGAAACTGCAACGGCCTCACTGATGAGGTCGGCTAAAGGATTTTGGATGGATGGTGCCAGAGTTTTAACGTATCTATTGCATACACGTTACACACGTATTGCACGTTTCGACACGTGTATGTAATACAGACACGTTTTTGTTTGTTTTTTTTCTGTACTCCGCTTCTTTTTTACTCTTGCGAATAAGACCGTGGGCGGGACGTAGGGGTAGGTCGGTGGTGGAAAATAAAAGGAACATTGGAACGGGTCGAAATATACGTCTAGTGAAACAAATCGGGTGGATGATACAAATAAAAAAAAAAAAATAGAGAGAAAAATATTGCATGTTCGCTTTTGTTCAGATTAAAGGAAAGGATTGTAGAACACTTTCCAATCGTACTATATGTATATGTATATACCTCGTTAGGCCGCACGGTATATGTATTATGAGGCCTAACAAATAAAACGTAAAAAGAAGGAGACGACGAGAAGGAAACACTGAGCATTCTGGGTGACACTTAAAGCATGCAATTCGAAGTAAACGTAATAATATGCGTGAGCCTGGCGAGCGGCGTGGCGGCTTAATCGTTCTCTTTTGCATACTGCATGGCCCTCGTTTTCTCTCACGGTCGATATATCTTTATTTCTCGAATCGTGATCACTATTTTCCGCGGGCTATCGTTTCTGTTTTTGTCTCCAGTTTCGTATGTACTCTTCGCCTTGTCCTTTCACGTTCGGGACGATCGCTAGAGATATATATGTATAACTTTCGTCGAATACGACACACGATTTGGAAATTTCAGAAAGATCAAGCTACTTTTATTATACATATATCATTTAGGGCTCGTAGAACCCTTGGATCCTGTACTGTTTCCTTTCTCATGGTGAATCGTTCTTACTTCGTTCTCCACCACACGATGGCGCGTCGTCTTCGATATATTTAATACATATAAATATATATGTATAGTATACATATATGTGTATATATATATACATATACTTAAACAGCCGTGTTATACGTTTCACGTGGAAGAAAGGACCAATGAAAATTGTACGTGAACGTTAAATCGTCCGCCATAGGAGCGATCAGCTATATTGCCGGGTTTTTATTGAATGATTGGTGTCGAATGATTTCGACCCGTGTCGTTCCAACGACACGAATCCGACCTTTGGGTATTATCGATATAACTTACCTTGCTGCTGAAAGAAACAAGTGATACAGACATGTTCACGGTGGTATCGTTATGTAAACGACGGAGCTCTCACGCAAGGAGCGGCAGTATGAAATAAATTCGTAATATCATGGGGTTCATTACGAATACCTTGCGGTACAGAAACCGTTAAGATTTCGATCGAGGATGTGATAGGTGGCTTGTAAAATAAATAAAAGAAAACTGCAACCGAGTTATTAAACCAAATAGTACATTTCATATTATATAAAAAAATGAAAATATATTAAGATGCATTTGACATTGCTTAAAAATAATAATAATAATTAATAATAATAACTATAATTAGAATAATTATAATAATAATAGTCATCAATAAATATATATTATAACCAGAACACCTTGGCAGATAACAAATAATAAGTAAGCGCGGTAACGCTCGACTTTCGCTTAAGAAGGATTTGTACCCGAACGGAGTCGTTACCGGAAAGAATTCAGACTTTTCCATGTTTCCCGGATGTTTCGAGATGTATCGAGCCGATGGCACCGGTTTTTATATCTTCCGTTTTTATCCTATGATTCTATTACACATCTGAATGAGTCTTCGCTAAGCTTGTTTGTTTTTGTTCAGTGGTTCGCCACTTTTGCTAATCTCTCTATCATTCTTATTCTCGATTAAAAGTTATTGTAAAAACAAAGTAAACGTTCTGTTTAACGTTTTTTTTTCATTCTTTTTTCTTGGCGATTGGTTCGCGCAGGTAATATCAATGGTACGTCTGCTCAGTATCCGTGGAAGTCATACTAATTTAACTCTATCAAGTAGGGCAATTAACGGAAAACAAAATATTAAGGCTTACTTTATTATTTAAAAGCTGTTGTATGAAAGTGCTTCTTGCTTTACCGTCTGTAATATGTAGCTGCGTGTATTACAAAAAAAAAATAGAGAACAGTGTAAAAAAATCCTATCGTCACCTATTGCGTAAGTCTACGGATAAATAGTTATGAAAAGGGAAAAAAAACCTAGTTTTGTGTGCGCGCATATGTAACTATATAAGATGTGCCTCTTACCCTTGACCACAATTAAACAGTAGTAGTGTCTGTGCATTAAAAACAAAAGAAAGCCTATGGTGTAAAACGAGAAGCGAACGAAGGAAACGTGGATATGTCAGATAGTACAAACGACAGTAGAAAATCAACCCCGTGTTGTACTAACGATGAATCTTAACGTTGCGCCGATCCTGTGTAAAACTCTCTGTGTATTACGCAATATATTTCGTTATTTTTTTCCTCTTTTTCTGCTTCATATATATATATATATATGTATAGATTATATTTTGTGATTTTTTTTCATTTTATATTTTTACATTCTTTCACGGCTATCTATCTCAGTTGATTCGAACTCCTGCGGTGCCCTGCCAATCTCGATCGATCGATTTTTTGCCTTCCTCTAACCACGTTAACTTAGAAATTAGATACTTTTAATTAACAGTTTGGTAACATCAGTCAAGAAAATATTAAAGATCAGTCCAATGTAGAATCGACTAATTAAAACGATAAAAGACAAATCAGTCCAATTCAGTCTGACCAAAGCGTGTCGCGGACGGCGGCCGTTATTCGACGATCAGGTACTCGCTTCGAGCTACACTCTCTTTCGGTTCGCATTATTATTATTATTTTTTTTAGTTTTCTGTTTCGCCGGTTCGAACTCAACTCGCTTTTCTTTCGTATAAAAGAAACTAAAAAACAAACGAAGATCCTCTCGCGTATCTTGTAACGCGGCCAGCCGCGACACGTTCAATTCAACAATTCAGTCTTTCGAAGTTCGAAAACGGCTTCGAACGATTTATTATTTTGCACTGGCCAATCGTTAATTGTTTAAGGAAGCACCTTCGCTCCTTGTGTCTTTGCGCACGTTTTCGCAAGGCCAACTACAGAGCGCGAATTCCGAGAACGGCGTATTATAATTCCGAACGGTGGCTATCGCTAACGAGCCAGTCGGTATAATTATAAATTATTAAAACCGTATTTGCACGGTCTCGCATTTTATAACGCATTAACGTAGAGCGAAATTAAACGAACGATAAACAAAAAAAAAAGATGAGAAGATACTCAAATAAACCTCTATTAATATATAATTTGCAGTTAAATATTCATTCAATTTATATTAATTTCATTAATAATTTATTATTCTCATAATATAGCGCCGACCGCGGATCGGAGGGCGAATATATATTCGCAATTATATTTGGCCATTTTTACAGTAGTCACAAATCAATTTCTTTGAATAAATCTACTAGTTTAAATATTATCAATATCAGTTCTTTCTTGTCCTGACTACTATAAAATTGTGTTCGTTACTCTCGTAATTTAAAGCTTCGTTCTTCTTCGTTTCCTCTTTCCAAACACTCTTCCCGACATCACTTTTCCCCACTTATTTATTTGCATAATAATGTTCGGCGTCGAGCGTAGTTTCGAAAGCTAAACGAAATCGGTTCTGGAATATCCGTTCGGAAACACACTACATCCCCGTGTTTGTTTATCGTGATTTCTACCGATCCACCGGCATATTAATGTTTATGCTATCTTTCGAAGAACAAACACAAATAACAGATAAAGAAATAATAACGAAAACGAAACGGCGAACATTAACGGTGACACGTTTTTCGAAAATACGAGCGACGCGGAGCACTTAACGGAATATAACCTAATTTAAATTATCATAGCCTATCTAGCGATGTACAAGTGTGTTTTCTGTGTTCTCCGATAAATATCGATTCGTGTAAGTACCGTGTGTACGCGTGTATACGTGTGTCCGTGTCCGTGTGTATGTATCTGTTTCACGTGCCTCTGTTCCCCTTTGCAAATGTCACTCTCTCCCCGAATGTATATGTATACGTGTAACTGGCTGAGTTTTACTTTTTTCTTACCATCTGTACAACGATGCACAGTGATCGGTACGCTTGCTGTAAAATATATCGTATATGTCTATGTGCTCTGCGAATTATTTTGCGATCAATCTTCTACGAATGTCGACGCACGACGGGACCTAGTCTGTCTATATGTTTATCGTTCAGGGACCTTCAAAGCCTTCCTGAAGCGCGTCGAATCGACGGACATGTCTACGTTCTTTAATTTCACGGGGGACGAGGCACGTATCTATATGTTACTTTTTTTCCGGACAAAAAGAAAACGCATTAAACTTCCTCGGGACCGGTGATGATCGCGCTCGCGGGACAATCCTAATCGTGGACAGGAACGAACGATACGATTAGAAACTATAAAAGTTGATCGACGAGAAGAAAGTAAACGAGTTCAATTGAATGACGATCGTACGATTTCGCGATCATCAGGAAGGCCTTGCAAGGTGGCTTATCAAAGTTCTACTAAAATATAGGTATATGCTATGTAGTCGGTTATATGTATATATGGCTATTATCGTTTAGTATATAAGTAACCTGTCAGTGTTAGTGGACCGTGTTTCCTCGTTTTCTCATCTCTTTCCCTCGAACTGCCTTTTAAAGTACCGGAGGTTCTTTAAATGTCCGCGATGAGCGCGTTCCGTGTTGATGAACGTTTCATTTGGTTTTTCTTTTCATACTTTTTATTCCCGTAAAATCGATGTCGTCATCGCGGCACCCCCCTTCTCACCCCTCCCACCCTTCTCATGCGTCTCGCAGTAATCGACAAAGGCGGACAGGGAGAAGGAAAATTCGAAAGCGCGAGTAAGAAAGCAGATGGGTACGGAGAGGTGGAAAAGAATGAAGTATGCAAATCAATGTGCCAAGGCCGCGAGGGTAAAACACGCTTTTTTCTTTCCTTGAGTATTGTAAAGTCAGACTTTCAAGAACGATGCAAAAAACATTGTGATTTCGCTACTCGCGAACGGCGGGATGATTCACGGTAAATAAAACCAACAAAGATCAACGTATATAGAGATGGAAAAATAAAAAACAGGTATTACGGTGGTAGTAGTTATAGACGTATAAAAAGAAAACAGTAAGACGTTCGATATCTTTAAACGATGATGATAATAGTAATCGTAATAGAAGTATCTATGATAATTCATAATCGATAGAAAGTAATCGTAGTAAAGTAAGGTACTTTATGTAAAGCCCGGTATATACCATTATAAAAAGAAATGAATATGTGTCTGTGCAAGGTACCCCGCTAAAGCATTTAATATGGAATGAATATATTAAGATAAAATATATATATATTATATCATTGTATCTCCTTTCTCACGGTCCGTCGCGAAACGAGAACGAAACATCGCCGAAGCAACAATTATAAAACAAAAGATTGCTTCCAACCACGGGTACCCTGACTCTGTATTTTTTGTAACTTTTATTAACTTTTTACAACCGTGTTACCGTGAGATCGTCGTCGATCCGCGACGGAGATTTCCCCCAAAAAATTTCATCTTTCATTTCTTCCCTATACGTACTTCTCTCCCCCAAAAAATTCGTTTCTCCCGCTCCTCCGAACATCGAAACAATTAAAAATCTTGAGTCTTCTGGTTAATCAATATTTCGTTTACAGTCTTGTTGAAACGTTTAGACGTTTCCACCTAAAGTTAGTTGGACGATGGTGTCTCCGACACCTGGAAGTTTTTTTCTTTTTTTTTCCTCGCGATACGTAAATATCTAACTAATATAGCCTGCAATTAAGCCGCGTATTGATAAAAGGTCGTCTCGGCGCGTCTCGAAGGCGAGTCAGTCGGAAAGAACGTTGCAATGGCTGCGAAAACTGCCCGCCCGTCTCGAGAAAACATTTGCCATGCCGTTTCCCGAGATCCAGACCGGTCGCGAACATTCTCGTAATTTTTTCCCGTTTCCTCGACGAGCCGATTCCAGGAAGCCGCGTGAAAATCACCGTCAACGTACATACCTTTCGACGAACACATCGATTTGCCACGCGGAAAACCGGGCGAATAATTTAACACGACATTTCCAATGGATCTAGAAAGACAGTCCCGATTCTCTCAAGTAGTCTCAGCCGTCTGACCATTAGAACGGTCGCGACGGCCAATTTCTCTATGCAGTCTATTAGAACGATGTACGCAGTCTGACTGTCACTCTCGTAAATATCATTAGAAAGACCGAGGGTTACAGTATAAAAGTAGACGAAAATAACTATGTAACTTACCCTAAACGTTAGCCTACTTGTCTACGGTATACTAGAACGCGATTAGTTTATCTTTTTTGTTCTTTTGAATGATCGTTTCCCAATTTTCTCGCATACTCGTTTTCCGTAAGTTTGTAAACCATAAATAGCAATACATATAAAAACCGCGAGGAAACGATGGAAAGTATACATGGTTGACCAAACCGCTTGCCTCTGTAATTTTGTCTCTTTATTTTTTTTTCTTTTACCCCCGGGGGAACCGTCCGAACCTGTCACTGGCATTTCTTTGTTCCGAGGTATACGTTGAGGGTGATTTCAAATCGATGCGAACGAACTTTTCGTGACGTTGAAATAACGAGCAGGCCTCGACTGCGGACGGGACACGTCCGGAAGATCGGTTTCACTACAGACTTCCGCGACTGTAGATGAAAAGGATGTTCGATCCTCGAGCGAAGTTGAACCTCCTTCCATTTATTAGTTTTCTTTCATTTTTTTTTCATGGAAAAAATCGGTCGAACTCCTACGGAGCTCTCTCGTTCGTTATACGACTTCGTGATAATCTCATTCTTTTCATTTGTTTTTTTTCGCTTAGTCCTAACAATTGATAACATTAGTCTGGCTAAAGACCGAGGCCAAATTCCCGAGGTTTTGTACGTGGATTTTCTCATACTGTACAAAATCTCGTTCTCCATAGTATGTATAGATACAGGTAAGTTCAACGTCGAAACTCAATGAAAATACATATACGGAACGCCATAATGTCTCTTAACTGATTCCCTCGACTTTCGACCACCGTATTTTAATAATTAGATCGCCACGTTCTTCTTCTTCTTCATTTTTCTTGTCTGGAAGCACTGATTTTGTTTCTTTAAGCCAGTTCGTTTCGATTTGCGCGGACATTGTTCTCGGTCGCTCCCTTCGACGGCAAAAAATATCATCGTGAACAGCATGCACGCGCGAAAAATATTATCATTTAGTATTATTCAAAAATTTTTCTTTCGTTCTTTTACATTTCTTTCGCCGCGAGCATCGGAGCTGGTAGTGTACACGTATATCATCATCTAGCGTATACTTTTGTTTCACCGAACCACCCGATTAATTAAGAAACTACTAACGCGAGATCTCGTACTGCAACTGGTCCCATATATCGCAAAAACGTCAACAGATTAAATCCTCGAACCAACGAACATCCGTCGTGGTGTAAATATCGTCACGACAAACCGATTTAATATAACTAACAATAACAACAATTCCATTTCGCGCATCGACACGTAACTTTCAATACGTATAATATCAAAAAGAAAAAAAGAAAAAAGTACAAAACACACGAAGGAAACCCCGAAAATGTGACTCGGTTTCCGCTAGTTTTCCTCGCTGCGAATATCGACGTGCAATTCCCTCGAAATATAAAAAACAATACGACGAACAAATAGAAGAGAAACGCCGCGTAATATTTAATTTAACAGGAAACGGTAACAAAAAAAAAACACGTAAAGAATCGAACGATAGCACAACGATCTCTCGAGCGCCCATGCTGTCGACAACTTTTTCATCGTTCACATATCCCTTCTGGAGCCACGTGTCTATGTTTGTGTGTCCATTGGCACCGTCTCTCTTTATCTCTCTTTCTCCCTCCCTCGCTCCCTCTCCCTTTCTCTCTGTTTCTCTACTAAGCTCGTTTCACAGTGTTCCCCGGCACGGTAAGCAAACGCGACGATAACCGGCTCTATTTCTGCCTACGGTGGTAGATGCTCTTGTGATTGTTCAGACTGTTCAGCGTCCTGAACACCTTGTGGCAGAGGGCGCAAACCGCGCTGTTCAGGGGCTGGAAGTGCTGCTGCTCTTTGTGCCGTTTGAGGGTGAGCTTCGTGGAAAGAGTTTTGCCGCAAACGTCGCAGGTATAGCACACCCCCGGGGGCAGCAGACTGCCGTGCAACGGATGGGACAATCGCATCGCGAGAATCGCCGACGGCGGGCCAGCTACACCGTTTTTATTCGTTTGTTTCGTTTATCGTTACGTTACGTTGACGAAAGTCGAACGATTTCGCGTTAGGGTATCCGAAGGATACGCATGACGGATTGGTAAGAAACAGAATGACATAACCGCGATGCGAAAGTCAGGCGAAAGAGAGAAAGAAGATTATTAAGTGAACGCGTGATACGAGAGAGGTAGAACAAAACGAAGCGACAACGAGAGAGAAACACGAGAGAAACGAAAAAGTAATGAAAAGCAGAGTACAGACGTATGAGAATTAGGTAGAGAACGAAAGCGATATAATGATAGAACAGTGAGCGAAACGGTGACGAGAAATGCAAAAAAAAAAGAAAGAGAATGAACATATTAAATGACAACAGAAATATCAGAATGACAGAAGAGAGAAAGTTAGTGATACAGTAGAGATGAATAGAGTAAGGAGAGACAAAGAGAACCAAGCACCAATGTCCGTTATAAATAATCGACACCCAATTAAAAAGAAAAGATATTTTCCGTTACGAACCAATATTTGTGGCGTAGGAGGAGGCACACGGAGAGCCACGTGTGTGGATGGACCCCCAGCGCAAATCCGTGTTCGTGAAGGTAGCGGGTAGGTACACACAGAACAATGACGAACCAGAGCCGAACGTATAGCCGAGCGAGCGGGACCGGGAACAAACAAGAACAAAGATACGACTGCCATTAATATCACTGGACAAGATTAGTGTACGCTGATGGTAATTCTTCTATGCGCAGGGCCGGGGGGCGGGGGGTGGTTTGACGGGGTAATCGGTCAGGCTAAATGCTAGGTTCATTTGGTGTTTGTTCAATTGGAAAAGAATTAAAGGGAATAGGAGAAGGAGTTCGAAGAAATTCAACGAGGGTATCAAATACTGGGATTGGCAAGAAAGGGGGGTTGGTTTTTGATAAGGGAATAGACATCGAGGGGCCGCCATATGCCCAGTTATCACGAAGTAACGTTCACCCCGTCAAAAAAAAATTAGAAAGAAACAAAAAAACAGGGCGTGCGGCCGCTCGAATGCTTTTTTTCTTTTCAACCGATCGATTTCGATCGCAGAGAAAGGTGGCTCGGGGCTCTGGTTTGTCATTGACCATAGGTTAACGCAACGATCACCGATCGTCGCCACCGGAAATCGGGATTCTCTACGAATCTCGAGGTACGGTTCGGTTTGGTTTGGTTTTTTTTATTTTCTTTTCTATAGATGTCGTATAATTAATGTATGTTATCGATGTGCGTGCACTTTCCTGCGCGGCCCTGAGCCGTCACGCGGTCTCCGCTGCATTCTCCGGTACACGTATTCGTACGTATGCTGGTACACACCTTTAGAATTCTACTAAACAAAGTCCTCCTGCGTGTTGTAACGTTAGACGGTGAAAGAATCGCGAGAGGCGGAACATACAGGGAACGACGAGCGTGTCTGACTCGAACGTGTTATACTACTTAAGGTAAGTGGCCGTAGATCATAGATGAAACCGGCCAGAGACTTTCTAGCCAGTTCCACTTGATTCGTTCCACATTAATAATTTGATAATTGACTCGTACGACTCGAGTATAGTCTTTAAAACTCGTATTCAAATTCCCTGCCGTGGAAACCGGTTACGAAGGTTATCAGATTCGTAACGTCCGACGAATAACATACCATCTGGACACGTTGAACATAATTTACACAAAATTCCATTAGCAATATTTCCGCCTTTCGCAAATCCTCGCTCCGTATCTCTGAATATTTTCATCGGAGGAATCGAGAACGAATGCAACGGAGGCCTGTAAGTAAGTAAATGTTGCTTATAGACGAGATATTTTCTTCGCTTTCGCTGGAACATTTATTTTAGCCCGGGTATCGAAGGTGCGCGATCGGACCTGGAAGTAGCTTCCGGAAGGGAAAAAAAACAAGAAAAAACAAAAGAGAACAGCACGTGTAACGGACTCTCGTTGGCCTCCCCTCGATGTGTGAACTGCCCATTGACTTGGGTCTTACTACTACGCCGGGTTATGCGTGTGTCTCTCTGGCGTGCGTGTATGTTTGGGTGTTTACGTGTATATGGGTCGGACGGAAGCGGCGCACGCAGGGCAACGAGGTGTAACGCGGGAACGGCGAAACGGAAAAAGAAAATGCAAAAGAACGCGGTGCGGTTGCGTAACGCCCGAAGGTTAACGAGCGGCACCAGCGACGTTACCACCCGCGTGCACCTTTCTCCGACACACGTGAAAATCACAGAGGGCCGACTCTATAGGTGTATTTCACTCTCAGCGTACAAAAAAAAACATTTTATTCATAAATAATAAACGGTAGATCGTAGAATAGTTAAATAGTAGATGGTAAGTATAATTAAAGGTTAAATCGTTGATGATGCTTCGCAGAAAATGTTATTACGATCGGTAACAGTTGCGAAGGGAAATTTCAGAGAACGAACGGAACGTTGGGAAACAAAGTGAGCGTAACGTGCGTGAGTACTAACGGTGGTGCGCTAATTTACCCGAAAGCCCGATAGAAAACGATGATTAGTGATTAAAAAAAATATATGTATATATATATATTCGTATATATATTCATATATATTATATATATATGTTGTGTATATGTATTTATAAACTTCTATACTTATATAATACGCGTTATCGATAAACTCAGATATAAAAGATTTTTTTATTTACATGAGTACGTACGCACGCACGCGCGATTTTACGCCGCCTATCCGGTAAACATATTTATTTACATTTTATGTATATAGCTGACGCTCTCTTGTTGTTTTTTATTTCGTTATTCCAGGAATTATACTCTACGAAATCAGATATCGTTTGTTTTATTTAGCAGATATGCTGGCATCGAAAATTCAATCGATTCGATAGTGACTTTTCACATCTGGACAATACGTTGCATCTGGGCATTAATTTCTCTAAGGAATAGCGCGACAGTTATCACAATGTTCATCTCGATATTGTAATCTCAACGTAATAACTCGTAGAACGTAACGATGATAGCCAGAGGTGAAGCACCGGGAATACGGCTATACATATATATTTTTTATAAAAAAAAGGAAACATTGTTAACCGATACATTCGTGTCCCGTGATCAAATGTAAAAATATTCCCGTTTCACCGCTGGCTACGTCTCAAAGTAACGGAGTACCTTTGTGGAGTCAAAGAAAAGGAGAAACAATTGATATCAAAGTAGAGTGAGCATTAAAAACGTGCAGGAACTTATTTCCCATAGTGTGGAGAATATCCGCTAAAAGAATTGCGATCCTAACCAAAGGTTAATAGTAATATTTAAAAAAAAAAGTAACATAATAAAAGAAATAAATCAACGAGCCGTCGATAAAACGTGCCTCAAACGTGGGACAAATTAAAATTATCGCTAAATTCTAGCGCGAGTGATGCATCAGTTAGACCAATTGGATTTGGTCGAACTCGAATAAACCGCTAATTTAGCATCCGGCGTTGATTGTCTCGTCGAAATTTGTTTTCCAGAATGATGACGTCCCTTTATGCGGAATAATACGCAATCGTTCGTCATATTCTGGGATCGTAGCGATTCGTGAAATTTTATTCGGGTAAATACATTCGATTATTATTAAAACGAAAAAAAAGGGAGAAAAAAAAGTAATTGAAGTTTATTTCAAACATTGCACCATTTCCCGCGACAGTATTAAGTAATTTGCTTTGGCTGCACCTTAAGGTACTTATGCGCATTTTTAATTATGATTTCCCGTCGATCGAACAACACTATAATTTAGCGTAGACTAAACTAAATAAATACATTACGGTTTTAATCTTCAACCCGTGCGAATAGAAAGAGAAAAATCGCTTCGCAGTGTATGTAGATAGAAGAGAAGAGAGAGAAACAGTGGGGACAGGATAAAAAAAAGGGGGGTTTTACGTGCAAGAGCGCGTTTAGTACCTTAACAAAAGTTTTACAGAATAGGATACGGAGAATATTGCGATATTAAATTAGGTACATTAAATTATATTTTATTTTCTTGTTTGTACTGCAACTTTCCTCGTAACACCGTGCTGCAAGGCAGTAGACACAACTACCCCCAGTTACCATTCTTCGTTAACTAATTAATACAAAAATAACAGCGAACGTTTGTTTGTTTTTTGTGTCGGTTTCTTTCATCGTACAGAGTTTAAATAAAACGTTGTCGAAGCAAGGACCTTAAGTCACGAATGGAAACCCCGATTCCAAATCCATTGCTCGATTCGAACGGCTACTATGTACAGTCAACGCAACATATTATATACTCTAACATTAGTAGAAAAATTAAATTTCCAGCGCGAACGTGGCGCGCCCTCAACTCTAGCAAATTCTTTTCTTTTTTTTTGTCTATTTATTTTTCTTTTTAATCGCGACATTTTTTTTTATCCGTTCGAACGAAGACTTTCGGAACTAATAGTATCGCCTATTATCACATAGTCTTTCCCTCCCCCACCCCCCACCCCCCACCCCCCGTATCTAAAGTCAAAGACAGTAGTCCCGCGAATCTAGTTCATCGTGGAAGGGTAAATGCGAGGCCCCGAATATTCTGTACGCGTAACGTTAGAAGAGAACGACCTATGCAAAAATGATAATATCCTATCACAATTACAAGTCTGCCTCGTGACGACAGCAGAGAACCCAGGACATTTTAAAAACAACCCCAACGTGCCCTGCCGTGGCGAAATGTAAAACGAAAACCGCGTCGAACATCCGAATCGGTGTTTAAAGGAGATTCTTTTATGTTACATATTTAAAACGATAGTACTCTGGTTCCCGTGTACAGACTGATCGATAAGATCCTCTCCCCTCTGATCCCACGATCATTCTCAATTACCCCCAAAAACGATTCCTACACGTCAGATCCATCGACACGTATTTCCGCATTAAATGTATAATATACATATATGTGTATATGTATATATATATTTCGAATCCTATTTTAACGATCCATTCGAACCATCGAATGCTTGGGGATCGATTATACACGGCTCGAAAGACTATCACCACGTGAAAATTCCCTATCCCAATCGCGAGTGTTGCTGTTGATGTTGCTGGTCCTGTGGTTGATGTTGCTGCTGCTGTTGTTGTTGTTGCTGCTGCTGCTGATGCTGCTGCGAGTTAACTCTGTCGGAGTGTTGCTCTCTCTGCTCTCTCTCACGTTCGCGCATCTGTTCCATCTCCTTCCGTTGCTGCTCGTTCTTGCTGTGTTGCCGATGGTAGATGCTCTTGTGGTTCCGCAGGCTGTTCAGGCTCGAGTATACCCGCTTGCAGATGTTACAGATCGGTTCCTTGCTGGGCCTCGTGTGCACGTTCTGTATGTGCCGCTTCAACCGCGTTAGGGAGGTCAGGTTTTTGTTGCAAGGCTCGCATCGAAACTCATCGGACGCGCCGCTGCCGGCCAACAGACCTGGCGGCAGAACCAGACACAGGGGGTTACTTTTGGTTTTGTGCTGCGGAGACGTCAGCCGGACGTCTAGGCGTCGAAGGACGTTTTATTCACGCCTTTCGGCTGAGGGAGGAGAGAGAGAAAGCCATCCTCCGCTCTAAGTCCTCTCTCTATAGAGTCACACGTACCGCATATCTAGCGATCGTCATTTCACTCATAACACCACCATCTACCACCATTTTTTTTTTATTTTTTGCCGAGCCGAGAGAGAATCGTGCGCCCTTTCTCTTTTTTTTTATTAGTCGCGCACGTTTTGCACCGTCACCCGACCAAGCCGTGCTCAAACTGTCTTTTTTTTATTGTTTATTTTTGCGTTACTTTGGAACCACGTAATAATGCTTGCAGGTGCTACCACAGCATCTTCATCGTACGCCCTTTTTTTTATTTTTCATCATTATTTTGGTACCACTCCGTGCTTTCCGACGAAAGTGCCTTCGAACCCACTGATATATCGTTTTCTTACCATTGTCACCGTTCGTTCTGTCTTTTCTATAGTATTTTATTCGTTTCCGTTCGTCTCTCGAATTCCCCGTCGAGGATCCGAATCGTTCTCGTCGTTATCATCGGTCACATCATCGTGTCGGCGTCATCGTCTCAGCTTTTCGAATCGTACAAGTCGATACCCGTCGTCGTTAAAAGGGAGGGGGAGACAGAATCGAAACGGACGCTATTCGGAAAAGAAAGCTGATAATTCTACGAGGTTGAAGGGAACAATCAAGAAAACGGTAAGTTATCGAGCTACAGTTACGTCGAGAACACGATGACAATGGCAACGATCATTCTCGTTTCGGAAGGCTCTTCCAAACCGGAAGGCAGTGCAGTACCTTTTAGGACTCATCGTTGTGCTCTTTTTATGCATATATATGTATATATATATGTTTATATATATGTTTTTTTAGCGCATTACGATAGTAGAGTGCAAGCAATTCCAAGATTCCAGTGAACGATCGTGAGCGATGACGTTAGTGTTTTCAGAGCACCAGAGATGTAATCCATGTCGATGCGTATTATTTACAGCAAGACAGAGCAGAGTAGAATCTTGTAGGTATACGTGTGTGGATATATATATATACAAGAGTGTGATATTTGTTTCTAACGGGATGATGCGATGAAGCGAAGTTTTGGTTTTTTTTTCTATTTCTAATACTTAACATGATTCATGGTAACTTTGCGGAAGTAGACGCATATTTATGTACATATCGCGGGTATCGCTGAAAGTGATAAAACACCCCCACGATTTTGGATAAATTAAATCATAAATCTGCCCCCCTTCCCCCCGCCCCGTTGGGTTTACGGTGTGAACCAGTGAAACAACCTTCTCCGTCGAATCGTCATTTATTTCTCTTTCAGGCCTAACGACACATTTTACGCTACGCTAGTAAACGATTACGTTTCGCGGGTTTTGCCTTAGCGTAACTACAGTTCCATAAATAAATTATCACTCTAACAGTCTGTATGAAAAAACAAACGCACCAGGTTATATCGGTGTAACTTCATATTTTTTTGTATCTCTTTTGTTTTTCTTTTTATTCGTTTTTTTTGTTTGTTTGTTTGCTTGTTTGGCGAAGCGTAGAAAATCGACCGCACGTTCGGTTGCACCTCGGCATGAGAAAGTCAAGGGAAGAAACGCATGGGAGAAACGGACGGAACGATTAGACGAGGAACGAAGCAAAAAGCGAATCCGTGGGATTCGCTTTCGCACCAACGCGACGCGTAATGTCTTCATTACGCCACGGTTTTCACGTGGACTCCTCCTCCTGATCCCGTCGACGAAAACCCTACCGGCAAACTCGAGTGGTTCGTCGAAAACGTGGGAAACCCGGGGTGAATGAAATTCGACCGATATCGCGGGGGCGCTGTGGTAATCGACGGAAACGCACGGAAATCGACTTTATCGTCCGCAACGGGGGCGAACTACCCTTGGTCAAGCTCTCGAGGGTAGATGAGGAAGAGCACAGTGGTACCGAAGGAGTGGAATATCGATTTGTGTGCCAACGGAATGACACGCACGAAGACCGCGCGGCGAACTTGACGCGGGAACAGTCCAGATGGCGGAGCAGATTTCCTGGAAACGCGCCGATACGATTTTCCCGTAGCTTTGTAATACCGTTCAACGAACTGGAAGCTCGCGTCGTACCCTAATTCTAAATTCTAATTCACGGTTAAACACCGTGTTCTTTGGCTTGTGTCCGAGGTAACTCGTTTCACGATCAGACTAGCATTTGTCACCGTGCCGCGTCACCTGCGTTTTGCCGCGAGGCCAAATTTCACGTTTCTTCGGAACAAAGAGCGACGAACGGAAAAGACAAAGGAAAACGATAATAAAACCTGCCCGGCGAACGAGGGTAAAACGAGAAAATCTCTGGATCACTAAATACAGTCTCTCTCTACTCTACAAAGTATTTACAAATAAACTTAGTTATACCGCGAGAACGTATATTTAACAAAGTTCCGGAGCTACGGTGGTCTCTTTCTCGCTTTCTCATGCCGACTAGGCCGATACGGTCTTTCGAAATCTAATGTAAACGTATTCTAGAAGTCCTCTGGCGTTCTCAATTATTTGTCAATGAAAATCCGGAAGACCGTCGAACCTCGCGTCGACGGTGTGACCCTAACAGCACCGTCGGTCATCAATAAGTGACCTCGCAGTGATCCTCGTGATCCTTCCGTTCCTTTCTGGCGTGATACTGGCTCTTGTGACTGACCAGACTGTTCCTCGACTTGTAACTTCTGCCGCATTGATCGCAGGACAACGATTGCGGCACGTAGAAATGCGTGTCTGCCAGGTGCCTCTGCAGGGACCACGCACGCGAGAATGTCTTCTGACAGAAGCTACAGTACGTTCCGCTGATCGAGCGATTAGTATACTTGGCGTCGTCGTTTTGCGTTCGCGTTACGTCGCGTTTCGTAGCTTGCAAGGTTCCGTTCTGCGTGAGCCAGCGTAGATCGGCGAAATTTTCATTCTGCGCTCTTCCTGGTTGATTTCTTTGCTGACGATTCGGATTATTGGTTAGGCTTCTATCTGGGGGTAGATCAACCTGATCGGGTAGGAGACAGGACTCGAGTTCGTCTATCTTGGGGGAGAGAGGTTCCGACTTGAATACGATCTGCATCTGATCGTTAATGTCGTCTAAGAGATCGATTATCGGCAGGTCCTGGTGCCCCTGCACCACATCGCACTGACTAGTCGCTGTACTTTGGCCCAATTGGCCGGTTACCCGTTGACTCTCGCCGTTGGTAGCGGACTGCCAACCCCCGTCCTCCTCGGCGACCTCCCGGTCTGCAACCAAAGAGGAGGGGGCTGAGTCCAACCGAGAACTTCACGCGCAGGAATTTTGTTGTTTTTTATTTTTCGTTCGTTTCAAGTCCACGCAACAACGACCGAATCTACTTAAAGCGGTTGGTTGTAAATCGTCCCCCGCATCGACTCCCGCCGCACGGAAAGTAGGTTTTACCGCGATGCGGCGTTACAGAGATGCTTTATGACGAACAGATTACGCAGAACGGAAGGCGAAACAAGAAATTGTGTTCTTTTATTTTCTTTCTTTTTTTTTGGTATTCCTCCCAACCGCCTCTAAACGGGTCCTCGGATGTCGTTAATCGGTCGCGCGCGCGAGCGCCAGCACGCGGGTTTAAAAGGGGGAAAAGAAGGAAAGAATCGTGGAAGGGAATCGAAGGAAACCGAGAGGCAAAAGGAGGTGTGGTTGAGAGAAAGAGAGAAAAAAAGGGAACGAAGGCAGGAGGGGGTAGGATGGGGTTGAGAGGTGGGCTATATAGGGGAAGAGCTTCAGGAAAGCTTCAGGAAGGTAGGGCGAGTATACATTCATCGTCTCATAAAAGCCAGTATAACGTCCGCGAGGATGAGATGTCGATACAACGACAGAAGCGGCAGTAGTAACAGGAGTAAGAGCAAGAGTAGGAGTATAACGGCGATGCTTCTTTGCGGGATTTTACCCAGCCGGTTACCTTAGCAACGCGAGAGTAGAAACCCCCCCGTACGACCGACGCCCCTTCCCCCCTTTTTCCGTGTCGGCAGGAAGAGGGAAGAGGGTTGCGGAGGGTGTGGGTGGGGAGGATATATACCTAGGATGCGTATTATTCTTAATAACCCCCGTATGCCGTTGCGCTGTATTATGACTGATGTTGACTCTAAGCGCGGAGAGCCACGTCGATCGATAGCTCGGGTACCGCCGACTACGAAACCAAGAGAGAGGACGGCGGATGCCCAGGGGGTAGGTAAGAGGAGGGAGAGTGAGAGAGACGAGAGGAGAAAGGGAGGAAGGAGAACAGGGCCGAGAGAGCGGGGAGAGAAAAATCTAAGTAGCTTCCGGATTGGTTACGCGAGTATTACGAACTTTTGAAAGAGTTACGTGGACAGTGGTGGGGCAAAGACGCGGTGGTGCCGTAGGAGGTGGCGAGGACTTCGGTAAGGAAGAAGGACGCGAAGAAGAACCACCGTTTCGCTTACCTCTCTCTTGTCCCACCCCTTCGCGGAGTTCACCCTTCCGTCTCTTTCCGCCGATATGCGGTTGCGCGTTTCGAGAAATCAGTGCAATCAAGCAATAAGTTTCGCCGGATATTGAATTGTACTTAGGATACGTACGGTTTGCCGCGTTGCGTTTTCTCTTTCTATTTCTATTTATGTATATGTATATGTATACGTGCATCATCAGCGATCGTTTTACAAATGACAACCGACGTGTGGCACGGGTCGTGGGATCTATGGCAATCGAGGCGTATCAAGTCCGATGGAGATTAAAAAAAAAAGAGAGAGAAAAAGATTTACAGTAAAACTAGTAGGGATAAAACGTACTGGTTAACAGGAAGCAACTGTATTGTTTCTTTTTCATTGGCGATATATATTTCAATAGAACGTAACCGGGTAAAACCCGGAAAAATATTCCGCACACCGTGCGAACTCGGACGAGTTCTTTTTTATATATATTTTCATCCGTCTCTCTCTGTCTCTCTCTCATTCAGCCATCCTCGTGTATACACATTTTTTTTCTATCTCGCACACTCGGAGCAGAGGCAAGAGATCGCGCTCTAGGCGTAATTTTTCGCACGTAAAACTGCATGGAATGTTAATCGGACGTGATGCCGATAACACGAGTAAAAGGAAACACACGAGGCCAATTTCTTTGTAGAGACGTTCTCGCACACTGCTGGAGACTAGCGGCGCGGCTCGAAACTAAAGTGCCTCAATGAATTAAGCACCGCAACGAAGGAGACCTTCACCTTGTCTCAAGCCGTATAACTCTCAAAGAGATCGCGATTCGTAACGATACGTAAACAAGTTTTATCGATTTTTAATTTCTCCGGGGGAAAAAAAATCGACAGATAAAACGGACCACGTCCGTAAATAGGCAATAACGAATGTCGGCCGGCGCCGCGACGGCCAGCGGCTCCTCTCCGCGGCGATCGAAATTATTTTCTTTTCCCGTCTGTTACGTAACGCCTATTCTCCTTAATACCCGCAGCCGTACGGAAGAACGAGATCGTGAAATTTCTGCCGGTCGATCTCCGCGGAATCTAAGACGATTTAAATATCCGCGACCTCGCCGTTTCTCCCACGGTGAGCGAGGAATTTATTTGCGCGAAATATACCAGTCGTTTTGGAAAGTTTTTGCAAAAAACGAGATCGAGCCATGACAGCAAAGTGATATAGAGCGAAAGTGTAAACGCCCCTCTCTCACTCTCTCTCTCTCCTGCCCCTCCCTGTCCCTCTCTCTTTCTTCTCTCTCTCTCTCTCCGTCCCTCTCACTCTCTCTCTCTTTCTCTCGCACACCCGCGCTCACTGTTGCGCAGTTTTCGAGGTCACCTCAAGTTCATCATCGATAATAGCACAAGGCGAAAACAAGCAGCTAGACCTGGGCGTCCCCGATAAGTACATACTACAGATAAAAAATTCCGTCGGATTTGGTTCAGAACGAACTTTCGTTTGGCCTTGGGAGGCGCCGTGTCCGTCCGAAAGCAAATTGCTAACGCGATCGTGTGGCTACTGAAACGACGTCGACGACAAGAGGGAGGGAGAAAGAGAGTAAGTGCGAGAGAGAAAGAGAAAGAAAGAGAGAAAGAGAGAGGTCGAGATGAGTAAGTATTGAGTAAATAGACATATGCAAGCAGAACTCACGTCACGTAAGCAGAGTCAGTTTTGCACACCATCGAATCGCCAACGTCGATAGATGGCAGCATGAATTCCGCAATTTCCAAACAGTGTCGACTCGCGAAAAATCTTACGTAACGTCACATTTCTTTCAATTAATCCGCCCGGCGGTCGATAGAGAGAAATACATTCCCGTCCGTTTCGACGTGCCCGATTCTACTGCGGATAAACCGATGGACAAAACCATAAGAATTTTCCCACACGTACGATTATTAACCAACACCAATTCGGAATTTCGCCCGGTACATACATATAATGTACGTACATAGATACATAGCCGCGTAGCCGTAATTTTCACAGCTCCGTTCGTACATAACGTCGGACCCGGATAAGTCGGGCAAGGGTATAGCGCGCGCGTGAACACCGAAATGTGTTGCATTCGACAAAAGTGGCGGAGTCGCAAAGAGAACCTTTTTACGCCGTTCTTCATTTCGAATGTCCGTATGACGTGTGACACCAAACTGGATATACCGTGCGACCACTTTCGTCCCAGGAATTCGGCCGAGTGACAAGCCGCGCGCTAAAAGTAAAGAGAGTAATAAAACCGTGAAAAAAAAGAGAGAGGAAACGAACGAAAGAAAGAAAGAGAGAAAGAAAAGATGGCAGAGACGAGAGGGGAAAAAAAGAGTCCGCGGTCGTGTCCGGCACTGGGGAACGCGTCCCGCGAAATAAATATTTGCTCGGTGCGATGCATCGAGAGGCTGCAACGCGCCCTCTGATACAAAGAGAAAGAGAAGGAGGATAAAGTGCTCGACTACGCGGCTCCGCACCCGCTATTTTTATGCTGCCTGGGTTTTACAACAGGTTACTGCGGATGCAGCCGCGTTCGCGGAAAAGAGCAGAAAAAATGGCATGGAAGAAGACAAAAAAAAAGAAGAACGACGGGACGACGGTGTGCCAGGACCGGCGGTGCCCGACGCACTATTCGCCGTGACTTACTATCCGACCGGGGGTATTGCATAGGCATTTTTAAAATAATTTTAGTACTCAGCTGGAAAAACCGGCTAAGAATAATCTAGGCCCGGGGAGAAGGAAAGAGAAAAAATATATATGTATAGAGAGAGAGAAAGAAAGAGAGAGAGAGACAGAGTGAGAGAACTCGTTCTCTCTTATTTTGCGATAATGACATCGAAACGAGCGAGCGGAATGCCGCGGAAACAGCCAGGCAACGTGGAGAAAGGAGCAGAATAAATAGATTTAAAATTAGACCGCGATAAACGCATCTTTGTCAATATGCTTTGATAATCGCGAAGCCCATTCCCCCCCGTCTCTAGGGAGCGTGGTGTCTAATTTATTTTCTTAGAATAAAGTCGCTCTATTCCTACGGGTATGGGTGTGCGACGCGGTCGATAATTAAAATAGATAATGTAATCGTGTTGCCAGTCGGTGTTTTAAACAATTTCGCTGCGCCGAGTCGCGGAGTTAAAAGTCAAGGGGGTAATTAAGAGCGATCGCGTGATAAATCATGGTCCCGGAGTAGAAAATTTTTGGCAGCGTCGCAACGAACGCGACGCGACGCTCGAGGCTCGACGCCCGGCCGCCTAGAAACACGCGGGGACCCCGCCATATGCTCGCAGCCGGGCACTGTCTTGGAATAAAAAGATCTTCAACGCAGCAAGTAGATGTGCCGAACGAACAAAGAAGTCCCGCGCACCAAAGCTGATCGCACGACAAGTGGTCGTACGTTGTACTTTCTATCTGGCACGATTGTTTTTTACGTAACGCCATTACGAATTAAAGACGATTAAGGAACACGCTGGGAGCGCGGCGGTTTACTGACGCGAATAAAATTTCACTTTATCGCGCGGCGCGTAGATAACGCTGCTTTCTAAATTGATCTACGAAATTTCTAGAGCTTGTACGGTTTAATCCCGATAAGATTCACGAGACTATTTGCGCGAGTGATAATAAATTCAACGGGATCGTTCAATAATAAAGTGCGAAATAAAAAAATTCGCCCTAATCAGAAATTCAATCGAATCGTCGAACGTTCGATCGCATTTATCGTTCCTAATAATAATAATGATAGTGGACGGGTGGGTAGGAGGCGAAATCACGGGTAAAAGTGTCGCGGGAGTTGTCGACCCTGCAACTATCGCGTTTAACTTTTTGAAACGTTGCCAAAAATCGCGGCGTTGCAATTTGCTCGTTGCGATTCTGGAAACAAAAAATTCTTCCTTTTTTTCGCTCCTCCACCCCCCCCCCTTCCTCCCGTCCCAACAGCATCTGCATACGACACAACTACACCGCGATAGATCGCACAGATTAAGCGTGCCGCTGCGACGTGTTTGGAGATAAAATTGCGAAACAAACAAATGTGTAAAAATTTTTTTATATCCCCCGCCCCGCGAAGTAAACGACCGATTAGAGAGGTGTCCGTAGAATTTCATCGGCGCGAAAGATGCGCGTACGATACGCGTTTGAAAAGTAACAAGGGGGCCGACATCCGCGGAGAACAACATCTACGTATTTTTGCGTCGCGCGAAATTGTCCGCGCTGTCGAAATTCCGGCATCGATGGGCGGGAAAAATAACGATTTTTTTTCCCGCACCGACAGACGGACGGAGAAACGGTTAGGAGAAAAAAAGAAAAGGAAAAGGAAACGTATAGCTACGTTATTTTGCGAAGAAATACTACAGGGTTAGGCTGCAGGTCCGGACGACTCGCGGACGAGCGACGTATAATTTAATGTGTCTAATGATTCGCAGTGCGCCGCAGGAACGTGAGTGGCGTACCAAGGTCGTCGTATTTTTAGTTAGGCCAATGTTTAGTTGGCCACGTTCGTCGGAGATAGAGGGACCTTGAATTTTGCGGATAACATCTGCGGCCTTATCGACGGCCCCTGATAACTTTTTCAGTACTAACCTAGTATAAGCCAGTCGTTCAAATATTAATCGAGAAGACGAGGCCGCACCTGAATTTACTTAACGACGCTGTCAGGACACATTTATTAAAGCTTTCTTCCCAAGGATCAATCGAGTCGTCGATTCATTATTTTCATTTATTTTTTTCATTCGTTTCGTTTCGTTTCTCGCCCACTCGAGTCTCTCGCGCGACGAAACGTTCACTAACCGCGACTATTCCGTTCGCACACACCGTGTGTTTCTCTGTGAAACGATCAACACCGTCAGACGATTTAAAGTAAAAAAAAAGGAAAAAGAAACCAAGTAATACTCGTTGATTTTCCGAGAATCGGCGTGGTACCGTATATGTAAACCACTGTCGTTTTATCATTCAAATTCAATTGTTCCTAATGAAAACATAAATCCCCCTCCTCCCTGACTGACGTTCTCTCGGATAGAGAGGCAGGATATTAATTCTATAGAATAACAATGAGTAACAATACGTAGACGCGAAACAGAAACGGTCGTTTCGCGGTGTTCAGAAAAAAATGCCAAGTCGAGATAGTGCAATGTAATACGTTAGCATATGGTACGGTAAGGGTCAAAGTGGCAATAAATAATATAAAACGTATATGAACTTAGGCAACCTATCACATCCTCTTTCGTAATTATAACGAGCAGGCTGTAAAAGTCTCGTAACGAAGCGGTTTTACGATTAAAGTACGTACAATTACGGAAATAACTATAAGCTTCAAATTAATACATACGTTGAATGTCTGGTGACGTACATATATATTACAATATATATATAATATATATACACCGTGTAATATATAGTATATAATAGATATAATATATATGTATGCACGTATTTAACTGTAAGCAATGTCATAATGCTGTCGTATCGGCGATATCGCGGCAGCGGCGTGTGTTCCGTTACAAAACGTTAATGGGACGACAACACTGATACAAAAGTTGACGATGAATTGGACAATACGAGCACGGCACGTATAAATATAGTGTCAACGATCAATCGTCGAGAAACGACGGTTGACGCAATTAACGAAATTCAAAGCGTCAATAATCATTAAACTTGGACAAATTTTGTCAGAATTAGGTGTACAGAAAGAGAACAAAAGTCTGTCGCTGCATCGTTACTTGTTGTAAAACGTATTTCCAACTACGCACAGTTCGTCTAATATGATTTTTATATCGTTTTCTCTATGATCATTCTCATTTAAATATAGTTTTTGTTTCTCGGTTTTTCTCCATGTTTTATATGATAAAAATCGAGGTAACGATTGCGGCGGGAATTATTTTGTACAGTGATGCCAAACTGATGGTTCTTTCATTGTTTCGTTTTGTTTTTCGGTATATATTTTTTTGTTGTTTTTTTTTACTTTTTTGCGCCAATTAAAATGATAACTACGAATTCGGCGGCTTAATGGACGAGCGAATGTATCTGCTGCTGGATCGCTGCTTCTATCTCGCTTAAAGACCCACGGATCTATGAACAATATCGATCGGCCGCGTTCGACTCGATGTTTTTACCGAAAACACGAGGTACAAAGAGCAAACGACGGGAATGATTTAAAAGAGATTTTTTGTTTTTCTAAAGATACGATAAATAGTGGCTTGTTTGACGGGATAATCGTGCGACTGCAATGTACTCTCTCGCGCTTTCCTCGCTGATTCGAAAGAGCCTCTCCCGCGTTTTCAAGGATGAATGAGAGGGAAAAAAAATATAAAAAAAAACAGACACGCTGAGAAATAAAAGAAGAAACACCTTGGTGACGAATGAAGCGACGGCAAAGTGATTCAGCAGATAAATTCCTTCTAACACCGCCGAGTTCTAGACAAACCGCGGTAACGTAATGACTTCATGAAATGCAAATGCAGGCGAATCGTATATGGTACCGTATAGAATGATGATATCAATGATTTTGTAACGCATGCCAATTAGAAGAAGTTTAATCTTCCAAGCAGACAGTAGTGCTCTTTCACCGCAACCAATAAAAAAAAAATAATCATTCTTGTAATTCGTGATTTGTTAGTTTGATATAACTGCACAAGTCTTAGTTACTTTATTAGAGCGAACCGCTACACCGCAGACAATTGCGGCCACGATGTATCGACTATCGGTGGAAAATAATGGAATAGCATAGAGTGCCCTT
This sequence comes from Mimumesa dahlbomi, assembly GCA_917499265.3. NCBI lineage: Eukaryota > Metazoa > Arthropoda > Insecta > Hymenoptera > Crabronidae > Mimumesa > Mimumesa dahlbomi. Next base: position 1,116,159 of record OU824124.1, read on the forward strand.
CGAAAAATCAAAAGAATGAAACTCAAATCAATCGGGAAAGCTACCGTCACGATTCGTGAATGGTTTTCCCCGTTGTTCGACGGGAGGAAAGCTATGGTACACAGTATACGGAAGAACAGAGAATACGCGAGATGTTCTCGAGCGATTCTAATGATTTTAAAGGGCAGAGCTAAATAAGAAGTTTTCTTACCTTGCGAAGTTCCAGCCAGATCCGGTGGTTGCAACCCGTGGCTCAGTCCTGGAAATTTCACTATCGTCACACGTAGCAACGAACGTTCTACCGAGGCAAGGAGTCGAACAATGGCCTGTACGCAACTTCGCAATTAACCCTCGACAACAATTTTTAAATCAAACAATTCTAACGACCAAACGTAACACGTTAAACAAAATCTATCGTCCCTAGACGAGACGAAACGAAACAAAACAACCTCTACGTTATACTCTTGTCTACGAATAAGATAATTAGAAGAAGAAAAAACGAAAAGAAACACAATAAAAAGAAAAACATGCGCCCCATGAAAAAAATTGTTCAATGCGTACAGGCCCGGCTCCTATCACAAGGTACACGTACCTGACAGTGGCGTATGATCCGTGGTGAGTGCCGCCATGCTGAAGTTAAAGCTACCAGGCGTCGGCGGGAACAGTTTGCTCTCCGACAGGAAGTTCTGCGTGGACGTGTGTTCCGACTCCGGTTCGTGTTCGTTACTGCTGGCCGACGCCGGGGGTCTGTCGGACGCCGCGGCGCCAGAATCCGACGAGTCCTCGTTGTTACCCGCGTTCCCACCGTTGCCTCCTGTCAGCTCCAACGGCTCGCATTTGATGTTGTCCTCGAGGGGGCTGTTCTCCTCGTGTACCCCGTTACCCTCCACCTTGCCCATGTGATTGTTCTTCACCATGGAGAAGTCTGTGGGCGTCGCGTCGTTGTTGTTTAACGGTGGTGACGGTATCCTTGGTCTTTTTGCGGACTCGTCGTGGGGGTCCGGCGTTCGTCTCTCGTTCCTGCGTATCTGCGCCCTGCGTAACAGTTGTTGGACAGTGGTCGGTGTCGGGGTTACGGGCGTGGGTGGTGACCCGCCGCGGGGGAAACTTTCCTCGGATTTTTCGTGGAACGGAAGGTGATTACCACCGGCGGCCAACGCGCGGACGTGGGAGAGCTGTGAAATGAAATGAAAATAGAGAGATTAATTAAACGACCAGGTGAAATAATCGTGGTCTTTACAGATTCCCGTCTCGCTTTGCTATTGTATTCCAGCGTATTCGTGTCGAGAAGAGATACAACATAACCCGTGGTTGTACTTGTTTCAATTAGCTTACTCACCTCGGCGGGAAGGAGGGAAGATAAGGGGGGAGGGGGAAAGATTCTAGAGAAATTTAGAATTACGAGAGTCGCTGAATTTTCTATTTGTAACCATATTCGCCCCGCGTTATCTTTGTTTGCTTGACCTATGACAATTATGGATTGGAATCAAAATGGATATATTGTGCAGCGAGATAAGAGACTCTTTAGTTAAAAGTCACGTCTATCAAAGATAACATGCAAAGTATAATCAATGTACAAGGTGTGCGAGTGTGCGTGTGTATAACATGATTATTACATACGAGGCGGATATATGTATTATATTTCGCGGGTCGGTGAGAGAAAAGAATATCAATCGCCGGGTGAGTTCCGTAAGAATCGCATGGAACAACAGAGGTGTCGAGTATTTAAAAGCTTACCTCATCCCTATCTGTTTGGTCCGCCTGTTGCGTAAGTCCCGATACCCTCAGGACTTCGGCAGTCTTCAAAAAACTGCTAAGGGAACGCTGATGCACGTTCACTTCCCCATGATAGATGAACTCCACCAGAGCGTGCAAGTCACTGAATGCTACGTCCTGAAGTACTATCACCGGGTGTTTACACGGTGTGCTCTGGAAAAAGTCGAAGAGAAACAACGCGTAACGGGTACGCGCCGTTCCGCGGTATTAGTTAAGCTCGTTCCCGTGTTTGTTATATTCGTCGATTACGCTCGTTTGAAAAGGCTCGACTGGCGAATGTTATTTTTTTTTTTGTTCTCTGTAGGTACCTTCTATTTTTCAATTTATCTTTCTTCCGTTTTGTTCTCTTTTTCGATGAAATAAAAGAAATATGCTTACCTTGAGCAATTCTCTAAAGTAGGGACTGCAAGCGGAAAGTACAACGCGGTGTGCTTTGAGGCTTTTGCCATCGCAAGCCAGTGTGACGTCCACAAAGTCTTCATCGTCCCTCAAGTTTTCAAACGCTGACGTTATACTGCTTTGGTAATTGTTCCATCGCAGACAAAAGTGTTGCGTATCTACCATCGTTATATCTATTCACCTATAATCAGAAAAATACAAATGGTCGCTATTTTAATGCTCGAGAAGCAGCGAAACTTATCTTATCGTTTGTGTAAATTATTATGTTCCGGCTGACGTGAATTAAAGAGCGTTAATTGAACGGTCATTTTTTTAATTAATGTGACTCCGGGATGCATGCGTCCAGCCAGGAAATGAAATCGGGCAGCTTAAATTTTCTAGTTGCACGATAAACCCGCGCGATAAGCCAGAAAACTGATAATTTTTAGATAAACTCCTTTTCAATTTCGAAATCAAAAAACACGGTTGCAACACACATGCAACCCGAGCGAATAATATTCGCCCGATACGATCGCGATCTAAACAGATTCCGCGGAGTATCAAAATTGCCGCTGTACAAACGGATATTCAAATCCTCGCTCACTCTCTCTCTCTCCTCTCTCTCTCTCTCTCACTCTCACTCTCACTCTCTCTCTCACTTTTTTTAGTTGCCTATCGTGTACACGACAGTCGGAGAGATTATATAATATGAATATCAACAGATATTCAATGAGTATGTTCGTAATAGGTGTGGCATTAGAACAGATGTTAATTTCCTTACACTCTCGCGAGACAAGAAAACTTATATAACTCGCAAACTAATACGTAGATTCGTTTAACGAAAACAAAGTGAAACGAAGAACCGCCGGTGTGATGGGATAAACGAAACATATGTTATGAATTTTGATGGAATGAAAATAGAGAGCCGTTTTTCTAAAGCGACTTACGGCGGATAGTATTTTTATGTGAAATTGAAAAATCATTTTTTGCACGACTGTGAACGTTAAAGGTGGTACGCGGTATAAATCGCGATACGTTTGTTATAACGTTAGAAGAGTGAAAAGAAGAAAAATACAGTCGTCCCATCGAGATTTCTATTAATTAAAACGTTCGCGTTATACCTAAGAGGGGGTGAAGAAATGAGAAAGTGCGTGTCATTAAAATAGAAAATTAAAAATTACACTACTTTTCTGTCCCACCATACAAGAAAATTAGGTCGTCAAGCTGGAGTCAAGCCAGAACATACGATTAAATAATTCTCTCTGCTACTTATAAAAGCGCAAGCATTAAATGTATGCTGATAGTGTTATCTTAGCAAAATGATAAAAAAAAAATCTTAAAACAAATTTACAGTGCTCATTCCTTGCATAAATGTAGTGGTATACCATGACAAAAGCTGAGATATATAATGCAATAATGATTGCCGATTGTCTTTTATATTCTGCAATGTGTTATACTTTCGATTCGAAACTTGTCCGATACTGTGCACTATTTTATAACATTACCGTGATAATTGTATCGTTGCCTCGAAACGTATTTTTACGCTCGTTAAACTGACACTCGGTGTAAAGTGTCATTGGAAAAAAAGTATACTCTACATACATACATGTATATATATTTATACTCGTAACGACCGACACCAACGGAAGAATCGTAAATACATGTATTCGTTCCAATATTTTGAGTAGGCTCCATGTTATTTATCGTACAAAATTTGACAAAACAATTTTTTTCGATACTCGTTTATCATAAGTTGTACGCGATTCGGAAATTATTTGCAGTTCTTTTTTTTCCAAGTTCGCTATCGCCTTCTGCTAAATTTATATGTGACGAATTCGAGATAAGTTTGGCAGTCTCGTGAAAATCACGAACAATGTATGATAGTGAGCGAAACCGATGACATTGTCGCGAGTTAGAGAAGCGGAGAGCGAGGAGAAAAGAAAAATACAATGACGATCGAGAAGTTTATTTACCGAATTCGATGCTAAATATAATACACGGCACGCAGCGCGCCAACGTGAAATTGAATATGTTTTTTTTCGTGTATTATTATTATTATTATTGTTATTATTATTATTGCAACGGCATCGGGGAGACTTTTAATCAGACCCGTGAGATCGGCGGGTAATTCACGGTCGATCGTGTATAAAACGTTATTGAAATTTTCACGAGACGGACAACCGGGGCGACAGACAAACAAACGAGTGGGGAAACAAAAACAAAAATACGAATCAGAACGCTACGCACACTTTTCGAAAATGTTGTCGGTAAAACGCACATCACAAAACAGATCTGCACAGACACATCGGTGTCTACGATACGATACCTTTCTTTACTATCGCGGCTAAATAGCCCTTACGGATATTTATTGTGTTTATCAACGTTTGCGTGTTTGTTTTCTTTTCGTTCTCTAGTTTCTAAGGCACATTCACCGCACTATCCAGAGAGGAATCACAGTTCGAAAAAAGTAGATGCGTTATCGCGAAAGCACACCTATCACTCGTCATGCCGCGTAAGCTAATGACCGAAACAATGAACTGAATTGAAACGCTCTGCGTTTTATCTCCACAACGCCACCTCGCAAAAAAATGCGCACTTCACAAGTTCGCGAAAAAGTCCCCTACACTCGGGCAGTAGTGCTGCCTCGTACCGGAAAGTCATTCTTGGCTGACCGATTCACGATCGCGACGCGTTTGTTCCGGTTCCTTCCGGTGGATCGTACGCGATCGATATAATACGTACACGTATATCTCGATCCGGCGACCTATACCTCCGATCGATAACTCTATACATACAACGTGAAGGAAACAGTTACACACTACGTAGTAAACGAAATTATAATGAACCGTCGAGAAGAACCGGTCGACGAACGATATCGACGTAAAAACGAGAAAAGGAAACAGAATAAACGAAACGATCGAGAAACCGGAAGAAGACGTAGTAGTAGAAGAAGAAGAAAAAGAAGAAGAAGAACAAGGACGAATCCGGTCTTCTCATTCGATACACGTGGTAGACGAAGTTTTTCGAAGGATCGTTCGAACGTCTCCGGGAAGATCGTTTTGTATAACACGTGTCCCGCTTTCCGTAAGGCCTGGACCGGCGATTCGTCGGTTCTCTCTCGATTCTCTCTCGATTCTCTCGATTCTCTCGAAAGGATTACGTGTCGCGGCGCCACGAGAGCAACGGACCAGCGAATCGAACACGACGTCAAAAGAACCCGCGAGCAGTTCGAAAACCGGAAACGACAGGATCCGTTTGCACGTCGGGCACGACGAGGAGGAGGTCGTGAATCGTCACCGGTGGCCTCTTTCTCCGTCACATACCGTGCGAACTAACCCCCGAAACGTCACGTCCCGACTGTGTGTGCGGCTGTGTGCCTTCCTCGACGCGGGCGTACGTCACGGCAGCGAGGCCGCACGAAAACGTACGAAAAGCTGGCGATCGCCGGTACGACGGAGCGAGAACGATCGCGAAAGAGAAAGAGAGCGCGAGACTCGAGGAGAGGGAGCCAAAGGGGGAGAGAACGAGAGAGAAGAGATTCCCGAGACAGAGGGGGAGGAAGAACGGGAGGAAAAAAGAGAGCGAGAGGACGAAACGAGGACACAACGAACCGAAGAAGATTTCGCGAGAGGAGAAGAACCCGTTGCAAGTGTCTTTCCTCTTCTCTCTCTTTCTCTTTTCATCTTCTTCTCCTTCTTCTGCTTATTTCTTTATCCTTTTTTATTCTTTTCTTTTCTCCCGTTTCATTTAACATACGACCGTATAATGCGATTCCTTCTTTAACATTATCATTCTCGATCCCCGGATCGTTAAACAGAACCGGAAAAGACAATACCGAACGGTGCTTGATATCCGTGTTCCGTTGGGTATAACAATTACCTTGCGGCACCTGTCAGACGACGCTCACGTGCGTTCCGTTTCCTCCTCCTCCACCTCCTCTCCTCCTCCTCCTCCTCCTCTGCCCCTTCTTATCCGCGGGAATCAGAAAACCATCCTCCCTCTGATCCTTAAGCTCGCGCTTACGGTTTCTTTAAAACTGGTTTCTTCGTTTTTTCTTTTCGTTTGTTTCTTTCCGCGTTCTTTTCTTTTATTTTTTTTGTTGGTATTCGACAGTTTCGATCTCTCGTTTACCGTGATCAACGACGCACTCTTACCGTCTGTCCCGCTGTAGTATGTACGAACGTATCGGACGTTCGTGTACGTATACGCGAATCGGCTGGCCACGCTGCTACGTGTCGGTTGTGCGTTTGTGAAAGAACATCGTCGTTAACCGGCGAATAGGCAGCGGTAGTTTGCGGTGGCGGATGGAGCGATAGTAGCGGAGTAGTAGTAGCGTTGCCTAAAAAGCCAGGCTACTCTTTTCTCTCTTTCCCTTCCTACTCTTCGTCTCGTTCGTACGCACACGGGACACCACTACCACGCGTACGATGATGTATCTGTATGTAGATTCGTATATATATGTATATACACGACGATACACGACGAACGTTACATGCACGTTCGTTCGATCTGTGCGCGAGGACGAAGCGGAGAGAGAAGAGGGTTGGCCCGAGAGGATAGGCCTCGGAGGCAAAAGCCGAGGAGAGACGACGAGGGGGAGAGAAACCTCCAGTCGGCGATACAACGCCCAAGCACACCACGCGTCGACGGAAAAGAAAGAGGGAACACGACGGTAGCCGGCGAGAGAAGAGCGAGGCTTTTGCGTCTTCTAATCTCCTCCGCTTTTCCTTCTTCCCTCCACTCTTTCTCGGTTTCTTCCTCGCACACACTTTGGTCCTCGTTCGTTATCGTCGTCGGTTAAACGCCGGTTTCCCGCGAAATGTAGGATGACAGACGACGGCGAGTCGAATCCCCGGTGTAACGTAGTAGAAAGGCACACCGCGCGAAGAAAGACGACGAACGGAGAGAAGAACGATGATGACGACGACGACGACGACGACGACGAAGAGGAAGAAGAAGCGGGAATTTCGAATACCGTACCCACGTGTCCACGTATCCCACGAGTTCCGTTGCGCGCGTGGTTCTACTACTCGTGCCGGGGGGAAAAAAGAAACTCTCCGCTTGCGGGCAACACGAGCCGTTGACACGGCTGAACAAAGTCACTGTCACGGCGGCGCAACACGTTCGGTGTGCTTTAAGGAGGGAGGTATGCGTGGTTTCAGACCTCCGGTGCGCGCGAGGGTGGTGGAGAGAGAGAAAGAATGACAGACAGAGTGAGAGAGATTGTGAACGAACGAGAGGAGGGAAAAAAAAAGAAAGAGAGAAAGAAATTTACGGGAAAAGGTGTGCGTGCGTGCGTGCGTGCGCGCGTGGTTTTAAACGTGTGTCACGGTCGTTTCGCGTTCTGTCGTGTCGTGTCGTGTCGCGTGTTGCGTCCGTGTCGTGTCACGGCGACACAAAACCACGGGCCGGAGAGAAGCACACCGAGAGTACACGCTGCAGCTCCGAGCCTGGTTAGGACTAGCACGCGGGGGGGAACGGCGCCCGCCGGCCGCCGTTATTCTTTATCGGAGCATGAGACATCTGTCGTAATAAGTGCGGACTAAAAAATAGTGCGTACGCAGAGAGAGAGTGCGAGAGAGCGAGAGGGAGAAAAAGAGAGGGAACGAGGGTAGATGGAAAGAGAAAAGAGAAGCCCGATGGTTCAAATGGTGGGGAGCTTTATGCCTGTGGCCGCATCGGCCGTTCCTCCCCTTTTACCCCGCTGCCCTGCCCAGCCCACCTCTTTTCTCCTCTTCTCTCGGTCTATCTCTCTCTCTCTATTTCTCTCTCTTGCTCTCTCTCTCTCTCTCTCGTCTCACTCTCCTCTCCTCGAAAACCCTCTCTCCTTCTATCCCTCGGTACACTTCACCCCACCGTTAGCCCGCGAGACGAAAATGCGCAAAGCTAACGACTTCCAATTAAAAGTGCTGGAGCTGGAATTTTAAAGGCGCCACCGGCCTACTCTTATCGTGCGTGACGTATACGGATTATCGTACGCGTCTCTCGATATATCCGGTTTATCCATTCTCATCGGAACCCGGCGGGTACCATCCGCCAAAGAAGATCTTAAAGGATATCGGAATTCGGATTCTACACCGCCTACTTTTCGAATTAAAAGTCTCTCCGGTGGTCCGCCTATGATCGAAAATATTCCTACGATCTTCGAGGAGAGACTTCGTTGGTTCGACGTGCATTCCCTTCGAACGGTTCTCCCCCTTGGCCGCGTGTCGATGTTTCAACGAATCTACGCGTCTATCCATCCGTCTATCTGCCTACCGGCCTGTCTCGCGATAGCTTCTACCATCCTGCTCCTGCTAAGCTCGCGCCCGCAGCTACTACCCCCTCCGCGGTGGCTGTAGGCGACCCCACTCGATTCGCCCCTCAAAAAATCATTACGCCCTTCCGCGGGCTGCGCATGAACGCGGTTTTAATTCGCTACTAGAAAAGTAAAATGTAAACGGCGGTGGGCGAGAGAGACGGGGCGAGGGAAGAGGGGCCGAATGGGAGTTGGTGCGGGCTTAGGAAGGGCGAGGGACCGAGAGAAAGAGAAAGAGAGTGAGAAAGAGAGAAAGAGAGAAAGAGAGAGAACACGAGAGCGTGAGAGGAGAAAGAGGCGGAGGGCGAAGCGAGGGAAAAACCCCCGGAGAAAGAGGAAAAGAGAGAAGACGAAGTTTCGCGGACGTAGTCGAGGACGAGGCGAACGAGGACGAGGAATGCGACGACTGCGAGAGCGCGACGTAGGACAGATCCTTTTTCCTCCGACGCGACAGGAAGAGGAGGAACAAGAGGGAGAGGACCAAGTGGTGACGGAGGGAGACGGGAGGGAGGAGGATATGCTGCTCCCCTACTTCTCTAGGGGTTCCATTGTAATATTTATTGATTGGATTCCTAGGAGCCAAAGCTGAGGGCTGTGGTACCTATACTTCGACTAGATTGTCTAGAAATGTGTTTCACGAGTATGGAATAAACAACCGCGTTTACCGATCCGCGGATCTTTTACCAACGATCGCCGGTTCCACCGTAACCGTGGAACGTTCCGTTGACCTTGGTCAAATAAATTCAATGGCGAGCAGAACGGTGTGCGTGAGATTGAAACTCGGCGAGGGAAAAATCCGTGGAAAATGGTAGTCGCGACTTTTCATTCGTTTCGTACACCCTGAATAAAAAGAACCGTACATACTTCCGACGCGCGCGTTCATTCGATATTTTGCGTAACGCGCGATACGTCGTTACGTCGTGACAGCGACGTAACCGTGCGTCGACGTATTAAAATGAAAATTCCGATGCCGGATTCACCGCGATCGAACCACGGCCGGCCAGTAGTATTATCCCCCGGCATCGAATAGTAATCAGACGGTTCTAGAAAGTGACGGGGGGCCCTTTGCAGCCTGTATATCCCTCATTCAGCGATGCGCCATTGAGACAGAAACCTGCATCGCTTTTTTATCCCCCTTCCGCCCTTCGAAGTATCGGTGGACGGTACATCGAGCACGTATTTCTACGGCACGCCGGCAGCAGCGTCTATGAGTCAGTTGCCCTTGAACGTGCATATTCAGGATACCGCGCGTACGTACATACATACATACGTACACCTCCGCGCGTACTCGTAAGGGAATCGAGGCTACGCCTGCGAAATTAATGGGGTCCGGGCAAACGTACGAGAAACGTTCGCGAAACTAAAATCGCCGGATCGTTTTCAACGGGTCGGACGGGCAATGATGTTTTAAAACGTTTTGAAGGAGTTAAAATAAGCGCGCGCGTTAGAATATCGAGTTTTAGACAGACGTCGGTGTACGGAGGATAATACATACGCGAGCCCGGGGCACGTAATTGCAATTGATGCAGCCCGAGTGGGAACATGTGCAGGGAAAATGCAGATGTTTCACCGGATCCTCCGTTATTCCGTATTTTCGCGCGTACAAACCTCTCGCGTTCTCCACCTGCGTTAGATTTCATCGCGAGATACAACGTGTCGAATTCGATTCGCCCCACATGTCCGTTTTATATAGAAAAATCGCAGGTGTACTAATATGCGATATCTCGGGGTTATCCTTTTCGATTCGACGGATCGATAACTGGGTCGAGAGTACGTATTTTATTTTTTTTTTTTTTCGTACGTATCGTTCCGACGTGTCCTTGATAAAATAGTAAATCGTTTCGACACGGTGTATATGTACATATGTATATACATATATTTTTTTGTATTTTTTTCATTTTCCTCGCGTATCCAAAAACGTGGGATCGTTATACACACGTCGGGCGATGTGTGCCGCACGTTCGAGTTCAAGGCTACCTATCGCGGAACGGTGGACCAAGACATTCCTACCCCGTAACCGCCCCTACCGTCCCACCCTCCTTCTCTACCGGTTCGCTCTCACACGCACCATCAGACCCCCACCCGATGTACGTCATACATGTGCTCCACCATCGACTACTACTCGTCTCACCATCCCCGCACCCTCGCCGTTTAAGTAACGAGGTCTACGAAATCATGAAGCTATATCGCGTTCCCTCGTCTGTATTCCTACGAATCGTCCGATCAAACGGAATATTCCCGTCGTTGGTATACGGGATAAAATAATCGGGGAATATTACGTTTCCCCCTCCGATTTAATGATATTTTGATTCTCGACGAGTAAAAGAGATAAAAGAAACTAGGTGCGAGATCTTTGTGTAACGATCAGCGAAGATACGATGAAAATATCGAGAAAACGAGTCGGGACTAATTAATGGGAAAAGTAGAATAAACGTTTGACTGTAACCCGTGGTGCCAGGTACCACGGGCGAAGCCTCAAAAGTGCCCTTTTCGGCAGTTTTGAACCTCCCTCCCTCCCCTGGTCGGTGCTCATTAACCAGGCGCACCTGCCAGTTAGCGCGCTTGCCAACAACCGCCACATGAATTCGTCCCAATAGACAGAAACTGCAGCGATAAAGAATATCATCCTCTTTAGGCACGACCGTACATGCGTCCTAAATGCACTCTACACACGCGAGGCACTCGTGGGGGGTGAGGCAACCGACAGAATATGCGGGGTCCGAGGCTGTTGCTGCATCGTATGTGCTGTGCCCTCTCTACCTCTTTCCTTTCCTCACCCCACCGCCCCTCGCCACTTTCGTCCCTCTTTCCCCCTTTCCTCGGCCCTCGTCTCTCGTCCCTCACCCAGTGTTTCGTTCGAACCGGTACCCTTTCCCCCTCCCCTCGTGCATTCGCAAACATTTGGTGGCCGTTGACCTCGAGCGGGCTAATCCGCCGACAGCCAAACAACCAATTATTTCTTTTCATCGGCATAGTCGTATACCGTGCCGATATAGTATACCACGAAACGTGGGAATGTGTTGGGAAACGACTAGTGATACCGTCCGAGCCAGGTGAGAATTGCTGGGTCAACCACTGCTTACCGTGGCGAAGTACTTTTTTCTCGCCGAAGGTTTCTCTCGCACAGCTAAACACTTTCCGAACACTTTGCGGAATTAGAATACCTTGAACGATTAGCAGGAATTAGACGGTCTTTATTATTCTTCTTTTACGTTCTTTCGCCGTCGATATAACGCCAGGCGAAAGAATTCTAACGCGATCGTAGGAATTGTTAAAACAGAGACGAGCATCGGCGACGGATCGACGAGGTTTTAACGCGGTTAATTTTATCGTCGGACGATTAACGAAGAGACCATAGTTAACGTTGGGTCTGTCCGTGATTGTTCGACACACTCGTTAGGGAGAATGAAAACCGTGGTGGAAATGACGAAATTACGCGAACCGACCGCACGGACCGGGTAAGGGCCGCTTTCTCTGTCTGCCTAGTACTAGACACGCGCTACTTGAACACCGCGGCCTAGTGCGTGTCTATTCGGATACACTCCTATTCTACTGCAACTACGGCCACTATCGGTGCAGTTGCACTACTGCACAGCCGGCCGGCGTACTATTTTCAGTAGTTACGGTCAGTTTTATACGTACCGTCGTATTCGACATCGGTTTGACATAATTCGCCATGGTATTTAAATACTTCGATAAACAATTTATCGAGCGTCTTTCCGAAGACAGAGGGAAAATGGTGTATTTAAAGATCGATCTAAAAATGCTACAACGATAGTAGCATCTTGATATCGATCATATTCAACGGGATAGATTACCCCAATTTCTTCGTTATACTCTTCCGACGACGATGGGATAAATTTTCAATCGTTATAATAGATAATTAATCACGTAAAATTTGTATTCGAGCTTGTCTTACTTTCCCACTGTCCCCCGGTTCTTGCGGTGACCCACTTTCCGACGATGCTCGCACGATTAATTGAGACACGATGATCCACGAATATTTCCGTCGACGCTTAAAAATACTGAAAATGGGTCAGCGGCTATATTTTTAATTGTACCGCAGACATCGACGTAGACGATGTATCCGTTTGCATGAAAATTCGTGACCACCGATCCTATGCAATTTCGATTCGACGGAATAATATATTTTCTCGTGGAATCCATTTCGATGGTCCGAATCATTTTTATTCGATTACTCGTTTATCGAGCGATACAAAACCTGATTTTCCCGCTACCTCCGGAAGTGCGACTCGATTGAAACGATGAACGGCCAGACCGCACGAAATTGTGTTTTCGGCCGAGTCATACTTGCACGTTTCAGTCGTCGACGGTTATTTTTCAAGGCGAGCTCTATTGAAATTTGCAGAAAGGGGGCAAGGGACGTAAAGTTTTTCTCAAGCAGCAGCAGCAGCAGCAGCAGCAGCAGCAGCGGTAGCAGCAGCAGCAGCGGCCTCGTATCTGGTGCGAACTCACACACAAATCGGTTCGGGGGCTGGGTGTGTAATACGGGCGTAGGTACTCACACGCACGACATTTTTTCGTCCATGCAGCGGGTGTGGGTGCGCGCATGTGCACATGTGCGTGTAATACACGAAACAAAGAACCAACGAAAGAACCGCATGCCCGCTCGCATAAATACCCGGTCTCTGGTATACCCTCTTCGAAATAACTTTAGCCTGCGGGACATGATTCGTCATGATCAGCTGTGGCCACGGAATTTTAAGGTGCGCGAATCGAGGCCCATTGTTTCTCTCTAATTCGGCCGGCGGTCAGTTACAATACGCTATGGATACTGTTACTTTAATGATATGCGCTCGCTGCTAATTAATCGGAATTCGATGCGGCATCCGGTGAATATACGCCGCGGAGAGAATTTCTACCCGTGAAACGCACAAGATTTCATAACGATCGACCGACCGATCAACCTTGAAAACACGCACGATCCGATTCGAACGTTTTAAACGGACGGGTAATGGTAAAGAAAACAAAAAATGAAGTACGAGGGTTAATTTATACCATCTAACCATCGCCGAACAATTCCATAGGCAATTGCTGTGAAAATAATAATGGGCCGTTTTAAAATGACGTCGAAATTGTACCAAGGTTTTAACAATTCTCTTTTCCGCCGATCATTCATTTCGGCAATATAAAGTCCGTTCGTCGGTGGTTGGCAGATCAACGGGTACACTTAAATGTATGTATATCCGCGAACGTCTCGCCAGTGCCTCTCATAATAGCCAGTGTTTCTCTGTAATGTACGTGGCTACGAGACTGGACGGAGCCGCGCGATGAATTTCAATGAGCGGCATGCAAAATGCATATTTGCCTAGCAGCAGAATTTGAACGCGATAACGTTGTACAGATACGTAACGGTTCCCTATTGAATTCCAACAAATTTCCAATCAGTTTCTACATTTTTTTTTTCCGCGCGTGTAAACCCGTTAGCCGTGCGAATATTTCCCCCCTCTCCCCCTCCTGCCCCGGCCCTCCTGCCCCGTTCCCGTTGTCCCGCGACGAATGTTAATAAATCTGCCGAAAGATCGGCGGTCAGATCGTTAAATAAATAGATCGTGGGAATTGAATGTTTCCTGGTGACAATTGTAAATTGGAAATAACGCGGGCGTTAAATCCTCGGTAAAGTTATTCTAGCATCCGCTTCGCCTAAATAACGTATTCAAGCCGGGGTCTAATTTCACAGATAACGCGGGCGTCGCGTAATCTAGTTACTAGGCGTCTAATCTAATCGGTCGATTCGGATCATGTGCATGCATACCTGCACGTAAACTGTGTGCGTGAGCTTGGCAACCGTGCGTGCGTACGTGTGCGTGCGTGCGTGTACGTACACGTACGTACGCGTGTGGGTGCGTTTGTGTATCGGAGTGTGTAGAAGCCACTATCGAATTGAAAAAATTTGACTAGCCGGCTGGAAGTATGTATATGTACATGACCCGTCGGGGACAGTCGCGATGATGGCATTCATTAAATTTAATTAGACGGTTCTTTATTTTTAAAACGACCAAGCACGGTTCATTTATTTTCAAATCTACGGTAGAAAACTTGGTCTCGTTTGGGTATAATTACACAAAGTTAAGTTTGTTCCACGTATTTTACGGTTAGGCAAAATTTATCGCGTGATTTCTGCGAATATGTACATCGAGTACCTTAACGATCTACGCCGTTTCGATCGTGATCTCTGCCGCGCAGGTATGCGGTAGTGGGTTAACAATGAAAAGAAAACGGAAGATCGTAAGAGGCAACCGACGACGACGCAGTCGAGTTTTCTTCCGTGGGACGTAGTTCCGGAGGAACTGGAGTCGAGAAAACGGGAGACCGGAGGAGAAGAGAAAGGGAGAAATAACGGGTGTGAGAAGCAGTGCCCTCCGCCGTTCAAGGAGAACGAACCGTTATCGGATATACCCCTTTCCACGTGCAGGTGCCAGCAAGAAAATCGAGAACGCGCTAATACCAGAGATCGCCTGGAAATTCGATGACATTATAATTTCATTCTAAACTAATCAGGGTTCAACGACTGTTTTAACGGAGATTGCTGTCACGGCTCGTGTAAAATTACATTCATCTTATTTTTGGGAACGACACGTTATGACCTATATATCAAATTTTTCGAAAATTAATTAAAACCGTTATTCTCTATGCGATGGAAAATGTCACGTTTGATGTCACGCGTCATACCGCCTGTACTAACAGCGTATTATTCGGTTTATAAATATCACGGAGCAACAATGATTATAACCCGCGAAATTCCATTGGAATCTCATATACATGTATATACGTCGTATAATACATATATGTATAGATATATAGAGTTCACGTTACAGGTATGTGTCTTCGAGGTAACGACGAAACGATACACAAATATACAAGAGGGCTGGTGTCGGCCTGACGTAAAACGGAAACAAGGCCAGTTGCAAATTAAAGAGTCAAGTAGAAATATCGCGTCGTGGATTTTGCAACGGCGGAATACTTTCCCCGGTGTTATTGTTTTCCGAATGCATACCGCTGTTCCGAAACGTAGATTATTCAGGGGCCCGTAAAAAACAGAAAGGAAAAAGTGTGTCGTTAGATCGTCGAAAATAAAGCTTGCCGAAGGATTGGTGGAAATCGTTTCGAAATGCCTCCGCGAAGTGGTTCACGGTAACGAAGCATTTTGTCGACTCATCGAACGTCTTTTTTCGGGTAGAGCGTTTGCTTAAAAATGGCATCGTCGGTACATTCGGTTCGGTTAGGTTCGTACCCGTTCCCCGTAGTATGTTCGTGCAAAAATCCGATGCTCGTTTACGGGATGACTGTTGAAAGGCGGCGGTTGGCGATGGGTCGAGGAGCAAACGTGGTCCTCGTATTTTGCGTCGCACACGAGTTTGCACACATTTACGCGGTGCGCGCATGTACGCAGGAGCACCTGGGCATCTATGCGTCATTGTGGACGATAAAAAAAGCCGTAAGGCTGCCATAACGCAAGGAGAACGTCGTCGACAAACAGCGGCTCGACTAGTAAGGCTGGTTTGTCTTTTCCCTCTTTTCTACGGACGGTCTCCGGGCCCGGCGAATATATGTATGTACTACATGTCTGCCTGCCTGCCTGCCTGCCTGAGTGTGTCTCAATGGTGATCACCGACGCGGTCAACTTCATTTTCCTTACGGGAGAAACGACGCTCTCCTCCACGAAAACTAAAAACATTATACCCATTCACGTAACGACCCGGACGATAATCGTGATATTTAAAAACGACTCCGCGGAGATAATTTTTTTCGCCCGGCCGTGTTTTAAAAATATTTTGAATATTCGCGTTACGAGCAATACCGATTAGATAGTTCGGTTATATTCGGAACCGTGGTAAAAAAAAGGAGCCGAAAAAAAGAACGGAGAAACGAATACAAAAAAGGAAGTCCGTCTTTTGCGATCCAGTCTCTAATTACTAATTCTATCGTAGACATCTAGGAGAAAAAAAAGAGAAGCAAGGTATACCCGGAGAGAAAGAGAGGTATCCTTTTAGCGAGGACAATCACGGCCTCGTAGGCGAGAGAGTCGAAGCTTCAAGGCTCCTGGATCTCTGTTCCAAACTCACGTTCAAGGATCGGTGCTTTGCACAGAGGAATTTTTATTACTACGACACGCCGTACGCGCTCGGCTCGTCGCCGAGCAACATCTGACGCCGAAACGCGTATATATACGTGTTGCAGAGAGGGAGAGATAGATAGAGAGAGAAAAAGATAGCGAGCCGCAAACTAAATTTTTTCAGAAAGCGCGCATCGTCATCGGGATCATTTTTTTATTTTTTACCGCTGCTACATAG
Organism: Mimumesa dahlbomi; assembly: GCA_917499265.3. Lineage (NCBI taxonomy): Eukaryota > Metazoa > Arthropoda > Insecta > Hymenoptera > Crabronidae > Mimumesa > Mimumesa dahlbomi. The sequence continues at coordinate 1,132,905 of OU824124.1, forward strand.
ACTCTCTCTCTCCTCTTCGAACCCTTTGCCGTCTTTTTCTCCCTTGCTCTTTGGCACTCTCTCTCTCTCTCTCTCCTTCTCTCTCGCTCTCTCCCTCTACCTTTCTCATACGTTCGGTGTATCGCGAGATCTATTTATACCTAGTCGGTCGGTGTTTTCAACTTGCAGCGGCACCGTGTAACAAACGTGCGTCGCTCGTAAAAATAGGGGACCTGCACGATACGTTGCACGTCAGCGAAAGAGAAAGAGAGAGAGAGGAAGAGAGAGAGAAATATATGTATATAAATATATATATGTATAGAGAGAGAACGAGAGACAGAGCGAGCGAGACAGAAAGGAAAGAGGGTATGGAATAGAGTGAGCGCGAGAATTCGTAAACCGTCCGGAGAGTCGTTTCGTAGGGTCAAAACGACATCGTGTGACCACACGTCGCAGAACCGTTTTTAAAAGGAAGCGAGGTAGAAAGAAGAAAAAGAACGCGACGGGCTCCGTGTAGAGAAAGGATAGAAGTCGGGTATACTACTACGCGGGAACGGACTGGCGTAACGTGGCGAATCTGATTTCGCGCATTTATGCCGCTAGATCGGCGATGGCCTTGCCAGGAAAACACCGATTTCCTCGTCTGTGTCGGTTTGTTATTTTCGAGCGGTGAGAAACAAACGTGTTCTCGCGTTTGGCGAAGCTGAAAAATGTTGAGGAACCGAAAACAGAAAAAAAAACAAAAGGGAAGAAGGAAAAACGAATCGGTCGTGCGATTCCTCGTTAGAATCTCCATTTTTTCGCGGGGTTCACTCTTTCCTTCTATCCTTTTTACTCTTTCTCTCGCTCTGCGCACCGCACCGTATTTTTTTCCTTCTTTTTTCTCTCCATGTTTTTTTCCATTTTTTATCGTCTTTTTTTTATACCGGGAGACACGGAATTTTTCGTGAATGAACGAAAGGGGTGGGAAGAGAGGGCGCGAATAGAAAAACCGGGCAAAAACACGCAGAAAACGAGAGTGAACAGGAGAAGCGGGCTTAACGTACGTACACACGGCGTGTAGAGCACGCGGCCTGGAGCGCCGCGCGACAAAAGGATCGCTTCACAGACGGATTACGTCATTTCCCAGCCAGCCTCTAACGTCTGGCATTATCTTCGTCTAGCGCTCGTCTAGCCATGGCAATCCCGGTTCTACTAACACCGACGATCATGGTCGTACGCGCGGCTCGCACGCACGTGAGGGACACGCGTATACATACATACATACATACATACATAGATATACATATACGTACGTACCCGTAACTCGCGTCGCGTTAACTAGACGAACGTGTCCGTGAACGGAAAGTACGATACGTTCGTGTGTACGTGCACATACGACTATACACGCACCAAGTACCACCAGACACAAATATACAGAGTCAGAGGAGGAGACAGACAGACAGACAGACAGACAGACAGACGTTAGTTTTATGTATCGCATGCGTGTACGCATATGACTCGCGAATAGCTTTCTCTTTCTCTCCTACACATACGTTCTTTTCTCTCTCTCTTAAGAGCACACGAGATTCGTGTCATCTATCTCTTTCTCTCTTTCTCTATCTCTCGCATTTACACGTATAGATATACTCAAGCATACAGAGAGGAGGCATACAGTACAGTCTTTCTCACTCGATATCGGTTGTTTCTCGCTTTAGGAGCCGAACGGGCGGCCGAAGGCCACCACACTCAGCTGTGGACGTACCTTGATCGTCGAGCGCGAAGAAGTAAAGTGTGGGGCTCCTTTGCCTGTTGTCCTTGTCGCTCGGTGCTAAACCCACCGTTTGTCGGATGAATCGACGAGCAGGCCTTCGTTTTCGTTTCTTGTCCTCCGGCGAGTCCTCTGCCGATTCTCTCTCGCTCGCTCGCTCTCTCTCTCTTTCTCTCTGCCCACCCGAGGGTGTGTAATACCTTGGATTTCCGAATTTCCCTAAACCACGTAACCGTAGATGACCGTCTGCTGCGTTCCGAAGAGGCTGGGGAACGGTCGTAGGTCCATCCTCGTGGAAACGATGGACCACCCGACGTTACGACGTGGCCGGAGAACACTCCGTTTCACTCGGGATCGTCAGTTAACGACGACGTGTTAACGATTCCTGACGAGATTCACGATTCACGGATTTTTCTGCGATCTTCTGATACTCGTAGACGGGGATTGTGTGCGCGTGTATGTGTGTGTTTTTTTTACAGGTGGCACGATATACCTGTCGTCGCTGTAGTTTCGGTATATATTTTTTTCGTTAATTCAATTCGATACCTCGACGAGACCACGGTGTTTAGAGATATTCGAAAGATCACACTTTTCCCGATTTATTATTCTTCTCTCGGTGTATCACTTGTAATATCGTTTTCCAGTTTTCACAAGAGCTTTCGTGCGGTACGTACGGATACTAATCGTACATGCGTGTCACTCGCGCCTTTAAGGACGAAGAGGACGAACAAGTCCGAATGTGGAGTAATAATGGTAGCCGTAGCCGTAACACCGTACACACGAGGAACGATTGCGAATCCGTTTTCTCGAACGATCCTTCCTCTCTTCCTTCTCTCCTCTTCTTCGTTTTCCTTTGATACTCTTAACGCACGACGTATGCAACTGGATCACCGTAGATAGGTGTATCCGCGATGATTCCCATACGCACCGATAGGAAGACTTCACTGGCGTTTTTTCCTTCTTCCGTCTTCTTCGTTGATTTAAATAAAAAAAAGAAAATAATAATTTGTTACGGCACTCCCGTGGTATGCAGCTGCGACGTAAATTCACGCGAATCGAGTTCCTTTTTTTATTTGTGTGTGTGTTTTTTTAAACGAGCTAGAGTATTTCGTTCTTCCCGTATTATAATGTATGTTGTTTTTTTTTTGTATATTATTTGGTTCCTCGTTTCTCAAACGATAATCGACGATTCGAGAAAAAAATTTTCGAACAGTATCGACAACGACGACGACAAACGTGGTAGATATTCTCGCGTGGTGAAGTAAGAAGGATCCCGCGGTTTTGTATCCAGTATTATCTTGCGGGACGACACCATCGAGCAAAGGACCAGCTCCCTGCCGCTTCTTTGGGACACACCGGGGGACTACCTAGTCGTAGAGTGATTGGGAACGCGACTGGCCAAAGCACTTGATTCGCGCGCGGTTCGGTTTGCCCGTTGCTGCGCCTCTCCCGTGCAGTTTTTTCGGCGGTCTCGTGGTATGCGTGCATGCGCGTGCATGTATGCGTGCGGCCGTGCGCGCTTGTATATGTCCCTCGGACTCTTTCTCTCTCGCTCCTGCCTCCTCGTTCTTCCTGTCTCTCTCTCACTCTCTTCGGCTTTTACACACCAGCGTGGTGTTTCTCTTCTGCTTGCACGCGCGCTGTTACACGGAACGTTTTACACAGTGTGCGACCCGCTTCTACACAACAAACCGCCTCCGATTTTTCCGTACGTGTGCACGCTTCTACGCGCGTTATAATATCACGATGTTGTGTAGTTCTCTTCCACGTCTTTCTTTCTTTCTCCCTCTTTTCCCTCTCTCTTTCTCTCTTGCTCGCTCCCTCTTCTTTTTCCTTTTTTCTCTCTCTTTTTCCCTCTGTACGTATCCACCGTGAAGACACCCGAATATGTGTATATATATATAAATATATGTATGTACACATATATATGTATACGTATGTATGTATATAATGGGACGTGTGTACTTATGTATGTACGTATGGATATATATGTATGTATGCGTGTGTGTGTGTACGTGTATACGTCGGTCCGTTCGTCCGATCCGCTGGTCGGTGCGTGCGTGCGCGCCCCGGGTAGGCGAGGGTATAGTTACCGAAATGTTAACCTCGTGGAACCACTTTTTATTGAGTGTCGCAAAATTCATAGGAACCTCGCGTAAAGAGGAGAGGGGCAGAAGCGGCCCCCGCTCTCTTCTCTTCACCAACAGTTTGGCGGGGGCTAACGCGTGAGAGGGGCGGCAACCCCCACCTATAACACGCTCGGTGGCCCCGCGGCACCCCTCCGTACACTCGACAACCCTCCTCCACCTCCTCCACCTCCTCCTCCTGCGCCTCTTCCTCCTGCTCCGACCAGCCTGGTCCTCGCCAATTCTTTGGCCCCACCACTTCCTCGCTAGTGGTCCCCCAACCCTCGCTTTTGTCCCTCTCTCTCTCCCTCTCGCCCTCTCCGCCCGAGTCCATGCAACTCTTCGTTCGTTCCCCTCTCGTCTCGAGTCGAGTCCGCCTGCCCTCCCGACCGCTTCTCCACGTTTCTCTCTTCGTCACCCCACACCCCGAACACCCCCGTACCCCTGGCCCTGGTCCTCTACTCTACTCTTTGCCTCTCTCTTTTTCCATCCGACGTGTCTTCACTTGCCGCTCTCTTCGTTACTCTCGTAGACACCAACCTTTCGCGCACTGTTCCCTCGGTACTCGCCACTGCACCCTTCCTAACCCTCTCCCCCTCTCGCACCCCTACCATCTATCGTTCCGTCCTTCTCGATCCTTCCCTCGATTCCCTCCCTTCGGTATACCCCACTATACCCCTCGTGTACTACCTCAGACCCTACCGCGGCGTTTAGCCCGTGCATAGCCGAACTTATGTACAGTTAGCTGCGCATCGAATAGTCGTGCCGATTTTTCTGCCGGACGGTACGACGTTACAGCTCTCTTTCGTACAGGCCCAAACACGATCGACTCGCGTTATCTCGTTCTCGTTTGCGCGATAGTGATGTCATTCCTCTATCGAATATTACGCGAAATTCGTTTATCGGTCTTTTTACTCTCGTCGTGTTGTTCTCTTTTTTTTCTCCTCTTTTTCTTTCTTCCCCTTACTTTTCACAGGGAAAACCATGTTCCGACTGGTACTTCCGTTTGGGGAACCAATTTCCTTCGGAAGGCGGACGAGGATATCCGGGGTAGATCCCTTACTTCCTTACGATCCGATCGTTCGATCGAGATACGTATGTTAAAGGGTTCGAACGTGGCAATAACTTTTGCAATTAAATATATATGCCGCATCTTTTCTTTTTTTCGTTTCCTCTTTTTTTTTATATATAACAATTTCAAAGTTATTCATTGTCTCCCTCTCGTGCAGAAATATTCAAAAGATAAGCAACGGTATTTTTGCTCGCGTTAGTTCGAGTTCCTTGTAATGTCGATGAATTATCAGACAGCGTTAATCTATAAGCGTGTATCTTTTTAATGTCACTTATAATTCTGATGCATCTGTGTCAATACGCTGCAAGGTGTTTACCTTTCCCTGGGGTCGGGAGTACACCTCTAGATTAGAGCGATAATACCATGAATGCAGATTCGCGTCCTTCGTTGTTTAATCGCGCGCTCGTTAATCGATATTTCGCGGATCTAATTGGGGATTCCAGCAGGCGAGAAATCAGCGAAAATAATTTACGTGCCGCGAGGAAGATTAACGCCTCTACTTTCTCCGAACGCAGCGAGACCGCGCGGCTGGTTAAAATACTTAATAACTATCCTTGGCAATTCGCGAAGAAGACGCGCAACACCGCCGTCACCGTCGCCGTCGCCGTCGCCGTCGCCGTCACTGCCTCCGTCGCCGCTGCGCGAAACTTAACGAGAATCGGTGCAACTAAATTTTTCCAAGAACTCTACTAAACTCGTCAAACGTCGACCTCGATTACGAGTTTTACAGATATAGCGGGGTCAACGAAGATAGCTACTTTTAAAATACTAATGCAACGATTGAGTCGCCTGTTGGTGGGCCACACGAAAATTAAATCGAGATAGACTCATCGTCGGAGCGTGTCTCTCTCGCAAGGAAGCGTGTCAAGACTCGTGGAGGGGGGTGGGGGACGTCGACGACGACGACGACGACGACGACGACGACGAGGATTCTACCAGACTTCTTTCCACAGTCCGAGAACGTTTATTTCGGAACTGTGTCCGCGTAGAGGCGACGTTTGTCGACTCTTTCTAGACCGTCTGTATAAATTGGATGAAGACGTTCCCTCCTAATGTCGGTGGTCTCTTTGTCTTCGTGAGCGTCGTCGAGATCGCCGGCAGGTGTTCCACGCGAGACCACGACTATCTCGAATTTCGTTTATGGGTCGATCCGCCTTCGAAACCGCGTCCAGCCGAGTCCCAGAGCCAATTAATATCTTGCGGGTCATTAGCGAACTCCCGTTCGTCCGCCCTTAATTGACCATCTCGTTCGATCCGACCGAACTCCGCGGTAAGCACGTACTTGCGAATCTAATTGGCGGGTAAGACACGTTCCCTCGGCGAAGAGGTCAGATGTTACCGTATAGCTGTTCGTACGAAACAAAAAAGAAACCGAAGAAGAAGAATCTGTCTTCCTCTCTTTGATACGTACATCAACGACGCTTCGTTTCGATCGCGTTTAGGTGACCGTATCGTTTTCATATTTCCACGTATACACGTACGTATTAGTCAATGTTTGTACATATGCTTGGAATCTGAAAGAAAATTGCTTTGGTAGTCGATAAAAATGTTACCGGTCTGCATCGGTTAGATATGTATGCCATTTCTAAAAATATCATTTCTGAAATAGCATTTTCTCTCGCGCGCGTGCACGAGGTACACGTTCGCAAGAAAATCGCGAGCTCCGTGCATCGACACTATGCGGTTTTTTACGTTCCCGCCTCGAAGCAACGATCGGCTATGGTCGTTTCGTAAACCGCGAGAGTTTATCGTCCGGCTAGACGTGACAGGAGGACGGGCGCCGATTCCGAGAAACTGCGGTGAATCTATGAACGAATTTTTGCCGGCCGCGAGGATCAAAAGGCACCGAATGTCGCGCGCGACGACTCCTAATCTGTAACTCTCTTCCACGTTCCGGCTTATCGACTTTCGACTCCGGCACCGAATCTTCGCAACCATCGACTTTCTTGCGGTCTCGACAGGTAAATTGAGCCGGATCTCTGGCCAACGAGTTTGGAGCGCCTGCTGCCGAGTTTCGTATTACCTGTGACCGAAATTCACTCGATAAAAAAGAATGACAACTCGCAGAAACCAAGGAATCCAGAATTCGATTGTACGATTTCCATATACGCGAGACAACGTTGTCCGTCAGATATAATCGATATGTATTTCTCATCGCGAGCCGTCATTTACTTTGACCGTCACGACTGTGACACCGCCGCGACGACTAATCTTACATTTTGCTAGAAGTGGTGCGACTATCGCGACGATGCAGAATTAAAACCTATCACTTTCCTGCGTACGAACATATTTATAGTGTGACTAACGCGCGTGCAAAGATAAGATTATAATTTCGCACTCGCCAAGATCACTCGGTTGCCTAATGCTCGAACGGTCGTGTTTAGACCCGAGTATTTTTTATTTCACGGAATTACGTCTGTCGTCGGTAACCCAGCGTTTTCCCGTTGAGATTACGACCGGTATCGCGATAGAATGCTCGTCAGGAATATTACGAAGGCGTTCGCGTTTCGAACGAAATTCCCGCCCGCGTTTCCCCGAATCATCGATCCTTATGGGAACGATCTCGGCGAGGGATCCTTGACCTGACTCACCCGAGATCGGGCAAGTGAAACGAACTTCAGCTCCGACCATTTCGCAGATAGCTACCGTTGTCCCGATGTGAACGAATTATAAATTATAAAACGTAGCCGCCGCCGCCGCGCCCCCCGGTTCTACGCAAAGAAATCTCTAAGAAGAAACAATATGACGGGACACACCGTACAGGATAGTGCCGAGTGCAACGAGAGGAAGCCACGAAATTCTGTCGGTGAACGTAGTCTACGGAACCGAGGCGTGAGTTTAGTCCGAAAACTGGTTCCTCTTAGACTTGCCTCGGCAAACGATCGTCCTTACTTTCTCGTCGTCGTCGTCGTCTCACCTCGACGATTCGCTTGGCGAAAATTTTTAACCGTTCGCGAAAAAAAAACAACAAAACATAAAACGATCCACCAAAATCTAACTAATCCCATAAACTCGACGTATTATAATCTCATCGTGTTCTCCCAAGCGAAAGGGAGGTGAATTTTATTGCTTTGTCAAAGAAAAGATTCATTCTTCTAGTAGAACGAGACCGTGGGGGAAGGGGGAGGGGGGGAATCGCTTCGTCGAAACTCGTCATCATAGATGCATCCTGCAGCGTCCTTGGACCGACCATCTAGTTTCGCTAAGGTATTCGTGCAGCATCGACGAGCTCAGGCATAAGATGCTGCTGCTGCTGCGGTCCTTCGCACGGGCCCAGCTAGCAGATTGGGCAGGATGGCTTCCTGCGAGTTTGCTAGTCGACAGAGGGCCATGAACCCCGAACAGGTTGCCCCCTTGGACGTTCACCTCCTGTGCCGCCTCGACACCCGTCCCCCTGGCCCTTGTTCTTGCTCTATCTCGCTCTAAGGGTCCGTTCTCCCCTCCCGTTTCGTCTCCACTCTACTGCTGGCTCTACCACCATTTTTCTGGCCAGCTTCAAAAGCTAGCCACCCTGGGCCCCGGGGACCTGTGTCTCCCTTCTCCCGTTCACCCGTAAGTCCCCCCCACCATTCCCTTGTACCTCCGCATCACCGAGACTGCCTCTTACCCATGAATCTACGCTATATTCACGCCACTCCGGCCGGTGTTAGATAATCTCTCGTGTTAAAAATCTCACTGGCCCCCGAGGGCCTGCGATGAAATTCCTCTCGATAGTCTCGAGGGAAAGATGTTTTGGTTGGAACGCATCGTTATACGGATTTCTCACGAACTCCGTTTGTCGAATCGGTTTTGCTACGATAGGTTTTCGCACGTCGATACATCGTACTTCTACCACGGGATTTTACTTAGGAATTTCACTCGATACATCGTCCGGGCATACCGTTGTCGAAAGTTTTCGTAACGACTCGACGAAATATCGATGTCAACACCGCCTGACGGGGCACACACACGTACGTTGTAAAATTTGCAACGATTCGCGGTATGCCTTTGTTGAGCAAAAGAGAATAGGATCGCGGTGCTGCATACGTGTCAGTCTATACTATAAAGTATAAAACAACGCTGGGCAAACCCGTAAGAACGTCGTCGCCTTCGGGTGGTACTCCGTTCGGTCGTTCTACCAAGCGGATTCGTAGGTCTCGAATATACGTACGGTCGTGTTTCCTCGATGTATCCTCGTGTCTAACGTTACCACGATCGATCGCACGCGACCATCGTTCATCCGTAAACGATGTCCACAGTTTGATCCACGACTGTGGTCCGGTTCGATTCGACATACGTACATACATAGATGGATGCATAGATAGATACGTACGTTCGAGTGTATCGAGTTTGGGAACCGCTGAACTAGAATGCAGCCGCTCGTCTAAACATGCACATTAGAGAACTCTTAGGCAATCGTGCAAGCGTTTCCTAGAGCTTCAATTACGCTGACCAGAGCCATTTCGTCGCGTCCTCGTGGTGTGCGATGGTTACGAAGTAGGTATCGCCAGCGATATAAATTATTTTTATACGATTGCGCTCGCGTGTTCTCCTTACACCGACACCGCGATACCGGCACACGATAAACCTCTTTCGGTGTGAATGCAACGTCGTCGTTGTGTCCGCATCGCGTTGTCCGCGGGTATGGACGGACGATCCCGCGGGTATGGGAAACATTAAATTAAGAAATAGTCGTTCGAAGAAATGGAACTCGGCTTCTTGTCGTCCGTTTAAAAGGTTTATTACGAGCTCATCAGATTTGGCAATCGTGCACGGCACGAACGATGTATCACTGTCACTGTCACTGTCACTTCGCCTCAATCCGACCGTTTCCGAGCGGCCGTGCAGTCGTTCGCCGTCGACGAACCGATGGTCCGGCTTCGTCGGACAACTTCTTGCTTCCTGACCCTTGGCCATTCAGTGAAATCCGCTGGTCACTGAACTTCTGTCACATATTCCAGTCGCCGAGCCCTTCGTCGTCGCTCGACGCTCCTGCGAAACTTCCGTCTTTTCCCGAGGATCGAAGATTTCATTGTTAAACTTCGTAGCGGGTATAGACGAGACATATATTTTTTCTCTACTTTCTATCCTTCTTTCTTTCTTTCTTTCATTCTTTTACTTTTACGAGTAAAAGTTTCCCCGGCGAGAAACGCGCTCGATGATTTTGATTCTTACCGGTTTCGTCGTATCCTCGATATCGTCGTTTAATTGACCATATGTGGATTTGGGGCGTAAAACGATGGCACGCGGTAAAAAGGACGTGAATAATAAAAAAAAAAACGAAAGAAAAAAAACGCAGACAGACTCTTGACGCGAGAAAGCAGGAAGTGCTTCTGACGTTCCTGCAATTTACTCCGACGAAAAAAAAAGAGGAACGAGGATATCTCTTCAGCCCTAATTCAACGACGTACCTTCCAATTACACGCGTGTGCATTCTAACGCATAATGAAAAAGCGGAAGTGCCTTCCCATGCGTTCGTGATTCGAGCGAATTTTTGTGCGATTCGGTTGAACGTGTCCCGCCGTTTAAACACGGACGTTGGAATTAATAAATAAATTCTACGAGGATAACGAGGGGCCGGACATCCGATCCGTCGCAGACGTACGTAATAATAACAACACTGTCGGGAAGAGAATTCGTAAAATTATTACGTCAGACGAGACGTACGATCGACCCGTGTTCTTTTCTATTCCGTAAAGGAAATAGTATTCCAGAAACAGGCCAAACAGGCCTACCACGGACTATAGACGAGAAGCCAGTTCTCGTTTGGTTTTTCGGCAGGTGACAAAACTCGTATTTTTGTTCGTAAACCGCGTGAAGAGAGAAAAAGAAAAAGAAAAAGAAAAAGAGAAAGAAAAAACAACGACAGTCTGCGCCTGTTTCCCGTATACGTTTGTACCTAACACACACGACTAAAGAGTAAAGAGGAGGGAAGGGAATATAAAAAACAAAATAAAAAGAAGAAAGAAAAAAATAACAGAAAAGGAACGAATACGTCCGTACAAGGTTTCTATAAGTACACACGCATCATGCATATCGCGCGTGATTGGCTGAATGCAGCCAGTGTGCGACATTAAGCACGACCTTATGCACTACAAAGCGGGTAGTGGAGCAATACAATCAGCCGAACATTCATCGGATAAGCATGAACGTTCGGCAGCGAAGCCGGTGACGCAAGAAGGCTTGGTTATGAAATCGCTGAAAACGAGGCCCATAGAGGCGAACGATTTTTAGACTTGTTTGCAGATTTCGCGACACCGTTGCATAAATTACATACATAACCGTGCTGATCGCCGTAAATTTCAACGATGCCTAACTCTCGGTATCCACGAGGATGGATACATTATAATGCCCGACGTTGAACTTACGCGAATGAAACAGGTTCGCGGATTTATCGAGAGATTCATTGATATCCCGAAGACTTTCACCGAAAAATCGCGCATCTTGAGTTTCCTTCTTCTTCTTTTTCGCGCGGGCTTTTTTCCCCCTTCATTTTTATATGTTTCTTCTTTTTTTTTGTTTACGGTATGAACGACGATAAATTTACCGCCTATCGTGGAAACGGCGAGTCGTACGAATTTACTCGTAAATAAGAATACACGCTGCGGCGGTAGTAGGGTAAGTTCTCTCGCGGGAGAGAAGATGACGTTGGAAACAAAATAAAAACAATAAAAAAAAATGAAAGAAAATAAAATAAGAATGAAAAGTGGAATACGTATTTAACGTGGCCGGGTTCTTGTTTTGAAGGTTTAAATTATCAAAGAAGATTAACCGTTGTCCGATTAATCAGCGTGTATTCCAATTATCCCGATACGGTTTCGGGACCGCGTGAAAAAATAATAACGAACGCAAAAAAGTCGAACGATAGCGTATCATGGTACATAAGTTACTTTAGCAAATCGCATCTATGTCACTAAATTCGCGAACGATGAAAATCTGCGTCATATATCGTGTATAAAAATCGATGTTTACGGTTAAACGTTTTAAATTTGTTTTACGTCCGCAGCTTTAATCCCCGTGAGTCGTTCGGCGTATTTTTATTTTCACACCGCAAAAGGATTATCCTACGTGTCGCGTGGATGTGTCTGGGTATTTTGCGATTTTTTTTTCTCCCCCATTAATTATCGGGACACGGTTAGACAAGTTTCCGCGGGGTCGATTCTATTTCGACGTCGTCGATTCCCGATCGATCGGGTCCCCGTTGTCCCCCGACTTCATGATTATGTGATTGGACAGTGCGTGGGAACCCCTCTTCCCGGACGTAAGTGACTGCGTAATGGACGATTATTATGCGCATCCTTGCGAATTTCGTCAGAAACGTTTGTTAAACGCGCCCGTAACGCATCGGCCACGGCCTACGCACGATGCAAACAAACCGACGGGATATATTTCGGCTTTAATAATACGATGCGGTAGATGTAAGATAGTTATAATTAGGACTGTATTCGGTCTAGCAACGCGCAGGTTTACCCATGTGAACTTCCTTTTTGCAGTTTTCGGGCATGCCGAAACGTAAAGCCGTTGTCGGGACCATCGCTAACTATTCACCGGTTCGTTGAACACGCTTCTACGAATGTTCACCGTGACTCGGTACGACGTTAAAGAAAAATTCTCTCTTTTTTTTCCCAGCGATGCTTCCCGTACATACGAGCAGCGTACCTGTCCTGCGGCGTCAGTTTATTTCGCGGTGGTATTTAACGACCTCGCAAGACGTTATTTATGTAAATCATTTTTCACAAAATTCACAAAAGGTATTTCGTTTACCGGACTTTTCTTTTCTTTCTTTCTCTCTCTCTCTCTCCCTCCTTCTTTCTCTTTTTTTTTCTTCCTCCTCACCGAGCGTCACAATTACTTTTTCCCCGAGAGTCGACCCGACGGAAAAGCGTTCAACTAAACGTTGAATTTCGCGAGACCGTAGGTACAGAGAAGGCACGCGGTACCGTGTATGCACGTATATGTACGCATGTACGTATGTATGCACGTATGTGCCCGGTTACATGCAGTCTGTACAGTCCGAAGTTAAAAAATAATTCAACTTCAGCCGCGCAAATAAAATATAAGTCCGCGTTCCCACGTGGAAAATCCGGATGACTATTACTAGCAGCTAGCGCGGCGGTGTCGCCGTAAGTCACGGATGCATGGAATTTTTCAATAGACGCGAGAGGGAAGTTCTATGCATCCACGAGTAACCGTGGCGTAAGCACGCGGTTCTCCTGGTATTTCCCATGTGTCGTCGAGGCCCGCGCGTACGGTATACACAAACGTTTTCCGGCTACGAGATCTCGGGGATAGATTCTACGAAACGCCGAAACTTCGCAGTAGAAACTGATTTATCACTGGTTCGATCTCGCGTACGTTTCACGGAACAGGAAGAACCGCTCGCTCTCTCTCTCTCTCTCTCTCTCTCTCTCTCTCTCTCTCTCTCTGTCGCGTATTAAATCCACGACCGAAGGAATGGTGCAACGTCACTGATCAAAATATATTTTTCGTAGGACTCGCGCGGTGAAAACACGCGATTCCAACGGAACCTGACGCTATTTTAGGCAGACCGGTATTGCAATTAAATTCTCAGCGCGATACATGGGTGCGGGGAAACGCATTGGTCAAGGTAAACAGGGGCGTTTTATTATTTGCGCGGCTACTTTGTTTGCGAAAATTACGTATTCGCGCGACGATCATTGTACCTCGGTTACGTAGTCCCCGGGGGTGGTGGATGCAGCGTAGGGTGGCGTATAGGGTGGCGTAGGGTGGCGTAGGGTGGCCGTAGGGTGGCAGAGGGTGGTACAGGGTGGTCCAGGGTGGTAGGGGGCGGGGTTATGGGGCAAGAGATGAGCCGCGGGACGAGTCTGGGGAGGGGGGTATGCGCGAGATCTCTGTTATTTTAACGTTTTTGCGAGGCCGAATGGACAGGTAGCGTGCTAACCGATTCGTTTGCTACCACGTTATAGTTTTGCTCGAGTGGGCGGATGGGGCGGGGTGCAGATCGAAGTGTTATTAATGCTGGTACGCGCGGCGGGAGGCAAACAAAAATAATTAATATTTATCATTCACGATTTCCGCGTGTACGTCCAATCGAAACGCAATATTCCCTCGAGCGGACGCGCTAATGCAAACGCGCCGCGGTACCATCGAAAATTTCGTTCGTAGACCATCCGCGCTAATTCGATAATGCTGATCACGCTCGACGGCGAATGGCTTGCACATTTATTTCCAGGTACCTCTTTTTTGATAAAATTGCAAAAATATAATGCGGCCTGGCTCGTCGATAACGCGCCACCCGTGGAAACGAAATACACGTTTCCCATGCCACTTATATCCACCTCCTACACCCCGTCGTAAATAACATTTCAGTTTAAACGATTCGCTTCTCCTGAAACAAAAAGAACGCAATAATAGTAATAATAATAAAAATAAAATGATAGAAACTTTACGTAACGTTTCCTTCCCGTACCACGTGAAATTTATGATACCGTCGACATAGACGAATATTCCATACTTGCCGTAAGCAGGTATCAACGTAAGTACGACGTACGGTGGCCTTTCTCTTTTTCGCACTCTTCGTCCACACACACATACACACGTGTCCGTACGTGTACGTACATACATACTCGCGCGGTAAGTATATTCGGTGGCCCCGTGTTCCGTAGATACGAATCGCCGAAACCACTAGCACCCGTTTTATTCCCAAACCTTGTGGGAGAGTGCGAGCGGGCAGGATGCAACGAAACAATCGTATGGGAGGAAGAATGGAAAAAATTTTTAGCAGGCTCACGAACCCGTGACCGGACCGGGCCAAAATTCACAGCTCCGCGAGGATGCTCCCTGGCGTATTCTCGTTTGCACGAATGTTTCCTTAACGAATTCGATTACCGGATACCAGATGAGTATCACGCGATAATATGCGAATAATAAAAATTAAACGTTTACCTTAACGCGAGGGTACCGTTGATATTACGCGAAACGATATACGTATGTATACGTATAATACCTGACGGCGTATTACCCTTTCTTTCTTCGTTCGTTCTTTCAGGAAAGAAAATATTTCCATCGAATTGTTTTTTCACTCTCCGCGAAACGACTCGAATCCGACTATCGGATCTGCGTTTTCTCGTAACGCAAGTGCCCCTATTTTTAACGGTCCGCGACGTAAACTTCGAATCGGAACGCGGTCGGCCCCGCGGGATGAATTTTCTTTCGCTGCTGCAACCGGCTAACTCTATTAATATCTACTAAACCGGTGCAAGTAGCTCTGGGAGTCACTATTTTTTTACTCCAACGTACGAAAAGATCAAGAACCCCTTAAATTTCGGCGTAGTTTACAGGACCGTTGCAAAAAAGCTTTCGTTCGAACATCGAGCGCCGCCGAGTCACGGCTATTTCTTTCTCAAATCAAACATTCTGGAAATAAAGTTTCGGCATCCTGCGACCGGCCTGCTGCACACGCGACGTATGTACAACGTGGTACACCCGTGAGCACGCAAACGTGCTTTCGGGGCCTTCTGTACCAATACACACACACACAAACACACACGTACACCTTGTCGTGCACGCACGCGGACACGCCTACACTCGCACGCACTATAGTCACGCACGTTGCAGGGAGTTCGGCCCTAGAGAGATTAAGGCCGTTGCACCGGAACCCTCGAAACACTCGACTTGCGGGACTGCGTTACCTACTGGCTACTGGTTATCGGACTAACCAACGAGTTTGTACTTTCGAAGTCGATTTCGTTTAGACCACATCGATAAAATATATTTCACAACTATTCCAACTTTACCAACTATTTCATAAACGAGCAACTTTTCGAATTCTCAAACCTGTCTACGGACAACCCCCACGTGCACCAACGATACGCGATGATAACGAAACGGATACGAGTCTTTTTCAACAGTGTTTTTCCCCTACCATTACGAATAAACAAATTTTCATAGAGATTCGAGAAAAAGAGGTTCCCCTTCGTTAAAGTTCTAGCCTAGATCCAACGCGGTCGAGATATTTGTACACGTTGCGTAGAGTGGATCGATGAATCAGCCTGGATTCTAATTGCAAGTATCCAAGTAGCGTAAAGTCAACTCACCCGAAGGACGAGGGCAATGCACCAGTGTCGATGCACGCGGGGCGGGTCTCTCTTGCGGGCAGGTGGTCCCCGGCTCAAAGAACTTTTGTCGGGGCGTTGATCTTCCCGGGGCACGGGCTAAGAAAGAAGTCCTGCCGAAGACACCTTCTACGCGAGGATGTTAGCACCGTGGCCGCTAGTCTCGTTTCTTTTTACACACGGTACCTGCAACAGAAACGGTAAAAAAAAGGAAAAAAAACCCGCAAACGAAAAGAAACCGCGGTCCCTTTCGGATATTTTCGACCGATGGATCCGCCTAAAAATAAAAAATCCGCCTGATTTTCGCGTGAAATTCGAAAGCGTGCAGCATGTGGGCCCGGAAGGTCCAGCGATGCTCGAGGGGGCGTTTTATCGAAGGAAAGTTGTACGGTGGCGAGCGGGGAGAAGGAGACAAGCCGTATAGCAGCGTCTTGTGTAACGACGTTTACGCCTTCTCCTCTCGAGACGCCAGATAGATCTTCGGCGCACGGTTCTTTTCGTCAGGAAGCCGCGGAATAAATTCCCGTCGGCGTTCGACCGGGCCCGTGCACCAAGTGGCAAGTTTTCGGAAACTCGACGAGATTCGATCTCGCGGTACACGTTTCCTCTCGGTGAGGTAAAGAAAAAAATCATCTTCCTCGCGATGGATTTTCGATGGATCGTTTAAACCCCCGTTGGTCTGCGGCACGAAGGTGCGCGACGTAGAAAGATCCGGGCGAGGAGGAAAGAATGCGAAGTCGGTTAAAAAGCTCTGTGGGTTCTCAGGAGGCATCGAGGCCGGATCGGTTCGAAGCCGAAGACGAAGCGGGGCTTCGTGCTAGCCGTAGTACACGAGGGCATCGTATTGCATGCACGACTCGCTAGTAAGCCGAGACGATTGCACCGCGGGTAGGGAAAGAAAAAGCAGAGAGGAAGACGAAGAAAGAACGTAGAGAAAGAGAGTAAGAGATAGATAGAGGGATAGAGGGAGAGAGAGAGACCGATAGTGGCGGGGGGGAAAGGGACGCGGGAGCGGATGGAAGCGAAACGAAGCCAAGGGCGAAGGGACGAAAGGGGTACGCTTGCCGAAAACCGACTAGCGATTGCATTAAATAGAAGAAGCACACGATGGTTCCAGCGGCTGCTCGGAGGAACGTCTGTACGAGAACGTGTGTGGACGAGAACACGAGAGGGACGTGGGGGGGAGTGGCGGAGGGTACCAAACGAGGGCCAAGAGGACGCGGAGGGCTGGTGAGGATGAAAAAGGAGGCGGAGGAGGAGGAGGCCAACCAACCGAAGGGTCAGGGGGGAGAGGAGCCTCTAGAAATTAGGTTGTTGCACCGGGACCATGGGTGGGAGAAGCCCAAGGCCCTTGTTACCTTCCCCTACGTGAATTTAGGCCGTTGCACTTTTCGGCCCCGTATGGTGGGGGGCCCAAATAGGAGGAATGCGCTTGGTGGGGCACCGAGGCGCAACGACGAGAGGGATAGCGCATTTAGGTGCAGCCTCGATGAGGAGAGGGGACTCTAGCAAAGAGACAGGGCCGCATCTGGCCTGAAATTTTTCTTACAAGCGATTCTTTCTCCGTTCGTTGGTTAGACAAAATGGGGACTAAGCTTGTTCGTTGAATAATTCGGATCGACGAATCGACGTTGGAAAGTACGTAAGTCGGATAATGACAAAAGTGTGGATGCAACGCCGGGACTCGTAGATAACCATTACGGAGTATTCTAATAAAATATGATTAGCTTATCGGCAGAAAATTCATGCCCGGCCAAAGTGCCAAAAGATATTTTGCTTCGCGGACGACGTGTCCGAATCGCTCGTACGTACGTTATCTGTCGAGCGATGCCCGATGTCAGGCGCCCAAAACAGATACCGACTTTCCTCATCCATGCGTCTGTGACAAAACTTAGACATCTTAACGCCGACGCGGCTGAGATTAGTTTTGCGGAGTCGGGGTCGCGGTGAAACCGAAGAAATCATTCGGGGAATGCCGCAAACAACAATAACGTATCGTGAAATTGAAATTCTCGTTGGTCGTAATACCGGTCGATAAGCGAATGCGAAATACATATCTCGTTGCATAAAGTAGAGAGAGAAAAGGAGGAAGCCATGGCTTACGATGTGCAACAGCAGCATCAGAAGCATCAGAAGCATCAGAAGCAGAAGCAAAGGGGGCCCGGGCGCAGAGAAACGTAGCCCGGGGAACAACTTGCATTTAGGCCGTTGCACCTAAGGTGGGGTTTGCCCACGCCGAAACTCACCGATCCACCGATGTGTGCAAGTGGGTATAAGTTATACACCTATATGCCTATTCGCGAAGAAAGCGGGCAAGTGGACCTAGCAACTAGAGGGGAGGGCACGAGTGAAGGAACTGCATTAAAGTGCCCGGCGATGGGGGGGGGGAGAAGGGGCCACGTGAAACGTGCTCGGTGTCGATGGTGTTGGTACCCATGGGCCACGGTGGTGGTGTAGAAGTTTGGAGCCGTTGCACTTGGGCCCCTCCGTGTCGGTCGTCTTGCATGGTGGCCGGTTAGAGGGGGCGGGGTACGGGGTACCGATGCATTTTGGGACTATTTGGGACCGGTGGTGCATCGGGGGGGAATCGGGGGAGGCGGAGGGGGCCGAAGGAAGGAGGGAAAAGAGGCCCGAGAGGGGCCGTAGCAACCAGAGGAAGATGCCTAGCAACGCGTTGGTGGGGGAAATCGTTGGTGGGCGGGGGCGCGAGGGAAAGCCTAGCATGCATTTTAGGTGCACGCTCTTGGGCCCGGCCGAACCAGGAGTGGGCCCAACGAAACGAAAGAAAGGAGCCAATGCCGGTGGTGGGGGGTACGTAGGGTTCACGGGAGGTTTTCGACTTCTTTGGCCGCAAGAACGCCAACTAGTTTCCTCAGTGGTTCGCAAATTTCCTTCCAAGGACTGCTTGGGATGAAAAATCATTTTTTCCCTTGGATATTATGTAATTACATCACGTTCCCTGTACTCGTCTATTTTCAGAGTCGCTACGACCATTTCTCTTGAAACTATGCCCAGCGATCTCCCCTGAAAGCTTCTATCTTTTCTAAATTTCTCAATGATTACGCGAATGTATTTTTCAATTCATACCCGTCCCCTATCGATTTGTCTAAACTTAGGAAAATTTCAGGAAATATATTATTACACCGTTGGCGAGTAAACCGTGGTCGAAGGTATCGTCGGACACGGGTGTATCGTCGTACGTACTAATATTCCGTGCTGACAAGGTGTAGTACGTAGGTATGTACGTGATAAACCGACGACGGTTACATGATTTTCGTGAAGCTGTCGGCGCAGCTGTCGCGTCACGCTTTGAGAACGTGTCGCGAAAGAGAAAAGAAGGGGAAGCAGAAGGTACGTCATAGGCGTATGAATTTTACGTCGGCCATAAAACTGGGAACAGTGTTGCCTCCCTTTCGCCGGTAACGTCGATGAAAATCTTCCCGGGCAGATCACCCTAGATTTCCGCATCCGTTCCCACCTGTGCCTATCGATCTCGATCTATTTTCCATCGCGGCGCTAACGACGGCATAAATTCGAAAATATTTTTCATTCGGCCCGGTATGTAGCGAGAGAGAGAGAAAAAAAAACATAAAAATGGCGAATTTCGATTCCCCCGCGGACGCATCTGCATAAAATATGTAACTATTCGCGATTCAACCGAGCGGTTCGACGTGAATTTAAAATAGGGGCGTACCCGTTGAATATCAAACAAAATCCCAAAGCATCGCACTCGGCGTTGTTGAAAATCATGCGCATCGACTCTTTCCGTTTCCGACAACGAATTTATTGCCATCGCGTCGAACCGACCAAGAGAGAGGGAACGAGAGAAAGAGAGAAAGAGAGAGAGAGAGAGCCAGAGCCAGCGAGAGAGAGAGAAAGAGAGGGAGAAAGAGACTCGATAAAACGACACTGGCGCGTTCCGGCGACTTGCAGGCCGCGGCAGTGGTGCGCTAATTGCCGCACGCACGCCAATATATAAGTACGCACGTACATACGTACGTACACGCACAGAAACCCGGGGGCCGTCTACACGCGAGCCGGCCGTTATCTGAGATTCAACCGTGGATAATTCGCGATAACCGGCCGTCGCCGCGTTATGGAAACGGTTCTCGTCGAACTAACGAACGAACCAGCGAACGAACGAACGACTTTCAACCCCGTGTACGTTTCAATTCTCTCCTAGAAAAATTCAATTATCCATGAAATTTCTAGCCGCGGTCTTCGGGCCGCGTCGCGATGATCTATCTTTGGCGCGGCCGCGATCTACGTGCCGGCGTTGCGAGATTATAAAATTTGCCTGGATGATAATTTACTTTCCACGGATATTTTAACGGATCCGTATCTCGCGGGGATCCAATTAGCCGGTTAATAAATAGGAAATGTACGTTTATAGAAACGTTGGATATAGATACACTTATATTAGAAACTTTGCTCGGCGCCGGATAGAGAAGACGGGAACGAAATTGAAAATTTTCATGAAAATTTCAGGAAACTTTTACGGACCAACGGCGGCTATTTGGTAAGTGCATCGAACGACACCGCGCGGCGGAGCAATTATATTTACGGGGCTAATATCGGCCAAGTAGAAACCAAACGTGATCTTCCGTGGGACGTGTAAAGATGTAGTCGAAAGCTTCGTTTACGTTTCTCGCTGGTTGTTTTCTTATTACGTTGACGTCGAAGCGACAGAGAATCCCGAGTAGCTGGACCAATTCTCAGCCACTGTATCGAGAGACTCTTTTATTATTCGTCCACGTCGTTTACGGCCTTGCCCGGTAAATATCCACGGTGAGTGACAGACAAACTTGCTCCCTCCTTTTTCCTTTTGTCTGCCCTCCGCGAAAGGGCGGGTTTCTCATTTCCTCTGTCCGGTATCCCCGGCATCCCACGTTGCTCTTACGCTCGCCTCCTCACTCTATCGACCGACTCGTTCGATTCTACGTTACCCACTCGAGCTCTCGCTGTATCGTCAGCCAACCCTGCATCCCCCTCCGCCCCCCTTTACCCCTCGCTCATTCCTCGTTTCGCCATCCCCTTCGGCCGACTTTGCTCACGGCGAACCGATACTGACGTAGGTGTTTCGTTTGCCGCTCGAGCCACAAGTGGTGTGCACCTTGTTGCTCGCAATCGGCATAATAGCGCCTTGCCTTTCCCTTGCTTTATCCTTTGCCTCTGCCAACGGGACGCCGGAGACTGTTGTCTAGCCGGTCAACAATGAACTATCGTAGAGAGATATCACCTGGAATAAATGGAGCATTACTTAACGTCGCGGTACGCCGACGTTCACCGCGGACTACCATGGAGGAGAGAGAGCAAGTTTAGGGGATGATAATTTCAATCGTTTTACACGATTCTCTTTGAGATACTATTATTCGCGACGGTAAAAATATCTTGGCATTGGGTGGTACGGATATCTCCTCCCTTCTCTACCTCTCCTCCTCTTCTTCTTTCGTTTTTTTTTTCTCCTGAAACGCTTTGATAAATGGTGAAGTATCTGTATTTTTTCAAGCGCGAGATTCTCACTGGTCCGGGGGAGGTCGAACGAGTCCCTAGGCCAGGCCGAAAGGCGTGCGAAATTTGCTCTCCTTATCTCTCTTTTCCCTCTGTTCTATCGGCATGTATTTATCTCGTTCCCTCCGCGTGTTTCTTTCTCTCTATCTTTTCGCAGGCACTCCCTACTCCGTGGCGGAGCAACACGGAGCACAGACTCGTTGGTAAGGAGGCCATATTTCATAAGACTCGCTGCTTTCCTCCGGCTGCTTTCCTTTCCTCCTCCATCTCCACCTCGTCCCACCATCTCCTCGTCCTCCTACTCGTCCTCCTCCTTCTCCTCCTTCAGCTCCTCCGGTTCTTCTTTCCCTTTCCTTTCCTCTTCCAGTGGTCGAACGGTCGAGCCACTGGAGCCCCGTGCCGCTGTCAGAGTTTCTAGCAACGCTTGCGCGACCCATTCCCATCTCGTTTTCCCCATCCAATCCCATGGCCCCTGCCAAGCTCAGTACTGCCAGCCGCCGATGTAATGTTTCTTTTATTGATTTTGCGGCGACCCGCGGAAATTATACGGCCCATGGATGTATGCACGCCCTGGCTCCGCGCTCGCCCGCTCGCCCGCTCGCCCGCTCGCCCGCCCGCTCGCTCGCTCGCTCGCATCCGTGGAGGATGGCTGGTTGACTGACTGTCTGGTTGGCAGGCACGCCATCATCCCTGACGACGACGATGACGATATTAATCCTCTCGGAACGTTTTCCACGCTTCCGGTGCGACGAGCCCACGGGTGTCCTCGGCGACGGGGATCTCGAGCAGTCATGGAAATTATAAGCTTTCTCCTCGGCAAGACTTCCTTTCATCTCGGTGATCCGGTATTCCGTTCGCGGCTTCAGCAAACGACTAACTACTTCCAGTGGGACGAACGGGGACAGGGGGGAGAAAGAGGGGGAGAGGGACAACGTTCGAGGATGATGGTGTTACCGTAGGTCGAATCGTACGTTCGATAAAATATAAACCGACCATTCGGATTTACGAGGCGATTGTGAAATTGCACGCGGGAGGAACGTTCTCCCTCGTCGTTTTCGTATTTGGATCGTAAGCAAACGAGTCCGGCGATGGGACACCCACTTCCGGTGACCGACGTCGCGCGTCGACGTCGATAGGTCAAGGACGCTCTCACGGTTCTCGAGGTCAGGTCGACAAATCACCCTTTCCGGCGCGAACGTCCGTGAAAAAAAACACACACACACACACACATACGTATACACATATACAGGAAGAGGATAGGGCGGGAAAAACGAGAGAGAAACAGAGAGACAGACAGAGAGAGAGAGAGAGAGAAACGACGAGAGAATCCAACACCCTTCGGGTCCCTCGCTCATCGCCGCTCCCCTTTGACCCTAAAAAAATACAAATCGCACGACCAATCCTGGCCACCCTCCTCTACGGTTTTCGTTCGCTTCATCGGCCACGAAATTACGTGACTCGCCTTCAGCACTCGGATATATACATGGTAACCTGCGAGACACATGTTCCCGGACGATCCGCGTATCACGGATACGGTAATTACGCGAGAACGACGCGACTCTCGCTGTATAATTTACCGTTTGTATCTCGACGACCCTGAAGATCGTCGATCCCGAGGGTTTCTATGTCTCGCGCCACTTAAACATGTTTGTCTGATGAACTAATCGTTTCGTCCGACTATCGGTTCTCGATTACGCTTCATTATCACGTTTCACGCGTGTGCAACGTAACTGCGTGAAACGCGAGGATAATACGCGTACGGCCGGATAGCGGTTTGTTAAACTATAGCCTCGATGATATATCATCCTGCGGGATCGATCGACCAGATTAGACGAAGCCACGCTTGTCGACTCTAATTGCCGGTGTGCTCTACACACGCAACGGTATCGCCATTGACCCTTGACGGTTTTCACGGCGACCGATCAATCGTTTCGGTTATTTACGATATATATTTACTTTTTCCGCTCTTTTTTTTTTATTTTACCCGGGGCCGCTGGCCAAAGAGGATACAACCGCGCAACGGCGTCGCAAACATTTGAAATCGAGCGCGTTTCTCTTTCATCTCCTTCCGCTTTCACCAGCCGCGAGCTATACATGTACCACGTACATACGTAGATACATACTGTATGTACATACACGTGGATATAATATATATTTTGACCGATTTCCACGGTACGTCCATCGCTCGATCCGATTCGTCATACGGTATCGTGACGTACATACGAATAAACCGGAAGAAAGAATCGTATCGATACCAGTGGTCGTGGCGGAGGAGAAGAGGGGGCAGATGTGAAAAAACAAACGAACCGGTAAATAAATAAAACGGCGGGATAGAGGAGGGAAAAAACGGAAAATCTCGGCCTCGATAAAAATCCACGTGCTCGCGAGGTGTAAAGTTAATAGAGAAAGAGCTAGACAAACGGTGGTGTGGATACACGTTACCGGATAGAGAGAGAAAGGGGTCGGTAGGGGTGGAAAGGTGAGAGGTTGGTCGACCACGTGTGTCGGTGCGTGATGCTACCGGCGTTGGTACTCCGGGGCGTACGTGACTCTCGTTTTCGCCGGGTGCCGTATAGAAAGCGAAAACGGGCTCCTACCTACATTTCGCCCATTCACGCAGAGAGCCCGAGAACGAGGAGGAGGGTGGCGGAGAGGGTGAGAGAGAGGAAGGCTAGAGAGGAGAGGAGGGGTGAGTAGAGGAAGCAGGGGCAAGGGCGGACGGCGGGGGAGCGTAGAGGTAGGGAAAAAAAACGAAGAAGGAAGGAAAAAGCGTAGAAAAAGGGAAAAAGCAGGACGCTGCCAGGCAGTGGCACTATCAGCAACGACGCGCAACGAAAAAGGGTGTTGCGGAGAGACGAGAGGAGTAAAAGTATATAACTACATATAGATATATATTTGCATATACATATACCCACACGTTTCAACGTTCGTACGTACACGGTTGAACGTATACAAACGTAGAGTTATAACACACTAATAGATACGCCGCGTACGGATAGCACGTTGCTCCCGCGCGCGTAGGATACGTTTGCAAAACGGATATATGTGTACGCTCGAGGGTAGGTGGTCGGTGGAGGAAGAGAAGGTGGGTGGTAGAGGGGAATCGCGAAAAAGGGTGTAGGTTCGTCGCGGATGGCTTGCGGGACGGCGGGTTTGAAACGATGAGGGTGGAAGAATGAGAGAAATGAACGATCGCATAAGAGAGCGAGAAGGAAGGTGAAAGAGAGGAGAGTTACGAAAACGAAGAAGGATAGAGTTGAAACGAAGAGAGAAAGAGAGAGGGAAAGAGAGCGAGAGAGAGAGAGAGAGAGAGAGGTAAAAGGGGAACTAGAGTGGAGAGAGGAGCAGCGGAGAGACGAAACCGAGAGAAAGAGAGAGGTAGAGAAAGATGGAAGAAAAAGAGGGAAAGAGAAAGAGAAAGAGAGAGAAGTTGAACGCGGGGTAAAAAGGGTGGCTAGGGGGTTGGAACGAGCGGGAACGGGATGGGTTCGTTGCCAGGGATGAAGTACGTAGGTATTGATCTATTTAAAGCCTAGAGTTCCAAACGAGGTCCTTATTAAAAAGCGGAATGAAACAAGGGGCGCTTCGTCCTCCGCCGTCACCCCGCAACCCTCTTTTCTTGCCTTCTTTTCCTTCTTTCCTTCTCGATCTCGTAACGGGGTTGCCTCTTAGTTTCTTCTTCGTTTCTCCGCGAGTTTCTTCTTTCGGTTGTCTTGCTCTCGCGCTTAACTCCGCTGCTCTAGGGTCGGTTTGGCAGCGGGGTAAAAAAAAATGAAAAAAAAAAGTTGCGTAGCGAGCGGGCGGCAGACATTCGGCAGCCCTTTGGATCTCTCCCGAGTGCCCACCCACGAGTCAAGGATCAACGTGGACTTTCGCAGGTTTCGTCGTCCCTTTCCCAACCCTTTTTAGCCGTGTCTCTCCTCGTCGTCGTCGTGGTTACTAGAAATAATAGCGAGTCGGTTAGCGAGAAGACGAAGAAGACAACGAAGAGAAGGAAGAAGAAGAAGAAGAAAAGAATATGTATAAATCTCGGCTTCCCGCTCGACCGGTTAAACAGAGGGGAAAAAATAAATAAATTTGTCTCTCGGTTCCATGGTCGAATTCGCGTGGATGGAACTTGGAAATATTTTCTATCGAAATTTTGTACCGACGGCAACGCGATAAGGATTTTACAATTAACGACCGAAAACCGAAGCGAAAGTCGAATAGTGAGAGACAGCGAAACAGAGGGAGAGACAGCGAAACAGAGGGAGAGACAGAGAGTGAGGGCGGGAGAGCGATTGGACGATTCGATGAAAAATTTCGGTCAAATATCATGCCGGGATAACGATGATCAAAGCGTTTTTATTGAGTAAAATACCGGAACGATTTGCGCGAGGTGGATTTTTGTTTTATCGAATAATCGCGCACGATAGTCCGACAAATAGTTTGACGAACGTGCGGATTTCCACCGTTCGTCGGAATTTCACGTGCACGTCGGACGATGGTGTGTCCGTCGGTTCCGTTGTCCTTGAACCGTATAACGAAAACGGACGAGGAAAACGGATAGGAAAAGAGCCGTGCACGGGCGAACGCTAGGCACGGCAAGTTGCCGTCGGATATAAAATGCAGGATTTTAAAGCATTTTAGTATCGATCCTCGTTTTTAGCACTAGACGCGAAACTCCCTCATCGGTGGTTGGTGGTGGGGATGTACCTGGACCGCGATGGTGGGAGATTCAGCATCCCTCTGGCACCCAGCCCCTGTCGCGGGGTTGGCTTGCCAGAGCGATGCGTAGTTATACTGGATGTATAAGTGTGTAAATGCATAATAAAACTCACGTGCTGAGCATCAGAGGGACGTAATTCCTGCTCCCCTGATTTTACTAAAGCAGCAAAAAACATGCAGTTCCATTTGACGCATTTCACTGGCTGCTACATATCGGGGATAGTTCACCCCCTTGCCCTCCGTACCCACCCTATCGCCCCTTCCTCCCACCCTCTGTCCCTCCGAAACCCGCCCGACCACCCCCACACGTAATTCGATGAATTTCGTTTATAAATTAACATGGCCATTTATAATAATTAGCCGCATTACCGTAGAAAGTATATCTATTATTATTTCGCGTAGCAACGAATGCATTTCATAATTATCTCGACAGTTAAACAAACAAAACCGGGAAGAGAGATCTTTCTGTCTCTATATGTATAATTGCGCCCTGTTCGGTGGATGTCGTAAATATTCAATTAATAAATTAAACGAAGGAAAACGACGATCAATTGTTAACTCGCGTATCGACGCAATATTTACGCGATAAACGTTAGCAGTGTGTAGGTGTATTTCGTCGAAACAATATACAATACATATAATATACATACATATGTACGTATATATGTATATCCGTGGTAATCGGTTAGCAGAGTCCACTCGGATCGATAGATCCGATTCGTCTATACAGGACGTGTACGTATACGTATACGGTGGATCTATCTTTCAGTCGTTTAAACGTGGAATTCTCGAAAGGTAGGAATAACTCCGTTGGAAAAGCCGTGGGGCTTAGCGCGTACCACGGTTGTAACTTTATGAACGAAAACTACTGGCGTTCATGGAGGAATGCGTCGAGTAATTATCGATAACCTGTCACGGATTTCACGTAAACGGGTTGAACGTTGGACACGCTGGAAGTTCAGGGTATCGTCTTTATACGATCCCTCTTTAATCGGGCATGAAAAGAGCTACCCTGAACGAGGAGTCGATGACACGGCTGGACAAGATTTTTGCCTGTTTCTTTACGCACTGGGATATACGCACGGCAAACGCAACCCTTCCCGATATCGTAAGCAGGATACCGCCTCGCTTTTCTACCCTTCCCTTCTTGCACGCACTGTTGACCGTAGAGAACACACCGTGTGTTCTCTCCCCTGGCCTGGTTTTTTCTATTAATAGAAAAAAAACCTCCGGTTTGTCTTTTCCTCCTGCTGTGTACCAAGGAAAAAGGCGACCGCGTAGGTATTTCGATGGACGATCGCCTAGAAACAACCCGCGATGATCGACAGCCCTTTAACAGGAAAATGTTTTCCGCCACTTTCATCTTTACCGTTCGCTCACAAGAGCCACGCTCGACGGCTCTCTGAAGCTTGCAATCTTTTCGCGCGCGTAAATTGCAAAAATTACCGGAGGAGTCGTTCCCCTCGAAGGGCGTCAACCGGTATTCCGTCGGACGTTTATGTAACTTTCGTAAAACGACCGCGATCTCGGGGAAGAATACCAGCTACTCTCGAACGGAAAAAGAAAAAGGGAGCGTGAACGTCGGTTACATAAGATTCTAAACTGGTACGAGTGCCGTGCTGGCGCGCGTATTGCAGCAAATTAGTTGGGAAAATATTTAAAAAAAATGAGCGAGAGAGAGACAGAGGAGGAAAAAGGAAAGAGAGAGAGAGAGAAAAAAGGAGCAAATAAAAAGGAAAAATAACGCTGCCAGGGGCGGCGCCGATGGAAAGACGCTTAAGGGAGGAACGACGTTGCCAAGGGTAGCTAAGAGGTCTCAACTTTTTCAACTGCTATGTTATGTACATCTGTATATTATACATACATACACGTGTACGTACATACGTATTCTTGGTTGCTCATATCGGCATGGCTTTTTTTTTCTCTTTGATTTTCAAAGGCACGCGCGAGCCACTCTAAAAGGGCTTCATTCTCTTTCGATACGATCGTATCGTTGTTAGCCCGATTAAAAACGTCCTCTATAAATCACGGGCGACGATTTTTTTTCACAAATCGAACTATCATCCGCGCAGAGAGTTCGGGGGGAAAAAATAACAGGATGATGGAAACAGGGAATTTTATTATTTTACGATAATCGACGAACGGGGATGAGGAGAGAGCCGTTGATAATAAATTTGATGCGTCGCGCGTAACCGTGCACACAACCGCGTACAGAAATATAATGACTAGCCATCTATAGATTTATATACATCTACTACAAAGTATACACGCGCGTACATACATACATATATTCGTGTACACGTGCGTACACGTCCACGTATATGTGTGTATAGATATACAATACATATGGATACATACATCTGTAGCGAGAAAAAGAGAAGGGCAGCTCTCGGCATCTCCGGTGTGCTCATGCATAATTCAATCAGAGTTAGACTAGAAACGTCAATACAGCTCGCAGATTATTTCTTTTCCCGGGCTGCTGCGCTCTCCCGCCTAGTCTTTTTCTCTCTCTTTCCCGCTCTCGTTCTTCCCTCTCCCTGCCTCTCTGCTGCCTCTCTGCTACCTCTAGCGTCCGGAGAGAAGAGGAGCAAAAGCGAGAGGGGAAAAGAGATTTCTCCTTCTGGCGCCTATCTGGCTCCCCTCCCTCCCCGCCCTCCTACCTCGCCCCGGTCACCCTCTTCCATCCCCACCGCTCTTCTTTTATATTTTAATCAACTAATTCTGCGCAATGCGTACATTTATTGCGCCCTTTCGGTCGGCGGTATCCGCCTACCCCTTCCCGCTTAACAGCCAGCCCTCTTCCACCCTCGCCCGGTGGTATACCATCCCGCGTTTTAATTGCAAATCTCACCTCGTCCGCTGATTCGATGGGATTTTTTCGCTGCCGGCCAATGAGAACGATCACGACCGATGCCGGCTTTTGGCAAAGTCAATTTTTTACCGCTCTTCTTTCCCTCCCCTCGCCCTTCGAACCCTCGCGACACCCGCGTATACCAGCGTTCGACCACCCCCTCGCGACCCCCCGCCGTTCCCCCCTCCGCCCACCACCCCCTGTCACCTCCCCCATTGCAAAACCTCGTCCCTACACCTGCCTGCCTATCGCCAGGAAAAACACACCGTTGTTTCTCTTTATATCCCTCCGATTCGTAATATTGTTAATTAAATGTCGTAACTCGCCTCTTTGTATTTCACTGGGCATAATGATATTAATTATCTGCCGTGACTCGTTCGTTCGTTTGTTCGTTCGTTCGTTCGTTCGTTCGTTCGTTGGTCCGTTCGCGAGTTCGAAACGTTTCTACGGTGTAACGGTATTATAATCGGATATATAATAATCTCCGATCTGGAGAATAATTCCTCGGCGGTTTTCGCACGCACGGGATACGCGACACCGCGGACGAATCCCGCCGGTTGTCTGGGCCAATATATATGGGAATATCCGGGCACATGGTTGGCGTCTCAAGAGCGTCGACTACTCACGTAGGAATCCATCCTGCGGGGGGGAAAAAATATTGCATTACCTTCTACGCTAATAGTTTCCTTTGACGGCCCATCAGCGTCTGCCTTTAATCTAGGCGGTCACAAAGGAACTCATCCTTCACCCTCTCGCGCACACCCTCTCGCTCTTCCTCCCCCGACTCGCCTCCTCTCTAACCCCCCCGTCTATCCGTCTCTCTTTCTATCCGTCTTTGTTCCCCTCGTTTCCTCTCGTTTCCTCTCTCGTTCCTCTCTCGTTCCTCTCGACGTCGAACCACGTACGCGTATGCACCCGTAAAGCACACGCATTTGTCCGTGATCCGCGGCATGCCGCATACGCGCGGCTCCGAGGAGGGGAAAAAAAAAGGAGCAGGAAAGAAAACTCGCGCGAGGGCCGACGAGCACGGTGAGAATTATCGCGGAGGTCGTCCTGGGTTGCTGACGAATAGCCCCGTGGAGGTAACGTTGGAGGGCAAGGGGGGACGAAGATTCGAGGAGGAGCAGAAAGAGGGTGGAGGACGGACGGAGAAAGGGAAAAAGAGGGAAAGCCGTTTTTTAAACGCGAACTCGCTTCGGCACCGCGAACCTCTGTGTTTTACACAGTCGAGGGTATGTTCTTCTCTTTTTCGCGAGCCCTGCCCCGTCCCACCCTCTCATTCAATAGTACCACCCTCCTTTTAGCTACGGGTACTCTCTTTTTCTAACCAACCTCCCTTGACTGTCTTTCTTCGACGTTCTCCTAACCCAACCGCTTTCCCTCTTCATCTCGCTAACTCTCTCTCATCCTACTTCGTGATACGATTTCAACCCCCTTTTTTGCCTTGGTTTGCCATGCCTTGCCACGCCATGCCATGCCATGCCATGCCATGCCTTGCCATGCCTTGCCTTGCCTTGCCTTGCCTTGCCTTGCTTTGCCTTTCCTTGCCTTTCGTTGCCTTCCCTCGGGCAGCGGGATTCTCCCTCCCACCCTCCGAGCGACTACCTTTGCCTTCGGGTAAAGAGGGAAATGAAAGCGAAACTGTTCAGCGGTGCTCTCACCCGATTCTGTGTCTCTCTTTTCGAGTCTTCTCTTTTCGTTACACATACACACACATAGATATACATAGGCGCGCGCGCGCTCGTGCACAGCTTGTCTCCGTCTCTCTTCTTTCCTCTTTCTTTCTCTGTCGTTCTCACCCCATCCGTTTCGCTTGCCGTTTCTCTCCCTCGTTTCTCTTTTTTCACCCTATCTCGCTCCCTCGCGCTCTTGCTAACGCTCGCCACCACCACCACCAGCACCACCACCACCGCCACTACCGCCACCGTCACCCACCCACCCCCCCCGTCCCCCTTCCCCTTTTCCTTCCTACCGTGTGTCAGCCCTCCTCGTGCCACCCTTCTAATTTTTCCACCTCTTTCACTAAAATTAAAATCAATAGTAGCACCACGTGCCCGGGGACTCTGCCAGGAACACCGCCACCCTCATCAGCTGCCGCGTCCCTCGAACCCTGAAAAGTACTCCAAAATAGTGTTCATATCGATACTTTCTCGGCATCGGAATTTCCGTCGTTTTCGCGCGCGCACCGATTCTCTCTTTTCCTCTCGTTTTCTCTTCTGGGTATATCTCAGTTACTCGGTACACCTTTTCTTTTTGCGTCCCTCCCTCTCGATCCCCCTCTGTTTCCTTCCGTCGCGAGGTTTTGCATTTCGTTGGAAATTCGTTTGTCTACTCGTACGAACCGAGCGGATTTTAATCCCCTCCGCACGAAGCGGCCGAATAACACGGAATATTATTACATACGCGAGAGAAGTGAGAACTCGCCTCGATTCCGGAGGCACGAAATATCCCTGGAATCACGAAAGGATAATCGGTGTACCTGTTGTTCCTATATACATATATATATATATATATATATATATATACATATGTAGGTATATACATATACACGTATTCTATGTATACCGACAAGCCATTCGTTAAATCGAAGTATTTTAGCCACCGGTATCGGTCATCCGATTTGTTAGTCAAATTATTCCTCTCGATCAAAATCAAATGGAACATATCCATCGGCTATACACACATGTACATATACATATATATATCTATAGATATACACGTATGTACTCGTATAGGGATGATATTTTTTTCTCTCCAACAAATACCATTCCCGTTCCTCCAGCCTAGTTAAACGCGTTTCATAGGCGGGCCAATCTCTCGTTGCGAGAGAAACAAATCTTTGGCTAATCGGTGAGCGAGTCTTTAACCGGAAACGGAAATCCCCGGTCGAGGGCCTCGGGCCGACTACCTCTCGGCAGCGCCGGACGAGTAACAGGTAAGGTTCGATCCACGGTTAAAGCATACAGGTGGCCGAGCACGCTTTCATCATCCTTTCCACGTGTGCGTGTGTGAGTCCGTGTCCGTGCATGGATGTGCGTCCGTGTGCCACTCACGAGCATATGTTTACCGGCACGAAGAAAACGAGGAGAGGGAGAGCTATCGGATAAGGAGCTGCGACGATGGGGTTGGCAGTGACGCCACCAGCCGGTGCTTTCGTATCGGAAAACCCACCCCCGCGACACATTCGAACAGCCCGGGATCCCGCTGCACCCTTCTCCGGGTACCAAGGAATTTGGCCAAGGGGTGGAGAGGACATCGTGAACGGCAGTCATTCCCTCAAGATCGCCGACCTTGTATGTCCTGTTTGTAAACAAGGGGATAACGACGAGGGGGGGGGGGGGGGTGGCAACTGGGCTGGGTATAATCTATGTTTTTTATTCGATACCGATCAGGTACGCGTGGACGCGTTACGTGGCTCGCGCATCGAAAAAATATCGTACGATTCTTACGGTCGACGAGGCAATCTAATCGGATTAATTAAACGACGGTGCGGAGGCTGTTCGATCTACCTGGTCGAACCTCGTCACTTGCGATGCCAATTGTCAACGATAATGTGTTTAGCAAATAATATGTCCCGCGTTTTGTGATCGCTGTCCCCCCGGTCCTACGTAATGGTCGCGCTTAATTAGCAAAACCAATTAAAATAATTAACGTAAACTCTAATTTCGTGCCGCGTATAAATTGGCCTGTCGTTGATGCATTAAAACGGTTACGGAAAAGGTATATCGGGGGCTGGCCTGCAGCATCGTTATTATGAAAAATAAATAATCTCCCTCTCGCTTCTGTTCTATCTCTCTTCGCGATCATATTTATTCGTTGTTGCTATCGATAAAAAAAATGGGAAATAAATAAAAAGTGGAAAAACACGGTTTTGAAAACGGTGTCTCTTTTAATTCCGTATCCCCTCGTTTCTCCATTTATCAGCCATAAGCCGCCTGTACTTTCTCTATCGGCGGGGGCGGGGGTGGGGGAGATATCGATCGAAATCTAGCTGATCCGATTAATCGAATCGAATCGAACGAAAGACAGGCCTTTGGTGGCAATTACCGTGTCCGCGTGCCGCGTTGAAAGAGCAAACGATCGAGAATCGTTGGTGTTTTCCGCGCGCTGCCGTGTCTCGCGGATGACGGCGGGGCAAACGTTCCATCGGCACGGGGCGATTAACGACGTCCCGCGTCGCGACGCGTTCTCCGTCGAAAGCGGTCGCAAGCCGGTGGATCGTGCCGTCAAAAGCCATTTCCCAGGAAGCGCATCGCGTCGTTCTCGTCGTTCTCGTTACGAGCCTGAGCAGTGCCGTAACCGGTGCTCGTACTTTTCACCCGGCTGAATCGTTTCTCCGGCACCCTTGCGGCCACCTACGGCCCACCCACCCGTGCCCATCCTCTTATGACGCCCCTCGCCGATTCCCGCGGCAGCGCCACCGGCCTCTCTCTCTCTCTCTTCTCTCTTCTCCTGTATTCCGGGATGCGAACGTGCCGCCCCCACCAGCGCACTCCCCACAATGCGATGGTGGTATTGATTTAAAAGTACATTCGTGTTTTCATAATGCCGTATCTGTACCGACGCTCAAGCGCGCCCTCCCCTATACACTACCCCTTCCACCCCCTTCGTCCCCCTCGTCGTCGTCGACGTCTCTCTCTCTCTCTCTCTCTTCCCCCGAACACCGTCCCCGCCGCCTCGACGTTTCACTCTTCTTCGGTCTCTTTTCAATCTTTTTCAACTTCCATACAGATCCTTTTCTACCCCGGTGGGTCTCTCTTTCTCTCTGTCTGGTTGTTTCCTTCTCTTTCCCTTTCACCCTTAACCTCCTCTCTTTAGCCCTGGCTCTCTCATCACCCACGCGAAGGTATAATGTTGCCGCCCTTCGCTCGCCACCCTCCTCCCACTGGCGCCCCCCGCCTCGCCCCCGCCGTTCTATCATGTCGATGTTCTTTCTTTCTTCCGCCGGCACGTACGCCGTGTCCCTCTGTCTCCGTTACGTGGACAGGAAAGGACGATACGCGAGTGGTACGATTAAATCTGCGTTAATCGGTTCGCCCGATAATTCGATTCCACGGGTAAAAATAATTGGCCAAGAGCGCGGTGGCGTGCATCGATGGGCAGTCCCGCGTCGTTCTGTTGGGGATTCGAGCGCGACACTTTCGGGGTTGGTGGGATGCATACGTGTATATCGGTGGAAAAGTTTGCTACGAGTTCGTCGTACGGGCATGTCTCGATTATGGAGTCGGTTATGCGTACGCGGTTAATTTTTTGTTTATCTATCCGACGGTTCGTTCGTTTTTTTCGTACATATGTATATCTATAGCTGTTTTTCTTTTTAATCGAACGATTTTACGTTCGATAGACGATGCTGAAGGGTAACGGCGTACAATATGTATAGCCGGTAATGTTTGTAGACGTTTGTTTATCGTTCGGCACGCATTGTTCGAGGAAAGTACGGTGACTCTCGAGGAGTCGCTTTCGCACGGGAGGTAAAATGACAAAGGGCCAAAGAAATTAGCGCGAGAGCCACGGCACGGTTACTATATACTATAAAACCGGTGTGGGAACGTTGTAGTATAGATATAGGTATAGACTTTCGAGAGTTTAACGACGCGCTCTTTTTCCACGGAGCACCTGCCCGGTTTTTGCAATCGTCTTTAATAAACAGTAATTATGGCCGCGCACACGTTCGTCCATCGCGAGCGTGCGTGTCCCATCTACGGGACCACTTACGTCTCACCATGGCATCCGTGTTTCTCTCGCGACAGGTAATTGGCATTACCTTGGAAAAATCGACGAATAAATGTCCACCGTTTCAAACGTAGGTTTACGTGCATACGTATATATGTATTCTATACGTGTGTCGGATAATTTACCCGTCGCTAAAATTTTTGCCAGCGACATTCTTGCCAGCACCCTGTGTTTTTAATTAATAAGGCAATTCCCGCAACGTGTCGCCTGTCGATACGAATTATACTCCGATTCCTCGAACGGTTGTAAAATACCCACGATTTAACGTCGATACCAGACCCGGTGTAAAAGCTTTCATGGCAAATCTTCGTTTCGCTCGGTTCGTTTGCCCGCTCGATGTATGTATATGTACGTACCCGTGTATTTATAAAAGAAAAAACAAATCCTCATATTTGATATTCCACCGGTCGATCGTGAAAATAGGGAGCTGGTATTTGGCAGCTCCTCCCACGCACGATCGCTGAGGGTTGCCCCCGGTAGTTGGGCATTGGTGAATCCGGAATAGCGGAAAAATGGTGGGGATGTATTAGCGGTTTTTACTATTGATTACCGAATTAAAAACGCGCATGTATAATTCAGTGATATTTTACGTTTCCACGGACTCGCCGCTGGCGCCGCCAGCCTCGCGTTTCAACCCTCTTTTCGTCCCGCCCTTTCGATAATTTTATCCGAAGGGTAGCGAGCCCCTTTCGACCCTCCGTGTTCCCTTTCTAGATGGCGTTCAACGTCGAGGGTGAAATCGATTTATATCCCTGGCCGGACCGTCGTTCGGTCGGTTCTCACCGATGCTCCGGGGGTGCGCACCCTCTGCGATTCCCGTCGAAATGACGTTACTGATCGAGTCGCGTTACCGACGCGGATATATCCTCCGTAGCTAATCGTCTACGTCGTCAAGGGTTCGTCAATGCCCTACGAAGAGTCTCAGGAGAAAAATTAAGAAAAAATGTATCTCGTGATTACGGAAAAATGAAAAATAATAGTTGGATCGGATTTCTAGCTTGGATGTTTTCATACGAGGTAACTACTATCGAGACCACGTTCGTGTCCAATGGTTTATTTGCAAAATAAATTGACATATACAACGTGGTACCTTAGCGATTAGCGAAAATGAATATCCACACGTTCGTTCTAAGAGACTTATACATGTGTGTGTTTCCGTGTGTGTCTGTGGTGTCACGCGTGAGAGTGAGTGTGACTGTGAATGTGTGTGTTTATAACTAGCACAATAGACAAAGTTACTTTCGGAATTCGATTCGTCCCGACCTGTTCCCGGGCGAGAAGGAGGTCGATCGACGAGGGGAACATTGGTGTGAGAACCTATATCAACGACAAAACGTAATCCGTGGTCGAAAGCTCAAGATTCACTTAAGCGCGGCCCGTTAATTAGCTGGCTCCTGGTCTGTCACGTTTCGCTTACGTACTACGATTAAAATTTAATTGATCATATGGAACGGTTGTGTGTCGGGGGTCACAGGGTGCCCGCGTTTCGCTTAATTGTTAATTTTTAAGTCTTACAGTCGATAAGTTTCTACAAGTAATTACGTTCTAGGGTTGTCCTTACGTGTTTTGTGATGCGCGATTAGAATACGAGCGTTATGTCGAGAACGGGGTATGGGATGTGTGTGTGAGTGTGTTCTTTTTTTTTCTTCATTTCTCTCTCTTACAAAGTGCGCATCTCAACCCCCGTGCCAGTCTCGAGTCGTGCCTTCTCGTATTATTCGTTCCCTCGTTCTAATTTATTCATACGGACGTCACGGTCGTTAAATGGTTCTTTTTCAGCGCGCTCGAAACTGGCACACGGGTGACCTTAAATGGTCGACCGATTGATCAACCGCTATGCAATGAGCTACGGTGAGAGTATCTTCTAGAAATACGCGAGACATTCAGGTGTTATATAAAATTTATGCTTATCCACAGTTAATCCTCTAGTACCGTCTAATAACAGCCACACAAGAGTCACTAATCCTGAAAACTATAGTTATCTCGTTTAGCGATGTAGAAAGCGAGAACTTTATTTTTGGACGTGGGTCGTGCATCGGACGAATGAGCTAACGAACAAAGAACGATTCAAACAAATCGACAACAGAACAAACGTATCTCGTTTCGACGAGAAACGAGAATCTAGCTCGTACGGGTATACTTAGCCCCTAAAGTATACGCTACATAAGTTACTCGTATTTATTTTTTTTTTGTTCTTTTCTCTTTTCATTCTTTTTAATTAATTACATCGACGCGGTTTGCGACAATCCCACTCATGCCAGTGAGCGTATCAATGAGTATTTCGATGAGCGTGTCGCGTTCATGGTGAGTCACTTTCATCGGCTCAATTCCCATCGAAAGTTTTGAGTCGACGAGAGTCGATGATGCGTGTCGAACGAAGAACAAGGACGTAAAGAGACGACGGCGGAATAATTCGCTGGCTCGTCTAACCCGGAGCAGCGAATTCTATCCCCGTCGCAATAGATTCATACGCGATAGCACCATATCAACAACAACGTTTTTTTTTTGCATTATTTAACGGAAGCGTATAAAATCTGAAATATTGGTAACGCAGCATCTGCTCGAAACGTATGAGTTATAAGATATAAGTAATAATATAATAGTCGTTCGGTAAACGTTCGTCGAGTTGCCCGAGACACCTTAAGGAACTATTTTGGCACTAGAATCCACGTAGCGTTAGTTAACCTTAAGCCTCTGTTCGAGTGAACCCGGGAGAGTGCCCTTATAAGGGACCTCCCTAGGCGCTGAACCTCGCGTTTACTTTTTATACGTATGTATATCTATAGATATCCGTATTTCTCTAGGATCGTTTACTGGTTCTGATAATCGCGAAATAAAATCTTAGATTCTAAACGGTCGTCGGTATACATCTCGAATACCGTTTTCGATTAACGGTACATATCTTACTTATCCGCTATTTCGTAGCTACGTTTTCTCACGATAGAAAATTCTTAGTAAATCTGGTTCGTTTTTTTTTGTTCATTTTGTAAAACTGTGTTAATCGAGCAAAAAACCCTCGCCTATGTATTTTTCATTTAATCCCCTCCCCCCTCCCATCCCTAGACCCACTTAGAAAATTGGGCGTACGTATCGTTTTCACTGTGACGATGCTTCGTTACGTACGTACACGTGGTGCATCTACCCGCATACGTTAAATAGATTATGGGGATTCGCTCGAAGACTCCACGATACGGATCTGGATAAATTCCTCGGAGAAACGGAAAATATAAGGAGAAAATGGATAATACCGGAGGAGTCTTGTATTTTAATATCACGCTCCCCGATGGTATCGGCTTCCGAAACGAAATGCGATCAAGCGATCTTTTCGCAAAGCACGGTGCACCGTATATGAAAACAATAAACAGAAGACCGAAGGGAAAATAATAAAGAACCGAAGGAGAGAGAGAGAACCGTTTTCAAACGCGTACTCTCGCGGATGTCAGCGATCGAAACCAAACGACAGGGGTTTCACTTACGAATATTACCCGCGAACATTTCGGCGGCAGCGTCGTTATTGCACTCGAAAGGTGGCCTTCTCAAAGCATCGAATCCTTAAGTGCGTCCTCCCCATCCCCACCTTCCCCTCCGTCCCCCCTGGCCCTCTCCTCTGTCGCATCCCTATTCATATTTTCCCCCGGCGGTCTTGTAGGTAAGCTCGCGCTGCGAAATGCACCGGCAAACGTGCGCGTGTTAGTCTCTTTTGGCAAACAGTCAAAGCCCGTACATGTCCCGTATAATGCGACGAACGAACGCACCGATTCGAGCCGTTCCGCACACGCGTGCGCGTCTACATACGTACATACACAGACACGTCGGTATGTACGTAGGTTCACGCGCGGCGAAACACGGATGCACGGCACACGGAAGCACGACGAGCGCAGAATCCGCACCACCACGTCGAGTTCGTTAGCCGACGATTGTTCTCCGCGGTTCGTATATCTTCGCTTTGGTAAATTTAGCAGGGACAGTGGAGTGGAGCGAATGACGGGCACGCGAATACGGAGTAGAGAGGAAAGAGAGATCGAGAGAGAGAAGACGCGGAGAGAGATAGAGAGAAAGAGAGAAAGAGAGGGAGAGAGATGGAAAGGGGGTGAGTTAGGTCTGGGAACTGCGGAGAGTCATTAGGATATATTGTCAATTCCGAGCGCTTTGCGTCCTCTCCCAGTACCAACCTACGAAATACGTTTCCCCCTGGATACGACCAATTTACCTTGGTCACTGCCAGGAAGTGTCTCCCAAGCCACTGGCATTGATCCACCATGTATACGTATATATGTGTGTGTGTATATATATATATTTTTTTACCCTTAATTCGTTCGTAGGCAAACTCAAACATCCCGTGGTACCGTCTTTTTTAAAGTTCATCCTCGTTCTCTTCTTACTCTTCCTCTCTAGGTTCGTCTTCTTACTTGTACGTCCGTTATTTTTCCATTCTTTCTCTTTCTTTTTTTTGCTTTCTTTCTTTCGCGGAGAAGAGTTCTTCGAGCAGGATTATTACGGTAAAACTAGGACACCCGGTGGAGAAGTCTTTTCCCTGCCGAGAGGACAATTGGCAAAGTTTCTGAAAAATTTCAGGGAGGACCGGCGATTCCCCGGGAACGTACACCGTGAAAAAAACGAGATGTGTCGCTCCCCGTGTACATGTATGCTAAAAAGTAACCCCTACGAGTAATGAGATATCTACAATGATTTCCTCCCGAGAGATTTACGTATTGTTCCGTTCCACGGACGCGGAGAATGAATTCGAGAACGGAAAAGGAAACTCGGCATGGTACCGCGCGTCGTTTCGTTGGAAAATGAAAAAGTGTTCCCGCGGGAGCCTCGAATACCCGGACGATTACTGATCGAGGCCCGATAAAACGACGCGTTCGTCGGCGTTACATTTTGATTTGGCTCTTTACGACATAATATTTCGAGAATAACAAGGGACCGGAAACGTTGAAAAAAAACCAAAAAAAAATCACGTCGCGTCGAGAACGAGCATCGATTACATAACATCCGGCCGTGAATCGTCCACAGTTCGCGTTACCACCTGTCCGGAATGATAATCCGTGGAAATATATACTTTTCCCCACTACTTAGTTTAAATCCTTCGATGTCGCACAATTTGACCTGAGATAGATCACGAATGGTTTTTTGAACGGAGCTTCACATAAACGTCCCCCGGAATCGAGCCAGAGACGTACTACCGTAACGTATTCACCGGTCCTGTCCATTAACTTTCCTTCTCCTCGATCGGGCTCACTTCGTTCTGCAAGAGTTCGAATTTCGGGCTCAGTCCGGGAAGGATGCTCTTGGTGCTGGTCTTAATCTGGCTGTATATGTCCAGAGATTTCTTCCGGTCCAGCTCCAGCGTCTCCTCGATCAGCCGCGGTGGAATGCTCCCTGTACGCTTGTGACTCGGCACAAAAGCGCTGGCTTCCGGTTTCTGATCCTTCGACCTGTCGTCCTTGTGCTCGGGCGTCAGCGTACCGTTACCGAGTTTCCGTTGTTGTTCCTGAAACGTGTCCTCCTGGACGTCGTCCTTCAACAGTGCCCCGGTGATCACCGGCTTGTTCGCCTCCGATTTCCCGAAGTCGTTGCTCAACGCCTTTTGTTCCATAATCTCGAGTTTGTTCGGGGTAGCCCCGTTCACCTGTAGATTCGGATTCGAGCGGACGGTGTCGGTGGAATTGCTGGCATCCGTCGAGTCCTGGTGCTCTATCGAGCCCCCGGATCCCTGGGAGACGTCCAGGTTGTTCTGTTTCGTTACGATCGACGGCTGGAAACACGAACGTTCGTTTATGGTTAGTCATTTGCGTAGATATTGTATTATAGTTGTCGATAGACTTTACCACGAATCGCGATCACAGGGATTACTTACACTCTCGCTGACGTTCTTCTCGACGCTGGAGGTTTTCGATACGTTCAACAGTGTCTTCTCGGTGTCCGGTGATTTATCGAACTCCACCCACTTGGATCCACCCTCGAGCTTCCTGGAGAGCGTGTCGGACTCGCAGCTACCGCCGTACATCGGATAGCTCAGGTGACCGGAGTCGTACTCGACTTGATTTCCATAACGATAACTCGGATTCATCGAACCCTGGCTGGAGATCGATAGATCGGACTGTGACAGGCCGGTGTTCGTGCTACCGAACAGCCTGACCTTGTCGAATCCTGAAACAAAAGATTCGCGGCTGGTGTAACGCGATTACATCGATCGTATTTGGATGATCGAAATTGTCGGGTACCAGGTGATCGATCCTCGGGTATCTCCTCTCTGTGCACCAGGGCCTGTTGATCCGTCACGGCGCCGGTCATGTCGTCCGATGATCCTTTATCAGCCGTGGTCTCCTCGTCCTGATAACTCGGCTGTACCTCGACCACAAAGGAACACCCGTTATCCTGGTACCTGCGAGTCTTGTTGTCCTCCATCGTTACCTAAATTGACAACAAACAAAAAAAACAGAGCGACACTTCGTTAACTTTTTCCACGAGTTATACTTTCTTTTTACGTTCTTTTTTTTCTCTCTCTCGCGTGAAACGGTACATACAGTTTTATTCCCCGTACAAAAACGCTCATTATCCGCGCTGTTATCCGCGTATAATGAAGAACCTTCGGAAGCATTAATCAACGCCGGACACGAGCCATTCAATTTGATTCGGTCAGAAAAATGTTTCGGGACGCGGAATTCGAGACGTTCTATCGAGGATAATAAAGTACACGAAGGAAGATCGTCGCGGTCGAGCGAATGATCCGTTCGCATCGCGCCGCTTTTCACCGACGCAATGAGCGTGTCATTGTCGGTTTCCCTGAAGTTCGCTTTGCCACGCCGCGGAACTCGTTGCTCTCCTCCGTGTTCGTTCTTCAGCAACGCTTTCAGCGGTGTTACGGTGCAACGGAATCGAGTCCGTGTCGCGCGTTACAGGGTGTAATTACGAGGCTCGATGTAAGCATCGTCGGGCAACGGCGGGCTTCTTACCTCGGTTATCAACTCGAGACCGTGGAAGAAAAAGAAAGGCGGACGCACAAAGGAAAGTGGAAGACGTAGGAGATTACCTTTTAAAAGGTTGCCGTTCTGCCTACGCTTCGCGAAGAATTCGCTCACCCATAATACGTCGTTGTAAACTGCCCAAGTATCGCTCGCGGTACGACGATATTAACGTGTACACGCGTGTCCGAACACGACGGGAAATTAATTTCGATTCCACCCCTTTTCCCACTCGAGGTTTCCAGTTTCCATGCGGGGTATGTGTGTGTGGGTGGAAATGTACGATGGAAGAAGTTACTCGGACCGACGGACCGCGGAATTAGTTCGCGGTATTGTTCCGTGGCAGCTTTCCCGTTCCGGTTTCGTTGCAACCCTATTTCATTGCCGGGGCGAAAGGGCTCGCTACTTTGGCAGTCGCGACGCAGTTTCCGCCGTGCGGATCGTTCACGCGGAACGAATCCAAGTCCGACGAAATCGAAACCCAGCGAAGTGGCCGTGTTACGTGGCGACGATCGACCGAACTTTTCCTGGCCGTTGAAACGTCATAAACAGAAGTACCCCCAACCCCCCTCCCTTCCCCACCTCCCGCGCAGTATACTTTTATGATTCATAAATCGTCGTAAAACGAGTAGAAGATCGGTGAGCGTGTTCCTAGAAGACGGGATCTCTATTTGCGCGGCGCGTTACACCGTTAGACACCCGACGATCGATACACACGGTCTTCGTACGTTAGCGTGTGTATGTACATACATATACATACGTACATACGTGGGCGAGCCGCGTTATCGTGAAATGTGTCGTAATGAAATCTACCGATCTCGTTCACCCAATTTTCTGCACGCCGGGCTACCGGAGATCCACGTGGAATCTCGGTAATGAAATTCGCGTTCATCGTCTACGGGGGCGAATAAAAGAAAAGGAGAGCAAGCGAAGGAAATATTTAACGATTTCCCAGGGCCATCGATATAGGTCGAAAAGGTACTCGCGTAAACGTAAAAAGGTTCGCGCCATAAGGAGAGACGCGAAGTGGCTTCTATTTCTCGATATACCTCGGAGGGTGTACGATCTCCCTGAGGCGTTGTACGAGAACACGGTGACTTTCGGTGTGTTTCAGCACTCGTCCGCAAAGTACCGAACCGAGTCGGAAAATCTGGGGACCCGGGAGCAATCGTCCCGATAAATCGGGAAACGAATCGTCCACCGGAGACACGTTTTAGATTTCCCTATGATGCGTGATACGAGAACGTATATATGTATTATATGTATATATAATATATATGTATGTATGTATGTATATATAGCACTCTTGAACGTGTAAAGGGAAAGGAAAAGAAGGGAAATAGAGAGCACATCTTCCACTCGTGGTGGTGTTTGACGACGAGGAGAGGGCGTTTCGCCGCGAAAAAGGAAAATGGGACGACGTCGCCATTCGTTCCACTTTAGAAATCCCGCTTAAAATCTCCGCTGCAAGGGGACGAGGAATCCTACGGCCGAGAACGTTTTCGAAAAGCCAAGTCTAAGGAAACAGCCATAATTCAGAGACTTTGCCGCTTCCGTTTCCGAGTGTCTCACGGACACCGTTTCACCCTTCGCCGGTGAGGGTAACTTACCTCGCGCGTAAAACCTTGCCCTCTCGTAAACCCGAGCCACCGGCTTTCAGACTTTTGTCCGACGTATTATCCGAACTCCGTGTCGCACTAGTTCGCCGGCGAACGTTAATTACGCGTGGATTATTGCGCGTCGACGTTAGCGTGACGAAATTGTCGTTAATTCGCGCGCGTACGTCGACGAACGAGCGAGCGACGGGGAAACAGGGTTACGCGAATCGAATTTTATCGAAGTGCCGAAAATCCCTGTCGGCGGACCGCGAAGATTAAAAGCAAATACACGACGGAATAATTAATACCGGGGCATTACGATATTTACACGTATAAATATGTTTGCGTATCGAGATCACAGCTGGAGGGGGAAGGGGGGAGGGGGTGGGTGGACAACGGTTCGCCGAGAATTTAATCTTCCACGTAATAAATTAATCGATGGATAATAGGGTGCCGGTACACGCATTAGCGAACCCGGATGCTCTAATAAACGGCTGAGTTCGCAGTTCGTAATCTACCTTCGATGGTTATTATTACGCGACGCTAGCAATTAATAGAACAATTCGTAAGGCGTCCCCTGCGAAAGTAAGGAGACTCTCTCGAACGTAACCGGGTACCAAAGAACGTTTCCTCCGGGTAAAAGATCGTTCCGGTGTCCAATAATCGTAGAGACCGGTTCTTAAATGCATCTAAAGTTTCGGTGCAATCGCGTCTCGTCGCCAGGACCGGGCGCAGCTTCGAGATGCTAATGCAAACGTTGGGCGAGGAAGTTAGCGGCCGGTATGCAGAAACGTACTCCGGCGAAAAGCTAATTTGTCGAATAAAGCTGGAATGGTACGACGTCTCGTAACGTGATACACATTATGTAACCA
The DNA here is from genome assembly GCA_917499265.3 of Mimumesa dahlbomi. Classification (NCBI taxonomy): domain Eukaryota; kingdom Metazoa; phylum Arthropoda; class Insecta; order Hymenoptera; family Crabronidae; genus Mimumesa; species Mimumesa dahlbomi. The sequence continues at coordinate 1,177,150 of OU824124.1, forward strand.
TTGCTACGCGACCCGACCGAGTCTGCCGGGGACCAAGGATACGTTTACAATTCGCCAGACTAATTCCCCCGGCCGGTATCACCCCCTTGGAGATACGGGCCTGGGGTACACACCCGAAACGGAATATTTTCCTTTACGAGGGCATTTTACAAATTTCATCCCGGAGAATTGATAAAAGCCCGCCTGGCAGAGGGTAGGCGGCAAGTGGATACCGTGCTTAATTTATTCGTTTCGCTTGGCACACGCCGACTAGAAACAAGGCAGGGATCGCGGGAGAGTTGGATGGCCTTCGCGAGGCAACACACTTCATTCGAAAGAACCTCTCGTGGTGCCTCGATAGTGTGAGTATTTCCTCGAATTCTGAGGGTATTCCACGCGACCGAGGGTGAAACACCGCGACTTGGCGCCGTGCCAGGTATTATGTCGAAGTATCCCGAGCATGCACCCCTTCGGATTCTCCTCTCTCTCTCTCTCTCTCTCTCTCTCTCTCTCCCTCGCGTACTCTTCTTAAGCATATTGCACGGTTTTTGCATTCCGAGAGGGGAAAAAAAAGAAGAGAAACGAGGGAAGGGTGCTAAAACATTCGTCGTTGCTATCGTGAAGCTACCGGAAGTCGTCCGGGATAAAAATCACCTCCGACGATCGCGCGATACTTGTTTATCCTTTCTCGCTAGACATTCTTTTCTTATTTCCCTGCGAACCGTTGAAAACGTCGGTCCGTCGTTCGTGAGCGAGATTACGTCTTGCTCGATACTTCCTTACGCGAATGTCTGGGTAGGGAAATTTTCCATAGAATGCCAGCCCGTTTCGGTATTCCGAGACGGCCCATCTAAAATGCAGCCCGATCGCAGTTTGCGCAACGGTACCCTATACCCGCGGACATTCCGGAATGACATGCTTCCGGAATCGAACGAGGGAATCGTTCCGACGTTATAACCGGGAGTCGTTAAAGAAGGTTTATCCCCCCCACCCCGTTCCAGACAACGGGAATTCGAAAAATCTCGATGTTATAAATCGCGGGACACGTCAGCCTCGCTGCCAATAACATTTTATAACCGCGCCATGAAAATTCAATCGTAATACCCATAGAATAATTGCATAGAAAATCTATTTCGTTACCTATACATAGCCGTAACTGTATACGAGATGAGAATACGACGCGAGATTGAAATTTCCACGGTTACATCGCGTCGACAGGGTTACCGGTTTATCGTACGATTAACGGACTCCGTTACCCTTGGAAAGGGACTTACGGAAAGGGATTTAGGAACTCGGACCTACATCCACGCCCATTCGCTGTTCGATTGCTCGTGACAGTTTAGGGTGCGACGAGTCGGCACGCGAGAAACCTTTGTCGGTGTGGTACAGGAATAAAATGAGAGAACGATACCGGCAAGCCAGCGAATGAGAGACAGAGAGAGAGACAAAGAGAGAGGACAAGAGAGAGAGAGAGAGAGAGAGAGAGATTTCGAGAATCCCTGGGCGAGATGAGTTTCCACGGATAAGCCTGGGCCGTAAGTAGGACGATAGGCGGGGGCGAAATTGCCTGGTAACCTCCGACCTTACAGGGCCGCACGAATCTCGATAATTGCGAACCTGTTATCCCTGTCAAAGACGAACACACCGATGCCCGGGGTACGCGAAATTCTCCGTACACCGGGAATCGATTTCACGACGCCCTTGTCGAGACTGTTGGACAAAGGAAATATTAATCCGTCGTCCCGCTTGTCCGGCTAATACACGTTAGCGCGAGGCACCGTGAATGCCGGACGAGAAAACTGTCGGGAAAATGTCTGAGGATAAAAAAAAAAACGCGGGTGCCGTGTGCAGCACCGAGCGACCCACACACCGTGTGTCGGTTCGTTACACGGACACGTAGGAATTTCGGTGGAAGATTAAAACGGTGGCTTTTAAGTGGTGAGATAACGGACAGCCCGGACTAGAGTCGAAGATGAAAATTTTTGGTGGGAAATAAATTGCCGGTGATAGATTGAAATATATATCTATGTATGTGTGTGTGTATATATGTATATACATATAGGAATCGGAGCAATTAGTCGCAATCGAGTGGTCGTTTTTCTCGATTTGTCGATTCGTCGACTTCGCCGCACCTGTTGCATCCTTATTGTACTTAGCGTGCCGATTACATACTCCGTTCCGTGGCTTACAGACGTGCCGCGTTAACACTGGGGTAACGTAAGAGCAGCGGCAAACTTTACAGACTTTATTTCATCGTACCTAGGAAAGGTCGCCGACTGTAGGGTACGCGGTTAAAAGGGATACATCGATCGTTCTAGGAGCGACGTAGGCGCGGTTATTGTTTGCAATAATCGAACTGCGATTGCGCGAGTTCCCGTTAAGTTTATGGAAAATAAATCTTGATAGATTTTAATAATATTGAAAGAGTAACGTCGCGAGATCGTGGAATTTTTCAACAAAATCCTGGTTCATCTCGTCCACCTAATGGACTTTTCGTGTCTGATTTCGAAACTTTAGCCAATATCTCTGTCGTTTTCCTTTTTCGCAGCGAAACTAATTAATAGTCCTTTTTTCTTTTATACCCCTCCCACCCTCACCCTCCCCCCCCCCCAACCGTGGTCCCTGCCTATCGAATTCTCTATCTTCCGTTTCCCCCTTCGAATCGGATTACCCGACATTCCAGTTATTACGTGAGACACGAAATGCTCTCCCATCCCTCTCTCTTTCCCATCGTGCGGATCACTAATGAAGCGGGGCTCCAATTATCGACGAATTCAATTTAATTGGATTCACGGAAGAAGTCCTTTGTCCGTCGACAAAATCGGATCGTTCGCCCCCTCAAGGATCGTCCGCAAAATAATTCACACCTATACCCGATAATGCCTGATGGTTCGCAATTTTCCATCGCGTGATAGTAATATTCGGTTCGCCTCTTTTATAAAGAGCTCTGAAATTCTCGTCGCTTATCGAGTCGATACTTTGCGTGTTTGTCGCGATCGATATCGTTGGCAGGGTGTACACGTACGTACATATCCACGTATACATACACGCGTGCAAGTATACAATGCCATCCGAGAGATTATTAAAATATTATATTGTGGTTAAAATCGTGATAATAATATGTTTCTTTAAAAACGATCAACCCTTCGATACAACGGACCGGGGTAATTCTCTGTTCGATCGCCGACAGCGATATACTCACCGCCCGTTCCTCCGTTTCCACGATAAGATGGTTATTCTTCAGGGTGAGGGTGATGATGTTACCATTCGCGTTCTTGCTGGTGTGGTTCCCAGGAGACGTGTACTCCACCGGGGCCACAGTGGCGACATTTACCTCCTCCATGACCTCGGTCTCGCAAATGTATCTGGGTCCATCGACGCCGTTCACCAGCTGAAAATAGAGACAACGGGAAGTATTAGAACGCAACCCCGATATCCGTCTATCGACTAATTAATTAAGGATAATCACACGGAAGTATCGGTTTTCCAGGCCGACCGGAAATAACTCACCGGTAGACAGACCTGTGGGAATAACGAAACGGGCACCGACGATAGGGATACACAACGTGATAATGGAAACGTAGCTACCCCTGCCGTCTTCCATATTCCCTTATAAATACATAAAGAAGACCGGGGATCCCGGGGATATAGCTCCTCCGGCAGTCGTGTAATCTCTTACATGGATAACTTACAAACTTGCCACGTTTGCCAAGTGACTTTTCCTTTCGCGAGCGTCTATCGCGATTAAAACTTTTTCATTGGCGAATTTATAACTATGCAAGTTTGACGTTTACGGCTTCCCTCGGTTCGGAAATACCCTAGGTATATATCCGCTATGTATTATATAGATCGTGCGAAACTAATCCCGCTGTGATTTAACAAACTACCATAGGTTACAGGAATAATTTATTCCCGTTCGGTTTATTTCGCTCGACCGAGTTATAGATACTCTCACTAATAAAATCCACAAAAAGCATCGAAAATGCAAAGCTATGGGCCAAGTACAAGAGAATGTTACATTGGAATAGGTTGCTCATTAACATAAACTGCATTTTACACAGGATTTGAAATCAATCAAATGTGAGCAAGTTTGATTGATTTCAAATCCTGTGTAAAATGCAGTTTATGTTAATGAGCAACCTATTCCAATGTAACATTCTCTTGTACTTGGCCCATAGCTTTGCATTTTAGATGCTTTTTGTGGATTCTTTCGTCATTTCCGCAAATTTTTAGATATCGACCTGAATCTTTCACTGTCTTATTGGGCTTCGAATTCCGCGTCCAACACGTCCCGGATCGTTTTAATATCTCAATCATTGTGGAAATGGCGAGCAAATTACGAAAATCGTGAAAAATCCTCAAATTCAGGCGGTTTTTTGAACGGCATTCGCACAATTTTTAAGATAGCGACCTGAAACTGGTACCATTGTTTTAGTTAGGAAATTCTACGGCAGATCAACATATAATAGTTGTACTTTTCGAAAATTTCATTTTTCGCAAAAATCTGAAGGGGGTAGGTCAGGATTTTTCGCGATTTTCGTAAATCGCCTGCCATTTCCGTAATTTTTGAGCTATTAAAACGATCCGGGGCGTTTTGGACGCGGAATCCGAAGCCGAATAAGACAGTGAAAGAATTATTTTGATATCTAAAAAATTGTAGAAATGGCGAGCGATTTACGAAAATCGCAAAAAATCCTGACCTACCCCCTTCAGATTTTTGCGAAAAATTAAATTTTCGAAAAGTACAACTATTATATATTGATCTGCCGTAGAATTTCCTAACTAAAACAATGGTACAAGTTTCAGGTCGCTATCTCAAAAATTGAGCGAATGCCGACTAAAAAACTGGTTGAATTTGACGATTTTTCGCGATTTTCGGATTTCCTTTGTCATTTCCGCAACTTTTTTGATATCGACTTGATTCTTTCACTGTCTTATTCGGCATCGGATTCCGCTTCCAAAACGTCCCGGGTCATTTTGATATCTCAAAAATGCCGGAAATGACGAAGGAATTACGAATATCGCGAAAAATTGTCAAATTCAACCAGTTTTTTAGTCGGCATTCGCTCAATTTTTGAGATAGCCGTCTGAAACTTGTACCATTGTTTTAGTTGGGAAATTCTACGCCAGATCAATGTATAATAGTTGTACTTTTCGAAAATTTCATTTTTCGCAAAAATCTGAAGGGGGTAGGTCAGGATTTTTTGCGATTTTCGTAAATCGCTTGCCATTTCCACAATTTTTGAGATATTAAAATGATTCTTTCACTGGCTTATTCGGCTTCGGATTCCGCGTCCAAAACGCCCCAGATCATTTTAATATCGCAAAAATTGCGGAAATGACGGGCAAATTACGAAAATCGCAAAAAATCCTGACCTACCCCCTTCAGATTTTTGCGAAAAATTAAATTTTCGAAAAGTACAACTATTATACATTGTTCTGGCGTAGAATTTCCTAACTAAAACAATGGTACCAGTTTCAGATCGTTATCTCAAAAATTTAGCGAATGCCGACCAAAAAACTGTCATAATTTGACGATTTTTCGCGATTTTCATACATCGCTCGCCATTCGCGCAATTTTCAAGATATAAAAATGATCGAATATGTTTCGAATGCGCATTCTGAACCTTAATTTTACGAAGCTTGATGTCAAAAACGTAACGTAACAAACATTTCTAATTTAATATGTTAACAATCTGGATGTGTGTGAGAGGAAATTTCATATACTACATATATAAAATCTACGATATCGGCAGAAAAATTATCTCGCATGGTATGAAACATATGTTAGGGTTTGACACCGGGTTGCGTGACAGGCTGAACATGGAGATGGAGATGGAGAAGGAGGAGAGGAAGAAGACGACGTTTCTTACAAAAACCTCGACTTTTTAGATCAAAATATCTCGCGATTGGCTTGATGAATCTTGTCGTAGTAAGGCTTAAATTACTCGGGTGGACGTCCCCTACAAGAATATCACCATAGTTTGGGGGAAATTTGCCGATTTAATGCCGTTTGAATACCCCAAAGACCTCGATCTAATTCTTCCGGAAAAGAGTAGTTCAGGTCTACCAGTCGGGAACTCTTGTACTTGGCCCGAGTCAAGACCTTAACTCTTGATATGACTTTCACCCTACGACGAACGCTATTCTCGTTGAGTATAACGTAGCAGATCTGTCTAAATTCCCCGGTAGCTTCTTTTATTTGCATAATTTTTCAGCGACGCGCGTCGCCTCGTCGGACACGTTATATACGAATACATATATGTATATGTAAAAGAAAAAGTAGGTCAACGGCTTCGAGTGTACAATCCTATCGGCTTATAGGCTCGAAGATACGCTTATAATCCTTCTTGATCGATGCTCGCATATTCCCGCTCAAATATCACCAGAGATACATCCCGCAGGAGATCCTGAATGACGGAAGAGGCGTTATCTGTCAAGGAAATTGACAGTGAAACGGAAGACGGTGTACGTAGTTACTTCGAGTTCGTTTCCCCGTGGCAACTCTCCGGACAGAAATTCATCATTTCCTGCCCGGGTTCCTTGCGTCTACCGTCCTGATACGGTCTGACAAAAGTTCCGAGAAGTAAAAAATCAAAGAAAACCAGACGACGTGGTGGATACACGTTCTTCCGGTCGCTATTCTCTTCGTATCCTAGATCCTCTCGTCGAGTTTTAACGAAACCTTAGAAACCGTCGGTGGTCTCCGTTGCTCGTCGCGTCGATTTCACGATATTCCGTAATGGCGATGATGACGCGTCGCGACGGGTACGACGTCCGATAAGAACCCAGCAGATAACGGAAGAATGAAATATCAGAAGACACGCAAGACGGTCCGCGAGTCTACGTGCAGCAATCGTAATCGACGATTGTATTATCGACGGATCGAAAAAAACCGTCGAGGTGTGCTTATCTCGTTTAATCTTCGCCGTAAAGGGCGGGACGTTTCGGTTTTATATCGAATTTATCGGGATCGGCTCCGAGGTCGAGAATCAACGGGGGAATAGAGTAACGCCCGTGAACATTTGTACGCTTTCACGCCGGTAAACGAAATTCCGGAACGCCCGTATCCGGTTTCTATTCCATTCTGGATTTATGCACCTGGGAACGAACGGTGTTTCGCGTTACGGCGTTACCGTACATACTGCGTTCGCAAAACGCGAAAAGTAAATGCGTGTGTTTTCGCGAGAGCTTCCAAGAAATTGCCAATAAAGTTCGTCGGGGGTTTCTTGTCACCTTTTTCTTTCTTTCTTCTCCATTTTCTTTTTTTTCAACATCCGTGAAGTGCACACCTTTGCGGATAGGTGTTTCATCTTCCCGGGGTGTGGTATTCCCACGTGTGCGACGGCGGAAGCATATATCCAGAAGATTCATGCCTTACCCCGCGTCCTTCGGGGCTTTTGCGTTTGTCTCCGGGCACCCCCGTTACATACGAAGGGTGTGCACCTTGTTTTCAGCTCCCCTCGATCGGGCTCGAGGGGGCTGATTGGTTCATTATCTCCTCCGCCACTCGATGATCGTCATCGACTTGGAAACGGGTGAATGCGGGGAATATTCGAGGGCTCGTTAAAGGGGCCGTATCGAGTGGGAATAATTTCCACCCTCTTAGTACACTTCCCTCGTTCGACTTGGCCACCTTTTTACCGTATCAGAATGTTCCCGTAATAACCAGGGAACGAGGAAACTCGTGGCATCGTTTTCACGTAGAATTCGTGAAACCCGTGTAATTCTTTCCTCGTGATCTTACATCCCTACCTAGAACAACGTGCAAATGACGGGCATAGTAATCGGTATGAAATCTCTCTTTTCCAACGATATCTCGAATTATCCCGGTAGCATTGTTTCACCATGAATTATCCCGGAATTGTCTCGACATTCCGCTTAACGTCCCGCGACATATTTCCGGGTGGTACGTAATCACCCGGATTCCTGTCCACGGGGACCGGAATCGGGTCGAACAAAACAGAAATATTCCTTATCGTTCGAGTTAAGCGCCGCCATTTCCAATTTCATGAACAAGCAATCGTCGTCGGCGAGGGTGGAACGGGAACGGGAAGGAACCGAGCTCGTTCGGAAACGAAGGAATTGCCAATTTAAGCGCGATGTCTTCCCCCGGAAGGTCTGGTGGAACGCCTGTAACTAATGCCGCCCCGATACCGGGCCCGTACGATATACGGTTCCCAGCTTCCTGGCAATTCTTATCTCCTTCCTTTATCGTACTTCGCCCGAGTTTGCCCGTGCACGTACGAACCACGGTCAACCGAGCGCGCACAAATACACCGGTGGCCGAGGGGTTGCGAAAAGGGTTGCCCGATGAAAATCACGAATTCCATATTCATTCGTCTGTGGGAAAACGATAGCGAATGTAGGGTGGGTGGTGGTGATATTGGTGGGAGAGAGAACACACGCGAATCAGAACGGTTGGAGTTGATCGATGACCGGCGGAAAGCAGTGTCGCGTTTTAACACGGTAAATTACCAGCTGATTTACTTACGCGATACGCGGTAAACGTTACTCCTGCGAGTTTAATACGGTCGAGAATCATGGTATAATACGAGATCGATTACGATCTCCCGTGTGTAGACGTACGTATGGTAGTATACGTATATGTATACGAACCACGCGATTTTTGGGTGAAAAAAGATCATAAACGATGGGTAGATCGGATCCCTCGTTACAAGCAATCGCTATCTCCCTAATTGCCATGGACGATCGTTGCCATCTGTCAGACCGAGCTATACACGTCGTTACTGAAGAAAAAGTTAGCGCCTACGAACAACCCGTGCCCCGACCGGATATTCCGTTGGCAATTACGAAATATTCTTCTCCCCGGCAAGAAAGTAGCAGGGCAACCGGTAATTTACCGGAAATTTTGCGCCACAGTTTTATCGACACGCGTATCGATTTTTAACCATTATAAACCGATTTACCAGAGTCGCAAAAGTCTTCGGCCGGTCGATGCGTTACGGGAACGTAGACCGTAGGAACCTCCAGACGGGCACGTACCACCTTAATTGCTCCTGGCTTGCACATCGATACCGTGCGTTGCGGCGGATCGTGGATTAACGCGATTAAAGCCGATTATACGTTTTCGTTTCGTCGATACGTCTCGTCTAGCGGCTATTCCAACCGTTCGCCAGAATAAAACACACCGGAACACCGTCGCCGCGACGATCACAGGCGAATCGAGAACCTACTTTTTCCGAACGATGTCACCGTCTATCTCTGATATCAATTTTATCGTTGTACCGTAGCCGAAACATCGCGAACATCTCCCCGGGATAGTTTCCAAAGTTCCCGTGTTACGAGTTACGTGGCAAGCCTCCGCGATATCGAGTATCACGGCAAACATCTTCCCCTAATGGCGCATTAGCCAAGATTCTCACCGTCGAATATTTCCGATCGACGTCTACGGTTTCCAGTTTCGTTTGTACGTCCCCTTCAGCTTAACAATTGACGTCGACCACAGGGTTAGGACAGGAATATCCTATCGCGGAAATTCTTTTCCCCCCGAATGTCTGCGAGAGAGACAGAGAGAGAGAGAGAGAGAGATCGAAACGGACCGAGCAAGTAGTTTCGTCGAGCACTGTGTATTCAAGTGTGCCGAGTATCGTTAGAACGACCTCGAGAACCATAGAAACAGTGATAGACCTTAGTCACGCTCGGCTTGGCTAGACGCGGACTAGACATAGATTCCTAGACCGGTCGGCCAAGGTTGCCCGACTCTATTAAGGTGAACGTTATACCTGTTTGTCTAGCCAGCGCTCGAGCCACGGACTCTCGATTACGTTAGAGAATCAAAGGAGCCGGCCGACGAGCCGGGCTAGCGATGCACGCGGCAAAATGGTAGTGGTACAAAAACGGAACCATTGTACGACTTTAATTTCAGATCGCGTCTGCAGATTGTCCGATCCGTAAAAAGAAACGAACTACTAGGAGTACTTCTTTTGCATAACAAGACCGTTCGGTACCACTTGACCGTATAAGTAGAACAGTTCGTAACTACTTCGGTCCTCCAGGATACCGTCTTATCTTTCGTCCTAAAAGTGGACAGGGGGAGGGGGGCAAAACGAGAAAAGTTTCGTTGAAAAATTCCGCGTGTATCTAATCCGTATCGAGAGGAATAAGGAAAGAGAGACAGACAGAGAGAGAGAGAGAGAGAGAAAAAAATAAAGAACGAGAACGAGAAGATAGGGCTACCGCGTTTCCCGTCAGTCCCACGAGAAGAAAATAATCCTTTTTGGTTTTTTCTTTATCGGCACCGAAAGCCGCTGGCGGCACGCAGGTGTGCGTGTGCACGCGCGTGTGCGCGTACCCGTGCGTGCCTCTGCCGAGTGGCTTGTGCCAAAGGGTACTGACCCTGACCCAAGGGGCATTGCTCCTACGGTGCGTTTCTCCGTTCCTTTTCTGTTAGATCGCTACACCGCTCGACGGGCTTAGTAACGATGGCCCCAAAAGTATCGTCCGACAATATTTTTTGTGTATTTTTATGTTTTGTCTTTTTTTTTGTTTTTTACATAACGATCACGGGAACGGTACGAATAGAATAGCTACACCTTCTCTGGCTGAGTCGCACGAATCCGCACGAATCCAGCCGAATCTGGTAGCGGTCGAAACGAGGAAGCCGTCGCCCGTTCGTCGTTTCGTTTGTCGTATCGTTGGTCGCGAACGGCTGGCTGAATTAGAATCCTGACGATTTTAATAAATCAACGAGGTTCGCCCGACGAACGCCGCCGATAACTAGTTCCGAATAAAGATACGCGATTAAACGTTGACCTCGATTATACACATCGAAGTATTCCTAGCGGAACGTTCGTGGTATTTCTGGTGTTAGCAACCGGGCCAAAGTAGTTCAACGAGAAGCTTGTCGCATCCTAAATAGAAAGTATTAACGACTCGCGACCGCTGGCCAGGTCGGTTCTTAGAGCAACCGCGAGTACGAAAAAAGGAGCATAGTCCAGCGCGATTCGCGTTCCGATTTCTCGGTGGTCGTTCGCCTTCCCCATAAAAGGATCGACTAAGATATCCCCCCCGTCCCCGACCCGTGGCCCCCTTCGTCGCAACTCTCCTCTCCACGTCCCCTCCTCCCCCCGTCGTACCCGCCCGTCTCCTCTTGTACGTCCTGTAGACGTACCGTCAAGAAAAGGATACCACGTAGACGAGTTTTGGTCGGCCGGTGTCCCATATACCGGGCCTTTCACCTTTGGCGCGAATCGCCGAGTCTCTCTCGTGGCGATTTTTTGCGAGCACGCACCGGGGAGAGCTCGGAGAAACGTGCAAATGCCGCAGCGACAGGAAATCGCGAGAGAGTATCTTCGTTAGAGGAGAAAAAAAAATACTTACGGTATAACTTATTCGTGGATTTCTTGTTTTTTTTTTTAATGCCGCGCGTTGCCTCCGAACGTTAATTGGAGCCGCGTAAAAAACAAGGGATAACACGAAGAAGGCGGGAGGGGGAAAAAATATGATACGAGACTACGGTGTTCGTAGGTCTGCACACGCTCGGCCTGGGGTAATTTTCGGCAAATGTCACCGGAGCACGACGACCACCCAGGGCATTATTTTTTATTCCATGCGTTCCGATCGCGCCACACGTATCGGTGGCGTGTGTGTTCGTTAAAAACGTTCGCCGCGGAGCTCCGGTTCGCAGAATGAAAATAGTCGAACGAATAGCGACGTGGACGGGCGTGAATGAAGTCACGCGATAAACACGCTCGCGTAGGCTGTAAACAGCGTGCTTTCGAGTATTCAGAAATCCTGCGGTTTCTCGTTACGCAACCCGGCCCGATCGATCCATCGATCGATGCACGATCGAGCCCCGTCCAAGTATACATACGCGTAGAAGAGGAATTAACGTGCGAAACGATTCTCGGTCGCGGCACCACGGCTCAAAGCCAGACTTCTCTAATTCGACCTTGAGTCTAATCCTCGGCGCCGACCACTGGTCGTAGACCCCGAGTACCGTCTGTTAAGGTACGTCGTATATGCACGTTAAAATGCCGGCGAGTTTTACGTCGGTGATACGTCTTCGCGGATTCTTCGGAATTTCACTGGGAAACAAATCGACGCCAACCAAGTTGTACATCTAATCGTTTAATTAACTCTTTCGTCATTTCCAAAAACGTTATAATATTCGAAACGAGGATACTCGGGCTAAGATTCTAAAACGTGGTAAATCCCGGTGGTTAAGAAATATATATATGTATGTATGTATGTATGAAAAAAGGAAAGATTACTCGTGGAATGACCTGATATATAGCATGGCTTTGAGTGCGCTGCCTCAATGGTATCTTTGACGCTTTATTTTTCAGGACAAAGAACGCTGCTCGCGACAAACGCTTTCCGAGCACGCAGACGTGTCTCAAGGTTGCCGGTGCTAGTTCAAGGCTAACGGATATCAGGCGGAAGTCTGGCTCTAGTGTGTTTGGAATACATTACGAATTAACGTGTCAGGCTGCGCGGCCGGTGTGGACCTGGTGATCGGCATAAAGAGCCGCGTTCTTTTCGCATGGACGATACCGTGTTGCCGCATTAGACGCGTCTGGCCGTTTATACGCTGCTAACATAGGTTAGTGACACTGCGAAGGCCGTGCCTAGCAATGCCAGACTATAAGCTGACAATGAGTCAAGCGTGGCCAACGCGAATTGAGTCACAGTGACGCGGATCTAATGGAATTCGCGAGCGTGTAAAAATAAGTCTATCGTCACCAATATTTCATACGTATCGCATAATCGTACCGCCATTATCCCCCGCGGTACGGTTCGTATAATTTACTTGGTTTTCAATTTGATTTCTTCTTTCTTTTTGGGTGTGTATACGAGCGTACGTGTGTGTTTTATTTTCGCAAATTATCGCGTAGAGACTAGGAGGCTTCCGGGACAGACGGAAGTGGCGAGGACGATAAATATTCGTACCTACGTAGATTATGATTCTACGAGTACGTACGCAAGTATGTATGTACACACGTAGGTACGTGTGTAAGTGACCGCGAGATTAGACGTTGAACGCGGCACCCGATTTGCTTAGTCTGCCATCGAGTGTTTACGTTACGCCCACGAAAAGACTCGTCACGGCTTATGGCTACCCACCAACGAATGGTCTGACCATGATCGCCACTCTCCTCTCCCACTTTCTCTCTCTCTCTCTCTCTCCCTGTCTTTCTCTCTCTGGCTGTTAATACATCATTCTACTTTCGAGTCCGTCCTAACACCGTTAGCTCGAAGCCCCCCTCCCCACCCCTCTCCCTCACCGTTTATACGTTGGTATAGAAAGAAAAAATATTGAAAAATAAGCTTCAGGCACTCTCGAGAGAGTAACGATGAAAAATTGATCGAATTTAACCAGCCTGATTGATTTAGAGGAAAACTCAATTTTTCAAGCTATTATTCTGCAATCGAATCTTAAGCGGAATTAAAAATAGTGGGTGTAGTGCTCCAGGGTATAAAAGGTATATGTATAACTCGACAACGTTAGTGTAGTCGTTCAGACCCGTCGGTTCTTCCCTGTAAAAGTGCTAGACACTCAAGGATAAGGATCTTTATTTTACGACTAGAATTTTTTGCCAACACCGTTAGAGGTTGCAGACGGTCAAACAATTTCGAGGACACTTAGATGGGACCATTCTAATCGTCAAGGTTCCGCGAACATCTTTCGTAATAGTCTTCTTCCGAATAATGACAATGTATTTCAGTCTATTCATCGCGACTTTAAACGATCTAGAGTCTGTCTTTAACAAGACCACCTTAAGAAGAAGAAATACAACTAATTACTAAACCGTGAGATATAGTATTTGGCGTGTCGCATACTTAATAACGTGCACCCTGAGCGTCTTAAATAATTCATCGCGTAAACTGGTACCACTGCACTTGTTGATCGTTGCTCCAGGGCGACGCCAGTGAATGTGGTCAGCAAGACTGTCTAGAGTCCGCAAGGGGGTCGTCTCGACGAAGTTCCTCCTTAACCCTCGTCGAAGGGTGCTTCTATGGTCTATGAAACGGTGTAAGCTTCCCAAGCTCGGATTTTGCTTGCGACGGTGTCTCAAATCGGGCCATGGATCTTCGGATCGCCTTTAACCGTCTTCAGTCATGGACCACGAACATAGCGGGTAGTCTCCGAAATTAATGGAACAGCTCGTTCCTCTCTCTATATTTTTCGCGGAAGCGAGTTTAATCGTGCGTAGGTGACAGAGTGTTAAATCCCCATAGCTGTAGCCTTTGTCAGAATTCTGTCGGATGTTGAAGCAACTTTAATGCCGTCTCGTTACTATCGCTGATAAATTGCTGGCTGACTAGAGTCGGCACTTTTTGTTAGTAGGCGGTAGAGATTAGTTGGTACCAGAACCTTCTCGGTGTTCGTTTCTCACTCGATACCGTTAGAGGTTCCAGACGGTCAAATCGAGTGTAGACTTTCGACTGTAACAGGCCATGGAGTTACGTCACCGATAGGCAACAGAGCAAATCTTGCCCAGTCGATTATGATTTCTAAGAATATAGCCAAACCGTATCGTTACACGTTCGATCGTCCTGACTGTGAATCGATAATTCGAGAAAAAAGCACGGTTCAGATGGGCGTTTAACAACTTCGTACCGACGTGTAGATTGCTGTGCGACCGAAGCTAACGTCGTTCGTGGTAATAGACGGTTAAAGAAAAAAAAAGAAAGAAAAAGAAACAGTCAAGGACGTCTCGGGAGGAAATAATCTTGATTGTCTAGAATGAAACGGCGGGCTTGACTTTTGCTTTCTAATGGTTAGGGTCGCAGACGGTCGGGTTCGAGCTAAGCTCATTTGAAACGATCAAGGATCCTTATTATTCCGGCTTAGTTGCGCAACTTTCGCGAATGGTACTCGCACACACCGGTTTTCGGAATATTACGTAAGTGCCTAAGCCTAAGTGGCTGCGAATGTGACTACGAAAATATCAAGGTGGTATCGTCAAAAATTCCAACGAGTCTTTTTCTAAGCGGTCTATAAATTCAACATTCAAGAAACGCGCATAATTATTCGACTTTTTTCGTCGCTTCCTCAATATATATATAATAACGAGAATAAAAATCATTCATAGCCCGATATATATATATATATCTATGAACGATTTTTATTCTCGTTATTTTTTTCTTCCTTTTTTCGCCTTTCGACCGTGTTACGCGGCAGGACTTTACTATATTTTCCGCTTTAGGAATCCCATGTTCGACCTGTCAGGGGTCCTTTCATTTTTCTCACCCTCCGGTCACGTTCGTTCTATCCCGTTGACGCGTGAAATATGAAGAACTCCATTCTTTCGCGCATTCATAAGCGTTCCGCTATTTCTTTTCATCAAACGACGCGGCGCGATAAAGAGAGAGCCGAACACGTTGAATACGTGAAATCTGTCCGACGCTTCTATACGGGGCCAATAATAAACGCGGATTAATTAATCCGCCCCGGTCTTTTTCCTCGATACCGTCGTATTAGCATATCTTTCCGGAACTATGTAAATTTAAATTCAAAGGTAAGTCGGCGTGCAAATGCAAGGGGCAAAAGTAATATCGCGATGATTTGCATAGGTAACACGTTCTTTTATATCGCAGACTGGGAAAAACAAAGTAAAAGAGAAAAAAAAACGAAAACCTATATCGCGTCTATATGCATATATGTTCGTTTCCTGATAAATCTGAAAGGAGGACACTCCCAGTCGAGCTTGCGTCGTATCCTCGTGCAGTTAGGTCGACCAGGAACCAGTAAAATCGTTACTCGGCACACTTTCCAACGGTCAAGGTCGGGACATCGTCCGACGGTTTCCGGCATGGCTCAATTATTAATTTAAGCTTCCTTTATAACGCCGCTCCGTATGGCGAAGAATCCCGTGACGTCACACGATCGTTCTATCTTCTCGGAATGAAATTTCCTCGATCGAATAATTCAGCGAGAACTCCGTGGGAAAGGTCCGTTGACAAGTATCATAAATATCACATTTTACAGCTAATATACTCGGTTGCGAAATGAAATTAGATTACCGTTGGCGACAAAAGACAGCGAACCGTGCTGACTTTGAATTTTAAAACGTAGTCCGTCCGACTGGTTTTGCAGTCAGAAATAAAGAGGTAAACAAACGAACGGAAATAGCGGACCAGGTTGTTCCCATTACCATTATTGTGAGAACATAATTATTCATTTCGACGTTTCAAAGGCCACGTTATCATCGCACGAAAATAAAACCGGCGTCGGGTTCCTCGCGCGCGATTAAAATCAAATTTACGTCGCGCGCAAACATGTTTAATACTAATTGCTTTCCCGACGCGGCACGATCGTACGGATGTATTAACGCTCGATGAAACACACGCGACAAATCGTCGATCACGAATATATATGTAATTCGATCCCACGTGACGATCGACGACACCGGAATTACGCGTCGCTCGTTTTTTATCTTCGTTTCATTGATTGTAATTTCTTAATAAAGAGGAACACAAAAAAAACGACCTGTACGGTACACTTTCTTCGAGAAAATCGAACGATAAATCCAACGACTTAAACGCGAACACTCGTCCTTTCGTTGATCTTGGCCGACTTTTCTTCAATTACGTAACCATCATCGACCATTCTATTCCGGTTTCTAACGCCGTGCGTTTCGAATTAGAAACGTTCCGAAGGCCGTTCCACGAACTTGAACAAACATAATCACCTGTCCCGACAACATCGAAGGACGCCTAACGTTTCCGTAAGCGAGACCGGGGCACGTCAAGGTTGATTTCTAACGTGGTATGGTGGCTTTGATTCGTTCATTACCAAGGCTTGATCCTTCGCCGTGACGAAGGCGATGCCACGACCTCGGCCTGGAACAGCCAAGGTTTCTGCATAGCTGGGATCGAATGGTTTTCTCACAGCCACCGGGTGCTATTATCGCCTAACCTAAATTCCACGGAAACTTGGGATGCTGCGGAGAAATACCTGCCACGTATTCACCATAGCCGAACTATTTATCGTTCTGTATTTCTTGATAACGTGGAACGTGTGATACGTAAAAATGGTGCTTCCAAAGTCCCCCATAAACTAGTGCAATCAATTTCGAATCGATTAATAGAAGAAGACTTTGTCGGCACGTGGCAATGGCAATTTCCACGTGGGTGTTAATGCTGGAACATCCGAGCGATCTTAGAAAGATCCAGCTTGAGATTTGCACCGGAGTACTCGAGGCGTACGTATAATCCTATAAGAAGCTGTCCTTTTCCTTTCCACTTTTCCCAAGGATTCCGCGTGTTTCTCCACTCGGAGGAAAAGGTGTTCGTATTAGAGCGAAGGGGGCTGATGGAAAAATGATTCTGCCAGAAAACTCGACGTCTCTATACGTAGATAAAAAATTCCAACGTGTATATCATCGGTGCTTAGACTTGATCGTCATCCTTCCTTACCTTGACATTTATTATTCTACCGAAATTTTGGTGGAGAACTTTTTCACTCGACAGAGCAAGAGGGGGAGGGGCAGCATCGCTAACGCCAGTCGATAAAATACGGCAAAGGGGACCATGAATAATTAAGCCGTGACCTCATACCAGAATTGTCCGCGAAATTCCCCGTCCCGAGTCCCCCGTAGTACGTCTTTTTCAGCGACGTATCAAATCGCGAATCTGGCTTTCTCGAGGCCTCGTTAATAGAACCGGCTAGCTCAGCTAGAAACTTAGCTCTCAGGTGGCCCGCCATAAACCAGTCGCCCGTTATGCGAGCACGGGATTCTCGCCGGGTTTCCATGGTGTGTATACATACATATACCCGTGTGCCTTATACCGTTAGTACGGAATAGTGGTAGCACGGGCAACGGCCAGGTAGTGCCGGTATTATGCCCACGTCTCTCGTATAATACCAAAAAGCAATCTGCGCCCGAGAGATCACCGAGACAAAGACTGAAGATGGCCCATCGCGATACTTTCGCCACCGGCTTTGCACCGTCTCCGCCATTATCTTTCTACGTCTGTGTCGAGTATCGACGATTTCCAGCTAGCAGAAACTGCGTACATATAATACATATGTATACTAACAGCCCTGTATCGGTTTCGATTCGTCGAACGACCAGTAGGAACGATGATTTCTAATTGTAAACACCGTGGGTAAACGATTCAAAGTAAACGCGGAGATATTAGGCGGTGATTAAAGTCACCTACAGTATTTCAACGAGGAGGTAACGACGCGAATGCATGCCTTTTTCTCGTCGGGACGAGAGAAAATTTGCCGGCGCAAAACGTTCCCGGTGAACTCGAAAGGAATTTATGCGGCAGCTAATGAAAAATGGAGAGACCGAGGAGGAAAGTTGGAAACAGAAGCGTTAATCTGAGAATTGTAACGGCAGAGATGTTACTTGTTGTTGCATCGAAATGAGTTTTTAAATTAAATTTTCAAACGTTAGCCGGCCCGTGCCGCGGGGTGCCGTTTCGCCCTTTTCCCCCCGGCTTTAATTAAACGAGCTCCGGCTGTGTGCAATTCCAAACGGCGCAACAACTTTCTAGCATTCTCCTATCATAATTCATTGCCGACTGCTCGAGCCCGACTGCTCCTCGAAACTCGCTGGCAAAAAGGTTGGAAAGACGCGCGGATATATAATAAATCGTTAGCTCTATTCTTCTTTTTGAGTGAATGGTAAATCAAAGACGGAGGGATAGTATCGATCGGCGAAACCGATCGAACGGTGAAAAACGACACCACGTTGCCGTCAACTGACACGACACTCCGATAATTCTAATTAACCGCGTTAATGCTTGGAAAACAATCAGCGCGTAGAATGAACGGTGATAATCACCGACAAATACAACGCGACCGCGGTGAATGGAATCATTGTGATCAAAGCCGGCTGTTGATTCGTCGAGGCGGACATTTGACGCGCGTCACGCGGTTATTCAACGTAGATTTATTTGCGACGGAGCTTCCTAGCGGATTATTTAGCAACACCGGCGACACCGATTCCCTTAAAGAGATCCATCCCGGCGTGGGTAATTCGGGCAAAATATCTCTCGAACGAACCCTCGTCGAGTCTTCATAGACCGCGCGAAGAGTGGCCCTCGTGGCACGTTCAACGGGGGGGATTGATATTCATCGATAGTTCTTGAAAACGTATTAAGCTAGTCGCACGCTCATTCGGATCTAACCGGATCAAGGGAACTCGTTCGAAAGGAAATTGAAAAGCTTGGAAATAAATGAGCCGGCGTGTGTGTCGAGCGCGATCCGTTCCGATCGAAATATTTCAACCCGGTAGATGGATACGTTCCGATTGAAATGAACGAAATAAATCTGTATAATCTGTGTAATTCGATTAACACAAACACGCGTGTCGGTACGCCGAAACACTTTTCAACGACTTCGCGAACAAAAAACCCGTGATATCGACCATTTGAAACATTAATTTAATTGCGTGTCTGAGAAACTTTTTCGATGCACGGTTCTGCCCCTTGGATTCTATTCCGTGTGTATTTGCGAGACGTCGTTTCGGTTGAGCGTCGCCTATTGGTTAGCCACGTGAAAACGTGTACATGGAACGGGGGAATAAGAAGGAGAATCGTATCGTCAAACTATAATGAGCGGCGCTCGCTGAATCCGCTACTAGATTTATTTCGGGCCGCTTTTATTATAAAGGTCAAGCGAATTCGCTCACGGCGAATCGACGAATCTCTCGGCCGTGTTTTCTCGAACCGCCGCCTCCCATAAATGTTGCATGAGTGCCCAAAGCAACTGGCATTAATAATTTAAGTCTCACGACGAAAGGAACGCGGACGCGCTCGTTTGAAGCGCTGCGAAGCGCCGTGAATGAAGCTAGTGTCGTTGGACCGTCGAGAATCTAGTTTGTTCGGTTCGCGATTTTACTCGCGGCCGAACCAATTATTTTATACCCAACGCCCGGCAGTCTTTTCGAGGAAAATGTTCGCCCCTTAACGCGACTCACGATTTAAAATATCTCGACCTATCGGTCTGTACATATTCCCTCCGTGGAATATGCAAATTTACGCAATGCATTTAGAAGACGTCGGGGGGAAACGGAGAGGGAGAGAGAAAAAAAAGAATCCGAAAAATGAAATGGTGCATATCGAGTGGCTGATAATAATTCTACGGGAACGTAGCCGGTGCGCGACTTCGTAGACCGGAAACATTGAACTTCGGCTTCGTGTCGCAACGTGCAACCACGATCGAGTTAACGTTTTATAGCTGCAACAACGTTTGTCTCTCTACCCGTAGTACATACGTACATACATACATATCTCGTTTCGTAGCCGGGAATCAAGGAGAACGTTCCCATTAAATTTCGCAATCGTCGAGGCTTCGAAGTGCCGTTTGCACGACGTCGGTCATTGAAATAATATTGACATAGTACTGGCGAACGGACAGAGACTTCCTTGTGGCTTCGTAGTCGAGATAAGCTAATCTCTATCATAGTCTGGAACGCCTCGCAAAACGTACGGGCAAACAACGAGCGTTATCGTTTGCGTTCCAGCTACGTCACCCGATAACTACGCCGCGCCATTTCGTACTAAAAACCTAAATCCGCGCGAACATTCGCGTTCCCTCGACAGATTTCTATGTTTCTTCGAACAATACGATCCTTCTTCTAAGCCAGCGGTGTTCGTATTATAATAAATCCCACGAATCTATTGTTTTCCACAAGACTTTCCAAACGTGTACGTTGGTCACGTAATTCCTGATAATAGAAACGACAGGGATGAATGAGAAGCATATACAGGAAAACGGAAGGGACTCCGACGAAAGGGTGCCTGGATATCGATCGGCAAGAAAAATTTCGACGATCGATTCTATCGTCTTCCGTGTTCGCTCGTCTGGTTTCGCGCGGCACACGGGTTTTGGCAGGAGCGCGCGAAACGGAGAATCGCAGGAGGCGTCCCGATGCCAGCGTGGACCATCGAGCAACGTTGCAATAAAATACGAAGAGAGGGCTATAATCACGGTTGCACGAAGGTACCTAGCCTGCTCGCAACCTCCTCCGTCTCCCCGGCGCTCACCGCTTTGCCAAACTTTTTCCTTCCCCTTTGCTCCTCCGCCGTCCTCCTCTTCCCCTCTCGGGTTTTTTTCTGCCCGAACCTGACCCCCCCTTTCCCCGCTCCAAGCCTTCTGGACAGGCAGATTTCTTCTTCTTCTTCTTCTCTCTCTCGTGTTCGTTCTACGCGGTGTTCTTCCTCTTTTCTCTTCCTCCCCTGCGGAGAAGAAGAAACTTTTTGTCTTCCCTTTCGTGTTTCGTGCCACCGCTGCACGACCGCGGAGTTGCATTTCCGTCATGCACGCTCCGTGAATCTCGCCGAAAGAGCGTGATTTCCTTGGGCCCTTTCTTTCTCTCCTCTCCTCCCGTCTCTCTCCGGAGAGAGAAGATCGTACGATGATCGGCGAGGGGAAGCGAGGGGGGGAGGGAAAGGGGCGGAGGGGTGGGGAAGGGAGGGCGGGTGGGAGAAAGAGAGAAGGCATTGACTCCTGCGGAGAGGAGTGTATCACGAAACCGAAGGAACCACGATCTAGAAGTCGTTGCATCTGCTTCTTCGGTTGCTTTTATTTGCCCCCGCCCCGATTCGTTCCTCTTTTCTTTGAACGGACTGCCGTGTTATTTGAGACATTAAGCGTCGGGGAACAGAATTCTGGTCTTTTATTTCATTTTATTCCACCGACCGGCCAGTGCAACGAGCACAATGTAGCCGCGGCACAATGTATTCGATCGGCTAATCGGAAACGAAAACTTTGCTAAATTCGTTCCTCCGGCAAGCGGGGTTAGGGGAGGAGGGGAGGAGGGGAAAGGGGTGGGGGAATAGCTGGTCCAGGGATCGCGAGGTACGCTAACGCGCTTCTCACGAGGAAAGAGAAATCAGAGGAGGAAGACACGCGAGTGGGAGACCGTTGAAATTCCGTTCGAAGAATCATAATTTCCACCGAGATTATGCGGCGAGATAGGCGAATCGCAACGATACTTATCACGGATTCCCTCTGTCGAAGAGGAGAGGAAAGGAGGAAACAAAAAAAAAAAGAATTCCTCATTCTTCGGCATCGGTACCGGGCATCGGTAGAAGCATCGGCAGCAACGGCAGCAACATCACCATCAGCCCTCATCCTCTTCGAATCTTTTTCTCTTTATTCCTCCTGCTCCCCCCTCCCCTTCGTCTATCCGCCTCTCTTTCACCATCTCTCTCTCTCTCTCACTCTCTTTCTCTCCCATTCCCGCGACGTCTCTCGGGCTCCTCTTCACCATCGTGACTCCCATCCCTCCGCAGGGTCGGGCAAAGAAGTTGTCTCTCAGTTCCCAAGTCGAGTTATGCCTACAAGAGAGGGAACAACTACCGCGAAATAACCGACTATCCGAAAGGGCCGACGGTAAATAACTATAATTTCTTTTGGACCCGGCTACGTTCGGGGGTTGAGTAGGTTCCCGAACACACGTACGATGATAGAAGGATCCGAAGGGGCCGGGAGGGATGGGCAGAAGGAAGGAGTTACGTATACCGCGTGCGCGCGAGCGTCGTAGTGGTATTAGTTTGCTGCAAGAAGAAGAAGAGGAAGAAGGAGAAGGAAAAGACGAACCACCCAGAAGAAGAGGAAGAAGAGGAGAAAGAAACGAGATGGAAGAAAGGGAGAGGGGCAGTGGCAGCAAGAAGAAGGAGAAGAAAGAGAAAGAGAAAGAAAACGGGTGTGCAGAAGAAGAAGAAGTAGAAGAAGCAGTAGTAGAAGAAGAAGACGAAGAAGAAGAAGAAGAAGAAGAAGAAGCACGGTTAGGTCCGAGAGGCTGACCAGAGGAACCACGGAGACGTGGAGGGGATGAAAGCGGGCCCAGGCGAGTGCAACGACCCCTTCCGTTAGGTCAGCTACCCCACGAACGAACCCAACGGCGAGCGGACCGGACGAACCGACGAACTTACGAACGGACGGACGGGTGGTCGGGCGGACATACGGATGGACAGATGTACAGACGAATGGACAGTCGGATGGACGAACTCGGAGAATCGTGTAATCGTGTGCCGGACAACGATCCACGCGATGCGCCCGAATTCCACCGAGGGAATCTAAACTGGCTGCCTCGGATAGAGAACGAACGCGGTTCCGACCCATCTCTTTCCGTGGAAAATTCAACCGGACCGATATATCAAATCCCCTGTCGGAATTAAATTAATATCATACTTCCCATTTACGGAAGGATGATTTAGAGAGAGACTACGAGGGTGTTTGTGGGATAGATAGAGTCTTGAAATGAAAATTTGAGGTTTGGAATGGAACTCGAACACGTGAAGTAGAACAAAGAGTCTGACGATAGTTCTACCGAATCTACTTATCGGCTTGGATAAAATACATGTAGAAGCCAGAGGGCAGAAAGTTACCGATCGTATGATATTGGAAACGAAAGGGGCAACCTACCGAGAATAGGAAACGCAATACAATGGGATACAATGCAATATATATCCGAGGAACTGGCGTTGCAACACGATCTGAAAGATCGATCGATCGGTCGACGCCGCGTTTACCTGTGTTTTACGAATGAGCTAGCCTTCACGTGTGGTCTGTCGACGACTCAATATTTGCCCTCGAAATGTTTGCACGCGGTTCCCCTCCCCCCCCTGCCCCCACGACATTGCGTTTTCCAGCGTGACGATCGTGCGGTTTAAAAGAAAAATATATATACATATATATATACACTTAAAGATCATAACACTCCGACGCAGCGCTTAATTAGAATTACAATGAATGAACAATGGACAAACGGTAGAGAATTTTGGCCCGGCCATTATTCGCATAGCTTTCCCAATGAATCATAACAACGCCTCGTATGTATATGCATATCCGTTCGTTTCGAGATGCGCAAAACCGATGAGCCACTTTCTTCCGCCGCGTCGAACGTATTTACGACGTAGAAACAAATACATAGGTCCCCGAATTATTCACCCGTGGTTTCAATCTTATCCGGCCGGATTACAAAGTTGTCTCTCGTACTTTTTATCGGCGTCGATCGAACGCGGATGACGAGAAAAAGAGAGGATAAAAAAAATCATCGACGGGAGGGGCCCCGGCATCCCGATGGTTTCTTTCGCGAAATAACACGCCGCGGCGATACACGCCACGTTGAATCCTTAATAATAAATCCTTTTAATTATTACACGTGTAAACAGGTGTACGAAACGATCTCCGGCAACCGGCGCGCGGGTTGTATCCTTCCGAAAGAGAGCACGGCACGGCAACGTGCGTGTACACGGCAATTTGCACGGGTCTGCCTGTACGAGGGGCATCATACGGCCCCGAGAGCCCCTGAATACACGTCGGACTGCATCTTGGCCGGCCTGTATCGAGCAACCTTCTCCCAAATCGCTGTACTTTCTAATATCTGACCGGCTTGTTTGCTTCCACGCCGTTTGTGAAAATTATTTCAAGGACGGGTACTTGGGTATCTCTCGATATTCCTGTCGACGCGAATCCGCCAGAGATATTTGAACGTACTATAGCACTGGAGAAATAAAGAAAGTACGACGATACTGTTTCCGCATTTTTCGACTATACTTTCCGATCGATACCGTCCTGGGCGTGATACTCGTACAAAGATAAACGGGAGCGGTATACAACAACCCTCTCGCGCGGCAACGTAACGAGGGTAAAAGATATCGGGCTGAAGGGGGAGGGGAATGAAAAAGTGAACGATTGGCCGATCGTGGCTAATCGATTCTTCGCGCTGTAACGAGCCGGTTGGTATCGGCGCGTACGATAAACCCGACAAAGCGTGACACACCAGGGGCCAGGTAAGATCTCGCGGCCGTCACGAGAGGATGATTCGTGCACTTAGCGTCCGACGCGGAAAGAGTAAGCTGCGTGAAACAAAAAATAAGCTGGTCTATATCGATCCAGGTTGTATACATACACATATACTTCGGAGTGTTACTAACGCTATTTCGTTTTCGTCTTTCTTCTTTATTTGTACGTTTGTTTCGATCCATCGGGGGAAACCGATACGGGTAAATAAAAAGCGTGGCTGTTCTATCGACGTTGAATAGCGCGGCGACGAGACGCGAATGTACGCTGGCACGGCGTCGCTCGCGATCAACGTGCTATGCAGTTACGAAGAGAAAGACCGTGGCGGATGAAGAACATAGCGGAGGGAGAGAGGGAGCCGATGGCAAGGCGCCAGATAAGAGAGAACTCGCCGGATGAAAAAGTTATAAATAAGCGTTGCGTTTGACGACGTGTCCGTCGCCAATGCAAATACAGAGCTATGGATCTACCGACAGGGATCCTCTAGCCAATTAATGCATCTTGTCATCTTCTCGCGGTCGTTGATCACCTTACCACGGTTTCTACATCGCTCGGGAATTAAAGGGGGAATACTTCACCGTGGAGCTTCGTTAGAAATATAGGAATTCATCGTTCCGGGATTCGTTTAATAATTATTTCGGTAACCGTTTGATTAAATCCTCTTTGAGAACGTGCGCATGGATTAAGTGGAATTGGAAACTCGATGATTTTCTTATCGTTGGATCTTCGCTTCGAGATTTCACGAGGAAGTTCCTTTTTGAATAATTGACACGGATATTAAAGTCACCGGATTAACGGTAGACGTTGTACGTTATCAACGATCAAACACGCACCTGTAATCTACATCTCTGATAAAGGGAACCCCGACGGTTCGCGGCGACGGTAACGTGGAAAGTTTTCGGGCACGTCGAAGCGAGCGTGTTTCGATGCATTTGCATGTCCCGGCTGGAAATCGGCGTGTCGCCGTGGAAACATCGTCGATCTAATCTCGTAGTCGGTAACCTACTGTCGCAAGAGGTTTCGAGGTGCGCATATAAAAGTTTTATGAGCGACGCCTATTGTTTTCAAAGTGAACGTAACTCCGTGCGAAAATCTGACCACCCTTTTCTCTCAGGTCACGTGGACGCACACACCGACACCCACACATACATACATTATACACACGCGTGCTAGCGCGGTACTCGCATAAAAATATCCCAGGATTCGCGACGGTACGCTCCATCCCGAAATCGTCCGTTCATAATACATCCCCTCTATTCCCGGTAACCAAAGAAAATATGATAGACACGCATTCTCGAGTTTCTCACCGTTAAACGAACCTTGTTTTCCATCGCAAAACGAAAATAGATATCCGATATCCAGCCAAAAAGCTTTTTTCGCGGCGTCTATTTTTACCTCGAACCAGAATCTACCTATTTACACCGTTTTCAAAACGTAAGGAACAAAAGAGTGCAAGTAAACGAATAATACCGTACATTTCTACGTGTTCCACGCATGTATATCTCCCTCTCTCTCTCCGTCTTTTACACCGTCGGGTTCCTCTCTCGTCCCTCCTGTCGAAATGAAGTGAAATTGGGACACTTAGTCCGTAAGCAGGCGATTAAGGTCTAAGGCAATTGCAGCCCGGGCCGGGTGCATAGCCGAGTCGGCCGAAGTCGAAAGCGGAGAGCCGGAGCCAGAGTTGCAGAAGACGAAGTCGCTTAGCAAGGGGGTCGGCAGAGGAGGGGCGACTGCCAGCAGGGCTGTCACGAGGGACGGGGGGGACAGGCCAATGACGGTATAGGGGCAATGGAGGGCAACGCACCCAGTCAGCCTTGGCATGAATTGAGTCTAGCAATGCGAAAGTAAGGTTAGCAGGCGCATTAGCGCCGTCCAACTAGTCCTCTCCCTCTTTGGAACCGAGTGCATCTCTCTTTCGCCCCCTCCCGCCCCCGTACGTCACCTCTCTTCCTTCTCTTCGAATCCAACCGGGCACTTATTTATTTCGCCACGATTTTATTCTTTAACGGGAGCATCGAGGTTACTTACTCTACGGTTTGGACGTCGGATGCGTTTGAAAGTTGGATGCCTTTTTCTCTCTCCTCACCCCTCTCTCTTTCGCGATTCGTTTTTATCTTCTTTTCAAAGTACGGCTGCTGAGATATCGTCCGGGATGTCAGAGGAAACGATGATTTAGATTGATACGAGATTTTATGTGTCGGACGTGGCACCGATACGATAGGGCTCCCGTTTCTATTCTTTTATCATTTTTTTTTTTTTGGAATATGTTCTTCCTCAAGGAGGGTTTACTACAACGGTAGAGCTCTTCTCGAAGAAAAATTGAGCTATTTTCACGCTGGCACGCAATCGTGACGTAGTCATAAAACACACCGCGCAAACTTGGCAAGTGTTTTCCGAAGGGGCTTATCGATCCGCGGGTTGGTAAGCGGCGGCGGCGGTTTGTTCCTCGTAGAGCATCCGCGGACGAGGCTACACACGCCTTCGCGTCGACGTTATCGTCGGGGAGAGAAGAAAATCTGGCGAGATAGCAGGAATAACCGCGCGTCGCCGTCGCGGAGCGGATTCGTGTCACGGAGAATCAACTCGCGCGACCTCCGACCTACCGAACATCGACGATCGAACGTTATATAATTGTCGCGACGGTGGTGCTGTTCGAACGTTCGGATGTGAACGGCGTTTCCGCGACCGCGCCGATGGAATACCAACAATTTTCCCAAATTTATTCTCCTTTTTTTTTCGTTGGATTCGCGTCCCGTTCGCGTGACTGTACGTCGAGGAAGTCGTAGCTGCTGGCGGAAATAATTGGCCCTAATTTGTCTTACTGTTACTCGCGAGCACCGCTCGTCCCTGCCTATCGAAAAAGAGCATCTTCAATTTTCGTCAATTGCAAAAACCGACTCCGAAAAGAAACGACGAATCCCGCGCGACCGCAACGTGGCCAATCTTCGACCCGTCCATCTCGTCTCTCCTCCTCTCCCTCTCTCTCTCTCTCTCTTTGCGTGCATACAATTATTTTTCACCGGCGAATCATCTCGATACGGAGAAAAATTCCGGGTGTAATAACAAGCCGTCGTTCGAATTCCTCCCGTTCGAATCTCCTGCAGCGTAGAGGTCGCGATTTTGCCTTTTGCACGCCGAGGGATCGTGCGAAGTCGTTGCATAGCCGGCGTGTCCGTGGAGCGCGGCGATGCAGGCACCACGATCGTGTCGGAAAAAGAGCTAGAGGGAACCGGGAGGTGGATCGGGCGAGGTCGAGGGGCTAGGAGAAGGAGGAGACAGAGGGAGAGAAAGAGAGAGAGAGAGAGATACTCAGGCGTGGAACATCAACCGCGAAAGCTGGGCTCTAAACGAAGAAGGAAGAAGAGAAAGATAGGAAAGCGTCCGTTCGTGGAGAGAGACGAGGAAATCGCGACGTAAATGACCACGCTGGTACGAGAGAGAAAGAGAGACAGCCAGAGAGAGTAAATCGTGGAACGAGGTGCAATATACCGATGGTGGGGGCCGTCAGTGCAACGGAGTGGGGGTGGCGCGCTGCTTTTGAAAAAACCGCAAAGCTTTAAGAAGGCGCGCGGCACCCCCCACCACCGAGTACTACGCGGGCAACTAGCGGCTGACATAGACAAGCCTCGCGAGCAACTATTACTTGGAAAATAGTCGGAGAAACGACGGAGAACCAAAGGATCGCCGTGGAAAATCCGGACCGGGGAAAAGATACGAAAACGGGTGAAAGTGTTCTCCTGGGTCCAACTGGAGATCGCTCGGTTTAACGGGAGGACATTTTCCTTTCGGGAACTAAAACTGTCGACCGTCGTTGGTTCGCTGCTGGTTCGGCTCGCCGATGGAAAAATCGGAGTGAAGTAAACGATCAGTGCGCTTACCCGAGGAGAAATTCGAGACGAGAGAGACTTGGGAAATAGACGAGAGAACACCACCGCGATCGTTCTTAATCGTGCCGGCAACTTCGACGATAAGGATGAAAATTTGCTGCTCGAAATATCGGGAAACTGCTCGAGTAAACTTCAGTGTCGAAGTGCGGTACGGGTTTTCGGTCGAATAATTCGCTTTCGTACGAGATATCGCTTGTCGTTTTCTACTACGAAACCCCGGGTATTCCTGTCGGATACGTACGACGACTTTGGGATTCCTTCCTCCCGGTCGAGTCCGCGACAGATCGAACTCTGCCTCTCTCTCGTCGCTATGGGAAAACGACGATTATCGCGGTGATCGAGAAACCGTTCCCCGGCCAAGGGGGAGGTTAAAAAGATTTAATCCGAGAAACGTGGTTCCTAATTGAAACGCGAACGGAGGTGGCTATTGAAAACGCTGCATCGTCGTCGTCGTCGGCGGCGTCGCTTTCGCCGTCGCGATCCTCGGCGTACCCGGGCGCTCGTAGCGAAAGATTGGATTTCGTGGAAATTCAATTACCGCCGCCGGAATGGAGCACGCACCATTGGCATCTCCGAAAACGGCGAGGAATACTCCCCTTGCGGCCAGTCACCAGAAGGAAATTGAATTCACCGGTATCTCCGCGTCTCCCGTCGATCTTTCCGCGATATCTTTACATATCGGTGAAGGGGTGGCGGAGGGGGGAAACAAAATTAGGACGACCGTATTTTTCGGAAGAAACCATATTACGGGAAACCACAGTGGTTCGACGGTAGGACTCGCCCGAGCCCCTCTCTCTCTCTCTCTCTCTCTCTCTATCGTTTACGACAATGATTTAAACGGTACGATATATATAAG
The DNA here is from genome assembly GCA_917499265.3 of Mimumesa dahlbomi. Lineage (NCBI taxonomy): Eukaryota > Metazoa > Arthropoda > Insecta > Hymenoptera > Crabronidae > Mimumesa > Mimumesa dahlbomi. The sequence continues at coordinate 1,206,611 of OU824124.1, forward strand.
TATACGGTTAAAATGTTGCTTTAACGATTCCGCGCGACGTAATTTATCGCGCGCCCCGCTACCGCCGTAATCACGTTTTTTCTTTCCTTCGTTGTCAGAGTAAAGAAATTTGTACGTATCGGTAGTCAAAGTAGAGAGAAGATTTACGACTTCGTTATACACGCGCGAGGCGTTTAACAGTGTAGCCACTCTTGTATGATTTATCGCGATAGCGCCTTCTCGTTCCTGTATTATAATTTTAGGGGTTGAAAAGGGTGCGCGGGTTCGATTGACGGGCAATTTATTACGCGGCTCGGAAACTTTCCTGCCGTTTCCCGCCGCGCTTCTTCCGAACAAAGTATCGAAACGGAGGGTTTCCACGCAAAGAAGCTTACGGCAACGGAATTGTACGTTCTTTCTTCTTCTCATTTTCCACGCAGAAAAAACATTTCCCCTTTCGCGAACGCCACGGTATCCAATCTCGTCCGCGATTCCCCGGGTATTATTTGACTTTCTTTCGACTCCGAGGCCAAGCCCCCGCGCGTATCTCCGAGAGGTCGTTCCCTTCGGCGGAACCTTAAAAATCCATCCGCATTGTTTGATCGCTGGGTGACGCGTTTCTTTCCCGCTGTCGATATTTCTCGCGTTCTCGCGGGATTCCGATCCTCTCGATTCGAAACATCCGGACGTCTGGCGTGGCTGTCTCCGTTGCCGGCGAGTTATGAAACTATCCTAAAACGGTGATTCACTCGGTAGACTATTTCCCCGGCCTCGTTCGCGGTGCGTTTCGTCGACTCTCGGCGTAGAGCTTATAAACCCGAGATACTCCGATCGTAAAATGATTCAATGGCCTCCGGTTTCTGCAGGGTGTGATCCGCAATTGCGTTTAGTCAGGTGGTCATGCCGGTACACGGTGTGACCGTAAGCGGCTTACGTCGGTGTCGATACGCTCGTGGAGCACGTGGAAAATTGGATCGCTGGCCGTACATACGTACGTACGTACATACGTATGCGAGCATTGTTAACATAACCCGCACGTGTGTCGTGTGCCGCGTATTTCGCGCACGTACGTACATACGTACATACATAGAGAGGAATCCACACACGTACAAAATTGTAGATACTTGGAATCGTCGCGTGATTCCAGTCGTCTCCGACTCTATCGGAGTTCACCCTTTTCAACGGGTGAACCGTGTAAAACGTGGATCTCGATATTATATTTCTGCCGGAATTTTTGTGTATCTTTTTTTTCTTTCTGTACGATTTCGAATTCCCTGCCACGATTATTTCCCAAGCGACGATAACGCGGCAGATAAAATTCTCGAATTATTCCCGGCCGTTGGCTTCGCTCTTTCCGCTTCTTCCGATTCGATCAGATCGACCGGTCGGTGTATTTTAAAACGTCGCCGCTCCGGTTTCATTTCCACACGCGACGTCTAGCCTTTTTTACCTAGCCGCGATACGTGTCCCGCTGATGGCTGCGATAAAACGAGTCTAATGGATCCCGTGGATCGTTCTCGTCCTCGCGTTCACCTGGATCTCTATCCGAAGGAAATCCCTGCCCGATAAATCTACGGATGGGGTAGCGTTCCCCCGTCATTCCCAAGATTAAAGGCGACCCTTTGGTGAACTCGAACGCCCCGGGCCGTCTCTTGACCGGGTCCATGGTGAGATTTAATCTTTTATCACGATTCCCGATACCCGGCGATAATCCCTTGGACCGGGAAACGTCGGTTCGAATTACCTCGGTGTAGAGTGTAAAAATCGGCCGTTTAGTTGATCGAGGATGTATTTTAATATCAACCACTTGTCGCGAGGTGTAAGAATGAAATACCGGTGAAAGGACAAACTAGCAACGATAAAGTAAACGGGGTGAGATGGAAAGGGTGAAAGGGACAGAGGAAGGATGAGACCTGGGTACATAGGAGAACAGCGTAGGGACGTATGTACACATAAAAGGGTCTCGAGTAGCCCGTGAATCCACTATATTATCCTTTATCGGTTGAAATATGAACATAGGTAAGATACCGCTGGAAAATGGAGCATTTAGGGCGAGAGACATTACGGATGCTTTTAACGTGCCAAGGACGAAAACCGTGCTCGTCGATTTTTATCGTTCCCGAATATGTATACTAGATTTTCCCTTCGTTTCCCGGATGGGGCTGTACAGACGAGTATTAAACGTTTAAATTGGGTCAAACTAGAGAAGATAGGCGGAGTTGTCCCGGCGCGATTAAAGTATCAAGTATACGAACTTAATAGCGTTCATACATCAACCTGGATATCCCTGGGTATAGTCCCGGGATAGATGCATTGTTACTAAGATGCGATCTATACATACGTATAGTATATCCGGGCCGATCTATCGCGGGTTCGCCAGGAAATTCGCCTGCGTTAATGCGAGCATGCATTTACGGTCATGGACCTTTGGAAATCGAGGTCGAAGATCCCTTTTAGAGCCGTAATTCCTTTCGCGGAAGGAAACGCTTACCAAGCGAGTACGTACTACCCGACGATATAACGGCGATCTCGGAAATTTCTTCGTGCGTCTCGCGTGCGCTTGTTCCTTAATCGCGTTTTAAACATAAAGTAACGATCCGCGTTACAGATTTTTATCGCGATAAAGCGTAATCACGGCGAGGATATTGCCGGGAAACGTCACGTTATTAAACCCGGTGAAAAAAAAACGACGACAATGACGACGATGCACCGCGATACGTATCGTTACGTATTCACTAGGTTAGAGGAAGGAATCGGTCGTTAGGAAAAAGAAATGGGAACGGGGAAGTGTCGGGAGGCGAGGACTCGAAGGAGGCTGATCCAACGGGATACGGAATAGCACGTAACCGATCCTTGGTGGTTCTCGAATTTCCAGGCATGCAGATCAAATGCGAGGCGGGGTCGTACGTGCCAGACGAGGAAACTCGCAGATCCCGACACGGCTGACACATTGGGGAAATCAGCGCGCTGCAGACAGTAAATCCGGGCGCCGTCTATGTGCCGGTAGTTACCGCCGCATCGATAACTATTCATAGCTCCACGTTACACGTGGTAATCGCAATTATTACGCAATAAGCATTTGCGGACCGGTGCATGTTCGCCAACACAAGTCTACGTACGTACAAAGAGGATAGGAGGGGGGTTGGGGAGAGAGAGAGAGAGTGAGAGAGTAAATGTTTGTGTGGGAGCGAGGACAGTGTTCCGGAAAAAGGGACAAAGAGAAGCCACCATTGTGTAAGGAAACGTATGTACACTCGGATCCGCATTTAATGAGCATTTACAGGGTATTAAAACAGCTACACGAGTTATCGCGGTACCTAGTTTATGAATAATTGCAAGTTACACCGCCGAGCGACGAAGCGAGACGACAAAGAACGTATTAATCGCATAGCCAACTGTAATTGCGATTTATATAATTTCCCGGCTAACAACGGAATCACATGTAATGGCTAGTATACTTCGGATCAGACGGATCACGATCACCTTTTGCCAAGTAATTTAACGTCCGCGCACGCGATCAATTGTAACATAAGGTTACAATGCGTAACATGTAAAGAACGGTCACGAATGGATGTGGAATGCGGGAGACATAGGCATTTAGCAAGGAGCACGCAATACGTACTATACGTATGCACGTAACACGGGGAAAATGATAAAAGAAATCACCATCTGGCACGTATCGATCCTAATCCTACCGTTGATCATACTTTCCGAACTTCTCGAAAGGCGCCATTGAATAGCTGTTATTACCGATTTGCGGTTAACGTCGGGCAAACGTTCGCCGCAACTCGCTTGGGTTCTTTGATCCGTCGGGATCGCTCGGTACCCGGTTGTTACGGGCTTTTCGACTTGGTGAAAAAAAAGATACGAGAACGTCGATATTCCGGCGGAATTTTTGAGTCGATCTCGTGGGAGCCTGGGACACTTTGGCGCAAATATCGTTACCTCGATAAAGGGGAGGGGCAGTTCCGCGTGACAAAGACGACGTAGAGAAAATTTAAATCACACGGATCGCAGGTAAGTTTGCGCTGGAACGTCGACGCCTATGCGGCGGGTGCCCTTATGCCCTACGGGGCTCGGTTGGGCGGGCAAACGGTGGCAAAAGGGGCGGACAAAGTGCTTCGGTGCCGGCGAAACTTTTGTGGTCCGTCCTTGTATCGCCGTGTACGAATCGAGACCACTACTGTCCTCCTCCTCCACCTCCTCCTTCCCTTGGCTGTTTGAAGGAAGCATCGGGAGACACCGGTCCTCGTTAAAACGGGGAAAAAAAATTCTTTATGACCGGTTACGCAACTCGATTTCATAATCGGCCCCAGTAATGAACTTTAAACGGATCGATCCGACGCGCGTCATCGTTCGCGTGGAACTTCGTCTAGGATTGTGTAACGCTTTATATAATCCACGGAATCGCGAGGCAAGGAATCATTATCGCACCTCCGAAGGAAGTTCACCGGCACTCAATTGCATCACTTTGCTTAGGTGCCGCGGTTTTTCTTAATTACCCAAGTGCGTGCCGGTGTTTAATCAATTGGCGTGCCAAACGAACCGGGGCCCGCCGGTGTCAAGTCAAAACACATCTGCACTATCAGCTACGTCAGAACTTGAAAATGCAGATTACACGGGGATATATCGAGACATATTATCGCTCGAAAAAGTGTACAAATTTTAGTACGCAAACATATTACGTCAAATAGCCGTCACCGTTTCGTTTTTTTATTTTCCTCTTTTTATCCCCGTCCACGAGCCGGTATGTAAAAATCGAAACACCGTACGTAGAGGAAAGACGAGAATAACAAAGCGGCAGAAGAAACATGGAGAGAAAAAAGGGTGAAATTTAATGAATTAATGTTCGTACTTTCATTCGAGTGAACTCAAAATGCACCTTTTCATAGCATATTTCGCACCCTCTTCATCCCCCTTCCCCCGACACTCTGAAAAGTAATTTTATTTCCTTGGAAACCCTCCCTCGTCGTTTAAACGAGACGCCTCTTAGCCAGAAACTCTCCCTCTTTTTCTGTAGTAGCCCGCGGCATCGTTCCCGTTGTTCGTCCAGGTGCGCTCGTAAAGAGGAGAGGAGCGAACGGGGAGAGGAGCACACAGACGCGAAAAACCGACGACGAGCGGGCAATTCGCGTTTTAGTCCGGTACACCGCAATAATTTTCCTTGACCCCGACTACGTAACGATACAAGTCCACGAGGTACCGCGAAGCCGACTAAAAGAAAATTCCACCTACCGTACGGAGAAGAAACGTTTCGCGCGATGAAAATATGAAATATTTGATATTTAAATGACTCGTTCACCCGTCAAACGATCAAAACTCGGAATCTTTCGATTCCCTGAATCGTGTCGATAATACAGAACTCGATTCTTTCACGGTGGAAGTAAATTTCTCTGTCAATTCTTTTCATACGTTTCATCCATGGCTGAGAATACCAACGACAGGTGTTAACGTCTCGATGGATAGAGAAACGAGAAGCATCGCGACGACAGGATAGATGCTTCGGAGCATCTAAGCGCGGTGACCGCTATCGAGCACGCGTGAAATTAAAATCAGGTCACTGCCGCTGTGCTGCTCGCCGACGAATCGGCCGTTCTCGGTATTTTCAGCCCGACTTGTACACGTCCGCACTTACGTGTGTTCGCAACAACCTACCGTGAGAGTGGTACACCATCCCGGATCGATAAAATTAATGGATTCCTCTATGCCACGAAGATGAACATATTCCTACGGTGACTAACCGATGCACAGATTAATCCGACGGGATAGATCCGTCCTAAAGGAAGGAATTTAACGAAGAATAATTACGCGAGGGGGGTTTAACAACGCTCTTACAAAATCGCTGCGTTATTTTTCCAAGGAATCACGTCCGAGACGAGTCCCTTTGATCTCCGTCAAAGAGTGCTCGACGGTTTTTTCTTTATCACTTTTTTTTTCGGCGGTAAGCACGGAACGAATAAAAGCATCCCTTTTGCAATAACTTTCATCGAACCGGTAACTAACGGTTTTCTAATCTTTTTTCTAAAATCCAGCGAGCCTCGATGCTTTCGGTTAAACTCGTACGAAACGAGGACCGAATTCGCAAGCACGAGAAAACAAAGATGGCGCGGAAATACAGGAGTGCCGGTTTTGCGGTATCGTTAGGGAAAATCATCGTAAAGGGTGAAACGTGATAAAATTGACCCGCGCCGGGTGTTTCGTCGACACGGGGCCCGAGAGTAATTTGACCTACATTGTTCGGGCTTGAAGTCGATGGAGGGACAGCAACGTTTGCAATGGTCGCGCAGCGGTCGCAGCGGTTGCAGCCGTTGCAACGAAGCAACACGTTTGCCGTTAAAAAGCAAATGCACCGCAACCATGCGCCCCGTAGCTATAGATTTCAGGTCCGATCGGACCGGCGGTTTTGCATATTCGATCGATGTCCGATAGGAACTCAAGCCGATTCGGAACGAACGGCGCTCGTGTCAGCTGCAGTCGATAGATGGTGGTGCATTCCTCTCTCGTGTTACACACACACACACACACAAACACACATACCTCGTCAGCACGCCTATCGTTACGCTCGATACACTCTTAACGGTGCTTTCAAATTGCTGTCAATCGTATCTCCGTCTCCGACGTTCGGCGAATCTATTTGGTACGAATGATTCTCAGTAGCGTTCCATTAAGAACAAGATGAAACCCAGAACCGGATACCCTCCCCCTGGAGAATGACAACCGAACGTACGAGCTAGCAGGAAAGGATGTCTGAGAATCAGGCGTAATTTCGATGTCAGGTTTCCCTGGTGACTCGAAGATCTCCTCTTTAAGAAGGATTTCCTCTAGCCATCGTGGACCGATGCTTTCACAGCAAGCGAGTGTTTTCTTAGAGATATCAAGGCAACCGGGTAAATCGGGAGTAATTGCACCGGCTGTACGAGTTTCTCTCGCATAATCGTTGTTATTCTCTTGATATTTCCGCCGTCCATATTTGCGCCGTCTAAACATCGCGCGGAAAATGGATGAGAAACGTTTTCCAATTAACTCGGCAATGTTTCCTTCAAATTTGTTTTTCGACGCGCGAGCGCGCGAACGAACGAATTAAAACGGTTCTCGTATCGGTAAGAATGCAACGCGCGAATACCGATGCAGATGGGAAAACCAAGTTCGGTGTTGTTAATTCCGCATAATGGAAAAACAGTGTACCCGGAGTGTCTATAGCGGGCGTGTCGCGTCGGTGCATCGGACAACCGATTCGGTGGGAGTTTTCTGTCTGCCTGTTTTTGTTTTTTTTTCTATTTTCCCTTCCATTCATCCCTCGCCCTTATTCCCCGTGTCGCCCGGCCTATTTCACGTTCCCGTGGATATTTCTTCTATTTTTTTTCTACCAGCGGTCGCGTTCGGAAAACTGCCGCGCAAACTTGCCACTTTCGCGACGCTCCGCGTTGAAATAATCCCCCGGACAGCCGGAGGGGATGATTACCAGAGAGCGAGGGAGGATGAGAAAGGATTTTGATTCGCGAAATCCAAGCGGGTCGGGGATTAAGGACGCGCGAATACAAACCTACACGTACACCATAAAAGAGACGGAGCTACAAACGAGTAAGAGGATTAACTCGCCGATTCTTTTCTGTTCTCCGGGCAACCGGAAGAGTTAGAAAAGTTAGACAGCGCCGACAAACGTGATAATTTTCGCCCCGCAGCCCCGAAAACATCGGGACATAGCGTTTTCGAAAAGTTTATTTATCCGGTCCCGTTCGAGTCTCGCAGTCAACGGGAACGTGGCACGGAGAACGAAGAAAAAGGAGGAAACCCAATGTCGCGGCGCAATCTACGGTGACAGAGTTAAACTAACTGGGGCGTGAGAATCCAGTTTTACACGCTCGAGAACGTAGGTCCATTTTCAAACGGGTCGAGGGTTTTATTTATTCACGGTCCTGTTTAAAATTAGCAGCACGCGATACCGAATTATCGGGAGGGAAATCGATTTCCGAACGCGTCACGGAATTCCCAGAGACCGGCACATGTTCACTGACCTAAACCCCTTGGCGTCGCTCCAAAATGTTCGTTTCCTCCGGCGTCGCGACTACCATTGTTCGTATATAAATCATAAATCCGTACGAACGAGTGCAAAGCACTCGTTCAACAACGAATGAAAAATGAACTTACGTCCTGGGCGGAGAGGATCCTCGTTGCCGGCTGTACCGTTGCACTTCCGCTGTGAGGACGATGATGCAACGATTCGGCGGTGTTGTCTCGCGAACAGACGCTTCTGTACCATGGCAATCCACTCGAACTGTCTCGTCTGTTCCGATACTTCCTCCACACGTGTCTGAAACGGGGAGAAAAAAAATATCTCGTTGTATCGTTCGTTGAAAGTTTCGCGGTAAGATCGGAATCGCTTGTTCAACGACGATCGTTGAAAACGTACGTTGAAAACGATGAAAACATCTTGTCGGGGGAGAGTGCGAGTGTAACGTACAAAATTCCGATTGTCACGAGGGATGATCGTTATTGGGTGTAGCGGCGTGAAACAGCGGACGCGTTAGGGAATTGAAATAGTTAAAAACGAATCGTTCGTTCCGGCGCAGTTGGCTTTTAATGGATGTGTAACGCGGCGTCGTTTTAATTAGGAGTAATTTCTGCCCGACGACATACATACTCGCTGGCATGCACGAGATTTCGAATCGCGTACATACGTGTCACGGGTTCGTAGAATCGGACGGTAATTTTATTTGAACGGAAAATCTGCCATCCCTGCCTCGATGTTCCGTTGGTAACAAACATAATTTCGACGTAAGTCTGGTAACGTTCGCTACGCCGAACGAAATAATGTGAATATACACGCGGGAGGTTCAACAACTACCAAATAAATTGTACGTGTTCCTTTGAATGGGCCGACGTAATCCTCTTCCGGCTGCTGCATTTTCAGCAATAACGCAGGATTACTTCACTTTCCGGTTACAGCGATATCGTGGAAATTTGCGAGTTCCTACTTCGAAACCAGGGAGAGTCCGGGTCCCGTGTAAAAGTGGTATCAATTCCTATTGTAAAACCTACGGTATTAACGGAAGGGTAACGACTTAGGCCGAAGTTAATTTTCCGGGCGAACAAATCCGACGAAATTTAAGTTTGACTTTCCGCCTGGCAAATTTAATCGATGGAAACTAACCTTGGAAAAATCCACTCGGCTTTACGGTTAAACCGTATTAAAATGGACGGCTGTCGGCGTTTAAAAATTTTGCAAATCGCGATCGAAAATCATATTGCGTCGCGTTATCGAGCGTTCAACACCGATGCGTGCGATTCTACGATACTATCGATCACGCCGGGAACACGGCGATTCCGTTGGAGGTGTTAGTGTCGCGACTATACGTTCGACAGTGATCGAGGCGCGTACATTGTGTACGCCAGTTTAGCCTTTAATTGCTCCATTAATCAACGTCGAGGCTTTCGCTTTCGCGAGACAGCCACGGTCGCGTCGTCTTCTTCGCAGTTATAACACCGTTGCCGCGATACCGTTAACTTATTCGCCGGACTTAACGGTCCGCCGGGATCGTCTTTGTTCGGTTAGACGCGATTCTCGTTTCTCTTCTTTTAATATAAATGCACGTCCGCGACGCGGTACCGTACCGAAGAAACCCGTGTTTCTGCGTTTAGAATTATTCGTTTCTCGAATTAACCGACGGCAGAATAATCAAAACCGGGGTCGGTAGGATGATTTTCTCGCGTTGGTAGCAAGATAGAATTCTCTCGAGTCGCAGGAATGCCCGATTTTCCAAAACGGTGACGCTGGAGGGTAAGGAATTACGAAAATCGCGAAAACTCGTAAATTTTAACCAGTTTTTTGGTCGACATTCGCTCAATTTTTGAGATAGCGACCTGAAACTTGTACCATTGTTTTAGTTAGGAAATTCTACGGTAGAACAATGTATAATAGTTGTACTTTTCGAAAATTTAATTTTTCGCAAAAATCTGAAGGGGGTAGGTCAGGATTTTTTGCGATTTTCGTAAATCGCCTGCCATTTCCGTAATTTTTGAGCTATTTAAACGATTCTGGATGTTTTGGACGCGGAATCCGAAGCCGAATAAGATGCAGAAAGAATCAGATTGATATCTACAAAATTGTGGAAATGACGACTGATTTACGAAAATCGCAAAAAATCCTGACCTACCCCCTTCAGATTTTTGCGAAAAATGAAATTTTCGAAAAGTACAACTATTATACATTGTTCTACCGTAGAATTTCCTAACTAAAACAATGGTACAAGTTTCAGGTCGCTATCTCAAAAATTGAGCGAATGCCAAACGAAAAACTGATGAAATTTGATCATATTTTGCGATTTTCGTAATTCTTTCGTCATTTCCGTAAATGTTTAGATATCGACCTGAATCTTTCGCTGTCTTATTCGCCTTCGGAATCCGCTTTTAACGCGTCCCGGATCGTTTTGATATCTCAAAAATTGCGGAAATGATGGAGGATTTACGAAAATCGCGAAATATGATCAAATTTCAGCAGTTTTTCGTTCGGCATTCGCTCAATTTTTGAGATAGCGACCTGAAACTTGTACCATTGTTTTAGTTAGGAAATTCTACGGTAGAACAATGTATAATAGTTGTACTTTTCGAAAATTTAATTTTTCGCAAAAATCTGAAGGGGGTAGGTCAGGATTTTTCGCGATTTTCGTAAATCGCCTGCCATTTCCGTAATTTTTGAGCTATTAAAACGATCCGGGGCGTTTTGGACGCGGAATCCGAAGCCGAATAAGACAGTGAAAGAATCAGATTGATATCTCAAAAATTGTAGAAATGGCGAGCGATTTACGAAAATCGTGAAAAATCCTGACCTACCCCCTTCAGATTTTTGCGAAAAATGAAATTTTCGAAAAGTACAACTATTATACATTGTTCTACCGTAGAATTTCCTAACTAAAACAATGGTACAAGTTTCAGGTCGCTATCTCAAAAATTGAGTGACTGCTGAACGAAAAACTGCTGAAATTTGACGATTTTTCACGATTCTCGTAATTCCTTCGTCATTTCCGCAATTTTTGAGGTATCAAAATGATCCGGGTCGTTATGGAAGTGGAATCCGAAACCGAATAAGACAGCGAAAGATTCAGGTCGAAATCTAAATATTTACGGAAATGACGAAGGAATTACGAGAATCGTGAAAAATCGTCAAATTTCAGCAGTTTTTCGTTCGGCATTCGCTCAATTTTTGAGATAGCGACCTGAAACTTGTACCATTGTTTTAGTTAGGAAATTCTACGGTAGAACAATGTATAATAGTTGAACTTTTCGAAAATTTAATTTTTCGCAAAAATCTGAAGGGGGTAGGTCAGGATTTTTCGCGATTTTCGTAAATCGCCTGCCATTTCCGTAATTTTTGAGCTATTAAAACGATTCTGGACGTTTTGGACGCGGAATCCGAAGCCGAATAAGATGCAGAAAGAATCAGATTGATATCTACAAAATTGTGGAAATGACGACTGATTTACGAAAATCGCAAAAAATCCTGACCTACCCCCTTCAGATTTTTGCGAAAAATTAAATTTTCGAAAAGTACAACTATTATACATTGTTCTGCCGTAGAATTTCCTAACTAAATCAATGGTACAAGTCTCAGGTCGCTATCTCAAAAATTGAGCAAATGCCGACCAAAAAACTGGTTGAATTTGACGATTTTTCGCAATTTTCGTAATTTGCTCACCATTTCTGTAATTTTTGAGCTATTAACCAGTTAAGTGCTCGCTCTGCACAGAGATGATCGCCACACTTAACTGGTTAAAGACCGTGGCTGCGGGGATAAAGGTTCGAGAGCACGTTGCCAGCCGTACGTTACCGGGCAAACGTGTATTCGTCTTACCTGACACAAAAGGCTATTCCCAGGGCGACGATCAACGGCAGCAACGTCGAGATGCAGGCTAGAAAAACCGTCTGTATATCGGAGAATCCGGCGAGTATACCTGAAAGCAGAGAGAAATCGATATTTTTAAGAAAGGGGGGAGAAAATTCGAAACGATACCTGAATATTATTTTTTTCAACCGAATGCCACAGCGTGATTTATTCGATCCCGTGTCTCTATTGTTCGCTAAAAATAAAAACAAAAATTGAGGGAATTTGTCCGTTAGTTTCCAAGAATTTATTACCATCGCTGTCACGGCCACTCCGACATATCGCTCCGCCGTTTGAAATATATGAATCCCCTAAACGAATGTAATCAACGAGCATGCACGACCATTATCGGTGCGCGCCCGCGCACACTTTCAAACCGTTCCCGACGCGAATCGCTCCGGCATTCTATAAAATGATAGCGATCTGAACCAAAAAAAAAAAAAAATATAAAACCCGCGAACAAAATAGAAATCGTCGGCGACACCGGTAAATTGTTCACCGTGCTAAAATTCCACATCCGTAAACACAATGTTCACCGGGTTTCGATATCGCCGCTGAACGTTCTAGGTTATAAATACAATCGCGTGAAAGATTCGAATAAGTGCAGCGGGGGCATCCCTTTAACGATGATCGAGGAGGTGGCCGCACACCGTCCCAGAATTCCTCGGTTACCCTTCGAGGCGAGTGGTTAAAGGCCGTAAAAAATTCTAGCGTAAAATGAACGAACGTTACGCGGACCAGGAAACCCGTGAGATTTACGAGCGAGAGAAATGGACGAGCTGCTCTCTCCGGAAACTGGTGTCGCTTTATAGAAAGTCCGTCTGCCTGTGGAAGAAGGACACGATGCATTATCTGGACGGGAAGCGAAGGCACAGGGCCTACGCGGCGATTCAAAGGGACCTGAATCTTGTCGGGGTTACCTTGGTCGAGATCATGCTGAAAATTCGTGAGATACGAGGACTATACGTGCGTGAGCTTAAAAGGACTCTCGAAGCGGAGGCGAACGGATGCTATTACGAGACCGTGCTACCGTGGTTCTACGATTTGCATCGATTTCTCTATCCGTATCTGGATTATCACGAGGCGGCGGAGTTGCATGTTTGTACCGATAAATTCATTATACCATTAGTATCGACAGAGCGTAACGGCCCGGTGCTAATAACTACGCTGTAGTTTCTCGTTGTACGGTTCTAGCCCCGGATAGAGGGGGTTTATGAAATGTTTGTTAACCGCTGTATCCAGTTCCCGGGAATCGGCTGAAAAAAACATTCCCAACGTTCGCAATGATATTCTATATACCTAGCGTTCGTGTAATCGTTAACGAAACGCGTAAGCGTGTTTCGGATTTTACGATACGTTCCGTGCGACGAACGATAGAAAGTAACGGGGACAAAGGAACGACAGAGAATTTCTGTCAGATAATATACGATCGTTGAAACGGTTAGACGTTCGAGAATGTTTCTTCTTTTTTGGCGAACGGCCCGGCTTATAAAAGTGTCGTAATAAAACGCTACTCGTAAATACTTAAAAATAGATTTCCTATTCCATGAAGTTTTCGTGTTATTATCCGCGGCCTCTCCTCGCTTAAAAATTTACGATTCGTAGCTCGATTCAAGCGTTTTCGTTTCCCAGGACGTTGGTGGTAGGATCGATCGACTAGATCATCTGGACGACGAAGATCTCTATGGGAAATCATCGAGCGTCTGCTGTATACAGTGTCTCACATCGAACAGCAACACTTTCGACAGCTGTATGGATTTCTTGTCAACGACGCTGGATCACGGGTCCTTTAATTCGAACAGCTCGCCCGTGGTTTCGTTGCAGGAGGTTGCGAGTGGTCCACGAACTTGTCCACGCTCTTGCACGGGATTTACGTGCACCAGGAAGCGGCCGAACAAATCTTCCTGCAACATCTACCGGACGAGCAGTGTCACGAGTTTCTGTCGGATCGATCGCGGCGAGAATTCGAACAGGATCGACGAGATGGACGAGATGGAAAGATTTCACGATGAGGTAAATGAAAAATGAAAAGAGAAAGATACAAAGGGAACGGGAACAGAATTGAAAAGCTGTTATATTTTTCGTCGAAGGAATTTTTGGATAATTATACGCGGTGCAAAGTGAATTCTTTCTACGCGGACCGTGACCAGTTTGAAAGTTTTTCAAAGAGCATAGGGCACTGCCTGCAAAAGATGGATAAAGACCAGGCTTTGAAAGCACAGTCGGAGATTCAGAAGATCCTGCTGGAAGTCGCGGCTGAATCAAACGTAATTACCAAAAATAAAAAGAAAAAGAGAGAAACAGAAATAAATTGAAAACTTATTTGACGTTCCTGCAACGCCGGGTTTTCCTTTCTACTTTTATTTTCAGAGTAAAAAAAGGGGGACCGTGCAATTCCTCGAAGTATCACCGTCAAGATCACCGATATCGCGACGAGAGGGTTCGAATCAGCATTTCGTTTATTCACCGGACCTGAAAGGATCCTGCAGATAAATAGAGGACGTGTCACACGCCCGTGCCGCGTCGTCCGGCGTAGAAAAGTTTTGCGATCCGAAAAGCGTTACCGTCGACCCGAAGATTGCCGTGGTTCCAGACACGAACAAAAGGTCAACCCCCGGTCGGAAAATTCCCCCCCCCCCCCCCCTTTAAGCGAAGTCGACACAGACGAGCGGGGAGGAAAGGGTGCGGAGGGTCGGTAACGGAGGAAATCCTTGCTGAATTTTCCATGTCGGATCTCGCGTTCAAAAGTGGGAAAAAAAAGTAAGAAAAAAGATAAAGAATCATTCTCCGCGGAAGTGTTTTACGTAAGGTTATAAAAATCGCGCGATAAAAAGGTTGAATCGACGACTGAATTTTGTCGTATATCACGGTTGTAGCTTGTGGATGGTATCGATCCGCAAGTTCGGTAGACCGCAGGATTGCGATTAGTATTCCGATGGTATTGCAGCCGAACGGTCAGACAAGGACGAAGATGGGAAGATTTGCTACGGCGGAACGAAGGATGCGTACCACGCAGACTGTTCGCGATAACGAGTTATCCTTTGATAGAAACGCTGCGAGGTTACGATGCACAGTACATACATACATACATATAAGCGGGCCCGCGCCATTAGCATCAGGCTTAAGTGGAATATAGGAGAAGATGAGATACAATCGCGTTAATCCTTAACGTGTCCTGCGATGGAACAATTAGCGGCACGTAATCAACAGAATTATACCTGTCGGATAACACCTAATGTTCTTAATTACACTGTCGCGTATATTCGTGTTTACCCGTCGCGAGCCGTACACGTGCCAACGTATCATTCTAACGGACAGGATGAGATGAGATGGGATGGGATGGGATGAGAAAAACGTTATTAACGTGGACCGATAAAAAATATTTGTTTCCACTTGGAGAGAAAAATAAAGAGAATACGTTAATGGCGTTGCTGGAAGATAGAGTTTCACACCCCGATGAAAATAAATACGAGGGTGAATCTCGGGAATCCTTCGGAACTACGTTCGAGGGATATCGAGAGAGAGAGGAGGCAACATTTAGACCGATTTCCAAAATCCCCTTGATGCTCGACGAAACGGGATTGGAATTCCCTGGCAAGAGAGCTTCGACTTTCGTTCTCGCAGCCAATTCGAACGAAACCCAATAAATAGCTTAGAGTCGAGTGTGGTGTGGCCATCTAGCAAATATCAGACCCTCTTGGTATCACGGGAACGGAAAAGTTCCGTCGGTCTGCTAACGAATTTAACATTCGGAAGGTCGGAACCTCCGACTGTACGACCCGATCGACTGTGTCCCCCCTGTAACGTACTATGTGTCCACCACAGATGTTAAAATCAGCCGCAACAAGGAGCAATCGAAGCGGGTATCGTTCCCGTAAATTGATACCGATTAAATCCTATTTTCCACCAGGGTGAGTTTAATGTGGTCTCTATCGGATCTAGCTTTCGGCTCGGTGTGTAACGCGTATTAAAGCGTATACTAGCCGTTCGACCTCTTATTACTTACTGTGATCGAGCTCGTCGTGTTCCACGAGGTAACCGGTCGCGTTGTAGATGTGGTGGTCGGGTTTGCCGGTGGTCGTGACCGCAGCCCCACCCGTGACCGTCGTCGACGGATTAGTCGGAATCGGTGTCCCGGCGTTAATCGCGGCCACGACAGCGGTGGGTGGCGAGGATATCGATGTGAGATTCATACCGTTGCCACCGTTCTCCACCTTTAGGTTCGTCGCGTTTAAATTCGTCATCGTGACGTTCATTATAATATAGCACCAGGGGGGAGAACTTCACTGGATCATTAAGTAAGGGGAAAAAAAATAAAGAAAAAAAGAAAAATCTTGTTAACGGCTATCGATTCCGGGACGGCGTGGGGTCATCTGGATCACTTGGCCGGATATTAAATAGAACGCCTATTTGCAAGTACTATTCAATTTAATTTTCAGCTGATTCCATTCCACGGGAAAGAGTCTCTCGTTGGATGCAAATGATCCCGGCGTAGATCGCGGCAACTCGGTTAGAGTTCCCTCTGATTCGTTTATAGACACGTCTCGGACTATCCGCTCGACACTTTGCATTTCTTCGGGATCCGACGATAGAATATTTTCCAACGGATAGTATCGAAACGATTCGCGTGTGTGTCTGTGTGTGTGTCTGTACACCGTGCACGCGTGCGTCGGTGTCGTTTCTTTCTGAGGACGGGCTAATTGGATTCGCGTACACGATTCCGGCTAATTAACCAGACCGATCGCAACAGCGTGTACGTTCACGAACACCTGCGGGGTTTCTTTGCCATGAAATTTCCCATGGAATACGTGTCTATCGATGAAGTTCAAACACCGCAACGATCCTCCAGGGATGGTTTCGTGATAATGCCTCTGTATCGTGTCCTTTGAAGAAACGACGACGAGGGGTTAGTAGAGCAGGTGGGACGATAACCATTCGCATTTGACTTTGCCACGTATTTATCGACGTTCCCTGCGAGATGAAACCAACGGATTCTTCATAATTCTCGGCTGGCTGGTCGTTTGTTTTCCAACGATTCCGGTAACGGAGTTTCAGGAGTGGATTAAGGGGATGGGCCGGAGGGGAATGGAAGGGGGGGAAACGAAGAAATCCGTGTCAGGGGATGAGAATCTTGTTTGCTCTTCTCTATTTGGTGGCCACCACCCTCTGTAGCCACCGTCGGGAGAGCTTCTCAGTTCAATTTCACCGTTATATAAGACGATCCTGTTGGTGTTTATTAGCGGCCGAGTGAATGTCGCTCATTCTCGCTGCTTCTCTCACGGGAGAACCGTTTCTGCAACAGAAAATAAACAACCCCTCTCTGGATTATCCGTGGCGATATCATTCCGCGGAAATGAAATTTATCGAGCCTCGTAAAATTACTCTCGTTATCGTAGCGAAACGAGTTCAACGAGCTCGGTCCACGGTCGATTCAACGTTATTCATTCGCACGGTTTCTACCAACGTTTCCAATGTAACGACGCGTTTCATTTCGTCCCGCGGTGGATCACCCGGTTATTACTAACGCTAACTTTGTTACCAGTGAGCGAGAGGAATCCTCTTCGCGTAACGTTTAACGTCGGTTAGTAATCTACCGACGTACCACACGCGTGGAAGCTGTCTCCGCACCATTTCCCGTCTCTCGCACCGATACACGCTGTCCCTTCACCCTTTCAACCCTTCGACCCGTTCTTTGTGTCCACGTACCCTCTGAACTCTGTTTCACCCACGCGACGCACGAAGCGTGTTAAGGGTGCGACGTTCAACCGAAGGGTGGAGGGAGGACGGTGGTTCGGCAAGTTTTCGAGACCCGAGAGGAATGATTTTCTCACCGGACACGAACGACACCTGTCCACGTGGCTGACAGTGATTAGCAATGGATTCAGGGACGAATCCCGGGAGACTATACATATACAGGTAACCAATTTCAAGGTAGAATGGTCTGTATTGACGTTTACCGGTTCGCTAGGTGAACGTGCTCGATAATTAAACTTGACTCCCGTCGGGTAGTTAACACACTCCGTTGTTCGGCTAACAGTTTTCCGGCAATGACGTAATTATTCATAAGTGTGAGTTCGTATCGCGTTTACACACGCCCGATAGAAATTCAAGCGTCCCGCGAGCGCTTCGTCACGAGAGCAAATTCTCCACGAACGGGAGAGAACAACGGAGAGTATCGAAACGAGTCCTTACAATGCGAAGAAACTTTTTACACCTGTGAAATCGCGCTAGGCCGACTATGACGTGTGTTTTTCCACCCTTTTTTTCTCTGTTCTCTCTCCCGAAACGATTTTAATATCGCTAATTGCCACGGTACATCGCGCGCAGACGTTTCTTCGATAACAGCGACGTTTAATTCGCAAATTCAAGCGGCTGTTGTCGCGGGGACGTCGTTAACGCGAATCATTGGCAATTCGAACAGGCGTTCGCGTTAATTGGCCACGGTGCGTCGCAACTGTAACTGCACTGCGGTTGTGCCACGAGGACGAGTCTACGATCGCGGATCCTCGTGTAACCGGGTAGATCGCGCTACGTAAGCCGTGTAACAAACCCTCGTACACGACGAAAAGAATAAAGGAGATCCATGTTGTTCCTTCTCGAAGCCACGAAAGAAAAGAACGGACGAAATTACAATCGCATCGAAATGGAAAACATTCGGAAATTGTTCGCGCTAACTTGCCGTCGCGTGTAGACCATTTCAATGAAACATATCGCGGAAGAACTTTCTTTTGTGATCGCACAATGGACGTGGGTGGTTTCTCGGCTAATTTATTAGACTGGCCGGCGCGAGAGCGACGGAAGTTCGCTAATTCAACGAGAACAAGGGAGTAACGGTGATTACGCGCCGCACCGACCGTTCGCTGGAAGACATTTCGCCTTTTGCGACCTCTTTTATCGCCATTCTCCCCGTGCAGTTTACCAACCGGGCAATCCCGGAGGGTGTCCGGCAAGCGTGACATCCACGACCTAAATGGTATTACCCAGGAAAAGCCTATTCCCGTTCTCCACGATCCAAGATTGAATAACACCAGTCCATAATTCCCGTGTTTTCCCCATCAAAAAGTTTACCCAACGATATCGCGCGGCCAATGAATATGTAGAGTCTGCTAAAGTTTTACTCGCCGTTCAACTTAATTTCCCGTGTTACGAGCGAACTGTCGAAGTGATACGGTAATCGTTTCCCCTTGCACCTTCGCCTTTCCGCGGTAACCACTGTACGTACACGCATTCCCGCGTATGAATGCCCTGGGAAACATGGTTAAAACGAATCCGTGGTGAAATTTGATTAAGAAGTTAGCGTCGGCACGGCTGCTTTTCCGGCCGCGCAGCCTGTGGCTAACGAAACTGTGGCGTAATCAGCGGTGAATTCGTAGAATAGAACCACGACGGGGGACGAAGGCACGCCCGCCCGGCGAGATTTTAATGAAAATCTACATTCCAGGTATGCGGAATGCCTGTCGTTGCGACGCCATACGTTACTACGTGCATATCTTCCATGGGAGATATCAGCTTAACTTTCCCCGCAGCCCGGCTTTGAAAAGGGTACGACTTTCCGACGGGTTCGCGTATAAACGGATAAAAAATGAACAAAAAAACCCTGTGGGAAAGAGCGACGGTGATTTTAACCCCGTCGCTAGGTTGCCCCGGTATCTTTGTTATCGTTTTAATAAAACCGTCCTGAACCGCAGCCCTTCGTCCCGTCCGCTCGTCGTTCCCGAAGATCGTCAGCATGATTTACATAATCGAACCCATCTCTCTTCGAACGAGTTACTAACTGCAGCGACGGCTAAATGCAATTGCGGCATCTGGTGCATTAATAAGAAACTTTCCCGACATTAATTCCGTTACGTTCGTTAAGGCGGCTACGTGGGCGGCTAGACTTCCGCGGGACTTTGGTAATATCGTCAAAAATAGGTATCGGCTGGTGAAACGAGGGAAATGAATTTTCGTCGGATACACCCGACGCCGATGACTCCGCCCGTAACCGCGCCGGCTGGTTATTAGTTTATTAATTAATTAATTAATCTGCCCGATGTGCAATGCACCGTGAGAGTTTATAAAATATTGCGTCCAATAAACTTCGGGAATATGGTCGACGGAAAAACTGGCGGATATTCGATGTTCGATCCGTACTGTCTCGAATCAGGTGAACGGTTTATAATTAATTCCGCCACGTGAAAGAAAAAAAAAGAGATAGGAAAAACAAAGTTTTCCACCTCGAGTTTCGAAAGTTACGAGTTATAGATTCCTATCGCGCGAATGCTAATAAAGAATTCTATCGTGTTCGGGTTGTTTTTTTCGACGGATAAAAGGGGGAATATATTTGGAACGACTGTTGTCAAGGATTATTAAAAACGACGGGTGTTTTTTTCCCGTTATGTCCAGGAGTACTGGCGAAATGAAACGTTTTTGCGCGAGCAACGATGTCAAAATTGTAAAACAGCGATATTGCAAGGCATTTAACGAATAACGGATTTCATACAGAATCACCATAAATATTAGATTTATTTGGACGATCTACCGAATGATTAATCTGATTAATTTATCTGCAGATTGCCGATCGATCGGTGCGCCACACGAACGAACGAACCGGTCGTGCACAACGAGTTTCGCAAATACGATCACCACGAAAGTTACATATACCGTAGCAATTCGTTAAAAGCATTTATCTGCGCAAGCGAGTACATAAAGTAATGGGTGATCAATTAAACCGCCCTGCCTTTTTCAAGCCAAATTTAACAGTACGAATTTCAAGCCTGATAGAATCATCGTCCGCGTGTGTACGCGCGCCTTGCGCAACGAGAGTTATTTCAAATAGGGGAAATGCGAATTGATTGGAAAAAAAGGGTGAAAAAATCAACTTCCACCCCGTCGCATCAACTCCGTGATAATCAAAAGATCGCTGCCGAGCGGTTCGTAAATCTTTTTCGTCCGAGTACCGTTCACCTTGATCCTCCGTGTAATATGTAAATTTTGAAAAAAAAAGAAAGAAAGAAAACGACGCCGCACGACGCCTGCCTGCATGTGCGCTCGGATGAATAGAGTTCTCCGTAACCGCGTAGTGGCCTAGAAGAATGTCGACGATGGAGAGGAATCCGGATTCCGGTAGTGGATCGAGAAAGTCACCGGTGAACAAAGGGCTCGTCATCTAGCTCGAGGGATTACCTTTTGCTTCGAACAACCCCCGTTCCGTTCGAATAAATGACGCGGAAATCTTGAACCCGCCCGACGAAGGAACCGTACTTTCGAGGAAAGAGGAAAAAGGAACTCGTCCGAAAAGATGGAGGCAATTTGCGGTGTGGAATAATTTCTGCCACTTGGCCAGATAATGACCTCATTTACACCTGTAATAATTTCGCTGCACAGTGCGGCGTCGGTAAGTACGATGGTGGCAGAGAGCTAACACAATAGGGACAAGGGAACAATGGCCGCGAAGTAGGTAAACATCGATCCTGATATATTCATTCTTTTATCATCGTAATTATAGTCTCCCTTCAAGCATTGTTGCATCCCGCGTTAAATCTTATCTCGTTAAAATTCACGCTCGAACGCCTCGTCCATCGTATTATCCGTTACGTAATCGACTAATTCGATTTTATTTTGCTTCTCGTCACGCACCGTTGGACGAGTGAAATTTTTCTACACGACGATACGGGATTCACGAATGCGGCGAGAATTTTATGAAAACATCCTGTTGTGGAGATGATTTCTCCCCCTCCTCCTTCTCCTCTCTTTTCAACCCGTTTAAACGTCGGCGACTATCGACGGGCGTCGATCGCTATATTCCGTACAGGATTTATCTCGGGCGCACTGTTTTATGCGCGAACCATATTCCCAAGGAATATTCGCCACCTATGACGCAACCACGTTTACGGCGGTGGAAAATTCTCTGGAGTAATATTCCGGCAGGATGTTTCGCCAGAGTGCATCGCCCGTGGCGTAGAATCCTGTCGAATGGTGGCAGCGTGATTCATGGATGCGTTCGGTCAAAGGGCGAACCAAGTGTTTACCAGACCGAAAATTTATGTAACCATAATTCCGATTCCATTGCGGAACTACTTGAAAAATATCGATTTCGTCATCGAGCATCGTCTGCTGGTTTCTTCGCTCGAGAACGGGGATAACAATGGGAAACTTATGATACCGGGAACTCCGCCGGCGGATTCTATTGGAATCCTGTCCGATCGGTTGAATACCGTTTCTCCTCTTAGAATGGGAAAAAGAACAAAGAAAGCCGCGTAACAATAAAGAAAAAAGAAAACGAACAACGAGAAGGCGTATCGTTTCTCACGCGAAAATGAGATTCGTAAACTGTTATAGGTACCCTGAAAACGCACTGTTTCCATTTCCCAAGACGCCCCTATATTTTCCCACATATGAGAAACGCAAAAGACACCGCACGAGCGGGGAAACGTCCACGCTACTCGGCACAGGCACGGGGAGATGTAAAAATGTCTGTGAAGTTGCCAATGGGCGAGTTCGAAACGTACACGGTCGCCTCGCGAATCGATCACCGTAGAAGCAGCGACAAGATTACACGGCGTTTTATTGAAACAGCTCTCAAAACTTTGCCGCGCTATAAATTCCACGGGAAAATACATTTCACCCACTTCCACCGGGCGTCGTTCGTCGGCCTGAAAAATTACCGATCTCCGCATCGAACGTGCAGGGAGAGAACGAGAGGAGAGAGACAGAGAGAGAGATAGGAGCCTGGATATGCCGTGTTCAACGCCGTTACATCAACCTATAACATTGTAGCTCGTATCGTATAACGTTCTCGGTTCTGTTCGTTGTAATTAAATATGGTCTATGGAGCAAGAAGAAAAGGTAGCGGGGGATCTACGGGGAAAGGTAGAGAGAAAGAGAGACAGAGATAGAGTGTGAGAGAGAGCGAGAGAAAGAGGGTCATCCCTCTCGAATCCATGGTGGTCCAGCTTTCTGCTTGGCGGAGTCTTAATTTCGCTGCTCGATCACTCGTTTAACCCTGACACAGCTACTCCGGAGGTGTGAACGTAGCACGTCTTGGGAACGTATTAATTGCCCGACGGTTTCGTCCTTGAAATAAAAAAAACAAGGAAAAAAAATACTATTACCTCGAGCGCGACGATTAATCGCTGGAATTTGTCCGACGAAACACTCCGGTATCGATATCTTTCACTGTAGCGATCGTTTTTTTGTAATATCAAACGCATATATCGGGGAGGGTTCGATGACGATGTTTCATTGGACTTTGATCAAATTTATCCACGATGTAACGACGTTCTCTCGCGAATTTTCCTCGCGTCTGATGGGAATGTAATTATAGAAACTTTAGAGACACGTCAAATGTGATCTATCTGGCGTGGTGTACGCGACCCGATGAGAGCAGCAAAGCTAAACAAATTTTCGCGCAAGCTAAGATCAATTAAGCGGATCTAATGAAATCGAGGAGTAAATCGAATTATGGTTAACACGAGGAAACCGAGCCTAATTGGTCGGTTCCACCTGTACCGTAGTAGTCGTGGAGGGCGACCGTTCAGCTAGAAATTAGTTTCGATTAATTTCACGACATATCCCCGGCACAGATACTATTCCCATGATCGTCGGGCGTATCCGTTGGAACGCGGTGACTCGGGGTAAAGTAATCCGTGTAACGCGGCGGACTAATTTTCCAAAGTCCCGCGAAAGATTTACCGTCGAATTTCTCGCGTGACTTTCACCCTTTACGTCCGTGAGACACGGGAATTTCCCAGACACTGCGTTAAATTCCGCGTATAGTCGCCGCACTTTCGGAAGGAATTCTCTTTGCGTAATGAAAGTAAAAGACAGGAGGCTTTTGTGCCGCGACGAAGGAAACCCCGAGACTCTGATTGGAACAGGACGGGGCTTTTCAGTTCCGATTTTGGAAAATGACGCCTCGCACGTGCCGCGCGACCGTTGCCTGAGAATTTCTCTGTTGGGAAATGCGCCAAGCTTCATTAGCCCACTCAATTCCGACGGAAAGCCTTTGAAGGCGGTAGCCATTGCATTTACCCGTAACAATGGAATCGTTCGATATCGTTCATCGCGCTTTTGTGTGTAGAAATCGAACCGGTGGTGGCGCCGCGTCAGAATTTCACTACAGCCTCCGTGGCCTCGTAGAATTCAACCGAACACCGTAGACAGGGGGAGACTAATTTTCATTCTATGTTTATACGATGAACATTACCGATACGAGATCCCGGAGGAGAAAGAAAAAATACGCGTAATCGAACGTTAAAGGAAAGCTGAACGAATGCCAATTCTATTCCGCGTCGAGACTCACTTCGAAAATTACTTCAATATTATCTCACAGTCGGCACCGGTTAATAGAATTCTAAAAGCTGTTAGACCGTCCATTCAACGCCTGATGGGCTCCCATTGAAACGTAACTTCTTTAAAGAAAAACGAGAAAATACCCAACGGCGCATCTCCGTCCGACGCGTCGCTAAGTAGCCTGCGATGATTCCCGTAAGCAACAAGCAAAAAAAAACCCGACGAACCTCGGACGAGACAGGAAATTCAACGCCGACGGACACGTTTCTCTCGAAATTCGTCGAACGGGAGGTATCTTGCCCGGGAAACACACAAATCTGGAATGTGAAACGTGACGAAGCGGCGACGAGTCTGTTATGTTCGCGTTAGGGTACCTTCCGGCGTTTCCGAGATGCGTGATAAAAGATGACACGTGTACGGAAGGGCTTCTATACAACACAGCCACCGGTTTAGGTACAGAGTTGCAAAACAAGCTACGTGGGTTTTGCGTCCGATACGGAGCACAACACACGCGTATCCCACCTTTTACCCGGGCACACCTTGCACACGTCGTCTGGTGTAGTCGCGAACCGCAAAGTGCATCGTGGTGCACTGCGATGCATTATTTCAGCTTGCACGGGGACCCCGGGAGCTTACGCCACGATCGTAAAGAGAGCAAGGTATTTCCGGGACAAAATTTACCCGAGCGTTAAAAATCCTTAGGTTACGATAAAACTGTGGGACGCGTGGAAACGTTGGCGATCGGTTCAACGGACCGACGACGGCAATGACGAAGAAATTTCAATGAACGAGATTATCCGACGTGTTTTAAAGAACGTTCACCCATCCGGGATACGTATAAAATTCGCATTTAAATGTAGGATATCGGTGGATCGAGACAACCCATGCGGGGTGAGGAGGGAGAAGGAGAATATAAAAGAAACGAAAATATATAAAACATACCGGATTTAAAAGAGGATTTTAAAGAACAGTTAAAAAGTTCCGAAATGGTCCTCCAAGATGTTAAAGGAGAAGGCTGAGAAGTAGATAAGAGGTATTAAATGAAACAGTAACACCGTGCTCGGAAGGGAAAATATAAAAGATGGACAGAGGATTATGACTTTATTTCTGGTATATTTAATTCCATGAAATTTCTAACAGGGCGAATATTTTCCATGGATAATCATCCGAGCCACGAAAAGTTTAAGAACATTTCCTATCCCGGCCGCAGAAATTTTCATTAATTACTCAGACCGGTTAATTACAGAATTCCTTTCCGGTGTATATCACTCAGGGGCATCTCCGGCGTCCCTTCAGCCGTAGCTAGGAGGAGAGAGACCTTCCGTGATTTCGCTGGGAAAAATTTTTCGCGCACGCCGACACTATTAAACACCGTGAAAATAAATCGCGGTGGCTCGTAAATTGCCGTGGTTTATCGTTGCGCTTTTAATGCGGCAGTATTAAAACGAAACGCGCATTTTCTTCATAAACCGGGAAATGCAGTGATGCGCGCTACTGCAGTTTTCCACGGTGATACCGTAAAAGTCGCGCGAATTCATTGATTCGCCGCCACCACCCCCATCGTATCAACAATTGAATAAAACGGAATAAATACATCCGTACGACGCGAATCAGCGATTTATTCGACTTGAAATATCTCCGGGATATTCGTACGATCGGTCCACGTAACAAGCTAAATATTTTTCCCGTGTAGTCGACGTCGCTCTCGCGATTAGCACCGTGAAATCGTTCCGAGAGGACCAAAAAAGAACGCGGACGAGAGAACGTTAAACACGCGACGAGTACTCCGAGACGATCGTAGAATGGGAAAGTGGATAGAAAGGGTCAAGGGGTAGGTACTCGGGAACGCTTGTTCCAGTTAAGTCAAACTGCTGACTGCACCCGGTGCTGGCAACCTAACAAATGCTTTTCTATATCGGATGTTTCTCTAAACTCTCGTTTTTTCAATCGATCGACGACTAAAATCTCTAGATCCTTGGAACCAGACGGATCCGTCTCGTGTCCCTCTTAAATTTCTGTTTCACCGTCACCCCTTCGCTCACGGAATTGATTCGTCTGTAGCGTTCGTCTAGACGGTCCGAGAGTACAAAAAAAAAGAAAC
This sequence comes from Mimumesa dahlbomi, assembly GCA_917499265.3. Taxonomy (NCBI): domain Eukaryota; kingdom Metazoa; phylum Arthropoda; class Insecta; order Hymenoptera; family Crabronidae; genus Mimumesa; species Mimumesa dahlbomi. Next base: position 1,232,842 of record OU824124.1, read on the forward strand.
GAACGGAAAAACAAGTCCAACGACACACAGTTCGGCAAGAGAATCGTAAACGTCGCCCTGTTCCCCGTGGCTTCCGCCGATAATAGAGAGCAAGTTACAGGTCAACGAGTACTTATCTGGAGACCGACGGGGGTACAACTTGCCGCGTCGAGTGTACGCCCCTGTGATCCTGTTTCCTCGAGCAGCCGCCGGAGTTCAAGTTAAATCAAGTGCCTGGTAATACCTTGACCACCGGCTGTTTGCGCGGAGCCTCGCCGCGTACGTGAAAATCGCCCCGGCAATCTGTATCCGACACGGATTGCCGGTTCGACGACTGTTTCCAATAATTTTCAACGATTTCCTGCACTCGCGTCAGCCCGCGAACGAACGGGCTTTTGCGGCCGGGTTTTCATGGATTCGCGGTAGCAGCGTCGGTTCTAAACCGTATGGAGAATAAGTATAAATAGTGCGACGACGTTGTAATTGATTAAAATGATTTATTAAAAAATAAAGAGAGAATAAAAACGAGGGTAACGGACGGGTGAAAACCAACTGGGCTGGGAAAAAAACAGCGAGGTGACTACGGGAACAGTGAGAAAGGGTGAAGGGTGAGAGACAAGAAGAGTAAAATGGAAGAGGAGGTAGAGAGCGAGGGTTCGTTATTCTCTGCTGGAGACAGCCAGTGAAATTCCTGGGGAACCCTTTCGCGTATTGTGCGGCCGGAATACGAGCCGACATCCAAAGCGCAAAGCCATTATTATCATTGGCGTGGTTGTTGTTCCATTTTGTTCTATTATACCGTCGGTTGTGTTTGGAGAACCATAAAACTGACGTTTCGCGCGTTCTCGCCGTGGAATAAAATTCGGGGATAAATCTTAAGGGAACTTACAGCTTCCGTAATACGGATAGTCCGTTTGATCCGTTCGCAGTATTATAGCCAGAGTTTTTTTTCGTCGGATCGTTGTACGTACGTTCGTACATACGTCAGCTCGATCGTATCGGAAGGAACGAAAGAAACGGGTGGGGAAAAAAAAGGAAGTCACTCGACGTCAGTTTGCACCCGGCGATGGCGCGTTATTCAGGTCACGCCGGCTCTCAAATTAATGGCTAAAATATTCAAAGGTAATCGAAACGGGAGAGGATGTACGCGGCAGGCACGTGTCGTTAACATTCGCGAATTTATCCGGATTTTGGTTAAAGTCCGATTCGCCGTGTCTCGCTAATAGATCGAGACGAGTGTGCTGGACGAAATATATGGCGTAGTCGTTTATATTCCGGATGCCTGGCTAACTCTCGTGCCACCAACGGCACCCTGGCTACTGTAAACTTGCTACGGGACGAAGATAAATGTTCATTTATATTTTGCAGAAAATTTAATTTCCAAGAGTCATTAGCCCTGTGGATATTGGCACGAGTTTCTCCGACCTGGCTGGTCGCTGACTTTTCAACGCTCCCGAACTCTATCAAGAGTTAAGGTCTTGACTCGGGCCAAGTACAAGAGTTCCCGACTGGTAGACCTGAACTACTCTTTTCCGGAAGAATTAGATCGAGGTTTTCGGGGTATTCAAACGGCATTAAATCCGCATATTTCCCCCAAACTATGGTGATATTCTTGTAGGGGACGTCCACCCGAGTAATTTAAGCCTAACTACGAGAAGATCCATCAAGCCAATCGCGAGATATTTTGATCTAAAAAGTCGAGGTTTTTGTAAGAAACGTCGTCTTCTTCCTCTCCTCCTTCTCCATCTCCATCTCCATGTTCAGCCTGTCATGCAGCCCGGTGTCAAAGCCTAACATATGTTTCATTCCATGCGAGATAATTTTTCTGCCGATAACGTAGATTTTATATATGTTAGTATATGAAATTTCCTCTCACACACATCCAGATTGTTAACATATTAAATTAGAAATGTTTGTTACGTTACGTTTTTGACATCAAGCTTCGTAAAATTAAGGTTCAGAATGCGCATTCGAAACATATTCGATCATTTTTATATCTTGAAAATTGCGCGAATGGCGAGCGATGTATGAAAATCGCGAAAAATCGTCAAATTATGACAGTTTTTTGGTCGGCACTCGCTCAATTTTTGAGATAGCGATCTGAAACTCGTACCGTTGTTTTAGTTGGGAAATTCTACGCCAGAACAATGTATAATAGTTGTACTTTTCGAAAATTTAATTTTTCGCAAAAATCTGAAGGGGGTAGGTCAGGATTTTTTGCGATTTTCGTAAACCGCTTGCCATTTCCACAATTTTTCAGCTATTAAAACGATCCGGGGCGTTTTGGACGCGGAATCCGAAGCCGAATAAGGCAGTGAAAGAATCATTTTGATATCTAAAAAATTATGGAAATGGCGAGCGATTTACGAAAATCGCGAAAAATCCTGACCTACCCCCTTCAGATTTTTGCGAAAAATGAAATTTTCGAAAAGTACAAGTATTATACATTGATCTGCCGTAGAATTTCCTAACTTAAACAATGGTACAAGTCCCAGGTCGCTATCTCAAAAATTGAGCGAATGCCGACCAAAAAACTGGTTGAATTTGACGATTTTTCGTGATTTTCGTAATTCCCTCGGCATTTCCACAATTTTTTAGACATCGATCTGATTCTTTCACTGTCTTATTCGGCTTTGAATTACACATCCAAAATGACCTCGATCACTAAAATAGCTCAAAAATTATGGAAATGGCGAGGGAAAAACGAAAATGTGGGTGAATCCCTGACCTGCACAATGGGATAGGTCAGGGATTTTTCACCATTTTCGTTTTTCGCTCGTCATTTCCACAATTTTCGAGATATCGATCTGATTCTTTTTGCATCTTACTCGGCTTCGGATTTCGCGTCCAAAGAGCCCTGGATCATTTTAATAGCTCAAAAATTACGGAAATGGCGGCCGAATTACGAAAATCGCGAAATATCGTCAAATTCAACCAGTTTTTTGGTCGGCATTCCCTCAATTTTAAAGATAGCGACCTGAGACTTGTACCATTGTTTTAGTTAGGAAATTCTACGGCAGATCAACATATAATAGTCGTACTTTTCGAAAATTTAATTTTTCGCAAAAATCTGAAGGGGGTAGGTCAGGATTTTTTGCGATTTTCGTAATTTGCCCGTCATTTCCGCAATTTTTGCGATATTAAAATGATCTGGGGCGTTTTGGACGCGGAATCCGAAGCCGAATAAGCCAGTGAAAGAATCATTTTAATATCTCAAAAATTGTGGAAATGGCAAGCGATTTACGAAAATCGCAAAAAATCCTGACCTACCCCCTTCAGATTTTTGCGAAAAATGAAATTTTCGAAAAGTACGACTATTATACATTGATCTGGCGTAGAATTTCCCAACTAAAACAATGGTACAAGTTTCAGACGGCTATCTCAAAAATTGAGCGAATGCCGACCAAAAAACTGGTTGAATTTGACGATTTTTCGTGATTTTCGTAATTCCCTCGGCATTTCCACAATGATTGAGATATTAAAACGATCCGGGACATGTTGGACGCGGAATTCGAAGCCCAATAAGACAGTGAAAGATTCAGGTCGATATCTAAAAATTTGCGGAAATGACGAAAGAATCCACAAAAAGCATCGAAAATGCAAAGCTATGGGCCAAGTACAAGAGAATGTTACATTGGAATAGGTTGCTCATTAACATAAACTGCATTTTACACAGGATTTGAAATCAATCAAATGTGAGCAAGTTTGATTGATTTCAAATCCTGTGTAAAATGCAGTTTATGTTAATGAGCAACCTATTCCAATGTAACATTCTCTTGTACTTGGCCCATAGCTTTGCATTTTCGATGCTTTTTGTGGATTTTACTCCTTCCGAGAAGTGCCGTGGAAAAAAATAGAAGGAAAAGGGTAGAATTTCAAGTAATAAGGCAAACGCAACCGGACGGAATACCAACGGAACGTGATTCGGTGTGCACTGAAACGACGGTGCGTTACGGCTAAGGTCGCAATTAAAATGACGGAGTTAAAAAAAATAATAAAAAAGAAAAAAAAGGGGGAGAAAGAATGCAGCGCGTTTGTTAAGCGATGCACGCTATGCAACTCTGTAATTCAGCATTCACCGAGTCTGGCCGGCCTTTTTGTTCACCCGTCGTCTCTGTGAAACGCAACGAACGTATATATATATATTTTTTTTTTTCGGGAAGAGAATAAAGATCGACTTTTACAGCAAGTACCGTAATAAGTCAAAGGCATGTACGGACAAATGGTATACCCACGTATATTTTGCTTCTATTTCAACGCTGGAACCCCGGGCCACGAGGACTGCTTTAAACTCGACGTTTCATAGAGAAATTATTCGCTTATTAAGTTCCACGGCTTTGGACGGTGTACCTGTGTCCTACTTTCTCAAACGGACGTGGGGAATGGAGACGACATTCAATTCGCGTATACATGGCCCGGCAAACCCAACGACGCAAATTCGATTGTCTCTCGTCCACCGTCTAGTAATTACAAGTGCGCCTAGTTCAGTTTGAAAGCAAAGCCTCGATGAAATCGATGTTGCCCCGATACGCGAAGGAGCACGCTCGAAAACCGTTATAGGTACTGTACATACCTTGATTTATTGCAACAATCGATGAAGGACTCGAATCATTAAAAATATACACATATATATGTATATATCAAAGTACCATCCGCCCCGAATCGGTGCAGAAATTGTAAAACGAACGAATAGAAAAAGTCCGGTTCGATTCAATGGAAAACATTCTCAAACTCGGTCGCGAGGTACAATTTTCAATTAATTTCCATATTCGACTCGACGTGTTCCATACGATTCTGCGATTTTATACGCGGAACGTACAAAAGTGTATGTAATTGGGTCGATGAATTTTTCAGGAAAATATTCGATGTTTCTTACAATGATAGTTGATTCTACCCAGCCATTCTATTCGCAGATTATTCAGATTTCATCTGGATTAACCCCTGTATTTCTCTCTCTCTCTCTCTCTGTCCTCTTTCTCTACATTTTTCCAGATGAAATCCATGAACGTGCCAAATCCTAAAGTCCGAACCTCGTATATCGTCCGGCTAACGTAAAACTACAGGATTGAGCAGAAATATAAAGGTCCAGCAAAGGGTAGCTATAAATCAACCGCATCGATATTGGCGTTCGTTTAATAAACGACCCCGGAACGTAGAGAAAAAGGGTAAAAAATAGTGCGACATAGTTCACTCGCTTGCATTTTCGTCGCGACTGAAACGTCGTGCAAATAATCCGTGTGAAAAGCGAATCAGTCACCGTGAATGTCTTTCGTTAATTCGAGTATCCATTAATTTACAATGTCTACGCTCGATTTCGCTAACTTTGATTCGTTCTATCGTGAAACATTTCATTGTTACGGTCGTAGTCGGAACATCGTTAAATTTTCTTATCACCGTTCGCGAATGAATAAAAGGGCAACGTGCTGCGAAGTCGAAACTTTCCAAAAAAAAGAACACGTCCACAGAACAGTAAGAGAGAGAGAGAGAGAGAGAGAGATAGAAAAAAGAAAAAGCGGCTACTGAATGGCAAAGTAGTTCGGGACGCGAGAAAACTCGTTTGAAACTCATAAAATGATTTCAAGTATAAGTTTGATATAATTTACATATGCAGCACGTTTCAGCCATAATGGTTCTCCCCCCTTTATTTCCCTCACAATACGGTCTCCTACATCCCGGAACTTCCGCCTTCGATGTTCCATAATCCCTGTGGTTTCTACGACCGATTGTCCGATGATTAAGCATGCTATACGTAATGACGGTATATGTACAGGGGTTCAAAGGGTGCTTTAACGTCTTAGCCTAGTACCTAGGTCTCGAGTGCGAGAGGTATTCTCTCGAGTACGATCGACAAAGCACTTCTGACAAATTTTCAACCTCCCGCCGTATTATGCAAAAACAACGTCTGCGAAACGGAACGGGACCGTCGCGTATCAGAATCGATTCTCGAATCATGCTCGCACGCATTTACCAACGATACAACACGCACATATACATATATAATATACGTAGTACGTCGTGTACAATGTAAATGGACGAGGTTGAAAATTCAATTACGACAACTGTAAAAGGTACAACGGAAACACGTACGACTGCACGTACGTACGTACACGCGTACGTGTGTGGGATCCGCGATGGATATTTTCTACGATTTCTTACCAAGTTACACGCATCGGGATCTCCGCATCGCGCACCATCGTTCTGCCAATTGTCGCCACTGAATGATCTCTCACACGATAACATATTCCGTGGTCAACTATACGGCTCTACATGCCGTGTTGAAAATAAGATAAAACAAAAACCAACGAACGATAAGGACGGGTAGGAAGGATTCTCACTTCTGTCGCGCGTAGTTTCGTAGCAAAAAAAAAGATACTTTCTCTCGTTCGGTCCGCGGGAATGGTGGTACAGGGCGGGAAATTAATCTAAGGGTTGGAAAAACATCCGGGTGTACACGGATGCTGCATCCGTCGGAGGGTCGATACCGAACGAGCCAGATATCAGGAAGCGAGATATAAACGGAAACGCGGAAAACGACACACCTCTGTGCCAGCGACGGCAGAGTTGATGCGGACCGCGGAAGGGAGGCTGCGAAACTGAGATGAAACCACGGCGCAACCCCTGGTGCGCGCGCGCACCAAAACCACCCCCGGAATACACGGAAGCAGCCCGGCCAACCGAACGGTACCCCTCGTCCCTCTCTACTTACTTCTCTCCAGGACGACGACGACGAGGACGATGCGCCCGCTTCCATTTTTCCTTTCTATTCCTTTGTTCCGCTCCTCCTCCCGCTGCTTCTACCCTCTCCTTCTTCTTCTCCTTTTTTCTCGTCCGACCTCAACCGCGAAACAACATTCTCCCCGGTGGTTCTTCGTCGGAACATAAAAATCACCTTAATTTTTCTCCACTTATTTAATTACACGTGAAACGAGACCTCGTATCGGAACGGAAATGCTCGATAGAAACTGGTAGGAGATAAATGCGTCGCGACCGAAGCACCCTTGAAGACTGATGGGAACGACGCGACACGTCGGGGATGGTCGTCTGAAGTCGGTCCCATGTTTCGTAAAGCGTCCGACGATATTGCTTTGTCCTATGATGTTTATACTATTCGTAAACAGGGGCTAGGTACCGCTCGGTACACGGTAATGCTATTTTTCCTTTTTGCCTGCCTCCTCTATTTTTTTTGTTGTCCTTTACAGCCTATTACCGTGACCATGAACGAGGAAATATTACGCCGGGTCTGTGTATTAGCTGGGAATATATTTTACTTCTGGATAATACCGGGAATTATTGGTCCGACGAGTTTCCCGGGAAATTCATGTTACGCAACGACGAATGACGATGGCTCTCGAGGCGGGACGGATTTTTTATACAAATGAATTTTTGTACAAACGAAGCACTGCTGAAACTTTGTTAAACCCAGCGACTATAATTGCCAATTACAAAACCCATGCTGTTCGAAACCCGACCGATATACATTATACGTATTTCCAATTACAATTCGTTTCTCGCATTTCCCACGGAATTTACGGTAAATAGCGAACGAAACGATGCCAACTTTGTCTTTGGCATGTATTATCGTGGAAAAGCGATCGGGATGTTTCAGCTGTTACCACGGCATATTTTATGGCACGTGCAATTTTGGTAGTACAATTTTGGTAGCTCGCTGGTACTATAGAAATTTATCGACTTCTCCGGGGTGAAGGTAACTTAATATACATTGACTCTCTACAACGGATTTAGCGCTAGCGTGTTCGGTGAACTTGACCCAGCGTTGCTCTACCGTGAACTGACAACGTTCAAAACCTGTGTAATTAGTTTTTTTCTCCCGGTGTACATATATTCCTTAATCAACGGGGAAAAGAGTGTCCGTCAAAAGGTCTTTCGGTTCGATGGGAACCTTTTCGGTGTCGATAGAATAAATACGTTGAACACACGCTAACCATCGGAAGACTACGGTAGCACGTCGCAAAATTATCGATTTATTTCGAAACTTTTATCGGAGCCGGACCGACTCCGGTTTGCTTCTTTTATCCAGTGATTTATGATGGAATTTAAACGACTGCCTTCGAGTTTCTCCATCGCAACGATATTACTACTCCCGTGCTGTATTATCAATAAATACATATTCACCTTTGATACAACGAGCCGGGAAGCCGATGTCCTATCGGATTACCATAAATTAAATTTCATCCCCGCGAAGTACCTATGAATTCTATGTTTGTTGATTACAAGGTAAGCTTTCACACCCTTTAGTCGTTTAATACCCCCCACTCGACAAGCTGTCCCATGACGGTACAAAGAAACAAAAGTAACTTGCGAACGATACACCGTGAGAATTCTGCGAGACAAAAGTCTCATCCCGGGTGGTGCGCTGGGAGCCTTAATAAAAATGTACGGTCACGGAGTGGCCGTAGGTGGTAAAGATTGATGAGCCCACGGAAGAACGAAACTACGGTGAACATTTTACTTTCATCGAATTTGCCCAAAAACCAGTTCGCGTTAAGTCGGACGCGACTAGAATTTAAATCAGCGCTAGGCGGTTCCATTAGTTAACGAGTGACCAGGTCGGGAGTTTTAAAGGTAGCTAAACGAACATAATCGGGGTCTTCCCTTTTCCCTATGGACTGTAAATGGAAATTTAAAGCGCGACTCCTGCACAATCGTGTACCTCTGTCGAGCTTTAAAAGAGCTGCTCGCCACTTCTCCGTAACGATTATATACTTACGTAGCACGAAGTACACTCGGTACGGGTATAATTGTCAGGTATCTGGAAGAAATAAGTTTCTCGGGATGTTGGTTTGAACGAGGAGGCAACGGGGTTGCGAAATACCTTCGCTGTTAAATATCTATTCCGATGTGAAACATTTATTTCGCGACGCTGTTCGTCGCGAAATACACCCGAAGTTGGAAAAGTCAGCTGTTTTTTTTTCTTTTAATGATATCGATACGAACGAACGTGTTAAATTTCACGCGTAACACGCTCAACTTTCCCGCGATACCTATCGACAAACGGTAGAACTCATTTCCAACCTCGAAGTACCCAAAGGTTTCTTTTCTTTTTAAATAAATCACTTTACTACGTCGAGGGGCAAACAATCTTTTCCAATAGCTTCTTCGATCCCCGAAGATTCTGGCAGGGCGTTACCGTAATTACACAGCTTTTGATTCAAAGTCGCCTCGAGCGCATCCCAGGACGGCAATCTGTCTTCATCCTTCGAATCGAAATCATCCAGCTTCCGACGATTGTCCACCGTGTTCCACGTCGGTGATTCCTCCCGGCTGATCATCTCGTCGAATTTATTTCTCGCGATATTACGATCGGCGCCGCGGCTATCTCGCACGGGTGAGCTTCCTAAAATTGTAAAATCGATTTCACCGCTGTTTGTGGAACGCCGACGAACGTTCGCGACGTAGAGAAAGAAAACGAAAAAGATAAAATCGGAAAACCCACCACGGTATAAATTGTTAACGTGTTGATATTAAACAGGTTTTTATTGCTTTAAAGTACCACGTGCAAATAAGGGCTACTTTTTCCGTATACCGATTGAAACTACCTTCTTAAAACTTTCCCCGTTGGAAGTTTGTTAAATGAAATACCGTGTACCTCTGACGGTGTCCCAGATCGACCTACGATATTTTCGTAGGTTTATCGTCCCCGCTGCGGAATCGATCGACGACGTCCACGACGACACGGAATGGGAATCCCAGATCGAGGCACGTTGTCCGAGCCGTACGTTGCATCTCAAACTATCGTGTATTTCTTGCATCTCCCGGCGTAGCTGCGTCTGACGTTCCGTGATAATGCAACGTTGACGAACGTCAGGCGTTAGCGGTGCCGGCGAGTCTAGAATATCCGATTCTGGTCTGAAACGTAGGGGAGGTAGAGTAGGTGGTAGGTGGGAACCGAGCCTATTACATACACGATGTCGCGAGTCCTTGCGAAAAGTTCGTTCGTCGACGTTTCCGCGAGAAGCGATAAACTTTAAAACTTTACCTAGGTTTGTACGTTTCGCGCGGCGAATCGTTGACGGACGCATCGATGCATCCTGATTTTTTCGCCCGTCGCGACGTCTCCCTAGATACCCGTTGCAGCATATCCAGCATGGCTAGTCTCTCGTCGCGCGGCAGAATTGCCGCGACTTCCTGTAAAATCTACGGAAACACAGAGATTCAGCCCGTTAACGAACCCGTTGTCTCGCCCCAGGAACCAGCACCTCGTCACGTTGAAACCGTTAAACGGAGACGGAAGAGCCGTATAAGCGCGAACGTAAGTTCGGCAGTCATGGGATTAAAGTTAGTTCACGAGCGAGAAACGTATTTTCCATAAGCGTGAGGGTGCTCGATTCTCGAGACGTCGCTCTTTAAGTGGAAAGTTAGTTGGCACACGGCGAAGGGAAAGCAGAAGCGACGAAGGAAGAGGCAAAGAGGGCATCATCTTCAACCGGCTAGTAGTAGTAGTATAGCGTAGCCTCTGCTAGGGCGCTCCGAGAAAGTAAATACATGTCAACTTTTTCCCTTTTTATTCGCCCTCGGTGGCTCTGGAAATACATACATCCGGAGCGCTGGAAACACGACTCCGAGTCACCTTTTATCCTACCTCGATACAGTTTTATATCCAGACTCGTCGACCGATTCCGGGCGAAACCGTTGGAAAATATGGCTGGGGGGATCGATAATTCCCAAGATGTCGTTTTATCGAGAAGGTGTCGCGGAATGGAGAAGATCCGCTCGAGCCAGATACATTATTTTCATCTCTGTACGCGGCTGATTGACGTGACAAATAAGATCGAAATTTTTCTCCGAGTACCGACGATACGAACGGGATTCCTATCGTTGGTCGATAGTCTCTCGAAGGAGAGGGAGAGAGAGAGAAACCGTACGATTGTAAGATAGAAACACACACCCGCGAGAAAACTCGTTCGCGAAACAGCTCGACGCGAGCATTCGAGATCGACTCTCATCGAGATGATGCCGCCGTTCCCAAAAGGTATTTGCGCCGCGGCGGAAGCACGAGCAACCGGAAATTAGCTGAAATGGAAGCTAGGAAGCCGGGAGGCATTCGTGCCCGCTTCGACGCTGAGAATAAACAAAGCGAGAAATACCGTGGCGTTCCTTCTATCCTTCAAAAGGTCCGATTATTTCTTCTCAGATGACAAAGGTGTCTTTCACGAAGATTCTACGAACGCTTGACTCTCTTCTCCCGCGGGGAGAAATGGAAAAATATAACAAACATTTCGCGAGGATGATTTCATCGAAAACTTTTCAACCAGCGAGTTGATTATGAACGAGTTAATCGCAGACTGGAAGGAGTGAAAATCTATCGGCCTTCCGTTTGTCTGTGAAAGGAAATCAGAGAAAAACGTACACACTTACACATACAGCGAAAGAAGCGTGTCATCGATCGAACGGTGCTACTATTATAAAATGAAAAACACCGTGATACTTTTCCCCGACACCCGGAGAGTTTCGATGTTTCCTCGGAGATCGCAAAGCTATCGGGCCGACAACGATGGCACGTTGCTTCGTAAAGTTTCAAAAGCTCCGCAGACATTGGGTCCGGGAGTCCCGCGGGAGATACGGACGGAGGAGGAAACGACCATCGTTTATTTTCTTCGAGACAATGGCTCTGGGTGCCGATGGTCCGAACGATGGGAACGTTAATCGGGTAAGTACTGACCACCTCGAAACGTCTATCGAAGAATTCCGTTCTAACTGTTCCCTTCATGCCCCACCGGGGAATCGACCAACGATCTATTATCGATCTCCCTACGAACGAGTCTGGCACCGGTATCGAGAATCTGGAAATACATTCGACTATGAATCGTTCGTTTGGATCGTTCGAAAATTTGCGAAGCTTAAAATCTTCTCGGGGACTGGATGAAACAATTAGAGATAAGATCCCAATCGGAGAGCGCGCGGTAGGAATTGCTAACATTTATTTAAACCTATGGAAAGGGTCGGGTGGATACCACTCGAGGGGAACGATGGTCGAAAATAGGATTCTGAAATGTCTATCGAAGAATTCCATAGGACTCGAGCCGCGGATATCGAGCGAAACGATTGGCTAACGTCCACCTATCACGCGACGACTCGGTGACACCTATTAGGTCTGTGTTTCACTCGATCCACCGACTTCTTGAATGTTGATATACGCTTAAGGTCGTCCGGTGACTCTCGCTAACCTTCCGGGAAAGAGTTTCTTTTGATCTCCGGTGAAATTGGGTTTGCGAGCGAAAGGAATGCTATTTCTAACGATCCATAAAAAAGTTTCGGCCGGCTGTAAGTGCAGGATCGTGTCCTGTCGTTCGCATGACTTCGATTCATCCATTTACTTCTCGCGACTGCCGGGCAAAGTGGCCCGTGTTTAATTATCCCTTCGGTTAATCGAGCGATATTCAAGGACCCCGGGGATCGTGAAGAAAATTAGGGTGTCGACGTCGCGTATCAAATTGCCATCTTGATGGATCGATGTATCACGTCGGAGAAATTTCACGGAGGAAAAGAAAATCGGCGGAATCTTCTTACGGTATCGATGATCGAATCCACGCCGCGCGATTACGCCGTTAACGAGGGTGTTTCGTTAATATTTTGACATTTCCACGCGTAATAAGCGTCAGCCTGGAAAACGTGATACTTTTTTCACTCGGTGTTTTTTTTTATTACCACCCTCTTCTCTCTCTCTCCCCCTGTGTCATCGAGAAAAATACGGAACTCTCGTACATGAACATCGTTGTGGCAACACTCCTCCGGTCGTTATTACAGTAACACGATCCTTTGAAGTAACATCGTGCCCCGATTTTACGGTCCCTCTCTCGTTCTCTCTATTTCTCTCGCGATCCCTCTCCTTCTCTCCTTGCTAGTCGAGATTTCACTTCGTAATTCCCCTCGCTCGGGCTTCCCGAAGTATTAAACCGGATTTCAATCTTGTTGCTCCGAAAAATGCACGAAAAACGGAAGTTGTCTCGACATAGCTCGAAGGCAGACCACACCGTCTTTTTAAGAGCTTCGGCATAACCTTGACGTAACGATACGCCTTTGCATACGATCGTTTGAAATTTAATCTCGAACACGGAAAACCACGGCTCCCGAGCTACTTTTTCCCTCTACTTCCAATACATGTATCTCTGCGACGTTAATACGTATCGAATTTCGATTTCGGAATTACCAATCGTTTTCAATGCCAAAAGCTTTCGCTATGGACACGATTTTACGATCGCGTTATTCAAACGATTCGATAACGCGATAACGGGGCTAATATTTAATCCTGGCAATCGGAACGCTTTGTATCGATTAAAAATCGATCTCGCGACTCGTTCGGGTCTCGTTTCGTTCTCTAAGTTTCTCGTTTTCTCGTACGCCGAGAGAAATACCCAGGCTGTCGAAACGAACTCGTTTCCACGACACAGAAGGTTGGAGCCGGTTTTCTTAGCTCCGACGTGTGAGCGACGTTTAATTCATGGTGCCAAGAAGGAAGTCTCTCGCTGGGAGATCGCGAATGTTCATCTTACGTGTACTACATAGACGTTTACATACGCGGAAGCATACGAATATTCCGAATTGGATTCGCGGGCTACGGATGCGCACGTGTAGAAACCGTGTGCACCGGAAGCCGCACGAATTCTTCCGGGATTTTCTTCCCCGTCTACGATTTTTCCCCGTTTTCCCTATCTATCGCCACAGAGATTTCACTTTGAGCAACCCCCATGTTCGACATATCACTCTCTCTCACACACACACGCACACCCACAACCAGTCTCTCTCTCTATCTATCTATCTCGTTCTATTGATTCCAACACCGTGACACAGCCAGGGTTGATGATAAATATTTTCGGTCGAAACGTCAAGCGATTCCGTCGAGGAGTAATTACATTCAATCGCGGCAACACGGCTGGATGCGGTAGGACGTATAAACACGTGATTATAGCGAGAGAGGATTCCGGTAATACTAAAACGGATCCATTATCAGCTCCTAATTGCGGAATGGGAAAGTTTGAATCTGTTAACCGGTTATTGGCTTGGAATATTAGACGGAAACCATTGTGAAAACTCGGCTTTTGTGGGACGCGATAGATTCCGAAGTCGAAATTTCTCCTCCGTTGAACCGATGAACTTTTCATTTCGATCGGCTAGCAGCAACCCAATAAATGTTCCAGCGAGTGGTTCTTTTGTCGTATCAAAGGAAGAATAAACGACCGGGTCACGCATTGTTCGTTTTTTATTATTTTTCGATCCCGTTCCCGCGGTACGCTGCTAATAAAAAAAAGGAGTACTACGTAAAAATGGCAAATATCAGAATACTGCAAATCGTTCCTTTCTTTCTCTCTCTCTCCCTCACTGTTTCTCTCTCTCTCTCTCTCTCTGTTTCCCTTTCTACTTTTGCCGGAGGTATCGATCGTGTCCATTTCTGTTAATTCTCGTGTAAAATTTTCACACGGAGTCACCGAGGGCGCAGCGAGACTACTCTCTGCGAAATCGTAGAACGCACGCGGAACGGTGTTTACCGTGTATCGCGGGAGCGTAGTTTTCGGAAACGCAAACAAAAACAAAATTTGTTTAAAAAAAAGGCATTAAAACCAGCCCGGGTTTGCCGCGCGCGCGACGTTCGTTAGGCGGTTACACTAGGGGCAGGGAATTTCGTGACGCGCAGCCGTATCGCGCGTACGAAGAGTAGAAAAATTTGCGATGAAAGTACCGTAGTAATACGATTATTACCGTCGCGCAGTTACATCGTCTAGCGGCGGGAGTATTATTCGTTACATAAGTACCGAATAATGGAGTACGAGAGCGGAGGCAGCCGGGGGATCGTCGGAATGGCAGACTTCGCTGTTCAACTTCTGCCATTCCTTCGAGTTCCGCATCGATATTATTGTCGTAGAATCTGGCGACGGTTCGCCGTTCGTTCCTCCGACGACGTTCCCTCGACGGCGGATGCTGCCGCGAAATTACTGTCATGGAATTGCCTCCGCGCGCCGGAAATCCGTGCTCGTCTAATCTAATGAAACTGCGCGAACTGTGTGTAATTAAGCTGCCTCGCGTCTGGAAAACGAGCGGCTGGTGCGCGCCCGACGAGAGGAATGAAAACCGGGGCCGAAACTCTGTCGGGCAAACAGAGGGACGTGAAGGGAGGGGTGATGGCGAGGGGGGAGGGGGAGAGGAGAGGAGAGGACGCAAGTTTCAATCCCCCGCCGTACCCCGGAACCCACCCCGTTGGGAAAATTACTCCGACAAATAATCGAGCATCGAACCTGGACCGCATGGACGTATGATGTATAACGAGTCGAAACAGCCCGAGAAATTCGCAGTGACATCGGGACGCTAATTACAATTGCGAAACGAGGTTAGCCCGGATTAACGGTGAAAATGTACCGAGTGCTTTTGGCGCTCTCGATGTTGAAACGTATATAACCCTCCGAAAGCGAGAGTTTTCAAACGAAACCAGGCCACGGAATTTTAAACGTTAATAGGAACACCGGGCTAAAGTAGAATGGCAAACGAGAAAGTTTAGGTCTCCTGGCTAGAAGAAGAGAAAGGAAAACAAGAATTACGGTAAAAGAGGGGTAAGGTAACACTCACCCTGAACTTGCTCAGCGAGATCATGGCCGTGATCAAATCGCCGGGGCCGCGTTGCCTGATTCGTGGCCTGCTCATCGATGTGACATACGTCAAAGGGCTGGCGTCCCTCAGTTCCACGTGTCCTGCAACGCCTAACGAAAATATTGATTTTGGGGACACACGTCCTGCGTGTACGTGACCCAGCCGAACGTTTCTGCGATCCAGTGACCGAGCACCGGGAAACTGATATTGACTAGAAATTTGCCTATGTCACTCTGCTTCGACATTGATTTAAAGCACGACCCCCTTCGCTCCCATCCACCGCCCTCTCCGTCAAGTCCAAACTACTCTTTCTACCCGAACGATCGAGCAGCTTGCAGTTGATCTATCGTCCCGTGTTCCTACCCCGAATTTTATGTTCGCCCCGTATGATACCGTTGCGCCAACGTCGACGTAAATCTTTATTCCTTCCGGACCTTTAGCCACGGTCAGCAACGGGGTTCGGTGTTTTGCTTACGAAAAATTATTCGTGCCTACCTAAACCGTCGTGAAGGTATTACAACGTACACCGGTGAAGTGGATAACGATGAAACTGACGGTTGGCGGTAAATTAAAAGTTTCACGGGATGTGTCGACTCGTTACCTGGATATCGTTGGGGCAATTACGTGCAACGTTGTGGAACAAAAAAACACTTTTCGATCCGTGGATTCGAAGTCACGTCCGAAGCCAGCCAGAGGCGGCTGCGAGAGGTAATACTCCCGTGATAACGTCGCATAAATCTTTATCGAACGGATAAGCAGAACCTTCGAGGAAGCCGCGCGTTTCACACGCAGAAATAGAAACCCCGCGCCAACGTCTTATCTTTGTACATACCTACGTACCACGCGGAGATTGATCCTCGCTCCAGTTTTACGATTCCCGTGCTACGTGCGTTACCGAAACGCGAGTAACATCCATCCGACGGATAGCCCGAAGTGTCTTCGCGTGTAATATATCGGAATTCCCTCGCGTGGCAAATGGTAGAGTTTTAACGTCATCGAGAAACAATCTCCGGTCGTCCCCGAAATACGTTTACGGAATATGCGCGAGTAGGGTGGGAGGTAATTAACTTCACTCCCGGTTATCAGGTGCAAGAGTATCGTCTATGGAAATGTCATGGAAACGATCGATTCGTTTTTCCCTGGCTTACGGGAGGCCGGTGTGAAAACACGTGCACGCGAATCGTGTCCACGAATCTAATTAATTCTCCAGCCTCGAACTTTAACGCTCGCCCGAAGCACCCTATTACCTCGCGACAAGTTTCTCCAAAGTACAACGGAACAGTGGAGAGCTGGGGGTGTACTCCGCCGTCTCTACTTAATTTTGTATCTTAAAACTTGATTTAGCGAGTGCCCCGCTACGCGATATTCATTAACCGCGTCGAGTTCGGTCGAACGTCAATCTTTGATGAAATATCGATCAACGTCCTGGGTGATTAACGCCAAAGAATGACTCGTTGACCGTAAAGTGACACAACTCGAGCGCGAAATATAGAAATCCAGTTTCCCCCCGTCCCTTTTGCTCACCTTCCGTTTGAACACCGCCAGCCGTCCCGTTTGATTTCGCTAACGAGTCGAGCATCTTGCTCGATCTGGAGCTCATTCTTCGTCGCCTCGCGAGGCTGCTGACGCTCCTAGCTTTGCTCCAGGTGGAGAACGCGCTGAGTCCTTTGTTCCCGGCGAACGTCAGGGTGTACCTGAATACCTCGCCGGGGGTGATAAAAATCAGTTTCAACGAGTTCCCGGATCGCTCGATCGTTCTCGCGACACTCTCGGCCCAGCACCAGCCTTTCGATAGAAATTCGACGACGCCAGTGGCGGGCGATATCTTCCCGGTTATCACGAACTTACAGAACGTAGACAACGAGTGCATCTCGGACATATAAGTTACATTCCTCTTTTTCCAAGACTCCGCGTACCAGCCATTCTCGTGCAGCCCATTGAACAGATTACTCAAATAGGGTCTCAGAATTGGTTCGAGAATTTTTCTATCGTATTCCATACCTTCGGGAAGAGAACGTTATCGTAAAGAATACTCGATCGATATCGATTAAACGCGTGATTCCCTACCGAAATACAGCCATCGCAGGAGCATCCTCGCCATAATCGTACGAGTCTCCAAATCCGTATTGGCGGTTTCTCTGTCTCTTCTGACGATATCGATTAATAGTCCAACCGAGTAATCGAAGTGGCTGGTGGTATTGTAGCGTCGTTTCTTCTGGAAAATCTTGCGACGTCGATGGTTTCGCATTCTACGATCCGTCGCCGAGTAAACCTGATCTCTCGCCTGAATCAGAATCAGTTTCAGCAGGTACACGAGATTCTCCACCTGCTCCGTAGTGTGATAAGACAATTCCGGGAAACTTAAGTAGGAACAGTTATCCACGTGATCCTGTGGAACGTGTAATTTTCGTTTTAACGGTCTGTTCGTTCGTCGACGATCCTCCCTGTCTAAATAATACCTGTAACGCAGCGTCTTTCGCCCGGAGCACTTCCTCGAGAATCAGACTAAAATATTCCAGTTGTCTCTGGCTGTATCCGTAATCCGTTTCCATGGTCCCCCTAGGCAGGGAAGCCATAACGGTTCGCCATTTGACAACGAGTTCGCTCTCCATAACGTCGACCGGTCTGGCGACGCCTGGCGTCATGGTATACGAATGATGATGAAGCGTCGCTAAGTAAGACTCCAGTAGTCGGGAATCAGACAGGTAGGAGTCCTCGTGGTGAACTATTCCGCCTGCGAAATACATACAGCGGGGGAATACTGTTTATAAAACCAGAATGTAATCGGACTTTCATATTAGGTACGTGACACGGTCGTTCCGATGATTAACTCGATCTACAATTCAAACGTGGGATGATATTGTATAACGTGGCGCACGTTAAGCGTGAAACATCGCCGAAAGATCGATAGAAATAGATCGACGCGCATCGTCGATAGGTTACTGGTGCGTAGAAAGCCAATGGACGATACATTCGGTTCCCGTGATAATGGTACACGTCGTTATCGTCACCAATTAAGGATTTCCATGGAAACGAGACGGTCCCGCACCCGATACGTCGCGTCGCATGGGGATATCGATTGTTATTTTCGGAAACAACGAAATCAAAATAAAAGGAACATTAAATACATATACATATATGTATAAAACGGTGTCTCGAGTGGTTGTGGAGGGGAGTTCGAAACAAATATTTTTCATACCGGATGGGAAAAATTACCTTTCGCGCATTGTAGCATCACGTTGCAACGCGGGTGAAAGTAACACCTCAGGCTCTGGCATTTCAGGGCCGTAACTAACTCGTCCAACGCTAATAGAACATGACGTGAGAGAGTATCGGGCGCCCAACTCGTCAGGGGATCTGGTCCCGCTCTTTCCAAAGACCATCGGTGTACGGTTCGCAGGATGTGTCGTGAGACTACACGCAGCCGATCTTGGGAATACGACGAACCACCTTTACGTCCTTCCTGATATGATATTTAACGTTGAGAACGTAGCGAACTTATCTCCTACGCCGGGTACAGAAAACTCTGCTCGAAGTAGTGGGAAAAATATTATTAAATATTCCCTGGGAAGTTGGTGTAATTCAATATTTTCTCATGAATAGAAAATCATTACTTATTTTCGATCGATGAAAAGCAAACCGAGTGTATATCCAACGCGGTAGTCGGAGGAAACGAAAGTGGGATGAAAGTGGGATGGAAATTTTTAAAAATCGATTCAACTTTTCTCATTACGTATTCCTCCCGTGCTCTGTGTTCCGTCTGCAAACAACGCTGTGGAAGTAGCCGATAAATTATTCGCAAGGTCGTATCAAGCAACATTTTATTAAATACATGGAACCCTACGGCACGTAAGGGAGAATACGTTTTCATGTTGACGCGCGGTTATGTCTCCCGAGGAAAAAAGGGAAAACGGATGACGATATCGTCGGTGGTATATACATATGTATACATATATAATACATATACATATACGTACCTCTATACGTATTCGTGTTTCAGTAAATAGGCCAAAGAATCGAGAATCACGTGAATACTACCGCGATTGTGTGCGACAAGATGCACTGGCTGGATGCGCGTTGAATTATTGTCGAGACGTCACGTAAATCTGTCCGCGTACTGCGCGGAACATCCAAAGGTATGAAATGCATCTAATATCCTCATAGATGAAAATGTCAAACGGTGAAAGAACCTTAAGGGAAAAATGTTCCGACGAGCCAGCCACAGTGGAGAGATCCCGCGCGAAGAAGAAAAAAAAAGGGGGAAGAAAATGAAACACTCGACTAGACAAACGAAATACTCGATCGAACAGAAAAAAGAATTCTTTTCAACGACTCGCTTATTTCGATAGACAGGCAACGAAAGAAATATAAAAAAAAAGCGACGGGCTTAAGAAGGTGGAACGATTAAATCTTTTCGGACGATCACCTTCAGTTTCATTGGCAAATTCAGGCTACGTGGTTCCCGCAGCTGGTACAAAATTTCCATGAGAACGGATTCAGTCAGGCCGGGTATACTGTCGTCGGCGTAATGTTGATTCATAATTTTCTCCGCTGCCGGAACACGTATTCTCCAAAGAGTCGCTCGGTCCTCGCAACGTGCGCCGGTGAATGGTCCAACGGCCACGGCATACATGCCCTAGAAAAGCATCGTGAAAAAGGGGGTCGTGAAACAAACGAATCTATTTAGCGACGAACATTGACATTTCCACGACTCGAATCGACTACCATCTGTAATACGTAGAGTGAAAAGAATCTGTTAAAGTTTCCACATTGAAAACGTGATATTGATAAATTAATTCTATCCCGTGGAGAAAAGTCATCCGATGACTGTGATAACGTTTATGAAATTAGAACGAATATGCGTGACGGTGTACACCGTACTATATTTAGTCTGAATTCATTAAATTCATTTTGCCACTGATTTTGATTCGCGCCACTAATAACCATGGTCAGCGAAGGATTTACCTTGTGGACCTTATGCAAATCACTGTTCCAAGCAATTCCTGTTTACATGAAAACAAGCGTACACCCCGCGCTTGTGTACTCTCGCAACGTACACGCATGAACGGCGAATATGCGTCGACGGTTACACGTAGGTATACGAACGGATAGGTTCCAATACCGTTGGCTCGGATAACAGAACGATATCCGTGCCGGTTGTTGTAAACATATAAACTTATTCCAGCGGTACGTTCTGCTCTCCCCGTTCGTTTGCCGAACAGAGAGAATTGATCAAACAAATGTGTCTCGTTTATAATGAACAACAAAAGAAATAGAATGAAAGACTTGGCGACGAACGGCCAGACTTTCGCGTGGCGAATGAAAAATTGCATTTTCAAAGAACTCGCCCGTGGAATAGTTGCATTTCGCAGTTCGCTTTAACGAGGCTCTGGGCAACGAGCGTTTTCATTCTCCCATTTCACCGCTCGCACCCCCAACGTAATGGCGAGAACACCGTTACTATTTTCCCCCGTTAACATTTCGCAACCGTTTCTGTGGTTTTTGCGGCCGCTACCCTCCCGACGAATCCGTGTTATTAATAATTACTTAGCTACAACCTGTGTAAACGGTAAGATAGGAATAATCAATGCTCTAATTGTATAACGCATGCGTAAAGAGCGAGTCAATAAACTTCACTTTTCGATCCTTTTGTTTCCGCGAAACGGAGCGAAACGCAGAGGCTACTATATGTATACATGGTACATACAGCGTATCGCACAATAGCGTATCGGAAATCAGTGAGCACGGTAAAACTGATAAAACACAAAAGAAAAACACCGTGCGAGTACTCACACTTTGCGCGGCGGTATAATGGAGAAGAGCGTCGCAATGATGAAGGCACACTCGTCGAGGGTAATCCGCTAAACTCGACCAAGACGATACACCGATTCCAATTAGTATTCGAACCTCGATGTCCCGAGTTTTATAACCATCCAGGCCGATTCTTAATAATATTCCTCCGGCATCCTCCGTTAAAACTACTCGATGATTCCTCAGCTCTGGCAATCGTCCATCCGAGATAGCTGTAACAGAATCTTACGCATCTCTCGTTCGTCCTTGGCGTAAGAGGAAACCGTGAAAAGTTTCGCGGAGAAAAATTAATGAAAACTAACAGCTATCATTCACCATTGTCCCTTCTATTTTAGCAAGACGAGCGAAGCGTGCGTGATTTATAAAGTTTCCCTTGATGCAATTACACAGAAACCAAGCACATTTCCTGCTGCTCGTTATTCTAAATCCCCGGTGGTCGTTATTAAGCAACTTCGCTCGAGCGTTTCGTTCTGATTTATAGGACACCCGGTATATTGAATTATCAAGTTGCCTTCCGCATCACTTAGTTAATACAACACGCAAAGAGAACGGCTAAGAACAGTAAGAGAGAGAGAGAGAGAGAGAGAGAGAGAGAGAGAGAGAGAGAGAGAGAGAGAGAGAGAGAGAGAGGGTAATAAAGAACTGAAGGGGAAGGGACGAGAAGAAAGCAGAGAGATGGTGGAAAGAAAAGCCAAAGACGGGAACGAAGCAGCGAAACGATTTCACGTGGCTGATAAGAAGCGTGAAATGTACAAAACGAGAGATAAGAGGCCAGCGATAACGAAACAGGAAAGATTTTCTTCTTGTTTATGGTTTCTGCCCAAACTGCTTTTGTTGCTTACCAAGATAAATATGTAATAATATTTCAAGATAGGATGTTTCGGGACAACCTGCTAGTCCGGAGGGGGAATTTATTGCGAAATTTTATCGTGCTAATTAATGGTGGTTTCCAAGTTTTTCGATAATTCAAGTACATTACCTGAGCCATAAAATACCCTGCAGTACTCGGGTTGTTTTAATATTTTGTCGAGAACGTCGGCATCGACTACTTGGCCCGGTGTGGGGCACGTTCCATCGTCGATCGAATTCATGACTCCTGAAGAAAGGAAACAAGATGGAAGAAAAAATGATACTCCGATGAAATTCGTTGAATTTGAATTCCAAGAGCCGCATTCCCATTCGGTGGAAATTTCACGATTTATCTAGGAAGTTCAGCGGACTCTCAGCGTACGAAGTACCTTGTTTAATAGTTGTGGCCAACAAATTTGCTAATTTGGCTTTTACAAGATCCCTTCTCAGCCTCCCTCCAGCATCCATGTACTCGTGCCAGGATTCCACTCCAGCCCCGAGTATCTTTAACCGAATAAACCCTGGCATAGTCGCATCTTCTTCAACGTTCACTGTCGTCTCTATCTCGGAGCTTACGACCGGAGACGACAACGCATCTATCCGTAGTAGATATTCAAATCGTAGTTGCTACGAAAGAAGAAGAAGAAGAAGAAAAGGAGTGGGACTTAAAAATGAATCTCTTATGCCTTCATCTTACGGTATGCTCTCTTAAACTTGGTGATCTTTCGAAAGTATTAGAATTCCAATTTAATATTTCCGCCAACCTCGTCCGTTATTTTTTTTACCTTTATTCGACGGGGTTCGTTCAACGAAACGAGGAACATAGATGAAAACCTCCGATCCAGATTACCTGCGCCAAGTATCAAGCGCTGGACCAATCTTTCCACGGTGGCTTCGATCGCAACGGCATTCGTGGAATCTATAAAAGATCCATTCGTTGTGCATCAGAGTAGAAAAAAATCGAGCTCTTTTATATTGCCCCGTGCATCCGATATCTTTGTTGTTTCCAGCATTTCCACCGGGGCGATTCTTTAGTGTCGAGTCAAAGTGCAAGATTCATCGGGAAACTTTTTAAACATTTACCATCTTCGTGCCGTGCTTCCTCGACTAGTTTGCGAAAGTACGTGTTCAAATTGTTTAGCTGATCCCTCGTGAATGTAAGTTTCGTAGACATTAGCCGGATACCGGTCCTCTTGTAGGACGGCCCGCTAAACGTGCATCCCATTTTTCCTTCGGAAGAAATTCGAAAAGACGAATAAATCACAGGTTATCTTGCTGAAAAATTTTCGGTAAATTTAATCCGACCGGTCTGACAAACGTCGAAAAATTCACGATGATTCTCGTATCGCCGCGCAAGTGGCTCTCTGTATCGACTCGATACGATCCATTTCCTGGATCGGTCGGACTCGTTGTGACAGGAAACAGAGAGGTAAGCGAGAAGTGATGTAATACGATAAATCACGACGGAGAATCGATCTTCCGAGGCTTCGTATGAAGCGCCATTAAATCACGGTGCTTTTGCCGCGCGTAACTCGGTGCGAGCAGCCGGATGCTCTGAAACGGTTTCGAAACGGTTTAAGGAATTCCTCGAGAATGCACATTCCGCTTTCTCGACGAATTCCATGCATATGTCCCTGTCAGCTTGCTGTAGAGGTTCGCGCTTATTCATCGTGACACTATCCCTTTTTTCCCACCACCCTTTTCACGTCAGTTTTCACTCTCAATATGTCAGACACGATATTTAAAATATTAACTCAACGCGTCAGCTCTAGTGAATCGAATCGGTATAGAGCGGACGGGTTACCTAAAATTCCTCCGTACACCTCGCGCGAATAGTTAGAAGGATTTTAACTGCGTTACATTTCCATGAATTTTACACGATGCACTAAGCACATCGGACTTTTCTAGTAGATACGAAATAACAGGACTTACTTGAATTTACTTTTAACGTATACCGAGCGCAGTCGAGGTAACGACTGTAGATCCACGAGAAATACTGAATCAATGGTATATCGTGGTGGGAAGTCACGCTGTAACGTTTCCACCTGATCCGGAAAGATATTGACGCGCCATAATCGTGGCTATGTAACCGTGTCGGATGCCAATTATTATTCAGCGGGTCAAGTAACAATGCCATCACAGTGTTCGACCACCGGAATCACTTCCGATCCTGATTGTGTGTGCTCGACTTCCGCTCCTGTGGATACACTGGTGGCGATCGCATACATTATGCCGGCATTACGACGCACCTAAGGCCACGAGTGCAATCTATAACGGATTTAAATCTACTATCGAAACGGAGAGGAACGAACTGTCGTAGATGCAAGTATTGCTTTCGTTCGAAAACTCTACAGACTTCCTATCTTTTCCACGGAATATGCCAGGGATTTAATTGGATACTCGTGAAACATCCACGGGCGACTTTATGTATACGGTAATTCTATAATTCGCAGCGTTTGAATTTTTGAATAATTTTTAAATAAGTCGCGCGGAAATGAATCCGAAACCCCGCCGCACGCCGTTATGTGAAAATCTCTACCACCTGGCCGTAATGGAGACAAATCGTACGATTTGTTTCCAGCGCGTTAAATTGAATTGCCCTGCTATTGCAAGTTGAATTGCTTCGCCAAACTGTACACGTCCCTGCGGAGACATTGCAATGTGGCTAATTCATGGAATATTAAAATAATCTCATCGTGGTCATCGTCGTGACGATACAGTCCTGAATGAACGTTATATTCATTTTTCGGAGATCAGCCTGAGTGTATGTCCTTTAGATTTCATGACACCGATATTTTTTACGGGGACAGGGATGTTAACCCTATCCCCAACCCCTATTAGTCGTCTCGTCGGACAAGCAGAGAATACTGTGGATATATTTTACCTCGAACCCATAGGGGGATGAAATCAGAGACGAGATCTTACGATTGTATATCACGGAGAAATTGAGGCGAGCGTGGTGAAGGACCAAAATGTGATGGGAGCGAGAAGGTTTATGAAGTAAATCGTTCTTTTATATTATCTTCTATTTATAATTTTGATTGTTCTGACTGTAATGCCAGCTATGATTCGGAAATGGTAAGTTTGTTGCATAAAAAACGAGGTATAGGATGGTCCACACACTTCTTTCTTGGGGAAGAAAACATTATTAATCTGCATATACTGCAAGTTGCTATAGCTTCTTCATACTATGTATTAAACCATGCTTATTCTAGATTCAAACCCAGAATATAAAATCTTATCAAACCCAGATAAGATCCCTTTACAACTTTCGTGTCACGCTCAACGTTACCGGCTTTCGACTGGATCCGTATTTAATAGCGCGTACACGGTATATCTACATTCTGTGAGTACTAATGATATTCTTATCCTTTTGGCGGGAGAAAAAATGATATACAAGCATGAATTCAAAGTACTCTTATCCTCCGATTACAAAAATTGCGAAAAATCGTAAAATTCAACCAGTTTTTTTATCAGCATTCGCTCAATTTTTGAGATAGCGACCTGAAACTTGTACCATTGTTTTAGTTAGGAAATTCTACGGCAGAACAATGTATAATAGTTGTACTTTTCGAAAATTTAATTTTTCGCAAAAATCTGAAGGGGGTAGGTCAGGATTTTTTGCGATTTTCGTAAATCGCCTGCCATTTCCGTAATTTTTGAGCTATTTAAACGATTCTGGACGTTTTGGACGCGGAATCCGAAGCCGAATAAGATGCAGAAAGAATCAGATTGATATCTACAAAATTGTGGAAATGACGACTGATTTACGAAAATCGCAAAAAATCCTGACCTACCCCCTTCAGATTTTTGCGAAAAATGAAAATTTCGAAAAGTACAACTATTATACATTGTTCTGCCGTAGAATTTCCTAACTAAAACAATGGTACAAGTTTCAGGTCGCTATCTCAAAAATTGAGCGAATGCCGAACGAAAAACTGCTGAAATTTGATCATATTTTGCGATTTTCGTAATTCTTTCGTCATTTCCGTAAATGTTTAGATATCGACCTGAATCTTTCGCTGTCTTATTCGCCTTCGGAATCCGCTTTTAACGCGTCCCGGATCGTTTTGATATCTCAAAAATTGCGGAAATGATGGAGGATTTACGAAAATCGCGAAATATGATCAAATTTCAGCAGTTTTTCGTTCGGCATTCGCTCAATTTTTGAGATAGCGACCTGAAACTTGTACCATTGTTTTAGTTAGGAAATTCTACGATAGAACAATGTATAATAGTTGTACTTTTCGAAAATTTAATTTTTCGCAAAAATCTGAAGGGGGTAGGTCAGGATTTTTTGCGATTTTCGTAAATCGCCTGCCATTTCCGTAATTTTTGAGCTATTTAAACGATTCTGGACGTTTTGGACGCGGAATCCGAAGCCGAATAAGATGCAGCAAGAATCAGATTGATATCTACAAAATTGTGGAAATGACGACTGATTTACGAAAATTGCAAAAAATCCTGACCTACCCCCTTCAGATTTTGGCGAAAAATTAAATTTTCGAAAAGTACAACTATTATACGTTGATCTGGCGTAGAATTTCCTAACTAAAACAGTGGAACAAGTTTCAGATCGCTATCTCAAAAATTGAGCGAATGCCGAACGAAAAACTGGTTGAATTTGACGATTTTTCGCGATTTTCGTAATTCCTTCGTCACTTCCGTAAATTCTTAGATATCGACATGAATCTTTCACCGGCTTATTCGGCTTCCGATTCCGCGTCCAAAACGTCTTGGATCATTTGAATAGCTCAAAAATTACGGAAATGACGAAACAATTACGAAAATCGCGAAAATTCATAAATTTCAAGCAGTTTTTCGTTCGGCATTCGCTCAATTTTTGAGATAGCGGTCTGAAACTGGTACCATTGTTTTAGTTTAGTCCAATACCTCGTCTGTGCTACGGACGAGAGATAGGAGGGACGCATCGCTCTTATGCTTTTCGGTGTCGCCTGTTTTTAGGGGTAGAGGACCCTTTACCATTTTAGTGTCACTCGCAACGTTACCATTTCGGGTTCGAATCTGGGGTGGACGTGGATTAAGAGTAGAAGGAAGCTGTAGACCTTGTGCTTGTGTTAATAATCGAGAGAAAGTACTGAAGAATAAAAGACAATGAATATATATCGAAGTAATGAATATATATCGAAGACATAGGTCGATTGCTTAAAAATTAAGCAATTTGGCGACCAAAAAACTATTTTAATTTCATGATTTTCGAATGACTAGTAGTATAGTAATACCATAGTAGGTACAAAGGAGCAAGATATACGTTATCTTTGTCTAAAGATAGATTAACTCTAATTGAATATTAATTAAAGAAGAACTAACAAGAGAAATATATACCCTATTCGTAGCCAATTTGCTCGATACCATTTGCATCGAAGCGATACGTTCCACCACGACTACGTTACAGCTATTGGTGGTTACATTTTCGAAAAATAATAATGAATTTCATTATCGATCGATGCAAATAATATCGATCCAGGTCTCACCACGGGGAGGTTGCTACGAATGGAGACCCACCCTATCCACGGCGCCCATCCACCCTCCTTTTAAAAAATACGAGCTTGATCTTCACTTTCAGATGGAAAATGAAGATATCACGCGACCGCGACGCGGAGCTAAAAACCATGATCTCAAAGACACGTCTGCCAATGAGATCACGATCGAGAGGGTATTGAAACATGTTTCAATATCACTAATACTACCCATCCCCATCACTCGCCAATTCTCCGCGTTACAATAAAAGTGGACAGGTGAAGAGAGTGAAAAATGTTGACCAACCAAGAAAAGCATCTTCATGGCAAGACTAACGCGGGTGACTCTAAACGTTTCCCATAACTCGACGGCAAAACAATTTACACACTTACACGGTGGCTCGTACAACGGTCTTGAAAAGTATCCATTTCACGTGACTTTCGCCGAACCATGGTTAATCCATACGAAGGGATTAACGAAGGGCCGATTTACAGGAAAGGGCCTCACGAAAGATTCGAACCAGAGACACATCGAAGATGAAATATATCCGAAGATATAGATCATCACGTCGAACTGTACACCGATTAAGCCATATCAGTCTAGACGGTCCGATCGCTACCGGCTACACTGATACGTCCCATACCCCGCCGGAGAGCGGTCCACCAGTGTACAGGCCCCCAGAACGAACACGGGCTCAGCTTTCCAGACGACACTAGGCCACCCAAAGTATGGACGGAACCATAACCCGACGAAAGACATGCTCCACGAACATATCGCAAGATCGCGGCTTAACCAGATAGCCGTGAGGCTATTTGGCCGACAACACCGTTTCTCGTGTTGTTTTGACGTAGGGGTATGACAAACGCGCAAGTGACGAACAAATGACTACTAGGAAAAAGTAAAAATTGGAGGGAAAAATTAAAGCTAGAAGTTGAAGCTAGAGATTGAAGATAAGAGTGAATTTAATAACGCGAAACGAGCAAAGAAGTTGCGTTCTCTTGACGATCGACGGAAAACGAAGTTGAATTGGTGCGTGATCTCCCCTTAAATTAACGTTTTGTTCACGAAAATGACCAAAACGTCCCTATTAGTCGGCTCTTACGACAGGTAGGGAATGCCGTGGGTGTATTCTTTCCCCGACCCACAGGGGAATGTATTTTTCATTTTCTAGGTATTAAGATTACTTCAATCGGAAAGTTAATTTGAAACTTGAAATAGAATGGAAGGAAATGAAATCGCGACGCGAAAGCATTTTTAATATCTGTCTCCATTTATCACGCTATTAAACGTGGCTAAATGACGACATCGTTAAGTTAACGCAACACTAAAATCAAAATTGGATGAAGAATGACTTACTTATTCTACTTAATCTAAGTTTGAGTGAAAAACTACTTGTTACGCTTGATCTATATTACTTAACATAGAAGATATAAATGAGTATATAGATATAAATTTCATTACAAAAAATGCGTGTTAAGCACGCCGAAATAATTATCTTTTTACGCGATCGCGAATATTTCTGCAAAACTGATGAACTAAAATGAGAAAATTCTCTGGAAAACCCGGCACGTAAAAATAATGTTTTATGAGTTCACGACCGCTTTGACTGATCATACTTTAATACATTAAACTGAAAAATGATCGTTAACGCGAAACGATCTTAAAAAAGATCAAGTTTATTTTTGGCTGAAAAGAAAATCGTGTATAAGATTGCAAGCTATTATACAAATTAATACATTCTAGAATGAAATGCAATTTATAAATGACATGATGGCAATATTCCTTTTAATAAATATTTGGGACATGGTTGTTTTAAAAAGCATCGTACCAAGTCGACGGCGTACGACGCAATTCGCGAGTCACTTAGCTGCTTTAAAGTTTATGATATTTTTATATTAGAAAAATCGAATCGCGTCTATTTGATGATAACAATTTCGAAACTTTCATTGAAATATTTATATTGAGAATAAAAACTACGTATAACTCTTTGAGAAAGTCTCGTATATTAAATTTAAAAAATAGAAGTTTATATTTGTTAGTATAATATATGTATATACGTTAAATTAAACAAGTAAGCTCATAACTTATCAATAGAATTTGATCTTTTTTAAATATTATATCATAGAATGATTCGATACGAAATTAGATAATATTGAAATTAATAAATGAATTCTTAAAAAAAGTCACAATTCTCTATGAATGTTTAAAGAATCGTGTGTCAACAAATTATCAATAAATTCGCGAAGTCAGAAGTGCAGCCAGTGGTGACAAAAAATAACGACCCGGCGCGGATGGCAGTGTGCAAATTTTTTTCTATCTGCACACTGTTTCATACTCTACCCCTCTGCTTTTTCCAAAAATTCAATTTATCAAATTTACCGTAATCAAACGCTGAACTTTAGCAATGACAAGAAACTCTTGAAAATTATTAAATAATTTTTTAAAACTGGACTCTTACGAAAAATGTTAAGAATATTTTAGTAATTACTTAAATAATTTTTAAAACTCTGTTTAATTATAAAGATATAAATAATGACGCTATCAGAAAAAAATGTAATGTGAAATGTAACAAATATTTGATTAAAAAATCTTTTTAAAGGTATTGAATAAGAAAAATGATTCGAAAAACTTTAATGCAGATCGGGGCAGAGTCTTCGCGGGGAGCTCACCTCAACCCGCGGAAACTTATCAAATAAATAGTAGCAAGTAATAGCGAGCATAGTGACTTAATAGTAACGGAATGACCGTCCATTCCGGAATTATCAAAATTCGACATTCCAAAATGGACAGCCATTAAGTATCCTCTTCGGCACATAGCCTCTTCGGCGTAAAGCCTCTTCGTTCTTCGGGACACAGCCCAATCTAATTCCGCAAGAACATTCGGAACCACATTGTAATAAAACCCTACCCGAGCCTAACATCGACACTAATGAGGCTAACACGTGTAGACAAGCACAACTGCAGTCAGTGCAAACGGTTAGCCAGTTGGACGAATGTTCAAGCAGAATTTGCTTAAACTTAAAAAAGACAAGATTATTATCCTCACATCCAGGTGCATGATATCACTGGGGCCCTAATAAAGTCTAAACAGTGATTCAGCCCTGGCCCTTCCTGCTTAAAATTAGAGCACACATACCAGCAAGTGACCTACCTACCTATGCTATATCTAAAAAAAATGGCAAACTCAGGCACACCAACACACATCACTCCACGGTTCTCACACAAAGTCGGTGCTTTCCTCTACGAGAGACGTCCCGGGACATCTCCGACACCGACTCAAACCCCACACATACATTCAGTTACGTACCTTTTTGCTGAAATCGACTCACAAGGCCAGCGATCATTGCGATTTATTTAGACTCTATTAGAATTTAAGTTTTATTGGAATTAATTTAATGAAAAATTATCTACGTGAAATGTACAAGTAGAAAACTAGAATTAATTATTGGATACAACAATTACTATAGTTACCGATAATGCTTCTGCATTTTGACTCGAATTGAAAATTAATTTAATTTAATAATCTAACATTCGGAAAAAAGGACTCGAGTAGAATAATGTAAAATTGCAAAACAAACAATTTCTAAAAAAAAAGATAGCTCTCAACCGACGCACGATCCACTAAAAATATTTATATTATACACAGTCACACTCACACACGTGTGGAACGTACGTCGTGCACAATCGCTAACGCTTAAGAGTCGCCAAAATATTCAGATTAATTAAATAATGAGCCACGTTCACCGCCATCACCCATTCGTACAGCACCTGGGCCCACGAATGAGTTCAAGCCAAATAGGGACATGAACGTGGCAATTATAAACTAGTCTTGATGTGTGCTGAAAATCCTGAGCTACAAAATGATTATTAAACTAGATCATCTAACGGACTAATCATTCATTTAATTCATTTTATGTAAATTACTTGAAAATATATTGATTAAAATGACTCGAATATAACTGCATTTAATAATTGAAAAAATTAAAAGAATAAAACTTTATTTCAGAAAAATGTGAACATCTTTAATGTATGTACTTAAAACTTTAGAATATTAATATATAGAAAAAGATTTTATGTATGGATGTATAAAAGTTGAAATGATGAATTGAAACCCTTGGTTGATTCCTTATTCAAAGGGGGTATTCTAAATTGTGGAGAACGTGTTCAAAATAAAATCCTTCGAAACCAGAATCAACCCATCGCGAATTGGTCTTCTTGTGTATTTAAAATATGGAATGAAAACATCTTTTCAGAAAAACACGATTATAAAAAATATGGAAACTAACTGAAGTTAAATCAGTACGAACATCGTACGTTAAAATGTAAAAGTCAAATATATGAAACATTTTACACACGTGCTTTTATTGATATTTAATTTACGCTACTGCGAATGTAGAGAAATGAAGCTCGAGGTTATTAATCATTAATTTGTATTCGAAAAAAAATCACCCGTGAAGCTAAACTACAAGAAGACGCCTGCCTGAGCTAATTAAATATTCACAATTGACAAAAATGTGGTGTTACTATCCACAAGTATAAAGTATCAAATACTTTATACTCGCGGTCACTATGCTCGCTATAATTTGTAATTACAACCAATCACACGTGTCGCTTCGGACCTTTGCGTCCTACGACATGATTGAGTGATCAGAGGAACCGTAAATTTCTCCACTCACCGGTCGTTGAGTTCTTCTGCACCTTTGTAGAGTTGTTCTCCATTTTTGATTGTCCAGATCCTGTCCACCTTTGGTTGTCCAGGTCCTTTCCACCTTTGGTTGACGAGTTCCTCTTCTCCATTACTGGTAGGGATGATACTGCGACTGGTATGTCTGCTGATGATGTCTGTAACGTAAAAAGAAGAGATTCTTTATAGTTTAACTGTATTTCATATCCAATTCTTTCATTTTACATTTTTACTCGACTTGGATTTCAATATTGAAACTTTCACTCGATCTTTAATTTGAAAAATTGAAAGAATAATTCTAATTTAATGATATTTACCTGCTGCCTGATGCGACGACTCCCGATGGAGGTCCTCTCCGCAGCTGCTGCGTACCTCTAATATATCGCGACGAATAATTAAAAAAAAAATAAAAATAAAGAAAGACTACACTCCCGACCGTAATTATTTCCGGCGAACTAACTGACTCTACTTTCCCGATTGAAAAAGATGTGAGAATTTCGCGACCGATTTTTACGTTGTAGCAGTCCATTTTCACAACATCCGGCGGTTTTAAGCACGCGTGTATCGAACAAGAATAATTTATTAAATTCGCAAGAGCACTGATTCTATTTCGCGAAATAGTTTTCCGCGGAGCAAGTGACTCTAAAACCGCATTGCGCGCGGTCACAAAAGCTGAAAATAATCTTCTTTTTAAGTCCCAAGTATCGTGATTAGGAATATTGCCTTTGTCCTATATTTATATAAATTTAAATTATTACAATGAATATTGTTGTTCTTCAGTGAAATATTTCTCACTGCAATAGTTTCGATTATTATTTAAAAGTGCACAAATGATCAGTCATTGCGATAGTCGACGAATCAAACAATTAAATATTTATAATGTCCGTTTTATGATAAATTAGCGAAACGATGATTGCATTCAATCTTACAATACCCTTCGGAAAATATAAATTCCAGTTATAGTTAAAACGTGAACAATGGTAGCTTCGATCAATGTCAAGTACGTAACAAGTAGTTTTCAACCGCTGGGATGCCCGGTATCTTTGTTTATGTTTACGTTACCGAACGTGGTGGCCTTCAGCTACCCCCAGAAAATTCCCGATGTGTGCTGCACTTATCTTCATATAGTTGCCTCTGAAATTAAAAACAAAAATAAAATTAGAATTACACTTCAAATGTTACAAGGTAAAGAAAGGATAATGTCAACTATAAAAATATAAAAATTCCAAGTATATACAATGAATTTAATGAAAAAAGGAATCAAATACCAATTGTTATTAAAAATTATTAAAAATAAAGAAGATATTTTCCAAAAGTTATGTAATTATTTGTTTAAATCATATCGGCAACAGCTGACATAAAATAATGTAGATTTGTAATATTCCTTTTGATTACGGTATGTATTACTTATAATATCGAATCGAAATGAATTGGACAAAGAAAAATGGTTTAAAGTAATGTGATATACCTTGTAGAGCAGTGGAAAGCGTCCTTTGATTATGTCTTAACACCACCACAGCTTATCGAAGAATGATGCGTGTCCGTGTACTTGACAAGGGCAAATCAAATAAACTTTGGGTAGAGGGGCCACAGCAGGTAACACGGCTTGAATTTTATTCGACCTATTAAAATAAAGTAGATTATGCATAAAAATGGTAAAAATAATAAAAATGTTAAAACCATAAAGTTTTTTCATATTTTATCGCTACCAATTAAACATTTGTACAGATTTTGCATGCAGATAGAAAAAGTTCTAATGGACATTTCACAAATACAAAATAGAATTGATAGAATGAATATGAATTGCAAATTGCAAGTGGAAATTGATAAAAATAAATAATACTTTTCCAAAATTAAATATTTTAAATAATTATACTATTTCCATTAATCAAACTGAAGTAAATCAAAAAGTATTCGAATATTATTTTAAAAGTTTAAAAAGTTTTATAGAAATTAATTATAATACAACAACATATTATCCACAATTAATAATGCCCGAGCAACAAATAAAATGTAATGTTACTGATCATGACGAATAAGATTGAAATTAAATGAAATGTACCTCGAAAAATTCACCGGAGCGCGTTAGTAGGACGTGTTGACTCTAGGACGTCCTATCTTAGACAAATGGTTACCCTTGCACTTGAGAATGTCAGGTCGAGTGTATCAGAGGTCGGTTGTACTTGATCCGCTAAATCACAACAATAAAGATAGGAATAAAGGTACAGGCAAGCCGGACGAGTATAGACAGGTACAAGCGACCTTAAAAAAGTATAAAAAAGCCACTTACGAATAGTTTCACGAAGTTTCTGCATAACTATCGAAAGTATTTTCTTATTTTTGTCAAATTTAAATCGTAAATACGATATTAAAAGATGATATTCCGATATCTGGAACATTAAAGACGAATACAAAAATGAGCTATACAATTATATATTCACGAGAAATACAACTGCGTCATATCGTTATATTTAAAATTTTGTTATAACAAATAAACATTCTTTAAACAAAAAAGTTAATTAATCAATTATCCCAACTATCAATCGAAAAATTCAAAACCTTAAAATAATTAAAGTAATGGCAATTAAAAGTACAAAAATTTTACCTGTCACTTTGAATTCTGATTTCAATAATTCGAGAATCGCCAATTTTGAATTGTCAATTGTTTCAACCAGCCAATTTTTCAGTGCTGCGTAAGAATCTGAACGTAAAATATTACGAATAAATAATATTTGAAAACGCAGAGCATCGTATTTGTCTCGAAAGATACAGAAAAATAGTATTTTTGTAAATACGAAGATTAAGGACCTCGAATAGCCGAATGTCGCAACAAGTAAATTCGAAGAAAAAGAATCGAGCTCGATTCCAGGAATTTGCTTACCCCTAACGTTCTATTGTCCCACCTCCCACCGTTTGCGTTTATCTTGCAAGCAATGTACAAGCTCGTAGAAAAGAGACGCACGTAATAATAAAAGATGCGGATGGTTCGGTGGACAGTCGTCTTCTGAGACTTTGCAATAGAAAAAGTTCAAACTGCAGTTTGCAAGATTTTCGTGGCCTCTGATTGGTCCGTCGTCGAAACCGTTTCTGTCACGTGACACTCTATGTAAAAAAAATTTGAACATACGTTACTCCTACGATTTCGATGTAATATATTTGTAATTGAATATTTGTCTTATTCGACATTTTCGAACGATTCTAATTATTATTTCATAGAATCCCATACCTTCATAAAATTTAAATTTGAATACTTATAATTTTATATAAATTACTTGAAAATATACTGAATCAAAATGATTCGAATATAATTGCTATCGATAATTGAAAAAATAAAATTCAATAACATTTTATTCTAGAAAAATGTGAATACCTTTAATGTATATATCGAAAACTTTTGAATATTAATATTTTAGAAAAAGTATATATTTAAAGTGGGTATGCTATATTATAGAGAACGTATTCAATGTAAAATCCGTCAAAACCAGAATCAATCGCGAATTCGTCTTATTGCGTATTTAAAATATAATTGACAAGATCTTTTTCTTCTCAGAAAAGCGCGATGACAAAAATATAGAAATTACGACTTTGAACAGCCGATTGCCGCAACAAATAAATTCGGAGAAAAAGAATCGAGCACGATTCCAGGAATTTGCTTACCCCTAACGTTCCATTGTCCCACCATCCACCGTTTGCGTTTATCTTGCAAGCAATGTCGTACAAGCTCGTAGAAAAGAGACGCACGTAATAATAGAAGATGCGGATCGTTCGGTGGACAGTCGTCTTCTGGGACTTTGCAATAGAAAAAGTTCAAACCTGCAGTTTGCAAGATTTTCGTGGCCTCTGATTGGTCCGTTGTCGAAACCGTTTCTGTCAAGTGACACTCTATGTAAAAAAAAATTGAATATACGTTACTCCTACGATTTCGATGTAATATATTCGTAATTGAATATTTGTCTTATTCGACATTTTCGAACGATTCTAATTATTATTTCATAAAATCCCATACTTTCATAAAATTTTAATTTGAATAGTTATAAGTTTGCTAAGTCTGTGAGTCGTAAGAATATGACCAACAAGAATATGTACTGTTCTCCATTTCGTATGGATTATTCGATATCCAATGTTAAATTATGCACGGAATTAGAACTGTCAGGCAGCTAATAATATAGGTTTCTTATGCGAAACATTATTCGTAAAATGAGACGTCGCACCGCAACATTCTAATTATTTCAAATTTGCTAATTTTGTACGTACCTTCAGTCTAAAACGTTTAAACTTCGAATGTGATCGCATTTACGAAATTGTGACGTTACGCGAGCGTTCGGGTTTCTTCGGAAATCGTCGGATTTCTTCGTTTATTCAATTTTCAAACACTTATAACATTGTTGCTTCTGCGAACTGTACAAACTAAAAATAATTTTATATATAGACATGGATCTGAACAATTTACGTGCAAATGGAAAGCAAATTATCAAAATATCGAATTAACTATAATTGACTATTCGGTTAGAATTTTGTACCACAGACGAGGTATTGGATAGACCAATCATCCCCATGCTTTTCGATGTCACTCGTTTGGAGGGCTCTAGAGCCCTCTTACCATTTTAGTGTCACTCACTACGTTACCATTTTCGGTTCGAATCTAGGATGTCCGTCGATTATTAGTAAGAATACGATATAGAAGTTATAGTTTATGCGTATTAATGCGTATTAAAAAAACTGTTTGAATTTGACGATTTTTCGCGATTTTCGTAATTCCTTTGTCATTTCCGCAAATCTTTAGATATCGAGCTGAATCTTTCACTGTCTTATTCGGCATCGGATTCCGCCTCCAAAACGTCCCGGGTCATTTTGATATCTCAAAAATTGCGGAAATGACGAAACAATTACGAAAATCGCGAAAATTCATAAATTTCAAGCAGTTTTTCGTTCGGCATTCGCTCAATTTTTGAGATAGCGGTCTGAAACTGGTACCATTGTTTTAGTTAGGAAATTCTACGGCAGATCCACCTATAATAGTTGTACTTTTCGAAAATTTAATTTTTCGCCAAAATCTGAAGGGGGTAGGTCAGGATTTTTTGCGATTTTCGTAAATCGCTCGCCATTTCTACAATTTTTTAGATATCAAAATAATTCTTTCACTGTCTTATTCGGCTTCGGATTCCGCGTCCAAAACGCCCCGGATCGTTTTAATAGCTCAAAAATTACGGAAATGGCAGGCGATTTACGAAAATCGCGAAAAATCCTGACCTACCCCCTTCAGATTTTTGCGAAAAATTAAATTTTCGAAAAGTACAACTATTATACATTGTTCTATCGTAGAATTTCCTAACTAAAACAATGGTACAAGTTTCAGGTCGCTATCTCAAAAATTGAGCGAATGCCGAACGAAAAACTGGTTGAATTTGACGATTTTTCGCGATTTTCGTAATTTGCTCGCCGTTTCCACAAAATTTTAGATATCAACCTGAATCTTTCACCACCTTGTTCCACTTCAAAATACGCATTCAAAACGTCCCGGATCATTTGAATATCTCCAAAATTACGGAAATGGCGGTGAGGGTGCCACAGTAAGCATCAATTTCAACATCATTTAATGGGGATCCGTACCCGAGAACTGAATTACCGACGAATTGAGTCTGTCGATATATAAGGAATTGATATCATCACAGACGAGATATAGGATATCTCTAAATTTATCCTATCCCTCGTTTGTGCAGAAATCTGCATCTGAAGACAGAGGGAAAGATCATAGAGGCGGCACCTTTGACTTAAAGAGGAAACGTGCATATGTTATTAATTTAGAAAACTGGATATATGGCGAAGAACCTGAGGTCCTCACGGTCGCAGAATGGCACGCGGATAATAAGAAAATTTAAGAAATTTAACAAAAATTATCCGCGTAACGATCCTATTGAGTAACGATGGCGTCCGCTTACATAAAAGACGAACAAGGTAATAGCCATTTTCGCCCTGTCGTTGGCATCGATTATTTCGATAAGTGGACTATTTATAACCTTTTACATGTAAACAACTTTCACACCGTTGATACAAGACGTGCTCTACTATTTTATCTTTCCAAATTATGACTGAATATAAACTAATTTGATTTTTAAACAAATTCACTGTATCATCACAATTAAACAGTGAAATCCTTCTTATAGAACTAGTTATATAATTTGTTTGATCAAATTCATTGAATTCATTTTTTTTCTCAAATAATATTATAGGTGGAACGTTTATTCCTGCCAGTCAACGTCCAGATGGTACGTGGCGTAAACCACGCAGAGTCAAAGATGGATACATACCACAAGAAGAAGTACCACTGTATGTAGATATATGCAAAATCTGTTAGTATTTCATTAATTGAGATTATGTCATTTGAATCTTCCTTTTTCAGATACGAAAGCAAGGGTAAGCAGATAAAAAATAAGCCTATATACCCAGTGGGTGCGAGTCCAGAGTTTATAGCTGAGCACAAAGCCAAACAGGAGGCCCTATTGGCCGCGAAAACAAAGTCCATACCTGGTGCACAGGTGAAAACAGAAGTAAAGAAAAAGAAGAAGAAGAGCAAAAGCAAAACTGCTAGTATCACGGAGGACCTGAGCAAAACAACCATATCAGAGCCAGAACAAAAGAAAGAGGCATTACCATGTAACAATAAACCACAGGCCAATGCAAAGCCAGTATCAAATAATCAATCTGCAGTACATAAGTCAAATAATCGAACTGTAGTACCCAAGTCAAACTCTATGAATCAGTCGGAAAACCAAGTGCAAGATCCTCAAAAACGACTAAAAACGCTAAGGAAAAAATTGAGAGAAATTGAGACATTAGAGGAGAAGATTAAAAGCGGATTACTAAAGAACCCAGAGAAAGAAATACTTGACAAGTTGGCCAAAAAGACGGAGATTTCGAAAGAAATTAAACGACTAGACGGAAACCATTAGAAATGAACACTCTAAACTCCATTTACACAGTCTTATCCGATATCACCCCCGTAGCTACACCCGAACGGTGTGTTTATTTTTCCCAAATTTTAAAGCAATTTTAATACTGTCATATGTAATTATCACACTTTTGCCCCTTTCTACGGTAATGAATATTGCAATTAAAAAATGTACATTTATACGTGAATATTAAAATTAAATACTAATGAATTTAGTAACTCTAATGTCATGATGTGTGCAAGACCAATCAGATTTTAATAAAAGTAAACTGTTTTTTGAATACATGTTATTATTTATCATATTATAAATACAAGTATTCAATTATTCTGTGTTTATGTTGCGTCCTAGGGACTTTGCACTTTCGGTAATACTGACTAGTTGAATTTTCTCAACAACACAAGTTAAGTCCTCCAACGTAAACATGTTACTAAACATTATCCACAAGTTCATAAAACAAATGATCTAAAAATATAGTAAATACAAACACTTCTGTATTTCTTTGGCATTAAGAAATATGGGGATCAATATTTTCCCGTTAATACCGTCAACCTTGTGATCGTAATGTCGCGGAAGATGTTTTGTCCAACAAAACATCGGTGCAGATTAAAAGAGGTCTGAGAGGGCCCGTTAGTTGCTCATCAACGAACACATAAATAACAAAAATTGATGAGATTGGATTAACTGGCATGCCGCTCGGCAGCAAGCCCGAGTGTGTCAAGTGCGGGACTCATGACACCCCGCTTTGGCATTCGACAGAAGCCGGTAACCTTTGCAATACCTGCTTAGAAGAGGAACGAAACGAACCGAATTCAAACTCGAGAACCGAGGACGAAGAAAAAGGCATAAAACCTACGAGAAGAAGTACA
This sequence comes from Mimumesa dahlbomi, assembly GCA_917499265.3. Lineage (NCBI taxonomy): Eukaryota > Metazoa > Arthropoda > Insecta > Hymenoptera > Crabronidae > Mimumesa > Mimumesa dahlbomi. The sequence goes on from OU824124.1 coordinate 1,273,059, forward strand.
AGAATAACGCGTTATTGCAATTCGAAACCTACCGCACCTCACAAAGTGGTGCCCAAGGGCAAGGGTCGGCGAAATCTTTTCAAGAAGACGGTACGTCTATTGATCTCATACGAGGAAAGATTTATGTTGGTTTACACTTTTGTGTTTACAGCCCGTTAAAGCACCAACGGCAACAGCTACACCTGTGACGAGTAACTTTGTGTTCTATAAGGGGACATATTTTCAAGTCGGCGACATTGTTTCTATGCAAGATATTGATGGAGGGATTTATTATGCTCAGATCCGTGGATTATTAACAGATCAATATTGTGAAAAAAGTGCTGCAGTTACTTGGCTTTTGCCTACTACAGCCAGGTACTGTATAGATCGTATGAATTGTTTATTAAACGTATATTACATTGATTGATATATATGTGTCTTCTTTAGTCCACCCCCAGATGAAGGATTCAGTCCTGAAACTTACATTATAGGCCCAGAAGAGGATTTACCAAGAAAACTGGAATGCATGGAATTCATAATGCATGCTCCATCAGATTATTATAAATTAAAAAATACACCTTATCCTCCACCTCTGACAGAAAGGGGTACAGGATACGTCTGGACAACCCTTAGAAATGAGATAAATACATCTAAAAAATAAATTTTTGCAGTTCAATTGTTTCATTCAGAGGTCACTCGTATACTTGTCGAAATTGTTATAGAAATAGTTAATAAAGCAAGTTCCAACCAAAATTGTCAGTGTACCTATAAATCTGCAGAAATTCTGAAAAATAAAAAGTAATGTGTAGTATTATAATATTTATTAAATATTTTTTTGATACAATATAACATTAACATCTATCATCTCTGATGACAACTGGATTAATATGTCGATAAATGAAATAATGCTAAGAAGGTACTGTGTTGTTTGTGGAAACAAAAATGCAATATCATAAATGTGGTAAAGTGGAAATATTGTTTCCAGAAATGTACAGGAATGGTGATTCACCCTGGTTAAAATACAATTTCAATTCTAATAGATCAATTGATCTTCATTTTTGTATAATGAATTGTATATCAATCACTTCAAATCTGTTATCTGAATCAAGTCAGGTGTGATATTTCTCAAAATTTGGTAGTAAAGTATCCTCTTGTATTTGTCAAATTCTCTTTAAGAGGTCTTAGTGTTTGTTAATCCACGTTCTTTAACTCTGGTATCGTTGAGAAGAAATGTACGTAGAGGTGGTGGGCAGCATTGGTGCATTCTCATTGGCTTGTGGGGAGGGAAAGATAACCCTTGTTGTTGTGTCTGTTGCACTTGGGATCGTGGAAGAGACCAGTCAGCTCGGGGCCAACGATGTAACGGCTGGTCAGAATTTGAGATCTTTTATTGCCTGGGGCAAGTCAGGCAGCTTCATATCCTTTATCTGCTGTGGTATGTTCATATTCTTGACAGCAGAAACAGCACGTGCTGGTGCTGCTGTGATTCCTGCCTGCACATACCATACGGATGGAAAAAAATGGAAAACGGAAAAATTTAAAGGATTCTCTTCCAAAACTAAAATTAATTTTAGCAGGAGGTAAGACAAATAATTGCTAGCTACGCAATACATATTTTATTTTTGTAGAGCATGGCGACGTATACATTTGCATTAAGGCACTGTTACCGAGCAGACATTTACAAACAATAGCACCATCATGCGTGTTATGAATGTTTCTTACTTTTTTGTAAAGCTACAAAAGATTTATGTTTTAAAATAGTTGGTAAAAAAATCACAGATAAATTGTATGTAGGAATGAGATTATACAAAGTGGCCTGATTGTTTTACTGTAGATTTACTTAGGGAGGGGGCCCCAGAAGGACAAACGGACGAGGTGAGCAAGATCGTCCTGATTTGTAAGTTCCCTAAAATTCATGTTAGGTCAATCAGTTCTACCACCATATGATACTGCTCTACAGAACATTCCACACATGCACAGCTAACGATCAATAAACCGCATAGGCTGTTAACTTCTTCAAGCCCACCATAAACTGTTTCTACTCATCATTTTACACTTTCAATTTTAGTGTATCTGTTCTTAAATCTTAAGTAATGTATTTCTTGAATGAATTTTTTTTGTTTCATTTATTTTGCAAATTCAAATAGGGCCCAAAAAGTTAAGGGGTCGACACATAAATGAGTTCTCCTAATTGTGATTTATTGAAATAAACTTTGCCACAGTGCATTGCTGTTTTAAATATATTTGTAACTTTTAATTTCAATAGGCTTACACAACTAAAGCTTGAACATGTAACCATGATCCAGGATTGAAGTATTAGCTCTTGAACATCACTTACCTCCTGTTTTTCCAATTTATTTTGATCCTCGATCCTTGTAAGAATTTCAGTCATATTGGTTTCTAGTACCATTCCACCCATCACTAATTCATTAAGTATATAGTGAACTTTGTCCACATGGAAAATGAGATCAAGTTCACAGACATTTTCAAAACATTTGTCCAATGTTTCAACAAATACTTGTATCAGATCTAGTATCCCCAATTCCGATTCCGAACTATCAACACAGAATACGAAGTAGAGTGTTGCATAGTGGCGATAAATTAACTTATAGTCAGATCCACCAATTAAACATCCACCCTCCAGAAAGTTGCAGACATTATCGTCCCTTTTTGAAACTAATTGAAATGTTTCTTTTATAATTTGCTGTTGCATATCCTCGTTCTACAGAAAAGAACCATATATTATCGTACTTATCGATGCTTAACAAACAACATAATGTTTACTCTTATACTCACAAAGTACTGATAAAACTTCGAAAGTCGAGGCTTTCCATGGTTGTTAAAAACTAGAATAGCCTTAATCATGACTAACTGCCTCAAACGACAAGATTCAAAATAAATTTTCTATCGTTACACAAAATACATATGTTCATTTGTACACCAGTAAGGTTACGGTCCCACAAAACGCGAGACTTAAGTTTAGTTACGAAAATACCATTACATCTTTGAAGTACGTCGACATGTGGACGACTATCGTTCAATTACTATTCTCACGATTAAAAACTACGGAAAAATACTTGCTTCTTTCTAATATAAACTCATTTAACCCGTTCCACGACTCTCGCATTCTCTCCTCTCGTTTCTTATCTTCTCTAATCGTTCCCTGCACCGCGCTATGACGTGTCGTTGCACTTGTAACTAGCGGTAACTTCTTACAATATACCGATTACAAAATGTTGTAGATATTATGACGGAATAATCGACAGCCGAGCGTTAAACACAATGAGTCAAAGTAACGATAAGGTGCGCTCGGCCAGCACGGCACATTAAAATTCTTTCGAGTTTCTTGCAACTGTTCTACCATTGCCACAGAAATAAACAATAAAATTCTGTTGTGTAGTTAACACTAGGTGGAACTGCGCGAGCGCGAGACCATATTTATCAAACCACTTCAGTGTTATCGGACAGATGAGAAAGGCTGGAGTTCTGCTCTTTCCTTTTTTTAATCGTCCAGACGCAAATGTGCTCTCAAAATGTTCGTGTTAGTATACGTTCCATTAAATTAGTTAGTCCGGTCTTCGGTAAGAAATAAATGGAGTGCTGTCAAATGCAGCCTAACACAGTCATCACTTCGCGAAGGTAAGATTTGTTTACAATGCTTCCTGGCTCGATAATTGTGGTTGAATTCCTGTTTTATATTCAATTCTTATTACGTCCTCACGCGGTCCGTCAGATGAGACGAATCTCTGTACCTGGACAATGTAGTTGGAAATAACACTCTTGTGCTAACTTTGTGTCAAAATTTCATATTTACTGCAATGGGTTACTTGTGTTACTGTAATTAAGTTAAACAATTACTATTACTTGGGTTTCAAGTGTCAGTTAATATGGTTCATAACGATGGTGAATAGAACCATTTAGTAACAATATAACAAGGGTTCTTGCTAAAAATTAAGAGTAATTAGTGTAGGTTACAACATATAATCTATTCTTATATGACTCAATGAATGATAATGTGTAAAACGTATATTAAATAATAAAACTACAAGTCGCACATGAAATACAAAACATTTTTGCTCAATATATATAATAAAACTGAAAAAGGAAACCTATATTGTTATCTTTGCTTAGATGGACAGATTACGACTATTGCCCTTGGAATTGCCATCTGCCACCAGTATAAATAATAATGGAACAGTTAAAGGAAGAATATCATTTGTCCGACGGTTAGCACTAGGATTTGTCATTTTGGCTGTACTAGGTCTATTATATTTACCTGCATACCATTCTGTCCAAGGGCCATTTTTAGGCTTAGGTGAGACTCCGTCCCCTGCAGAGCCTATTGGTGGTTGGTACTCGGTAGCCTCTGTAGGTATGCATTCGCTAACATTGCTTTTGATTCTACAGCAATACAAACTAAGGAGTCTTAAAACATTCAATCTGTTTTGTTCTCTTCTCTGCAATTATTCATCAATTTGAAAAGTTTAGTTTTTTATAGTATAAAACATTCAATCCATTTAGAAACAATAAGACAGTAGAATTACTTAAAAAGTGACATTAGCCCAGATCAAATGATTTCTATTCTATCTTCTTTTCAAGTAGTTTGCTTGTGTGATGCTAGATATAGACATGTTTCTCTTAGCATGCACAAAATTGGCACTTCAGGAAAACAAAACTGATGAAAGAAATATTGAGATATATATAGATCCGAAGAATTGTTATATTATACAAATAACTGATTTACAGCACAATTGCCAGGATGGGCATATAACACATCAAGAGATCTTACTGTTTATATTCACCCAGAAAATACAACATCAATTTTAACTCCTGTGGGTATTTGTACACCAGCACCATATCTCCTCATAGTTATCTGCTCAGCAGTTGCAAATGCCAAAGCTAGGGCTGCTATAAGAAACACTTGGGCTAATAAAAGTAATCTTGATGGTTTATATAATTCAACAGTAAAAGTGGCATTTCTTTTGGGACAAAGTGATAATGACACACTCAATGTATGTACTTTTATATAAGAAGCAATTCATTAGATTACAAAATGAAATTGAAAGATAACTTATGTTACAGAGTTTAGTTTTTGAAGAAAACGTTCAATATAATGACATTATCCAAGAACAATTTTATGACACGTACAATAACTTAACATTAAAGTCAGTTATGATATTAAAGTGGGTAAGATCTAATTGTGGCCAAGCTAAGTATCTCATGAAAACAGATGATGACATGTTTGTAAATATTCCTACATTACTGAGAACATTGCATTCAAGATCACAGAGTGTTGGTGCATTATTAGGCTCTCTAATTTGCAATGCCAAGCCCATTTTAGATCCAAATAACAAATGGTAAGTATTAATTGGTAGCCTCAGGCGAGGTGTGTAATATAATGACTATAGTTATAATTCGTATGTTTCGCTAGGTATACACCAAAATACATGTATTCGGAAAAAGTATATCCTAATTATTTATCGGGCACCGGGTATGTGATGAGTGTAGATGTGGCCATTAAGCTGTATCAGGCAGCTTTGGTAACACCATTGCTTCATTTGGAAGACGTTTATATCACCGGTCTTTGTGCGAAGCACGCGAAAATACGGCCCGTTAATCATCCGGGTTTCAGTTATATACCACGAAAATTGGATGTCTGCACGTTAAAAAATGCTATTACGGCACACAAGGTGAACGTATCTACTATGTATACAATATGGAGCAAATTAAATGACACGAGTCTCTCGTGCACTCTAAGTAGAAATAGTAGGAATGCTGGATACTACATCGTGAAACGGCGAACTATCAATAGATGTGCTTGAAGCAATCTAAATTTGTATGTGTTAAATCTGTAATTTAATTCGATAGGCCAATGAATATATTCTTAAGACTTCCTAAACTATATCTACAGTAGAATTACAAATATTCCTAATTTTTGTTATTCAAAATTCTCATCTAATAGTAAAGTTGTCCCTCTGTTACATTACAATCGATCGTAGGCCTTTATTTTCTGAATAGTACAGTCTTTAATGACACATTTCTAAGACGAGAAAAATGTATAATTAATATAAAGGTTTTATATGGTATTTTTCCATTTGAGCAGTTGTAATTTTTAAGGAAACGCTGTCAATTAGATCTCCTATACAAATTATCTTCTTCATCTATTTGTATAAAATTTCCATGTTTAGTGTCAGACGCGTGTCTGATTAACTTTTGAAAGAAATCGCGATTAGAATTATAAAATTGATTTTTTTTTATTTTATCGCTCAAAATCTGCCCTACCTACCATTTGATTTCAATTATTATCTATTTGAATGATGTATGTATATGTGAATAAGGCTTATATCATAATGCGAACGACTTCCGCACTTGGAGCTTTAAAACCTCGATCAATCATGTCGTTTAAGAAGCTCTCGCAATTTTACGATTAAGAAACCTTACATTTGTTCTTAATATGTCATGACCGCTTCCTTAATTTAGGGATAATTTAGAGACATTAATGTGATGTAATGTAAATATTCCACATTTTAGTTTCGTTTAAACGTTCCATTCGATATCCAGTCAGCCGAACAAACATGTTTTAAAATACTATAAGGAACGAGTATTTCATTTCAAAGAGAGTTTATGAAATGTTTGATACCTCTGTACAACCATTTCTAGTATGCAAGACGAAATGTATTATGTAAAAATCGTCCATCGATCCGAGTCGGTTGTATGATACCCCTTTTGCTTGCAACGTGTTTGTTTCCTTATGGTTATAATTATCCTTATCTTTATTATTATAAAAAAATGCTGCAAAAATGACTAGTGGGTTAATAACTAACGAGAACTATAGTTCAACATATCGGAGCCTGTAAAAATAGATGAATTAGGTGCTTTTCTTATCTTTATCATGCTTCCCGTCGTTTCTTATTATAACAGTGATACATGTACGTAGTCAAATACCGATAAGTTATCAATCCTATTACGAAGACTTGAACGTTAACATATTCTACGTTCATATGGCATGGACATTACGATGTTTCCATATTTATATCTTATTTTAAATTGTTATATTTTTATAAAAAATTAAGTATTTCTCTCTGGCAACGTATTTACATTCCATAATATGATAAAACGTTACGTATACATGCCATGAAGAAAAATGAATATCAACTTACGATCGTTTCTATGGTCAAACTTTCGTATTAAACGTTTCCATGAAACTTTTGGACGATCGTAGTATGATTTTCCAGTATGACGATAGAGCCAAAATTGTATAAATTCGTTGTAAGTGTGTGTTGTACTTATTACCTAGACAAAGAAATATCTCCAGAATAAGTGATATTTGACTTTCACACATTCTAGAAGAATTGTTAACGAACAAATATGTATATATATATTTTGCTATTTATACGTGATGCCTCCGGCTTTTAAATGTTTATTCCTTTACGGACAAAGAAGAATGCCAAGATTTTATTTTATTTAAGGCTTACATATTCGTAATACTATTTTTTAAAATATGCGGATATTCTCGTATATCTGACACTGACATTATTTTTTGGACTAAATGGTATAAGTCCTCGAAATTGTTTGGCGCGGTTTTCTTATTGCGTGTATGTTAATGTTATCAGTGTTGATCGATTTGGCATAGGGTAATCTATTTGATTAATAATTTCAATTAAATGCATTTCAAGTATCAAGTTCATCTATCCAATTCTTCGATGAATGATGAATATCTTTGCTGTATAGTGTATTCATATTGCATAAGAAGGCTATCGTTGTTAAAATCGTAATGAGACGATTATTTGAATATCAACGACATACATTTAAGTATAAGGAACTCGATGTAGCCTAATGTACGCTACCATTTTACAACGTAACGTTTTGTAAAGTATGTTACAGCGTACCGATTAAAATTAATACTAATCACATTTATAACATTTCGAGTAACTGAATTGACTATCATTTTGTATGATATTGTAAACCAACATGAATATAATAAGACTAAATTTCTTGTTAATCTTATGATAAGAATGTATACCTAGCGCGTCGATCATGAATCAATTATTAGCTCAACTAAGTAATATGAACACACTTTTTAATCCATTGAGCTTGTCGAATGCGATTTATTCGTTCATTAGTGTAAACGAAACTAAGATTACTAATGACTCTATGGAGTACCCTAGTGGCCTTAGAAAATTTATTTTATTTTATATAAACACCTCGCTCCAAATGTCGAAATTCGATTGATTCTTCTGGCACGTTACAAGATTATGGTGCTACGTAGCTGTTAACTAATTAAATGTACACTGTTACCGTATATGTTCCTGTACGAAATGACTTTTGTGCTTCCTTTAATGAATTCTGTGAAATAGACGTGACAACAAAAAGGTCGTCATATGATTGATGATCATTAACGTAATTTCTTGTAAAGTATTTGTAAGTATGTTACTCATTAGGGGATGGACCTTCACGTGAATATATACGGTACCAGTAATTTCAAGAAATGATGAATGTACATCAAGTGTACAACTTCACGTACACATATGTGTACAATCGACGTGTTATGCGCGTCTACCTTGATGTGAAAAACATGTGTAACCATTAGAATTACATAAGGAAAGTGAAAAGCGCGTTCGAAAGCGTGCGTAGGGAAAAGTGATTTTCGATATACCTAGATTTACGATTAAATGCTCGAATTTACAATAAAAAACGTGATCTAAACTTTATCTATTTATTTTACATTTAGTTTATATTTTTTTAATATGCATGGAAATATTTTCACATAGTTCACCGTACGAAATGAAGTAAAATAATATCGAACTACTTTCTCCGTATGTAAAGTCATTTCCAAAAGGGATTATTAGGAATTCGCATTTGCATTTTTCATTAATAAACATACATCTAAAAAAATATCAGCAAATATATTTATACAATAAAACATCCCGCACATATAGCTGCACGACTAAAAAACAAAGAATTGCTGTATAAATGTCAATACATGTAGAACTTCCAGAAAGGAAATGGACAATTATTATTTTAGCGAGGATCAAATTTGTTTCATCTTTTTACTCCTTTTCTTCTCTTTCTTCTTTTTCTTCCCAACTTCCTTAATATATTCCGATTTATTTTCCACCATATTTTCTACCACTAAATTCTCCACTATACTCGTTAATTTTTTGTTACAACTAACCGTCTCTTCATTTCTATCTGTATCAAAATGTACAGCTTTTAAGCATTCCGTTATTTTATCTAAAGATTCAACTCCCCGTTTTTTATGGAGCCGCTTATTTTTCTTCTTTTTAATACGCGCATTCAAACGATCCGCTTCGGTTTTCGAAAACGTATTACTATCGTTAGAAATATATTCTCCCGAATCAGACGTATTAACGTCTTGATCATTTATTCGGAGTACTAAATCCGTATCTTTCGTATTATTTGATTTTTTGATTTTTTTCGAACTGGGAGCATCGTCGATTTCTTCATCCACCTGAATGGTAATGGTATTTTTATTGTGATGATTTTTACCCCTACCTCTTTTAGATTTTTTCTTTTTTTCTTTAATTACAAATCTATGGTTTGATTCTTCTTCTTTTTCTTCTTCTGGTAAAGGTATATTTAAAATTTCTCCATCTATTTTTACACTATCCTCAACTAAAGATTTTACTTTCTCTTTCCTCCTCTTTCTCTTGAGTCGTGTAGTCTTTTTAGATGTGCTGCTAGATGTACTATGTTCTGCTTCTTCTTCATTTGTAGTCATGTTACAAACAGTATTTAGCTGATGAATTAGGTTATTTATACGACGTTTTTGTTTTTTCCTTGCAGACTTGGATAATTTTGGAGCATCTTCCTCAGAAGGGGGTAGACTTATGGGTAATATTGTATTTGCATTACTGTCTACCTCATACTCGTTATTTACAGATTCTCTATGTTGTTCCTCTAGTTTATCTAGTTTTTCTTTAGACATCATTGTACCCAATAGCTTGCTTTCTTGTTCAGCGATTCTCTGCAATTTTCCATTTAACTTTAACCCATGCCTAGCACCCTTATGGGCTGTTCTACCCCCACATGCCTTAAACAGTTCTTCATCTGTTAATGGTGTATGTATAACGTCAACCTGCACCTTTTCTTCTGTTTCGTTAAATTTATTTTCCTCTACTAGAGTGTCACCAAACAGTGTAGAAGTTTTCAAAAAGTTACCATAGTTTACACTATTCTTAGATTTCTTCTTTTTGGAACTTTTTCTGAAGGTGTCATCCTCTGAAGTTTTTGATGATATAGAAACTCCATGGCTTTGGGATTCAATTGTGATACTATTAGCTGCTTTGTTAAAAGCAGTTTCCCACCATTCCGCCCAATTATCTTTGTGCCCTACACCTGTTGTGTCAAACTTCAGTTTTGGTTTCAGTGCTTGTATGATACCATTTTCGTTTTTACCCAGACCTTTTCCTGTTTCAATACAAAAGTGTAAATGTTTATTTATGTAATTATTGACAACTGACGAATATATCCACGGTACAGTAGCTGTTTCGGAGCTATACCTTCAGTCCAACCATACTTCAAAAGTTGAGCTTTAGCAAAATCGGCCATAATTATTTTTTATTGATGTACTAGCAGAAAATAACACCAACTCGCTCACATCGTGAATACTATACACAAGACAAGAAATTTGCACGTTGTCTTCCAGCAGAAAGTTTAATTATATAGAAGAGGAAATGATTGAATTTTCCCAAGGTTTCCAAGCTTTTCACAGTAAAATCTGTCGCGTGATGGCGCTGTATTACAACTTCCGGGATTATATACCAACATTAAATATGTAAAAATATATTTCGGATATACTAGAATAAGTATTCAATGAACATCAATGAACATGGAACATTTCCATGACGTCACTGCAGATGTAGTAGTCACCTAATGGGACGCAGCCATAGGATGTGCCGTCTATTTAGGAATTTTGTCCAAAATCAGAATCCTCTAATAAATACGATAAACGAACAATGAAAGTCTTTGTTTATTATATACCCAGCAAAACTCTTTCAGTATACTATCTAATTGGCCTATCCGAATTACAAATTTCCACGTTGCATCCCATTTTCTGTGGATTGATTAAATTTTTGTAACTTTCCTTAAAGAAAGATTTCCTAACATTAATTAAGTTTAATAAATAGCCTGTTGATATTAAAAAATAATTAAAGAAATACTTTGCTCTCCAACTAAATACAGAATTTGTGCATTAAAAAAGAGATGAGACGTCCACGGAATTTCTAACCGGTTTGAAAACATGGCTACTGCATGTTCCTCATAGAAGTTAGTTACATGGGTTACATATATTTTTTTCATCTTGATTTCCACGTCATATTTTTCATTGCTTTGTGTAGTGATTGGTTAGAGACGAGTGGACGAGAGGGTACCTTATTACCACTGTTTCGGCGTGAAAAATCTTAGGAGTGCTTATCACTTGACGAATACTATTGATATGAATAATACATTACTCTTTGCAAAAAGAATGTCCAAGGCCGTGTGTCTTTCAGCATCTTGTCGATGACTTGACGTTCGTAACTACACATGCACAACGTCTTTATGATATGCATCGTGCCAATATCTAACGTTAATTTGTGCATTTGCTATGATAATTCAACGTACATCGGTCGTATACGACGGAACGTATTCGGTGCGAGTTACCGATATTAGACCACGGTGGAGATATGTACGATTCTAAACAGTGTGTTTAATATATCCTCTAAGACACGCAATTCCTGTGCAAAATCAAAGGGACCATTCAAATATAAAAATATATTAGTATCGAGCTCAAGGTTTGTGAAGCATTTTCCTTCGTGAACGCGCTAAAAAAACTCATTATTTTTATAAGCCTAATTACTAACATTTATTTCGTCAAGTTATGATAATGTCGGTAACCCAGTTTTTGTGATAAACATTTCAATTTGTGTTCCAGCTGAGTTCTTATCTTATTTTGATGTACATTAAAACAAATAAAAATTCTATTGATAAACAATCTTGTCATAGCATGTAAATTTATAACACTTTGCTTTATAGTATGTAAGACATAGCTATTTTATTGCCCTGTACACATCATTATTAAGTGTTTTAAAATCCCAGGAAAAATGGCTTTTCGTGAACTAGTTGAGGGTGACTGTGGTGGACCCAGTTCATTGATACACCTTACGTCGCACTTTGTACGAGACCATGGATTCAAAGAGGAAGGAATACATCATCCATTTCAGCCAATGGAGCCATTCCAGGCCTCAGATTCTGATCAGTTAGTTAAACAATTTTTAGAAGAGAGTCCTTCGTGTCCTCAAACATTTAGAATGGATAACCTGTTACAAGAGATGCGTGAAATCGATCAAAATATTCACCCTCCAGTAGCAGCACCAGGGGTTGCTCAAGAATTAACTGGCTTGGACACTGCTTGGGCAAATCAATACCTAGAATCAGGACGTCATTTCAATGTAATGTCTTATTAATGTTAAGGTAACATAATTTACTATCAACAACAGTCTATTGATGCATTATTTTTATGATTTGGACAATGCAGGAACATCATGCAGATAATATTTGGAATCCACCTGGATTAGAACAGAATTCCAGTGCTCCTATGCAGGAAACTCATGAATTGGGACTTGGACCAAAATGGGCAGAGGAATACATAGAGCACAGCATAGATGTCATACAAGATGATACTACTAAGGATGATACGACTCAAATAACAGAGAATGATACTGAGGATGATAATAATCCTAACTTTGCGTATTCAAAATTCATGAAATTCATGAGGCAAGAGGGTGACATTCCAGTAGAAAAAAATCAAGAAACACTGCCAGGTTTTGAAGGTACGAGTGAAGAATGGACAGAGCAATATGAATCAAGCAATGAAAAAACAGAAAACAAAAATACAAGCAATGACAATGAACAATCTGAAGTTTTGAACAAAGTAGAAGAGGAACTGGCTGCTGCTGGTAGTTGGATAAATGAATTCGAGAAAGAAAACGTTTCTTCCACAGGTCAGTGTACGTGTTATCATTAGTTTAAACCTTTCCAGTGTCTTATTTATGGAATGTCATAGATTAAAAACATGTGCGTTTTATTTCAGAGCTAGACAATTATGAAGGTGCATTTTGGGAAAAGCTGCAGAATGAATGGGACTTAGCATCATCATTTGAAGACCTAAGTACAAAACATCCATGGCTTTCAGAGTATAATACATTCTACGACCCATTTAAAGAATATGAATTTCATGAAAATAACCCTGTAAAAGATGCACCTAATGCTTTGGAAGAAGGTAAAAAGAGATTAGAGGCTGGAGATTTACCAAGTGCTATATTATGCTTTGAAGCAGCAGTGAAGCAAGATGAGAATAATGCAGAAGCTTGGTTGCTTCTTGGAAAAACTCAGGCAGAAAATGAGCAAGATCCATTAGCAATTCCTGCTTTGAAACGTTGTCTGAATCTTGAACCCACAAATGGTGCAGCCCTTATGGCCCTAGCCGTTTCATACACAAACGAATCCTATCAAAATCAAGCATGTTTAACGCTAAAGGAATGGCTATTAAAGAATGAAAAATATCAGCATCTGCCGATCACGAAAGCTAATACGGATCAACATCCAAAATCGAGTGTATCGACGATATTGTTTGAGTAAGCATCCACTGAATCATATGAGATGTGTAAAAAATGATAGTTAATCATCTATAATTATCTTCCCTTGTTTTAGCGATGTGCACGAAGAAGTAAAAAATCTTTTTATTCAAGCTGCAAGGATGAATCCTCGGGAAGAAATAGATGCCGATGTACAATGCGGACTTGGTGTACTTTTTAATTTATCGAACGAATACGATAAAGCTTGCGACTGTTTTCAGGCCGCGTTACAAGTACGCCCTAATGTATGTATAGAATAACATGATTCTATTCTATTTACGCAATTTCCTATACATCTCTGAAAATATCACATTTCGGGAAGGATTCCAGATTGTGGAACAGGCTAGGCGCAACCTTGGCTAATGGTCAACGTTCAGAAGAAGCTGTAAACGCGTACCACCGTGCCTTAAATATATCGCCCGGGTTTATTAGAGCACGTTACAATCTCGGAATTTCTTGTATCAATCTTGGTGCATACAAGTAAGTTGGTTATCATTATTTTACTTTTAATAGACTGCTTTTACACGTAGTTACATTATTCACCTTACAGAGAGGCAGGTGAACATCTGTTAACAACCTTGAACCAGCAAGCCGCTGGTCGCGGAACAGGTGAAAATATACCTCCCAAAACAATGTCTAACACTATTTGGTCGACATTGAGGCTAGTCGTGGCATTGATGCACAAACACCAACTAAATGAAGCCATAGAAAACAGGTACGAATTCACAAGTAACTCGAATGATACTAATGACCATACATTACATATATCAATGTTTTGTTTTGTGGTTACAGAGACCTACCAAGGTTAAACAAAGAGTTTGAGATTATGTAAACAGACGTTCTGGCATTTCGTGGGAACTTCGATATTTTTTACCGTTGTTGCGATGCTTACTCGTGCCGACAGTTCGGAATATAGATACTGAAGAAATATAAATTTCTCGTAGTTTTCAAGACACGGTTAAAATGAAATAATTTAAAAATATTTTTAACATATAAAAAATGTATATACAAACAGAAGTGTTATCATACTTTCTTTATAAACGGGGCATATTTAATTTCCTTGAATTTTAATTTTTCAATCCCAACCTGTTTCAGATACCCTATATTTTTAGAATATATATAAACATATGTTAAATCCGTTAAAATTATTTTAATTCAATATTTTATAACACATCTTCCTATTATTCCATTGTATATCAGTTGAAAATAGTTTATAAATTATATGTACATAAAACTGTTATGGAATTAATAAAGATTAATCAAAATTATTTAAAATACCTCGAAAAAGTTCAGTTATTTGACTTATTATCGAAATAAATTCGTGGCCTGTTTTAACAGACAGCGACACATCAATCATAAAAATACGATAGTATTGTAAGGAAGAAATTTTATGATATGAGTCACAGATATATTATTTCTAACTATAATAATTTATAAATATCGTAGATCACTTCTAACATAATTATATTAGATTTATAACAAAGAGAAATTAGTCCTAAAGGCACATCAAAGTTACATATCACGTAACATTCAGAAAGTGATGAAAATACTACATCCTAGGATGATCGAATTCAATAGAAAGTAACTATCGCAGGAAAATGTATCTCTTCAAACACATGTCATCCTGTCCTTGACTGCTGAAACATTGACGATTTTTAAAAAATTGCTAAAAATGTGGTTGACTGTAAAATTTTATTTTCTAAGTACTTCTTTCCTGTATAAATTTGTATTAATTATGATTTAATCATCACTTTGACTAAGGAAAAGATAACATACATTTAGACACAATATAATATATCTATATAGAACGTCTCAACAATCGATTATAGACGAATTCATTTTTTATCTATAGTATTTGTCTTCAATTTTTGATACTTTGTTAATAAAATTCTATTGATAAAAATTTTGTGCATGATTATAATTGTATTAAGAAAACTCGAATGGTGTAATTACTTGAATAAAAAACATGTGCAATTATTCAAATTACGTGTAAATAAGTACACATGAATAAAAGATCGCAAATTGTGCATATGACAATAATCATACTTTACCATCAGATATTTAATTTAAAAACTAGTTAGAAAAACGATATTAAAATATGAAATGGATGTGATAACACAAAAGACGGCGAAATATTTAAATGTGAAAGAGTGTTTCTAACTATGTAAAATGTGAAGAAACTTCTACTCAGCTGCGACTAGGACTTCGCAAGAATCATATCACATGAGGAATTAATTATTGTTCTTAACAAACTTTTCTAAATATTTTTTGTTCAAGTTCTCCTTGCTCTGTAAATAGAATGAATTGGACCTAAACGTGCCATCGACGAAGGATGATATCACGACTAAGTTACACCTGTTTTTCATAGTTTTAATGTCGATAGAAGTTGCTGTCCTGTTTCCATGATCAATGATTTTACATGATCTGCATGCATTATTTGACTGCACATTTCGGTGCATTTTTGAAACGCAACTATATCATCTTTTGGTAGAACACGGTGTAAACTCTTTAAGGACAATGTATGTGGTAGATAACTTAGAATTTCTGAAACGTTATAAAACACATTACAACATTTCGTATACATACTATTCTAAAAACACTTATATCTGTACATTCAGACTTATAAGTATTTACCTTTCATTATTTGCGTATATAAACAGTGCATTTCTTGTCGCGCAACTGACACAGCGATTTTATTTTGAGTTAATTCGATTAAGTACTTCCATTCAGAATCTTTAGTGTATACGTCCTAAAATATATCATAAGAGTTGTAGAAATAGTAAATTGCGAAATCATGCATTACACTGTCCACGTCCTGTACCTTTGCATATTGAACTACTGCCTGAGGACAGTTGTCCATCAGAATTGTAGTTACTTCTTCTGTATCCTGAATACATAATGTTTTCAAAGATAAACTGCCATCGATTTCTTGTGTTTCAAGAAACTGCTTGACTTCGTGCAGACATTCGGTTGGTATAAAATCGCATGATAATAGGGACTGCAACTTGTACAATTCTGTAGGTATAGTTCTTTCAGAATCATTGTTATCAATGTCCGCTAAATCCTTTAAATTGTTAGTATTTAATATCTTCTGATAATCCTTCGCATACGGAGGCATTTCGTTCAAATAATGTGGTCTGTACTTCGAGAATATAAAGTTATCGTAGTTGTCTTCCACGTCTTCTTTATTCTCTATTTTGTACACTTTAGTTTGAGTCATTTTACCCAAATATGATCGTACCAATAGCTTAAACGCTTCGACCAAAGCAAAATCGGAACGTATTTGATTTTTATTGATTACCGATGAGTCTGTAATTGATTTCGTGCTGAAGTAATTGTGCAGATATTTCTCGAGGAAAACTTGCAACGTCGTGGCTGCGTTGTGCCCGTCTCTTCCCACCCTCGAAGGTAAATATTCCAAGAAGACTTGTATAATTTGATGCAGGGATAAAACTCCGTCATCTTCGATTATCTGTATGAGAATATCGGCGAAAGTCGAGTTCTTCTGTCGCATTAACGTCCCGGCGAAATCGGAGAATGTCGGTATCATCGGACTTCTCTTCTTCATCGCTGTCATATCGAATAACAGGTCCCAATGTTCCATTACAATGTGTCTGATAGACTGCGCCGAAACTGGCTGGAGGATTTTCTCCGCTTGTTCTTGTTTCTCGGCTTGAATGTATAACAGTGCCAGAGCCAGTTTGACTAGTTCGTCCGTTTCATACGACAATAAAAGATGTATCAATTTCTCCGTCGTATATTCTCGCAATATAGGGCTACCGAAAATTAATTTTAACAGGTCTGCTTTCTTCAATTTACAAATGATCTCTACGATATTGTATCCTTGAAACAGAGCATCGGCTTCTGAGCCACTTTTCATAGTCAGAAGAGTCTCGGTTAAAAATATTATAAGACCCGCTGCGTCTTGGCTCGATTTTCTAGACAATACTTCAGAAGGCCTCAAGCCTGACATTTTGTAGTACGGAATACATAAATCCCAATCTGTTTCGCATTCAGATCGTATGTAGTAATCTGCGAGCAGCGCGCAGGATTGGTTGTACAAGTTCTTTAGCTTCAAACCATTATTAACCGCAGTATCATTTGACTCATCAATGTCCGCCCAGGTATACACGGTATCTTTTGCTAGACGTATTAAGGCATGTGCTTCTCCTAGTAAATGTCTGTACGTGCTTGGACTGGTCGACTTATGGCTTCTCGCGGCGTTCAGAATATCGTAGTAGACGTTCTCCAGCTTTGGCAGGATCAACGAATAAAGGGTCCAAGAGTTTTCCGCCTTGGCCAGAAGAATTAGGAAGCTTTTCGTATGTAACAGTTGCTGTATTCCCAGGAACGGACGTAAACCGATCAGACAGACGGGTTCAGAGACGCTGGGGCATGTAATTTTCAAGTTATCTGGCTCATTTGAAGTCCTCGCAATATGATGGGATAGTCGCAGTGTGTAAGATTCCAGACCGGCCTCCGTTAACGCGTGTAAAGCGGTGTGTTCCAATGCAACATGGTTCACGGGTGCGGTAAATGGATAGGTAGTTAAGCACGTGGCGCCCGTAGGATTTGTACTTGTAGCGGAGAAGTGGTAAAGATACCCCTCCTGCATGGTGCACACAAAGCAACTTACACCTTGCAAATGTTTGTACTTGTCTGATCGAAGAATTGACTTCTTCAAGCAGGAACTGTTGCATTCTTTCTTCATATATAATGGCTTTAGCAACAGGCAGCTGAAGAGTTCCGAATTCCCGTCCATTTTCGAGTTATTGTTGGCTGCCATAATTTTCAGGGATAGTAGATTCTTTATTGTATAATTCTCAGACCAGCCCATATCTGGAGAATGGGTTTTTATAATGATCCTTATATCTGATGGATTCAATATGAAGGGACTCAGAGTATGTCCAGGGCCTGCCCTTTCTAAGCTTATAGATGGTAGATTAATGGTCAATGGTTGTGAAGTTGTGTCAATGACTTCTTGAGCAATTAATCTTTGCAATTCATCCCTCTCATTGTACATTAAGTGATCCAGATCAATAAATGATTTGTTATTGTTTGCTTTTATCTTGTTGATATCTCCCATCTCTAGCTTACACCATACATTTGTCTTTGAGTTTCTTCGCCTCTTATTTCTTGATTTTGTATTTACTACAAATAGATCATTATTTTCTGAGTTACCATAATGATGATCTTGAGTAGAATTTTTATGTTTTGAATTTGTTGCTTGTGATACTATACTATCTTCTTGATTTCCCATACTACTACTATTTTCTACTAGCGAAGAGTCTGTAGATATTGATGTTTTATCAATGGAAGAAGAGTTTGTGGAAGTCAGAGAGCTAAGTTGATCAATATCTTCATACATGGAGTTAGTAAGACGAAATACACATAAATTGGTTTTATCCATAATTGAAATAAAATCTTCAACAATCTCCATATAAGTTGGTGCAAATGAAAATCCTAAAGACCAGGGCCTTGCCTCGAAATCTATAAATTTCATCTTTGATAGCTGCTGTGTTTCAACTTTGAATTCATGAAGGATAGCACTATTTCCTGAAGCTACTAACAGATTACCAGTACTCTGGCAGCAAGCAATTAATGAAGGTTGTATGCTTAATGGCAGCTCAATCATTTCTAAGCTGTTTAATGGTCTGTTTAAACTTGGGGTAACACGTCCAGCAATCCTTGCACGCATGGGTTGACTTTCATCTTTCACTATTGCCCAATTAACATAAATTCTAACAAAATTATTACTTGCTTTGCAGCTGTGACTGTTACTGCCAGCATCTCTAGAATATTTTGATTCCAATGTTACAACATAATCTCCTTTGGCACAATGCACCATTTGATTAATCATATCCACTGTTGGAAATATGGTATATAGTTTAATATCAGACATCATTAACTCCCATACTTCCACACAGTGCGTTGAAAGTGCTAGGAGCAACATTTCCCTCCCTGATGCATTTGCTGTGCATGTTGCAGTTGGCTCTTCGATCTGAGTAATATTTTGACCCAAAAAGTTATGTACCGTTATTACACGCACCATGTTTACCTTTGTACTAGAACAAGTTTCTGAACATACTTATATGTACGTACAAGCGCAATAATGTATCTGTAATCCAACACATACATGGATTACTATAAATTTAACATGTTGACGTAAATTATTAGTTTAAAAATAGGTTAAATATGTACCTTATTACATAAAATCCAAACAAATCGTGCTCGACGTGTACGTTGTTTTAATTCGATAACAGTTACCTTACATCTCATTACAACTAAATAATCACCAATATATAAATTGTTTATGCATGAATACGAAGAAATCGAAGAATTCGTTGTATTCTCGAAATCTTATTAGTTTACGCGAGGCATAGATTTATGGGTTGAAACGAAGCAGATCGGAGCTTGTGTGACTCGTTGAGAGTCAAAATGAATTTACTTTAGACCGTGCAAAAATTTGCGTGAAAGAACATCCAGGCGCGTACATTGACATCCTTATCTGGTTATCACGCGTTTAGTAACCATTGTTGTGTAGTTGGTGACATAGCGGCGAACGAGAATGTTTAATAAGTACAATATATCACGGAGGTGCTACACTCCAGTCGTCGTATCGATATAGAAATGTGCTACTCTGTGTTGTACATGATCTAAAACACTGTTAATACCACAAAGTAGAAGAATGTAAAACACTTGGCCTGTTTGACAATTCGGTCTGAAATGCGCATGTCTATTCGCGATAGCAATACAAATATAATATGCGTGACCGTTGTCATTGGCCGAATTATTCGTCAGGTCATTGCACAATGTTCATTTCAAACAATGTTTCGATATAATAATCGGAACGATTAAATTATTTAAAAAATCACTGCGTTTTGTGACGTGTTAAAATGTTCAAACTGCTTATAGAAATATTAATAAATTTGCAATAAATCGATCGTATCTAGTCAGTCATTTAACCAAATCAAATGGTTATAGCATAACTTTAGTTCCATGTTGAGATACACAAATGAGGGTTTTCCTTTTTTTATTATGCCCAGTGTATTTAATCATTGGGTTTATTACCTTTATTACAATTATGTAGAAAATTATATATGTAACTGTATTATACTTATCTTAACTATATGGTACAAGAATTTTATTTTAAGGCACTAATAGCTAAAGACTTTCCACTACACACACACACTCCTCCTTCCTTACCTTGTAATCTTATGTCATATTACTTTAACATGTTTTTCTTATGTTATTGTCATAAGATATAATGAGAGTAAACAAACGGGATAGCAAATAGAATCAAATAGACATACATTTATATTATTTGTATGTTAATCCTTTGGAATTGTTTATAGCCAAATATAAAACACATGCTAAAACAATATATCATTCAGTGTTTGTATATCTATTTTGTTGAAATAACTTTTTCTATATGATTCTTCAAAGTTTCCAATTGTCGCATGGTTTCTGGATCTAAAGATGGAATGTGCGACATGCGTAGCCCAGCATTGGGTAACAAAGAAATAACATTTCCATTACGTAAAGGTACATTGATATTAGCAGTTTCTTCCTGAACTACGGCAGAAACTAACAAGGGACTACCCTGCATACTGAGTACCATTTCACCTTGCCTGGGTCGTCTCAGTACATTCAATGGTGTGTTAGGTTTAATTTTTGGTGTTACAAGACCATACTCCAGGTTCATATGCTTGTTAACCGCAGGGGTTTTAAATTTATCAACTTTCATAGATTCCTTACCACGCGTCTTTCTGGTGGGCTTTTTCACAGTTCCCTGGTTAACTTCGCTTAATACCACCCTGCTGTTCCTGGAACTGCTTCGCGTTCGTCTGGTGTTCGGTTCAGATGTATCCTTCGTCTTTCTAGAGGTCCGAGTTGACGTTACACTTTCTGTAACATAGCCGTCGTCGGATACTGTCGTAATTCGCTTCTTTCTGGCACGGCCAGTTGCTGGAGCCGATGGTATCGAGAAATCTTCCATAGTCGACGAAACTTCGTTGTAATTTTCTTTTTGGTTGTCTACTTCGCACTTGAGAATCTCACCGAGAGTCATTTGCCGAATTTCAGCCGGCAGCCGGGACAGCGTCACATCGACAAAAGTCTCAAAGCTTTTTATTGCCATTTTTGCCTCTGCTTCCATTTTCAAAATACGTAATCGTACTTGACGCTCGAAATCGCGTACAAGTAAATCACTTTCTTCCTTTGATTTCTCCTCCTGCTTTGGCTTCCGCACATTTTTCGTTCGCGGCATTTTTTCACGATTGAGTCAAGTTCGCGATACTCCTTGATCAGCCTTGTTTCTGTTTCTGTGGGTTATTAATTCGTACGTGCATTAATATTGCAACATTAAATGTTTCTTTAAAATATTTGTATACACATACGTGAAGATGTAGTTTTCGATTCCGTTTACCGCCGTTATGAATTTGTAGTTTGATGTCAGTGGTCATGCGAACTGTAGAGAAGCAACGAGAGGAACAAAATGGACGCCGTTCGCTTCGAGGCACTAAGGTCCTGCAGGGTTTTTACGTTTACAGTGTTCGCAAATGCATCTAAGGGTGTAGTATTGTCTTCTAACGGTTAAAGTGAGCATACCGTTAATATTTGAAATTAAATTTTAAATGTGAAACATTCAATTCGTACTGAAGAATGGTAGAGAGATTATTTCGACGTTAACGCTCTGAACTCAAAGTCATTGCCACCGTTCAAGACGTATCAATTTATGCAGCTAGTTCTTTTCAGTTTCGAATTGGATTGTTGTAAGTATTATTTTTTGATTTCAATTCATCAATAGTACGGTGTAGTAATATTGCAACTATCGACAAACTGACTATCTATAATATAGATTCTATATAGTTCAGTACATGAAAAATATAATGGTGCCAGCAGTCATAAAAAGTCGAGAAATTTAACTAATAGTATCTACCAGTCCGTGGCCAGTTTTTGAGTGCAGGTTTCGAACGTTTTTAAGAACAAATTTGGATTCATAAGATTCAATTAAAATTCAATTACTGTCGTTACTGAGAAACATCTATTCTTTAATCGAAATTTGATATGGACGCGGATATTTCGTACGAAAACCCGCTTTCCGATTATAGGCGGACCGAGAAACAGGAAATGTTAATCGCTCCTCCTTTAGATTTATCATTTAAAAAGGCATACACACTGGATGGTATGTCCAATTATCTTTTACATATCATGTTATTATACCTTTACATTTTATGGTTACGTATAATGGTTCCTCTATCATACAGAATTTTAATTAAATAATGTCTCTTTATTACAAGAGAACTGGCAGGAAAACGTGCACAAACAGTACGCACGGGCAAAGCTCCATTCCGAACTCCTACCGATCATTTTGTTACGTCCTCATTATGGTTAAGTAATAATTCACTGACGTCGATGGATGGACTAGAAAGATTGATAAATAAAGTACTCGAAGATCCTGTCTTGCTCAGTTGGCTCGATCTTTCTTTTAACGAAATAGAGGAGATCGGAAATGAAATTATGAAGTTCCCGAACTTAAAAATATTTTATTTACACGGGAATAACATATCAGATATTAATGAAGTAGTGAAGTTAAAAGGGTTGCACAATCTTAAATCGTTAACATTACATGGAAATCCCGTTGAAAATATTCCTTTTTATAGAGGATACGTTATCCATATCCTTCCACAACTAACAACATTTGATTTCTCGGCAGTACTTGCCGCCGAAAGAAAACGTGCTCCCCCAATTGGATTTTTTAAAACAGTACGCTTTAATACATGAATATAAAACTTTATTTTCAAATCGTATTTTGTATTAAATACACGCCTTTTTAAGTATTTTTACTTGTAATGTTCTTCTGACAATGTACCATTTTCATTGAGGTATGTTGGCCTATTATTGTTACAATGAACTCATACACATATATTTAAACCTATGATACCACATTTAAATTAAATCAAAATATGTACGATATAACAGAAATTGACCTACTCATGTTTTATTAATATTAAATCAATGGAGGTAAAAAAAGGCCCCGTATTTATATTATGCATTACAAAACAATTGCTGTTAACAACGCGATTGCAGTGCCTTTCGTAATATGAAATAACCCCGTAAATACATAATAAATGGTTCAATGTCGTCTGTGTTTGCTGCGATGTTTACTCGATTTCTCTACGTCCCTATCACGGGACCGACTGCGCGATCTATAACGACTACGCGACGATTTATGACTTCCCGAACGTCTCCGTTGTGCTTTCTTCGGTTTCCGCGATCGACCGTGACTATGGCTACGTGATCTACTTCTGCTAGTATGTTTCTTTCTCTTGGAATGCTTTGTTCCTTCACCTCTTGACGGTGAAGTACTCGGAGATTTAGAACGCCTGAAACAGAACGTAATATTTGCAACATCGCCTTTATAATTCTTGAATTTACGTATGCTACGTATGCTCGCATACTTACCTAGGAGATTTCGTTCTCTCCGGTGCCGCGTGTGTACCGCTCCGGCTAATAAATCCTCCCCAAGCATTATGATGTTTTGGCAGTGGTGGACTCGGTGTGTGCCCGTCTACATCACCCCCTCTAGCTTTTGTTCTTGCTTCTTCGTATTGGCGACGAAGTTCTTCGACTCGTTTCTCTAACTGTTCCGGTTTAACGCGCGGACGAAAGTAGAGTCGTAATATACGTCGGCAAACGTCTCTAATCGCGGATTCATTAACTTTGAACAGGGAGAACCAGGCAGGAGAGGTGGGTAGAGGTAGTTGTAGTTGCCTCGCACCCAAATAGACACAGGCACATGCTACAGTTTCTGGCTGATGTCTTAAAAATACATCAGACCTAAGCGAATCATTCATATAGTTCCAACACTGTTGCATGAGAGCCCGATTCTTCTCATACCCCAATACTTGCAAATACATGACTATTATTTTGTGAGGGTGTTTTACATGAACACAGAATCCTAATTCCTTCAGTACCCTTCTTTCAGATTTAATTACTTGATTCTTTAGTGCTACATAGTTCTGATCAAGTATTACTGGTTGTATCGGCCTGAAAATAAAGTTCTATTCTTAACAACTTGACTTAGATAAATGAAGTAATGTTGGGATAATTATTGCAGAGCTCTTACTTCTGACTGGAAACTTGTTTTATGTGATTAAAAACGTTAATAACATCTCTAATACGCCTAGGTGCCTCCTCAATTTTGCTAGCTAGACAGACACAACCCATTGCAGTGGTTTCCATATTATGTCTAACTAATGATTTACTGTAATAGAACCGCTGAAATATTACTTGTCCCGTAGCCATCGCGACCTTAAAAAGTTGATAAAAAGAACGAGGGTTACACGTGAATAGGTTATAGAGGTTATAGGGTTTATAAACATTGTAGTTCCCTTACTGAAAAACACATACCTGTGGCAGCTTCAGTAAGATACCGGCCGTCTGTATTAATTCACATCCTAGTATTCGGAGATCAGTTTCCGTTTCTGCGTCCAGTCCATCTAAATGTGACGGCGTCGAGTTTAGCTTTTCCTCGGGTAAAAGGCAATTTTGTAATGTTAATACGATCTTTCCGTAAGGTTTCGTGTTGCCTGTGGTCGGAGTTTTTGCTGGCGTCGTCGAATTATTTTCTTTCGTAGTCATTGTAATTAATGTTGACCGTATAGGCGGAAAATTATCGTTCACTCGAGTAGTTATCGTATAAGAGGTTAACCTTTCATTTTACCGAGTACCATACGACATATAACCATCGATATAATATAATTAACATGTCTACCGAGATAGCTCTGCGAAAAGTTGGTTGTAAATAAGTTACGGCATCTAAAACTGAGCGCTACTATCTGTTTTCGCGGCCTATGGTTGGTATTGGTAGCCATGGTCTAATAAAAGTATTTTTAGAACGCATTAGCGCGCGGGTAACTTTTAGACCTAAAAAATTTCGAATGTTTCAAAAGTAAGACGAATTACTTTTATTCGCGTTGAATAAGATCATTTTCATGTCTAAAATACAGTTTGCAACACTCGCAGCCTCGTACATAACAGTAAAGGGATGCCATTTTGGCTGTTGTAAGTTTCGAGGCTATATTCTTGTTCGTAACCTTTACAGGGACTTTGAGAGAGAATTTTTGAAAGATACTCAATCTCCGATATCTTTTAAAATAGTTCTTTTTGTATTTATTCCAGGTTTATCTCTGGGGAGTTCGAGAACGGGAAAATTGTTGCCGACCGGTGTAAATAGATGCAGATTAGGGGATTCGGTAAGATTTTGTTACATATTTAGAAAAAAAATGATCAGAAAGGAAAAAGAACGAACCGCTTTTATCTTTAAGTATATAATGATATATTTCTTCGTTATTACATGTCAGTTCTCCGTCACTTGAAATGAATACGCGTAAAATACAGTGCATTCGATGCAAAATTGTGTTTCCGAAATTTGGATGCATTTCCTCCGTTTTTTTACATGAGTTTTCGATGAGTTTCGGTGATACATATTCGGACTTACAAAGTAATAGGAATTTGTGCATGCCTCGCACAAACGATATACTAGCACAATAATTATAAATATATACAGATCAGGAAATAATACATAATAATATAATACAGTTGCATTCGAGCCGCATAACATAACAATTATCATACAACGTATACATATGTAGTAACTCATAAGTAAAACATAACGCAAAGTAAAGAAAATGCTAACAATAATCGTAGGTACCATTTATGTGGTATAGAAATAATCATATATCCTCGTCTCCTAATGTACCTCTCCCCCCAAGTTCGGTCCCTGTCATTGTTTTTACTACGTAATCGTTCTACTTAGCTAATTTTTTAAACGAACTGAAAGCAGACTTTGTACCGACGAAGTAATTTTCGTTGCTTTGATAAGACCCTGCACTTGTGTTAGTAATTACGATATTCCGTTCGAGTATGATATCGGATCAAGATTACGATAATATGCAAAGTATTTCTATGAGTTTTTCTGCTTTCATGTTCCATTTTTTTTGTCTGTTTTCATAGAAATAATTATGTTAGATCGGGGTAGGAACAATTTTTTACGTCATAAATGCAGGAATCATTCGAGCTTTACCGCTTTCGTCAAATATTTCGTATATCAAATATCGCGAATGATAAATGATTTGACGATATTCGTATATCGAAGATTCGCGAAAGATTACGAATGTTACTATTCTGATAGTTCAGCTATGTATAGATTACACTTTGTGAAATTGTCCTTAAAAAATTTGAAAAAATAAGATTTCCAGCTGTCGGTGCTGTATTTTCCCTGTATTTCTCGGCATGCGTTCACCGCATTTTACAAACTTTTAAAGCATTTGAAGTAGAGGATGTAAATCGGTACACATCCACGTTAAGTCGTTCGATAGAATCACATTTGTGCGTGGCAGTGTTTTAGCTATCTTCCTCGTTTAAATACGAAGTTATTTAATTCGTACAATTGTCGAAATTATTCGGCAACGTCTGTCCGTGATTTCGATGTAGCCTCGTTATTAACACGTGCTGTATCGTTACAGGTAGTTTGACCCTCGACTTTCTCCGTTCCGATACTCTCCATTTTACTACTGTCCGTCTTCATAGAGGCATTGAGACTCTTTAAAAAATTCCCAAGGTGTTCGGCAGCTATCGGGTTATTTGCCCACTCGTTCGATGGAAAAGCAGCTAACAATCTTTTCTGAAACATTTCCGATGTTAATTGTTTTGCATCCGGTGGTTTAAACGAAACCTTTTTCTCGCCACCTGTTGGAGATTCTTCCACCACTCCATTATCCGGTTTCACCGTGGGTTCGGAGGATTTTACGGTGTCCGTTTGTACCGACGATGAAAGTCCCTGTTCCACGGTGGAACAGCTTTTACTGGAGGGGCTTTCGATCGTTACAGAACTGGAATCTGGACTGGCAGGTGATTTACTACTCGACACTTCAGCGGTCGTGTTACTTTTAATCGTGGTCGATGCCGGCACTTCGCTATCGATTCCACTCGCGGCGGCGTTATTAACGTTCTCCGTACGACTCGCGGTATTCTCCTCGTTATTCGTGTTCGTAGCTGTATCACCAGGTGGTGGTGACGGAGATGCGGTCGAGGATACTCTAGGACTAGCAGCCTCATGACGCTGTTGTTGCTGGCGTGTATTATCTTCCTTTCTCGCATCGTTATTTGGTTCCGAACTTTCGCGATCTGTTTCGGTAGGTTTATCTTCGCTGTTACTACAGCTAGTGTTGCTACTGTTGTTAGTGCTACTCCTTGGAGAGAAGCGATTGTTACTTTCCACGGTTGGCGAGTATTTCGTTTGGACGGATAACTGTTGGCCAGTGTCAGTAGAGTCGAGATGTTCGCTACGAAACACAGGAGATGTCTTGCTCGGTTCGCTGACAACTGGTCTGTTTACACAAGTAGTCGTTCTGTCGGTCTGCTTCGCTATTGGGACTGCCAACGGAGCCACCGATGATCTCGCAGGTTTTATTGGAGCACACTGCGCAGCCAGATGACTTTTCCCCGGCACATTTGTAGTCATGTTTCTGTTATCTCCACTCGCGATGCTGGAATTGCCCTCGGGTCGTGGTAACCTTAGTCTCGCGTCCATTTGGAATTGTTGGAGATTCGGTGCCTGGCTCAACGCGTACAGACTCTGCAGACTCGGGAAAACGGAGGATAGATTCGTGTTCGATCGATTGCTATTTAGCGAACTCGAGAGCCCAGGTGCGTACACAGGTGTACGTGTCGGTGTAGGGAGCGGTAGATCGCTTACTCTATGTGCAGCGGGTGTTAAAGAACCAGGCGGTGCTCGATAGTATCTATGACCACCCATCAATGTAACTACTTGTCCCTGATCGGAAATATTTGGCAAATTATCTCTCGCAGTTGGTTTTGCCTTTAGTTTCGCTACCGGTTGTGGTATTCTTAGTGGATGTATGTCCATCTTCTTTCCTCCACTCAGGTCCAGAATATCTCTCGATTCTTGATCACGTTTTCGCTTACTAGGAGTCGACTGTCGCGGTGGATTCATCTCGCGATCCGGTTGCTTCGTTTGCCGTGGCTTAGGTGGTGCTGGCATCCGTATCTGACCTGCCTTCAATGCCTTTAGTACTCGTGGATCGACGGATCGATCGTTCAAAGTGATGCTGGGACTAACTTTGCCCAAGGTGCTTTTTCGATTATCTTTCGAATCGTTAGGCTCGACGAAACCACCGCTGGTTCCGGGAGATTTTGGTGCAGTAAGCGTTATACTGAGGCTTGCAGGAATATTTAAGCCACAACCATCTAAGATATTCCTCGTGTCATTCGAAAGTACCGGACCTGCGGGTTTTGCACTGGGTGCAGCAGGCACCCGACTAGGACCAGGTTCCGCAACAATGTTTGCCGGTCTTTTGGCTGGAATAACATGTTCCACTGCAGGTTTCCGCGGTGATTTCGTATTACTTTGCGGAGATGTTGGTTGTTTTTTCGCGATCGGTGTTTGAACCGGCTGCTGTCGTTTTCGTTTGATGTCGAATATCGGTAATCCCGGTGGACACTTCCTTTTAACCGCTCCTGCCGGAACAATCGGCGGATCGTTGGAGAACGTATACACGTCCATTTTCGCCGGATTACTATTCGCGCTGATGTTAACCGTAGGGTTCGAGTTCTTAGGGTAACCGAACGCACGTGCATCCACATCACTGCACTGTTTGTTTGTGTTCACCCGCGCATTACTACCAATTCCACTGATCGCTTGGACACGTTTATTTACGTTCGCAGTAATTGTACCTGCATTTAAACCCGTATTCTCGGCGTTACTTTTCTTCTTCGAGTCTTCCGCGTTATTCGATACTTCGACCGGAGCATTCTCCTGTTCTTTTTTAGGAGTAACGTTACCTTTATTTGGTACATCGTTCGCCTCACTGCTGACATTTGTCGTTTCGTTTGTCTTCGCATTGGAATCCGCTGTGATGTTATCAGACCCAGATTCTCTGGCCGTTAATTGGAAACCCTGAAGGAATTGCTTTTTCTCCTGTTGTTCTCCCGGCTTTTTAATCGCAGTTTTTGGTACAGTATTAGTGGTGATGGTCTTTTCGGGCGTTGATCTCTCCATAAACGTAACCCTGCGCCTTTGCTTCTCCTGTTTATCAGACTGCTGTTTGTCCTTATCTCTGGGAATCTGTTGAATGACTAATGCACCCGTCGAATCTTTTTCCACCTGCCCACAATGAAGTAACACATTGCTTATCACCTTCGGTTTCTTTGGACTCGTATTAGTACGCGTACACTGCTTTAAAGTAATCTTTACCCCGTTTGAGTTCTGTCCTCCACCTATACTGACCACACTGAATTCGGGATTCGATGGTTTCGTCTCCGTCCCCGTGGTACTCGGTTCTTTCGAGTTCCATATCGCAGCTGGACTTCTGAGAACCTCGTATCTTCCATCCGGATTCTTTAGTATCTTAATTGGTGTCTTTATCAGTTTGTTTTCATTGCTCGTTACGCTCGTCGTGACGGTGTTAGTCGAGGCTGTGGTGGTCGTGGTGGATGCCGACGTCGCCGACACCGTTGTCAACGTTGTCACCGTCGACATCGCGACCGTTGCCGCCGGTTTTTCTATCCTCGTGTCAACCTGTTTGATTTCTACGGGTTTCTCGACTGGCGTCCTAATGACTGGCTCGCTTGTAACTTCCTTCTCATTGTCCAACTTGGTTAATTCGTTGTCGTCAGTCCTCTCGATTTCCAGCATAGTTTCCACGATAAGATTTTCCACCTTTATGTCCCTCGTAGTGGCGGCAGCTTCGACGGGAGGCAAACTTGCCCCGAGACCTGGGGTGGATGGTCTTTCGTGCGGAGGTGCTTCCAGTCTCTGTTCCTCCAATGCTACCCGGTAGAAAAACCGCATAGGTGCATTCTGAAATAGCAATTTCACCATGAACAGGAGAGAAAGATTAATTGGTCAATTAAGGAATTGAAATAACATACCCTTTTCCACGCGTAAATATAAGCAACGTCCATCAGCGTCCAGTGTTCTGGAAGTGGTGCGCGCCGATGGCAAATTTCGATGGTATATCTTGTCATATCCACGCTGTATTTCAAGGCTAAGAATTTCTTTAAATGTGCGATAGTCACCAGTGCAGGGCATTGAAGGTACCGTCTATTGCTTGTACTGCCACTGTGATTATTGTTATGATTATTGTTACTGTTATGGTTATTGTGCCCATTGGGT